>FR997725.1:16933267-18242289 GCA_905475445.1 Ochropleura plecta | reverse complement strand
GCAGTGTTAAACCTTTTGAACGCCATTGTCACATATACATACAAAGAAAGAAAAAGAGAGATCGGTAGAGAGGAAAGGACGGAGAGGGAGGGAGAGATCGGTAGAGAGGGAAGGATGGAAAGGGAGGGATTTGGAGGGGTAGGGGGAGGAAGAGTATTTACGCCGCCCAAAAATGCTATACAATGTTTACCAACATACCTTCATAATCATGGTCCTGCGAAGGCTGCGCTTGCAATGCGCATTCTTGCAATGTATTGACGATCTTGTGCCACATGGCTAGGATACTGTTCTCTCGCTCAGCAGCTTGCTTGCTGAGTACCATGCCGCCTAGAAGTTTCACAACGCGGGGTCCGACCTGTTACAAAAAACATAGAAATTATACCGCCTGCCAGGGCCACTGTTTGCCGGGGTTGCGGGTTGTTCGAAAGATATACCTCGGCCCCGGAACACATGAGCAAAAGAAGCAACATGGATGGGTTTTAGTCAGTTAAATTCTGACACTCCCTTCCGCTACCCATCCGAAAAGAAAAGCAGGGGAGGGGGGGAGTTAAAATACACATTGTCACAAACCTGCAATGGAGTCATATTAGTCCTCTCCGAGCCAGCAGAAATCAGCTGTTGATGTAAAGCGGGCTGCAGCGACGCGAACGCGGGCGCTCCGCTCAGATTGTGCAAGTATCGCACGAGAGCTGAGCTGAACGAGCCATATAGCGCTCCTAGACGAGGGCCGAAGCACGTTGAGATTGTACCTGCGTGGTGGAATACGTATTAAACTTACGTCCTTAAGTAACATTATGCATCTGAAGATTTTTTTTTCAAATTCCCAGTCTATGGCAACACCCAAATAAGTTTAATTGCTAATTTTTGCGCGAGTTATAATTTATTTACATACATATAATTTTCATAAATATGTAATTATAATTGGCGAGTGTGTGTATGTACAATTAGGTATAGCATGCTATGCTAGCTATTTATTTTTATTCATATTTATTTGTATATATATATGCTTTGTGTGTTCAATTTTTTTTGTTTTTTTGTGTGCTCGTCATTATTACGACTATTTTTTTTCTCTTTCTGTTATAATAAACGTAATACTAAAACTGGTAGCTGTAATAATAGTTATAAGCAAGATATCTAGAAATTTAATAGGTTATCTATAGGTGATACAATACTTTAGGTCACTTCGCATTATTGAGTAGTGTTCATAGGGAAGTACAATTTTCACTTTTTTTAGGGTTCCGTAGTCAACTAGGAACCCTTATAGTTTCGCCATGTCTGTCTGTCCGTCCGTCCGTCCTCGCTTAATCTCTGTGACCGTTAGCACTAGAAAGCTGAAATTTGGTACCAATATGTATATCAATCACGCCGACAAAGTGGTAAAATAAAAATTGGAAAAAAATGTTTTATTAGGGTAGCCACCCTATATGTAAAGTGGGAAGTGTTTTTTTTTTTAATTTCAACCCTAGCGTGTGATATATTGTTGGAAAGGTATTTAAAAATGAATAGGGGTTTACTAAAATCATTTTTTGATAATGTCAATAATTTCGGAAATAATCGCTCCAAAAGTAAAAAACAATGTGTCCCCCCCCCCCCTCTAACTTTTGAACCATAAGTTTAGAAAATATGAAAAAAATCTGAAAAGTAGAACTTTATAAGGACTTTCTAGGAAAATTATTTTGAACTTGATTGACACAACAGTTTTTGTACAAAAAGACAAAAAGTTGTACAAAATAATTTCTGGACTAAGTTTGTAGTATAATCGTATATGCAACCATTTTTTTTAACTTCGTTTACATATTTTATTATCCTGAACGTATCTTTTTTTAAACAAAAAAAGAATTATTGAAATCGGTTCTCGCAATCCAAAATTACCACCGAAAACTACTTGCACGTCTTTGTATTAATTAGTAACCCAATTCCCCGAGAGATGGCGCTGTAGGTACTTATTACATTGGATCGGGTATTACCGAATTGTTCGGTTGGTCTCTCCTTGGCATTGGCGGTATCTTATAACTACATAAAACTTCTATCAAGAACATGCTAAGGCAATTTAGAACAAAACTAAAATTCATTTTTTTAACACCATCAAAATGTTAAGGTAAAAACCAGTTCATAAATGGTTCGATAGATGGCGTTGCGTAATGACGTCATTTTTTTAAAAGTCGATGTTAATATTTTCCGTGCTTTCATGACCTACCGTGGTAAAGAACACTTATTGTGACGGACGGGTAACTACGGAACCCTACACTGAGCGTGGCCTGACACGCTCTTGGCCGGTTTTTTTGTTGTTGTTGCAGCATAGACACTTTAGGGATTAAATATATTAATAAAACATAACTTACCAGTATCAGTGCGCGCAGTCTCTCTATCCAGATCCTTAGCTAAAGCCGCGAGTAAAGCCTGGTGCGCATCGTGTAGCTGAAGCGAATGTTGTCCCAGACGCTCTGAGCCCTCACTAATGATCTCCTCAGTAAGGAGGGTGAATACCTCTGTTGCTAGGGTGATGTACTGGAACAAGTGAATGAATGATTTTCAAGTGTCAGACGTTATGATCATCTGCCTACCTTTTTTTCGAACTATGTTGGGGCATCCAGGATAACCGGATGCAGCTGCTTACTAGAATTTACATGGAGCGACTACCTATCTGACTTCCACAACCCAGTTAGTTTCACTCTGGACGCTCTTAATGTGCACGTCTAACTACATCGTTCTGAAATATATTATGTATACTCTCGACATTAATGATGTATCCATGATCTTGTAAAATATTATGATTAAACATGGAGTTTCTTGCCCATTCTTCTCCATATAGATCTACGTTTTGGAATGGGCAATTACGGTACTTTCACAAGTTATTTTGCCTTGTGACTGGGACTGTAACTTCATCTTTTTGTTTTTGTCATTCAAAAGTGCCTGTAACAGTCTAATTGAAAAAATATGGTTTGAGTTTGAGTACTGGGTAACACGATACCCCTTAGTAAGCCTGGTTGTCAGACTTTTGGTCTACTCTCTACCTAACAACTGTCAAAGATCTACAAATGACAACATGGGACAAAGGCTTAACGTGCTTTCTGAGGCAAGGAGGAAATTCTGTATGTAATGGGTGATCACCTATCCACCTACATAACCTGAAGATCGACCGGCTGTTATTATTTAGCTTCGAAAAAGCATATTTAAAGTGCTTAATTATATATAACTGCTGTGTTGCGTTGGTATGAATTACTACAACCAAGAAAATACTTTTAGAACACGATTGTTAAGATCATTCTAGCTTACATAACAACTATTCACAGCTGGATATAGCCAACATACACTCAACAAACGATCTCAACAAACTTTCAGCCCTATGTTCACATGGCGTCAGAAAGGCGTATATGAATGTGGACGAGGCAAAAGATGTAAGTGTCGTAGGAGGTGTCTTTCTATGGTTTTAGCCTACCCCCATGGAGAAAAAGGTTTTATGCTATCGTGACGTTGTATGATCTAGCCGAGGGTGACTATGGGACTACCCTCACTTTACAAAAAACCACCATTTGAACGGTTTTTTCATTTCATTACTTTGTTTCAGATTGGAGTCCAACAAGAAATATCTGTAAATTTAGAATTAGATTTCTAAAGACAGGCGGAATAACTTTTAGTACTAAATAGGTCGAATGACATTAACAAAAAAGAGACTTCTGAACTTCGGCAATCATCGTGTGTCTTCGCAAAAATGGACGCTCGTTGATGATATCTTATATGGACGATAGATGACTTCCATAATAATAACCAGTACAAGAACTTTAAGTACTTACAGAATAAGGCTCAGCCTTGTCCGGCACTATGGCCTGATGCGGTCGTTGCGGCGCGTCAGTGTTGTCATTGCTATCGGTGTTGCCCGACGCGCGCACGAGCCCACTGTTGTCCGTCATGTCGGGAGCCACCAGGGTCGATTCGAACCAGAGGCCGAATAACGGTTCGCTGTCTTCTGGACAAAAGAGGCAAGGGTTATCGTATTTATAAAGTGTGTTTGATTAAGGTACAGTATCTCTAGTCTATACTAATATTATAAAGAGGAAGTGAGGTTGTACGGGTAATCTCTGGAAAGAAAAGAATATACTTTATTGCACACCAAAAATTTAAACTAACTCGGAAAACACAGTATATGCATAAAAGGCGGCAGTGTCGCCATCTAATTAGGTGTTTTACTAGTTTTATTGAAACTAGTCATAACACTGCGGTCTGTTATAGATATTGGACTTTACTGCTTGCAGTTAAGGTTGTATTCGGAAAAAATAATAATAATAATAATAATAATTCATTTATTTCTCACCACAATATTAAAAGATTACATGGATATTGTTTCGTAACTAATTCTAAAAGAACATACTATAACATTGTGGGAGACTGGTGCCTAAGCTAGGCTTATTACCTGTGTTATAGGACACCAGGACCCCACCCCGAGTAACAATGTCGGGACGTACTAAAACAGTACACCTTTAGTTGTGGCAAGTTCAGTGTTGTGGGAGGTAAGTTTTATAAAGGTGTGTGTGTGAATGTGTGTTTGTGTGTGTGTGTGTGTGTGTGAATGTGTGTTTGTGTGTGTGTGTGTGTGTGTGATCGTAGATAAGTATACGCCGAAATATAAATTTATAGGAATAAGATAACAAAAAGTATTCTAAAACCTGAAGGGCTATGAGTTTACTATAAGAACACATTCGGTATTATCGTAAGACAACTCCTGCAGCCAATTGGTGAGCTTAGTCTTCAATTTATTTCTGGTGAGAGAATATATATCGAGAAGACGATGGATTTTATTATAAATTCTGACACTGAGGACGTCGAAGTGGCGGCATGCGAATG
This sequence comes from Ochropleura plecta, assembly GCA_905475445.1. Classification (NCBI taxonomy): domain Eukaryota; kingdom Metazoa; phylum Arthropoda; class Insecta; order Lepidoptera; family Noctuidae; genus Ochropleura; species Ochropleura plecta. Next base: position 18,237,447 of record FR997725.1, on the reverse strand, counting down.
AAGTACGACATTGAGTAGGGAAACAGACTGGGCGACCTTTGCGTTTACTTAAAATGTTGTCGTCAAGAGGTAACAAGGAATGACGTCGTAGAACAGCGCGCAGAATGAACAGCTGGCGCACTGTTAGGACCTTCGACTCGGAGTAGAGCAGGGTGGTTCGAAAATCTCTGCGTTTGAACTGCATGACTTTGAGGACTGCCCTTTGAGCTCGTTCCACCTGTATTAGGTGGGTTTTACAAGTTCCTCCCCATGCAGAAATGCAGTAAGTAAGAACAGAGACACACAGGCTCTGGTACACCAGGAAAAGAGTTTCTCTATCAGCTGATTGTCTGAGTTCTTTGAAAACATAAATTAGCTTCCTAATTCGCGCGCACAGTGCTTCAATATGGGGACGCCAGCTAAGGTGTTTATCAATTTGAACTCCGAGGTATTTCGTACTTGGAACCACGGATAGGGTTAGGCAAGTGCAAGCATTGGGGGTGTGATGAAAAGCGGTCAGGCAAGTGTGGGCTTTTACTATGTCAGAACCTACGGGAGGTGAGTTCGTATTAGGGAGAGTGAATCGAACAACCTTGGTTTTCTCAATATTGAGGGTTAACAAATTCACCGACAGCCATGTCATAACTCGTTGAACCGACCGCTCCGCTCTTTGCCTACAGTTATCCCAGTTGTCGTCATAGATGATCAGTGCCGTGTCATCTGCATAAGTGAATATATCGCAGTTAGGTATTGATAGGCGACACAAACCATCCATGTAGAGTAAAAAAAGGGTAGGTCCTAAAATACTACCCTGAGGCACACCGAAGCTGATGCTCCCATCGTCACTGTACAATGAGTCGATTTTGACACATTGCGAACGATTTGTCAGGTAGTCTGAGAAGATACTGAGAGCCACTCCGCGGATTCCGATGCCTTCCATTTTAGAAATTAGTATGGGTATGGAAACCGAGTCAAACGCTTTTGACAAGTCAAGAAAGACACCAAAGCACTTAAGTCCCTTATCCAACTTATTAACTACTGTGCCTGTAAGGTTCAGAACTGCATCCTCAGTGGAGATTCCCTGTCTAAAACCGTATTGGTTTTTTGCCAGAAGTTGATATTTCGCAAGGTATGCGGTAAGACACTTGTTAAGTATTTTTTCGAGTACTTTGGACAGGGAGCTCAAAACGGAAATTGGCCTGTAATTATTGACATTGGATCTGTCGCCATTTTTGTAGATTGGGTGGACAACAGCCTTCTTGAACGCCCTGGGGAAAATACCCGACTCGATGGCGCGGTTACAGACGTGCGCTATGGGAACTGCTAGGACAGAGCTAGACTGTTTGAGGACACTGGCGGGGATACTGTCATAGCCAGTGGCGCAGTCACCACGTAGGCTATCAATCACCCCTTTTACTTGGACTTCGTCAACAGGCATAATGACAAGAGAATGGCACGGCGGGGGTGGTGATGAGCATTCTACATAAGGGGATCCAGAGGGAGAGTTAATTTTTGAGGCTAGTTCTTCACCCACACTAACAAAAAAGCTATTTACCTTGTTTATCGATATTTTATCATCCGACGAGCTTTGCAAAAGTGCACTTGGTGACTGCGGAGTAGAGTTTTGGTTTATTATACCCTTAATAGCCTTCCATGTGGCCTTAGTATTATTTTTAGCTTTAAGTAGTTCATGTTTGTCGTACGATCTTTTCAATTTTTTCAGAAGTTTATTGAGAAAATTTCGGTATCGGGTATAGGTAGTTTTATGAATATTGTTATCGGGGGATGATTTAGATTTTTTGTGAAGCCAGTCTCGGTTTCTGATACAGCGAACTAACCCTGGGGTCATCCACGGTTTGAGAAGCCTGCATTTTCTGGGGACTCGAACGGTATAGCTATGTTTTTTAATGATACCTTGTATTGTAGATATAAGGAAAGGTAACTTAACATTGTTTAAAAAAATTACAGTCACATTTTCTTAAATATCCATGAATGTTTTCGAACAAAGTTAGTCTTGTACGTTAGAAAACAAACGTTCGTTAAATAAATTAATAAGAGTTGTAAACGTCCATTGGTTTCTAAGAAAAAAACAACAATGTCCGACGATTCTCGATACTATCTATACTCTAATCGGTATCTCTTTTGTTGACTGTATCATAAGGTTGTTGTGGACAGCATCGTTATTAGTAATAAGACCGCCATTGTAACCATAGAATTAGAAATTTAGTAAAAACAGCTGTGTTTCAATTTTGGTGCACAATAATAGTGCACCTTGATTCAATTGGGAAAACTTTGTCATTACGGCCGTGGTGGAATTCACACCCGAGCCGTAGGAGAGGGTTTTAAGGCCAGGTCACACCGGATGCGTGGCATGACGTGACGCATGACGTGACGTGCACACGCGCGTACGAGCACTGTCACACCGGCCAAGATCGGTGCAGTACACGTCGCGCGCGCACGCATTACGTTACGCAGAACTGCTGCACGCACGTGCGAGCCGCCTTGCTAGCAGGCATTTGGAGTTGAGATCATTTAGCGAAAAGATGTTAGCCAACAGCAGTTCTTCTGATGAAGAAGCTTTGTTGCTGCTATTATGCCAAGAATCTTCTGCTGCTACAAATAGACTTTGGGTTGACGATTTCTATTAGTTTTTCCTTTAAAATTGTCTCCATTGCGAAAAAAACACACGTAAAATGCTTTCTGTTTGTAAATAAATACAACTTTGCGTGCGTGCGCACGTGCAGCAATGACGGATGCGTATGCGTGCGTGCCCGGTCTGGCATCTAACAGGGAGCGCCATATAATACAACGTCATCACTGCAGGCGCGTGTGCGACGTTGCCGTTCCGCTACACACGCGCACGGACTCGGTTTGTGACAAGATGCGGCTCTGCGTGCGTGTGGCACGCGCGTGCACACGTCACGCATCTGGTCTGACACCTTTCTTACAGTTTCATACATTACAACTGGTGCGTGCACGCAACACGTCACGCCACGCATCTGGTGTGCTTCGGCCTTTATGGACCAAACACAACACTTTCGTAAAAATAAAATATCAGAACGAAAAGTATTTTTGCCTCATCATTATCATTCTCATGCCCATATCCCAAATTATTTGGGGTCATTATGAAACTACGTTATAGAGAATTGGAAAAAGCTAAACTTTACCGTCGTCAGTCTCAGAGTCCTCGGAGCACAGTATCATGTCCTGGAAGTAGACGGTGGAGTCGGAGCGGTCGGGGTCGGCGTCCTGGTGCTGCTTCTGTACCACCGCACGCTTCAGGTTCGTTGCTTTGCGGTAGCACACTACGCCAAGCGCCACTAGAAGCTAGTAGTAGTAGAACAGAGAATAGTTTAGTTTATGGCTAGTTGTGTAGCTCCAAATCAGAGTAACAAGATATTAGGGAACTGTTAAAAAGCTTGGTCATCACTCATCAGTCAATCAGGCCTGATTTAAACCAAAGCAGAGAGGAGTCTATTCTTCTCTTCTCGTCGAGTCATCGGTCCTAAAAGAAGTGCCAATAAATACGTTGTTTTTTTTTATTTGTATTTATTTAACGTAATGTGTTTGGGAATAGTAATAGATTGTGTCCTGTAAATTCATTTATACTGATAAATTTGTTTATTTATTCATAATAATCAAAAATGACGTCAAGTTTAGAAAAACTACACAAATCATTATAAAAAGATTAAAACGAGTTTAAAACACAAATTATCACATGAAGATTAAATAATGAAAATACTATGTAACAATAGAATAATCATTTGACAACAAAAACCAAATAACTAATAACGAAATCAAATATCTGAAACCATTGCAACAGTCACATTAAAATATGGTAGTTCTTAAGAAACGACACTACACAAAAAAAAACCTATTATTTTAAAACTTAATCGACATTACCTGATGTAAAGGCGCTGCAGAAGCCAGCCGAAGTTCCCTCTGATGCGCAGTATGCTGCGCTAAGATGTGCAGCGGTGCAGGAGTGGAGACCACGGCCTCGCCGCAACTCAGCGCTTCTAAGCGCGCGTCCGATAGTAGCGCGCCCACCCAGGCGAGGCAGCGCCCGCCTAACGCTACCCATACTACACCGAGACCTTGTTGCCTAGAGAATAGAGTTATTTATTGTAGAAACAATTAAGCTTTGACAGCCAACTCAAATTAGAAATGCAGCTAGCAAAAATACTAGTTCTTTCATTTTATATCGACATTTATTGTACATTCTTCATTTAAAATGCCGTCTAACATTAAGACGGCATTTTAAATGAAGATTTTTTTTTTCGAATCGTGATGTATCGTGATCTTTAAAATGTTTGCAGAAAAATGGAAACCTATATTGTTTATTGCCTTGACTATGATGGATAATAGGGAAAGTTAACTGCCGTTGCCATGCGGAAAGACAACATCTATATTTTAGCTTTTATTTTTGAGTGCGACATTCCTCGTGGATCAGTCTGTAGCGAGCGGAGGATTGTCGGACTCTAACCGACTAAACTCCCACTGCATCTACTAATACCATGTGTCGGGGGCCCAGGAGATACATGTACAGACGCCAGCAGGTCAAGCTACCCGAAACTGTCAATTTTTCCCAATGAACCTTGAACCTAATACTTTAGAAATAAAGTCGAAAATCTATCAAAGAAATCTGACAGATTGTAGTAGCTTGATGTGCAGACGTCTGTACATTCACACGCACGCCCTTCATAGTCTAACCTAAATGTAAGCTCGATTTCACACAAAAACATGAACACTTCAGAAAGAGCGTATAGAAATGACTTACATTTTAGTAAGATTGTAAGGCCTTGACGGGGTCTTAGCGGGGCTCTTGCCGGGAGTAGTGGAGACACAGGGCGCGCCTGCGAGCGCGTGGTGCAGCCCGCACAGCAGCACCCAGCCACCGATCATCAAGTGGTTTTGGTATACCTGGGAATTAATGCAGTAAACAAATAAAAAAGCTTCTATTTCTTATTTATCTATGTTTATATCCCTCATTGGAAGAACTCGCCAAACCTTGTTCTTTTAAGTAATTTCATGCTTGTCTGTGTTTTACAGACTGTACTTCGGTGAGTGTGCTCAAAAGCGCCACAAGCACATTCCGCGTACCGCGGGTTATCACCCATACTTTGTCAATTTTTTATTTTTTGTTTCTCAGTTTAGTTTCAACTGTCTACCTATCATGGTTCACATGGACACAGCCTGATGACAGACGGAAGGACAACAAGAGTCTTAGTAATAGTTTAGTACAATTTTACCCTTTGGGTACAAAACCCTATAAAGATCATAAAGCTAAAAACTGTAAGTTAGTTCTCAAAACTACAATTGTATTGTTGTACTAATGTTCTGGACTATATCATACTTACAAAAGTATCAAACAAAGGCTGTGTATAATAAAAGTCGGTACTTACATAGCCACCAGCACGCGTGGACTGTTTGAATGTCTCCCCAACAGTGTTGTACAGGCTCAGTGCACTCTCCACCAGTGTGGCGGTCTGCTGCTCATACTCCTCGTCTTTGGGGTGTAAGGATGCCTGTTACGAAACGAAACATAGACAAAATTTAATGTTAGATTATGAAATTAATGCAAGGCAATATGCTCGCACCATATTACATTACTGACGAAACGTTATTGTACCATAAGTAGGTATTTCTGCCAAACCCTTAAGCAATAACAGGTGTTACGTTACAAAATCAAAATATTTTGATTTCACATTATAGGCCTACATGGGCACTTATAAAACGTCGAGAAAAGGTGCACGGTTCGGGTTGGTCGTTTACTATGGAGAAGAACCGGCAAGATACTTCAAGGTTATTCTTTTAAAATCATTTAGTTTTACAATGTTGTTGTTACAGCGTTAGTACTTAAGTATGAGAGGCAAGGGCGGATCCAGCTTTTTTATCAGGGGGGGGGTCACCATATCGCCAACAGCTTGTCTCCGCAGTCTAGTTTGGATAGATATAGCTATACTTAATATTATTAAGGAACGTGAAAGTGTTTTCGTAAATTTTTCACGTTGAAACCGCTAAACGGATAAGATTTCATGGGGTTTCCCGTCATCTATATTTATTGACTTATGCACCTGCAAAAGAGCTAAGCCCGTCAGGCGGTCTTCTGCCGTATACGCCCTAAGCCAAGCTTTGACCCTTCTTAGTGTGGAAAAATACTTTCTCTTGTTCGTCTCTCATTACATATTGTATCGCCAGAATGCACAAAAAACGCATTGGCAAATGCTACAACTTTTCTCATTGTGCATGAGGTTTTGCGACAAGAAATTACGTCGGATGACTTAGCCAATGAGTTGTTTAAAGCATGATTGGCGCACGGGGAACGTTTGGCGTGCGATGCTTTTTTTGCTAGCTCGTGTACTGCAACTTTTGCATTTGAAGCAATAAGCCCACACACTGATTTAAATCTACATTGAATTTGAGGCCGAGGTTTTCCACAATCTTCATCCAATAATTTACTATTATCACGATGGCCTCGGAGTGGTATATTTTAACGACCACAAAAAATTGTCGTTTTTACTATTGGTCGCATTTCGTAGACTCCGTCGGGTATGACACACTAGTAGATATCCAAGCGATAAAAGAGCGCTCAACAAAGCAGCCAAAGAACAGAAAATCCTTATAACGATAACTAGCTTTCGCCCGCGGCTTCGCTCGCGTTAAATTCGGTATAACACACCAAGCAGACCTGCAGTTTTTGCTCTTGCGCCTGATTGATTTGTAATAGCAACGCTAAGTTTTCCCTTTTCTTCCCTCGTTCTCCCTCATATCCCACTTTTTTTAAATAAAAATTAGCCTATGTCCGTCTCCTGGTTCCTAACTATCTCTGTACCAAAATTCATCAAAATCGGTTTAGCCATTAAAGCGTGAAGAGGTAACAAACAAACAAATAAACAAACAAACAAACTCACTTTCGCTTTTATAATATTAGTAAGGATGCCAATGAAGTCGCCCTGGAAACATGCTTGGAAGGTCTAACACCTACAAAAGCCACAAACCATTCACTATGGAGAGCATGCAAACACTATGATCCTCAGATGTCCACAAACCATCTCTTCTTCGACACATGATGGAAACTGGTCAAAAACCGCACAAGAAAAGGCTTATATATTTGCACACCACCTCAGTCAAGTTTTTAAAACAAACGATGCTAGTCCGAACCAAGACCAATCAGGCGTAGACCTTATTCTCGACCAAGACTTACAACTCGATCTACCACTCAAAGCTATTACACCGAGAGAAATCGCCAAATAATTCAAATCCATGAACAACATTTAAATAAGGCATCGGGGTTTGATCTCATTAAAAAAAAATATTGCAAGAGCTACCGCGTAATGCAGCACGCCATTCTGCGGGTAGGAAACTTTCCGGATTTGTGGAAAGTCTCCCAAATCATAATGATTCACAAACCCGGCAAACTGGTTCACAAAGTTACATCCTATAAACCAATTAGCTTACTGCCTAACTATTTGAAAAAATATTTCTTCAGACTTAACACAGTCCTAAAAGAAAAATCAATAATTTCTGACCACTAGTTCGGCTGCCGTAAAGAACATGCGATTACAGAACAAGTCCACTTTAATAAGGAAGGAATTTAATCCTGGATATACATACAGCAGGCCTTTGACAAGATTTAGCACAAGGGGTTGTTATGCAAAATAAAATCCCTAAAGGGGGGGCATGACGGGGTAGCGGGCAAGACAGGGTACCAGTGTTAGTAGGCAAACTAATAAGCCAATCACGATTATTCTATCACGAAACGCAGCGCGGCCATGATGGCTTTTAGTTGACAGTGCGACTGAGCGGCGAAACCACGTGCTTTAATTGTTTTTTTGGAAAAATATATTTTTTGGCAGTTTGCTTGTTATTTTTGTACCGCAGTTAAGTCGTGTTTCTTCCTTGAATAACAACTATTCAAACTGAGTGCTAAGTTATTCCCGTGTGTCAATGATTACGCCAACAGGTAAGAACTTGTTTATCTCTGTACTTTGTAGCGTTATTTTTTAAGAAATTTTTAGACTGACATAGGCATGAAAGGGCAAGATGGGGTATGAGGGTACCCCATCTTAGCCTCCAAGTTTTTGTCTGCATTTTTTTATTAAAATTATATAAATACGTAACATTTTATGTTTTTCGGGTATATTTTTTATATATTTATTTTGCAGCGTCGCTTATGACAAATATTCCGCAAGCTGAAAGATCGCCAGTTACTGTAGCACCAACTGCAGCCACTACAGCTCCGACTAGTGTATCGGCTACTGTGACAACAACGTCATTGATAACGGATAATCCACAAGCCGAAAGAATACCGACCACTGAAGCACTAACTGCAGCCAATTCAACCCCGGCTAGGGTATCGGCTAGTGTGGCAGTGGCAACGACTTTAGAATCAGAACAATTTAGTCTATCTGCACCAAGTGTTTCTGAAGTTATCAATTTGGAAACCACTACTGCAACATCACCGTCAATATTGCAAGCACAGTCATCATTTGGTGAGCTTGAAAAAGAACAGACGGATAAACCAATGGTTGATACAGTATCAAGAACAACCATGACTTTTCTCTTCATCTACCGTGCCACAAATACCAGACGCCACACCCGGATGTTCTTTTTGGCCGGTAAATACAGAAATAGACAAACGGCCATGTACTCCACAACAATCGGTATTTTCTGTTATCAGCCCCAAACAATTAATGCCCCATCCAGCAACACGAAAAACTTCTCGCACAACAAGAAAACGTGGAAAAACTGCTATTATTATTTCATCTCCCTTTAAAAATGAACTGGAAGAAACTATAAAAAGAAAAAAGCTTGAAGAAGAAAATAAAAAGAAAAGGAAAGAGATGAGGGATCTAAAGAAAACTTTGAAAACAGCAATTAAAAAGAAGAGAGTGACAAAAAACAAAAAAATTGCCAAGACCTCATCGGCAAGAGAGAACAGCGACAGCGATGTTGAAAATACTCCTTGTCTGTTCTGCGATGGTCGTTACTTGGATTCAAACGAAGGTTGGGCTGCTTGTGCAGCATGCGGCAAATGGGCTCATTGCAGCTGTGCTGGAGTAGAGGATGAGGATGAAGATTCAACCTTTACGTGCGAATTTTGTGAGCAATAATGAGTTAATTTTTGCATACCCCATCTTGCCCTCTCTGGGGGGCAAGATGGGGTGACACGACTTTTTTACTTGTTGATTTTTTATTTCTTTTTTATAATACATAAGTTCCTAAAAGTACTTAAAAACGAAAGACTGATTACCAAGGGAGATTATTAAAATTAACCAGATCTCATGACTCAAATATTGTAAGTTTTATTACTCCGCTAACGTTAAGGACCCCATCTTGCCCCCCTTTCCCCTACCACACACGTACTTCGGAACACTCAAGTCCAACTTAGCTAACAGAATATTCCAAGTCAAAGAAAATGATTGCACATCAGATTTCCACAAAATCGACGCAGGAGTGCCTCAAGGGTCGGTTCTTGGACCGGTGTTATACTCTCTGTATACATCTGACCTACCAAATAGCCAAGAGTACACAGTCGCTGGCCAAATGGAGAATCGCAGCTAGTGAGTCCAAGTCGGTTCACGCGAAGTGTGAATCTTCGCAAATGGTACTCAACTGCCTCATCAGAACTCTGTCAAATACCTTGGAATGCATTTGGACCGCAGACTCACTTGGAAGAAGCATGTGCAAGCAAAAAGAGATCAGACCAACCTCAAATACTGGGGCCTATAATACTGGGAAGAAACTCAAAACTGTCAATGGACAAAAAGATCATTATATGCTATGTCATGCTGAAACCTATTTGAACTTATGGTATTGTACTGTGGGGCTCAACATAATGATAATGCAAAGGGCGCAAAATTATATCCTAAGACAAATATCAAATGCGCCATGGTTTATCAAAACAAAAGAGATCCACGAATTTCTTAACCTACCAATGGTTCAAGAAGTAATCAACTCAATGGGTCCAGCTATAAATCAAAACTCATAAAACACCCAAATCAGCTTGCAGGACAGCTGACCATCCCCGAAACACTTCGCCGCCTTAAGAAACGACGTGATTTTTTTTATTACAACAGTCATTCTGAAGGCGACTCCATTGAATGAAGGGTGCGACTGATTGCAAGATAAGGAAAAGAAAAAAAAACTATTGGTCGCAAGCGTCCCCTGTTCTCATAAACTTGCGCCATTCTTTGACTATTAATTTGATTCATTACCTCAATCTCTGGTTAAGGAATGTTAATAAAAAGATTTTGCCGGCTTTGACTGCCCTTTCGTGATATTGGTATCGCTGGTCTGTTAGAAGAAAACCATTGTTACCTAGAAAATCATCAAATGCTTCCAAAGGTTCTTTAACTAGTCGTTTTAGAAGCGTTTTTGATTGTGTGCCACCACCAGATGCAGTAAAATAGCAAACAAGTACAGTAAAGGGCTTGATCTTTATGCGACCATACAAGCCAGTGAAAATTTCCAGGTGTGACCTCTGTGCATTTTTTTTTCTCAAATAGTATCTACAGCGCCCGCGCTGCGCGACAAATTTAAACTTACAACCGATTGAATAATAAAATTTGATTCGATGTTTTGCACTATAAACAGCTATAATATAACCAATAACAGCATAGAATTATATTATTATGATTATACAGTGCGTCTTTCGCGTATAATTTGTTTACGTTTATAAATAAAATTAGATAAAATTGCAGTGGCCACCTATGACCCAGCCTGTCGCCCAGGGGGGGGTCATGACCCCCATGACCCTCCCCCTGGATCCGCGCTTGATGAGAGGACAGTGTAGGCCCGACAATAAGTCATTGCTTACTTTACAAACCGTAAATAAAGATAAGAAGTTAACAAAAGTTAACAAGCGTCTAAGAATCTACAAGGCTAACAATGTCCACTCGTTCACAAAGAATTGGTAAAAAGAATCAATATAAGAAATAGGAAAAATATTACAAAAAAAGAACAATATGAAACAAATGACACGAGTGTAAAAGAGGTGAAATAAGAACTTTGATAATTAATTAGTAATTGTGAACTTAATTACCTGTGCAGTGGCGCACAGTAAGGCAGCGATGCTGACGTCACTGAGCGTCATGATCCGTTCCGGCGTGAACGGCTCAAGGCAAGGCAGAGACAAAGCGAGACGGCAAACGTGCACCTCGTTCACCAGGAAGTGAAGACTAGAAGGAGAAATGAGGTTTAATCAAGGCACAAAATGTTTGCAGAATAATTTAGAGCAGCAAAGCAGAACACTTATAGGATCGACGAACCCTTAGGTTTTGACGCCACGGTTGGCGCAGTGGCTAAGCGTTTGACTGCTGCACTACGTGTCGCGGGTTCGATCCCCGCACGGAACAAATATTTGTATGACCTACGGATAGTTCTTCCGGGTCTGGCTGTTTGTGTGTGCTAGTGTAAATGTTTGTAAACGCACCCACGATACAGGAGAAATTCCTAGTGTGGGCAACGTTTTTTTTTTTAAAGATAAAGTTCCCTTTGTTGTCCCTCTTTCTCCCCTTTTCACACTTTGTTTTTAAATTAGCCTATGTCCGTCTCCAGGGTTCCAACTATCTCTGTACCAAAAATTATCAAAATCGGTTAATCCATTTAGGCGAGAAGACGTAACAAACAAAAAAAACTTTCGCTTTTATAATATTAGTAAGGATTTTCGTGTCGCGATGTTTGTTACCAAACATGTCCGAATTTGACCGATTCGTATGGAATTTCTGTCTCAGAATCGGCCAATTTCTATTAGTCATACCCCTTAGTGAGAAGGAGACCTGGACAACAGGTGAAACCGCTAGGCACAGCTAGTAATTCATATAATACAAAACCCTTTATACATACAGTGAGGCATCAGAGTTGAACTGCGGCGCGACGGCGGTGTCCTTCGCAGACTGCCAGCGGTTAAGATATCGCTGCAGACAAGGCAGCGAGGCACACACCTTCAGCACCACGGAGCCGGCTCTCAGCTCCATCAGCAACGATGAGCAGGTTGATGCCACCCACTTCTAAAGGAGGGAATGTATTCCATGGTATTTTTCTTACAATCTCAATATCTTTATTTGATTTACCATAATGTGTACTTAGGTGGTAGTTTTTTATAATATTGTGATCATTATGGACCCTGTAGGGTACAGCTAAAAGGGTAGAGAGGAGAGAAAGCTCTGTTTTAGAAGTTAGTTGATATTTTTCTAACGTAAACTGCTCACTATCTTATCATAGGCGTTTTCATAAATATGTACAGACGCCCGCACATCAAGCTAAACTATATACATATCTATAACTATGACGTGCCATAGAGTGTTAGAAAGAAAGTACGCTTGGCATGATTGGTGGAGTTTTTAGCGTTTCTAAAATTGACCAATCGTTGCACATACTTATTATTGGAAGCCAATTATGATCTAAAAAAAAAAAAGCCACACCCACTTGTCTATGCGCGTTTGCAAAACTGCGCCCGAGTTGACCCGATCTTTCACGAAATTAAACGAAAGTCTCTCGATCACATCGTTCGCTTCCGTTTGGTCGGCCATTACGTCATTTGGAACCGAAGTGTGTGGTGTGTTTATTTACTGTGTTACAATCTTATAATTAATATAAATGGCGCCTCCGTTAAGTCATTTAGAAAGACAGCGCATCATAGCGCTTCCACTGTGCGGGTGATTGTTATTTGAAGACAGACCTAGTTATAGTGTATCATCTATGAGACAGACGGGCATAACCGTGAGTTATATTTTTGTTATTATAATTTTTAAATTAAAATACACTAATGGAAAAAAAACGTGTGGTGTTTTCTATAGAATTTTCGAAATTAGTTTACGCTGCACGCTGTTTCAAGCATCATTGAATGCCGTAAAAGCTTAAATTCAGAGTTATATTTATGTAAACAGAATTCGATGAACTATAATAATTGTTTTGTTTCCATTTATCGTTGGTTTTTCAAACGTATATAAGATAATTTGACGGTTTTAAATTGAACTGTTTCATTATTTAAAAATTATCTGTGTATTGAAAAATCAGGCCTTAGTCATGTAACATATCCAGTAGACACTGATTGGATTTCAAAGTATTGTATCTTCATAAAAATCAAATCAGTGTCTATTGGATTTACTGGTTAAAATTTCCTTTGCGGGCCGTTGATTTAAGGGTCGCGGGGGGGGAGGGGGCTACCCCCCTGTCCCACCCCCAACCCGCGGAGCCCCATGGTTATGGAGATATCCATGGTTAAAGTTTTTGAGGTTATGTTACTTTCAAAAACTAATATCTATCAATTTGTACTCTAATTTCAATAGATTTATGGGGCGGGGAGGGCGAGGGTGCTAGGGGCCTACCCCCTGTACTATCCTCATCCCGCGGAACCCCATGGTTATGGAGATATCCATGGTTAAAGTTTTGAGGTTATGTTACTTTCAAATTTCTTTCAATTTGTACTCTAATTTCAATATATTTATGGGGCGGGGAGGGCGAAGGTGCTAGAGGCCTACCCCAGTACCATCCTCATCCCGCGAAACCCCATGGTTACGGAGATATTTGGGGTGAAAATGTTGAGATTGGGTTAGGGTGTTTTTAGGATAGTTAGAATAAAACACAAGGAATATTATTAATCATATATTGATCATATTTATACACATGTTTAATAGCATTCATTAATTCCTCATATGGATCCAAGTGTTCAATCATGTTTCTCCGTCTCCATACATACTCGCACAACCATTGTGTGACATCTTGTTTGTGTTGTTCTGGCTCACTGGCTCTCTATACGTTGAGTGTGTGTCCCGTCTGGTGCCACAAACTTATTAGTTGGGTCACTATGGTTGACCCTTTTATGAACATAGCCATGCTGGGAAAGGCTCAAATAGGCTCTCCAATAATCTGTGTGGTTGATGGAGCCCTCCTGTACATGTTTTTTAATCAGTGGCACCAACATTTCTGCAGGCCTATCATTGTCAGGACACACCTCCAGCCGCAAATCGTCGCTGCCGTCTTCAATCATACCAATTACCCAATGGCCCTCAATGTGTCGACCACAATTGTATTTCCTTCTTCCAAATTTGGATTCATCTATCTGTACCACCTTATTAGGGCCACCTATCTTCCCTTGGTCCCTTTGGTTTTCCAGCTCATATATAGTTATAGTCTCCCGGCAATAACTGAGTCCTCTCTCCTCTGCAAACTGGACACACTGATTGTAGGTTCCCAGCTTAGAGAAAATCTTCCTCCAGTTCTGTCAAAAAATACTGCCATCGGCCATGCTTTTTAAAACACCAATCCAAAGTGTGATACGTCAGCCCTCAGTAAATACTGTCACTGTCACCGAATTTATTGAGTTTCGACTATCTCTTGAGTTTTTACATTGTTTAAATTGATTAAAAGTGGTATCATTAGATCTGTATCGGTCTTTTGCTTACTTCATTAACTAATTAAGCCATGGAACTAGGATTTACTAAGGCAAACAGTTCTAATTTGCCCCGAATTGATTTGTTAATGCTGGGATTAATTTGTACTTTTATTTTTTCCTAATTAAATCATGATAATTCAAAAAGAGGTTAATAATCATATGTTACTTATTTAACTAAAGAATCCTGTAAATTAATTAAACCACAGGCAATGGTTATAATATCGTCCAGAACTTTAACTAGACTGATTCACACATGCATGTGGTTTCAAAATGCTAAATTCTCTTAAGCGACGAATCACTCTCACATGTATCCTTAAACTAGCAATTTGTTTTCCCTCACCTCAGTCTTTGAGAGTTTAGCCCCTGTTACAACACTAGGAGGTCGCATTAATTTTACTCCCATGTTTCAGTAAATATGATACTACATGCTTAAAACCTCTATCAATCAGCCATCACACACATACCTGGTTCCAAACATTTAATAAAATCACATGTTTCCACTAGACATGTGTCTGTTACTCTTTCTTCATACCCAGGTGATATATAATTCACCAGACCATTTGGTGTGCAAGATTCAAGATATTTGATAGTGTTTTTTTTTTATATTCCGACCAGGAGAGACATTGATTTAAAGCTTTTGAAGGCTTCTGTATCTCTAAACAGTCGATGATGCAACTTGATTATATTTATGCCTAAATGCCATTGGTAAATTATTTTTTATGTTACATTTATCTAATTTTGCCAAGAAAGTACACTAGCCAACAAAGGAATATTTTTAAGAAATATCTTACTAGCATAACTTGGTGTAATGGAGAAATCATCAGCAAGCTCTTTGAATGAGTTATTTAGCCTAATCTTTTTCAAACATATGAGTAAATGAACTGGAGGAATGTTTGTATTTTTTTCAATTAAATCTATTAAATAATAAGTCTTTAGGTACACCTAAACCTTTGACGGGCCTGTTGGTCTAGTGGTTAGTGGCCCTGACTGCTAAGCCGGAGGTCGTGGGTTCGATTCCCACCCAGGACAAACTTTGTGTGATGAGCATGATTGTTTGTTCTGTGTCTGGGTGTGATTTATCTATAATATGTATGTATTTATAAATTATATAAGTATGTATATCAGTTGTCTGGTTACCATAACACAAGCTCTGCTTAGCTTGGGATCAGATGACCGTGTGTGAGTTGCCCCAGATATTTATTTATATTTATTTACCTATATAAGCACGGGGATTTCTGTAAATTCGAAGTAATGTGCATTGCAGCATTTGAGTTGACTCTTTCTGTTTATCATCTTGTATCAACTCACTGCAATCTGAAGATGATTTTGTTTGAACAGAATATGGTTGGTGATGATTCTCCATGTGTAATGGAGGGTGTGTATGAAATATCACTATCAGAATGGTGTTCAGATACAAATATTTTTCTTGAACTTTTGTAAATGTTTGATGTGGTTGGTTTGATTTGGGAAGTGCATCTTGTTATCTTAAATGGCGATGTAGAGACAGATTGGCGATTCGGTTTAAATGGCGATGTCATCTGGTTTAATATTAACTTCAGTTTGAACGTCTTTGCATAATTTAAACACTCAAATTATTAATATGGATAATAAAATAGTCTATTTGTAAGTAGATCGATAATTTGCTAGTCCAAAGTGTAAATGGTGTTGGGAAAATTACAATCAGCAGTTTACGAATTTGCGTCGTCACGTCGCGTCCGCTACCGCGACTCGCGTACCCCTGTACGCGAGTCGCGTCGCGGAGTCCTAGGCCGCCCGCCAAAGACGCACGCGCAGTTTACGGAGCACATATTTATAATTTTTTTATGAAGTGAAAATATTGCAGATCTTTAAAACGGGTTGTTATTTTAAAATATATTTTGTATTTGTAATTCTAAACAACTTGTTACTTTTCTTATTATTTTTTTAACACCTACATAAAGTATTAGCTGCGCCCCGCGATTTCACCTGCATTAGTTTCGATCCTGTTGGGATAAAAACAAATCCGTTCATTAGATTTGTGTGAAGAAGTAACAAACACACTCACTTATAAACTTTCGCCTTTATAGTATTAGTATGATTCATCTTTGGGGCCATCCATAAAGTCGTCACATGTAAAGGGGGGGAGGGGGTCGACGAAATGTGACAAGGGGTGGGGGGGGGTCCTAGTTTTGTGACGTCACATTTCAATATTAATAAATTCAATCGCGAAATTTGAAATTATTTTTTAGTTTTCTCTATAAATTAGGTATTTGTAGATGTAAAATTGCAAATTTGGACGTCACACTAGGGAGGGGGGTCTCACAAATGTGACCATCTGTGACAAGGAGGGGGGAGGGGTCTAAAAATCATGAAATTCGTGTTACGTACTTTATGGATGGCCCCTTTGCCTATAGTAATTGAATAATAATGGGCAAATAAACTGTAGTTATTTCTTTATTCCAGAAAAAAACTGTCTACTTCTGGCTTCGGCGGTGGGAAGTGGATCTCTGAAAGCCCACCGCCGCCAACTCTTCGCCAGAGCGACTACGGTGGCAGAGGATGAGGCTATAGTCGCTGCACACTCTGCCGATCCGTTTTTCAGCACACGAGTAACTTCAATTTCGTACAGCGTGAGTCCATGTATAACTTATTATACAAACACGGTGTTTATCACCCTAAATTGTTCATCATTACATAAAATATGGTTTTCTGAAAAGTGAATAAAAAACTGATTAAAAGCTAACCTCTTACCTTAATACACATTAGACATGATACCTACAGACTCGAATTGGCTTACTCGGCGGCGCTTACGCAAACTGGTTATACTCGCGCCGCGCAGCCAGACTAGGCGGTTGTTATTATTACTATTAGATAAATCTTTAGTTATTTAAATACCACCCCAACAAAGTCAACGAAGTTCTCAATTCGACAAATTGTTTATTTGTGTATATTTTGAAGACTTGATGGCACGGTTGGCGCAGTGGCTGAGCGATCGACTGCTGCGCTGCGTGTCGCGGGTTCGATTCCCGCACGGAACAAATATTTGTATGACCTGCAGATAAGTAGTTGTTTCGGGTCTGGCTGTTTGTATATGTGAGTTTAAATGTTTGTAAATGCATTCACGATACAGGAGAAATACCTAGTGCGGAGCAACTTTTTTCTTCAAATATATATTTATATTAATCGACCCATACTTATTAAAACTGAATTCGAACGAATATTTCAAATTTATGTTATTTCAAGTTAAACAAACACCAACTTTATTTCTAATAAAATTAGGTCGATTTTAGAATGACTGGCACTACTCAACTAGCAGTTATACAAATGTTTAAAGCGGTAGGGTAAACTGATTTTTATTGTGTAGGAATTAAAGTTATTTTTCAATAAACTCATATTTGTTTACACTGTAGGCAAATAAATCGCGAACGCAGTTAGTAATTCTATACTATTTGTCATAGTAAAGAATTTTGTGTAATTGACATTATTTCCTTTGTTTTAGATATCAATGGACACAGTCAGGAGGCGTCTATAGGAAGCCGGAAAGAAATGCTGCTGCCCTGCCAAGAAGATAGCAATGACCCAGGCTCATTAGGAGGCAAGAGTAAGTTTTTGCCTAGAGTATTATAATTTTGACTGGGAAAAGAATGTCGTTATTTTTTATTTATTTTATTTTTGTTGACGAGAAAAGCTTCCGGTCGGATATGGATAGAAGAAAAATATTATGGCGCAATAGGAATGAGCGTTATGTAGAGGTGAATACTTTGCCAAATCGGGCAAGTGGAAGAATATCACTCAATTTTTGGGGATGGATGAGTTCTATGGGACCGGGTGAACGGGTGGAGGTTAGCGGGCGCATGAATGGGGAACAGTACGTCGAAATATTACGCGACGTGATGATCCCCACCGTGCGCGCCTGCACTACCCAGAGGGTATTATTTACTTGTGCCAAGACAACTGCCGCATACACACCTGCACAATAGTGCAGGAGTGGTTTGCGGCACAGGAGGACGCGATCTTCCTGCCATGGCCTGCAAAGAGCCCCGACTTAAACCCAATCGAGAATCTATGGGGTCTCATGGTTCTCGATTAGGATTGTTCAGAAATACGCCCATACTACATGGGAGCAATTCAGAGGTAATGATACCGGCTGGAACATAGTGGTTGGAATGAAGGACAGGCTGGCCGCTGTCATAGACGCGCAAGGTGGTCCAACCAAATATTAAATATGTGTATTGTTTTGTTAATAATATACATTATTTTTTATTTTGTTTCACTTTATCAATCTTTCTAAAATAATATGAATAAATAAATACCTTAATTTGCTTATATTTGTATTGTTATATTATTACTATTCTGCAGTATCTATAGATATTAGAATTTAACTAATGTAAGTAAGTTATTATTTATCATTTAATAACAATATATTGTTTTGGCAAGACGTTACGCTCCCATGTAGTACCTATACTTCATAAAACTGAAAGGCCGATTCTGTTGCGTATTTCTGAGGTCATGTTTGGGCTCTTTTAGGTCTTGGCTTATTCTTTATCGCTCATAAGACTCGAGCAAACGTAGTTTAGTCTACAACACTACAGGCAGTACAGTCAATGTCTTGTTATGAGTGTTCGGACACTAGCGGACACTGAGTGCACGGCGTGTAGAGTTGTAGCCTTTTGGGGTATGGGTCGTATCTTAAGACCCACTATCTTGATTGAAAGTCAAAGACACCAGAGGACTAAAGTATATTCATAATTATAAGTTACAATAGCTTTTTGCATAGACCGACACATCAGGTCCAGAACGCGTGTGTTGAGCAAGTGTAATGTAAGTAATGGCGCTACATCCGCCGCACAGATAATATAATATAAAACTAGTGTTGTGACACAATCCGCCACAATTATAAAACTAGTGTTGTGACACAATCCGCCACAGCCTAAACTAAGTTTTAGGTGACAAACTCCGTTTCTACGGCACAAGTAAATAATGCACTTGATTCTGCATTCACCCGTGTTTCCGTAGGAGTCTATACTAGATATTAATCTAGGTCATGATCTATTTAAGTGCTAAGTTTCATTGAAATCTGTATAACCGTTAATGCGTGAAAAGTAACAAACATACGTTCATCCATTTCCACAAATATACACATTAAATAGTAGCACAATTTTACAATCCATAAGTTGTATTTTAATTTATCATACTATAGGTATATATTATTTGATATACCTACAGATGTCAAACGCTTCTTCTTCCATTGCTCGATTTGGGAAAGACGCCAGACATATCGTTCGTTCATGTTGTGTCATAATAAACTAGCTCCCTCCATACCTTCCGCAGGCCCAAGCCTGCGGAAGGTATGGAGTATGTAACTATCTCCATATTTTTCATCACGATTGCCTAGCGGTTTGGCCGTGAAGGCGTAACAGACAGACAAGTTACTTTCGCATTTATAAGATTAGTATGGATAATTCTTCTAATAATGTAATAAACATAACATAATAATTTATACTGTAAATTGAAATCATATACTTTGCGCACCATTTTTATATTTTTGAGATTTTTTACTTTACTACTTACTTGTTGATGATAACTTAAGTTACGGCCGTCACCTACTGGTGGCACGGCACGACAAGTGATTTTAGTAAGCGCAAATGATTTGAGATACGAAACAATAGTTTATAATGGTTAGCATTCACATTTCGGGATGCCGCGGCATGCCAGAACCTACCGAAATAGCCTGCTTTGGCAGCAACCACAATCGCAGCTTTGCTGTGACGTATTAATGAAATGTGGGTGTTTACAATGTTAAATTAGATTCAAAATAATCAGTAAGTATTACAATAATCCCTTGTCGTGCCTTGCTGCCTGTGGGTGCAGGGCCTTATACATATACATCCCAGTCAAATTATACTAATCTAGGTAAAAGCTTGCTTTTGTTTGGCGGCAGCATTTTATTTTGCTTGGTAACCTTTTCTATAATGAAAATGTAACAAATATCATTTTTTTGTGTTTGTGTTCCTTGTCGCGTCATGTTTATTGCAAATGAACATATTTTCTTTTTTCTAAACATTATAACTTGTAAAATATAAATATTATCTACTTGATTTATATCCATCGTATAGTTTGGTAGGTAGGTATTTACTTATAAGTTTTCAATTATAATAAAATAAAAGATTTAGAGTATTATTCTGCATTTTGTTTTGATACTAGCTGGCGCCCGCGGCTACTTGATTTATATCCATCGTATAGTTTGGTAGGTAGGTATTTACTTATAAGTTTTCAATTATAATAAAATAAAAGATTTAGAGTATTATTCTGCATTTTGTTTTGATACTAGCTGGCGCCCGCGGCTACTTGATTTATATCCATCGTATAGTTTGGTAGGTAGGTATTTACTTATAAGTTTTCAATTATAATAAAATAAAAGATTTAGAGTATTATTCTGCATTTTGTTTTGATACTAGCTGGCGCCCGCGGCTACGCCCGCGTTATTTAAAAAAAAATATACTTATAAACAATATTCTATGTGTTATTCTAGATTATAATACCTCTGTGCCAAATTTCATCAAGATCCGTCCAGCCATTTTGACGTGAAAGAGTAACAAACATCCATAAATCAATCCATTCAGCCTCACAACATTCACATTTTGTAATTATAAATATTAGTAGAAAGTAGGATAGCTGGCGCCCGCGGCTTCGCCCGGGTGATATCGTGAAAAAACTATCTTATGTCATGTGTTATTTCAGACTAAAATCTACTTCTGTGCCAAATTTTATCAAGATCCGTTTTGACGTGAAAGAGTAGGTAACAAACATCCATACATACCTACATCCATCCTCACAAACATTCGCATTTATAATATTAAATAGTAGGTAGTAGGATTTTATTCGTTTCACTAGCGTTCCCATAGTAACCTATCTATCATATTCATATATCCTTTCTGATAGGTTTTTAGATTCATGATGATCGGTTGTGTAGTAAAGTCACATTGAGCAGGGGGGTAGCTACCGCTATATAAATACCGCTAAATAAAGTAAACTCGGCAGACTGACGAGAATTTTTGTAGGTATACTCATTGGCTAAAATTGGTTTTCAGTATTAAATTTCGTAAAAATACTTAGAATAGGAGATCAGGGAACTTGCCAGTAAGTAGGTAAGAAAAGCTGAGAAGGAAAACCTGCCTGTAATTGAAAAAAAAACATCTATTTCCCACATTGGATGTAGGTATACATGAATACTTTATAACAATATATTCATCTAGACCGTGAAATTTCGCTCATTAATTGTGAAACGGCGTATACCGTACCTACCTAGCTGTTGACATGTAATATACATAGGTAACTAGCTGGCGCCTGAGGCTTCGCCCGCGTGATATCGAAAAAAAGTATCCTATGTGTTATTCCAGAGCATAATCTACCTTTATGCCAAATTTCATTACGATTCCTTCAGCGGTTTTGACGTGAAAGAGTAACAAACATACATCCATACATTCTCACAAACATTCGCATTTATAATATTAGTAGGTATACATTCGTAAACATAAACAATTTATGTAAAAGGGGGATGCCAAGCCGCCATAGTGACTTAGGCCCTGACTGCCCACAAGTAACATTGAATGTTAATATTAGTATGCCCCTCAAATAATAATTATATTGATATAAGAAAATAATTAAAAAATGTTGTAGTTTCCAAACATTATGGGTTTTTTATGTGCCCTACACAAGTATTGAAAACTCTTCCTACATAACATATTAAAACTATTTAAATACTACAGATAGTTGAAACTAAAACAATATATTAATAGAAAACATTTAATTCATCAAAAACTAAAACATTCTCAAAAAATTGAGCAGGAGGAAAAATATTAGTATGACACAGACAGGCTGCAAAAAAAATTATATAATGTTAGCCTTTTAACATTTCAGAGCAATCTAACTGCATTTAATAGGATTCTAAAAATAGTATAGTTTGTTATCTTAACCTGTTGTGGTGCAATTTGATATGCAATCACATTCCTTATTTGGTCAACCGTTGTCATGTATCAATGTTCAGCGAATGTGAACTTTGCCTTAAAAGAGAGGTGCCACAGCTAATAGAGATATGAATGTGGACAACAATAGGGTTTGTTGAGTGTTGGCTTGTTGGCTGCCTGATTTTATTCCATGCTCTGGTCCAACATGCATAGCACACCAAACTATCACTGTCTTGTAACTGACTGGAAGAGAAAAAACATGCATGTATGAATAGGTGTTTTATTTTGAGTCATATTTGCATATTATTACAGTTGTAAAACTTATTATAGTTACCTGTTGATGTCCAACTCTTTTTACGAGAGATCGAACTTCGACGATTTCCAAAGGGTGTCTTCGCAATCTTGATTATGTTGAAATTACTATTTATTTACACAGCGTACATATCCACTTGCAACAGTTCGCAGTGAAGAACTCGAACCACGTTGTATGCCGGGGTCTTCGATAGGTACTGACATCAGATCCAAGTTATCGTGGGAGTTGTCATTATCAGCAAGAGCGGAATCCATATTCAAGCCGTGGTCGTCAGGTATAGGATAATCACCAGTCAGTATTAATGGTCAGAAACGTCGATTTTAATAGAAAAATAAACGCAGCGAATCACTATGATGCCAATGTAAACAAAGTATTGAAATGACATTTCTACTATTTACTATTGTCAACTGATAAGTTTCAGTGTTGCCATTGCACAAAAAAGTATCGATCGATGCATTATGTAGATCATTTTAAAATCATCATAATATATTTTTTAAGTTGATTACAAATCTAAACGTATTAACATAAAATGCATTGGGACTTCTAAAAACAAAAGGACGAACAAATAAAGTAAAATATGTGTAAATGTCAAATCAATGTTTAGCAACAAATCTTTATTTTTTCCCGGATATTAAATTGGCAACCTAGCAAATGGCTGTTTATTTTGTTGCATCGTTTCAATATTTATTTTTTATTAAGAAATGTTACTAACGAGTATCGCTTCCTGAATAGAAGAGTTAATAACGTAAAATTTCCATATTTTTTTTGGGCATTGCTGGGCCTAATATTGGCATTCCCCTTAAAGGATTTTGTAAAAGATCATATAAATAAAACAAATTGTTTAGGCTTTCATGGATATTTTAAGCATTGCGCGGCCGCCTGTTTTTATAACCATACCATTACTTCGATTCTATTGATTGTTCAACTTGCTACGCTATTCCTTATCGCAATGTATGTTATTCTACACAACGACGCGCAAACGCACACATCCTCACGTATGCACTGCAGCACGAAACATTGCAAGTAAGAACTGTCAAAAAGCTTTATATCTCTTTCGCACGATTCTCGTTGTTGCTGCTCATAACGCGTTCAAGGTCAAAGTGTGGTAGCCTGATGTGCAGGCGACTGTACATACATACTGCCACTCCCCACGCACACATTCGTATTTACATCCATCTATTAATGTAAACACAAACACACAGCCACGCCATTACTGTTTATCATACATGCACACACACACACACACACACACACACACACACACACACACACACACACACAAAACCACATGACATACACGACACCTTCGACATCCCACACGACACCTTCGACATCACACACAACACCCTCCACATCACACACGACACCGTCCACATCATACACACGATTTTTCTACACGATAATCCTACATGTTATGCATGCATATACAATTGTGATTATTATTATATCGACGAGGGGAGCAAAAGTCCATAGCACAGGGAATCCTAGTTTGGATTCCAGCCTCTCACAAAGCCTCTTTGCCTTTTCCCCATAATAATAATAAAAAAAAACCAAGACCCTGATCCAGATACGAGTGGACTACTATTTTTATATTTTTTTTTTTAGTTTATTTTATTTTCTAAATATTCATAATTGTAAAATTACATTTTAAGTAAATAACTAAAGGAAATAACAAAACAAACCTTCATATCAACAGAAGCCTGTTGTGAAGCATTCCCATCCTTAGTGCTCTCCAAACTATCCTTACTTCCGGGCGACAGGACGGCTGTAGCCGGTGCGGCTTGAGACGACGTTATCGACGCCACTGGGTTCCGTAATGGCGCCGTCAGCTGTTCCAGTAACGCGTCAGAACGACGCTGGGCGTTCGACGGCGGCTGCTTCTCCGCGGGTGTCGTTTGAGAAGCCAGTGACGTAATCGAACTTGGTATGACTGATGATTTTGTTGATTGGGATTCTGAGAGATTATTTAAATTAATTTATTTTGTGTAAATAAAAAATCCGCTTTCGAATTTTGTCCAGTGTACACATCTTATTGGTTGTGACTATACATATCACAACAAGGAACATGTTCATGCTGTAGGCATCTTGATAACATAATTGTAATTAAAGTACGTACCAGGCACAGAAACATTTGCGGGTAGTTTTGCATTTTTGAATAGTGAAGTCAAGATCACTAGGTCAGATTGTGGGTAACCCCCGCCGTCGATTCCGCATAGCCCCACAATGGGCAACAGTAGCTGGGGGAAAAACATGACATAAAAGTTGTTTATCTTAACACAGATACAAGATTATTACATTGTAAGCTTGTTCAAGTGTTGACAGTTATGATGGCAAAAATATTATGGTTTTTTTTTTATTTATAATTTGCAAAAAAGTCGTGATCATTTTTTTATTTAGGGTTGTGAGTTCTCTGCCTGGCATAGGCCATAAATACTTCAAACATCAGAAAAATAAAATCGCGAAGTTTTTGGTTATGTTTTTTTAATTGAAAAATTTAATAAGTTTTTAAGAATAAAGGAGAATATTTAAGGATAGAATTTCCAACTGCCTTGTTGGTGTTGATTCCCGATTCAAGTGATATTAGATTTTTCTAGAAGGAATATCTCGGTATCATCCACAGAGTTTGGGTTTGTAGCCAGTTGATGTCAAAAGGGTCGCACCCTATTACATGGGACTTAAAAACATAACTGAACTGGAAAAATGTAGGTGAACGATGAGGTACACCTTCGCCTGACCCCACGGGGATTCCTTGTGTGATGATATGTTATGTAATTTTGGTCACACGCACTTAAAGCCTTCGACGACACGGTTGGCGCAGTGGCTGAGCAATCGACTGCTACGCTGCGTGTCGCGGGTTTAATCCCCGTACGGAACAAATATTAGTATGGCCTACAGATAGTTGTTCCAGGTCTGGCTGTTTGTGTATGTGAGTTTAAATGTTTGTAAACGCACCCACAATACTGGAGTAATTCCTAGTGTGGGGCAAAGTATAAAAAAAAAAGCTTCAAATACATCACTTTTTTTGGACATTCATAAGGTATGTCTCAAAATAATAAGTTATCCATTCTGTTAGTGCATAGAATTTGAATCAATTTTCTTTTTTATAGCACCTAATTTACAAACCTGCTTAACGGAAACATTAGGAGCAGCAGTTGTATTGTTGGTGTCATCACAGCTCAATCCAGCTTCGGAGAGCTTCTTCAGTATTTGCCGGAGAATTACTCTGAATGCATCTCTTGCAGTGCTTAGTTGGTCATTTGGTACTAAAACAGAATGGTTTAGCTTGAGTATTTTTTATTTAACCTATTTTTCCAGAGCTGGGCAAAAGTCCCCATTAACTTCCACTTTTTTCTTTGTGAGGATCTCTCTCCGGCCAATCTCTCAATAATGCCACTTAACACTTTCGCTACCCAGAACACAGCACATAATTATTTTGGACTCATACGCTGAGTTCTGGGCAGTGAAAGTATTAAGTCACCTCTCTTTTATATTTTACTAGCTTTTGCCCGCGGCTTCGCTCGCGTTTAATTTGGGGTAACACAGTTCCCCTTTCCTGATTTGCAGGTACCTGCTACTTGTAGTTTTTGCCCTAGCGCCTTATTTATTGTAATAGCAATGCTAAGTTTTCTCTTTTCTTCCCTCTTTCTCCCTCATATCTCAATCTTTTTTTTAAAAAAAAGATTGAGATATGAGGGAGAAAGAAGCCTATGTCCGTCTCCAGGGTCCCAACTATCTCTGTACCAAAATTCATCAAAATCGGTTCAGCCATTTAGGCGTGAAGAGGTAACAAACAAACTCACTTTTGCTTTTAAAATATTAATAAGTAAGGAAAGTAAGGATTACAAACGTCTAATATCAGTATAGTTGCTAAACACGATATTTATTAGTCCAAGACTCAGAAACACAAAATCTAAGTTTATAGTCTCCTTTTAAGTCTATGGATTTTTTTTAAAAACTGTGTGTATTTAAACTAACTTAACAACAAGCTATAAAAGGAAGGTTTACCTACAATTACTCTAAATGCATTACTGAAAGACTTCACAAACGCATTTTGAGTAATTGTGGCAGATGTCTTGTCTACCACTTTTTTATGTCAAAATTTTCAATCATGACACAATGTACAGTCCTTTTTAAATTCCCTACCTTATTTGCTAGTTTACACATTTTAAAATAACTCATCGAATGAATAAGAAAACCATATTATTGCAAAATATTGTGAAATAACTAAACTTCAGTTATATTCATACTAAGTCATGTTGATTATGCATACATTGCATGACAATAAGTGCTTTGTTTTAAAAACTAATATTTTGTTTGTATTAACAATTAATTTTAGTTAGTCATTCTTATAAGAAACTTTTTATCTTTATTAACAACATGTTACTACTATTTTGCCATAGTTGTTGGCCCTCCTAAAACTGATATTGAGTCCTAAAAGTAATTATTATTATCATAAAAGTGTTACAACCGATTTAAAATCAAAAATACTTACAATTATTAGCATTCATGCTAATAAAGTGTGCAGAGAGGCATGCAAAGCATGTGTAGAACAAGTCGTAGATGTCCTCATGGTTCTGGAACTCACTTTCACTGCGAGCAAGGAATTTCATCTTTTCAGCATACATGAATTGAACTAGGCGTAACATCGCGGTTTTCTATGAAGTTTTACAGCTCAAGTCAAAAGTACAAACGAAAGTAGTCAACGTGGCGATGTTCTTAATGATATTTCTATGACGGTAGAAGTGTAATAAGTGATACAAAATTGTTTTCATTGTGTTAGGGTATTTCTAAATTATTTTTATTGGCTGTCCCCAATAAATGCAAACCACAGATTATGCATTCATATTCAAAGGCCATCAAATAAAGAAACAGTTCTCCAAAATTGTGATACAACAAGTATCAATAAACTACTTGTACTAACAAGCTAAGTTTATAAATAAATAGGTAACAATCCAATGATCAGTCAGATGAGCTATCAAAATAACTTTTGTTACAACAGTTATATTGCATTGATGAAACAAACCTTTTGATGATGGCTTGAATGATTTCAACAGCATCGTTTTTGTCGAAGAATGGGCCGTAAAGTGCTGTTAATATTGGTTTAACAGTGGTAGACCATTCAATGTTTCCTCCTGATGCGGCCATTTTCGGGATGAAAATGACGATTGAGTGAGGATTCGATTTTCAGTATGACAAATGCTTGTCATTACCAATGTCAATTTACTGTCAAATCTTTCTGGACTTTCTTGTTTATGGCTTCATGTTTCAAATGTCTTTTATGCGGAAAGTGGAACGCACTAAAGAACGAAACACACCTTCAACACTGGTTTTAATTTCCAGCAACTGTTTTGGATAGAGAAAATAGTTCTAGAGTTGATACAAATGGAGTCACCCTGTGCAAAAAGATGAACCATAAGACCATGGACGTTTAAATAATGTTGATTGACGCGATTGTGAATTGTTTTAGATTGCAATCTTTACCCAACTATATTGGGTTCAGCTACCAGTCCAATCAGGCGCAGGTCAATAAATACCTACATAATTTTACACGGAACGACTGTCTGTTTTGTAACTACTGTCAAAAAAACAAGTGATCTGTTAAAATGATTATTTATGTAAAAACAAGCTTCTAGTTCTCTCACTTCAAATTACATTACCATGGTGTTTTGTATATTTGAGTAGATACTGCATTAAAATGGTTTTATTTAAGTATCTTATATGCATAATTATATTCAATGTAAAAAATGAAAAATGAAAAACAAAATGTAAGTACCTATTTATGTTATTGTTTAGGTCAATTTGACTAGTTTTTGTTTGTAAACTCATGTGTACGTAAATGTTACTATTAAGATAGTTTTCAAGCTTTTTGGTTCCACTAACACGCTATGTGCCATCGAAGCCTGATTTTTATTTTTCATTTATGGCTAATATGTAGCTAATTTGACTTAGAGCTGGGACTGAAATAAATACATCCGTTTTTGTGCATTTCGGCATTATTACTGATCTACACAGTTTCTTTGCTCCCTGTTTATATTCAGCATTTATTTATTTGTGAAATAAATCAAGTATAAGTTCAAAGAAACAAACCATTGATTTCGTTTATTAATAAAACCACTCATTAGATGACAAATGAAATTCAACTCATTGGTTGTGCAATCACTACCAGTTTGGGTCAGTGGGTAGTCTTAGTTGCTGACGTAGAACAATACATTGTATTCCATTCACGCTGATTAGTCTTGCATTAGTATCACAGAGTACTATACTTAATATAAAAGGAAATTAGTATGCATGCACGTCTTTATGAAAGAACGGCTAATTTTCGTAGATATGTGTTTACTTCAGCCGTGCCTCTCATTAAAAGTGGTATAAAATGTTCGCTAGTTCGCTCTATTAACTATTCTATTCTAAGTTGTAGGGAGATTTAAACAAAGTTTTTTAATTTTTTAATAATTGGCACTTTAGCTTTTCGACCACTGTGAGCTGTGATTGTCAAATAATTTGTCA
Organism: Ochropleura plecta; assembly: GCA_905475445.1. Classification (NCBI taxonomy): domain Eukaryota; kingdom Metazoa; phylum Arthropoda; class Insecta; order Lepidoptera; family Noctuidae; genus Ochropleura; species Ochropleura plecta. Next base: position 18,208,304 of record FR997725.1, on the reverse strand, counting down.
TTCATTTTGTCTTGTCTATTGATAACGTTGTCAAACAAGAAAGATAAATACTCGACGAATTTAATCCATTTATTACAAAAAACTGATTATTAAAGACAGCAATTTCAGCCCCAAATATGTCTGAAAAACAAACAAATATTAAAAAAAGAAAGTTGTCCGAAGAAAATGGCACGGAATTATCCGGTAAGAATTATAACCTCGTCTACCAAATTTAATAAGAAACCAATTTCCCTTTAATACTTATTGAATACTATATTCTTGCAGAACCGTCGTCGAAGACAATACATATTCAGTGCCCCTACTTGGATACTATCAACAGGCACGTCCTGGATTTTGATTTTGAAAAGTTATGTTCGGTTTCATTGACGAGAATCAATGTTTATGCGTGTCTCGTCTGTGGCAAGTACTTTCAGGTAAACATAACTTTATTCAGGTTATATATCGAAATTTAAAATATAATAACTAAATCAAAACATTTATTACAAACGAAAAATACACTTTTAAATTATAAAAGTAGGGATACTAACAACAAAAATTTAGCTACAGTCCCAAATATAACTCATAATGGCTGAAGGAACTGTAGTCACTAAAAAGTTACGATGATTTATGTTTGTCATAGTACACCCAAATATGTCTGTTAAAAACCTATTGCATCAATCCAATCAATTGGGCACAAATCTGATCTGGCAATCGAACCTTAGGCTCAGTAGGTAGTGCTTGCTACCAGTAAACCTGTCTCCAAAAACTGGCATTCGTTCCGGAGATAAAGGGTCTTGACAGACAGACTGATGGACAACAAAGTGATTCAATAAAGGTTCCCTTTTCCTTTTGAGGTACAGAAACCTAAAAAAGCAATTTTATACTGCAGTTAAACCTTTTAGGATGGTTCTTGGGGTTATTGGAGTACCAAAACAAAATAGTAGTAGAGGGACAAATACATTATCTCAGCTGTACCTTAAAATTTTTGATAGCACAATTGTTTATATTCAAAACAGATGTAAGTCAATGTTACAAAAGAAACTATGACTGCAACTTTTGAAGATAAATATAACAGCTAGGAATTGAGCCTAGTCCCATTTGTATGTTATGAAAGAAGCTCAGAGGCTTCTGTCTCATCTTCCATATAGACCCAGCACAGTGAAAGAGCCATGTCCAGTGTAGCTGTGCGCCGGGGTTGCGGGTTGTTCAAAAGAGATACCGCGGCCCCGGAACTTAAAGGGCAATAGAAGGAACATGGGTGGGTTTTAGTCAGTACAAGTCTGACACTCCCCCCCCCCGCTCCGCCTTGAGCGGGGGAAGTTGCTGTGCACAGCCAAAGCTATATCAACCAAAGCACTTGTTTAGTGAAGCAGAAATCAATTTTTATTACATTCAACATAATAATTAATCTTCTCTTGTTTTTATTAGTTACAGATTATTGAGACTGCTGTATTAAATTTTTATGCAAGATTATTTCTCTCTCTAAAATATGACTGATGACACTAAATTGTCTGAATGTTTTGTCAACAGGGTAGAGGTACAAACACTCATGCCTACACTCATTCCGTCGCTGACGGTCATCATGTATTTCTAAACCTTCATACACTGAAGTTTTACTGCCTGCCTGATAACTATGAAGTTATTGGTAAGTCATTTACATTTCTTGGTGTATTGATGGCAATCTACAATGAGTTGGACAAAACCTATGCTGTCTCTGAAAATCAATTGTCTATCAATTCTTGTAGCGGGCAAGCATAAGGACTCCTAATTTCTCCTGTATTGTGTATGTTTATTTACAAACATTTAAACTCACATACACTAACAGCCAGACCCAGGACAACTACAGGTCTACTCAACTCTAGGTCATACAAATATTTGCTTTGTGCGGGGTTCAAACCCTCAACATCCATAGCAGATGACAATAGCTCAATCATTGCACCAAATTACCATTTAAATTGCATTTATCGTTTTGGCTATCAGAAATACATAAAAACCTGATTTAAGGTCTACAAATGTATTTGTGGTACAAGAAAACTTGTTCATAATTACAATGATCAACATCCCATAATGCTATCAAACTTCTTTTAGATTCATCATTGAATGACATCAAGTATGTCCTCAATCCGATCTTCACTCCGGAGCAGATCACACAGCTGGACTATAACACAAAGATGTCCAGAGCCATTGATAGTACAATGTACATGCCAGGAATTGTGGGCCTCAACAATATCAAAGCTAATGATTATTGCAATGTCATTTTGCAGGTGAGTTTAGGAACATTATTATGTAAAAACTTAAAATTTCAGTCTCCATTGTTTTTTTAGAGCTTCATAAGCAATGTACACACGACGGCACATCAACCTACACAAAGCATTTTAACCTGATCTCTCTACTATGGTGTGCGATCCGTAATAGAGAGATCAGGTTATAATAGTTTAGAATAGGTTGACCTGCTGTCGTGTGTACATCACACACAATTTCACGTCTAAGGCAAGTATTTTGCGTACGGGTGGGAATATCATTCTCAACTGTCAGGACACGCCACTACACTTCTGCACATGTAGCTACCTCAGCCACCGTCACAACTCTACTGGTTCTTAGATAGTTAATAATACTAGTTTTTAAAGTGAAACTTTTATTACATCGTCTCAAACTGTTTCGTCCGTGTGTTGCATGTCGCGTGACGGTCGGCCCCGGAGTAGGGACATCTAAATGTCTATAATGTGAAAAAAAGTTTCACTTCCACACCATGGTTTCATAAAACCACACAATCCTTTTTGTTTCCTTTGCCTTAACCAGAGGCAAAGTAAACTCTATGCATATAGATACCTAATATAATGAATGTTGCTACAAATTAACGTTATGATTTTAGTGTCTATCACAAGTACGTCCTCTTCGCAACTACTTCTTACGCGAAGAGAATTATGCAAATGTGAAGCGGCCCCCCGGTGACTCCTCCTTCCTACTGGTGCAGAGATTTGGCGAGCTGCTCCGGAAGCTATGGAACCCTCGCGCTTTTAAAGCCCATGTGTCACCCCATGAAATGCTGCAGGCTGTTGTACTATGGTCTAAGAAAAGGTTTCAGTTTATCAAGACGAGTGAGTTACTTTCCATACCCTCCATAGTTTATGGTCGATTTCTTGTTCAAATTCATATACATTTTTTTTTATGAATGCCATCTCGCTGATCAACTTATGAGGTTGTTGTCTGCTTAAACAGGCAATTCCTGTGGATGCCCTGACAGTAAGGGCTCCAGCCAGGACAAAAACTTAAAAGAATGATTTATTCTTTATTTGCTAAAAAAATGGTATTTATAGGTCTTACAAAAATGAACACAGGACAAAATTATGTTTAGCTATTAAAACTTGATCATTCAAAATCGAGTCATAACATAAGTAGTCATGATTTATTTTTAAATAATGTTTTAAGTGAGTAGAAGTTATGGTATTAGGAAGCAAAATATTTACTGGTTGATATTAATATACAAAGTGTACTAAACACACGATCTCCCGTGTGGTCACTCACACTATGAAACTGAACAACTTTTGTTCTATGAATTTTGATAATTCTTATTTAGGGTTAAAAAAAAAACACACCAATAACAAACATTTATAACGTTTGTCCAGTTACATAAGCAATATAATTTCTTTGCAGGTGATCCAATTGACTTTATGTCTTGGTTTTTAAATTCTCTACACATGGCGCTCAATGGGACTAAGAAGCCAAACAGTTCAATTATCTACAAATCATTTCTTGGCCACATGAGAATATACACCAGGTAATCTATCCATTGTAGTAGAAATGATTTGTAATTTTTTATGTATTTAGACCCTCCATCATTGTCTAAATCGTGTACTATAGTGGTAGTTGGTATAGACATAAAGTGCTATGGGTGTGTGCCGTGTGGACGATGCGGGTCTGTAGGCAATGGACAATGGGTAGCTCACCGTCCGTCTGTTTAATGACGACAGGCCGTGTCGATGGCGCGTTAGTGTTCCACGCGCGCCTCAAAGAGATGTCAGCAAGGCAGAGGGGCCTGCCGGGGTTGCGTTGCGGGTTGTTCGAAAGACATACCGGGGCCCCAGAACATAAAGGGCAAAAGAAAGAACGTGGGTGGGTTTTAGTCAGTAAACGTCTGACACTCCCGCTCCGTTCAGAGCGAAGTTATTTGATGATTATTCACTTGAAAAATAAGTGGGAGTACCCATATCGTGACGTCGACTTACCACAGTACTGTATCACTTACATAGCTGAAATAAACAAATGCCTGCAATAGATTTGTCTATTCAGTTTCTTTTGCCTAAAGTGCTCGGATCGCCTCCTCACGAGAGAACTCCTCAAAGGTTAATAGCGCGAAGAACATAAAACCTTGTTAACGCGTTCAGTGTTATTAGATAAACCTAATTCTCTTCTGTTAAGTTTTATAAAACTTTCGTTTTTTTTTTCAATTTACCAGAAAACTACCACCAGCGGATGCAGACGACGCTGCTAAGGTGGACCTCAGTAGTGAGGAGTACAGCGAGATGATCACAGAGTCTCCATTTTTGTATCTGACCTGTGATCTGCCCCCCACACCACTGTTCACTGATGAATTCAGAGAAAATATTATACCACAGGTAAATAAAAAAAAACAGCATTTTACCGTTTTGTCCCTTTTGCTATTATTTTTTTTGTTATATTTATTTTAATTGGACTTTGAAATTGTTAGATTACTTAACTTAATTTGACGACACGATTGGTCCAGTGGATGAGCAATTGACTGTTGCACTACGTTTTGCGGGTTTGATCCCATCACGGAACAAATATTTGTATGGGCTGCAGAATACAAATTCCGAGTCTTTCTGTTAATGTGAGTTTAAATGTTTGTGAACGCATCCACGGTACAGATGACTCGTAGTGTAGAGCAAAAAAAATGAACTAAATGTACCTATTTAGAGTTTTTGATTTCATATTATGATTTTGCACACCATGTGGTGCCAAAAGTGTCACAGAATATGACTGTGACATACGGATAACACACTACGAATCTGTTAGGGGCTTTGTCGTTTTTGGCTACGAAACCCTAAAAATAAGAAGTTATGGTACCTATGTGTTGTATTACGATTTTAGGTGAACCTCTACCAATTACTTTCGAAGTTCAATGGGCAGACTTCAAAAGAGTACAAAACATACAAAGAGAACTTCTTGAAAAGGTTTGAGATCACCCAGTTGCCGCCTTATTTAATATTGTACATCAAGAGGTTTACGAAAAACACATTCTTTGTTGAGAAGAACCCAACTGTTGTGAACTTCCCTGTCAAGTAAGTAGATCAAGATTTAGACTCTCTCTTGTAAAGGTCAGAACTCAGGATCCAACACACATTTTATGTTTGTCATATATTTGTGTCATTGGTGTCCAGGGCACGCTTTTGTTTGTCACATATGTGACAATAGCGTTCAAAAGGTTAAAAGTGTTGTGTAAGTGAAAATAGGCATTAGTATGTAAATCCGAATCTTTTTGGTAGAAGTGACACACGGCGATATCAAGCTACATATTCTCAGTATAACGTGGCTTTGCTTTGTATAGATTTCAGTACAGTTAAAGATCCGTATAAACTGGTTTTGTAAAGCTTGATTGGTCGTCGTGCGTACTCCTTTATTAAGATCAGGATTTGAGAGATCCTAAAATGCTTAGGGCGGTTTCAGATTAGTATATTTTTGCTTATAAAGATTTATGTCACACGCGCAACTGGTACGAGCGTTGTCGCGCATATCTACAGAAGCGAAGAGATGCGGATATAGAATAGAACAGAGATGGCGAACTAGCGATTAGCTTATGGTCACACTAGACGTGTTCCTAGTTGTATAGCAGTTAATATTCCACTTAGCTCAGTTTTATTAAAGTTTTAATCAAAAAGCTACATTGCTTCTAACAGAATCTGCCAGTTTGAACGAATAGTTTGAAACGCGCTTGTACGCGCGTAAGCGGATATCAGCTTATTTATACGCGTCGATAATTACCTACTATACACAGAAACCGCTCTAAGATATAAATTGGTTTTAAGACAATCTGTATGGACACTTTCAAATGAATTGCAGAAACGTCGACTTCGGTGATATATTAACACCAGCGGTGAAGGCGAAACACAACGGGAAGACGATCTACGAGTTAGTTGGCAATATAGTTCACGACGGCACTCCTGAGAAGGGGACATACAGAGCTCATGTTCTCCATAAACCTACACAGCAGTGGTGAGTGTGGATTTATTGCGTAAAATGGTTTGACGGTACGGTTGGCGCGGTGGTTAAGCGACTGACTGCTGCACTGCGTGTCGAGGGTTCGATCCCCGCACGGAACAAATATTTTTGTGACCGATAAGTAGTTGTTTCTGGTCTGGCTGTTTGTGTATGTGAATTTAAATGTTTGTAAACACACCTACGGCGAGAAATTCCTAGAGGGGACAACATAAAAAACCGTTACTGCTCTGACTCGGATGTAAGGTTTCTAAACACATAACCGAGTCGGCATTATTGGTTCGGCACTGTTTATCGAACAACAAAGCAGTTCCCTTTAGTTAAGTCTCGCGGCACGTTCCCCAAAATTCATGTAAATAATACTTGATTTTACCACCCGACTGCCGATCAATGCCATCTTGCTTATTTATAGTATGTGTAGCAACACTACAACACTAACCCCAACCCTTTATGATTCATAAAGCTGTGCTAAGTATGCACAATCTATCATATTGCTTACTCTCTAAGCCGATGCAGATGTGTATCTAACCAGACGACACTTTTTAGTCTCTAAATCACCTCATCACAGTATGAATGTAAAAGTATATGTTATAGACTGAGCGCTTAACTGAGACCGTGCCTGAGGTAGCTGCACGCTGCGGGAGGGGTGTGGTGTGTGATGCGAAGGCTGTCATTAGCCGAGTGGTGTCAACGCCCTTCGCGGCAACGGCAACACCTCAGGCGTGGTCTTAGTTTATCGGTCGGCCAATACCTTTTCATGTTGTTACTGCCACTGAATGGTTCTGTGAGAAGTTATAAGAATCATATTATTATCGTATCCAGCATTTAAATCCCGGTGGGATTCATTCCGACATTCCCACAGGCAAAGTAACAGATAAAACCTAGTTTTTTTTTCTAATCAGTCTTTGACGCCTAATACACTATCAAATATCGTTGTTTCAGGTATGAAATGCAGGACCTTCACGTTACAAGTATACTACCACAAATGATAACATTGACAGAAGCATACATTCAGATTTATGAACTAAAGCAGGACTGAGTCTAGATAGTTTAGTCAATAAAACTAAGTATAAGTATACTTGTGTATGTTTATTTATTGAATATACAAATTCTTGATAATTCAGAATCCCCATTTAACAAACTGTGGCCCTGGAATGACCTTATACTTAAAACAATAATTAATTATAATGTTACACCATATTTTATAAATATGTGGCGAAAAATATAATAATAATATATTAGAAAATTCACATCTATTTGACACAGTTTGAGAAATGATTCCGTTCATTTCATAGAAAATAGTTCAGAGTTGATAGGGAGACAGGATAATCACAGTGAAGCTGATGAACCATGTGATGACTTAATTATTAGATACATAGTTGCCAATATCAGTATCAAGGGAACTAAGACATTCCCAGAACAAGACACTTGAATTAGAATTTACTGAACATAGTGCAAGGCTGAACTATCTTCTTAGAAAGAATTATGCTAATGGCTTTCCCCCTTTTTGCCTGCCACCCGCTTGAACTCTCCCATATTAGTGGTAGAAATTGGGGACCCATAGAAGGCCAGATGGTCAATTTGTGTGACATCTCCACCAGACTGGTTATCCTTTATGAACAGTTGAATGTTCTGTACACTTTGGAACTTGACGAACTTCAGAGGAACTGGGTTACCATCTGATAGGTCACTTGGTGTAAATCTGAAACAGGAAAAAAAAGAATATGTTTATGTAGGTGGCCTATGCCTAGGAGTGGGGCAAAGGCTTCTATAAGAAAAAAATGTTTATGGTGTCATCATATTCTAACCCTTGTCCCATTCAATTTTAGGTCGGCGTAAGAAGTTTTCAGCTTCCATTCTCCCTTGTCAGACAACACGGTATCTATCATTTACTCCTTTCTCATTCCTATCATTTCTTACACAATTCAACCATCTTTTCTTTTCTTTCTTCTCCCTCTCCCTTTCCATTCATATCCATCACTCTTTTAGTCATTCCTTATTATTTGTCCATACCAAGACAAACAACTACCAACCCTTTTCATTTTTTCTGTAACAGTCTTTGAACTATTCCCAAACTTCCTTTTATATTTCTCACTTTATTTGTTTTCTCTAATGTTCTTCTTCTAATTCTTCTATATAAAATTCTTGTGTCACAGTTTTAGTTCTCCTCCAAAACGGCTTGACCAATTTTTAAGAAATTTGTTATGTATATTTGGTAAGTCTGAGAATAGGCTGTAATCTATTTTTCATACCCCTAAGTGATAAGGGTGGCCCTCTTCAGAAAGGGACCTGAGCAGGGGGTGAAACTGGGCATAGCTAGTAATATGAGCAACATTATACTTGGCATAGTACAGGGACAGTATATACTATTGGCAAGGTACAGGGATAGTATAGGGACTCTGTCATATCTGACTCTGTCATATATGACAGAGTCCCTATACTACACTAACCTTACCCCAGTAATATAAAGTACCATTGCTCTCATACTCATCCTGCACAAGCTACTAGACTTGGCTGTTTACTTACTCAATATCCTGCACTGACATATTTCCAGCTGCTTGATCAAAGTCAAGGGTCCTTGGCTGGTTAATGAATATCTTCACCACTTTTGGCCCCTTGTCACTGGGTCCTTTAATTTTTAATGAGTGTATCTTCACCAACTGAAAAATAAAAAAAGGGATATGTGTGACTTATGACAATTTTTAATGAACTAGCCCAAAATTTGGTGACAAGTAAGGCATTCTCAGCAGTATAAAGATAATTTATGCTAATGCTGATGAGCAAAAATACACTTGAATTTTTTAGTAATGTGGCATTGCAAGTGCCAGTATGGGTGAATTTGTACTTGAAAAGTTACCACTGTGGTTCAGTTTTTCACTGTTTGTCATTTACCTGGTTGAAACTAATGTTGATGATGAGTTGCTCATCGCAGTCACTAGCCAGGTATCCCCCAGCACTGGTCAGACAGTGTGCCATTGGGTGGTTGTCAGCTTCATTCAGACATTCACATTCACTCTTAGTTATGAATGTTGCCAGGTCCATCTGTGAATATATGTTTGTGTCAGAAATAAAGATAATACCAGTTTGAAATAAATAGTGAGAAAGGACAATGCCTTCTGCATTGTTGTTCTTACCAAAATTACCCATAAGGAGATGACGGGATGAGCTGTAGTCTTTCTTATAGGCTTGGCCTACAATCACACTAGATCCGTGAAAGGAGGGAAAGGCAAAGGTAACCTGCAGTGGGACTACAAGTACATACAAGGTAAACATGCTTGTTTAAATGGGGATACCAAATTTTGCATTTAAATTATTAAGTGTTTTAGTTTTTTTCAAATATAAAAGCAATCTCTAAAGAGTCATGTTCTTAAAATACAGCGCTGTGAATGCCTTGTAGTCAATGTGAAGTTGGTTACAGATTTGACTATTCAACCAGTAGCCAGTGAACAAAATTCATTAGTGCATTCATCTCTAAGCTGGTACAACTTATATGCACTAATTAATATAGGTAAGTATTATGCTATTATGAATAGTTGGTTGTTGTGGCTTTGGCAGATACTAGATAACAATGGTGTCACCAGGGCATATTAAGTGTGTACAAAAAAACAAAAATAGGGTGTCAATCTAGGTTAGCCAACTAACTTTCGAGTTATGCAAAATAGAAAGCTTGTTTTTCATATACTTACATGTCCAGCTACAGTGTTATCTTCATCTCCGGCTTCATCGGTGCCATAGTATTGTCTAACTTTAGTTTCTAGTGTGGCTGGGTCAGCACCTTGTAGCTGGTCAATCCGTGTCTGCAAACGAGAATTAAAACTACAAATAACGTACATTTTCGAGTCATACGTCGTTTTAACACATATTGAAACTGACTCGCTTTGATGACTAATCAATTTAATGTAAAATCCTGAAAAAAGAAACTAACAAGAATGAAACATTTATTGTTTAGTGAACTGACTAAAGTATGATGCAGGAGCTACGAACCCGGTTTCTATAGAAGATAAATGTCGGCATCGCGCTGATTCCCTGGGCGCTGGCAGTCTCCGCGCATCTGCCCACGTCCACCTTCAAGAACACGGCCCTAGGGAACTTCGCAGGCAGCTGCTCGAAGAAGGGAGCGATTCGTTGGCAAGGCGGACACCTACACACAACATAATCAATTATTTACTATAACGATGACTTGAACATTTGAACAGAATCAGGTTATACTGACCAAGTCGCTGTGAAGTCCACTACTACAAGTTTTGTGCCTGCATTTGCCATTTCTGTCTGGAAATGAGCTTCGCTCTCAATAATAGTAGCTAAACCCATGGTTTCGTTTTATTTAATATTTATTCCAATTTAAAACAAGCAAAAGACCACAAACAATGACAACAGTGGGAATGATACTTCAAAATGGTTGATTGACAATTTACAGTGTTGCCCTACAGTTGGTTGCGTTCATTAGTAATCAATACATTTGGGTCAAACGTTTGCCTTACATTAAACTTTGCAAGTATGTAAAAGGTTTGACCATGTACATACAATAAAAATAGATATATCTACGAAATATTTTTTTTGGCATTCACTTTTTTTTTGTTGTTAATACTTCGACAACTTGTTAGAATTTCGCATAACATGGGCATTTATAAAACGTCGAGAAAAAGTGCATTGGGTTAGATTGGTCGTTTGCTATAAAAATGAACCATCAAGAAACTTTATGGTTACCCTTTTAAAATTATTCGGCGGAAAATATTGGTCAGCGATCAGTCTACGACATCTCCAAGGCCTACTTTCTCTATGTGTACACACGACGACAGATCAACCTATACAAAACCAGTTTATGCGGATCTCTCATTGTACTTGAAATCTATGGTGTACGATCCGTTGTTGAGAGAGCAGCATAAACTGGTTTTGTATAGTTTGATGTGTCGTCGTGTGTACCTAACAGCAGTGTTAATCTTAGACATCAATTGATAAACGGTGGGCTGCATCAACTGGGTACCCCAATTGCATTAAAATTTACTTTTAACTTCCATCACAGGTTTATGGCCCTTTACGGGGCCCCGATGTGGGCGCGTTCCCGTTCCTTGGGGCAGCGTGCCGCCCATTACCTGAACACGCCGCAGTAGGTGGTAGCCAAAAGGCTGATCCGGAGCTACTGCACGATCTCCGGCGACGCGGCGAGCATCCATGTCGGATTGCCACCGTGGGATCTGGAGGCGATAGTCCTCGCGCGCCTATACGAGTGGCGCGCGGAAGCTCTACACCCGAGGGAATGTCCACTGCGACTGCGGTGGCAAATCGTCGCTCAGCGGACAGACCTCCGGTTCGATTTCATGGTGGCATGGAGAGAGCGACTGCGCGGTAAGTCCCCTCTTTGAGCAGTGGCTGGAGAGGCGCCATGGCGTCCTCACCTACCACCTGACGAAAGCTCCTCACCGGACCCTAAAGATTTTGGGAGGTTCCTGCACATAATCGGGTCGGAGGAATCGCCCGGACATTGTGACTATCGCCTGGAGGAGACTGTGGAGCACACTGTGGCGGTCTGCCAAGCGTAGGCATAGCCCCACCGTGTCCTCGTAAAGACGATCTGTGGTGGCGATCTCTCGCATCCGGCCCTGGTTCAGTCTATGGTCCGGAGAGGGAATGGGAAGCGAAGTTGTCTGCGAAGCAGTTTTGCTAGCGAAGAAGGTATCCGGGCGTTTGAAAAAGAAATCCTCAAACCAACCCAACCACCATGTAAGACGCTCCGGGCATCGGGCGCCGCGAGACGACTCTCGGCCACCGTAGATGCGGGTCTGTGGATGGTCCAGTAACGATAGGCGATGTCGATGGCACATTCATGTTTCACCTGCGCCTCAACGAGATGTCAGCATAGCAGGTGGCTATGCTAGAGAACCACTGCCTGCAGGAAGTTGCGGGTTATTGGAAAGAGATTCCGCGGCTCCGGTACACAAAGGAACATAGATGGGTTTTAATAAAAGTCTGACACACTCCTCCCACTCCGTCAAAGTTATTTGATGATTTCCAATCGTAACGAAAAAACAAAAACAGGGAGTACCCATACCGTGATACTGACTGTACCATAGTACTGTAATGTACCTACTACTGTACCATAGCTGCACTAAACAAATGTCTGCTATAGGTACTTACACTCGTTTATTTAGTTTTTCCAAAGTTTATGTTATCCTAAATTAACACAAGCAAATAGTTGTATTAACAATTGGTTGCTATTAACTTGTTTTATTGCAGGTGTACGAACAAATTTTGCAGCGTATATTTTTTGTGGGTAGACTTTTCGTTAAATTATGATATACTAGCCCGCGGCTTCGCTCGCGTTAAATTTGGGGTAACACAGTTCCCCTTTAATGTTTTGCAGGTATCTGCTACCTGCAGTTTTTGCCCTTGCGCCTTATTGATTTGTAATAGCAACGCTAAGTTTTCCCTTTTCTTCCCTCTTTCCCTCACATCCCACTTTTTTTGAAAAAAATTAGCCTATACGGAGACGGACGTCTCCTGGTTCCCAACTATCTCTGTACCAAAATTCATCAAAATCGGTTTAGCCATTAAAGCGTGAAGAGGTAACAAACAAACAAACAAACAAACTCACTTTCGCTTTTATAATATTAGTAAGGATTATTGCATTATTTCTTGTATTATTTATTGCAAAGTAGGCACGCGTAAAACTTGAACTAAATAGGTAAGTAGTGGTAGTGATTTAGACCATAAAAGTATTTAAAAACATGTAAAACTCTAATGAGACACTCATTTAATTCAAACTTTAAACGTACCTTCTACCTTAGTAGGTACACACATACTTGTACTAAGTGCATCAAAATCTAGAGCTCAAAAATAAAAGTATGTTTTTGAGCTCTACAGATTAAAAAATATTTTCAATCGACTCAGAAAGCAACAGAAGAAAATGCAATCAGTTTTCAATCGAGCTTAGCCGCGGACACATCTTCGCGGTTAAAATATCAAGAGATAGCCTCGGGTTATCTCTTGATGAGCACGTTGAAATTAATTATAATGCCACGCTTAGGCTTCCTAATTTTCTTGGTAGCAACGTTGGACGCTGTTTTTATTAATGATCCATTGTTTCGCATACAAATCGAGGATGACTTACCAAAGTCCGAAACCGATTTTGATTACTATCTAACAAAATTGGACAAAATTGTAAATTTTTGTTTAAATTATAAAATTTATGTGGATGGTAGTATGGACTTCGGATTGTTTCTGATAGATGGTAAGTTTGGGTGTTACCTACTAGATATTCAGTTACAGACATCCAAAGTTAAACTCAAGATAGATTGTTGATAATATAATCAATCAATTGAATCAAGTTACACATAACATTACGCCTGTAATCCCCGAAGGGGTTAAGCAGTGGTGTCTACCTTACAGTGCACCCACATTTCATCAGTTATATTTATGTCCCGTAAGACCCCAATAACACTCTGCCCGACCCAGGGATCGAACTGAGGACCTTATTCTTAGTAGTAGCGTTTGCGACCACTATAAGCATTTGAACAAAATACTATAAGGTATGCGTTCCAAAAATCGGGTGGCTCTCTAACATTTTTTTCTTACAAATATAGTATTTACAACAAAATTGTTACACGAACGAGCCGTGGACACGGCTGATTTGATGTTTTAATAGTAAGTTGTCATCATTGGATTATGAATATCAAATGTTTTCTGAAAGTTGCTTCATTCTTTAGTCGTAAAAGTTAGTTTACGAACAATGAGACGAATCAGTTCGTTCTATTGTGGACGAAATCAATCCGTTCATGATAAAAAATCTAATGAGACAGTAGATAAGCACCTAGCTACTTTAGTTACTGATGATTTTATTGATTTAAGGACTTTCTGAATTTAGCAGGACTGCTAATAACCACCCAACTCATTATATTAATACGAAATATACCGTCAAAAAAATTTAAACCAGAACTACAGGTACTCACCTATACCAGAGAATTTAACGATTCGTTCATTTAATTTTAACATTACGCTTATAATTCTTGAAGCTCCGGGCTGATGTCTGTGAAATTTCTGAACAAATTTTTTTTAAAAAAATAAAACCGTCTTGCAAAAAAACCTAAAAAGTCGAAATAATTAATTTCCGGAAGTCGGTAAATTTTGTTGTTTTCGTTGCGTCGCTTTTTTCATCCGAGATACTTACATAAAAAAAATTGCTAATCAGTCCAGGGTTTTTTTAATTATGTTCATAAAAAAAAAGATTCCCACGTATTGAGAACCTCCTCCTTTTTTGAAGTCGGTTAAACAAATCTAATAACATTTTGCCTGAACTGAATACTTGCGACCATTTGGTCAACGGGACAGCATGTACGACATACAGTCACAAGTAATAATATGTTTACCTACATCATCTGCTTAGCCTTTTCCCAAGTCAGTTGGGGTCGGCTTTTAGTCTTACCGGATGCAGGTACCAGTATTTTACTTGGACCGACTGCCTATCTGACCTCCATAACCCAGTAAGTACTGGGTAATACGATACGTTAAGCTGTTGGTCCTGGCTGTCATTTATAGATCTTTGAAAGGTAGTCAGCGTCCTGAAAAGCCGACAGTCTAACCAAGGGCTATCTTATCCGGGGTTGCAGCCGGTGCAGGTTGTTCGAAAGAGATACCGCGGCAACAGAAAAAAGGGCAAAAGAAGGAATATGGGTGGGTTTTAAAGTCTGACACTTCCTCCCACTCCTCCCAGGCCCCAGAGCAAGGGTAATTACATGATTTCACATAAAAAAACGTGTCGATGACAATCTAAATTGAGTCAGCCCAAAAGTTGTTGACGAGGCCTCGCTGACGGGCTGATCCTTTCCCTTGACAATCCCAAGTTCCCCTAAAACAAAACTGGCTAAGTAAGTAGTCTCGATTATCATCGAAAGGTTCTCTAAAGACAAATCGGAAATTCTTTCCAATTCCATTGCGACATTCTTTGCTTCCAAGAGCCATCGAGATGAAACCCAAAATCAGCCATACATCGATGGACTTATCATTATTAGGTATACTGTTTTACTAAGTAAACACATAATCTTGCGCGTGACTTTACCTATTCTGCCTGACATAACTTACCGGGAAGGTAATGTTGGACTCCAAGTGAATCAGACGCCACTGTTCCTACTGCTACCACGAGTCGCGGGTCTGATAGAGATATTCACGAGCATAGATGACTGATGAAGATCAAGCGGCGCCTCCACCATCAACGATCGCGCGTTCTCCATGAAGATACGCACCCTCTACAGCAGCAGCCCCCACCTCTTTGTGCCTGGCTGGTGGAGCAACCATTCATAGTTAAGTTGCTCGCAAACCAAAAACAATACAATGTGTTCCTGTTTTTTTTTTGCAGTCAATTTGAAGGAACTTTGGGAAAAAAATCGTAAGCGGATCCCTTCAAAATTCAACTCTCGTTTGGAGAAACTATTTATAAAGACTCGTTTTTTGGGGGATTATTTCCAAAGAATGGTTAGGAATACAGAAGACGACAAACCAAAGGCACAGAGTATCCGATGTAAGTCCCAAACAGAGCTAGCATATCCTTACTAATATTATAAAAGCGAAAGTGAGTTATGAGTTTGGTTGTTTGTTTGTTACCTCTTCATGCTTTATTGGCTAAACCGATTTTGATGAGTTTTGGTACAGAGATGGTTGGGAACCAGGAGACGGACATGGGCAAAAAAAGTGAGAAAAGGGGGATAAAGAGGGAAGAAAAGGGGAGAAAGATATTTTTTTTAGATGTTGTGCAGGTTAAAGTTAGCGTTAGCCCAAAGGAACCATGCTACGCGGACGAAGTCGGAGGCGGAAGCTAGTATCTTATAAATTTTATCATAGCTCAAATTTGTAAGTAGTATAATGAACTTTGGTACCCAAGGTAAGAATAAACTTGTGTTATGGGTACCACTTTTTTTTAAAAAAAGATTGGGATATGAGGGAGAAAGAGGGACGAAACGGGAAAACTTAGCGTTGCTATTACAAATCAATAAGGCGCTATCGAATTTAACGCGAGCGAAGCCGTGGGCAAAAACTAGTAATATTATAATATCATAATTTTTAGGGTTCCGTACCTCAAAAGTAAAAACGTGTCTTTCTGTATATCTGTCTGCTAAGATCCTTTAACTCGGGAGCGCGTAGAGGTTTCAAGTTTAAATCCTTACTAATATTATAAAAGCGAAAGTGAGTTTGTTTGTTTGTTACCTCTTCACGCTTTAATGGCTAAACAGATTTTGATGAATTTTGGTACAGAGATAGTTGGGACCCTGGATACGGACATAGGCTAACTTTATTTAAAAAAAAATGAGAATTGAGGGAGAAAGAGGGAAAAAAAGGGAAAACTTAGCATTGCTATTACAATAAATCAGGCGCTAGGGCAAAAACTACAAGTAGCAGGTACCTGCAAATCAGGAAAGAGGAACTGTAGAAGCCGCGGGCAAAAGCTAGTCAAAATATATACTCAAGTCTGTGGTCCCTTGGAGCTGTGAAAAAATTAACCCTCTAAGTCTACGCAGTTAGGTATGGCACTAAACCGTTCAGTTACTGCGCCAACCGTGCCGTCAAATTAAGGATTTTTTTAATTTCCGTATGTTTAGCTTGATTACGCATTATTTTACTAGTGTTAAAATAATATTATATTATACCACCTACATTAACACCTGGTTACATGTACTTATATTTTAAATATTATATTATTCTGTTTCTGAAAAATAATCTTACTTAAACACAGATCAGCACAGTATTTTGCGGGTCCCTAGGTTGAAATCTATCACCTTTGCTAAGTATCATTACAATTTGATCAGTTGTTTAGTCGTGGAAAGGTCAATCAAACATTCAAAAACATACAAACAGAGTTACTTTCACATGTCAATATTAATTTTGATGTGTCAGTCAGTGACTTAATGTAGGTATGGACTTTCACCTGCTCCATTAAGTATTTTTCGACACTTCATAGGCGAGTCAAAAATATTTCCGAGCGGTTGTGTCTCTGTAATCGTTGGATCAGCTACCCTACCATGACGTCTTAAAGCAGAACTTATTCCACTGAGGGATAGAAACAGAGCTATACAGGTCATCTAGCACCATCTCTTTCTCACACAGGAATAAGAACTGCTATAAGATGTCATGGTAACGCTTCAGATCACTTATATCAGATTTTATTTTTTCTAAAACACAACTCAGCTTTTACACGTTTCACTAATTGTACTTTTGATATTAAATTAATATATACTCTATACCTACAGTAATTAAGGAATCAAAATCACTTCCAACTTTCAAAAGACGATGCTTGAGTACAAGCGTCACCTGAACAATGTAAAATAATTTTAAGTTTTATACCATTTTTGTTTTAACCTAATTTTAGTTTATAACTATGCGAAACCGTCGCCTATCTTAATTATTATGTTTTTTCTCATAGAAGTGAATAGTTGTATTCTTTTGGAGCGAAAAAAAATTTCTTAAACCGTATAGTATACCTATATAAAACCTTGCTGTGCCGCTTTTATCCGGTGCTCAGCTCCTTTACTAGAGAGAGGTTTGAAAGATAGGTACCTAGTAGCCGATTTTCAGACTTACTGAATATGTATAAAAAAAAATCATAAGAATCAGTCGAGCCGTTTCGGAGGAGTATGGGAACGAACATTGTGACACGAGAATTTTATATATTAGACGGTAATATTTCACTTTTATTTTCAGGGACTCAACAAATTTATAACCAAACTACGTGGCTTAGAAAACCAGACAAATTTAATAAAGATCTGCTTGAACAAACGAAGATTTATAGTCCGCAAGATTTGGATGCAATGTATGGCACACCAGACAACTATTACAAATTTGTGTTTGACGTTAAAAATAATGTTCCGTCGCCCACAGTAACGGGTAAAGTGTATGATTTGTTAAATATAACAAATATCTTGGTAGGCATCTATCTTCTACAGTAATATATTTAAACTAACGGACCGGGCAGACGACCAGACGTAGTACATGCCCACAGAAGTGCCATCTACCGGGTCCAATTGTGTTTTCGAACCATCCAGGAACCCACTGACACACAAAATTTCTTTCAAGTTATTCTGCCGCTTAGGACGAATTAGGAGACAAACACACGTACAGAAAAATTATGTATATTAAACATTTGATTCTAAGGAATTACATTTTTTAAGGTTGGACGTAGGGAATAATTATTATTTTAGAAACTAATGACGTAATTCCGAAAAATGGTTCTATAATGGCAAGTTTCACTCATACCGAGTGTCACGGATGAGCGAAGCCTCGGGCAAAACTTACTTCAAAGTATAATGGGATAAACTCTGTAATCGGGGAAATTATCAGCTGAGACATTAAAAAACAAAATCTAGCAAATCTATTTCTCTTATCCTAAGGG
Source organism: Ochropleura plecta (assembly GCA_905475445.1). Lineage (NCBI taxonomy): Eukaryota > Metazoa > Arthropoda > Insecta > Lepidoptera > Noctuidae > Ochropleura > Ochropleura plecta. Next base: position 18,189,718 of record FR997725.1, on the reverse strand, counting down.
TATCGAGAAAGGTTTTAGTTCCCGGTAATCCAGAGACAAGAAAAAACGTCTTAATTGAAATCAGTGTTTCTGTATCAACTTTTTGACTTAACATACAAACGGGGGTTATTAATATTTTCATTTCAATACATTTACATTTTTAAATATTCATTAAAGAAAAACAAAGAAAAAATAACATTTATTTTTATTATTTAGCTATTTATTATTGTTTTTTTAACTTTAGATGAATGCGCCGCACACTTGGCTTCAAATCCTATTCATCACCAAGTTTATTATCAGCCTGATTGTGACATCCCAGAATATTGCAAAGAGGTGATGTATAAAGGCAGCGAGTATGGCTACGGTTTGATACATAGGTAGGTAATCCAACCTGGTTCAACGTGTTGTCTTATGAAGATAAATGCATAATTTATGTCTTTAAATTTAGACCTTATGCCAAAGCCGGACTCCACAATGCAATGATATAATATAGTAGGCGCCTTTTTTAAATGGGATATCATCAAATAATTTCCCCGGCCCTGGAAGCTGAGAGTGTCAGTCTTTTACTGACTGTAACTCATTCATGTTCATTCTTTTGCCCTTTGTGTTCTGGGGCCGCGGTATCTCTTTCGAACAACCCGCAACCCCGGTAGACGGTAGCCCTGGCAGGCCTGCTTTGCTGACATCTATTTGAGGCGCGCGTGGAACGTCGACACGGCTTGTTGTCACAAGACGGACGGACAGTGAGCAATCCAATGCTCACCGTCCACAAAGTCCGCATCTACGGAGGCCGGGAAAAGTTTGACCGCTGTGCTACGTGTCGCGGGTTCGATAAACTCACATACACACACAGTCAGACCCGAAACAACTATCTGTAGGTCATAAAATATTTATTCAGTGCGGGGTTAAAGCACGCGAGTGAAATACATTGCATGTTGAATAAAATCAAATTTGACGACACGGTTGGCGCAGTAGCTGAGCGATCGACTACCGCGCTGCGTGTCGCGGGTTCGATTCCCGCATTCCGAACAAAACTGGCTGTTTGTGTTTGTGAGTTTAAATGTTTGTAAACGCACCCACGATACAGGAGAAATTCCTAATGTTGGGCAACGTTTTTTTTAAAAAAAAAATCGTATTGTAATAAGAGCCAGTTTTTCGAGGTGTATTAAAAAAAACTTTGTTTTCTAGGACGTTTTTAATGGTCATGGCCCGTTTTGCTAAAGACTGTATCGTGTTCGGTAAGAAACAGGACAAATTCAAGACAGATACCTTCTGTTTGATGTCTTTCAATGAGGCGGAGTACATTGCCTCAAATAGATTCACAGTTCCTGACATCATATTTGAACAGAGTAAGTTTCGTAGCTGCTGTCTGCTTCTTGTAAAGCGGCTTGCGACACTGTTGGGCGCAACTCACATCATCCGAAGCAGAGTACGAGGCCTCTGTATTATCTATAAAAATACCGGTGACATAAAGGTAGCAGTTCACAATATAATAACACTATTTAGCGCTTCTGCGCGCAAAAAATAAAATAATCCTTACTAATATTTTAAAAGCGAAAGTGAGTTTGTTTGTTACGTCTTCACGCCTAAATGGCTGAACCGATTTTGATGAATTTTGGAACAGAGATAGTTGGGACCCGCGAGACGGACATAGACAATTTTTTTTTAAAGTGAGAAATGACGGAGAAAGAGGGAAGAAAAAGGAAAACTTAGCTTTGCTATTACAATAAATAAGGCGCGAGGGCAAAAGCTATAGGTAGCAGGTACCTGCAAATCAGGAAAGAGGATCTGTGTTACCCCGAATTTAAGGCGAGCGAAGCCGCGGGCAAAAGCTAGTAATAAAATAAAAACCTTTATTGAACTAAAGCCTACATCTAAATACAAGGTAAAAATTGATGGGTTAGATTTATACCAAATTTTAAAAATTTTAAAACCCTGACTTCTAAACTAGGTGAGAACCTGTATCTTAGAGATCAGTGTCTCTTTGCGGACAATGTTAGAAGCCAGACGTATTGGATTAAAAAAGGCACCAGCTCTCAAAATTTCAACTTTGTGGTGCTAATGGTCTGTAAATAAAATGGTTGTAAAATTCGGACAGACAAACAGACATTGTTAATATATAAGGGATCCATTGCATTTGCCATTTAGCAACGAAACCCTTAAAATGATTTTAAAAAATATCTTTCAACATTTCAGTGGTTTTTTGTGGCCTATTAGGACATGCTCAGTTTTTCCGTAATTCCTGGCTCAAGAGTCTTCTACAGTTCCAAACTCCGGAAGGTTGCTTCACACAGAAGTTAGCGACGGGGCAATTTGATGAGAAATTTCTGAGGAAGGGTAAAGAAGACACGTGGAAAATGAGTAACCCGACTTTCATTATGAACGGGCAGTGTGAAGCACATTTCACGGCGGTGGCGGCGCCGGCGCTCTCAAGCGCTCTCAGATACATAATAGAGACTTATTATTCATAAAACTTATGAAGTTTTACTTACTTTTAATTATTAACCTTATTCGCAAAGAAACAAACAGTTTAATCCTTACTAATATTATAAAAACGAAAGTGAGTTTGTTTTTTACGTCTTCACGCCTAAATGGCTAAACCGATTTTGGTACAGAGATAGTTGGGACCCTGGAGACGGACATAGAATAAAAGTGAGAAAAGGGGGAGAAAGAGGGAATAAAAGGGGAGAGAAAGATATTTTTTTCCGTCATCACGCAGGTTAAAGTTAGCGTTAGCTCAAAGTAACTACGCCACGCGGACGAAGTCGCGGGCGGAAGCTAGTATTTGCATTTATTTTAAATAGTGCATGCATGCTATGCAACATTATTAATGCCACTGGTGAACGGGAGGCAACAAACTCTTCAAAGGTATTTTGTACTGCCTCCCGGGTATAGTTTTTTGAAAAAGTAGAAGTCTGAAGCCGCAAGGTGAGTCCTGTGGATGACGTAGAACTTCCAAACCTAGCTATTGTAGCTTGGAGACCGTTTGTGCAGTGTGGGCATGAAAGGGACGCGCGGGAACCAATGCTGGCCGGATATTAGCCAGTTTCTCCATTATTTAGTTCTAGCTTTTGCCCGCTGCTTCGCTCGCGTTAAATTCGGGGTTCCCCTTTCCTGATTTGCAGGTATCTGCTACCTGTAGTTTTGCCCTTGCGCCTGATTTATTGTAATAGCAAAGCTAAGTTTTCCCTTTTCTTCCGTCTTTTTCCCCAATTTCTCCCTTTTATTAAAAAAAGCCTACCCTTTATCCGTCTCCAGGGTTCCAACTATCTCTGTACCAAAATTCATTAAATTCGGTTTAGCCATTTAGGCGTGAAGAGGTAAGAAACAAACAAACAAACTCACTTTCGCTTTTATAATATTATAGTAAGGATAGTTCTGCTCATGCCGTTTGTGTATGTGAATTTAAGACACACAAACGGAACAACTATCTTTGGGCCTTACAATTATGTGTTCCGTACGGGGTTTGAACCCGCTACACGGAGCACTCTACCTATTGTGTATAATATGATGAGAAAGATCTAAGTGAACAGACAGGTTGCTCCTCACATGAAGACCAGGTCAAAGTATTGTAGAGATGTCTCGGTGTGCAGCAGCCGTACCTAATGTCTTCGTTAGTCTCCACATTCTTATCTCTTTATAAAAACACTAGCATATCACTAAAGTAAATGCGGCTAGTTGTCATTCGAATGATAAGTCCCACCATGAACAGCTTAAAATCGATTTCCTCGTTGTTTTTTTTAACGACTTTATTTTTTTGTGTAAACGGTACAGAAGACAAATATAAACATATCGGTAGTCTGTTAACAGAACAGGATTTTGACACTTATTTCAATTCTTTGGAAAAAACGGTTGATTATTACTCAAAACATAAATACTACGTGGATGGGAGCGCGGGCTTCGCGTTGTTTATGTTGAACGGTAAGATTTTGTTCGTAACTTGTGAGACCACGATACTGTTAAGCAATCATTGACTATGCATTTACCAAGGCGGCTCCCCGACCAAAACGCCGCGCAAGCCGTTTTTGTACAGTTTTCTAGAGCTATCTACTTGTTATTTAAAACGAACTAAGTAACAAAAAAAATACATTAAATTTCTTAATTATCTTGATTCCATTATTGTAGATTTAGTTTTTATTTTTATTGAGTCATTATTTAGTAAATTTCCTTACAACAAAGCCCTAGAAATGAGAAAAAATATCAATAACATGCATCTCCTCGTAAAGTAAACATTGTTTAATTTTGCTACTGACACTAATGGATACACAATTCTATAATGAACATTTTGGTAGAAATATTTTTTCCAAAAACCCAATACTTAATTTTATATAGATTTTATTCCAAAAAATAGGCATTATTCACTACTGCTCTCACTCACTCACTCCTGCGCGGCAAAGAGGGAAGCGAATGCTCAAGGTTATTTGCGTAGGGTACGGCCTTAATTACGCCTTTTATTTAGATTGGAGATCATCAAACAACTTCTCCCGCTCTGGGCGGAGCGAAAGGGAGTATCACTTTTACTGATTAAAATCCACCCATGTTCTTCTTCCCTTTGTGTTCATAGGTCATTTAAATACCGGTTTATAAATACTAGCTTTCTCCCGCGGCTTCGCCCCCGTTAAATTCGAGATAAGACAGTTCCCCTTTCCTGATTTGCAGGTACCTGTCACCTGTAGTTTTTGCCTAGCGCCTTATTTATTGTAATAGCAATGCTAAGTTTTCCCTTTTTTCCCTCTTTCTCCCTCATTTTTCACTCTTTTTAAAAACAAATATAACCTATGTCCGTCTCCAGGGTCCCAACTATCTCTGTACCAAAATTCATCAAAATCGGTTTAGCCATTTAGGCGTGAAGAGGTAACAAACATACAAACTCATTTTCGCTTTCATAATATTAGTAAGGATGTTAAAAAAACCATGATGTGTGATCGATGTTGATGCCAAAAATATCGATATTAGAATTTCAGTAAGTCCCAGATTAACACGAAAAGTGCTGCACGAATTTGGTTCAAATTCTGCACAATCACGCTATTTATTAAGGAGATGTACCAATATTGCATTATGCCCGTATTCTTTAATTGCCGCGAGATGTAAAAGTCATTCTGAAATAAACTGAATTGACACTGATATAACGTTTATAGTAGTTAAACTGTATTTAATCCTTTTCGAAGCGAAAAAAAATTAGAGTAAATATAAAAGGAAAAAGGTTTGAAGAGATTTATTTTTACCCTGAACGAATTGATTACATCGACCAATCATTAGTAAATTTTAATTAAAAAAATAAAATAAATTGTTGTCTCATACTAGGAATTTTTCCTGTATCGTGGGTGCGTTTACAAACATTTAAACGCACATATCCAAACAGCCAGACCCGAAACAACTACCTGTAGGTCATACAAATATTTGTTCCGAGCGGTGATCGAACCCGCGACACGCAGCGCAGCAGGCGATCGCTCGGTCACTGCGCCAACCATGTCGTCAAATCAAATGTTATCGTATTATACAGTACTAACTTAGTTGTGTGGAGGTCAGATATTTAGTCTCTCTATGTAAAATACTGGTATTCAACTGGAACCAGTTAGACTGAACCGAACCCAATATAGTTGGGAAAAGGCTAAACAAATGATGACGCCGTATAAATTTTATAAATTTTATAAGTAGAAGCCCTTCATGGCTATGAAGGGCTTCTACTTGTCATTCATTAATAAAAAACAAAGGCCGACTTCCAAAAAAAACTAAAAAGTGGAAAATAACTTTATTCCGGAAGTCGGTGACATTTGTTGGTTTCGTTGACTTTTTTGCCACCGAATTCGGTTTTTATTTTTACAAAAAAGTTTTTTATTTCAGCATTTTTAGTTATGGTATAATAAAACATTACTTTTTTTTATCGAGTATTCATTTTATTGTTACTAAAACATTAGCAGATCATTCAAATAGACATAGAGAAAAAAATAAGTAGTTTAGACGATAACTTATATACTGCTTAAGCAATATAAATAAAATTGCAATGGCACCACATGGAAATCGACAGCTTTCTAATAAAAAAAAGAATCATCAAAATCGGTTCAACCAGTCAAAAGTTATGAGGTAACAAACATAAAAAATCATACAGTCGAATTGAGAACCTACTCCTTTTTTTTAAGTCGGTTAAAATACTAAGATTTACTTTTTTATTACAGAGAATTTAGAAAATCATTTAAAGCAGCGAGATTTATATAGGATCCCCTCAAGCAAACGTTCAAAATTGGAAAATCTATTGTCAAAGGTTCATGAATTGAATGACTATTTCCGCAGTATGTTCGCAACAGTCAAACTTGACGTGAAAAATAGCCGGGTGTTCAAATGTAAGATATATTATTTTCTCCAGTAATACCTTTTTTTGCGGAAAAATCATCATGCGGTAAATCATCTAATAACTTCCCTCGCTCTGGGCGGAACGAGTGACTGATACATATGTATAGTGAGACTTATATTCACTAATACCACTATGTTCCTTCTATTGCCCTTTATGTTCCGGGGCCGCGGTAGGTATCTCTTTCGAACAACCCGCAACTCCGGCAGGCGGTGGCCTTGGCAGGCCCCTCTGCGTTGCTGACATCTATTTGAGGCGCGTGTGGAACATTAACACGCCGTCGACACGGCCGGCGGCCTGTCGTTAATACGACGGCGTAATACGAAATATTAAATATACGACGGATGGACAGCTAGCCGTTGCTCACCGTCCACAGACCTACATCTACGGTGGCCGAGTATGTAATACCTTTCATCAGGTTGGCAAAAAACGGTTTTGCAGGGTCATAGTCAAGATATTGGTTTGGAGTGTGGCTTACTTTGAATATAATATGGAGATCAGTATAAGTGGCCGTTTTATACCCCCAGCAGCTTGGCAGCTTAACCAAGAAAGTAACTAAGAAAGACAAGTAGAAACAAGTTTAAAAACCGGCCAAGAGCGTGTCGGGCCACGCTCAGTGTACGGTTCCGTAGTTTCCCGTCCGTCACAATAAGTGTTCCCACTTATGAGTTTAAAGGTGGAGGAGCGTGCAATGTTGCACTTTCCGCGGTAGGCGCTCCAAACCCGCTTCCGCTTTTTTGTACAAAAACTGTTGTGTCAATCAAGTTCAAAATGATTTTCCTAGAAAGTCCTTATAAAGTTCTACTTCACATTTTTTTTCATATTTTCTAAACTTATGGTTCAAAAGTTAGAGGGGGGGGGACACATTGTTTTTTCCTTTGGGAGCGATTATTTCCGAAATTATTGACATTATCAAAAATGATTTTAGTAAACCCCTATTCATTTTTAAATACCTTTCCAACAATATATCACACGTTAGGGTTGAAATTAAAAAAAAAAACACTTCCCACTTTACATATAGGGTGGCTACCCTAATAAAACATTTTTTTCCAATTTTTATTTTACCACTTTGTCGGCGTGATTGATATACATATTGGTACCAAATTTCAGTTTTCTAGTGCTAACGGTCACAGAGATTAAGCGAGGACGGACTGACGGACGGACGGACAGACAGACATGGCGAAACTATAAGGGTTCCTAGTTGACTACGGAACCCTAAAAACTAGGTTATTACTTAACACACCGTTCAGCCACTAGGCTGTGGAACTCAGAGCCGGATTCTCAGTTCTCTCATCATCACAATCCGGATTTCTTCAATGGTCGAGTGAATCGGGTTCTTCTACTAATCGGGCAATATGCGACCAAACGCAAGCATATTTCGTATAAAAAACCGGCCAAGTGTGAGTCGGACTCGAGCACCGTTCAAGCTTGTACGGAACCAACGGAACGATGAACGTTCCGTTGGTTCCGTACAAGCTTGCGACATAAACGACCATATCTTTTGACTGTTTAGACTTCTCTAAGTCTAAACAGTCAAGAGCGTTGATGTTTTGTTTATAGTAATTTCAACTCGATACCCCAAGCATTCCCGGGTTAAAGGATCGTGACAGAAAGACTGACAGACGGATATGAAACTGATCCTTTATGGGTTCCGTTTTCCTTCACGTAACGATCATTTTTGCGGCTCTTCGCAATATCCATTAAACGATATTGTTATTTCAAGAATCCTCACTTTCTCGTCAGAAGACGCGAAGGTATTCAGGGATACACCGTTCTTTGGCTTATGTTTGTGGTATGATCTTCCCCTGGCATTTCACATTATTTTCTTAAGAACCAATCCTTGTTTTGTTTAGTCGCGAAAACATTTTATAACAAAACGACGTGGCCAGGTTATCCACTTACATTCAAAGACAATAAAACGATAGACTTCACGTCAGAAGAGTTGATTGATATTTATGGCGATTGGGGGCGTTTTGAAATAGTTGTACTACACCAACTGCTTATATCCGGGTTTAATGACTCATGTAAGTTGTTTTGTTCTCAGTATGTAATTTAAGTGTAGAAGACAAATAGAGCTATACAACCAATCAGTCAGTGTGGAAAAGAGACTATGCTAGACAGCCACAGAGGTTAATTTAAACTCATCAGTGCCGAATTAAGTGAGCGTGAGGCCCAAAGCAAGTTCTATAGAGGGGCCTTTGGTCTACCAGAGAGGGTACATACCAAACAAGATTTTGCGGTGTGCCCAGAGATAACTTTTATAATTAAGCTAAAAATTATAGTTGTTGTTGTGTAGCTCTTTATACTACCTTCGATTTATTGGTAGGTTATCCATTGTAGCGAAAGGTGGTGGGTTAGTGAGGTTCTCCAAAAAAATGACGCTCAAATGAAGTGGGCTAGTTTGAACACGCGGGGCCTCAATTTGCGCGGGACCCGTTAGCAATGCCTACTCTTGTTACGTGGTTAATACGGCTCTGAAAATAATACTGTTAAAAGCGATTGAAATAGACCAACAGCATCGATTAACTGCTTGTACAGAGTGTACAGTAAAACGGTAGCGTGTTGTGCCACGTTCGAGGCGCATCCAAATGTTGCGACCATTTTTCATGAATCAGTTCATGATACTCGCGATAGTCTCCAAAGTTAGGCGTATCAATTAAAGGCGTACGAAAGTTGCCATCATAATGTATGAGAATTGCCAATTTCATAGCATGTAGGTTTCGTTAAAAGGATGAATGATACCCCATTCTCTTTAGCTTGTAGATTGGATTGGCCAGCTTGGTACTTCTACCTATAGTAGTTTTTTTTACATATATTCTAGATAATTGCGTTGAATCCTTGGAAGAGAATACATATTCAATAACTAAGGTAAAGTGTCGTCTCCCTCCTCACTGCGCAACGTGGGTAAAGGCAGCCTCCAATATTGGCCATAACACTACTACCAAGTGAGTCTAGATATAATTTTCTGTTATACTTGTTCGTACTGTAATGGTTATGTGATGAAGGGGGCGTGTATTCGTAATAAAAGACGCATAGAACACGTTTTACTTTATTCTAAATAACAATAATTTTACATATACATGTCACATCTTTGTAAAGCTATTCTCTTCTTTATATTTATTAATTTTGTTTTTTTTTTTACAATTTCAATATTCGAACGTCATGTCATGAGAAACCAGCCAGCATTCTTAAAAGTTTGATTAATGGTATTAAACCTTCACAGTACTCTTAATGTGTTAGAAGGTTGGTAATTCCTAACTTTATCTACTTTAGTATTGTCTCATAACCATAAGTTTAGCCTTTTTTTAACTATGCTAGAGTCGGTTTTAAGTCTAACCGAATGCAGCTGAATAGTAGTATTTTACATGGAGCGACTGTCTATGATGATGGTATGATGTCCACAAAACAGTTGCAAAAAAATATGTTTTTTTTCAGGCTTTTATTTCTGATAACGGCACTTCTTTCACGTAATTGTTTCGTGATCTCCGAAAAAGAGGACGAAAGTTTAATGGATACGTATTGCAGTTATTTTTACATTGAGTCGCAATACATTGCTTTAAATGACTTCAGAATGCCTCACCTTCTGAGTAGCCATAGTGAGTGAATTTTTCAAATACGTAAACATTTTGTTTAAGTCATTGCAGTGAAGTAGTGCAATTAAGATTAGAGGGGTATAGTATTAAAACCCGCTAAAATAAATTATGTTGCAATTTGATTTTTTAACCTTAAAAGAAAATGATCTGAATTTCTCACATCAGCTACAAATTCAAAAACTGACAGCCTTGTGTGTGAAAAATATGGGGAAGGGATTAAAACAGGTTTCATTTATTCCAGATCATTTTCAGTCTATATACACAATAATACATAACCATGAACATAAGGTACAAACATTAACAACGAAATTTTATAATTGTGTCACATGCATCCTGCATGTGCAGTATTGCATCCTCGTCAAAATAGGTGATTTTATAATCACCTCCTTATTTAAGATATTCATAATCAATTAAAAATAATATACGCTGTTTTGTTTAGCTGTGACGGTTTTTCAGAGCAGGTGCGCAAGCACCTGTGCTTAGAGGCTCATTTTTGTCATTATATTAGAAGCAGCCCCCACCCCTACCCTACCCCGGTGACATACTTTGCTACAGCTGGTTTTGATACTACTCCTCAACTTGAAATATTTTAATAAAAAAAAAACTTTAAATTGTTTTAGCTGCTCACTGCGGGACACTCGGCTATTCAGTATTTTTCAGAAAACTTTGGCTTGAAAGTCTCATTCAGCTCCAACTTCCGGCAGGATGCTTCACAGAACCTGGTCATCGGGTGACTGGACGTAAAAGTGTTTTGTTTGACTCGCAAATCGAAATCTTCACTTCCCCTTATGGGGCTCCCCCCATAAAGGGAAATGAAGATTTCGCCCTACGTGAAAACATTGAGTGGAGCCTCTCAATCCGGCAGCTTATGAACAAGGAGTGCCAGTCTCTTTTCACGGATGTTACGACACTGACGCTCGCAAATGCCATCAGATATATAATTGAGACTTATTATAAAAATTAAGTTCTAAATCTAAAACCCGACTAGTGCCACCGAAAAATACAAATGTAAAAAGTATACAACGATATTTTTTTTTCGTCTAAATAGTACTCTTACTTATGATAGAATGTATTGTTTTTTAAGGAGTAAGTAGGTGACTTCGGCTATTGATACGAGAAAATTATGTAGTTTTTATCGATTTTTCAGTTAACTGTTTTTTTTTTATTTTGTGTTTATAATATCAGATGTCATGATAAAGTATATTTGCAGACTTTAACTAAAGTATTTTTTTAAGTTATCTTAAATATCCGGTGCATGCAAGCAAGGCCGCAAACAACAGCTAACAACATAGGCATTTTAAAATATGCTTCTCTGAGTACTCAACACACCATCACTATTTTTTAAAAGTTCATAAATTTATGTTATCTAGAATGCGTCATTTCCAATTGAATGTTATGTGTGATTGCTTTTTACCAGCAGAAAATCAAGACGCTTCCAACGACATATCATTTGTAAAATGATAATAAACACATAACAAAATGATAAGAAGTTCAGAAGATATGAGGCAACAGATGGACATAATACAGATATACCAAAATCATAACCCTCCTTTTAGCTTCACCGTAGTCGGATAAAAATATTTTGGAAGAAAATTGACAGCCCATTGGCAGCAATTCGAGGAGATTATTTTACTAAAGTTAATAACGACTTGCAAAGTTTATTAGTCAGACTAAAGGGTGTAAAAGTACCCTCAACGAATCCACACTTCTTCCCCTACCCCCGTCTCGCGATCATTTGTTGTTTTAGCTAGACCACACTTGGGAAACTTCTAGTTACGGAGATATTGGAGGTCAAAGGTTGGGTAAAAAAAAACTCAAACTCAAACCCAAAAACTCTAAAGCATTTATTACAATCAGACCATTACAGGCACTTTTGAATGTCAAGACACATACACACACAGTTAAACTGTGTGTGTTGTGTTTTGTATAGGCTTTAAACAACTAACCCCGCATATGAAAACCATGTTCTATGCCTAACCAAAAACCGTAGTAATGGTTCTCTTTTATGCTTAACTTTAAGTAGGTATAGTTGAGATGCCTCGGTGTGCAGCATCCGTACCTAATGTGTTCGTTAGTCCCAACATTCTTATCTCTTTATAAAAGCACTAGCGTAGCAATAAAGCAAATGCAACCAGTTGTCAATCGAATATAGGCGTTGTAATGTCGTCGTGGTTTTGACAAGTCCCAACATGAACAACTTAAAATCGATTTCCTCGTTGTTTTTTTTAACGACTTCATTTTTTTCTGTGAACGGTATTACTCCTATTCGTAATACTGACAAGATTATCGATGATTTACCGGCGGACACGGATATTAACCTTTATTTAAATTCATTGGAAGGGGCGGTCGATTTTTACGCAAGACATAAACTTTACGTGGATTTGAGTGCAGCGTTCGGGTTGTTTATGGCGGACGGTAAGATAATGTTTGCATATTGCTATAATATTTTTCAATAAACTAACATTCATGTGTATTGTAAATTTAAAAATTTGAACTTAAGCCGCAAAATAGCCCATTGTTAACATTGGGCTATTTTGCGGCTTCATACATTTATTTCTCCTTAAATCAGCAAAAGATATAGAGAGAGATATTGATATAATTTCTCAATGATTTAGGACAAAACGATTTGGTGGGACCCTGGAAGTTGTTATGTGGCCATAACAAAAAAACAGTTATTATCCTTACTTCCTTACTATATACTATACCTACTATATACTATAATATTATAAAAGCGAAAGTGATAGTTGGGAACCAGGAGACGGACATAGGCTAATTTTTATTTAAAAAAAAGTGGGATATGAGGGAGAACGAGGGAAGAAAAGGGAAAACTTAGCGTTGCTATTACAAATCAATAAGGCGCAAGGGCAAAAACTGCAGGTAGCAGGTACTGTGTTATACCGAATTTAACGCGAGCAAAGCCGCGGAAAAAAGCTAGTTTTAAATAATCTTGGGTCTAGCGCGCTGCCTTGGGGCACACCTTAGCTGCCAACTGCGCACTGCCGACAAGACAAGCTGACAAGAGAGTCAATCTTAACAGTCTTACTTCGTTTCACTAGGAAGTCCCGGAAAATACTTTTTATTTCCACGAGTTTTAGTCTATCGACAAAGAAGGGCACCGAGACAGTGTCAAAAGCTTTGAACAATTCAAGAAATAAGCCGAAGTCAAAGCCAACAAAGTCTCCGCAACAAATGCTTCGGTGACATATCTTAAAGTTTTTTCAGTTAAAAGACTATCAGGTATCATCACGCTGTTTACCTACTATGGGGAATATCAATCGATATTGCATTAAGGAATGTTATAAACTAAATTGGCACTTGTATAAAGATGGACGTGCAAATACAGATTGTGTGTCAAAATTTAAAGCGATTGACATAGAGAACTGTTATTTATCAATGATGTTCACGAGAGTGCGTTTGCGAGCAACATATGTACATGCATACATATCTGCAAAAGCACAAATCAATGTGCAAGTAGACAAGATGCTGGTGAAAAAGCATAATGCTTATAATTTTTTGTACCAAGACACAAATTAAATTTATTGTTAGAATTTATGACTGGAAGGCAATAATAGCATTTCGTGTATTTATGAGAAACAAGCTGATAAACTAAATAAAAGACCGAATGATGGATCACATAAACAAGAATAAATTATATTTAAACTACAAGTACTTTTGTTACTTTCACTTGTTGATCAATTATGAGATCGGTGGATTAAGTTCAAGAAACTTGGCTGCTACCTGGTTTGGTTTCGTGGGGAAGTCGGCAGGTATCGTTTGTGTTCCACGCGCGCCTCAAAGAGATGTCAGCAAAGCACAGGGCCGGCAGGTCCTGCCGGGATTGCGGGTTGTTTGAAAGGGAAAAAAAGGGCAAAAGAAGGAACCTGGGTCTTAGTCAGTAAAAGCCTGATTATCCCTCCCGTCCAGACCGCACGGGAATGATGATTTGATGGTTTCCCATCCGAACAAGAAGGCACTTTTCGACGTCGCCCACACGGTGTCGTCGCGATGTTGTGGCGTAAGAGCGCCTATTAAAGTGTGTTATCCGTGCAATGTGAAAATGTGCGTCGAGTGGCTATTAAAGTAACTGTAGGCGGTAAATCGTTTTTGGTATTCCCAGTCCTTTAAATGAATAAATGGATAATCATAGTGAATTTATGGAGTATCCTCCTGAAATCAACGCGATAATAGAAAGTAGTAGTCTAGACTCAATTTCCGTCCTTGGGGATTTTAATGTACCACCTAGTGAGTTATTGGGTACGGAGTTATTGAGTTTTTCGTCTGAAGTGCAGTGGCGATGCGCTGTCGTCAGCATGTTACGACATGAATCGGCCATGTATAAAGAAAGAAAGAAAAATTATTTATGTGACTTGCATAGGAAAAAAACAAATACAAGTGATGCATATGGTACTTCTAGTTGGCTAGACCACTGTTTGGTAACAGGTGCGGCGTGGAACTCAATAAGAGACAGTGTTCTTTATGACCTCTCTTGGTGAAGCTGAGGTCAAAAGTTACACCTGAATTGCTAAAATGTATCAAAGTAGTGTGGGTGGCAGAGAGAGAGAGAAGAGAGAATTGCTACAAATTGAATTGAATACTAAAAGTTGTAACGATTAATTAAGAAATGTTGATTGCTCAGCAGAATTTATGAAATGCAGCAGGAACACCAAACTTTTTTAGATATTTTGAATGGGAATATAGTTGGTATTCTTAGTGACGGTACATCAGTTAGTTGCTAAAGGGATGCGGCAAAAGACGGTAAATAACTGGCTAGAATAAATATGTTAAGAACGCACACGGCTCATTTTAATTTTGAAAACTGGACTCTAGACCTAGAAGGGGCATTGTATGAAAAAAATGTTGTAAGTAGAAGAATTTGCCAGAACAAAAAAGACCAAATAAAAATGAACTTCATTAGAAATCAGCATGATGCGAAAACTTTCAGTAGTTTCTGGAAAACCACAAACAGCATGAATCTCTAATGGACTATGCTCGTGAGTGTTGACGGTGTGACCCTAAAGAGGTCGCTAACTTATTCAATAAAAATTATTATGTGGAGTCATCCCTGGGTCCTACAACATGTGGGCCGGAGGTCGAGGGAGGGTTGGATCAGTAGGTGGATAAGCACACATCACTCTTTGACGCCCAATTTGGGTTTATGCCACATTTATCCACAGAAACAGTTGTCCTCTTCCTCAGCATTCTAACCAATACTATGAAGATAGGAAAACGCCGGTGTATGCATGTGTTCTCTAGAAAACATGCATACTCCGGCGAGAGGTCTACAAGACTTTTAACCTAGTGTCTTATCACTGCCTATGAAGGAAATTATCGTGTGGCACTTAGTTTTTAATTAATAATGTGGTGACGGGTGCCGTTGAAATAATTTTCTCGTTAAAATACATGGAGTTTCATAACATTTGAACGCGATATTTCGGCGCAGTTAGGAACGCCATGATCACGGATATTCTGAAGTTATTGCTGGTGGGTTAATACGCAGACAAAACGCTCTGCCCTTTTTTCTGATGTCACTCACGACTCGCCACAGCTACTTCGCTCGTTTGCAACTGCGCCGAAATATCGGAAACACAAAATGGTTAATAAACATGGTAAATATCTCGCTGGAAATGTTAGTGAACACAATTTAAAAACTTAAAAATGGAATTTGTTATTCTTTATTTTAACATTTCTTTTTTTTTCTTGCAGTGAATTTGAGAAGTCATTTGCAACAAAAACATTATGATATCCCTGTAAAAATACGTTCTAAGTTGGGAAAACTTTTGTTAAAGGTTGATGTATTGGTTGACTTTTTCCACTATATGGTCCGAAAAACTAAAGGAGATAAGAAATATAGTCAGGATATAAAACGTAAGATTTGATAGTTACGTAGTAATATCAGGTTGGAAAATAACGGCTTTGCAGTGCCGTAGTCAGGGTATTAGTTCGGGGTTTTACCTTGAATAAAAAACTGCAGATCAACTAATGGGCTAACTAAAAGCAAAGGCTAATAGGCACAAGTTTAAAAAAAAGTTTATTGCCTAAGAATAATTTGTGGTAAACGGTGATAAAGTGGTTTTTTTCAACTAGCCTAATAAATTATATTTACTATTTTAGAATGTTTGGAACTTCAGTACTGATACATTGACGGCACAGTCGGCGTAGTAGCTGAGCAATCGACTGCTGCGCTGCGTGTCGCGGGTTCGATCCCCGCACGGAACAAATATTTGTATGACTACAGGTAGTTGTTTCGGGTCTGGCTGTTTGTGTATGTGAGTTTAAATGTTTGTAAACGCACCCACGATACAGGAGAAATTCCTAGTGTGGGGCAATGTATCTTTTTAAGAAAACCAAAACTGCATCTTCGCAATATAAAAATTCTCATCGTCTCGTCAGAACCTGCGCAGGGAATCAGGGATATGCCGTTCTTTGGCTCATACTCAGGAAAGAATAGTGCTCTGTCGCTTCATATTATCATCCAATTTTTTTTTTAGTTGCGGAACTATTTTATAACAAAACGACTTGGTCAAGGGCTCCAGATAAATTCAATACCAACCTTCTGAAACAAACGAAGATCTATGGTCCAGAACAGTTGAAGAGAATTTATGGCAAATGGGAGGATTATTTAAAGGATGTTGATAACCCCGAAGAATTTATACCCTCGCCTGAAGAATCGGGTAAAGTAAATGTAATTTAAGTGTGAGAAACAGATGGAGCTATACAGTCAGTCTAGCTCTGTCTCTTTCCTTCAATAAGGTAAGAAAGATTACGCTGTACTTTCAACAATACTTTTAAAGGAGATCATGTTCGTCTAGCTGTATCGATGAATTGCCTGTAGAGTGTAAAGTACAACGGTTACAAGACACGCATCCAAAACTGCGAACAGGTTACATAACGCAGTTCATTCTACTCGGGTGCTGCACGGTGTAGCATAACCTACAAATACCGACATATCAATTGAACGCGGACGAAAATTGCCAACATGCCGCATGAAAGTTGACAACATTCCGTACGAAAGTTGACAACATGCCGTACGAAAGTTGACAACATGCCGTAAGAAAGTTACCAACATGCAACTTTGTAATCTGTAGGTTAAATAATGAGGACATCCTCTTTTTACATTAGTCTCCAGATTTGACGGCTAGGTAGCTTTACCAGTCTACCTATAGTTGTTTCCTTGTCATTTGCCTTAGATAATTGCCTACAAATCTTGGCCGAGAGTGCATCTTCAAGATCTCCGGTAGATTGTCGTATCCCTTCTCATTGCAAAAAGTCGGTGGAACAAGGTACCGATTTCGGCTATAGTTTGACTCACAGGTAACTAACTCTTAGCATTTTTAATGAAGGTACTTGCATAATGTGCGTGTTACATTTACTGACCCTTCAGGGTCAGTAAATGTAACGTTACAGTTTTATTTTATATTAGACGACACGGTGGGCGCAGTAGCTGAGCGGTCGACTGCTGCGTTGCGTGTCGCGAGTTCGATCCTCGTAGGGAACAAATATTTGTATGGCTTACCTACAGATAGTAGTTTGTGTATGTGAGTTTGAAAGTTTGTAAACGCACCCAAGATACAGAAGAAATTCGTAGTGTGAGGCAACGTTTTCGTTTAAAAAAAAATAAGCTTTAGATAATCAAAATGTGTTAGAGAGTGTCAACCTTTTGATACATTTGGAATTCACATATTAAATCTAATCTAACCTTTCCCTGATAATGTAAGAGTCGGCGTCCAGTCTAACTGGATGTCGCTGCATACTAGTTAAACATGTGCCTATCTGATATCCACAATACAGTTACGAAAACCGGCTAAGAGCGAGTTACGTACCGAGCTTTGAGTACAAAATTGCAAAATAAACGCCCATATCTTTTGACTGCGTAGACCTAGAGGGTTGATGTTTTCACAGCACAAAGGGACTACAGACTAGAGTGTATGGTTTTAATTTCAACTCGATACCTTTACGCGTTCCTGAGATAAAGGGTCTTGACAGACAGACAGACGAACAACAAAGAGATCCAATAAGGGTTCAGTTTTTTCTTTTTGAGAAACGGAACTCTAAAAATAAAAATTATGTATTCTTCCAGGATTTTATTTATGACCATGGCACGTTTAGCGCGTCAATGTGTTGTGTTCTCTGAAAAAGACGACAAACACAAAACGGATAAGTATTGCATGAAATCTTTTAACGAGGTGCAGTACATTGCCCTAAACGACTTTCAATCTCCTGATCTTTTGAGTGAAAACAGTGAGTGAATAAACAAAATACGTTTTTTTTTTATTTGAACTTTGGTGGTATATTTTGACCAACCTCCAAAAATCATTCGAAAATAAGCTTACTTCCGGAACTCGGTGACTTTTGTATGATTCATCGATTTTTGCCACTGACTTCCGGAATTAAACATTTTTCCGTCGTTTAGTGATTTTCTGGAAGTCGGTTTGTTTTTGCAACAACTTTTTATGTTAGCCATTTCAGTTGTGTATCGCAGACAAATTATTATCGAGTGTTCATTCATTCAAGCATATCATCCACATACATAACGACTGCTCGCTTGGCGCAGTAGCTGAGCGATCGACTGCTGCGCGATCTGCTGCAGTGTGTCGCGGGTTCGATTCCCGCACAAATATTAAAATAACACAAGTGGAAATGGAATAAATATTTGTATAACCTGCAGATAGTTGTTTCGGGTCTGGCTGTTTGTGTGTGAGTTTAAATGTTTGTAAACGAACCCACGATAGAGGATAAATTCCTAATGTGGGGCAACGTATTTAAAAAAAAAGAAAAAAGTATACATATTGTAGAAGATAACTCATAAACTACCGAAGCAATATAGATAAAATTGATGTAGGATCCCTTCAGGAGTATTTCTCTTTTGATCTAATATATAAAATTCTCGTGTCACAATTTTCGTTCCCATACTCCTCCGAAACGGCTCGACCGATTCTTATGAAATTTTATATGCATATTCAGTAGGTCTGAGATTCGGCCAACATCTATTTTTCATACCCCTAAGTGAGCAGCTGGTGAAAACGCTGGGCACAGCTATTAAAAATATAATTTTGAAAATCAGCCCACAATTTTGACGGATAGATCGCGTAACAATCATACACAAAAATACAGTCGAACTGAGAAACTCCTCCTTTTTTAGTTGAAGATGGTTAATACCCGAGTTTTTACCACATAAAGAAAATATTGTGAATGTCTCCGACGAACTGCCAAAACTAGCAATATTTCCAATAAGCCTGATTTATTATATACATTTTCATGTAACCTAATTTGTGTTAAACATGTGAGAGGGTCACCATAATGCCTGACGGAGTTGCGAGTTGTTCGAAAAGGATACTGCGGCCTAGGAACGTAAAGGGCAATAGAAGGAACATGGGTGGGTTTTAGTCAGTAAAAGTCTGAGACTCCCCCCGCTCCGAGGGGAAGTTATTTGATGATTTCCCACCCCAAATAAAAAAGGGTCACCATAATAGGTTTTGTTACGACGCCTCAATTTTAATGATATATTATTCAAAATTCTTTAAATTGTTTTAGTTGCCCTCTGCGGTCTACTTGGCCACGCTCAGTTTTTCAGGAATTTGTGGCTCAAGAATCTCACTCAGTTCCAAACATCAGAAGGTTGCTTCTTAGATTCGATTACAACCGAAGAAAATGAAAAAAATCCAATGAGAGAGGGTGATAATGACGAGTGGCTTATCGCAAACCCGAAGATCATGAATGGGCAGTGTAACGGACATTTTACGGCAGTGTCGATAGTGACGTTCTCAAATACTATCAGATATATTATAGAGACTTATTTTTGACACTTAGTACCCACGGTGATACATCAGGCTATATAAGTCCGGTATAACATAGGTTTGCTTTGTATAGATTGTCAATACAAAGAGACACTGCTTATTTGTAACTTGATGGATCGCAGTGCGTTCGTGTTACTGTTGCTCTTAATGATTTTTAGAAAAAATAAAGTCAAAACTGTATGTGGAATGGAGCATTTTAATAATGAGTCGGCTACACACATTACGTGTGTAGCTGGCTGTTATTTGGTTTACTAATTAACATAGTTTTGCCCAAACTCCTTTAAAAAATTGCTAAGTTTTATGTTTTTTTATGAAGAGTAGCCCACTTAACTTCCGCCATTGTTATTTATTTTCAAAATAGCGGGCAGCATTAAACATGTATTCATCAATAACTGTCAATAAACTAGTATTGCATGAGGCAAAATGTTCTGAAACGTCACATTTCAAGATATTATAAGTTGTCCTGAACGCGAATAATATTAATTTGATGGCTTATATTTTAGAAACGCAATGCTTAAGGCGATTTTTCCTCGTATAATTGAATACTGGTTGATAATGTCAGCTATTGATTTTAAAAGCTTATGACTAGTTTTTTTGTAATAAAATATTATGGCCAAAGTTACGGCAGGCCAAACAATTCAGAGTACTTTGAAATTAACTGCTTTACAAACTGCCGCGGTGTAGACAACGGCCACTTTAGTTATGTTTGAAAAGAGGTAATAAATATTTATTACCAGAAAAAAACATGTACAAACGACGGCACATCAACCTATACAAAACCTTTTTAACCCAGGTTATAATAGTTTTAATAGGTATGGTCAAATGACCATACCGGTTTAATCAAACCTGAAATAAATGCAACAAGAAAACTGTGTGAAATCAATTCGGAGAAAATTAGTAGTACGTCTTTAATTTCACGTCATACTAGATAAAAAAAGATGCAAATGATTACAAGTTTTCATTACAATTCAGACGTGAAAACCATTTTCTCGGTGTAATAAAAATAGATAAAAAATCTGTGATGAAAGGGTTAAACTGGGTGGCGTCGTTACCTCAATGTAAATTCAACTTTATTTTCGTGATTTTAACGACGATTATTATTGTTAACAAAAATGCTTTTGGAAATAAAGAGATTATTCAGAAATTACCAAAACCAACAGATGCAGAGCGTTATTTGAGTGCATTGGAAAAGATTATAGATTTCTTTACGCAGCATAAAAGTTACGTGGACCTGAACGCAAGGTTCGGATTGTCTCTCATAGATGGTAAGATTGTAAATAACGTTTTTATTTGGTTGTTATTTTCTTACCTTGGTGTAAAAAGAAGTTATAATTTTTGGATGAGGGCTGGCTTGCCAAACTATCGCCCATTTTTGTTTTTTCAAAAGAGCAGCTATTCAAAGATCTAAAAAATCAGCCAGCTTTTATTTATCAGCTTTAAGCTGCTGTTTCAGACATTTTGACCGTATTTTTATTTAACAAGAAAGTTAATGTATGGGTTTTCCAAATTTCAAACTTGTTTTTTTTGCAGCGAATTTGAGAACTATTGTGAAACAGAAACAAAAGTCAAAAAAAGCAAGCATACTTTCTCAAATACAGCCCCGTTTGGAAAAAATATTTGTGAAGAACGACGATTTGGCCGATTATTACCGCTCAATGGTAGAAAACGCAAATCTAACTGAGCATGAAATCAAAAGTATATAATATATTTTTATGTTATGTGAGGAATCTAACACGTCGTCCCAACTGTTAAGGATGCGTTCTCGCCGAGCGATGAAAATGGTTAAAGAAACATAACCTATGCCCGCGCGATGGCTTGCGACTTTCAAATAAGACACTCTAAAGAAATCTGTATTTTTGATCGAATCGTGAGTCGACAACGCACTGTGTCATCGTACGATCGATAGCCAAATTGGACGTCACCCAAAGGCATAAGTTAAATGGTACGGTTCAGAGGGGCCTGCCAGGGCCATCGCCTGTCGGGTTTGTGGGTGTTCGAAAGAGATACCGCACCCCAGCACATAAAGGGCAAAATAAAGAACATGGGTGGGTTTTAGTCAATAAAAGTCTGACACTTCCCCAAGCTCCGCCCAAAGCGGGGGAAGTTATTTAAAGATTTACCATCCACACAAAAAAGAACTCTACGGTTTGTGATTAAAACTTGTTGTATCATTTTCAGTAGCGCTACAGTTTTACAACGCAACCACATGGCGAAGGCCTCCAGATACGTTCAATGTCAATCTGTCGAATCGAACGAAGATCTATAATTTAGAGAAGTTGGTTGATATTTATGGACACTGGGATCAGTATGTTGATAATGTGAACAATTATGAAAAATATAAACCTACCCCTGAAGATTCAGGTAAAGTATATAACCTACATCATCCTACTTCCTACTTATATAATAAAACTTTGTACTTGTATGTATGTAAGTATATTATATTGTATTGTACTTATATTGTATTTAGTCATTATTTCCTTATGTCTTTATGTATTCTTTTTTTTACGCACTGTATCTAGATCTTTTTTTATTTACTCTCCTTTTGCAGGTATGCTGGAAGAGATTTCTGTAAAAATGTAAATGTCTGTAGAAATTAGCATTACCTTTGTACCTATTTTTCTGTTCCTGTCTTTTATTTTTCTGTTTTCAGTGTGTATGTACATAAACCGTTAAATAAATAATATTATAAGAGGGAAATTGAGTTTGTTTACTTGTTACGTCTTCAAGCCTAAATGGCAATACCGATTTTGATGTATTTTGGTTGGGTCTCTGGAGACGGACAAAGGCTAATTTCTTTTTTTTTAAAGTGATTTAACAGGAAGAAAAGAGGAGAGAAAGATATTTTTTTTCAATCGTCACGCGCGTTAGCCCAAACGTTAACTATGCCACGCGGACGAAGTCGCGGGCGGAAGCTACTAAAATTAGAAATGCGAATGTTTGTAAGGATGTATGGATGTTTGTTACTCTTTCACGTCAAATCGGCTGAAGGGATCCTGATGAAATTTGGCACATAGGTAGATTATAGTGTGGAATTACACTTAGGAAACTTTTTTCGATCATCACGCAGGCGAACCGCGGGCGCTAGTATAGTATAAACTAGACTGTTATATAATATGTGTTTGTTTGTCTAGGCTTACCCCTACTTCATGAGACTTAAACATAACTGGTGCAACTCATCATATCCCTTTGAAGATTACAGCCGTCCTGGTATTGAATTTCTTTAGATTGATAGATGTTATTACTTTAGATAAATGTATAGCAGAATTGGGGCTGGTTGATCCTTTAGTCCGG
Organism: Ochropleura plecta; assembly: GCA_905475445.1. Classification (NCBI taxonomy): domain Eukaryota; kingdom Metazoa; phylum Arthropoda; class Insecta; order Lepidoptera; family Noctuidae; genus Ochropleura; species Ochropleura plecta. The sequence continues at coordinate 18,166,712 of FR997725.1, read as the reverse complement.
AATGATCACTCTCAGCGGGACTGTCTGACAACCCCTCACTGCAAAGAAGTGATACTAGAGAACTACGAGTTCGGCTTTGGGTTAAGTCACAGGTATGGTATAAAAATAATCGTTACAGTTAGTTTCAAACTTAATGGCGGCTCGGAAGTTTGATGCAAGTGAAGTGTAAGAGCTTTAAAAACTTTGAAACCTGAAGTTCGAGCAGAAAAAAAAAACAAATTGGAATGTATTAAACCATGAATATAATTTCTAACGAATATAAAAAAGAATGATATTGCTAAAAAAAAAAGGAGACCCGCTGTCTCTAAAAATATTTAATGCCGCTCTGGAGAACTTCTGAACAATTAAAGAGGAATGAATTCAAAAAAAAGTGTGGTGTAGGTTGTGCCATGTATATTACAACGTACACTACCTTAATTTTGTAGTCAATCTCATTGTTTTGCAGAGGACAGACACTACTGCACAACAACTAAGCAAAAACAAACAGGGTTATCAATAAATACGTGCAAGAACAAATTAATGTCAAATAGAGCAAAAGTCAAGGTAGAAGTGGAAGATAAGGTCGTATATGTATACAAGCATATACAGCATGTAACGGAAAGGGTATATACATACCAATAGCGAGGCTTCTTTTTTTTTTTTTTTCTTTCTTTCTTTCTTTCTTTCTTTCTTTTTTTTTTCTTTTTTTTTTTTTTTTTTTTTTTTATATTTAGCTGAAACCCTTGCGATATCGTTTGATAAGCCTTGAAGAAGCCTTGCACTTGATATGTATATACCCTTTCCGTTACACGTTGTATATATTTGGAACAGATTATATGTATATAGTTGTGAGTGATCTATCCACTGATGAAGTGAAAAAAAGAGTATTAATACTCGGCACTAGTCTCAAAAGAAATAATAAAGCGGTAGACTTAGTGAACTTATATAAACAAAATCTGCAGAGAGTCTATCTGCGTGCGCAGCAATACGCCCGATGATCCGACCCGCCATTAAATTTGAATTTTGCTAGAAGTACATCTTAGAGTAATTTTATTGGACCAAGACTGATAATTTCATTCAAAATGCCCTTTAAATTTGAAGCGGCACGAGTCCGCGAGTAATTGGTACGCACGAGACGTACGTAGTTTTAAAATTTTTCGTTTGACTGTTGCAGTTCGTTGTAATGCCGTACACTTTCTTTAGGAAAGCAGACGTCTGTAAAAGTGTAGATATCTGAAGTCTTCACGGAAATATTTTGTCGTGTTGTTGTTTTGTACCTACAATTTCGGATTTAATCCTCAGGTACACTCTTGGTTCCACTGACCGTTGCCTTTGGTTTTGGTTGCAATTGCTCTTCGATTGTATTGACAAACTTGCATAAAAATGTACCATAATTAGCTTCACATAAAATTCGAAATTTAATTTTATTCTTTATTTCAATTTTTCTTTTTTTTTAAGGATTTTGTACATGTTATTTGCTCGTTTTTCACGAAGATGTAATGTGCTTTCCGAAAAAGAGGACAAATACGAGACAGATGACTTTTGTTTAAAGGGTTTCTACGAGACAGAGTTCATTGTTTTAAATAGCTACCAACTACCTGATCTCATGTTTGAAATGAGTAAGTAAGTGAAATATGACATCGTGATTTTTAATTTACGAATGGAATGAGGAGGAGGAAGTTAACGTGTCTAGGGTTGGTAACTACTTGATTTTTTGAGTCGTTTGACTCTATTTTGGGATAATTTCATCGTAAGATATGTAGGGTTCTTTTATCTATTAGGATCAGTTTGTTGTCCGTCTGTCTGTCAAGATTATTTAACTCAGAAACGCGTGACAGTATCGAGTTGATGGGTTGAGTCTATGGTCCCTTGGAGTTGTGGAAAAACTACTAGTCTACGCAATCAATAATTATGGCCATTTCTTTTTTTAATATTTAAAGGGCTTTGTCGCATAGCAACCACATCGCACATAATATGGCCATTTATGTTTCAAGTTTGTACGGACCACTCGATGTGCGAGTCCAAGTCCAAAAAAAAATATAATACTAGCTGCGCCCCGCGGCTTCACTTACGTGGTGATAGAATATACAATTTATCTTTATGAATTGTAGCTTTATGTGTTTTTCTGATATATTATTGCAAAGTTTCATTAAAATCCATTCAGTAGTTTTTGCGTGAAAGAGTAACAAACATCCATACATCCATCCATCCTCACAAACATTCGTATTTATAATAGATATTAGTAGGATTTAGTCCAAAAAGTAATAAAGTGCATAAAGTTTTAAAGACACATAAAAGAAAGTTTTTTTAAAGTGTTTTTGTTTCAGTTGGATTTTGCGCCGTTTTTGGCCACGCCCAGTTTATGCGCAATGACTGGATCAAACGTGGTTTGAAGTTACAAACAGAATTAGGTTGCTTATCAGAGAAGATAAAGCTTGATGATAGGTTCCTAAAGATGGCTGATGAAAGAGAAGAGTGGAAAATTGAGAGGCAGTTGCAGATAATGCACGGAAAATGTAACGGACACTTCACTGCATTAGTTGGGGCGGTATTCTCAAGTGCTCTCAGATATATTATAGAGACTTATGCAAAATAAGGCCTTAACATAACAGGCGTATATGCTAGATTAGAATGCTAATATTATTTTTGCAATATAAATATATAATTGAATTGTATTTTGTACGTTGGTGATTATATATTTTTTGTAATCCTTACTTGTCCTTACTATATATAATATTATAAAAGCGAAAGTGAGTTTGTTTGTTTGTTTGTTTGTTTGTTACCTCTTCACGCTTTAATGGCTAAACCGATTTTGATGAATTTTGGTACAGAGATAGTTGGGAACCAGGAGACGGACATAGGCTATTATTTTTTTAAAAAGAGTGGGATATGAGGGAGAAAGAGGGAAGAAACGGGAAAACTTAGCGTTGCTATTACAAATCAATAAGGCGCTACCAAATTTAACGCGAGCGAAGCCGCGGGCAAAAGCTAGTATATTATAAAAGCGAAAGTGAGTTTGTTTATTTGTTACGTCTTCACGCCTAATGGCTAAACCGATTTTGATGAATTTTGGTACAGAGATAGTTGAGACCCTGGAGACGAACATAGGCTATTTTAAAGATTGATATATAAGGGAGAAAGAGAGAAGAAAAGGTAAAACTTAGCAATGCTTTTACCATAAACAAGGCGCAAGGGCAAAAACTACAGGTAGCAGGACCTGCAAATCAGGAAAGAGGAACTGTGTTACCCCGAATTTAACGTGAGCGAAGTCGCGGGCAAAAGCTAGTAAATTATAATAATAGTTAAAATTAGTTTGGAGAAGTCATCATCATTTTCCCATTCTATTTGGGATTGGCCCAACACGTTTTCTTCTTCCATTCTCCCCATCATCATTTACTCCTTTCTCCTTCATATCATTTCTTACACAATCCATCCATCTTTTCTTTGGCCTTCCTCTCGTTCTCCGTCCATTAACATTCAGACACATCACACTTTTAGTCACATGTGCTTGGAGAAGTACCTATGGAAGTAATTCTAGTAATAAAGAGTATCGAAATACACGATCATTTATTTATTATTATTTATTTAGTTATGTGCTCCGTTCTGTGTCCGTGATACCACTAACTGGCCCTGTCAGAATACCAGCGCTGTGTTATTTTAATCTTAAAATATCGCACCTTATGCTGAGACAGGGACCTTTTTGGCCTCGCACAGACAATAACCTTGTCTGTACTATTTTATTTTATTTTTTACTGTTTTACTTGTTTTGTGCAAGTCCCAAATAAAAGTTTTTCTTTCTTTCTTTCTATTATCGGAACAATAAATGATCGTGTATTTCGATACTCTTTATTACTAGAATTTATTTTTCTTTATTTAGAAGAAGAAACGGAACCTTTATTGGATCACTTTATTGTCCATCTGTTCGTCTGTGAACGCGTGGAGGTATCGAGTTGAAATTAAAACCATATACTCTAGTCTGTGGTGCCTTGGAGCTGTGACTCTTTAAGGTTACGCAGTCAAAAGATATGGCCGTTTATGTCGCAAGATTGTACGGAACCCTCGGTGCGCGAGTCTGACTTGGACGATTTTTAAAAACATATCAAATCAAATCAAAATCATTAAGTTTGTTTGTTTGTTACCTCTTCTCGCTTTAATGGCTAAACCGATTTTGATGAATTTTGGTACAGAGATAGTTGGGAACCAGGAGATGGACATAGGCTAATTTAAAAAAAAAGTGGGATGTGAGGGAGAAAGAGGGAAGTAAAGGGAAAACTTAGCGTTGCTATTACAAATCAACAAGGCGCAAGAGGAACTGTGTTACCCCGAATTTAACGCGAGCGAAGCCGCGGGCAAAAGCTAGTAAGATCATAAAGAAGTTTACTAATTATAGAGAATACAAAAAAATACATTTTCCGATGATCTTGGCTGCAGGGCCAATAATATATGGGCGCAGAGCAATGTCCTTTCCATGTTAAAATTATATCCAATGGTATTTATTATTGTTTAATACATACACGTAGAAGTTTATTTCAAAGTAGTTAAATAACGGTAATCAATCCTTGCATCAAACATGCATATAAAAAAGGCATTTTTGTTTTTTATTGTAAAATAAGGAGGAGCAGCTCGTGCATAAAAGGAGGAGCTCGTGGCTAAATAATAGCAGCCGCTCGGGTCGATCTTTAGGTTAAGCCGCGTTTGCCTAGGTTGGTCTGTGGATAGGTGACCACCCGTTACATACCGAGTTTCCTCCGTGCCTCGGAAAGCACGTTAAGCCGTTGGTCCCGGCTGTCATTTGTAGATCTTTGACAGTCGTAACAGGTAGTCAGTGTACCGAAAGTCTGACAACCAGTCTTACCAAGGGGTATCGTATTACCCAGTACTAACTGGGTTGTGGAGGTCAGATAGGCAGTCGCTCCATGTAAAATACTGATATTCAGCTGCATCCGGTTAGACTGGAAGCCGACCCCAACATAGTTGGGAAAAGGCTAGGCAGATGATTGTAAAATAAGGTTTAGTTAACCCTTCGATTGTCACTTCAAATATGCAAGTGTGCTCTCGACGCCGTTAACAAGCAACAATTTCATTCTTTTAAATTTAAAAGTCACGTCTTGTGTCTTGTAGTCGTGGCGTGCTGGACACATTTTGAATTGCCATGTGAACATGACTGGCGGTCAAAAATAGATGATATCTTGATTTTATTAATTAAAAATCGACTCTCCATTATTCGTTATAGAAACAATTTCCAAACGAACGTTATCCGTTTTCATTAGAAGTTAATTATTACAACATTTCACGGTTAGATTCCGATATGAAAATTCCACTATGAAAGAGTTACAGTTGATAATGTGGTTACGACTGTATAAATTCATTTCAGTTTTCGTATACTTATTTTATGACGATAACTTTTTATTTCCACTTTGTAGTTGCCAGTGATGAATATCAGAAGATTATTTAGAGCACAAAAGGATTTTAACCGTTTAATAGATGAATTGGAACTGAAAATAAATTGTTGTCCATTTACACCTTATTTATGGCAGTATTCGGGCACGGTGGTCAATATAAATATAAATAAGATCAGCTGAAGTGTAGTAATTATCGAAAAATAATTTATACTATTGCTATCTCGGAATAGTTGATGCTAAGAAAACTGCTATATTTCCACTTGCGCCCAAATCAGGCTCATTAGCAAGTCTCAAATCAGAATTAGGCATATTCCATTCCACAATATATCTGGAAGATTAGCCATGGGCGCGGATGATATTATAGTGCACAAGTATGTGCGCAGGCATAGTTGCACTGTCTGTTCCCTCACTCTCATACTCCAATGGAACTGGAACTGAACCCAGCATGACATGAAACGGATCAGGTGCAGGACCAACAACTAAACATGTTACCTAACTCGGGGTTGTTAATGATTTTTTTTTAATAAAAACATTCACAGTAAACCCTTCGATTGACTTGATGCTGTTAGGTCTATACTTCCAAGGTTGCGGGTTGTTTAAAGGATATACCGCGGTCCCGGAACCCAAAGGAAAAAAGAAGGAACATGGATGGCTTTTAGTCAGTAAAAGTCTGACACTCACTGCCGCTCCGCTCAGGGCGGGAGAAGTTATTTGATGATTTCCCATTCGAAAAAAAAGTTTGTACCTTCACTATTCTTTCTATTCTACGTAACGGTTATTTATAGGAGGATCGGGAGTGAATCATTGGAAGAACTTAAGAAGGGTGGCACCCGCGGCGTAGCTTACTCACAGCTTATCCCCGCCATAATTTACCAAGACCGCAATACATTTTAATATAAAGAAAGAAAAAACAGTTACTAAAAAGTTGGATACATTTTATTTCTTTGAAATTTTAAGTTCTTTTTAATACGCTGTTATTAGCTTCACTTGTAACTATGTAGACATTTTAAAAGTTAAATTTGTCCCGGTTTTCGAATGAGCAGAAATATTATTAAGTTTGAACGACATTGAGGGCCGATTTCACCAATTTATCGAGATCGAGATCACTTGATCTAACACACCTTCTTGCGCTTTATTGGCTCCACCAGCACCATTGAGAGCTCGGTACCACCTTGAGGGTCTTCACAATCACATCGAAGTGCTTGATTGGCTTCACCAGAACCAATGATAGCATGGTGGGACGGGTTGAAATAAAACATCTGAAAACTGATTTCACCTTTCGAATTCCGAATTCCGTTCTCTAAAATGAAGTTTCCAAGGACAAACAGCGTAATAGTTGTCACAAAAACGAAAAACGTTTAGAATTTGCAACATACCAAAGCGACATACTGCGTCTATAAAACGAAACATATCAGCATTTCAAAACGCTGCAAGTTATCAAAATCACAGTAAAAATATGGACAGTACGGAAACTACGTACTAACGTTCGAAACGGCACACTCACACAAACACGCGAATACGAGACCTCTAAGCGGACATCGCGGTGCTTTCAGTCGTGAGTGCCGCGTCAAGACGAGTGGTTGCGTTTATCTCCATAAAATGCATCAATTAGACAAAATCGGTGTTATAGTACCCTGCCTTGTTTCCCAATAGTTTATTTAAAGAAGATATTCATTAGAATGAGAATTCATAATACTATAAAATTTAATAATAAAGCATTCCGAACATGTCGCAGCAGACGAAAATATTTTTAGTAAATAATTTGTAAGTTTGTTTTGTAAGTTTGTTTTTTAGTAATTATTTATATTTATAGATATTTCTTTTTTAATGTAGTGGTTTTTTAATTACACACGCGTTTTCCGGGTTAAAAACATGCGTTTCAATTCAGAAAAGGATGACCTTGGCCCTATTTTAGAATTCTCTCATGCCTCATGCACGCTTTTCTAACACTTACACGCTCTTAAATAAAAAATAACCATATGAAAATAACATGAACAATATAAATATTAGCGCTACATATGCCGCGCGTCGCTTGCGGCGTCCACCGCGCGCCCTTCCGACAGGGACCGAAGGAAACGTTTTCGTATATCCGCGGCTCACGCCAAAAATTGTAAAAGGTTACGCCATATTGACAAAGCTCACAAGTCGTTTTGTATTAATATTAAACTGATCCGTGTTATAAACGATCTTCTTTTACTGGTATTAACTAAAGTCTTGAGATTACCTATTTAAATTTTATTTGGAAACTAGTTATTTTAACTCGATTGTTTGATCACTACCGAACACAGAATCAGATGTTTTAATACATACAGTTCAGTTTCAAAAACATTTAGAGTGACAACCCTAAAGCTGCAGTGGAGCGTAGGTATTTATTTCTACAACTAGGCCTAGTTTTCTTACTGTCCATACTTATACTGTGTCAAAATTGTTTATATAGTTGTGTCAATTTCATATTTCGTTTCGCGATGTGCTGCAAGCTTTTCCTATTTTTTTACGTAAAAGGTATGTCGTTGACCGGTGGATATGGGACGCTGTGCGTAGCGTACCTTAGGAGGACCAAATTTTGAAGTGATTGAACAAAAAGCGGGTGCTGTCTGAAGAAGATTTCGCATGAATCAACGTGCTTATCTTCTTCCAAGCTCAAATAATCTTCTGGTCGGTTATGAGAACATCAGTGAGATCGTGCAACTCTGTTTACTTGTGAGGGCAGCCTTGAGGAAATTCGCCGTCGTACTGGTATGGCTAAAAGTGCAATGTCCAACCTAGGAAAATTTGGAAGACGCCACATTCGGCGTATTATTGGTCCGTATACTGGTGTTCTCAATATTTCTTTTTTGGCTCTGTAATGTGGTGCAACAAAAGTCGTGAAAGCAGAAAAATGGATGTTTTTGTGATGTGGTGTTTGTGTAAGCTGATACGTAATCCATGGACCGAGATATGACCGTAATGGGAACATCTCGTCCATCTCGTCCACGAGAACAACATCACCAAACTGCTTTCCTCAATCGACAGGAGCGTATTTAGGTACTGATTTTTCAGAGCTATTATGCGTGCGTGTCTGAAAAAACTTTTAATACTGGGCCGGATAGAAAGAAAACGCGCGCAAGGCAGAGCGCCGGCAATATCAAAAAGGCTGTTTGAGATAGTTTCTACCGAATGATTCGAACTGCAGGAGACCGCGAAGTTGGAGACGGGTCATATGTGGTTGCTCTATCCTCAGCAGTGAGAGAACGCGATCAAATCAAACGATGTATGGCTCTTGTTTTTATTAAGAATTGTTATATTTTAAATGCTATTTTTAAATAAAAAAGCTTAAAACAAGGAGCGTGTTTCTTTCAGAATATTATTTAGAGTTTTCCGCCATCTAGTAGTACATTGTTGTACTAACTTTCAATTACTCGTGATGTCAGAGTTAACGTTATAAGCTGTTTATTTATTTATTTTTGAAAAATGTTTGGTCTGTGTTTGTATTGTGTCTATTATTTCAATGTAAATAAAAACTTCTGTAATATTATAAAACTTTGTTTATTAAATATCTTATAAAATATGAATTTAAAAATACAAATATTTTTTAGCAAGCACTTTGAATTGTCGGAACAATGAAATAAACCATTAAAATAAAGCTACAGTACCAGTCTGTAAAGTACTATAGTTGCCATTCCAAAACGTAGATCATTATGGACAAGAATGGAAAATAAACTCCATGGACACTCGTAAATAAGAACATTGTTACAAAACATCATTAATGTTGAGATAAATGCTAGATTATGTGAAAACGCTATAATCGTCCAACTCGTAAAATATTATAATGTTTTCATTTATATCATTAAATAGTCCTGTAGTAGGTACTCAACTTGATAATCTGAAAAGACAAGAAAATAAAGCTTTAGGTCATGTATTGTTTGCTTAAATATATTTTTTTGATTTGTAATAGCCTGATTGATTTGTAATAGCAACGCTAAGTTTTCCCTTTTCTTTCCTCGTTCTCCCTCATACCCCACCTTTTTTTTTTAATAAAAATTAGCCTATGTCCGTCTCCTGGTTCCCAACTATCTCTGTACCAAAATTCCTCAAAATCGGTTTAGCCGTTAAAGCGTGAAGAGGTAACAAACGAACAAACTCACTTTCGCTTTTATAATATTAGTAAGGATTACATTTAAATCAATTTTGTAGAGACACCCTATATTGTGCTATCACGACCCATTGATAGTTGTAGATAAAGGAGATCTGATTAAGGCCGTACCCTACGCAAATAACCTTGAGTATTCGCTTCCCTCTTTTCCGCGCAGGAGTGAGCGAGTGAGAGCAGTAGTGAATAATGCCAATTTTTTGGAATAAAATCTATATAAAATTAAGTATTGGGTTTTTGGAAAAAATATTTCTACCAAATATGTTCATTATAGAATTGTGTATCCATTAGTGTCAGTAGCAAAATTAAACAATGTTTACTTTAGGAGGAGATGCATTTTATTGATATTTTTTCTCATTTCGGGGGCTTTGTTGTAAGGAGATTTACTAAATAATGACTCAATAAAAATAAAAACTAAATCTACAATAATGGAATCAAGATTATAAAGAAATTTAATGTATTTTTTTTGTTACTTAGTTCGTTTGAAATAACAAGTAGATAGCTCTAGAAAACTGTACAAAAACGGCTTGCGCGGCGTTTTGGTCGGGGTGGCGCCTTAAGGTTAAGGGTACGCCCACTCGAAATTAAAAAACATAGGTTCAAACTTACTGCGTAAAGTAGTTAGCGATTAGCTTACAACGTCTCTCGTAATTCGTATTATTTCTTTGGGATGTGTTATTACTTATGTTGTGAACATCACCCTGTGCTATCAAATCATCCCAAAAATCTGGATTGATAACTTGGCTATCATGAGGAGGCGTGGATTCACGACTTCGTATATTGCAATGTTATGCAGAACGGCTGTGGCAATATTCATTGAACAAATTTTCGGCAGCTGTATTACACCTATCTAATGGAGTCATCATATACTTGCTGCAGGCATAACCAGCATCTCCAACGAGAACAGCACTACCATATTTCCCTTGTTCAAACATAGCTCTTCTATAACAGTTGTTAAAAATATACGAATCGTGTGTACTCCCTGGCCATCGAGCTACCACATCAATGAACTCCAAATTGGCATTACAGATTGCTTGCACATTCAGAGAAAAATATTGTTTTCTATTGCGGAAAGCTCTGGATCCTCCCCACCTAAAAATATGTTCGTTTTAAATTGTGTCCAAAATATTATATTAAAACTATCTCCGCAATATTTTGTGTAAACGCATTGGAGGCATTTATAAAAAATGCTGCTGGTTTATACGATTTAAAATCAGATAGTCTGATCTGTAATAAAAACATTGCTGTACCTGGTGATTTTGTGAACTTTATATGAGTGCAATCTATAGCACCAATAACAAACGGAAATTTAGCTTTCTTAAAAATTCAATTTGGGTTTTGTGGATATCGTGTGGTAATTCTGGAAAGTAAATATGGCGTGGGCGGAGAGAAGCTATACCTAGCAGTGCTGACTTTGTGTACGATTCTATGAGCAGTAGAGGTGTTAAATCCACACAAATCAGCAGCAGTCATCTGATAGCACCCAGTTGCATAGAAACGTAGCGCACAAAGCAGTTGATTAATTGGAGACACGCTGTGGTTTCTTAAACACAAATTATAATAAATTAGACATAAGTAGCTGTTTTATGCACGAGGCGGCTAATAAAAAGGCAGCACAGCTAATACGAAAAAAAACGTCTATTGGTTCTTACATGTTGCTCGGAAACTCTATCTTGTCTTCAATAGATTCCAACACAGATAGAACTGTTGGCTTTGTGAGTCTAAACCTTTTAAAAAAGTCTTTGTCGTCCAGGTTTTCAAAATGGTCCTCTCTCTCACGGAGCCATCTTGGACGACGCACAACAGATTTATGGTCGTCCCAACTTTCGTCAAAACACAGTGATAATAATCGTTTCATTATAAGTATTTTGGTATTAAAATTTTTATAATAAATTTATATAAGAATCAAAAACCAATCAAATAAATACAATATTGATGACACTTACAGCCAACGCTAGCGTCAGTCATATTTGTGCGGGTTTAGTGACATTTGACACAATTTTCCAAGAAGTTAAAAAGGTTTATAGGTATGCAAACCTTGTTCTTGATGAAAATCTCGTATAGGAAATGGAGGTCCCGACCAGACTGGTGTCGTCTGGTGGGCCTGCCCGACAATGTTGTCTATATACCCTTAAGTCGCGGATAACATTGCCTATGCGATATAGATTATCGATGTTAGTTCTTCAGTTATCACGAGCTGTATTTTATGCCGTAGTGCTTATTTGTAGTGCCGCTACAAAAGTCTTAAGTAACCTGACTGATGGCTGTTTTGATAGTTGCTCTTTCGAAAACAACCAACGAAACGATCTAAAAATGGGAATGTAACATCAAGCCGCGGGCAAAACTAGTATACCATATAAAAACGGAATTACGGGTGATTCACTCTATCGTCCCACAGGGGTTTTTAAGTCTGTCACAATTTTAATAATATTCGTCAACAAACTTCTTGGAACCGTCCAAGAAGTTTGTTACATATTTAATAGAAGAAGTTGTTATTAATCTGTGAACGCACATTTTATTGGACAAGGAAAACACAATCAGATAGTAATAAAATACACTTTTACAAAGAGAATCTTTAATAACAAATGATTTATGTATAATAATATCACACCGGTTGTTCCCAATGACTATGAGTTAGGTTAAAGTGAACTTATTTATAAGTACACCTACATTTCGGTAGTTTCCTTGAATGCCAATCAAATCCAGTCTGTAGTTTGATGCAAATTTTCCTGCTTTTCTGAAAATATATGTATTTATATTAATTTGAAATACTAAAATGTTTTTGTTGTTAGTAAATAACGGACCGTTACTGATTCTTTGTTATTAACTGTTCAGTTCCTTATCTGGGCAAAATACCAATGTCTAGAATTATGTAAAGAGTCACATACATAATTCTATATGCAGCGGAATCCATGCAAATCTGCAGACATCACTTATATCACCTAATTGCATAGAAACGAGGAGCACATTTCAACTAATAAAGGTTACCCTGTGGTTTCTAAAAAACAAACAGTAATAGCTTAGGCCCTCTGATTAAGCCAAGAGCTTTTGTGCGCACCAGGTCCACAGCTGAATAAAATTAATCATTATTTGGTACTTACATGTCTGTACGAAATTATTTTACCGTCAACAGAATACAGGTACACCTCTTGTGTGAGATGAAATCGTGTAATAAATACCTGGTCGTCAAGGATGACAAACTGAAATGTTCTTTTCTCTCGCGTGTTAATCTCGGACGACCAACATCCTCATCGCAACGTTCACGTGAACAGTTTTTCCACTTTACGTAGCCAAATACCAACAATATCAATATTTTTAATAATAAATATTTTACAAAAATGATGGCACTGTCAATACACTGACAGCTCATAGTTTTGGTTTTCGACTTGACCGACACAAATCGGGGCGATCAATCCTAACTTTAGTTAATAAATCTGATCACGTGCTTTGTTCACAGCGAGGGAACGAGATAGCTGCAATTTTGTAGCCTGTCTTTATCTCGCAATTGCATAATGTCATTGTCATAATTATTATTATAAGTTTATTTTATTGAAAATGTGGATTTTATTGGCTGTGTAAAATAAAAAGTCTACACGTGAGCTTTGAAATGTTCGTCGCTCAAGATCGATAAACGAGAGAAAGGAATATTTTGTCAACCTTGATGCTCGGGAATTTATACCATGATTTGGATTTCACAAAACCAACACTTCTGCCTGTACTGATAAATTAGTGCCAGCAGTAGAGGTCCCATGGCTGATATGATGATGATGTGATGAATATCTAATTTAACTGGCAAATATGTGTGTGAATTCACAAAATTGGTTCACCAAGCTGACCTCCTCAAAACAATATGTTATGTGTACTTATCTCATGTGTAGTTAAAAGATTTTCTTAAAAAAGTGATTATTATTCTGAAATGAGAGCGTGTTTGTCCTTTTTCAAACGAAATGTGAATTCACAGATTTACAAACAGCTCCATCCATTAACTTTAAAACAAACTTCTAGGCTTGTTCGTTGTACTACTAGGTGACTGAAAACTAAATAGGTGTAATAAGTCTGAAAAATATACGCTATTTATTTAAATAAGCACTTTATTTTTAAATCCACATCCAAATTAATAATGCTTCCTAATAAAGTACAAGGCGCATCACATCGTTTGATTAGATCACGATGATTCATGTGAAATCTTGTTCAAATCCGCAATTTTTCGCTGTACTCGTTTTTATTTAACCACTTTAAAATACTGATTCACTAACTTTAAAGTGTCTAATTTTTGCCATTTGCGGATGCCGATTCCCTTTTTCATTTAACACCATTACTTTAGTTATTTATAGGAATAGAAAAAAGCAAGTAACACATTGACACAACTGTAAATACAGGTTTGACAATTAATTGCATTTTGAAATTATGGCGATTTCGAGAATAATAGTCGCAGTAGGTTGCTTTCGGCTGTTGCAAAAATTCGTTTTTGTGAAAAAATTACGATCTTTGAGTTCTTTGCCATGGAAACGTACAAAAGTGTTTGATCTTTAGATCATGAAAACGACCTTGATCGAGATCATGTTACAAAATCGGTGAAATCCACCCTGAGTGATTATCTAAATCACGTCATTCGAATCTTCCAATTATAAAAAAAAAGTTTTGCTTTATTCACATCTATAATATAAACATAATTTACAAACAATAAATAGACATAAACTAATGATAAAAATATTATGTCGAAGTATCAAAATAGTAAAGTAATGACAGAGTTTGAAAAAAATCATCCAGATTGCTGTCAAAAAGAAAAGTACCCAGAAGGCAGGAAATAAATTGTGTCCAGAAAAAAGCCAGCCCTTTGGTCACGAGTTACGCTTGGCGATATCTAAAATACTAGGTGGGCACTCAGACCCCATGGCCCTAGTGTTTCAACCCCAAACGGCTAAAAAAATAACTGCCCATTACGTTGTGTTGAAAAAGCAGGTTGATGATCTTTTGCGTAGATACACAAAAAGATGCTGGCACAAAACAAAACACATTTAAATAATAACAACATACATTTATGTCAATCTAATTGACATCTACCACTTCAGTTTTTTTATTATTAAATCCTTCTTCGACACAGTTGTTTAAAGCGCCTGACTCTTTTTCTCACAAGTTTATTTTTGTTACCTTTTAGGTTTTTGCTGCAATTATTTTATTGTAGGTGTAATTTATTATTGTTTTTAGAGTTTCGTATCCAAAGAGTAAAACAGGACCCTACTTATTTGGGACCCGATTACTAAGATTCCGCAGTCCGTCCTTCTGTCTGTCCATTTATCTGTACTGCTGCCATACCATGACGTCTTAAAACAGAACTTATTCCACTGAGAGAAAGAGACAGAGCTATACAGGGTGTCTAGCACCGTCTCTTTCTCACACAGGATTAAGAACTGCTATAAGATGTCATGGTAACCGTTCAGTATATCATAAATTGTGATAGTAAGACAGTAGAAATTTTCACAGATGATGTATTTCTGTTGCCGCTATAACAACAAATGTTATAAATCATCATATAGGGAGCCATACAAGGCATACAACAAACATGTTATTTTGCCGTTTTTATAAAAATAATGGTATGAAACCAATTGTGCACGAGTCCGACTCGAACATGGCCGGTTTTTTTCATTCATCCCTCCTTACGAGGATGATTTGATTTCCGCAAAAGGAAGGAGGCTAGATGTCGCTAATTACAGGTATATACCCCGTGGTAAGACTGATTGTCCGACTTTTGGGAGTCTGACTTTCCATAACAATTCTAAAAAATACAGACAACAAGTAGGTAGTATAGCAAAGTATTCATATCACGTGTTACGACATAATTGAAACGAATACAACCTATTTGAAACGAATAAACCTATTTGAATTTGAATAATTTAAAAAAAATGGGACAAGTGCGCTTAGGCCTCGTGCATAAAATCAAAAGTCTACCTTATTTATTCAAACTATGCTGATAATTAACACTTTTTGAACGTCAATTACACAAGACAGTCTTCCAAAACGCCCACCCTTCGCCACTGTTTAGTGATTTAGTTAAGAGGTTCCATAGCACCAAAAAAAAGGCTAAGAGCGAGTCAAACAACGCTGCGGGTTCCGTACAAACTTGCGACATAAACAGCCATATCTTTTGACTGCGTACACTTAGAGGGTTGTTTTTTTTACAGCACAAAGGGACCATAGACTTGAGTATATGATTTTAATTTCAACTCGATACTTCTACGTGATTCTGAGATAAATGGTCTTGACAGACAGACAGACGGAAAACTAAGGGATCCAATAAGGGTTTCGTATTTTCTTCTGAATCCTAAAAATATAATAAAACTAGCTTTTGCCCGCGGCTTCGTTCGTCTTATATTCGGGGTAACACAGTTGCCCTTTCCTGATTTGCAGGTACCTGCTACCTGTAGTTTTTGCCCTTGCGCCTTATTTATTGTAATAGAAATGCTAAGTTTTCCCTTTGCTTCCCTCTTTCTCCCTCATTTCTCACTTTTTTTTAAATAAGTTAGCCCATGTCCGTCTCCAGGGTCCCAACTATCTCTGTACCAAAATTCATCAAAATCGGTTTAGCCATTTAGGCGTGAAGACGTAACAAACAAACAAACTCACTTTCGCTTTTATAATATTAGAAAGGATAGTAAGGACTCGTTAATAATTATGCCAATTTGCACTCAACAGCAATACTAAATTTGTTTTAAGTATGTAAATCGAAACAATGTTACTGCTGTAGTTTAATGAAAATAAACTAAGCAATGGCCATCCAATGCTAAGTTTAGGTCTCTGCCAAGTCTTTCCACTTCTGGTGCTGGTCTTTTCTGGGGTCATTAGTGGTGGCGTTAGGCGTCGGCGACCGCTGACGGCCTCGCGCATAAGGGGGCCTCGCAATTTTTTTTCGATTAGGGTCATAAAGGGGATAATGGGTCTTGACAGACAGACAGATGGACAACGAAGTGATCCTATAAGGGTTCCGTTTTTTCCTGTTGATGTACAGAACCGTAAAGACTGAAAAGAAAGCGGAAACAGCGGCTGGTGTTAGCTATGATACAATCTGGAACTGAAAGGGGCCTCGCAAAGCTGATGTCGCCAACCACCGTGTTTGGTCTAGCGCCGCCTCTGTGGGTCATGACGGAAAACTGTTATAACCTTCAGTCGTTGTTTCGTTTTTAGGAATATGTGCGTTATTTACAATCTATTATAATCGAATCTATCGTCAATAGTTAAAAGTCAACAAAGCAAGTTGCTTACAAAAATAAAATCCGACCACTGCTTAATCATTGTCAAGGCAAAGAAAACTCTATAAGTACCTACGTGGGCAGGGTTTAGAAGAAAATTGTGTGGGACCAATTCGAGGAAAAATAAGCTGTCGTCCGTCTTTATTTTCTCAATCTTATAGTAAATAAAAACAATAGCACTGAAGAAAATGCGACCAGTTTTCATTCGAATTCAGGTGTTGAAACATCTTCACGGCTAAATTTTGTGATAAAAATCCAAGATGAAAGTGTTTAAGTCGATTATGCCGTTACGCTCGCGTATACTGATTTCCGTAATAATATTTCCGTTGATTAGTATTATTTTAATTAATAGTGTTGTTGCTGACTATGAATATATAGAGATTGTTCACCGTGATTTACCAGCGATATCGGATTTTGACCACTATTTAAGTGCATTGGAAAGAGTGGTTGATTTTTGTTTAAAACATAAACATTACGTGGATTTGAATTTGCAGTTCGGATTGTTTTTGGTAGACGGTAAGATCGTAAAGCATAAATACAAGATATTTTGATTCAATCAATCAAAATATATTAATTTCACATAGGCACTTATAAAACGTCGAGAAAAGATGCACATGCGTCGACAAAAGATGCAAGATGATTGAGAGTGTTCTTTCTATATTGTTTGTTATTTTACCACACTAGATTGTAAAACCAAAAATATTTTCACCTATCTGCCTGGAAGTGTAATTGTTTTTTTACGAAACATTGTTTCAAAAAGTTTTTCAGTCAAGTTTACTGGTACGTGGTACATACCTATGTGAAGTTTTTTTTACCGAATATAATGCTATTTTAATTAATATTTTTACAATAGAGGTTCAGAACTATGAAACGAATCAGCTAAACTATACGTTAATCAATACGTCATGATAAAAATACAATTATAATATGTATTAAGTAGGTTTACTAGTTATGCCTGGTGTTTCGCTTACGCGACTTTGTTTTTTATTAATGATTGTTGGAGTTATTATCTGCTATTCCATCTTTAGGAGTAATATTAGTAAACTGAATTAGAGGGGGATTTGCTGTAGATAATGCAATTTAACTCGTTTCTATACATTTCATTTTAAAAATATTGTTCCTATAATAATGCATAATGATTTTCCTTAACAGTGAACTTAAAACAAGTTGTGCAACAGAAAAACACGAGAATCCCTGTAAAAACACGTTTTCGTTTGGATAATATATTCGTGAAGAACGAAGCGCTGGCGGGCTTTTTCCACTTCATGGTGCAAAGAAATCCAAATGTGCCCAAAATTGGGCAGAATATTAAATGTAAGTCACTTTTTTGCGCATTGCACACACGGCGACCAATAAAGATGTACAAAACTAGTTTATGCGGGTTTCTCATTGTATGGGAAATCTAGCCAAAGCGAGGCCATGATTTACTGCAGATGTATAGTTTGATATGTCGCCGTGTGTATAGCAATATAGGTAAAGAGTGAAGGCCCTTGACGATACACTTTTTTTATGCCCATAAATCGCCCTTTGAGTTGCAGTCAAAGTTATCAGTATTAAGTATACTATAGACCGTTATCAACCGCAGAATTGTACGAAAAAAAACGTGTTTGGACAGAAGGTCTTGAAGAGGCTTTTGGGAAACCCTTTTTTCCTTTTCATTTTGCAGAACAGTAACAATATGGATGATGACTGGGTAGAAAACGAAAAATATTGGACACATATTTTTTTTTAAAACCCGTCAACGTTTGGAGGTGGGGATTTAAATCGTGCCGTCACTTCTGAGTCAAAATTTTACAAAGACGTGACGTTATTTGACGTTTATTTATATATTAGAACGATACGGATGACGATTGGGATAAAACAACATAATTTTATTATTAGTTAGATTATCAAACACAATTTTTAATAGTTCATTGCGAGGCGGACTCGCACACCGAGGGTTCTGTAAAAACTTACGATATAAACGGCTATATCTTTTTTTGATTTTTCACAGCTTTAAGGGACCATAGACTTGAGTATATGGTTTTAATTTAAAACCAATATCACCACGCGTTCCCGAGATCTTTATCTCGACAAACGGACATACAGACAACAATGCGACCCTATTATTCCATTTTTTCGTTTTTAGATACGGAACCCCAAAAAAAGAAACAAGATTGTTTATTAAACGACTTTTTTGTTTTTAGTATCACGACTCTTTTACAATACAACTACATGGCTATCGACTTCCGACACATTTAATGTAGATCTGCTGAATGAAACAAGTATCTACAATCCAGAACAGTTGAAGGAAATGTATGGCAACTGGGAGGAATATTTCATAAATGTGAATAACTTCGAGAGGCCTTCGCCTGCTGAATCAGGTAAAGTGTACTTTGTTAATGTTCTACTCGTACCAGAAAAAAACGTAGCAGTCATGTGCTCAGCCACTCAGCCAATCGTGCCGTCGAATTTAAATACCTCTCCGGTTGGCCCCGGTCCCGTACTATGTAATGCATCCATCAGCATAAAGTTTTAGTTTGTTCCCGTTGAGTTACACCATTTTGTGTTACACTGTTACCCACTGGGAAAAAAATTACCGATTAGTAACACTAACTAAAAGCCATTTATTTTTTTCCATCAATAAACACTGTACATAATAGGATTACATATCGGAAACAAAATGTCCCAAAGAATTAAAGAACTTTATTGTTCAATTTAAGATTAAATAAAACCATTGAAATCCAAAATTATTTTTAAAGTGAAACTTTTATTACATATCGTCTCAAACTTTTCGTCGGTGTATTGCATGTCGCGTGACGGTCGGCCGCGGATTAGGGACGTCTAAATGTCTATAATGTGAAAAAAGTTTTCACTTTTACCGTGGTTTCATAAAGCCACACAATCCTTTTTTTAATAAGTATAAACATTTTTTTAAACCCAGAAATAGGAGCCCCGTGAAGCGCGGCACCGTCGACCTAATAGCGCAGGTGGTAATCAGTTGTAAATATTAGAGATGTATTAGTAGTAACTCTTTGGGACATTTTGTTCCCGATATGTAACCCTATTACGTACAGTGTAAATTGATAGGGGAAAATGTGGCTTTGAGTTACAGTGTTACTAGTCGGTAATTTTTTTCCTAATGGGTAACAGTGTAAAACAAAATTTATTTATTTATTAAAACTTCATGCACAAGTAACAAAAACATTGTACAAAGGCGGACTTAATGCCTTGGGCATTTTCTACCAGTCAACCTTAGGGTGATGCAGAGACAAAGACATAATAGGTGCAATGTGACAGGAAATATCAATTTTATTAATAATAAATACATATATATATATATATATAGAAAATATACAAAAGTAAAGAGAGGTAAAAACTACTAAATATGATGAAAAACTGTCA
The DNA here is from genome assembly GCA_905475445.1 of Ochropleura plecta. NCBI lineage: Eukaryota > Metazoa > Arthropoda > Insecta > Lepidoptera > Noctuidae > Ochropleura > Ochropleura plecta. Next base: position 18,146,571 of record FR997725.1, on the reverse strand, counting down.
ACTTTTTAATTTTGAGACTGCCAACTTCTTACGTAAGTCAAAATCGTGTGACTCAGCGGGAACAAAAGAAAGTTTTGAGTGAGTAACATAGAGTTTTGCCGTTGATGAACGTGAAAAAAACAGTCGTTTTCCAGCAATATATTTTGCGTAGAATTACTTAGTGTGAGAAGAGGACTATACCCAGCAGTGGTACAGTCATAAGCTGGTATTATTATTATCTAAATGTGCCTAATTATTTCAGATGCTTGCATAGCATTTTTAATGCGTTCTCCTCCTGCACGTATCAATGGAAGATTTCAGCCGAATTGTCTGACCCCTCTTCGCTGCAGACAGTTGGTGCAAGAAGGCAGCGAGTTCGGATATGGGCTAACGCACAGGTACCTCTAGTATTCAAGGTCAAATTAAATTCACCTGCGAAACACTGGCAACATTATGACGACACGGTTGGCGCTGTCGCTGAACGATCGACTGATGCGCTGCGTTTCGCGGGTTCGGTCCCCACACGGAACAAATGGCCTTCAGATAGTTGTTCCGGGTATGGCTGTTTGTGTATGTGAGTTTAAATGTTTGTAAACGCGATAACGATACAGGAAAATCCTAGTCTGGGGCAACGTTTTTTTTTATAAAAAAGGTTTACATTATTTTTTGTACGTTTTAGGCTTTTATTTCTGATCATCGCTCGATTTTCTCGAAGATGCGTTGTGTTCTCCGAAAAAGAGGACAAATTGAAGACAGATATGTATTGCAAGAAGAGCTTCAACGAGGCGCAGTACATTGCCTCAAACAATTTCTTACTGCCCGACCTCTTGTATGAACAGGGTAAGTGAATTAGAAAAGGTGACAGCATAAAAATAATGCCAGGGTTGTTCGAAAGAGATACCGCGGAACACAAAGGGCAATAGAAGAAACATGGGTGGGCTTTAGTGAGTAAAAGTCTGACACTCCCTCCCGCTCCACCCAGAGTGGGGGAAGTTATATGATGACTTCCCATCCGCAAAAAAAGCTTAAAAATAAAAAAACCTACAAGCACCGAAACAGAGACAGCATCCGAACCCAGTACGCAGTCAGGTTGTTTCCCCCCCTCTGTAGCCCCATAGTATGAGCACATGACATTTTCGTTGATGGATTGAGTCTATCGCATGCGTACCTAAGCCGTCCGGCGGCCGGCATCCTCTCCGACGACAGCACCTGCTGTGGGTGGTCGTGGGTGGGAAGAAATGCTAATCGCTCGAGCCAAAGAAATAAAAAAACCTACAAACTTACACAGGTCACACACTAATAAAAAAATTGTGGCATGTGGGTAAGCAGAAACAGCCGCACAGGTCGATTTTTAAGGTTCATCCTAGGCAACTAGGATGATCCGCGGATGGGTGAGCGTGAGCGCTACTTATATAAAGTGATCCCAGAGTCGAAAGCACGGTATTTGGTGGTGATTTGTAGATCTTTTCGTTATGTGTAGTTACAATCCCGAAAGTCTGATAACCAGTCTTACCAAGGACACATTATTTAAGGGTATATTCTTATCTGCTTTCACCTTAGGCCATCGTGTTCCCTAGAAACTCGATTGTGGAGTTCAAATAGGCATACGCTTCCATTTTAAGAACTCCTTCTTAGCTGCATTCGGTTAGACTGGAAGCCGACTCTAACTTATTTGGGAACAGGGCAAGTGTTGAAAGGGTATAATCTAATATATAAAATTTCCGTGTCACAATGTTAGTTACCGTACTCCTCCGAAACGGCTCGACCGATTCTTATGAAATTTTGGGTACATATTGGGTAGGTCTGAGAATCGGCTAACATCTATTTTTCATACCCCTAAACCTCAGCGGGTGAAACCGCTGGGCACAGCTAGTAATATATAAAACAATACAATACCAGCCCGTGACTATCTCACTGCTGGGCAAAAGTCTTTTCTCTTACAAAGAAAGCTCGAGCATTGATCACCACGCTTTCTTGACACGGGTTGGAAATGTCAGACTTATATGTATACTAGCTTTTGCCAGCGGCTTCGCTCGCGTTAAATTAGTGGTATCACGGTTCCACTTTCCTGATTTGCAGGTACCTGCTACCTGTAGTTTTGCCCTTACGCCTGATTTATTGTAATAGCAAAGCTAAGTTTTCCCTTTTCTTCCCTCTTTCTCCTTCATTTCTCCTTTTTATTTTAAAAAATAGCCTATGTCCGTCTCCAGGGTTCCAACTACCTCTGTACCAAAATTCATCAAAATCGGTTTAGCCATTTAGGCGTGAAGAGGTAACAAACAAACAAACTCACTTTCGCTTTTATAATATTAGTAAGGATTAGTTATAAGACCAGGCTTCCGCATTTATTTTTTTCCCGGTGTCACAGATGAACTAGAAAGTTTAGAATCTACATATGAAATCAAGAAGTCACTTTAGTACTTGCTGAGATTTGAACCCACAATCGCTTGTATTAGTGGCAAGGCGTCTGGGCTATCACGACATACGTTTTGTTAAAAAAAATATAGGAATTAAAATGTAACTTTCAACTGTTTCAGTTGCTCTCTGTGGTCTCGTAGGCCACGCCCAGTTTATCCGCAAAAACTGGCTGCAATCTCTTCTCCAGTTCCAAACACCAGAAGGTTGCTTCTCAGAGAAGATAGCTTCTGGAAATTTCGATGAGAATAAGATGAAAGATGAGGAAAACGACGAGTGGAAGATTGAGAGGCACTTGGATATCATGAATGGGCAGTGCAACGGTCACTTCACCGCGGTGGCGGCGGCAGCACTCTCAAATGCCCTCAGGTTCCTAATTGAGGATAACTATTAATATTTAATGACGTTTTACTTTAGGTCTTAGATCCTAAACTCCGTACAACTAATATGTAAAGTGCATACCTACTTCTAAGAATAATAATTAGCTTCTTTGTTTTCGTAATATTGATCACGAAAAAAAACTTATAGGTATTACCTATAAGTATTTTTTTAAATACAAATAAATATATTATAATAGGACTATTATTACATATGTGCAATTGTGCATGCATAAAATAAAATAAAATATAGAAATTCATTAATTCTTGACTATTAAGTTACAATCTATACAATTTTTTCTCCCGTAGGTAGTATAATTATTAACTAAATAAATTCAATGATTACTCTCTTAGAATGTCATATTTTTAAACACCTTGCTTTATATAATTTTCTTAAATATAAACAAGTATCACAACACATAATCTCAGGAAACAACCATATTTTTTTTTCTGAAATTTAGTGAAAGGTACTAACTTAACCGCAGTGCCACTGTTATTGATAAATTGCACCCTAGCCAAGCCAGGACGCGTAGCTAACAATGGTATATAATCAAAATCAAAAGTCATTTATTCAAACTATGCTGATAATTAACACTTATTGAACGTCAATTACACTAGACAGTCCTTCAAAACGCCCACTCTTCGCTACTTTCTAATTTTTTAGCTGAGAAGAAGTAGCGGAACAAACTCCCCAGCAACACAACCTTCTGGTAGGTACAATAATACAGAGTATACCTATGTTTTTAATATGGAATTCCTCAGCAGCAGCTACTGAGTCTGGATCTGCACCCCGTCGATGGCAATAGTCTTCCCCGTATTGCAATGGGACACATAACTGGCGAAATGTACGAGTACTATTAGGTACACCTTTGCTTAGCCCGTCCAGGATTATACGCGTGATATTTGTATGTTAACAGCTATAAGTGTTTTTTTTACACTTTGCCCCACACTAGGAATTTCTCCTGTATCGTGGTTTTACAAACATTTAAACTCACATACACAAACAGCCAGACCCGAAACAACTATTTGCAGGCCATACAAATGTTTGTTCCGTGCGAGAATCGAACCCGCGACACGCAGCGCAGCAGTCAATCGCTCAGCCACTGCGCCAACCGTGCCGTCAAATACTTGATACAAGGACTTTGCAACACTTATACCCGTTTACCCACTAAAACTACATCAATAAAGCCGAAAGCGTAAATAAAAACGTAGGTAATGTTGTATTCTCAAGGCTCGTTTAGTGTTGCTGAACGAGGACCAGTCAGAAAAAATTATTCTAGCGTACGTCAGTGCTAACACTTTACGAATGTATTTTGTACTCTTAGTACTTAGATATACGACACAGTTACAGAATACAACCATACATGTGGGGACAGTGTGTTCTTGCCCGTCCAACTTCCTCATACTAAGGTCTCGTCTAGAAAGTGACAGCTGTGTTCGACCTCGCCTCATCGCAGGCAGGTAGGAACTATAGACGACCCAACAATGTCGACCAGACGCCGACTACCATGAGCTTAGTCCCTTCCGGTCGCTGGAAGGTCTAACTAATCAGTAGGGTTCCCAGCTCTATAAAAACATTTCCGGAGAAAATTCTGGAACTTGTTTCCTTTGCATCAATCGTGCAGTATATTTTATAAAAAAAAAACTCTAACTGTGCTCAGCGGTATAAAAAATAGATGTTGGTCGATTCTCAGACCTCCTCAATTTGCACACAAAATTTCATTCAAATCGGACCAGCCATTTCGGAGGAGGAGTTTGGTAACATACACATTATTTTTTATGCTAATAGAACAATGAATCATAAACACAACTTTCATTCGATTTTATACGATAGTACTGTTTTTTTTAAATAATTTCCGACCTCTAAGCAGGGGCCTTAGTCTGCTATTTCAATAGCGTCAGAATGGTCGATCACTGATCGCATAATGGTTGATTTTGACATCTACTACATACTAAACTTGTCAAAATCAACCATTATGCGATCAGTGATCGACCATTCTGACACCATTGTAATAGCAGACTAAGGCCCCAGGTGAAGTGGCGGTCTGAAGCTATACAGTCATTTAACTATACAATTGGTATAGTTAAATGACCGAATATCACTAGAGTAACCATGGAGTTTCTTGCCGGTTCTTCTCCATAGGAAACTATCAACTCGAACCGTGTACCTTTTCTCGACGTATAAAACGCCGAGAAAACGTACACGGTTCCGCAGTGCCAAAAATGAGAATATTTTAATTTACATAGGCCTATCAAATTCTTAGTACTTTATTGAAATAAACTTAAGGCTTTTACTTACTAATAGGCCTATATTTAAATTAATATATTTTCATTTTTAAGAAGTGATACAAATTACACCCCTCCTTGTCAAATTCTCATTTTAATAAAGACAAATGATTTCCATGCAACTTTTAAGTTTCATTGTGAACAAGTTATTTATAACTACCTAGTTACCTACCCAACGGAAGTGTTATTGTACTTTTCGAATTAATTTCCGGTTACTTAAGAGAACTAGTATTCAATGGTGTAATTAATGCAACCTTCATGGGAACGCCTATGTATGGTTGAGAGCGAGAAATTAATTAGCCTACACAACTGATTCCTTATTATTACGCATTATAATAAGCCTAGCTTTTTCCGAGCTACATTGGGCTCAGCTTTCACTTTAGTGGATGCAGTAGTAGACCAGTAATTTACATGGAGTAGCTGGCTATCTCACCTCCAAAACCAAGTTAGTACTGTGATAAATGAGATGTGTAAGTGCATTTATTCGTAATAAAGGGTACTTTAATAACATTTGCAATATGTATATTTTTAGAAAGGTCATCATTCTACAACGATAACGATATAATGAAAAGAAACTGACTGTTTTTTTCTCATTCCTAATTTAAAATACTTTCAGAATTCGAACGTCTTTGCAAACAGCCTGCATGCTTTAGGGTTTGATGAAAAGTATAAAACCTCTATAGTACTGAGTGATAAAGTACCGCTTGGTCAGGCTGGTTGTCAGATTTACCAAAACTGTCTACTACAGCGTCTCAATATTACGTTTTACTGACATTAGAGAAGAGCAAATGCGAAACTTTAAATAGTCATCTATTTCAACTATTACTATAACTTTTTTTTAGGAAATGGAAAAGGCTGTAGCCGCCCTTCCTAAAAAATAAAGTTATATAGCTGGCTGTACATTAAAACTACCGTTATTCAGAATCCAATCATATTTGACATATTCGATAATTTACATTTAAAAATATAGTATGCGATTTGATGACATCATCATTAGATTAGTATTGGATTGATTCTTTTGACAATACCATGCAGGTTACCAAAAAGACAATGACCATTCTTGGTACCGTTATTTGTTTGCCCTGATTGTTTTAACTAAATTATATATTACTCATTTTATTTTCATTTCATATAAGGTTCGGCAGAGGTGTATTTAATAGTAGTCAACTCATCTACTTACTAATAAACATCCACCCGCAATAACTTCAGTTCATCCGTGATCATGGCGTTTGCAACATCGCCGAAATATCGGAAACTCGAAACAAATAACAAACATGGTTAATATTTTTCAAGTTTTAATAATAATACTTATTTTTGTTGTATCTGCCAATGGCTTAATTGCCAAGGGCTTCGAGCAATACCTGAGGAGGCTCTCGTTAGGCAGCTGGATACAGAAAGCGGCACTCCTGAACACGGCTCGTATTGTTAGCAGGTTCCTTTCTCTGACCGCCGCGCCGGTATCTTGGACCCTGTTCCCGATACCGGTGGGTTACTATTTTTATATTTTTAAAATAATGTTTTCTTATTAATGTTTTTATTAAGAAATATTTAAAAATGTTACTTATATGTAAAGAAATCAATAAATTAACGAAAATACCTATATTATATAGGTACTAATTTTTTCTCTACGTATATATTTTTTAAAATATTCATAGAATCAACTGAAAACACCATTCTAAGTCGGCAATTGTAACGTGCACTTGGCCGGTTATTTAGTAATAGACCATTACTATGTAAACAGCATATGCTTGTTTGATCGAATTTGGATAACGTAATTCTAATAATATAGTGATCAACAACATTATCACGAACTGATTTGTATGTGTGAACTGCTGCACCGTTTATTTCACTTTGATACTTTAAGAAAAAAAATATTCAAATGTCTTTTTTTTTTTCAAAAAAATATACCTATTCCGTAAATTGTGGGATTTTTTATTTTGAAGTTTTCGGGATTGCGAAATAACACAGAAGACATATTTACTTTTCCTCCGACTGTCTCTGAGGTTAATGAATAAAAATAATTTAAATTTCAGCACATTTTTTCCTAAATATTCTATTATTTAATTTAATATTATAAAAGCAAAAGTTTGTGAGGATGTATGCAAGCATGTTTGTTGCTCTTTCACGCAAAAACTACTGAATGGATTTTGATTAAACTTTACAATAATATAGCTTACATATCAGATAACATCTACAACACATAAAGACACTACAATTCATAAAGATATATTGTTTGTTCCATCATCACGCGAGTGAAACCGCGGGGTGCAGCTAGTATTATATAAAAGTTAATTGTACTGATTACAGGTCATTTTAAATCTAAAACTGGTTTAATAAGAGCATCTTTTCAAACAAGTGTTTTAAAAAGGAATATCACGACTTAGTTTAAGGATTGCCATATAGTAAAAAAAATAATGAAAATCGATTTTATATTTGCATCAACGATTGTCAGTCGATAGTCATTCTCATAAAATGTCATATCCTTCATAAACCAACCCAAAAACGTCTACATTGGAGTTGTATCATAAATTATCATAACAGAATAGTGCCATGCAAGGTCTAATTAGGTGTCGAATTGAAATTCGGACCAGGTTCCTTTGGGACACCAGACAAAGTGGCCAGTAACGGTAACCTGTCACCCATCGTCATTCACATTCTAATAATCTATTGTAAATGTCTCCTTACTAACAATGTCGGTAAAGTAGAAAGGAGTGTATAATCGTTTTGTAGAAATAAGTACCTAAAGTCGCGTCTTCCGCATAACAATTAAAATTAAACTGTTACAAGGATATTCTGGCGTTTGAATTAAATTGTTATAGGAGCGTTGTTTGTGAACATTTGAGAAATTGTATTGAAGAAAACAAAAGATACACGGTTTTTTTGCGGATGGTAAATCATTAAATAACTTCATCCGCTCTGGGCGGAGCGGGCAGAGCAATGTTACCAGAGGCCATGGCCTTTCTTTCTAGAGGGATATTTATGCAGCATCTCTTAAGATTTTTCTAAAATGATCAATAACTTTCCCCATTCTGAGAGGAAGGAGGGAGATAAAAACTCTCACATGTTCCTTCTTTTGCCTTTTATGTTCCGGGGCCGCGGTATCTCGCGGTAAATACACAATGTTATACTGTTTTTGCTGTAGTTAGTTAAATGAGCTATTCTTCTTCAATCTGAAACTGTACCGCGATTTACGATTGTGACTGATTATAGGCCTATAGGTAGTGCTACTCTTGAATACAGCTTCGAGCGCAGAGCCGACCCTAAACGACTTTCTATGGAACTTGATGCTGTGGCAGCGCTAAGCTCGACGCTGTATTCTTAGAGAATAGCCCTACTGAATATCGTAACCGTAGAAGGGTATACCCTTCTACGGTTACGATCCTTCTACACTTAAAGCATTACCTACATCCCATCACTAAATATGTCCTTTTATCTAATGTCACTCGCACCATGCTACAGTGGAAACAGTATAGTTCACTTTTTCGTATTCAGGCAAACCCTTTCATTTTAAGGAGTTTGCTATGTTGGATTTGTGATGATTTAACTAAGCGGACTATTCATTGTTATTTTTTTAAAAAAACGTGTATGCTAACTTTCAGCTCAATTGGAAACCAGATAGTGGGTCAAATTAGTTAGTAATAAATAAAATTAAAAAAGTGTGTCCAATTTTTTTTTAATAATTCTATTATCTATGTGGATGGAGTGAAGGGAGGCCTTTGCCAGGAGTGGGACAGAGCAGGCTGGAAATAAAAAATAATGATCTGTCAAATCCCACGAGGAAGGAATTTCAAAGACCATTTATTTTTGTTTATATGTACTTATGATAAACGAATTAGCATCCTTGGTAACAGAACGAATTGATAGAAATTACCGTTTTTTTTTATTCCAATTTTGCTTCGACTTTTGACATATAACGGATTTGAATTTGGAATTATAGCATGACATATTAAAATAATAATCTGCTTGTTACCTCAAAGTTCAAGGATATTTTTGTCTAAAATTAAATCGATTTATTATGCACAATCAAAAGGTTTTCGCAAAACCAGAGTCAGCTTATTATTATTCTAATAATCCAATTCATTTGTTGAGTTCGCATAGTAGTGTCATAAGTCTTCAATTGATGTTTAAACAATTAAGTAATAAAATATATTTTCGCGTCTGTCTGTACGAACAGAATATAGTAGAACATTATGTATACTATACAAATTACAGTCTTATACAAAAACAAGATAAATAGATAAAGATTGAAACACATCTTTATTAAATGTTTTTATTGGCCGTCTTATAGCTAAAATCTATCTTTCAAGATAAATTTTGGATGGTTTACAGAAAGAAGGAGGGTCAATACTGAAGGTGTGTGGTGTACCAGTTACATACATAGAGCAATTACAAAGCTATATAAATATTGTATACATTTGCAATAGTCATATTACAAGAGCAGAGAACTATGTGGAATCATATTTATTATTTTAAAAATGATTGGTTTTCGATGTAATTTTTATTATTATTTAGAGAATTTAATACTAACTAACTATGTTAACTTTACAGTAACCTTCCTTAGAAAATCGTTTGTCTTGACTTCAACGCACATCTCAAACCACTACATGGATCGAGCTTAAATTTGAGATTGTTTAAATGTAATTTCCGTGTGAGAAACAGACAGCTATACGGTATGTCTAACGCCATCTCATTGCCCTTGTTTTTTTGGTTTTTAATAATCGAATAACTTTTCCCGTTTCGGGCGGAGCAGAAGGCAGTGTTCCTTCTTTTGCCCTTGTGTTTCGGGGCCGCGGTATATATATATAAAGAGATCTTGGGTTGCTGGTTATTCAAAAGAAATAACCAGCAACCCAAGATCTCTTTCCCACACTGCAATAAGATTGAAACAATCATGCTTATAACTTCATTGTAATCAGATTGCTATTATGGCGAACGTAGGCAACCGCTTGTAAAAGGTTTTGGGAAATTCAACGCATAGACTGGGTGAAATAGGGGTTAAAAGTTTGTACAAAAAAACTCTTCACCGGGCGAAGTAGGAGCGATTCGCTAGTGTACATATACCTTCTATTATAACACTAGCTTCCGCCCGCGACTTCGTCCGCGTGGCATAGTTACTTTGTTTCTGATATTCAATTTCCTGCCTACCCTCTTAGTCTATTGGCGTGATTATTGCAAGTGATGCTGAGTCAAATAAAAAAAGTCCCATTAAAATCGGCCCAGTAGTTTCCGAGATTCAATTTTCTGCCTACCCCCTTAGTCTATTGGCGTGATTATTTCTATCCTTCTTTACCTTCCAAGTAATGTTGAGTCAAATAAAAAAAAGTCCCATTAAAATCGGTTTAGTAGATTCTGAGATTCAATTTCCTGCCTGCCCCCTAAGTTCATCGGCGTGATTATTTATATCCCAGTTTACTCTCCAGGTGATACTGAGTCAAATAAAAAAAGTCCCGTCAAAATCGGTCCAGTAGATTCTGAGATTAGCCCGGACAAACAGACAGACAGACAGACAGACAGACAGACAGACAGACAGACAGACAGACAAAAATTTTTAAAATTGTTGTTTTGGCTTCTATTACGGTAATTAAGACCCCCTGTAACAATTTTTCATAAAAATCTTCAATGTACAGAAATCGATCTTTTACAGTCTTATTATATGTATAGATTGTATTACGTGAATGCAAATCGTTATCCGGGATCAAAAGATCGAAGGATCGAAGACAGGAAGTGTTCTAGTGAATATCGACCATTTGTATCCATTACCATCGTATTTACTTGATGTGTTTGTGGTTTGAATGCTCAAGTGAATGAAATATGCCTATGGAAGTATGTAGCCATATTGAAATGTACACTCAGCAAAAGAGACACTTGTACAGGCGTGAATTAAAATAGTACAACTTGTTTGTGCGTGTTTTCCTTTCACCCAAGCCTCTTGACGTTTTTTAAATATTAATTTTAATATTGATTTTTGACCCACGGATGCCCCTCAAGTTAAAGGGGAAAAAATATATAAGTCCGTGATTAGACCTGTTGTACTGTATGGGTCAGAATACTGGGCTGTAAAAAAGGTGGATGAAAAACGACTGCATGTAGCGGAGATGAGAATGTTGAGATGGATGTGTGGAGTGACAAGAATGGATAAAGTAAGGAATGAATAAGTGTATTCGAGGAAGTTTGAAAGTTGCGCCTGTTACTGAAAAATTGAAAGGGAGTCGTTTGTCTTGGTATGGACATGTAATGAGGAGGGATGAAGGACATGTGACTAAAAGAGTGATGGATCTGAATGTTGATGGACGGAGAGCGAGAGGAAGGCCAAAGAAAAGATGGATGGATTGTGTGAGGAATGATATGAAGGAGAAAGGAGTAAATGATGCCGTGACGTCTGATAGGGGAGAATGGAAGAAGAAAACGTGTTGCGCCGACCCCAAATAGAATGATGATGTCCTATTTTTAAAATGAAAAACATATTTGTTTACTATAGGTAGTCAAATTAAGTGTTTTGTTGGGATTGTGCTGAGTAGCCAAGCTCGCAAATCGTTTTTCTGGCTGTTTTGCAGGTTTTAAAATGTATCCTTCTAGTTGGACTCTGCCAGACATCTTTTTGCCTTTTTCTCGTATAACTTGGAGTATATATTAGTCTTATTATCCCCTAACAACCTCCACAGTATAGTTTACTTCTTTTTTTGTTATATCATCGTTATGTAACTCACCCGTTATATCTTCGATCTTTCGGTCCCTCTACATCCATAAACATAACAACAATAATATATATTTTTATGCGTGCTCACATAAATCTTTCGCTGTATGTACATACTTTTATGACGTTTGACAGGTAATGGACTATTATTACGTAAGTATTCGTACCACGTGAATATTTATACTCAATTGGAATTCTTGATCACACCTTTTCCATGAAAAACTATTTAACAAAAGATATCTAAGGAGCGGTACTTGGAAAGTTCACTAAGTACCTAAGAATTATCGTAGGTCATGCATAGACTCACATCTACAATACAGTATGGTCATATATTCTGAGCATTTTGACTGCCTTAAAGGTTTAGTCGTCACAATTGGGACTGCTGAGAATTCAGTCCTGATTTATAATCCCGGGTCGAGCAAAATTGATATCGGGACTTTCTATACGTGATTTTTCACCCTAAAAAACATGTCCTTACCCGGCTATAATTTTTGCGCTAAGTGACTTAGTTTGACATCCATAATGCATGGTTAATGTCGTCGTAAAAGGTTCATTTACACACATAAATAATATACGGATATTCCTTGGAGCAGATTTGAATGCAGTTTCCTCAAGAAAAGATAGCATTCGTGATTTAAATCCCATAAATCTTTATTCAAAAAAGAGTGAAAGCGCATTATTGTATCTATTTATGGATATAAATTTAAGCATTTTGTATTTAATACAAGTATTTATTAAAATTTACTTATATGTGTAAGTTCATAATAGGTTAAGGCACACACACAAACATTTTTCTCGTACTCTCTCACACACTATCGTCTACATTTCGTTCTCATAATCTCCTTTCGTAGGCATGCTGGCAGAAATATCTTAAGAAACAAGCAGTACCTTTGTACTCAAATTTCCTTGCCTACTGTATATACATAAATGACTAAAATAAAAGAGCTAGCAAATTCCTCAAACAACTGAAGATGCATCTCCACTAAAACCTGTTTGTAAAAAAATAAGGAAATAAAGATGCGTTTACCAATTACAGCATTCAATTATAACGGCACACATGCACTATGGGAATGCGCTGGCATTTAAGTTTGTCGTAGAGAATGCATGTGCTAAGGTCACCGATATAACTTTGTCAGTATTTAAATATTTGTGAATGAAAAATAGTTCTTATGATGTAGCATCAACAGTGTTGAGACCTTGAGAGGTCTGGGGTTGCGGATCGTTCAGTACATGGTCCGGAGCGAGAGGGAATGAGAAGCAGTCACTTCTTTGTGTGAAGCTATCATGCTAGTGAAGGAGGTGGCCGGGCGTTTGAGGGAGAGAACCTCAAATCAACCTAGCAGTCGCGGGAGTCACTCCGGGCGTCGGGCGCCGCGAAACGTCTTCCGGTCACCATAGATGCGGGTCTGTGGACGGTGAGCAATGGGTAGCTCACCGTCTGTCCGTCTATTAACGACAGGCCGTGTTGCCGGTGCGTTAGTAATCGACGCGCGCCTCAAAGTGATGTCAGCAAAGCAGAGGGGCCTGCCAGGGCCACCGCTTGCCGGGGTTGCGGGTTGTTCGAAAGAGGTACTGCGGCTCCGGTACATAAAGGGCAATAGAAGGAACATGTGTGAGTTTTAGTCAGTACAAGTCTGACACTCGAAGTTGATGAGAGAAGTTATTTGATGATTTCACATCCGCAAAAAAAACACACACACACGGTAAATGTGGGTGTACTATTAGCTATACTTCCATATAGCCTAACTCCTCAAAGTACCTATGTTAAAAAAAATAATGGTTTAGATTTTGGCGGCACGGTTGGCGCAATGGCTGAGCGATTGACTGCTGCTCTGCGTGTCGCGGATTCGATTCCCGCTCGGAACAAATATTTGTATGACCTACAGGTAGTTGTTTCGGATCTGGCTGTTTGTGTATGTGAGTTTAAATGTTTGTAAACGCACCCACGATACAGGAGAAATTTCTAGTGTGGTGGTAGTACCCGACTGTTTTTTTTAAACGTTGCCACGTTTAAAAAAAAACAGACAGGTTCAGTTTGTATTCATGCCACAGAAAAAACGGATTTCCTCATTAACTTCCTTTTTAATCAATTTAATGAATGTTATATTGACCGCCATTCCGCCACGCAACCTTCGATTGACTTTGAAAATGTCATTTGCCTTGCTGTTCGGGTATTTAACTACTTATTACATTTAAATAATACCTAATGTCCAATCAATTTTCTAAGGTCTTAGATACAAGAAGTGTCATTGATTAAATGCAAAGTTATCATGGCCCTATAGACCAAAATAGAGAACCTTCAAATAATTGGTGTTTTAAAGTTTTAAGATTGTTTTTGGGGAACCGTACCTTAAAAAGTAAAAAAATGGAAATATTATAGGATCACTTTGCTGTCCGTCTGTCAAGACCTCGGCAAGGCGTGGAGGTGGAGTTTAAATTAAAACCATCTCTTGGTATCTTTTATTTTGCGGATGTGAAATCATCAAATAATTTCTCATCAACTACGAGTGTCAGACTTGTACTGACTAAAACTCACACATGTTCCTTCTATTGCCCTTTATGTACCGGAGCCGCGGTACCTCTTTCGAACAACCCGCAACCCCGGCAAGCAGTGAACCTGGCAGGCCCCTCTGATTTGCTGACATCTCTTTGAGGCGCGCGTCGAATACTAACGCGCCGGCGATACGGCCTGTTCTTAATAGACGGACAGACGGTGAGCTACCCATTGCTCACCGTCCACAGGCCCGCATCTACGGTGGCCGGGAGTCGTCTAACGGCGTCCGACGCCCGCGGCGTCTCCCGCGGCGGGTGGGTTGGTTTGAGGTTCTCTTCCTCAAACGCCCGGCCACCATCTCTAGCATTACTGCTTCGCAGAAGGAGGTGACCGCTTCCCATTCCTTCTCCTCTCGACCATGCATGTTGTAGTGCGTCGGGAATGTTAGCTGCAACTCACACGGATGGCTAACTTGCAATCATGCGCCAGAAAACGGCTTCCTTACTGCAATGCTTGCGAACACTCGTAACAGCATCCTGAAAATGATTGCTGGTAGGCCCGACTGCCCCATTCAAAGGCACTGGGTGAAATTAGCTATAGATTCGTGTAATTAAATATTACTAATAACACTAACATATATTAGCATATTCTGTTACTAATTCACTAACAAATTATGGTTTCTACTGGGTCTGAAATAAAGATATTTATTTTATTATTTTTAAGTCTCATGCTATAGATTTATTGCCATCAATCGGGCACGAATCCAAACTCCATGGCGGCTACTGAGAAATTCCTGATGGTAAACTCCAAAAACACTTTGCCTGACCTGTAAAAACGAAGCTGGTGCCTTATACTTAGTAGCTACGTTTTAGTCATTTATTAATGTCATCATCTACCTAGCCTTTTCCCAACTATGTTGGGGTCGGCTTCCAGTCTAACCGGATGCAGCTGAATATCAGTATTTTACATGGAGCGACTGCCTATCTGACCTCCACAACCCGGTTAATACTGGGTAATACGATACCCCTTGGTAAGACTGGTTGTCAGCAGACTTTCGGAACACTGACTACCTGTAACGACTGTCAAAGATCTACAAATGACAGCCGGGACCAACGGCTTAACGTGCTTTCCGAGGCACGGAGGAAACTCGGTATGTAACGGGTGATCACCCATCCACAGACCAACCTAGGCAAGCGCGGCTTAACCTAAAGATCGACCCGAGTGGCTATTAATGTCTGTCTTTAATTATTAATTTGTCTCTGAATCACCTAAAGGTTGACTGGTAAAAATGCCTATGGCATTAAGTCCGCCTCTGTACTTTGTGCTTGAAGTGTTAAATAAATAATTTCTATAGCAATAGTTATTGAGGAGTTAAGGAGATCTCGACCGCTAGATATTACATCATGAAATAAATGCAGTTTTCTTTCTGGAGAACTGTTTTTTAAGTAACCTTAAATAAGCATATTTACATACAATAATGCGTGATATTCTGATATTATCATCTCCTTCAGTTTATCGGGAAACCCCTTTGTCAGAAACATTTAACGAATATACAATTTTTACTACGTCATTTTACTGAATCTGATTATGATATATGTCACTGGGTCAACTATTTGAAACGAGAGACAATTTGAGATCCTGATATCTGTCAAAGTTAACACAGCTCACCTTTCATAATACCGAATTGTAACCTATAGTAAGGTCCTTCAACAGGAAAGGCTTCAGCTTTTTTGGTCTCGTGTTCTTTGGATTTTGGTCTTATGAGGCGGTGTCGTTGACTTCAGCCGAGCGAGGCAGAGTTTGTACCCATCTGTTGGTGCAGTGATTAATACATACCACAAGCTTATTATCAACATGGGTAAAATTGTGTTAAATTATTAGTAAAAGTGAAAAAAGATATAGCATTTTTTTTTATTTGGTGGAACTTTTCAACCAATATATATACACACTCCTTTGCAGTCTCTCACATCGAATTACTAATTAATTTATATACTATTTAATTACAATTAAAACTCCTTGATTACACTAAGTAGCGTCTGTTATTCAATAGGTTTAACTAATTAGGATATTTTACATCTAATTGATTGGAAATTATCAGTAATCAATATATCCTCATTAACATTAATGGTTTCCGATCAATTAGTCTAACGCAAGTCAGTAACGTGATTGTTTTCATTGTAATGAGCATAAATCTTAATATATAAATGAAAGTCAGGTTTGTCCGAACACTTACGACTCGAGAACGGCTGGACCGATTTTTAAGGATTTGTTTTTTTGGATTTGTCTTCGAACCGAATAGCAAAATACCTATACTAAAAATTCGAAAAAAAACTTATCATTTTGACATAACAGTTGACGACGCATGTTCGGTTTGTTAATTAGGTAGGTAGGTAAGTAAGTAGGGTAGGTAGGTAGCTTACATCCTTTCCCATATCTTAACCTATCTCATCGCTCCGTTTAGTCGTGAAAAGGTAAAAAACAGTTACTTTCGCATTAACATAAAAAAGATCACAATGACGGGAAAATCAAGTGCCTTTCGAAGCAGAAGCTTCGTCATGTGTATTTTTACATTATAACCAAAAAAATTGCTAATTATTTCAAGACACATAGTTACACCCTACATAGTTTTACAAAGGATAAAAATAATTTCATAACAGACAAATTAATTAACATAATATTAATTAGCATACAGTAATATGTTGTAAATGTCACTGAATTTAATTAACTACTACAAATCTGTGTCATCAATTTGATCTGCATTTTTGTTAGACAATATTCTTTGATCCTCTCGCTTTCATTTCTTAAGAGGTTGACACGTGGTGGTTTATGATCCGTCTAGAAGAGGTTTATTTATGAACCGTGGAAATATTAATAATCGGCTGTCTCTGTTCTAGGCTAGGATTTTTTAAGTTTTTTAGTTTTAGCGACTATAATTGTCTATAGAATTTCACATGCTCCGGTTTTTCACTATTATAGCAAAATTAGGAAGGCAAAAGTTGCATTGTCTATGGTCTGTTTTAGGGTTGCGTATCTCAAAAAGAAAAAAAGGATCCCTTATTGGATCACTGTGTTGTCCGACTGTCTGTCTGCCTGTCTGTCAAGACCTTTTATCTCGGGAACGCGTGGAGATATCGAGTTGAAATCAAAATCATGTACTGAACCCTCGGTGCGCGAGTCTGACTCGCTTATGGCCGTTTTTTTTTTAATGGGAATTGTTCAAATGATTTCTCCCGCCTTGGGCGGAGCGGAAGGGAGTATCAGAGTTGTACTGACTAAAACCCATCCATTTTTTTCTTTTGTCCTTTGTCTTCTAACCAACCTACAGGCTTTTGTCCATAGGTCTAGCAATGAGTTTGTGCGTTGATAATTTTTTTCTCTGAATTTAATTAGCTGTGTTATTTAAAAAAAACGGAATTGACATAATTATGTAGATTAATTTCGTATGTAAATGAGAAGATGGCACGACCATGCATTATAATGAAACAATTATAATTAAAATGTTTTTGGTTATCGATCTAGTTTTTGGTCGTAAATCTAGTAGGTATTCTAAATTAATGATTTTTGTGATGAAATATATCAAAGCCTGTATTTTTCGGTTTGTTATTACGCTCGATAGATGGCGTTGTGCTGTTCAGAGATCATATATATCTATGGTTTAGATCGTGCTATGTTTAAGTGATATCACTCAGATCCAGCTTGTCCCTTGCTGTCCCTCAGCGACGCCCTAAGCCGAGGCTCGTACCCCACAGGGGGTGCCCTTAGCGTGTAGTCGCTTAGTTTGTAAGTTTTCCACCCTGGCTGGAGGTCTTAATTTTTAAGGCATCCACAGGACTCGCCCGGTTAAGCAGACGACAACCTCCTTGGTTGAACTGCGAGATGCCCTTCATAAAAAAAAAGCTATATTTAAACGACCCTACCGTTTGTCAAACGTGAATTCTGTTTCTCAGGTTATTTTGAATGAAAATGTAATTTTCAGTACTTTTGTAAACCTTTTTTTTAAACGATAAATCAAATAAAAAAAATACTATGAAAGTAAGCAAATATGTGAATCACTCAGTGGCATATTTTACACTTTTCGTGGACTTTAGCGAACACTGAAAACGTAGACATGATTGACAGTCTAAACAAAAAAATATGTAGGTTATGTCAAACTGTAAGCGCAGTTGAATACAAGCATTCTGAAATGCATAAGAAAAAAATACATGAATTTGACTGTAATCTATAACGGTAACTAAAATTCTTTAACAAGAACACATTAGCGAAATATTTATGGATCTAAGATAGGATAATCTGATTTTAAAAAAAATATCACACATAATTCAAGGTCTCTTAACTTGCTCATCACGCAAAGGAAACGTGTTGGTCATTATGAAAACAATAATCGTTTATCGGTACATATCGCCTATTATCGTAAATCTGCCACCTTCACTATTTAGGGGAATATTAATGTGGATATGCTGTTAGGGTCACCATTAATTCCTTTTTAAAGTGAAACTTTTATTACATCGTCTCAAACTATATCGTCTGTGTGTTGCATATCGCGTGACGGTCGGCCGCGGAGTAGGGACGTCTAAATGTCTATAATGTGAAAAAAGTTTCACTTTTACCGTGGTTTCATAAAACCATACAATCCTTTTTTATTCTTCAGTTGTTTTTTTTTTCAAAATGCTCATCGACGCAATATATCCAAAGATTTAACAACAAAAAAAAATGTTTACTTCAATTACAAAGGACATTTCGATACATTTTTCAGGAGATAGCATTTTAAGCAAAAATTGCATGTGTTAGGAGCCTCCGCACTTCCACTTATCATCTTCTTATTCAATGGAAAGGAAGACAGTGTTATCATACAAACAATTAAAAGTAAAAATATGGAGTGAACTAAACATTATTATATTACACCACACTGTAAATGAGTGAGCGTTTTTGCAAAGGCAAAAAATAAAGACCAAAATCGAGCGTAAGGCCGTGCACTGGCGTGCGCACGCCACGCGGGCGCCCGCGCCGTGCGCACGCCTAACGCAGCGCACGGCCAAAATGTGTGAATACGTGTGTGATGTAAAGAGTATAGGTGTGTGATAAAGTGTAATTTATGAGTTATGTTTAGCATATTTAGTTCTTATATTTTCCTCTTTAGCCAAACTAAAATTTCCTTTTGAACACTTGCTTCATCAAATCTAAGCAAGACTCCCAATACCTGTACGAAATTCATCAAAATGCATGGTGTCCCTAGTGAGTGCACGCATGCGCCTCCCTACTCAATATTCACTACATGCGCAGGAGCGTTGACATCGGCGTGACACAGATTTCTTTGCGATGTCTAGACTTAACTTTGAGTTATTTACTAACCGTATTATATTAAAATAACTGTTATAATTGACTTCCTTGTACTCGTACAAGAAAATCAATTATAACAGTTGTTTTTCTTGTTTCATTTTTGCTCAGAATGGACCTGTACCACGTATATTTCCTACCTCATACTTTAATGTTAAGTCAATGTGAAATAGAGATCGATAGAACTATGCAATATGTTCCAAATGGTTGGTTATGGCTGTCAATTGTAGATCTTTGACGATACGGTTGGCGCAGTGGCTGAGCGATCAACTGCTGCGCTGCGTGTTGCAGGTTCGATTCCCAAACGGAACAAATAGTTGTATGGCCTACCGATTGTTGTTCCGGGTCTGGCTGTTTGTGCATGTGAGTTTAAATATTTGTAAACGCATCCACGATACATGAGAAATTTCTAATGTGGGGCAAAGTTTAAAAAAATAATCTTTGATGTTTGTTACAGATAGTAATAGACCCGAAAGTTTGACAACGAATCTTATTAAGGGGTATTCAGTACTATAGTTAGTACTCAATACAACCCAGTGGTTGTGGAGGTCAGATAGGAAGTCGCTCCATGTAAAATTCTGGTATTCAGCTGCATTTGGTTAGACTGGAAGCCGACCCCAACATAGTTTGGAACTACTAAGCAGATGACGATGAGAGGACGCCTAAACGCATCTCTTGCACACACAGAGCAAATATAGATAACTGGCTTTTCCCAGCGGCTTCGCTCGCGTTAAATTTGGGGTAACTTAGTTCCCCTTTCCTGATTTGCAGGTACCTGTTACCTGTAGTTTTTGCCCTTGCGTATTACTTATTTATTGTATTAGCAAAGCTAAGTTTTCCCTTTTCTTCCCTATTCCTCCCTCATATCTCAATCTTTGTAAAAAAAAATAGCCAATGTCTGTCTCCAGGGTCTCAACTATACTCTGTACCATTGAATTCATCAAAATCGGTTCAGCCATTTAGGCGTGAAGACGTAACAAACAAACTCATTTTCGCATTTAAGGATAATCAGTATATCACCCTGTTAACGTACTCAATTTATAACAACTGTTTTAGCTTACAGAATATATCACAACATATCATCACGCCTATAGGGGCTAGGCAGAGGTGTAGCCAATTTTAGTAAATAATAATAATATAAGAGAGCAAGAAAAGTTTCAAGAAACTACGAGATCATCTGTTTTCTCATTTCCTGATAACAATTTAGGTTTCTTGTAGGTCAACCTATGCGGTTGTTGTCTACTTAACCAGTCAACCCTGTAGGTGCCTTTTTTGCGGATTGGAAATCAACAAATAACTTCCCCCGCTCTGAGTGGAGCGGGGGGGAAAGTCAGACTTGTATTGACCCTTTATGTTCCGGGGCTGCGGTATCTCTTTCGAACAACCCGCAACTCCGGTAGGCGGTGGCCCTGGCAGGCCCCTCTGCGTTGCGGACATCTCATTAGGCGCCGTATCAGAGGTGTTTTGGTTTCGAATTCAAGACCTATGACTTTGCAGTTCGACGGTCCTACCACTAGGCTACCACTATACTTATTAGGTAAAAAATTATTACTGCATGACTGTTTTACACCTAAACAAAATTACGTAACATCCATTACCTAACATCTATCCTATCCCACACCAAAACACCTTTATCGGCGCGATGACTAACAGAATCCTTGAATATCGGATGCAACTCCTGCATACATTACACATTACACTCGCATTATCTTTGGTGTTGCGCAGACGCGACGCCATTGTTGTTGAACAATGAGCGAACACCCACAGGCACTTTCTGATATATGTGTGCAAGGGCATTGAGGATATCATATTGAAATTAAATAAAAAGTGTTTGCAGATAGAAAAGTTTCTAAGCGTTTGATTGTAGCGTGACTCGATACCTCCACGCGTTCCCGAGATAAAGGGTCTTGATCGATAAACAGACAGACATACAGACGGCCAAAAAAATTATCCTGTAAGGGTTTGAGGTACGAAAACCTAAAAATGTCGCAGTATTTTCATTTTCATTTCATATATTTTCCGCATTTTTTTCCGTTTCTAGACTTTATCCGTTCTTCTCAAATATTAATACAAAGCCATTTAAAATAATTCTCAATAATAGTAATACGGACTCATTCACGAAGACTGTGACAAAATGATGATGCAAGAAGGATATCCGCAATCCTTCGTAAATCGAATATAAAAAACGTATTGAGGCTCTCGACCTAACCTTGAGTGTGATAATTGGTTTTGAAAATAACAAGAACTTGACCAAGTACTTTTTGACTCATAAAAGCACTTCTTGAGAATTTGATCAGTCACAGACAAATCTTACGAAACACAAATACGGACAACCTGCAAAAGGTACGTCTAAAGTTCATAGAATTGTTGTTTTCAAAATGCTGTAAAAAGCAAATTCGTCTAAATCGGTCTCGACTTAAGATACTCCAGTCTTCAGATTTCACATACCAGCCTCCTTTTAGGATACCAAGAACGGGTGTTAACGAACTCATTTATCAATAGCTATATAGCTGGGCTGCGCGGTTTGTTATATCCGCGTTTTGTGTTACTGCCCCACTCCCGTGGGTTACCTATATTACTCAGTAATAATGTGGCTTATTAATGATAAAAGAATTTTTCGAATCGGTTGAGTAGTTTTTGGGTTAAGTCGTAGCAAAGAAACAAACAACATTTACGTGTTCAAAATATTATTAGTTTAGAAAACATAACTTTTAATTACATTACGAATGAAAATATAAAAATATTGATGGATGGAGAGGGAGAAGAAGACGGAGGAAATTGGAATGGATGGGTTGTGTGAGGAAATAAATTAAAGAAAAAACAGTAAATGAAAGCATGACGGTTAACAAAGGAGAAAGAAAGAAAAAACGTATAGCACGGACCGTAAGAAACATGGGACAAGGGCAGAAAGATAGGGCACGCCGCAATAGTGGCGGTAAGTCCCCTCTTTGAGGAGTGGCTGGAGAGGCTTCATGGCGTCCTCACCTACCGCCTGACGCAGGTCCTCACCGGACACGGAAGTTTCGGGAGGTTCCTGCATATAATCGGGCGGGAGGAAACGCCCGGGTGTCACCATTGTGACGATCGCCCGGAGGACACAGTGGCGGTCTGCCCAGCTTGGGCGGAGCACCGCCGTGCCCTCGTAGAGGTGATCGGCGGCGGCGATCTCTCGCGCCCGGCCCTGGTTCAGTCCATGGTTCGGAGCGAGAGGGAATGGGAAGCGGTCACCTCCTTCTGCGAAGCAGTAATGCTAGCAAAGGAGGTGGCCGGGCGTTTGAGGGGGAGAACATCTAGCCAACCCAGCCGCCGCGGGAGACGCCCCGGGCGCCGGGCGCCGCGAGACGACTCCCGGCCACCGTAGATGCGGACCTGTGGACGGTGAGCAATGGCTAGCTCACCGTCCGTCCGTCGATTGACGACAGGCCGTGTCGACGGCGCGTTCGTGTTTCACGTGCGCCTCAAAGAGATGTCAGCAAAGCAGAGGGGCTTGCCAGAGCCTCCGCCTGCCGGGGTTGCGGGTTGTTCGAAAGAGATACCGCGGCCCCGGAACGTAAAGGGCAATAGAAGGAATATGGGTGGGTTTTAGTCAGTAAAAGTCTGACATGCCCCTCCGCTCCGCCCAGAGCGGGGGAAGTAATTTGATGATTTCCCACCCGAAAAAAAAATAGGGACAGAAAGATGATGATGATAGCTGGGAAAAGAAAACATGTCAACATCAAATGAACAAAGAGGTCAAAACATTCTGAACCTTATACAAATATCCAGCCAAGAATGTCAATCAACTCATAACCATAATGCAGCAAGTCATTGCATGTTTCGTCTAGCATCCATCGGTATGCGCAGTATGGTAACACTGCAAAATTAATCTGCGCAATGTTGGCGGCCTTGACGAGATGACGTCATCAGGAAGCCTGACCAGCGCCTATCACGAACTGGTTCAAGAATCTGAAGTACAGTCAGGGAAAACGTTTGTTTGGTATCGATTTTTACGGGGTTCCGTACCGAAAAAGGAAACCTTAAAGGATTACTTTGTTGTCTGTCTGTGAATACCCTTTATCTTAGGAACGTGTTGCGGTATCAAGTTGAAATTATTTATATTAAACTTTATACTGAAGTCTGTAGTCCCTTAGAGCTGTGAAAAAATCAACCCTATATCTAATAAATAAAGGGAACTATATTTTTTGTCACCAAAATTTATATTTGTCATCAAGTTGTATCACCTAATAAATAGATCTATCGCCACGAAATATTTTCGATCTCAGATAAACAAAGAGTGTTCCCAGGTATGAATTACCAAATTATTGTTAATATAATGTGTAAAATATGAGATGGATTACCAATAAAATTGTAGTGCATTACATTAATATAAACTTCGTTCTTATAATAATAGTTTTATTACTTAAATAATAGCTTGGTGCTCAGAATGGTAGATCTGTCACCAAATAAATCGATCGCTTGGCGCAGATGGCAGAAATGGCTAGGTTAGGTTAGGTTAAAACTGTGACCTCCTACTGCCAGAATCGACTTGCATTGATAGAAAAAAGAGATATACATAGTTTATTGGTGATCTCTTTCAATTAGTTTGCTTAAATGCTTATTAGGATAAACCTATTATAATATATACAAAAACAATTATTTGGTACTAGACCCTATATCTCCATGATTTTATGTGATTTATTGTGGAATTGATTTTACATTGTTTGGTGACTACATTTTGGTGACAAATCTACTATTTTGCGGGCAAACCCTATTATTTAAGAAACTCAAAATGAATTAAATTGGTGACAGCTTAAATCATACCCATAAATAAAATGCTCGTGTTATCAAACTCCTCTGAAACCACTTGCACTGGACCGATTTGTATAAAATTTTGTGTGCACTATCGAGTAGGTCTGAAAATCGGCCTCCATCTATTTTTACAACCCTAAGTGATACGGGGGCCTGAGAAGCGGGTACAGATAATAAACCTACATTTTTGGTAGGTACTATAGAGGCCTTAACCTTTGTGGTCATTTAAGAATTCACTCTGCCACATCGTAAAGGAACAAACAATAAAATTCTAAATAGAATAAACAAAAAAGAGACCAAGTCCGTCAGTGTCAATGTAAAATTATGATTTCTCTATAAATATGTTTTAGTTCATCGTATCAACGCCTTTTTAAATATAATATATTATAAAATATAAATCACCACAACATATAACCAACCTTTATAGTACCTACCCTCTAAACTACATTACTAATAAACTCACAAATTCTATATACTTAACTAAAACATGTTTGCTTTGCCAATATAACGATCTATTGCAAAAGCCCACAAGCTTTCGTGAATACAAATTAAAACTTTTACTTCTGACATTTCGCA
Organism: Ochropleura plecta; assembly: GCA_905475445.1. Classification (NCBI taxonomy): domain Eukaryota; kingdom Metazoa; phylum Arthropoda; class Insecta; order Lepidoptera; family Noctuidae; genus Ochropleura; species Ochropleura plecta. The sequence goes on along the minus strand of FR997725.1, from coordinate 18,121,628 downwards.
TGTAGTACTTACTAAGACTGAGTATTTATGACTAATAAACAAATACTTATGTATATTTGTTCATACCGAGCGGAAGATGGCTAATTGCAGCACCAGAAACTCCATTACAAATGTCATGCTGAACCTAAATACCTCTGAGCGGAATCATTTTGCTGTTGTCAACTTGAAACTTACTGTCAAAGACTAAATAAACTACATGATTAACCGTTTATAGACACATATTTTTTAAAAGACAAGCTCTGTTAAAAATTTGAACTAATAAAAAAAGATTAATTGTTTTACAAACTTAAAGCCAAAAATATTGGCCGCCTTAGTAATACGTCGAGGTTGAAAAAAATCAAAATGAAAGTTAGAATGTTGTTCACTTGTTTTAATAAAATTAAGAAAAAATCTAAGTTCTTTTTTCAAATCAAGCATTTAACTGCCATTGCCAACTGACAGCGTTGAGGACGAATTTTTACTAAATAGTTTAACTTCCGCATTAGCTCTTCAAATCAGTCCTCGTAACGAATGCTAACAAACAAAACATTATGAGAAGAGTCTCAAAACAACATGTCGAGTCTGCCTGGTGACATTAATCTGCGATGCCCCTCTTCAAATGACGCAACTGTCGGCACGGGCACGCGTTGCGTAAAAGCCTTTTTAGCATGCCGTCTGTGAAGCTTTCTCGCCAAACATCAGATTCGAAGACGCACCCGACAGCTTTGTTTTACTTCACGTAGAAAAGAACAAAGTAGCCCATGGAGGGCGTGAAATTGACACAAAATCTTTGTCAAGGGGTGACGAATGTGAACGACGTAACCCAGTCGCTTGGTAACAGTTGTGGCTGCTGGTTTTTTGAAAATAGAATATTTTTTTTCTTTTTGACATTTGGGTTCTAAGTGGCCAGGATCTAAAGTCTCTTCGAATCATTTTGATTAGATCACATTGTATTGGTGTATTTATCCTTTCCTAACTTTCTTAAGTCATTATTGACCAAAATAGCATAGAATTTAGTATTACTCATGGTTGTGGAATGCCTGAGCTTCATAAGATTGATTATAAGCGCACCTATTTAATATAAGTCAAGGTTCATTTATGTAATCAGGTCAGTTTCGCTTGACGCAAGTGTGAATTTCTTGATATTGTAAGAGGTGCTCTTAAAACGTCGATGTTTCGATAGAAAAATGATTTAATACTGGTATTCCGACTGATATTTAATTTAGTTACAAGACTAATAAAATTTTGGAACAGCTTTGACATATTATGTGCCATGTTTAATTTATTTCTGGGATATTATGGGTACTTGCTTAGATACCATAATACAGTTAAACTAAAAACGTTTTAAAAAAAGAACTTCAAAACACATTTTGCAAGTACAGTTTAAAAATCCATAGTCTAAAATTAACAGACTTTCAATGAGTCACTAAACGACTTATTCATAAACAATTCAATAACTGTCTATCATCTTTATCTATGACCATTATTTTAGTTTCAAACCGCAAGACATGAACGGTAAAATACGGTACTGTTCGTATCACCGAATGATCGGTAATGTCGCCACGTCTGCGACTGAGTAAAGTGGGCATGCTCCAACTTGTATTATGTAAAAGAAATGTTGAATTACGAGGACACAGCTCACGTTCGAGATCTGTCAAACGGTCGGCGACCTCTTGTTATTTCGCGAGCTACTACTATTGTTTAGAAATTGCGACTTTTATTCTAGCTTTTTCTAGCATTATAATTTTCTTTGAATATTATTTTACATTTAAATAAAAAAACGGACTGAAACAAAACAAAACACAACAACAAGCGTTTCAACCAACTGCTCAGCTCCTTAGTGTTATATAGCCTTAGGTACTCAATGATATTGTAACTTTGTAATGGTAAAAAAAATGGAAAACGGTCCAGTGGTTTTTGAGTTAATTTGTTACAAACATACAAATCTTTAATCCTTATAATATAATAGTGTAAACGGTGGTCAGGACTCCAGAGAAAGGAACCTCATAAGAATAGCCCTATCAAGGAGTTTCACTTTCTTAATCAAGCCCTTGATCCACCTGCCGGGTTGCGGGTTGTTAGAAAGAGATACCGCGGCCCCGGAACGTAAAGGGCAATAGAAGGAACATGGGTGGGTTTTAGTCAGTAAAAGTTTGACACTCCCCCCGCTCCGCCCAGAGCGGGGGAAGTTATTTGATCGTTTACCACCTTAAAAAAAAGCCCTTGATCCAGCTGCCTAACGAGAGCCTCCTCAGGTGTTATATATGGACTATCGGCACAATGATTACTGCGTTCACATCTAACATGTCGACAACCTTGCGAGCCAGGCTAAGATACCTTATTTCTATCCTTATTATTTTAAAAAGTCAATTTTTATGTCACAAAGGCGTGGAAAAAAGGTATACTCTTGCCCAAACGCTTCCTTCAGTTGGCACTTTCTTCAATACTTGTTTGAGGAATAATCCATCCACCTAGATATCTTTCTCGTGGCACGACATCGGACTAGTTTATTTTACTACCAAAAGCAACAAAGCATGTATCATTGCGGACTTATATTTCTAATTTTGCAATTCAACGAACAAAGACATAAAAAAAAAACAATAACATGTCTTTTATCATTGTTTACGCGAGCATTCGTAAGCCGTTGCTATTTTTATCATGTAATTTACCTAAGCATTACAAACGCATCGTATGCGGAACTAGCAGTTATAATACATAAGAGAACAAAATACCTTGTCATGATACCGTGCGCTTGCGCATGTTAGTGCCAGCTTTGGTACAAAGCCGCGTTTATCTTACATCGAAGCCTTCCTTAGTGTTTATTTAAGTGCCGTCTGCAGTGTGTATTTCAAGCTGCGTTTAGACAGAGTTTCGCCTTGGAAAGTTTTCAGACAGAAATAATAAAACTTTCTCGATATTTTTCCTATTTCCCTCTGTTACGTTTTTGCTACAGAATACTACCGCATTACCGCACACCTATATTTTCAGCGAAATACATTAGTACAAGGCGTATTAAAAAAAACATAACTACATTGACATACTCGCGAGGTTTGCATGCGTTGATTTATTATTTTAGACAACAACTGTTGTTACTAGTTACACTAGTTAGATCAACCGTTTCTCTTTAATCTGGAACGCTACTGTGTGAAACTGCTATAGGTTTTACTCTGAATATCAAATTCGTCAAGCACATCACTAAACATGTCTTGTCATTCGATGTTACCTGCAGCGAAAACAGTATGTATAGATGCAACATAATTCTCGTGAGCTGATACTCAACTGAACTGGGGCCTTAGTCTGCTATTACAATGGTGTCAGAATAGTCGATCACTGATCGCATAATGGTTGATTTTGACATCTACTACATACTAAACTTGTCAAAATCAACCATTATGCGATCAGTGATCGACCATTCTGACACCATTGTAATAGCAGACTAAGGCCCCTGCTCGGTTGGGCTCGCGGTTCCAAGCGTGACCGCTGAGCTCAGTGTCCTGGGTTAAGTATCATTGTGTTTTTCCATTAGGAATTTCACAGTAGCAGCCCGGAGTTTGGAATAAAGCGGTAAGATACCCACTTGCCTCGGAAAGCATGTTTAGCCGTTGGTCCTGCCCCTGATCTTTCTCCGGTCTAGTCCGATTTCCATCCCATAGGTCTATGAGAATAAGGGAGCAGAGAGTGCACCTGTGCCTGCGCTCACACTTTTGCAGTATAATATCTCCCACGCCGATGACTAATCTCCGCTGAGATTGGCAGCCGTGGCCGAAAGCGGTCAGGAGGTTATACATATATTTGTTCGTGATAATAGGTCCTATTATCACGAGCATTCCGTCCTCGCCGACAAAGCCCGTCGCGACACGTCCCAGTTCCTACCCAACCCATCCCTTGCTAGAGCCAGCCCGCGATGCTGAGTCAGTAAGTTCACTCAGATCCAGCCTATCCTTTTGCTGTCTTCCCCCAGCAACGCCTTAACACGAGGCTCGTACCCCACAGGGGGTGCCCTTAGCGTGTAGTTGCTTAGTTTGTAAGGTTTTGCCCTGGCTGGAGGCCTTAATTTCAAGGCATCCACAGGAATCGCCCGGTTAACGGTTTAAGAAAATTTATTTCGCTCAAAAAGAATACAATTATTCACTTTTATGAGGAAAAACATAATAATTAAGATAGACGACGTTTCGCATAGTTATAAACTAAAATTAGGGTAAAACAAAAATGGAAAAAACTTAAAAAATATTTTACATTGTTAAGGTGGTGCTTCAGTAGCCTTTTGAAAGTTGGAAGTGATTTTGATTCCTTAATTACTGTAGGTAAAGAGTTATAAATTTCAGCCCCCTCATATACAACAGTCTTTCGACCGTAGTTTGTCCTCGGTGCTCTTAAAATGATGTGGTTAAGCAGACGACAACCTCCTGGTTGAACTGTGAGATGCCATTCATAAAAAACAATAGGTCCACAATCGACACCCAGCTTTAATTCGTCCCGTCCGCGTCACGTAGAGCATAAAACAAAAAGCTACATTTTCGTCTCCAATACTTTCGTCGGGTTTCCGTGGGCGAGATACTATCGCTTGTCGCATCTCCACTGAATACTAATGCTATACTCATCTGTAGGTATGGCTCCCAATACAATGGGCCAACGGGTTGCATAACAAACCTATCTTGTAACAACTTGTTTGAATTTGAAACGACTTACTGATTATTCAATTTGGAGGAAAATCACTGAATGTTCCGCTTTTGATGGGTTCATCGGTTTCTTGTTTGCCGTTGTCGAAGTTGTGTATTTACGTTACATCGAATTGTGCGTCATGTTGGTTGTCAAAGATACACGTACAGCAAGCAAAAGAGATAAGTTACCAGGCTTGTCAGAAATAGTTGTTTTTTTTTCTGATTATTTACTAAATGAGCTGTTTATTTTCTATCAAATAAGTCTTTATTTAAAAAAAAACATGGTTTTTTAAGAAAATTTGAATTGTAGTTGATTTCAGTTGTAGTAGCGAAGTTACAAATCTCTTTTGTTGACTTTACTTAATACTCAGACGGGTACTAATTAATTACTATTCGATTTATCCATTACCTCGTCGTTTTATCCATTTTCCCAAATTATATGGGTATCGCTATCGACCACGTTAACAGCGATATCATTCGCCTCCTAAATGTTTTTCATAGAGCAGGTGTTACTGGCTGTATACAAAGGTGTCAATTGAGTGACTTGATGCCTTCTCACCACATTTTTTTTTGTTTTAATATGCTTCTGCGAGGCCGCAACTCGCCTGTAGTGTAGGCCTTTTTTTGCGGATGGTAAATCATCAAATAACTTCTACCGCTCTGGGCGGAGCGGGGGAGTGTCAGACTTGTACTGACCGAAACCCACCCAAGTTTCTTCTATTGCCATTTTTGTTACGGGATTGCGGTATTTCTTTCGAAAAACCCGCAACCCCGGCAGGCGGGATGATGAGGCCTAAGTTGGACCACGCTTGGCTAAAAGAAACCAACACACTGGAACTTTGAGGAGATCCAGATTACAAAATTCAGAGTACAGAGACGCCGACAAAGATTTCCACAGACTGGCGGTTCCCACCTTTTTTATATTACGTTACCTCACACTAGGAATTTCTCCTGTATCGTGGGTGCGTTTACAAACATTTGATATCACATACACAAACAGCCAGACCCGGAACAACTATCTGTAGGCCATACAAATATTTGTTCCGTGCGGGGATCGAACCCGCGACACGCAGCGCGGCAGTCGATCGCTCAGCCACTGCGCTATTCGTGTCGTCGATTTCACTCGAACTTTAATGAGACCCAGATTATAAAGTTCAGAGAATAGAAGAACCTTCAGAGATGGCCACAGACTGGAAGTTCACTTTATACGGCGCTTCCACGGACAAGTGCCACATGAACGCGCAGTGTCATAGTGCAGTGAAGTGGTACTAACATAGTTGTTAAGGATTTATTTACTAACACAAATTGTATTAACTATATATATGTTTGTTTGTAAGGTATTTATCTATGGGCCTAAGATGCCTGAAAATAAATGATTTATTATTATTATTTATTCGTTTTATATTTTACAGCTGGCTCGTGCGTCAGCTCGTCCCAAAACAAACTCGGACCATTGGGCCGAGTTGACGAATTTCAAAATTAATATTCTTTTCGTTCGTTATCTCGTCCCATTCTAAATTCTGTTAAATATTAACAATAGCTAAACGTCAAAAACAGTCAGGAAGAAAAGTGTCTGTGACTTTTTTTAAACTTCTTTATTAAAACGAAAAATTTTTAAAATGACGTCTGAGCGCTAGTGTGTACACACTGTACTGATGTCATGCTATTGGTCAAAGTCAACCATGCACAATGACAGTGAAGCGTCGTTATTGGACAAATGGTTATCGGGAATCCAATTAGAGGACGTCAAACTAAGGAGAGAGGTGAAGGTGAAGCTCTCTCTACCCAGCGAATAGCGCACTCGTGCACACACGGCTCAAGCGACTCGGTTTGTACTGGAAACCTCTCAAATTCAAGTCTTGCCGTGGCCGGCGAACAGTCCGGACCTAAATCCAATAGAGCACATGTGGGATGAGTTGAAACGAAGAGTTAGAGACGGTGATCAGGATATCGACAACCAACAGCAACTCATCAACGCTGTTAAAAGGGCCTGGGAAGAGATTCCAATGGAAAATGTCAGGCATTTGATTGAGAGCATGCACTCCAGGCTTCAGGAGTGCGTAGCTAAACGAGGGGGGCATACCCGTTACTAAAAGATGAGCATGGAGTATTTTCTTTTGTTTTCAGTAACTTTACATTGTTTTTATTTTTAACCATATTGTGTTTTTTCTTTCAAAAGCAAATAAACTTTTTTCTTTCTTGGTCTACATTGTAAAAACAACATTAGTTTTCGTTATGAAGACAAAAAAATATACATTGGTTTTATTATTTACATGGTACAGACAAAATACCTCGTAGCCCTTATTTTGTTTTGAGTAGTATATGACACTGCTGGCATGTTGGTAATGGCTTAACTATAATACATAAAGGCTGACTTTACAATTTATTGTTAGTAAGTAAGACTGATTATGTGATACATGAGTGATGATTTTTTTTCCAAAGGTAAGTGTCTATATCGCCTTAATATCGCAATATTAAACTTATTATGAATAGAACTGATTATGTGATAGATAACTTAGATTTATAAAACGCAATTAAAATGTACCTACTAACTTTGATTTTTATTATTACTTATATAAATGTTGATTTACTAAATTCTTGGCTTTTATTTACTCGTATATAGTGAAAAGTTTTGGTTTGGACTGTACGGACGAGCTGACGCACGACCCTAAGCCATTAAACGGGTCGTGCGTCAGCTCGTCCCAAAACAAACTCGGACTATTGGGCCGAGTTGACGAAATTCAAAATTAATATTTATTTCGTTCATCATCTCGTCCCACTTTATTTTTCTTAAATATTTTAAGTTGTTTTGGTACAGTCCAAACCAAAACTTTTCACTATATACGAGTAAATAAAAGCCAAGAATTTAGTAAATCAACATTTATATAAGTAATAATAAAAATCAAAGTTAGTAGGTACATTTTAATTGCGTTTTATAAATCTAAGTTATCTATCACATAATCAGTTCTATTCATAATAAGTTTAATATTGCGATATTAAGGCGATATAGACACTTACCTTTGGAAAAAAAATCATCACTCATGTATCACATAATCAGTCTTACTTACTAACAATAAATTGTAAAGTCAGCCTTTATGTATTATAGTTAAGCCATTACCAACATGCCAGCAGTGTCATATACTACTCAAAACAAAATAAGGGCTACGAGGTATTTTGTCTGTACCATGTAAATAATAAAACCAATGTATATTTTTTTGTCTTCATAACGAAAACTAATGTTGTTTTTACAATGTAGACCAAGAAAGAAAAAAGTTTATTTGCTTTTGAAAGAAAAAACACAATATGGTTAAAAATAAAAACAATGTAAAGTTACTGAAAACAAAAGAAAATACTCCATGCTCATCTTTTAGTAACGGGTATGCCCCCCTCGTTTAGCTACGCACTCCTGAAGCCTGGAGTGCATGCTCTCAATCAAATGCCTGACATTTTCCATTGGAATCTCTTCCCAGGCCCTTTTAACAGCGTTGATGAGTTGCTGTTGGTTGTCGATATCCTGATCACCGTCTCTAACTCTTCGTTTCAACTCATCCCACATGTGCTCTATTGGATTTAGGTCCGGACTGTTCGCCGGCCACGGCAAGACTTGAATTTGAGAGGTTTCCAGTACAAACCGAGTCGCTTGAGCCGTGTGTGCACGAGTGCGCTATTCGCTGGGTAGAGAGAGCTTGACCTTCACCTCTCTCCTTAGTTTGACGTCCTCTAATTGGATTCCCGATAACCATTTGTCCAATAACGACGCTTCACTGTCATTGTGCATGGTTGACTTTGACCAATAGCATGACATCAGTACAGTGTGTACACACTAGCGCTCAGACGTCATTTTAAAAATTTTTCGTTTTAATAAAGAAGTTTAAAAAAAGTCACAGACACTTTTCTTCCTGACTGTTTTTGACGTTTAGCTATTGTTAATATTTAACAGAATTTAGAATGGGACGAGATAACGAACGAAAAGAATATTAATTTTGAAATTCGTCAACTCGGCCCAATGGTCCGAGTTTGTTTTGGGACGAGCTGACGCACGAGCCTTACAGCTGTGCCCATCGGTTTCACCCGACGCTCAGCCCCTAAGTGTCCTAGATTATTCAATTGTTATATAGCCTATATTACAAATTATCTTTCTATCGACGAACAACAGCAGTTATTAAAATAGGTCCAGTAGTTTCGCAGCCTATTCGGTACAAACAAACAAAAGAAAAAGATTTTGGAATAGAAGTACAGATATAGACGACCCAAATTTCATATCGATATAGTTCCTAATTCAAATAACCTGAATAATGAGATTTTGCCTAAAAACCGTCGAAGAACTTGTTTAATTATATGTGTCACACGCACGTTTACCAACACGTGAAGATGCTATTTACATAACAAATACAAGTTTTTATTTCTATCACTACGCTGTATTTAACTTACTGCGTGACTAGAACAAAAATATATTCGAAATATGTGGTCCAACAAGCTGGCAAGACAGTCGGATGTTTACTGACACCTGTGAACTTGTTACATCTGCAACATCAAAATCTTGATATTTATGCAACGCATCCCAGTTGCAAAATATTACAGAAACACTTTCATCATGTTAGTTGAAACATGTATTTATTTGTGTAAATTGATAAATGGCCTGGTTTATATGTTTGTACTAAATTCTGAAATTTAATTAATTTACTGGCTAGCGCCCGCGGCTTCGCCCGCGTGATATCTAAAAAAAATCCTGTGTGTTAATCCAGACTATAACCTAACTCTGTGCCAAATTTTATAAAGATTTGTTTAGCCGTTTTGACGTGAAAGAGTAACAAACATTCATATATCCATCCTCACAAAATTATGATTTGTGAAAATCAGATTTCAGGGACTGCGGTGCTCTATGAGGTATAGGTTCATCAAGAAGTGATCTGTGATATAGACATCCCATCTCATAAAGCACAATTTATATTATTAGGTCGCATTACGCCACTACTGCCTCAATAATCTATTAAAGATAGAGCTGAAATATTAATAACGCACTCAAAACCTAATATGAATAAATTATTACCACATTTAATTACTCAAGTCTTAAACCGAACGTCAGATTATAGCTTTTCAAACCGAAAACATAAAATTCATAGACTACAGAAACGTATAATTATAATAAATCATTAGATGCGCAACTCTTAGCATGCACCATGAACCCAAGAACGGACGGAACATAAGTCTAGCAATCGCACCTTTCTCTGTTCAAGTTGACTGACATTTCGCACATTCGCTCGAGAATCGTCGGGCGCGATCCGAAACGCACCGAGAATATTCACGAGTTCTTTATTCAAATCCATGAGACGAGAAAGTGATTTATCAACAAACTTCAATGCATTTTACGTGAAATAATGTCGCATATCCTGTTTTTTATTTATCTTCGAATAGGCTTTTGTTTCATCACCGATGACATAACTTTGGCACTTACGTGTGTGTTAAGTGCTTGCAAATTTATTTTTATTAAGGTATGCAGCCAGGTAATGTGGCGGGTTTCCAGTTTTGTTTATTATTACTTGAACCAGTGCGTACTTCACTTTTTAATGGACGATACAAAAACATTAAATAGTCCATTTTCGCGGCGAAATAATGACACATAAATAAGCTTTAAAAACGCCAACATTAAACAGAAGTTACCGATTAAAACGGCTGAATCACATCTATGACTCACAATTACCAATTTAGTATACAAATTACTCCTACGGAGTCCATAGGAATGTTTCGCTGTAGTATTTGCCAACAGCCTCCTGGATAGATTCCAAACTGACAGAAGATTGATGGCAGTTTTATAGCAAACGGAGGCGAAGCCATGAGCGGTTCAACTTATAGTTGTGTTTCAATTCACATTCAAAGGATGGATCTGGAATTTAAATGATAGGAGTTCTAAATAGAGAGAAAAAGCTCGACTTTAAGTTATGTAACACAAATTATTCTTTATAAAAATTCACCTTATCGCATCGTATGATCATCTAAGTTTTAAAAATCTTTTTTCCCTAAGACTGAAAATCCGTGGTTGCAAAAGTTGTTAAAGTGCAAATAAAGGAAGATGGGTGGGTTTTAGTCAATAAAACTCTGACTATCCCCTCCGCTCCGCCCATAGTGAAAGTTATTTGATGATTTCCCATTCGTAAAAAAGGTCTATAAAAATGTCGTTAGTCGATCTGAACGCATACCGTGACGGCTGGGCTGGAAGGTGGCAAGGAATTGGGGGAGTAGTTTGCCCAACAGCGAGACAGTCTAGGCTAAAAGTCTAGGCTTAATACTAATTGAGTAACAACAGAGATGAAGGCTGAAATCTATGGAAGAAGATAACATGCTGACCCCTACTCAAATAAATTAGTGTAATGGTAGGAAGTTGAACAATTTTGACCCATTTGACCTAAATGCACATGTTGAGAATGTCCGTGTAATTGCTTTCAAAGCACAATAATTCAATTGATGTTTTCGTACTGGCAACTTCAAAGAGAGAAAAACACAACGAGCTCAACTTTGTTTTTAATGAACATATAACACAAATGTTCTAAAAAACCAGCCAGCTATCCCATCTTTAATTACCGTCAAACAAGCACTTGATACCTAATTAACTTTTAGCGTTTTATAGTATTACTAGCTTTTGCCCGCGGCTTCGCTCGCGTTAAATTCGGGGTAACACAGTTCCACTTGCGCCTTATTGATTTGTAATAGCAACGCTACGTTTTCCCTTTTCTTCCCTCTTTCTCCCTCACATCCCACTTTTTCTTAAAAAAAATTAGCCTATGTCCGTCTCCTGGTTCCCAACTATCTCTGTACCAAAATTCATCAAAATCGGTGTAGCCATTGAAGCGTGAAGAGGTAACAAACAAACAAACAAACAAACAAACAAACTCACTTTCGCTTTTATAATATTAGTAAGGAAAGGAAGTAAGGATTTCACGCTATACGAACCATACAACGTTTTGGCAGCAAACAGTGGTTTTGTTCTTTCATTAGAAAGTCTCTATTAGTACGGTCTTGTTAATTAATTAAGATAATTATGATTGTTATAGTTGTCCGTTTTGCAAGGGTGTTACAAGGGTGCTACAGCCATAGTGAGCCTTGGCTTAGTGTGATCTATATCATAGTGAGCAGTAGCTTCATCTTATTAGGATTTGAAGTGGCTGCGATCGACTGCTGCGATCGACTGCTGCGCTGCGTTTCGCGGGTTTGATTCCCGCACGGAACAAATATTTGTATGACCTACAAATAGTGGGTCTGGGTGTTTGTGTATGTGAGTTTAAATGTTTGTAAACGCACCCACGATACAGGAGAAATTCCTAGTGTAGAGCAACGTTTTTTTTTTAAGATTTTAAAGAGATTCTGCACTTCTGAAGGAAAAAAGGAACCTTCATAAGATCATTTCGTTGTCCGTCTGTCTGCCAAGACCCTTTTTCTCTGGAACTCGTAGAGATGTGAAATTATTACCAAACTAGCTTCCGCCCACGACTTCGTCCGCGTGGCATAGTCAATTTGGGCTAACGCTAACTTTAACCCGCGTGATGATCGAAAAATAATTATATTTCTCTCCCCTTTTGTCCCTCTTTCTCCCCCTTTTTTCACTTTTTTTAGACTATGTCCGTCTCTAAAGTCCGAACTATCTCTCTACCAAAATTCATCAAAATCGGTTGGGCCATTTAGGCGTGAAGACGTAACAAACAAACAAACTCACTTTCGCTTTTATAATATTAGTAAGGATACTGAGAACAAAGAAAAATCAACCCTCTAAGTCTACGCAATCAAAAGATATGGCCTTTTATTTATGCATTTCCCATACATTCATAAATTTGCAAAGGGAATCAAAATTTATACTTCCCGTTGACCTAGAATCATTAATATGACAAGAAGCAATACCATAGAGTACCAATAAAGGGAAAAATCTAAAAAACGTGTAGATGCATCAGAAAATTGAGTTTACAAACTTAATTGCAGTTGGTAAACTAACCGCGACCTATTTCGTGTATGGGAACAACAGAATTCCATCGGTAAAGTTAAGTTTGTCTTTCAATACAGTTTATTTTTTCGCTAGAGAGATGTTTGGTACTTTGATTACTTACCTACAAGTTTGTACGGAACCGTCGGTGAGCGAGTCCGACATCACTTAACGGGTTTTTGGATCACTTTGCTTCTGTCTGTCTGTCCGTCCGTCAAGTTTTAGGGTTCTGTAACTCAAAATGAAAAAAAGGAATCCTTATAGAATCAGTTTGCTGTCCGTCTGTCAATCTGTCTGTTAAGAACCTTTTTTTTTTTTTTTTCGGGTGGGAAATCATCCAATGACTTCCCCCGCTCTGGGTGGAGCGGGGGGACATGTCAGACTTGTACTGACTAAAACCCACCCATGTTCCTTCTATTGCCCTTTACGTTCCGGGGCCGCGGTATCTCTTTCGAACAACCCGCAACCCCGGCAGGCGGAGGCTCTGGCAAGCCCCTCTGCTTTGCTGACTCTCTTTGAGGCGCGCGTGAAACACGAACGCGCCGTCGACACGGCCTGTCGTCAATCGACGGACGGCCGGTGAACTACCCATTGCTCACCGCCCACAGGCCCGCATCTACGGTGGCCGGAAGTGGTCTCGCGGCGCCCGGCGCCCTGGGCGTCTCCCGCGGCGGCTGGGTTGGGCAGATGTTCTCTCCCTCAAACGCCCGGCCACCTCCTTTGCTAGCATTACTGCTTCGCAGAAGGTGGTGACCGCTTCCCATTCCCTCTCGCTCCGGACCATGGCCTGAACCAGGGCCGGACGCGAGAGATCGCCGCCGCCGATCGCCTCTAAGACCCTTTAACTCAGTAATGCGTTAAGCTTATCAAGTTGAAACTTACCATATTCTTAAGAATATTAATCTCTCCCTCTAAGTCATCGTAGTCAAAAGTTATGATCGTTTATGTCGCAAGTTTGTACGGAACCCTTTGGTGTTTTATAACTCGCGTTTTGACTGATTAACTCATTCCCGCTTAAATCCGCAAACATGACATCGCGTTATTGTACAAGTACCGACATCAAAATTGTTACAGAGCTCTAATACATTACATTTCAATCTGTGGTAACAGCACTGTTAGTTTTTTCCCGGAACTGATGTTATAATTCATCATCTGCCTAGTCTTTTCCCAACTATGTTGGGGTCGGCTTCCAGTCTTACTGGATGCAGCTCAATACCAGTATTTTACATGCGCGCGAGCGACTGCCTATCTGACGTCCATAACCCAGTTAGTACTGGGTAATACGATACCTCTTGGTAAGTCTGGTTGTCAGACTTTCGGGACACTGACTATCTGTAACGACTGTCAAAGATCTACCAATGACAGCCGAGACCAACAGCTTAACGTGCTTTCTGAGGCACGGAAGAAACTCGGTATGTAACGGGTGGTCACCCATCCACAGACCAACCTAGGTAAGCGCGGCTTAACCTAAAGATTGACCTGAGTGGCTGCTATTATTTAGCCACGAGCTCCTCGAGCTGTTGTTATAACTGGAGTATTTAATTAGATCAGTAACAAAATATGTGGGTACCAAGTCCCGTTACCCAAGGTTCAAGTGCAATCCGATTGTAAGGCAACACACGCACCGCTTCCGTTACACTATTCTGATATAACTATGACATTTTGCCCAATGGGGGCTTAAAGTGGAACGCACATTGTGTTAGTGACCCGGCCACGCTCTGTAAGGATACCGCACGACAACTGACACATATTACCGCTACCGACTATTCGTCACACTTTTGTATTAGTTTAGTGTGCTAATCTACGAATTAATTTGGGGAAACATGGCTCGTGTAAACATACACGGGTCAATTTGTCAAAACGAAAGTCTGCAACCAGTCTTACCTAAGAGTACCGTATTACCCAGTATTTTTTTTGCGGATTGGAAATCATCAAATAACTTCCCCCGCTCTGGGCTGAGCGGGGGGAAGTGTCAGACTTGTACTGACTAAAACCCACACATGTTCCTTCTATTGCCCTTAACGTTCCGGGGCCGTGGCCCCCCGCAACCCCGGCAGGCGGTGGCCTTGGCAGGCCCCTCTGCTTTGCTGACATCTCTTTGAGGCGCGCGCGGAACATTAACGCGCCGTCGACACGGCCTGTCGTCAAGTATTACCCAGTATTAACTGGGTTGTGGGGATCAGGTAGGCAGTCGCCCCATGTTAATTACTGGTAATGAGCTGCGGACCCCAATACATTTGTGAAAAGGATCAGTGAAATTTCCTTTACTGTAGCTCGTATCTTAAGAAGTACTTACACTTCAACTACCTGGATGTGAGAGAGGTAAATCCCGAGCTCCGGTTATGTGGTGGAGGAAGAACTGCTGGATCCGACAACGCAGGACAGTTTATGCAGAAAATTAGGAGAGCCGACCCGATTGAGATATGAAGAAGGAGAATTCGACTGCAGGTTTTGTAATTTTGATTTCTCTACCATTTAAAAAAATATGTTTTATGCTTTAAGTCTTTATACTTGCAGCAGGCTTACTGTTAAACCGTGTCAACAGGGGGCTTAGACAAAGTAACAATTTAAAAACGATAACGAAGTTAGAAATCGTTATCGCTCAGCAGTCACTAATACATTTTCAACTTTATACCCTAGTGCATAAAGTTGAAAATCTATTAAAGACTGCTGAGCGATAACGAACGAAACAAACAAAAACGATATGTAAACGTCAATAGATTTTCAACTTTATTAAACGCGCGTATAAAGTTGAAAATGTATTAGTGACTGCTGAGCGATAACGATTTCTAACTTCGTTATCGTTTTTAAATTGTTACTTTGTCTAAGCCCCCTGAACGCGTTCGTGTACCACGTGGGCATCAAAAATATGTCAGCAAAACAGAGGGGCCCGCTAGGGCCACTGTCTTTTGGGCTTGCGGGTTATTCGAATGAGATACCGCGGTCCCAGAACGCAAAGGGCAAAAGATGGATGGGTTTTAGTCAGTAAATGTCTTACACTCGCTTCTACTCCAGCCACAGCAGGAGAAGTCATTTGATGATTTCCATTCCGAAAAAAAAGGCTTACTGTTATACATTTGTGCTTAAAACAGTCTAAACGCGTACAAGTCTAGGTGACCATTGTCCTAAAACATATGCTATTTAAAAACTATATGCAGAACCTACTGAACAAAGTGAACCGCATCACGTACGCCCCATTCATTTTAAGTTCTAACGGCACCGTTCTTCGGAAATCGGGTGACATTATTGTCCGCCATATTTTTTCATATGTAAAGCAATTTATGGGACCTTGGACGGAACATAAATATTCAGAGACGTTTCGTATTTCACAAAGGTACAACTGTGAATTCTATACATGTTGCCAGACACCGTTAGCTAATCGAAAATATTCGTATGGCATTTAATGAGTTGCGCAGCATTTGACAGTGTCTTAATGATGAATTTTGAGGATATTAATATCTATCATGTGTCTTAAATGTAAAGGTTAGTGTCTCTCTTTTCGTAGATTCGTTTTCAACTAAGCAATAGCAACGATTTGATCGCATTTGGCAGATGGAAGGCAAACTGAGCGCGTATATTTATTTAAGTTGGCGGCGCATCTTTGCCTTCTAGGATCATTAAGGCTATATGTATAGGTTTTAAACTAAGTGTTAATAGATTCATTTATTTGAATAATTTATACGCTATATAGAGTATTTTTTATCTTTATTTATTAGGAACAACATATTACATTATATAACACATTATAATGGCCAAAAAAATTGATTGCCTCGGGTTGGGAATTTATCCACCAACCAATGCGTGGTCAGTACCTGACATACTAATATAATTTCAAACATACATTGATGTTCAATAGAATATAAATATAAGTACCCATAAAATAGTTCTAGAGTCAGTTGCAATAGTTTGTGAAGAGATTGTTAAGTAGCGTTCGTCAATAAAATGCATATAACGAACGTGGTTGTTGCACATTGCGTCCTCCATTGTACAGTCATTAGCAACAATTGTTATACCTAGCATTATTTTTAAAGTATTACCTACTTTCCTACTGTAATGGTTGCAATTTTATGTCGTTGCGGATATAGAATATCTTCTTACCATTATTATTAATGCGAATGTTTGTGAGGATGGATGGATGTATAGATGTTTGTTACTTTTTAACGTCAAAACGGCTGAAAGGATCTTGGTGAAATTTGGCACAGAGGTAGATTATGGTCTGGAATAACACATACGTTTTTTTACGATTTTTACAGGATACGTTTTTTTTATATTACGCGGGCGAAGCCGCGGTAGCCAGCTAGTACGATATAAGTTTTTAAACTGATATGGTCACTATCATTGATAACAAGCGCAAAAAACGAATAGGGAAGAGACGGTTTGGTCTGCTTATAAACAGCCACGACCAATAACTTCAGTTTACACGTGATCACAGCGTCTGCAACTACGCTGGAATATCGGAAATAAATAGTAAACATGGTAAATATCCCGTGTCAAATGTTGTGAATCCTTACTAATATTATAAAAGCGAAAGTGAGTTTGTTTGCTACGTCTTCACGCCAAATGGCCCAACCGATTTTGATGAATTTTGGTACAGAGATAGTTAGGACCCTGGAAACGGATATGGGCTAAAAAAAGTGGGAAAAGGGGGAGAGAGAGGGAAGAAAAGGGGAAAGAAAAATAATTTTATTTCGATTATCACGCGGGTTAAAGTTAGCGTTAGCCCAAAGTAACTATGCCACGCGGACGAAGTCGCGGGCGGAAGCTAGTCGGAAATTAATAGTAAACATGGTAAACATCCCGTTACAAATGTTATGAATATTATAAAAGAAATTAAATAATAATGAAAAGGCGTTATTTTGCTAGGCAATCCCTGTTGAACTTGGTAACTGTCTGTATATTATTGATGTTCGTGACTGTATGTGAATATGGATCGTTATGCACAATGACATTGTGATTTTTAATAGCAATTAGATTTATTTTGCGGTTAATAAGACTATTTCTAAATTGCAATTGTTAAGATGTTATAATTCTGTTATTTTGTGATCGTTTAGAGAGAGATTAATTTTTATTGAGTTACTAGTTTTTTCCCGAAGCTTCGCTCGCGTTAAATTCGAGGTAACACGGTTCTTCTTTCTGATTTCAGGTATTTTCGTTTTCGTAACAAAGAGTGTGTGTACCGATTTTTAGCTTCCTAGTAAGTCCTATATACAATTTCAGGGGGCAGATGATCACAATGTCTTTATTAGTGACAAATAGTCCGCATACTATTTTTTTGCTTTCTACCTTGAAAATTGTGAAATGCTCCATACAAACTTCAACCCCCTATTTTAGGGAAGTGGGGGATTAAAAAGAGACAAAAAGTAGCCTATGTCTGTCTCCAGGCTCCCAACTATGTCTGTACCAAAAGTCATCAAAATCGGTTTTGCCATTTAGACGTAAAGACGTAACAAACAAACTTTCGCTTTTATAATATTAGTAAGGATTATTCGTGCTTGTTTAAGATTGATAGTTTACCGAATAATTTTAAAAGTTTAACTAGCCAACGTCGACGTTTAACGTCGTATTGTCAAAATTATCATACACGAGTATTTTGTCCTGTTTGCTTGTTTTGATTTTAAGGCGTTGTACATAGCAAACACTTTGTAAAACGTCTAGATTTTCGTCGCAAAGTTAGCCGTATCTGTACATACCACAAGCCAAAAAAAATACAGTGTATTGCAAATACATAAAGAAAAGCAAGCGTTGTTAGCAACAACCATCATATTTTTTATATCTATAACTAAGGAAATTTCATAGAATAAAGAAATATCTAAACCTTTTAAAACACGGAACTGTAATTTTTAAATATTCAATTAAAACTGCAAAATGACACACATTACATTTTGGCGAAAACATGATATTCAAATTAAATCAAACACCGAAATATTTCGACCTTATTTCTATTCTTTCGATGCACTACTGTCGTATACTTGTGTCAGTCCACGCCCAGTCTGCAGCTAGCCTCACCTCCGCGAATACCTAAAGATTACCCCTTCTTGCCAAGTCACAGGTGGAAACCTAGTTTGGGAGCCAGGGGACATATCCGTTTCAATGTCTGCACAATAGATATAAGATGTTAATAACAATGTTCACTGTATTGAAATAAAGAATTTTATTATTATTTACCGCGCCTTAAAACGCGTTTTCAGAACCCTTGCTGTATGAACTAAATATCTATTGTGACTAAACGAGACACGAACATCAAAAACCAGTAGGAAATAAGAGTTTCTCCCTTCTAATCATTATTATTAAGTAACACCAATTGAAAGTACTTTTAATTGTTTCACGCATGATATCATCACTCAAGAGAAATGTTTATGTTCAATTACATTCGACCTAGGGTTACGTAACAGAGAAAGTTCATCACGAACTGCAGTAGCATGATATTAATTGTACACGACGGCTTCAGACGAACTTTTGACTTTAACGGCTTTGTGACAGAAAAAAAAACCGGACAAGAGCGAGTAAGACTCGCGCACTGAGAGTTCCGTTTAAACTTGCGACTATCTTTTTTGAAATATCTTTTGACTGTGAAGACTTATGAGGTTAATTTTTCAAACTTGAGTATATGGTTTAAATTGCAACTCGATACCTCCACGTGTTCCCGAGATAAAGGGTCTGGACAGACAGACATACAGTGATCCAATAAGGGTACCGTTTTTTTTTCTTTTGAGGCAAGGAACCCTAAAAATTAAGTCATGGAATATAGTTACTCAGAAATCCATGACAGTGAAATATTACGTGTATTTACCGAAATCCTGATCTAGATGCGTGGTGCTGCACCACGCTTCCGCCCGCGAAAATATACACTTGTAGAAAGTGCGATTATTTTAATGTAACCCCAACCTTTTTTCGCTGATCACAGGCTATCTTTAGGTAATGTTGACAGGTATTTTAGCAGGGGGTGGTGCTGCATTCTGCATCTTTTTATAGAAATTAAAACTAAATATGCTAAGGAAATTACATTCAATTTTATTAGGAGAGAAGGGATTGAAAATTCCGAGAGTTTCTTAGCTAATACTTACTCAACATTTGTTATGTTTGCGAACTCCACCCCCGTTCGACCAAAATTAACATTGATGGGGGTCGGTTATTACAACAGCAGAGGCACGCGGTGATATTTTTCATTTGATTAACTTAAATTGAGTTCTGAAGTGCGGTGTTTAGTTTCATCTCGAGGTAAAACTAGTGATGGCTTAAATATCAGTAAAAGCGGCTGAAAGTTGGCATGTAGCATGTAAGTTGAAACTCTTTAAAGGCATACCTCTTCTCAGAAAAAGCTAGGTGTATACTTCTTTATCATGCTTTAAAAAGGGAAAACCCTCCAACCAGATGATAATTGAGTTTGGTGGGTAACCGATTATTGTAAGCATAAAATCTGCCTATCTTGTATCTTTATATAGAATTGACTGGTGACGTATGGTATGCTACGTAACTAGTAAGTAACGATTTAGACTCAATGGAGAAATCGTCTATTTTGGGAATAAAGCTGGGATTGGTAAGGAAGTGTAGTTCTTTTGCCTTGGCTGGAGGTCTTAATTTTTAAGTCATCCACAGGAATCGCCCGGTTAAGCAGACGACAACCTCCTAGGTAGAACTGCGAGATGCCATGCAGAAAAAAAATGAAGTGTGGTTCAGTTCTGCCGGGGTTGCAGGTTGTTCGAAAGAGATACCGTGGCACAGGAACATAAAGGGCAAAAGAAGGAACATGGGTGGGTTTCAATCTGTAAAAAGTCTGACACTTCCCCCCGAAATAATTTGATTTCCAATCCGCAAAAAAAAATATGTTTCAGTAGTGGATTTTCGCTCGTCATTTTGGTAATCAAGATGCATCGTTCAAGGCAGACTGGCGATCCAAGGTAAAAGAGACCCGATATATCGACGCGAGGTTCCAGATGAGTACTTTTATTTTGCTATACTGAATTAAGAACAGGTTCAACATGTAAATCTTTAGGCCACCTGGTGCTTAGTAAGACAAGTAGGTATATTATGTAATAATAAACATGAATGTCATCAGAGTTAATGTGATCCATATATGTAAATATATGACAGTAACCCTGTATACTCTGCCGGGGTTGCGGGTTGTTCGAAAGAGATACCGCGGCCCCGGAACGTAAAGGGCAACAGAAGAAACATAGGTGGGTTTTAGTCAGTACAAGTCTGACACTCCCCCCCGCTCCGCCCAGAGCGGGGGAAGTTATTTGATGATTTACCACCCCAAAAAAAAATCCCTGTATTCTGTGTCTGTCTATCTGTGACCTTTTCTTCCTTTTAACGGCTGAAAGGATATCGATGAGAGGTGGCATACAATCAGACAACGGCCTAGGTTTCTTTTCGAACTAAGTATCAAAACTTTACTTGCCTGGGATGTCCTACTCCTTGGTTATAGGTACTTGGTTTATCCGTCATTGCAATCATTTTATGTATTCTTGCTTGGCCATACCTTCTAGTTAAGGTGAAGTAGAGGGTCCAAATTACAAGTTTTTCTATATCAAGTATTTTTTAAATATCGCACACCTAGATCTAAACTGGCACAACTCAAAAAAGGTAATTTTTCAGGAAACAAAACTACATAAAACTGTTTGTGGAGTTATGAACATTAAATTTATTTTACATAGATAGGTTGTTAAATGACACTTGGTAAATTCTGTTTGATAGATACTCGCGCATGATCACCGAGCATTCGAATACAAGGATGACTAAAAATTTACGATTTTTGAGTTCTCTCCGTTTAGATCTAGGTCTGCGAAATTCAAGTTGTTTTTGTTAAATGTTTGTAACTTAAATACCGACCCTAATATGCATAGATCAGCACAATGTAATGAGTGCGTTACTTTGATTCATTCCGTAAAATCTGATGTTACACAAAAAAACCGACTTTCAAAAAAAACAAAAAATCAATTTACTTCCAGAAGTCGGTGACTTCCGTTTGAATTATAGATTTTCTGCCACCGACTCATAAATTAAATTAAACATGCAAAATAGATAAAATTTATATGGGACCCTCTTCGGGGGGATACCCTTTCAGTATAAAAAGATTTTTAAAAATCGGTCCACAATTTCCGGAGAAATAAAAATACAGACTAATTGAGAACCTCCTCCTTTTTTGAAGTCGGTTAGTAAAAAAGGTTTTATTTTAGTGTAGAGTAACATAGTTTTATATACAGAACGCTTAGTTGACGGCTTCAAGAAGGTTCCATTTACAATACATTAAGTAATACTAGCTGTACCCAGCGGTTTCACCCGCTGCTCCAGTCCCCGTTATCACATAGGGGTTTGAGAGATAGATAATAGTCGATTCTCAGATTAACTGAATATGCATAAAAAAACATAAGAATCGGTCGAGCCGTTTCGGGGGAGTATGGGAACGAACATTGTGAAGAATTTTATATATTAGATTTACAATGTATTTGTAGTGTAAACTGTTAATATAAATTAGTTGTAAAATAAATATAATTATCTTTCTTGAATCACATTGTAATTACCAAAATAATGTAATTTCATTGCCAATATAAACAGAACCACCTTAACTATCGTCTTCACTAACCGTCTGAGAGATGACCCGATATCCTTGATGATTGCTGACAAAAACGGATCTGACAACTTCAGGATTAATTATTATAACTCAGAAGGTACCCGTTTTTGATGTGTGCGCCTTGACCGACATAAGTTTTGAACTTCAGACTTTGAGGTGTGGCAGATATTATCGTGTTGTGTTTGTAAATGCGACTGTTGAGATCCTGGGCTGAATGGTTTCTTTTGCAAGATTACTTTGTATCCCACTGGTGGCCAAAGGTTTCTCCATTTTGTACGATGTCTGGCCCAACCTGCCGAGTAGTCAAGAGCAGGGGGTTTAACACGCGGTATAAACGTAAAGTTAACATGACGAACTTTTTATACAAAATTCTTTGGAAAATACAATTTTTACAATTTTCAATTTGACAGCACGGTTGGCGCAGTGACTGTGCGATCGACTGCTGCGTTGCGTGTCGTGGGTTTGATTCCCGCACGGAACAAAATATTTGTATGACCTGCAAATAGTTGTTTGAAACAACAACAAAACTACACAAACGTTTATGTGAGTTTAAATGTTTGTAAACGCACCCACGATACAGGAGAAATTCCTAGTGTGGGGCAATGGCAAAGTAAAAAAAAATATTCTGTACCAGGCGTCTCCAGAGCGACTCAGGCGTCCAGAGTCATCGATGTTGAAGTCTATGCTCACAGTTCCAGATAAATAATAATAATAAATATCTTGGGACAACTCACACACGGCTATCTGATCCCAAGCTAAGCAGAGCTTGTTTTATGGTATTGTATTGTATAACGGGCTGGTGTCCGCAACTCCACGTCTGAGGCGCGTATTTTGCGTATGGTTGTTTTATGGTAACCAGACAACTGATATACATACTTATATAATTTATAAATACATACATATTATAAATAAATCACACCCAGACACAGAACAAACAATCATGCTCATCACACAAAGTTTGTCCTGGGTGGGAATCGAACCCACGACCTCCGACTCAGCAGTCAGGGCCACTAACCACTAGACTAATAAAACTTTTTCCCGGCCTGGGAATCGAGCCCAGAAACCCCTGCTTAGCAGTCGCGCTTGCGACCGCGAGACCAACGAAGCAGTGAGATGTGTTCATGGCTAGTCATTCCACCTCCACCTTAGATAGTCCAAAGGATTATTAGGGTTTATTAATACTCAGAGCAAGTCCAAAGAGTTGTTGTTATGAATTACTAGAAAATTGAGTCTATACAATGCTAAAATAGTCTTATAATCTTCTGCAGCTGCTACAATAATTTCAGATTACAATAAATTAATTTACCCCTTGTGGATCCGGACCAGCATTTGGCCAAGCATTTTTATCATCAAAATTATCCCCTTAATTTATAATATGCTTGCCTACATATTGTGCGTTTTATACAAGATTAAAATTTTGTCTCATTTAGTTGTTGAATATAGGGAGGTATTTTATTGTAACATTTTAAACAGTACCCCATGAAAGATGAATCTACTTTAGCTAGCCTGAAACTTGGTATTGGGAATAGAGCTTTCAATCTATATACAATGTCTGATCTATCTACATGTTTTAGAAGCAAATATACGTACTAAAATCTTCTATTTATTATCTCTTTGGAAAATCCGGTCGTGATCATAAATCATCTTAAATAAAACAACATAAAACATAAACAACCATTTATTTTTTCCTTTAACTTAATCTAAAATGACTAGATAAGATTTGGTTGCAGTGCATAAACTTGTTTTTAAACTTGACCTTCCTTGTTCTTCATTGAAATAGCAGAACTGCATTTATTAAGTATCTAAGTACTCGATGGTAATGGACATTATAAATCTATACTATATCTAAGTGTGTGTGCAAGTTTGTTTGTTACTCCTTCACGTTCAAACGTCGGGACCGATTTAGTTGAAATTTGCTATGGATATAGCTTATACCCTGGTTTAACACATAGGCTATATCTATGATCTATTCTAATGCTAAAAATATCATAAAGATGAAGACTTTGTTTGGTTGAACGTCCTAATCTTAGAAACTACTAGTTCTAATTAAAAAAAACTTTGATTGTTGGATAGCTCATTTATAGAAAAAGGTTCTAGATAGACTATACAACATCACGCTAGTATACTAAGGAGCTGAGCAGCGGATGAAATCGCCGGGCACATCTAGTTACTGATGAAATGACGTTTCAAGGTCACAGGAGCATGTTTGAATGAACATATCGAGGCAAACTTGATTGAATCTGCTACCACATTTTATTGAGGCCAATGCAAATACAAAACTGATCAAGACTAACCACAAATAACTTCCCGTTATCCTGTATAAATGTGAATGATGTTAAACTTGATGTTTTGTTATTTAACACACTTTCAACAACTATAATTATGTATTTCAACAACTATAATAAAAAATAAGAAGGTTTTCGATAGATCTGACATTTTGCATACATGTTTAGTTCGAAAATTACGCCACTTAGTGAACCATACACAGGGGTGTGTATGGTTCACAGTGGCGTAATTTTGAAATTAAATATAGCGGTCTAGTTATTTTTTATAAATTTCCTTGATATGAGTATCAAATGAGATGGTTTGCTTGCTTTGTCATACAAATTAAACACGCATGAAAAACTTCAGCTCAATCAAAAATCGGGAAGTGGGTTCAATTCAACGTCTTAGATTTTCTTACATGTTTGCTAGTGGAGCTAATAAAAGCATCATTCTTTTGCCCTTTGCTCCCAAATTAATCAGGGTCGGCACAACTTGATTTCTTCTTCCATCATCATCTGCCTAGCCTTTTCCCAACTATGTTGGGGTCGACTTCCAGTCTAACCGGATGTAGCTGAATAGCAATGTTATACATGGAGCGATTGTCTATCTGACCTCTACAACCCAGTTAGTACTGGGTAATACGAAAACCCTTAGTGAATCTGGTTGTCAGACTTTCGGGAAAATTACTACATGTAACTACTATCAAAGATCTACAAGTAACAGGCGGGGACAACAGTTTAACGCTTTCCGAGGCACTGAAGAAACTCGATATGTAACGAGTGGTCACCTACCTACAGACCAACCTAGGCAAGCGCGGCTTAACCTACAGTCGACCTGAGCGGCTGCTATTATTTAGCTACGAGCTCCTCATGTCTTCTTCTATACTTCTCTATTTTTCGCCACCTCAACTACTCACTTAACTGTGTGAAGAATGATATGACCAGAAATGAAGTGTCTGATCACTTCATTTCTGGTCATATCATTCTTTACACAGTTAATAAAAGCAAACTAAAAAAATATGCCACTTTACATTGAAGACAACAACTGCGCCCATATTTGCAAATTAAGGGCTGGTCCATGTTCTGACCTCGATTTAAAAGATGATGTAAGATCTTGTCAATTTGTTTAAAAATTTCTCCTAAGCTAGTAGGCACAACTCAACCTACACTGGTTAGAGAAATCCGGTTATAGCATAGATTACGAATTTTTGCTCGCGGCTTTATTAGCGTGAACTTGAATATTAAGTAATACTAGCTTTGGTTTTTGATTCGATGCAAGTACTCGTAATTGTTGTATGTACATACTTCTATTTGTTTTTCTTCTAGGTTTTTATTTATTTCTCTTGTCGAAATAAAAAATATTATGTCAATTTAATGCATTTTAGTTGCATGAGGCGAATTTAATGATTGTTTGTTGAGACTATCAGTGTGTCTTAAGAAAACAATGTCAGTCGAAAAAGTGCTATTTTATGATCTTGTTAAAGGAGAATTCCCAATCGAGACCCACAGTGGACTAGAGAAAAAATAATTTATGCATTTTAACATAATAAAATATGTTTTTACTTTCTTCCATTTATGCGCCACTACAATCCACAACAATTCTTAAAAAAAAGTAAGTTTACTGATAAAATAACCTGTATTTTCCTATTTAACGCTAGCAAATATTGCCAGCACCAAAAAAATATTTTGAGTATTACGACTAATGAATCGATTCGAATCGATTTATGAAAAAATACAATAACCCCAATATCATACCCACGAGACTTTACCAACTTAAGGAAATATAACAAAAAAAAAAACAGTTTGTACCCTCAAAAAAAAGAATGAGAATAACAAATCAATAATCGTTTTATAAAAAATAATCGATTTAATGTTTTTTTTTCGTGGTAGTGACAACACTGAACTGAATTTGATTCTGACACTGACAGTTCGCTTGTTGCTTCCGCCAAATGTGGATGTTTTGATTTGTGAACAAAATAACAACTTACCAAGTGAATTACTTAATGAGATCTGCTGGCTTTTCTATTAACTATAATTTGATAAATTATATTAGGATCATCCCTCCTATTATAATTTAATTACCAAGTATTGACAAAGAGAAGTTTTCTTATTATCTCACACGCAAAGACATTATTATATGGAAAATAAACCCCAAAATGTTATTTGTTTTTAATATTTCTAAAATAGTGGCGTCAATTTGAATATATTTTTAGATATCTAATACAGTTAAGATTTTAAAACAATCAACTTTTATTGTAATATTTGATGTCCACCTTGGGCCTAGGATACCATGGAGAGTGGGCATTCCCCTTTAAAAACGTTTACCCACATTATGAATTTCTTCTTAAAAGTGGGTACGTTCACAAATAAAATTAATATCTTAAACATAAACAGCCAGACCCGAAAACAATACTAATATTTGTTCTGTGAGGGAATAGAACCCACGACACGCAGCGCAGCAGCCCATCGTTCAGCTACTGCGCCAACCGTGCTGTCAAATCTGATACTTGTACAATATATCTTACGAAAGTTTGTTACTCAATGACGACAGAAATACACAGATAGATTATGGTCCGGAATTGCACTTTTTATCCTAGATGTACGATCCCATGGGCACTTTTTTAATTACGCGCGGGCAAAGCGGAGGACAAAAGCTAGCTTAACTAAGGGCCGCTTTTACCACGACGTTTCTTTCGACGTTAATTGGTCGATTGGTTGGGTGTATGTCGACTTGGCAGCACCGAAATAGCAGTTTTGAAATCGTATGTTAGTGCCACATTCGAGATTTTTTATCGAGTCAACTTATTTTTATCATGTTTTGATTTTCACACAGCCTATGTTCATATGTTCGAATTTAGTAAAAATATTTTTTATCGTAGATTTAAAAGTACAAAATTAGTAAAACCACACCTTAAACTATTTGAATAACACACAGTTCAAAGTGTACAGAGTTCCCAATAAACGCTAAGTGAATCTATAAAAGTTGCCTACCTAGTTCTGAACTGAGGAATTTATGTTTGGATGATTGATAGAGATGTGGCAATTTGATTAACGACCATATATCCAAATAGCGTAAAGATATTATTGTTTAAAATTTACGGAATGCTCTCAGACCTAACTGCTGTATACTGTACTAGTATTCACTAGTCCTTACAATTCTACTGAAATAATCTTTATAATTTTAAGAGTAAACTGGTTTTTACACGTGTTTTTTTCTGTGAACTTGAAAACATATTCAATGTCTCGTTGTACGTTTAAACTTTAATTTAAAAGCAAGCATAAATTTGCGTCTAGTTTTATTTAAATAATTCATCATGTTTTATAATCTTTTGATAAATTACTTCCTGTTTTTGAGGAAGTATTTTCTGACTGTTTCAGAAGTTGACTTGATTGACAAACAAATTAACCAATATAAACTTGAAAATGTGAATAAATGGCCATTTTTTAGTATACGTGTGGAAAACAGCGCTATTTTATGACACTGAAGTATAATAAGTCAATGGGTTTAGTCTATTACTATCCCTCAAAAAATATTAACTGTTATTACACTATATTATCTTCTTTTCAAATTGAATTGATGATAATTTCCTTTTTTCCCCGAATTGATGGTAAAATATTTATCTCATTATTAGAGTCGTGCTTAAAAAGTATATTGTACGGAAGATTTAGTCAATTATTAAAACTTAATCAATTTAACGCGACTTATCATCCACAGTAATTAATTAAAATTAGGAATTACTTGTTACTTTTATCATTAATTTAATTTCACCCAAAACCTAAAAGAAAAGATTTTAATCCTTGTACTTATTTAAATAATCTAATATTTTATTGTAAACAAGTTCGGGAGCGTTGTCGCCATAAATGTGGTTATGATGGCTCCAGTAAGGTTCAGGCACAACGTAGTTCTCCACCAAATTAGGTAACTTGGACACTAAAATATCTACGTCTTTCAGTGACGACAACATATCATTTTGAGCACTTATTAATACAATTGGGGAGGATACTCGGGAGACATTGTACTGCGGAGTCTTTCGAGTTCCGTATCGTCCGATATTCCCTTCAGTACCTTCGTCATATCGCTGGAAATTCCCGCTCAAAACTAACTGTGCAAAATGTGCTATGTTCTTTATTGATGTACCGCTTAACGTATGAGCCATTGCCACAGATACATCTTTGAGTGGTATAGTTCCAGGTTTGTAGCCAGTTGACAAAGTTAGTACTGCTTCACAAATTTGAGGAGCTAACTCACACAAGTATTCCACAATGAAATGTATGATATGCTCCCTACCAAATATTTCACTTAAGCCGGCATTATCAATGAAAGCTTTTATCGCGAAGTAGTTTTGAGCACCAAGGCGCACTAAAGGATTGTTTAAATTCCTCATCCATGCTACAGGCCCCAGCATGATGGCTACCCTAACCTTATCATTGTATTCAGGCCGCAAAGAATTCGTAATAAAATAATCTGTGCTACCTTGAGAGTGTCCCATATAAAACAACTTTGAATGTCCAGTTGTGCGCAGAATGTAGTTGATAATTGCAGGTACATCGAAGTTACCATGTTCGTCGAACGAGAAATGCCAGAATTCTGGATCCTTATTAGGGTCAAGGTTAACGTGTCGTCGAGAATAAAAGTTCCCTCTGTGGTTGGCTGCCCACACGTCGTAACAGTTACTGGCCAGTACGTAGCCGATACCAGTCCGTGTTCCAGTAACTATCCACATCTCTGCTGTATCAAATAATCCATGCAACAAAAACACTGGGTACGGTTTAACCGCTTCACTGCACTTTGATAATATTCTAAACACATTTAAAATGTATCCATCTTCTGTGGTCACTGTATGCACTTCTGTTGGATACTTGTACTTGTCTGTAAGTTCTGTGAAGTTCAAGTATACATCCTCGTTGAACCCCAAAGCCTTCTTGAATTCTCGTTTCTGTGGCAAGGAATACGATACGAGCCTTGGTCGAAACGTGGGACTTGATGTGTCGATATGAAGCATAGACTGTGTCAGTATCAAAGCATATAGTGTAAATTTAATGAAATATTGTTCCATCTTTATTCTTATGTCACGGAAAGTTTAACAACGTATGTTTTCATTGTAAACCAGTATCCAGTTTTATAACATTCGATTGACCTTACAGGAAGGTCTTAAAGATGCGTGTAAAAAATAAACTGTATATTATAGAGATGAGACTACTGTATTTCTCACGATAGATTAGAATACAATGTCATGGGCTTGCGAGGTGAACAGTTGAATAGATTCCATGTACTTCCTGGTGTTAAATGCTTGTTTGTTAACGTTTTGCGACAGTGAAATGATATTTAATACAGCTACATGCTTTATATAAAGCTTCCTTTAAAAATGACCTTAAAAGTAACACGATATTTACAGGAAATCAAACCCAGTTTAAATTGTAAAAAGTAACAATTTTTTTGCAAATTCCTTGTGTGAATTGAGTCTATATAACGTAAATCATTGCAAGAAGTTAGTCACTATTAGGGCACTAGCTGCTAAATAGTGAGGTACTAAGCAGGAACCGTTTCCATTAATCATTTGTTTTTGCGCTTATACAATCTTCATGGTCAGTATTTATATTGGCATTTAATTCAAAATAAGTAAGTATTTATGTTTTTTTTTTGGAAATATTTAGATCTGTTGACCTTCAGACACGTCATTATCAGTATTATATAATGATAAACGGAAGTTGATTGCACATTAATTTGTCTGACCAATTGTATATAAAGCAGCGCGCTGGTTTGTTGGCTTTGCAGTAGATACTTTGATAGAAACATGTACGGACAGTCTGATTTGGTGCTGGGGTCTTACAGATTAACCGGATGTGTTTTTTTTTTGTAGATGAGAAATCATCAAATAGCTTTACCCAGTCTGGGCGGAGCGAGGCGGAGTGTGAGACTTTTTCTGACTAAACCCGCCCATGTTCCTTCTATTGCCCTTTACGTTTCGGGGCCGCGGTATCTCTTTCAAACGGCCCGCAACCCCGGCAGGCGCGCGTGGAACACTGTCGCGCCGTCGACACGGCCTGAACCGGATGATTATCTGAATTTTACATGGAGCGACTTCATATCTGACCTTCACAATTCAGTTAGAACTCTGTATTACACTTGGTAAGACTGCTTGTTAGACCTTTGAACCAAAGGCTACCTGTAACGACAGCCAAAGATGAGCTGAAATGACAGCCGGAACTAAGGTAACTAAAACTAATTTTATTGCAGTACCTACAATACCTACAAACATTTTCGACATAGTGTCGAATGATAGTTAAAAAAAACACGTATTGTCATTGTATTCATCTACAGTTATTTACAAACTATAGATACAAGGTGATTTGTACTTCAATGATGATAGTAATTACTATTACCATGTTACACACGGCGATTGAGAAATAAAGATAAAGATTGTTCTACCAATAATTATTATCATTATTAAAACTATGATAGGATTGCTGAGATCTTTTATGAAGGGCGGGGTGGGGGGTGCGAATGTAAGGGGGGCCTCTATGGGGGACAAGAGACTCCTGGTTGTAGTAGGAACAGTGTGGTACTGGTCGGTAGGAGTTCGATATAACATCCCTTTTTACCGGACGGGAGGTATCAACGGGGACTTCTAAAAAAAAGCAAAAGAAAGCTTATCGTTTGCCGAACGATATTTCACCGTCCAGCTGTTTTTATCTTTCAATGAGTTATCGACAAACACATTGAAAGAACGTTTTGAAAGTCTTTTATACGTTTTAAAAATATTTCAGAAATTGTCCTCCTCTTTCTTTAGAAATAACAGGAGGGGGGGGGGGCAAAATTGACGCGGGTTAAGAAGCTAATATCTCATGAATTACCTAAGAAAAAAAACTTAGGAACCTCGATATCATTTTCACGAGAGTATATACATAAAGTTATAAACATAGGTATTTTTTTCGACACTCATGTACGTATGTCATATGTGTTATATATATGTACAGCGATATATGAGAAGCTCGTGGCTAAATAATAGCAGCCATTCGGGTCGATCTTTATGTTAAGCCGCGCTTGCCTAGGTTGGTCTGTGGATGGGTGACCACCCGTTGCATATCAAGTTTCCTCCGCTTTCCGAGGGAAAGCACGTTAAGCTGTTGGTCCCGGCTGTCATTTGTAGATCTTTGACAGTTAGATAGTCATTGTTCCGAAAGTCTGACAACCAGTCTTACCAAGGTGTATCGCATTACCCAGTACTAACTGGATTGTGGAGGCCAGATAGGCAGTCGCTCCGTGTAAAATACTGATATTCAACTGCATCCGGTTAGACTGGAAGCCGACCCCAACATAGTTGGGAAAGACTAGGCAGATGATGATGATGTACAGCGTTATATAGAAGGCACCTGCTCTCAAAATTTCAACTATGGCACCACAGTTTGGGAATAATATAGCTGTGACATGTAGACAGACAGACAGGACGAATCTATAAGGGTTCTGTATTGGCCATTCAGCAAGGGAACCCTATTGAAGAACAAGATTTCGTACCAATTAGCATAATTACGTTTACGGAAGTTACGGAAGCAATGTTGTAGGTTTATTATCTAAAAAAAATGATCAAGGACCATGACAAAAACCGGTCAAGTGCGACACCTGTGTAAGAGAGTTCCGTACAATCTTGCGACATAAACGGCTATATCTTTTCACTGCGTACGCTTAGAAGGTGGATTTTTACAGTTCCAAGGGACCTCAGACTTTAAGTATGTGATTTTAATTCAACTCGATAACTCCACTCGTTCCCGAGATGAAGGATCTTGACAGTCAGACAGACAGATGGACATCAAAGTGATCCTTTAGGTTTCCGTTTCTTTCCTTTTGAGGAACCCTAGAAATGTCAAATTTGATTTATGGAAACTTAAAATATATGTATAATTTATAGAAATATTTTAAGAAGTCTTAACAAAGTTGTTAAAGCCTAATTTTGTAGGAACAAGTTGGAAGAAAATAAATATTATCAAAAACTAAAACCTGGCAGCTGAAAAATCACGTTCGTATAAATGATAAATGATGTTTATTTTGCAAGTAGGTTTTCACAAACACTTTTACACGTCTTTTTTTTAAACTAGATGAGGTCGGTGTTTCGTATCCGACTACACTGAGAAGAAACAGCCGAAACAAACTCAGAGGTCATAGTCTCTTTTAAGGTCCAGACAAAATATCTTGGTCAACTTACATGAGGACTATGCAGACTAGTGTCTGAAATGGTCTTTTTAAGAAAGCACCACACACTGATTGAGTGGACCTGTCCAGTTGCACGCATTTGTCAGTTATCGTGTAGCTCGACTCAAAACCCAAGGAGCTCAACGAAACGATGAACAATACCAAAAAAAGGACATTTGTGTAGGTCCCTTATAGTACTCAAACTGCCAGACAATCGTCAAAAACAAACAAAGTAAATAAAAGTTATGGTCCACATGGTCCTCACATTTACAATAAACAACTACAGACTAGAAAATATTTACAAAATTAAATTAATGAGATCGTAAAAGTACGAATAAGAAAAATTACTAATGTTATAAAGGTAAAAGTTTGTGTATGTTTGTTACTCGTTCACGCTCAAACGCCTCAACAGATTTGGATGAAATTTGGTACGCAGATAGCTTACACCCAGGTTTCACATTTAGGTTGGACTTTTATCCCATTCTAACAGTTTTGCCCGCAAGTAAAACTACGCGGCGCTGCTAGTATTTAATAAATAGACACAGTAATGTTCAGAGGATAGCTGTGGTAATATGCCATATGTATTGCTATATATTTTTATATTTCTTCTTTGTTTAAATAAATAAATTATTTGTTTTATTAATTTGTTTTTTGTTTATATTATATATATTTTTTTGTGTAGGTGGCATACGAGATAGTAATCAGATACCTATATGTACAATACAAACTGATCCCACTTAAGGAAGCTAAGCAACTATACAAAACCATAAGTTACAATATCAGCGGTCGCTTTTTCACGTTACCAGAGGTCTGGACTTATTTTACATTGCTGCCTTCTGGGCACTTTGTCTATTGGCAACAATGTGGACGAATTGTATGTCGACGCTTTGTAATTATTTTATCACTAGCTTTTGCCCGCGGCTTTGCTCGCGTAAATTCGGGGTAACACAGTTCCCCTTTCCTGATTTGCAGGTACCCGCTACCTGTAGTTTTTGCCCTTGCGCCTTATTTATTGCAATGACAAAGCTAAGTTTTCCCTTTTCTTCGCTCCTTCCCCGCATTTCTCACTTTAAAAAAATGCCTATGTCCGTCTCTAGGGTCTCAACTATCTCTGTGCTAAAATTCATCAAAATCGGTAACAAACAAACAAACGAACTCACTTTCGCTTTTATAAAATTAGTAAGGATTTTTATATTTGTATATTTTATGTCGACTTCTATAGCAGTTGCAATATAATAAATCCTTACTGAAACACATTGTTAGTAGAACATAAATGTCTATGTGGTTTGCAAATGGCGTTCGTAGTTGATAGGTCGACCGGCCTTGAGGTTAATGTAGGGCCGTCCTGATCGGGGCTATGAATTAGAATGAGAATGATCGGAATTTTGTGATTTAATTTATAGGTATACGTAAAGCGTTAGTGTGTTTGAGGTAAGCTGTTATTTATCTGTGGCTTGATATATTTCTATAGACAATATAGAAGTTATACCACGAGCACGCAGTGTAAACGAAAAGATAACTTGTTTTTTTTTAGAAAATACACCTATCCTGTAGCATTTTAGTTGAATTGTTTGTAACAAGCAGATTCAGCAATATTTTTAGGGTTCCGTACATCAAACGACAAAACGGAACCCTTATGGATCACTTTTTTGTCCGTCTGTGTGTGTGTCTGTCAAGACCCTTTTTCTCGGAAACGCTTTAATGTATCAAGATGAAATTAAAACCATATATATATGTTACATTTCAAAAATATATAAAAAATAAAGTGTATTTAATTAGAATTAAACACATCGCTTATAATAATATCGCTGATCGCTTTGAAGAAAAAAATACCTAGTATAAATAAATTAAAACTTTAATAAGTTTAAAACTGCAAAAAGTAGTACAGCAATTTATGAGGTTGACTCTACACATATTACATTGCTCAACACATTACTGTTGTGAACAGCTTACAATAATAGGAAACATCTGCCTCCTATTATATAATGCTAACCTTGACACATTACAGGAGTGTGAACAAAGCATACTTATGAAAACCGGCCAAGAGCGAGTCAGACTTGCGCACCGAGGGTTCCGTACAAACTTACTACTTACTAAACAGCCATATCTTTTGACTGACTTGATATAGGTTTGATTTCACAGCACAAAAGGACTACAGACATCAGTATATGGTTTAAATTTCAACTCGATACCTTCACGTGTTCCCGAGATAAAGAGTCTTGACAGATAGACAGACAGACGGACAACAAAGTGTTCCGTTTTTTTTCTTTCGAGGTACGAGGAACCCTAAAAACAGATTTATACTCTTATACAGACATAGAAACTCTTTAATTATACAAATAAGTAGATTATACATTTATAGTGTTGTATTACTAATTTTTATACGTATTGCCATGACCGTGATGAACTTTATAAAAGAGCCTTGTACTTAAGGAGAGTGTATTCGTTATAAAAATTAAGTATTTCTTTTGAGGAAATAAACAAATTGTGTTGCTTTGCAAATAAAGATTTATTTTGTTTTAATTACATACTATACAAGTACATACTAACACAACTTCAGGGTTTAAAAAATAAAATTTACCTCCAAAGAAAGAAATGTCATTTATATTTTTCAACTCAAATAAATCTCTTATTTAAAAATTACCTTGTTACGCCATGTTTTTCCAACCATAAATTGTACAGATCAACTATCAAAGTTGAGCTGATCTATAAGAAATGAAGAAATAGTCCGTATGAAGATGCTGAAAAAACATCGGTGCACAAACAAGTTACCATAAACACGTGAATTTGAACCCAGTTATTCCAAATTTGCAGGTCACATTCCAATATGAAAGGAAATTAATTCCAATCATATAGAGTGATGACATCAACCAACCTCATCAGTATCTGCCCAGCTTTTTCCTAACAATGATGGGGTCGGCTTTCAGTCTAACCGGATGCCGTTAAATTCTAGTATTTTTAAAAAATATATATTTTTTTTTATATTTTTAACTTAATTCTCTGCTCGCTGCTCATTATTTCTGTTACTAACTAACCTATCATTAGCAGTAAGCCACTAGAAACAATTTATAAAAAGACTTAATTCTATATAATATAATTAATATTAGATAGTTTAGCTTTTGATACTACCATCGATCCACTGGCCGGTTTTCCATTGTAGCGACAAGTGGTGGGTTGATAAGGTTCCCCCAAAAAATACACTCAAATGAAAGTCGGCTGGTTTGGACACGCGGGGCCCGATTTTGCGCCGGGCCCGTAGCAATTGCTAATCTTGCTACGTGGTTGAAACAAAATTGTTTGTTATAAAACTATAATAAGCAACTATTATGTTTTTTTTTTGTTTCATGGTGGAGAAAAGCATCGCCTTAACTAATGATATAATTTTTCTAATGACCATGATACGAATTCTGTCATTTAACCTTAGTGATGATAAGGCAATTAACTGTATCACTTATGGAAGTGAATCGATCTAACATCATTATAACAGCCCTAACATGGGTTGGGGCTGTTATAATGATGTTAGATCGAGCTATATTTCTTATCATCATAGTGTCACCTGAGCGCTGTTTTGTTGTACAATGATTTAAAATTAAAGTTCAAAAAGTGTTACCGATACCGATCGTTTTTAACCGACTTTAAAAAAGGAGGAGGTTCTATGCTCGACTTCGGTCTGAGGTCCCATATCAATTTTATTTATATTGCTTAGTTAGTTTATGAGTTATAGTCTATAATACATATTTTTTTCTTCTATGTCTAAGTATATGGATGATCTGCTAATCTTTTGGTAACAATGGAAAAGTAATGATCTATTAAAAATTAAATGATATATCATCATCATACCATAACTAAAAAACCGGCCAAGAGCGTGTCGGGCCACGCTCAGTGTAGGGTTCCGTAGTTTCCCGTCCGTCACAATAAGTGTTCCCACTTATGAGTTTAAAGGTGGAGGAGCGTGCAATGTTGCACGCTCCGCGGCAGGCGCTCCAACAGTGTTTGTACAAAAAAGACAAAAAGTTGTACAAAATACAACTTTTTGTCTTTTTTGTACAAAAACTGTTGTGTCAATCAAGTTCAAAATGATTTTCATAGAAAGTCCTTATAAAGTTCTACTTTTCAGATTTTTTTCATATTTTCTAAACTTATGGTTCAAAAGTTAGAGGGGGGGGGGACACATTGTTTTTTTACTTTTGGAGCGATTATTTCCGAAATTATTGACAATATCAAAAAATGATTTTAGTAAACCCCTATTCATTTTTAAATACCTTTCCAACAATATATCACACGTTAGGGTTGAAATTTAAAAAAAAATCACTTCCCACTTTACATATAGGGTGGCTACCCTAATAAAACATTTTTTTCTAATTTTTATTTTACCACTTTGTCGGCGTGATTGATATACATATTGGTACCAAATTTCAGCTTTCTAGTGCTAACGGTCACAGAGATTAAGCGAGGACGGACGGACGGACGGACGGACAGACAGACATGGCGAAACTATAAGGGTTCCTAGTTGACTACGGAACCCTAAAAAAGAGCTTTAAGTAAAGTTATTTTCCACCTTGTTGGTTTTTTTAAAGTCGGTTTGTTTTTACTAAAAAGTGTTTTTATTTCAGCATTTTTTAGGGCACGTGGGGCAGCTACGGTAGGAAGGGCAGTTGGGGCATGTAGAGCAGGTTTGGCAGACAGGGCACTTAGGTCAGCTAGGGCACGTAGGGCAGTTAGGGTTCGTAGGGCAATAAATGCTGGTAGGTTCAGCAGGGCAGGCAGGGTACGTTTGGCGGGTAGAGTAGGTAGGTAGAAAAATTGCATTGCAACGCATGCCGTGCACAGCTAGTTCTTTAATAAAAGTATGATAATCTCACGAATAACGACATCACTATGGATGGACCCTATATATGTAAGCGGCATCTATGTGACACCTGCTTGTTGATACAAACTGAGCCATGACTTCAGGCCCAGTGTATTACGTATACGCACAACGTAATCTTGACTCCAAATTCGCAATACTTTGGTGACGCACTCGTATATTGAGCAATTGGTTTCCCTAAGGCGACACTTTCGACTTGGGAGGTTAGGTATACATTCAACGTGACATGGTTTTCTTACTTGGTCATTCATAGTATATGTATTTGACGGCACGGTTAGTGACTGCCGCGGTGGGCGCCGCGGGTTCGGTCCCCGCACGGAACAAATATTCGTATGTCCTACTGATAGTTGTTCCGGGTCTGGCTGTTTATGTATGTGAGTTTAAATGTTTGTAAACGCACCCACGATACAGGAGAAAAGACTTCCAAGAGTGGGGAAGTTTTTTTTTATAAAAAATCAAACTAGTTAGGTGTGACGTTTTTTAATACTCTAAAACAAGCATTGGGACTGGGCAGGAAATTTCTGCCGCTTGCCGGATAACTAAGCCATAATAGTAGGAAACTGGTGCCCTGACACAGTAAGGCGAAGTCGCGCCAGGCCTCGAAGCAAGGCAGGGCGAGTCGAATAGGTTACGTTGCAGAACGGGAAGGATACGCGCGGGTTCGCGAAAAATTTATAGATTGGAAGGAGGTTTTGGCCCAGAAGTGGGACCGAGCAGGCGAGAAAAAAGGAGCACAGCGGTGGACTGGGTTGCGGGTTGTTCGAAAGAGATACCGCGGCCCCGGAACCTAAAGGGCGATAGAAAGAACATGGGTGGGTTTTAGTCGGTACAAGTCTGACACTCCCCCCCGCTCAGCAAAAGACAGAAGACGAACACCTCTTCTGTCTTTTGCTCTTTGTATTCCGGGGCCGCGGTACGTCTATCTAACGAACCTGCAGTCCCGGGTTATTCATACTAAAGAGCTCAATTACAATGTATAGTATACGTAATATTATGCACCAGGTTTCCTTGAAGATTGCATGTTCAGAGGAGTCTTGACCTCTGAAATCATCTCGAAGTCATTTTGTTATGATCATTTGCATAGTGTTAGGGTATCAAACTTAACTTGTTTTTTTAAGTCAACTTTTCTTTTCACTGACGTAGAGGAAATACTCAGTGAAAAATGTTATTAAAATGTCACATAGCCCATTTCATTGTTTGTCATAATATATGATAATGTTTACATTAATAGCGGTTCAACAAAATGGTAATTGTGAGAAAATGACTGTTTTACAAAAAGACTACTTATTTTTAAATATGACCAATGATATGATAACATAACATCCCTTTACAGGATTGTGTTATTAACCGACTTCAAAAAAAGGAGGAGGTTCTCAATTCGACTGTATTTTTTTGTATGTTTGTACTCGTTTTCTCTGACAATTGTGGATCGATATTCAAAATTCTTTTTTATAATTGAAAGGGTATTCATTCAGGGGTTTCGTATGAATTTTATCTATATTGCTTTATTAATTAGTAGCTGGCGCCCGCGGCATCAACCGCGTGATACAGATAAATATGTATCCTATGTGTTATTCCAGACTAAAATCTACGTCTGTGTCAAATTTCATCCAGATCCGTTAAGCCGTTTTGACGTGAAAGAGTAACAAGCATCCATACATCCTCACAAATAAATGCATTTACAATATTAAGTAGGATCTCCTTTCTTTTTTCTGTCGATATTTCATTTTTTTTTTTGTCTGCTTGCTTTCATAATATTTTGAACATATACTAATATCTCTTAAAAGAAATGAAAAATGAGTACTCGATTATAATTTGTGTGAGATTATATCATATCTCTAAGTCTACGCAGTCAATATATTCGTTATAGACGTTAATGTAGCAAGCTTTTACGGAACCCACGGTGTGCAAGTCCAACTAGCACTTGACTGGATTTTTTATATTTTCAAACTTTTCTTGACATTTATATAACCTACTTTTAAGACGTTACCCTCCTTTCCTCGCCTTTCCTCGCATCTCGCATTCGCATTCAGAGTTTGAGATTGATTATGCTTCTTAAAATAATATTTTCACACAAACAGGACAACCAGCTGATCCGCCGAACAGCGAGGCACTGCGTGTATTGTCTGCCGTTAGATTACTATACGAGAATAACTAGTACATAAGACAATGGTTAACCCTTACAATAGCTACTGTTACTAAGAGTGTAATCGAGCTAGCAATTACATAATGGATAGTGTTGAATGTCATGTGTCTGTCTGTAACTGTTTTTATCTGGCAGTTTTAATATTTTATGCAAGTATTTTGAGAGAAGATTATGTTATGGGCTAACAACATAGATGGGCCAGGCCCTGGGTAGCTCACCGTCCGTCCGTCTATTGACGACAAGCCGTGTTGACGGCGCGTTAGTGTTCCACGCGCGCCTCAAAGAGATGTCAGCAAAGCAGAGGGGTCTGCCAGGGCCTCCGCCTGCCGGGGTTGCGGGGCGTGTTCGAAAGAGATACCGCGGCTCCGGAACGTTAAGGGAAATAGAAGGAACATGGGTGGGTTTTAGTCAGTACAAGTCTGACACTCCGCATATCAGGGTCGGGAACAGTCTAACCGAATGCAGCTGAATACCAGTTTTTTACATGGAGCGGCTGACTATCTGACCTCTACAACCCAGTTAGCAGTTAATTGAGCACTTGGTAAGATTATGTCATGATTTTTATCTGTCACTGCGTTGATGGCCTAGTGGCCGAGAGCTTGAGGTCCTGGGTTCATTTCCTATTTTTAGTAGCTGCCGGAGTCTGGATTTGTGCAACATTGATGACATGGGCTCCTTATATGAATTGCCTGTAAAATAACATGTAGCTTAAATACGACTGGCAAAATGTAGTGGTACTAAAGCTGCACCTCTAAAAATAAAGTTTGAAAGTTGCGCCTGTTACAGGAAAATTGAAAGGGAGTCGTTTGCCTGTATGGACTTGTAATGAGGAGGGATGGAGCACATGTGACTAAAAGAGTGATAGATCTGAATGTTGATGAATGGAGAGGAAGGTCAAAGAAAAGATGGATGGATTGTGTAAGGAATGATATAAAGGAGAAAGGAGTAAATGATACCGTCGCCTGACATTGGAGAAGAAAGCGTGATGCGCCGACTCCAAATATAATGGGACAAGGGCAAATGACTATAACAGCACCTCTATCCCACCTTTTAGGGATAACGGGCGTGATAACTCATCCGGAAAGGAAATGACAACAATGATTTGCGTTTCAAAACCAAAGACATTTTTAAGTCAACTCATTTTCATATTTTCTTAAGTAAGTCCTTATTCATATGCTAACGGGTCCTTATTCAAAAATAAATTGACAGCTCATCCCTTTATGCGGATATAAAAAACTTCGAAACTTGTGGGTCAGTAACCGACTGTGTACTCGAACCGACGACCTTTGCATGCGCGTGCGCATCTTCAAATGCCAGCGATTGAGTAATTACAAGCTTCGTGTCAGAGGAGCATTGATGTAACAGTTTACGTATTACATGGACTTAAACATTTTTTTATGTACATTGATACTTTACTACCCATTTGAAGAGTATCGTCTAAACATAAGCAGTAATGTTTTTCAAAAGTAAAATTGTCGTAGGTGTTTTTTTCTGGTTTTATTCATTATTACGTGTCTTGTTTGAGCAGAAGACGACTATTGACAATTGAATTTGAAAATGTTGTTTGTTTAAAGTACTTAGACGTTTAAATCCATAGTTTATATGGCTCTGCGTAACTCAGTAGTTATGTAGGGTACTGTAACGTGTTTACATGGAAATAGCTTTCCTTTGAAGTTGGGTTTTTTTTTTGGGGTGGGATATCATCAAATAACTTCCCCCACTCTGGGCGGAGCGGGGGGGGTGTCATACTTGTACTGACTAAAACCCACCCATATTCCTTCTATTGCCCTTTATGTTCCGGGGCCGCGGTATCTCTTTCGAACAACCCGCAACCCCGGCAGGCGGATGCCCTGGCAGGCCCCTCTACTTTTGCATCTAACTGCTTTACTACTAACTTGGGCTTGAATAAATATAAAAACTGGCCACGGAGGTTGACATAAACAGCCATGTCTTTTGACTGGGTCGAATTACAGGGTTGATTTTTTCACAGCTTCAAGGGACCACAGATTTGAAAACATGGTATTAACTCGATACCTCTAAGAGTTCCCGAGATAAAGGGTTTTGACAGACAGACGTACAACAGAGTGATCCTATAAGGGTCCTTTAGAGGTACGGAAAACCTACAAAGAGGCTTCAGTTTGAGTATAGAATTATTCTATTATGCTGGTAACTCTATTTCAAAGTCAATTTGATTGACATAAATGTATGTTGTTTTCATATAAAAGTGTTTTGTTTTGTACTAGAACTTCTTTGTAAGCATAAAGAAAAGCTATAGAAAAATGATTGTACCAGATGTAATCAAAATTTTTAAACAATAAAAAAAAAATCGGCATTCAATCATTTCTAGGCAATAACCTGCTCTTTAAGGGTTCTGTACCTCAACAGGAAAAAAAATAACCCTAATATAATCACTCTGTTCTCTTCTTCCTCGAGTACTTAACTAGTAGTATTTGATTGACTGATTTTATTTCAGGCTTACGTTTTTGTGTCTTAACCAGTTAGAGTTAAAGTTTGATTTAGATGTAACTTACAAGTCCATCCAGCATCTTACTTTAGACCAAGGTGCTTGACCGGAAGATGACATTTTCTCAGTAAAATACGAGTAGAAAATGCCTAAGGCATTAAGTCCGCCTTTGTACAGTTTTTACATGTGCATAAAGTTTTGATAAATAAATAAAATATTCTTTGTTAATTCCATTATCACATTGAACACTCCTAGTATCGATAAAAACTAAAATATTTAGGTAAACGACTTCTTACATCATTGCTATATTTAGTCACCCGACGGTTGTCAATATTATTATCCAAAGTTATCAAGGCTAAGAAAATGAGGTAATTCTTAATGATACAATTTCTACATTAATAATGTACTTAAATTCCTTATTCGTAATGACAGAGTCTACTGGTTTAGTTAGAGGATATGATGTCATTTTATTTAATGTAATGTGTTCCGTAAATTCATAAAAGTTAATTAATGGAAATAGATTAAGTATTACAAATGATGTGATCATTAAATTAATGTGATATTGTGTCATAAGATGAAGATCAAATAAATAAAGTCTACTAAAACGTCATCAGTTTCACTTTGTATAGGTCAATCATCGGTGATGTAGGAAGAGAGTTTGGAAGAAGAATAAGAATTTTGTGGTGTTGTAAATAGGTTTGATCTCCATACGATAAACCACAGATTTTATGACCAATATCATAGCAACTGTAACTCCTGACACATGTTAGAAAATGTCCTTGTAGTTTTAAGAGATTTTACTCAATATAAAATCTGAGCTATAAGTCTCTTTTTTGCGGATGGGAAATGATCAAATAACTTCCCCAGCTCTGGGTGGAGCGGGGAGGAGGGGTGAGTTTTAGTCTGACTTTTACTGACCTACCCATGTTGCTTCTTTTGGCCTTATGTTCCGGGACCGCGTTATCTCTTTCGAACAATGCGCAACCCCAGCGACCTATTAGAGCTACCTATTAAATTAGGCTCCGTGACTGCTACTCAGAAACTCCTGACGAAAAAACCCAATAACACTTTGCCCGGTCTAGGAATCAAACTCAAGAGCTCACAACTTGCAAGGCCAACGAATAAAAACACTCCAAAAATAATGTCGACACGGTTGGCGCAGTGGCTTAGCAATCGACTGCTGCACTGCGTGTCCCGGGTTCGATCCGGAACAAAAATTTGTATGTCTGGTTGTTTGTGTATGTCAGTTTAAATGTTTGTAAAAGCATCCACGATACAGGAGAAATTCCTAGTGTGGCGCAACGTTTAGAAAAAAAAGTTCTTTATTAAAATAGTCTACCATACACCGTTGTACCTATATGATATACAATCAGTACCAAGTGCGCGTACGTCTGGACTGTGCACAATTTCGTGCGCGCAGCCTTTATGAATAATAAGCAAGGAGTACCGTTTCGTATCAACTTATTTGGATCGCATTGAGTTATTGCCATTGACTATGGATTCTTGGGAAGTAAGGCATCGTATGTTAATGTGGTAGATGATTTGAATAATTTTATTTATAAGTGTGGTGATGGCTGCCAGTATTATTCTAAAGGGATATCGTTTTTTTTTTTTTTTTTACTTTGCCCCACACTATGAATTTCACCTGTATCGTGGATGCTTTTACAAACATTAAACTGACATGACCCGCGCCTTCGTCCGCGTCACATCAGAAATAAAGTAGCCTATATGTTATTCCAGACTACAATCTACCTCTGTGCCAATGAAAATGAATTAATAATAATAGGATTAGGATCTTAATTTTGGTATTATTTTTTATTTAATTTTCTATTTATTTTTCTATTTAATTATTATTTCCTAGAACTAA
The DNA here is from genome assembly GCA_905475445.1 of Ochropleura plecta. Lineage (NCBI taxonomy): Eukaryota > Metazoa > Arthropoda > Insecta > Lepidoptera > Noctuidae > Ochropleura > Ochropleura plecta. The sequence continues at coordinate 18,077,649 of FR997725.1, read as the reverse complement.
GTCTGGAACAAATTATATTTAAAATGCCGCAGTATTATACTTCTGCAGCTATCTTAGTTTCTTTTTGTAAAATTGTCTTACCAAAATTGGTCCAAGATAAACGTTTTTTTAAAATAATGTTTGTTTGTACCGAATAGGCTCCGAAACTCCTGGACCTATTTTAATAACTGCTGTTGTTCGTCAATAGAAAGATAAATTGTAACATAGGCTATTTAACAACGTCTTGGGCAAGCGTGGTGATCAATGCTCGTGCCTACTCTGTTAGAGAAGAGTCCATTGCTTTAGAATAGTTTAGGCAGGTTTAAAATATTATTATCACAGTGTCGTGATTCGCTCGTGGCTAAATAATAGCAGCCGCTCGGGTCGATCTTTAGGTTAAGCCGCTCTTGCCTAGGTTCGTCTGTGGATGGGTGACCACCCGTTACATACCGAGTTTCCTCCGTGCCTCGGAAAGCACGTTAAGCCGTTGGTCCCGGCTGTCATTTGTAGATCTTTGACAGTCGTTACAGGTAGTCAGTGTTCCAAAAGTCTGACCACCAGTCTTACCAAGGGGTATCGTTTTACCCAGTATTAACTGGTTGTGGAGGTCAGATAGGCAGTCGCTCCACGTAAAATACTGATATTCAGCTGCATCCGGTTAGACTGGAAGCCGACCCCAACATAGTTGGGAAAAGGCTAGGCAGATGATGATGAGTATCGTGATTCATAAACAGGCGGTTCGGTTTACTCTTTTGTTTATAGGATGCATGTTGGATTGATTAAAGTTTACAAAGACAGCCTTCTAAATCAACTGTGGACGAACCTTGCGTGGTTCATCCCAAATAACCAGATCAGTTCGTTCTTATGCCATTAATAATATATCATACGGATCGGAATCTGGCGAAATTTGCGTACTATCGGGTACACCTTTAACCTGACTGGTCTAACCCGTAAGGTAAGGTAGAGCTGCCGGGGTTGCGGGTTGTTTGAAAGAGATACGGCGGCCCGGAACGTAAAGGGAATAGAAGGAACATGGGTGGGTTTTAGTCAGTACAAGACTGACACTCCGCATTTAATAACTTCCCGCTCCGCCCAGACCGGGAAGTTATTTGATGATTTCCCAACCAAAAAAAAGGTAAGGTAGAGAAAATAATGAATGAATTGTTAGATTACAGTACATGTCAAGATTTTCGTGTCGTATCGATTGTACATAATTATGTACAATAGAAAATCCGAAAGAATAAATAATCTGATGTAAAAACATCAGATTAAAAAAGATTAATAAAAAATAGTTTAGAAAGACTTAAAAATTAGTCTTTCGTATTTGATTTTCTGTGTGAGAAAAGGGTACGAAGAATCATCTTCGTTCATGTTTAAATGACCAAGTACAGGGTGAATAAATACAGAATCACCAAATACATTCGATACGAGTCTTTGCACGAGATTTAGTTTCTATCAAATTCTAGAGCCTACAATGTTTATTAAATAGTTACTCAGTAATTTAATTTGAAAATGCAATGTTACTAAGACACGATCTAAAAATACCTGAGGTAATTCAATTTCTTTTGTTAGTTCATTTGGATGGAACAGTAGTCAGTACCCTATTCTTAAAATGTTTCACAAAATTCCTTTATTTACCATCTAGAGTTGAATACTATAATTTTAGTGGTGATTGTAAGTTTAGGCATTTCGTCGTCACCTTCCGCATACTGCACATAGCTGCGCCGCGCCGGCGCAGTGAGGCAAACATCGCAGTGACGACGGCAAAGACTATGCTATTAGTCATATTTTGTAACGAGAAGTAGGTAGAAAAGGTCCTTTGTTAATGGTAATGTGGTTGTTTAATTATCGTTTCTAATTTTAATTAAAGTTTAGAAACTTATCTAATTGTAACTATGAGTTTATGTAAATTATTGATATCTTGAAAGTTTAAACATGGGTAAGTATTATTAACTTAATAAACTAGGAACCCAAATGGCAACTGGAATGTTAGTTTGACATTTTAAAGATAAATTCATCATCAGCCAACATTGTCCTTGTAGGACAGGAACACGTGAAAAAAACGTTAAATACCACTAAAATAAATTAAAGTACCTACTTAGAAATATAATAAAATTAAATTTGTATTGCAATACAGGGATCCTTAATAGGTTACATGAAATAGAACAAGATGACTGAACTAGAACCCGTTGACGTATTTTTTTAATTCTACGCACTTGTTTGTTAGAGCTTCCAAATTAAAAAAAAAACTGTGTCCTCAATGTCTCACTTTTATGTCTATTAAAGATATTATGTAATTCCATATTTAAAAAAATGCTTTTTAAAAATACTGGCCGGTAACAACTAACTGTCACATCTACACGTGCATACTCGTTGGACTGTGCCGTGAAACCAGCAGGCCTTCGCGTCGGGCGCGGACGGTCGTCGACTGCTGCCTACATCCTTGTCCTAAATATGCGCACTTATCGTATGCGTGATCTTATCGATCAGTTGCCATAATACTGGCCCTATAAAGTTATCGAGGAAATCGAGATAGAAATGGGTATTTGGGTCTCGGAAGTGGTATGGAAATTGTGTCTTATGTTAGGTGTTTTTAAGGTCTTTTTTTAAGGATTTTCAAAAGCAGGAGCATGAGACGAGTTGCTACCAAACGTCAATTTAGTTAGTTTAAAAACCGGCAAAGTGCGAGTCGTACTTGGGCAAAGAGGTTTCATTAAAAACGTGCGATATAAACGGCCATATCTCTAGACTGCGTAGACTTAATGAGTTATTATTTTGACAGTTTCAGGGGAGTAGTCAAGACTCTAAATATCGGGAACGCGTGGAGGCTGTAGAGCCTCCTCTTGACTGACAACAAAGTGATCCTATAAGGGTTCGTTTTTTTCTTTTTGAGGTACAGAACCAAAAAAAGCAACCTGTCAGTAGAACTATTTTTTTATACGTGTCTTCTATCCAATGTAGATACTGTAGCGTTTCTCAAATTCTGTGGTTACGGCTCTGCGTTGCCGAGGGGCCTGCCAGGGCCACCGCCTGCCTGGGTTGCGGGTTGTTCGAAAGAGATACCGCGGCCCCGGAACGCAAAGGGCAATAGAAGGAACATGGGTGGGTTATAGTACAAGTCTGAAACTACGCCCCGCTCCGCCCAGAGCGGAGGAAGTTATTCGATGATTTCCCAGCCGCAAAAAAGGCTCTGCGTTGATGAATCGATCAAGACAATTTATTACATGTACACACATAAGGTATACATCCTCTATTCATTGAACTGTCATAATACTATTCCTATAATGGCATAGATAAAATCAACATAGGAATAGGTTAGGGAGAATTTGGGAATCGAGAACTTCTTACTTCTCCCAAGTCTTGTGTCCCAGCACTTGGAGCATTATAGGCTGCTGCTGATGTTAATAATTTAGTGCTTTAGTAGGCCTTTGATCTGTCTTCCATAAGTGACTTCCAGACTAGGCACTTTAGTCTCTACTGAAGCCAGCAATAAGATTGGCGCGTTAAGATTGAGATGTGCAGGTACCTATCGTATCGATTTCTAAAATCCATAGAAGTTTATGTGGACTTTGGGCTCTCGACGGGGCGTTCATTGTCAAAGAGATGTCAGCAAAGCAGAGGTCTACCAGGGCCATCACCTGCCGGGGTTGCAGGTTGTTTGAAAGAGATACCGCGGCCCCGGAACACAAAGAGCAAAAGAAGAAACATGGATTGTCGTTAGTAAAAGTCTGACACTCCCCCTCGCTCTGCCCGAAGAGGGGGAAGTTATTTCTCATCCACAATAAAAGGGCTTTGGGCGGATAAATAGCGGAATAGAGAAATTGAGTTTGAATGAAACCTTGGTAACTCTCTCAGAAAGTTATAAGTAATCCGTAGATACCTAAAACTGACTTTTACGAGACGTGCATCGTGTTTGATTAAATAATACATCACACCTTTAGCCATGGAAATGGATACATATTACCAAACAGCATCTGCACTTTTATAACTTACTAGCTTTTGCCCGCGGCTTCGGTCGCGTTAAATTCAGGGTAACACAGTTCCCCTTGCGCCTTATTGATTTGTAATAGCAACGCTAAGTTTCCCCTTTTCTTCCCTCTTTCTCCCTCACAGCCTACATTTAAAAAAATAGCCTATGTCCGTCTCCTGGTTCCCAACTATCTCTGTACCAAAAGTCATCAAAATCGGTTTAGCCATTAAAGCGTGAAGAGGTAACAAACAAACTCACTTTCGCTTTTATAATATTAGTAAGGACTAGCAGGCGCTCGCGGCTTCGCCTGCGTGGTGATTAAACAAAAAATATCCAATGTATTATTCCAGACTAAAATCCTAACTCTGCCAAATTTCATCAAGATCCGAGACGTGAAAAAGAAAACATCCGTACATCCATCCACCCTCACAAACATTCGTATTATATTATAGTTTTTTTGAGATCATAATAGTTCAAGACATGACTAAGCAATTTTTTTTTAAATACAGTTCTAAGTATCTTTTACAGACACTACGCACTGTTAACTATCTTAATTTGTTTTTTCTATCTCATAACTTTTATTTAAACTTCATGTACAATAGGCGGAATTAATGCCAAATGGAAACCAGTCAACCTTTGGGTTAAATATGACAAAATTGTGATAGGATAATTCAAGTATCTGGCTCGCGAGGTTGTCGACATGTGGCACGTAAATACAGCAGTCATTCTGCCGATAGTCGTGTCGGCCAATGGCTTAATAGCCAATAGCCTCGACCAACACCTGAGGAGGCTATCGCTTGGCAGCTGGATCAAGGGCTTGATTCAGAAAGCAGTTCTGGACACGGCCCGTATTGTTAGGAGGTTCCTCTCTCAAGAGCCCTGACCACCAGTAGCTTGGACCCTGTTCCCGATGCCGGTGGACTACTATTTTTTATATTTTTTTTCTTTGTTATTTTATAAGAATATGTAAAAACATAAAAAATATGCATGGAAATGAATAAACGAAATTACTATGACTAGACTTCTAACTTATCCAACTCAACTTTACTGAACTTTTTATTTTTAGGTATACCACTGCTCAGCTTTTTTTTTTAAACTTTGCCCCTCATTAGGAATTTCTTCTGTATGACAAACATTTAATAAACTCACATACCCAAACAGCCAGACCCGAAACAACTATCTGCTGGTCATACAAATATTTGTTCCGTGCGGGAATCGAACCCGCGACACGCTGCGCAGCAGTCGATCGCTCAGCCACTGCGCCAACCATGCTGTCCAAGAATAACAGTCCGTCTTTGAGAATAACAGGCGTGTTGTTTCTTATGAAACACTAGTTCTGAATAAACTTTTTTTTTAATGGCTTCTCTCAGTTCAACCTATGAGGTCGTTAGCTGCTCAACCAGACTGTCCCGTGGATGCCTTGCATTTAAGACCTCCAGCCAGAAAAAAAAAACATAAACCAATCATTTTATACATCCGTAGTTCGGTACAGAGATCAATGAGAGATTTTGGTCTCCGAACCTTGCGACCTAACCTTCGTTATCATCCGACTGTAAAACTATTGTTTAGCCGTCTATGCTATGAGAATATCAACAACTAGCTTATGTCTATGACTCCGTTCGTATGGATTATTAATATAATAATAATAAGAAAGCCGAGATAGATGAGAAAAACAAGTAAGTATATTAACTAAGCAAATCAAGTATATTGACTTGGCTCGCGAGGTTGTGCCGATAGTCGTATCTGCCAATGGCTTAATCACCAAGAGGCTCTTGTTAGGCAGCTTGATACAGAAGGCAATACTCTTGGACATGGCTCGTATTGTTAGGAGGATCCTTTCTCTGGAACCCTGACCGTCGGTAGCTTGGACCCTGTTCACGATACTGGTGGTACATTTTTTTTTATTTTATGTATAGTTTAATAAAAAACGTAAAAATATAAAAAAATATGTTTGAAAATGAATGAACGAAATCCTATCCTACTAATATTATAAATGCGAATCTTGTGAGGATGGATGGATGTATGGATGTTTGTAACTCTTTCACATCAAAACGGCTGAACGGATCTTGATGAAATTTAACACAGAGGTCTAGTCTGGAATAACACTTTTTTTTAAAACCTTAAAATAAATATACTAATAATAATACCAGCCTATAACTGCCCGACTGCCGGTTGCAATGGCCTCTTCTCATTTAGAGAAGGCATGAGCATTGATCACCATGCTTGCTCAAGAAGGGTTGGTGATTTCAGACTTATTTTAAAAATTATTAGTAGGGGTTTCCTCACAATATTTTCCTACACCAATGTCTGTGATGTCTTAGATAACTTTACACATACATTAAAAAGTCACGTTGGTACTTGCCCAATTTGAACGCACAACCTTATACATGACAGGCGAGGCGCTTAACCTCTGGGCCGTTAGGACATTCTTCAAAATAAATATACAATCCAAATATAACGAAGACTAAGTTAAGCTTAGAACTAAGTAAATATAGACATACAATGACGACAATATTACACTTAACCGTAAACAAGTATTACCGTTGGGCCCCGCTGGCACACATTTGTGCCACCAAACCCCGACCGATTCAAAACTGTATTTGTAGTAAAGATAAGTCTTAAAATCAGATTACGCTTACGATAAGAGCCCGCCCAGCGGTGCTTGACGGATAGTTGACGTAAATAATGGCGGTCCTTGAGGGGTTAAGCGTCATAGTAGGTACTCCTCCGCATCGCTGTCATCCGGGAATCATCACCATAAAGGACTATTTATCGTTGAAAAACATTTATATATATAGTTTATAGTGCGCTCTTTAGAAAACTCTTCAATATTCCCACTGATTTAAACTACGAACGAACAAACGGCCACGAAACTAATTTATATTGTAAAGAAAGAAGTTAAACACGGCTATATCACGTCATGCTAATTATATTTATTTCCTATTATGGTAAGATCATTTCGTTTTATGAATGCGATGTTTATTTCAAGGTTTGTAAGCCATTGATCAGGCAAGTCGTGAGTCATCTTGGAAAACACTTTCGCTGTTGGCTGGTGGACGCTGGACCATGGACCATTTGGCTTGAAGATCGTTGGAGATTGTTGCTTGAGTGAACTCAAGATGTTTTGACTTAATGGGTTTGGTTTACCTCAAACATATTTAAGACTTTGAGGTAAAACCTAGAAAGTACACATAAACCAACCAAGAAATTATGTATATAGTACACTCTCTTGGTTACTTGAAGAGTAAGAGTAGATATACATCCTGCCGGGGTTGCGGGTTGTTCGAAAGAAATACCGCGGCCCCGGAACGTAAAGGGCAATAGAAGGAACATGGGTGGGTTTTAGTCAGTAAAAGTCTGACACTCCCCCCCGCTCCACCCAGAGCAGGGGAAGTTATTTGATGATATCCCACCCCAAAAAAAAAGCGGACACTTTATGGAGCTGTCGACCAAGCAGTTTGTACATCTATTTATGTAAATTTAACAACAACAAAAAATCTGGTCTTTTTGGGACCGAATATAACGCAATCAATACATTGTGTGATGGATACGCTTAAACATTAAAAACTAGTATCAAAAAATAGATTTTTTGACTAGGAAAAGGTCGGGAAAGGAGCTTTGACCTACAATATCCCCATAACTAGACCCACCCACCTGGGTGGGTCTAGTTATGGGGATATTGGTGGATATGGATTATACCTATAATCCATAACAAAAAAAAAACAAAATGACGGTAAGACCACGTGCCCAATTTTTTTTCGGATTGGAAATCGTTAAACAACTTTTCCCGTTCTGTATGGAACGGGTGACAGTGTCAGACTTTTGTTGACTAAACCCCATCTATGTTCTTTCTTTATGTTCCGGGGCCGCGGTATCTCTTTCGAACAACCCGCAACCCCGACTGGAAAATAAGTGCCCTTCGTTTCGTTAAGGGTGTTTTTGCACCCCTTGTTCAGTTACATTGTTGTGCTTTTAACCCTTTCGCTGCCCAGTCCAAATTATACCATACATTTTGGACTCATACACTAAGTTCTGGGCAGCGAAAGAGTTCATGGATTAAGACTGACCTTTTGTTAACGAAGGGAATAATAACACATATATTATTAAAACTACCAAATATAAAATCCAAGTCGTGTGACGTGTCTAACTTGCCAATCAGTCTAGAACAAACTGAAAATCAAAATTAATTCAACATAAATAAAAGATGTTCTAACTAATTTTAACATCTTGAATCTTGATCAAGACATGTATTTACCAAATTGATTTAGCAATATGGTTACAGAAATAAATAATCGTGTCCTAATACTCTCAGAATATAAAAAATAATAAAAAACACACAAGAAACGATTACCTAACATATGCGGTGATGTGTACAATGCATCAATTGTGTAGATTCTACAATAAACGAATATTGATTACACATATTCATAACAGAAGAAGAATGATATATTATTATCTCATCAATCTTTACAGTTTTCATTACAAAGTTGCAAGTAGTTTATTGGGTGTAGTGCAACAGGGACTAAGCCAGTGCAATCTATTAAATAAATTTATCTGACACCATGATCGAGTAATGATGATGTACGAATGTTGACAGCGTCGCGGGGGTGCGCTCGCACCCCGCGGGAGTGAGGAGGGCGCGCGCGGGGCCTGCGCGGGCGCCGGCGTCGCTTTTCACCGTCGCTGCGCCGCGTACGCCTACCCGATATAAAAGCCTCAACCGCCCATTCACCCGCTCGCAGTGTGTGCTTGATCGTTACAGTGACCACTTCACTCGTGCAAGGACTTACAGTTTAATCATGAATTCACGGTGTTTAATAGTGCTAGCAGCCGCCCTCGGCGTGGGTACGTAACATTTCAAATATTTAGGGTGCGCCCGCGACGCGATCGACGGATACCTGTATCCAGTGACGCCGGAACAATCTAGATGTGTGGCCTGCCTGCTCTGCATGTATCGATAAAAAATTTGACGTAGCAACGCGAAAGCAGTTGAAGTGTTATCGATACAGTTTCCACACTTAAGCGTTGCAACTGCGCGCGCGCAACAAGTGTTGAGAACAGATAGATTGCGGCCAGCGATGTGGTGTAACGACAATGACTTGCCCCAGTGACACACGGACTGATCGTATCAGTACTGGATATTTATTGGCAAAATCGTCTTAAAGAGCTTTAGAACGATCAGTGTACACAACACTGAAAAGCAACCCTGTTGTAATATTGCCTAAAGTACAATATCGCATCAGCATAAATCTAGCAATATGACATTCTGACATCGTTGTAGAACAATAGAGTCTGTAACACATTGATGTAATTAATCACATAATGCTTCTCAAGTGTGTGAACTAGGTCTTATTGCGAAGTCAATCAACCCCATTTCTACTGGCACTATTCTTTTTCACGCATGTCAATGACCTCAACTTCATAGTACAGAAAGTTTGAGAAGTTTAATATTAACTAGAGCTGGTATTTTGTTCTCAAGTAAGAACATGCAGCTATTGACTGCATTGCACGAGAAAGCGGTTTCTCAAGTTTTCATACTAATTATTTATTATGACAAAACTATTGCTTGTTCGTTTAAAGTTTATTGATATTATTATGACTAATTGAAAGCTTTGGTCGTGAGCTTCTAATAAATAAGCTTTCTCTTTCATCGATAACCATCGGTGAATGCAGAAAAATAATATATAAATTGCATTATTTCAATGGCTGCATAAAATTTGATGACCACAAAAGCTTACATCATCATTTCTATGCAAAGAAATTCAGTGACCTTAGAGAAATGTTGCAATCCTTTTAACAGTATATTTATTCCATACATAGAGGCTGTTGCGCAATCCAAATTGACTGATTAGCATTTTTCGCAATGCACGCACCCACTATAGTGTCAAGTTATGACATAGATAGTATATTTGTGTTGCTCAAAGCTGTTGGAATGGGATCAATAGTTCCCACGTGCTACTACATAATTATTATCGAAAGTTGGTGCTTAAGTAAACTTTGGTTTACATAACGAGGGAGTTCCGATCGGTCGTTTAGTTAACTTAGGTATGTTTGTTTACAGATATATTTTGGGTTTTAATAATTTCATTTTTTCTTCGTCTTTTCGACTTCTTGCCCATTAATAAAGAAAATTTTCTTAAAAGAAATAAGTTCTCATGCTCGAAATCATTTAGAAAATCTCATCTCGTGATGAGTTGATTCTTTGCTATAACTTAAAAAAAAATACTGGCTGAAATATTACCATAATATGATCTGTCATTTGAAATATGTCCTAGAAAAAAAAAAACTTCAGTTACAACTATTCAAGGGCAGACTTTCAAAATGACATAGAGTATACATACGCAATTAATTATAATTAATAAATAAAATATTCAGCCAATTACCGTTGACCATAGTATCCGAACATCCTCCATATTATGGACTTCCTCATGACTTCTATAGCACTCACTTCCGTTCAAAGAATGGCGGAAGTCAAGTGTAATGACAAAATAATTTCACATTGACTTAAAGAATAATCATTGTCTTTTATCATTGACTGGCCTAATGGTCATTAAAATGAGGCACAAATATTATAATGACTGAAAAATATTATATTTGATGGCTAAGATACGTATACGTAGGCCTTCTTCGTCATCCTCCTGCCCTTATCCCAATTTATTTCTTGTTGAAGCCACATATCTTCTTCTTCTTACATTCTTCATCTCAGTAGTCATTACATTTCTTCTCTACACAACTCTTTCTTTAATATACCTACTTATTAAATCATTTTAAATACAGCTGCAGAAGTCAGCTTTCAAATTCTTCAGTGCAACAAACTATTTGATGCAACCTCCTTGACTTTTTCTTTGCCATTTAACCTATGGCTTATAAGTCAACGTAACTCAGGTATATCCTTTCACATTCCTGCAACACGGTATAGACTGTCTTTAATATTGCCTAATTTTATCGTCTATCATTATTGATAGGTTTTACACTCATTGTTGTAAATAGACCCTTCCATTGCATGCTATCCTGGTACAATAATGTAGTTCTTCAATAATTTAATTCATCACCATTTATTTTCATAGCACACGTTGTTTTATCTGCTACTGATTAGAATGGACCTTCTCTTTTTTGTCATGATTCCCTGTTACAACATTTTATTAGAAAATCAGTTCTTGTTTACAAATTGATCTCTAAATTATACAGGCGTGGTGCAACTCGCTCTAACGCAGGTTTTAAGTGATATCATTAATATAAAACTCGTGTTCTTCTACAGGATGTTCAGTTTTCACTCTGAGGTTAGTTATGAGCCGCTTGTGGAATTCACCATTGTTAGGATTTCTAACACGTACCCAGTTCTCACGGACAACGCGATCAATTGCGCAAGCGCCGATATATCTCGACTTTTTCTTTAATAGAACAATCTTGAACGATGTGTGCTTGTTTTCTAATTGCTTACAAATCGTTTTAGTAACAAAAAACTAAACTGTTTCGTGTGAGTCATTGTTATTGTATTCGGTCGATTAAATCTATGGTTAAATTAAACCTTAGTAATAAATGGCCGGGTTACCTTAACACTGGTAACTAAAAGTAACTTTAACGGCAGTTAGGCACGCCATCAAATATTCATAATTTCATTATAGCAAGCGTGAAGGTATTTGATTATCGAGTCTTGCGGTGCGTGCGCGAATTTCACGAGAGCAATGAAAACACGGAGAAAATGTATCAGTTGCTTGAGTGCGCATATAACTACTATGCGTTAGATATTATCTGATGTTGTTACAGCTTCTAAACGTGACTTTGTTCTAGAACAAACCTATCACTGGCTGTACGTAGATATATAGGTATAGCTGGCCATTATCAATGATGATTAATACGGCCGGAAAAACAAAAAACTGTCGTCTCGATTCTTTTTTTAAAAAAACATCCTCATCTAATTTGAATATAAGTTGGTAGGTACTTGGACAGACTTCAAATTACATGATACAGTTGAAAGATTATCCTCAGGGACAGAGCTCAGATTTATTATAGAAACGCCGGCGCCGCAAGCGAAGATTTACTGAAATAGAAATTATAATGAGCAAACAATAATAACAACGACTTTCCTTCGCAACCGTTTGTCTATATTACCTTAGAGTATTATTTCAGAAAACAATTTAAAGAAAATATTCGTAAAAGTTATAGTAGCTCAACAATAGAAGCTGTTTTGTTTTGATGTTTTCGTACCAAAAATAAACAATGAGGAATTTCGTTCAGAGAAAATATAAGTCTATTACCTACAGTTTTTATGACATTTCGCAGTTAAATTGCCGTCGATAGTTAAATGTGACCGTCAATTTAATCATGCATTGCGTGTTCGACGTATCTACATTTGAGTTAATTGGATAATTAGGTTACTCTCTCCGACATTATAGCGTAATTGAGTAATCTATTACGGTAACAATATTGTTTGGTAAATTGTTTCATGGTTTGTAAGTCGTTCGTATCGTAAATATGTATATCGTAGTAATTGTAAGTCGTTGAACTGACTTGACAATATTTCTACCTGATATTTCGGAACAAATTATTTTGTCTCGAACCAAGAGAAAATAGAGTTTTGCAAATGATAAGATTTTCTGATAAATGTTTTATTTTTTAAGACTGGTGCCCTACATGTTTAATTATTGTCAGAAAAACACATACCACAAACAAAACCTTAACCTGTTTCTACAGGCTCTTTGTAAGAAATTCCTTGATCCCCCATTTTAATTTTATTTTGATAAAGGACTATGTGAAGTACTTATCAAATGGCGTCCTAAAATTTCTGCGTACGTGCTTTAGAAATAGGTTTTAGTTTGTGTTTGTATTGTCAGAAAACTCATAACGCACCTACTATAGACATAATGGCCATTGTTAAAACGTTTGTTTACTAAGATTACGACCCACACTTGTCAAGATAATTCTAAGGTTACTTCTCAAAATAAAGTCAAAGTTAAGCAAGAGGTCGTTTGACCGGAAATCCACGAAATAATTAACGATCTTGCACCCAAACAATGCACCGGAAACTGTTGTTCTTAGGCAAAAATACACCGTCTACAATGATATCTCACGGTTGAATGTTTTATTGTACAATACATGCATCCTGTGTGTTCCCATCCTTAATACAATGACAGGCGATTTTTTTTATAAAATTTATTGGTCATTGACAGAAATATGAATGACGGATTGTTTGGCCATAATTTTTACTGAACATAATTTTATTTGAGTTGCATAACATATATCTGTTACATACTAACTTAAACTGGCATGAATTCTGGCTCGATCGTCTTCACTTCTTAAAATTCAAATTTCATCCATAAACAGTTGACTATCGACAATCGAAGAGCACCTAAATTCAAATTATAAAACAATTGACTGTAAATAGAACAGCGTCTAAATTCAAATCGCATCCGATTCGATTTAAACCTTTTTGTTGCACTCAACGATTTTAAATCCAATCACTAGTGTTTAAAATCACACTTCGATCGTTTATAAGTCGCATAGCCTACGCTGAGAAGGTACCTAGTGTAGCCACATCTACAAGCTAGTGATTGTCTGTCCTTCAAGCGACGATATAAATAACCTCTTGTTAGCCCTACACATTGTGCTGTTGTTTACTTTTTTTCATCCGTTGCCATCACCCTGCCTTGTTTTCGGTCCAAATAAGCCTCGAATTAATAAGTAATATTTAAAATGCGGTAACTTTTATTTTTCTCAGATTACTTCCTGTTATTCCATGTTAAACATTGTCGATTTAATTTTAGAATTATTAAATTTTCTTTTAAGACACGAAATATTTATTAGATGTTATAGCAGACTTACCGCAGTAAAATAGGTTGTCATTCATCTCTACAAAGAAGACACGATAGAGCTTTAAAATGCTGCTATCCGATTTATGACATGACACTGTTTTTAAAAATAATAAGTCTGTGTTATTAATGTCAAAATTCTCCAGTGCTACTAAAATGTTGCTTTTATAACTACCCTTTAGATGCGCAAGAGTGGTTCGAAATAGAATTAGTGGTTGCGTAAGGATTACGTGACGACACCTGCGCACGCCCAGCCTCTTAGGTACGATGTGAATTTGTATTGCTCATTAATTTGTTATAGGGTCTGTGGTTTGACTTCAAGCATTGTAATGTGTAAATTAAATAAAGCAATTAAGTCTAAGAATTATCTAATAATGTTCAATACTTTAAAATCAATTAAAATTGAATTGAAAATCTATGCAATTGTTTCCAAAAAAACACACACAATAGTTTCACAATAACACAATAAGCTATTCAAATGAACAATATCAATATGAAAACACAATTCTTCTAATTCTTAATTTAAAACGATACTCTCCATTAGTACGTACATAATGGCCTCTCATATTAAAAATAAATACTCCTATTAAAGCCATTACACTCGTGGTGAGCTTACGAACTTTCACCGTCCGACAATGGTTGTTATCTAATGGTGTATTACGTCAGATTACTCATGAGCCAGTGATCATTTCTTTTTAGAACATTATCAACGCGAGCGTAAACTCTTTTAAAAATGGAACTCCGTTGTTCAAATCGGTTGATGAACTGTTTTTTTGTTTGTTGTGTCTGTAGAGGTTAGGTTTTTTATTAGGTTAGTGGCATTAGTGGTAATAGTCTATGTGCCAGTATTGTTTAAAAACAATTTGAAATGCGTTTTTTGTAGTTTTGGCTTCTGTAGAGTAAGATAAAATGTATCTATAGGACTCAACATCCCAAATGAAAAAAAGACAATTAAAAACATACAAAATAGATATGAACTAATTTATGTGATACATTCATCAGCCCACATAATAAAGGTCAGGCGTGAGTGAGATTACTCAACTGCACAGACTCCGGCGCATCGTCTTAACGAAATCGAAAGTGACGCCTACTTCTCGTCGGTAGGTCAATTTTTGTGGCTTTCACTGTATTACTTAATGTATTACACGACCTTTGTCATAATAATGTATCGTGTTTATGTAATGTACACATGGTGGCATTGCACAATAGGCGTAATTTGCAGTATTAATTTCTCTGGCGGTGACTTGCTATTTCTTGTGTATCTTGTTTTGTGACCGTTAGTGTACATTGTTTGAAACACAATGAATGGTTCATGAATATCGTAAAAATATTATTATCTGAGGGAAAGCTTGGCATGATAATTGTGGGTTTGAGAACATGGTCAGATGGCTGTATAATTACTTTTTTAATTGCATAAGTACCTCTTTTATTACCGTCAAGACTATTAAAAGGTGTGAAGTTATTGTTTTAGACACCATTATTTATTTTTATAATGGCTCGTGTAAAACTAAATTATCTTTTGTTTTCAAGCCCTTGCATCAGTAATGTTCTTATTTCACTCAATTCACAGTAAAAAAGTAGAAAACAGGTGCAAAAAAACAGTAAAAACCACGTCATTACAAAACAAATTCCTCAGTAGTCACAACTACTGTTATATAATACGTTATGACAAGGCAAGCATCAGGCAGATCAATAATTATGTCATGTGCACACGAGGGCTCCGGTGTCGCCCGGGCATTGCGCAACCTGCCCGGTTCACTGAGCAACCTGACTGGTTCACTGGGCATGCGGCCCGGTTACTGTTGACACTAATACGTCTCTATAAAGCTGGGCTTAGCCAGCTTAGGAATTCTTGCCAGGTTTTTTGGTCCATGAAGTATTGTCACATTTTAAATATAGAATCAGTTGCTACTGACACTTACGTCAATGTTAATCCAGTATTATAAAAATCTTGACCCCAGAATTTTTACCAGCCAGAAACATAGATGTTTGAAAATGGAATTGTAAGAGCTGTGTTCTAGAACAACGTAGTCTCGATTTTGATCTGACAGATTTAAACTCGAATCCAGTTTCGAATCGAGAACCATGGAACGTTCTAGAATATGTGTGAACATCGTCTCAAAGAATTGAATTTTTGCCCTCAAACAGTGTGTGAAATCCACTTAGTTCCAACACAATAAGTATACTAATGTTTGACATGTGTAATCAGCACCTCATTTCTGCGATGTTCGCTTGCTCCATAAACTTAATGAGCGATTAATACCCCAGTCATCTGCCAATTAGCAGATGTAATTGGCGTAAAACAAGCATAACGCGACCCAAAGCGGTGATCCGAATTTTCAATGATATCGAAATCGCTCTACATTTGTTCTACATTGCTTATTAGTCTGGTCCGAGGTATGCCAGGCACGCGACGGTGGTTCACCTCAATATAGACGTTTGATTTTAATAAGAAAAGTTGTTTGCGAACACTTATGCAGATGAGTATAACCTACAGTTTTTTACGAGCAATTTAATTCAAGGTTATTTAATAATAACAGATTTTACCGATATATTAAATGATTTCCAACGTTTGTTTTTGAAAACAAGACCATTTCAATAGGTATTTATTGTAGTTTTGATAATAATCGATTGTAGTCGATAATAAGGATCTAAAATAAAAATATGGTGACTTCTTGAACTCACTAGAACGACGCTTACTAAATTCAATGCGTCATTTATGGCTACATAAACCATATAGTTTTTAAATGTTTTGTAATAATGCGAATTGAACAATTAAATAACAAAAAGGCTTCGATTCATTTGGAACAATAAGTGAGTTTAAACTAGTGAAATAAGCTCTGTATCCTGTATCAGTTTTCTACTAAATATCAAACCGGTCTCGAAAGTTGTTAAAGCAATTTCTAAGTTTACAACTCGGTTCAATTCAATGCAGTACCTTTAGAATTTATCGAGCTAATGCACTTGCAAATCGTCGAACACTCAAGAGAGAGTAATGTATTACAAAATGGCGGGATGCGGGCTTTCTTCTCGCAAATGTCAACCGGTATAGGTGACATACTTGTTGTGACATAATGTGACATAACTCTTACGGGGAAGCGCGTACGCAAACAAGGTGTTAACGTGGCGAACATAAATTATGTATACCGCATTCAATAGTTCTGAGGTGATTTAAACCGCATTCAGCCTAAAACATGTCAACGTCTTGGTTGACATTTTTTAGGCTGAATGCGGTGATCTACAAAACGAACTTTGACTTACTCAAGCTAAGTGCGCTTCATACGATACTGAATCTTATTTCTATCAAGTTTATACTCGTATACATAAAGGACATATAAAATAAGAATTTGCACATTACCATAACACAAATAATGTTTATTTTTGGATAAATCTAAGTAGCACTTTGACTTAAATTTCAGACACATAACGTTCAATTAGCATCTTAATGTATACTTCCTCGTGCCTAAAATATACGCTGAACCGTAATGTTTGTGCAAGAACTGTAAGAGTTTTATTTTGTAACAGTTGTAACCCAAAACGGGATTACCTCATGCCACATAGACGAACAAAGACAGCTCTCCGGTTTGGCTAATATTACAACCAAATGAAAACATCAATATGATTGAACTGCTGGAATAACGTCTTTCGGAACTGAGCTGAGGGTTAAGAATCCAACTGTTCTTTTATTTAGGTATTCATTCAGCTGTTGCTTAGTGAAAATACGCAAGCACGTGCTAACCAGACGTAGGCTGTAGTTTGTATCGTTGCTTCATTAGGGCCATTTGCGTTCCTTGGAGAAAGAACGGCCCTGCCCGGTTTCAACACCATTCGCGCACCATAACCGTTATTTAGCGAACCCCCTAGCGGTTTATTTTGTAATTTCATTAAAATTCAAACACTGATGTGTCGTTGCACCACCGCTGTTGCCAATATTGGCATTTTGACAAACAGTTATACATATTTGAAAATGGAGTCCAAGGTGTTTGTCGATTATGCAAAGTATTTAGTATTCGGAACTCGTTTGACGGACGATAACAGTCACATTGTCCGGCCAGCGACGCTTTCTGCAAGATACTTTTTTGCTTTTTTTTAAATTTCTGCAATTTCTTACCTAATATTTTTTTTACAGCGGTCGGTCAGGAGACCTTCAAATGTCCCGATGACTTCGGTTTCTACCCCCACCACATCTCGTGTGACAAATACTGGAAGTGCGACAACGGTGCAGCGGAGCTGAAGACTTGCGGCAACGGTCTTGCCTTTGACGCCACTGACTCCAAATACCTGACTGAGAACTGCGACTACCTCCACAACGTCGAATGCGGAGAGAGGACACAGCTTGGTAAGAACATGGCACTTCTATTTGTTTTAGATCTTGGATAGTAGTTATTGTAACTTTATTGGTCTTATGGTCGCAACCACTATTGCATTGGAAGTCTAAGGTTTGAATCCCAGGTCGAGAGAAGTATTTGTGTATTAAGTTTCCTAGGGAATACTCATCAGTAGCCTGTAACCAAGGAAGATGGTACATAACTTGCCTCCTATTTATAACAAGTAACTTAAAAATAACTGGCAAAATTCTGACAAGATTGCAAACGTAATGTTATGAAAGTATTTATTAGTTCCAGCGAATACAGCATAAAAGTATGAAACAAATCTACAAAAGAACAAAAAAGTATCATCTGATTTGCGTCATCACGTTTCCGTCTTCTATCTGTCTCATAAAAATCGAAAGGCATACTTAGCTTAGCAACAACAGTTTTTGCTAGCACAAACGGTCAAGGCCAAAGGTTTTACGTAATCACACATGTGTCATGAGGATAATATTATTCGAAATTCAAATCTCCACCAGGATGTCGTAAAGGTCACTAGGCCAATTCGCACCATGGAGGTTTTATCATTATATAAGTTGACAATATTTTATATTAATATATGCTCAAATATCTTTTATATGTAAATGTGGCTAATGTATAAATATCCACATCACTGTTTACCTTGAACTAGAGCCACTTCGTAAAATTTATTTTTATTGCTGCCAGTCTCAGTAGGTAGATTTTTTGCCCAATTCTTTGATGGCTTTTTTATGGAAATGAAGATTGAAAGCTTTTTGCTGCTTTTGATTGATAGCCAATTATCCTCAAAATGGAGTGTCATTTCGGAGAACCATGAATGTTTTGACGCTAAGTTTTTTTGCAGTTTAGCTAGTCCTTGTCCAATACTAGTAGAAAACAAAGAGCTCTTGTCCTGTTCCAACAAATTTTGTACTCTTATTTGTTTTTTCGTTCGTCTCGTCAATGTCTCGTTTCGTTCCACAGAGCCTCCGATCTCAACCCCCCACTGCGAGCGGCTATACGGTATCTTCCCTGATGTCAACAAATGCGACGTCTTCTGGAACTGCTGGAACGGCGAAGCCTCCCGCTACCAGTGCAGCCCCGGTCTTGCCTACGACAGGGAATCCCGTGTGTGCATGTGGGCTGACCAGGTCCCCGAGTGCAAGAACGAGGGTACGTAACATTTGAAGATTCTTCTTATTACTGGACCTAAACAGCACTCTTACTGATTTGCGGTCGAGCTGCTGATCTGTGGCATTGTAAATGACAATTAGAGACCGCAGATCTTCAATCCTTGAAAATTCAATTCAATCTCAAAAGTTGTTTGTAATGTAATTGAAACGATTGTTGTGGATATAAATCTGTAAGAATCGTGCAGTATGATCAAACGATCATTCTGGTGTATTTATTGTCGAGACGTGATTACAATCAACTGAAAATCTTAAGCACATGAAACTTCTGTGCACGTACTATTCCAGTGAACTTCCTTGAACTTCATCACCGCTGTCGCTGCTGAATTTCGGTTTCGCCTTCCGCACTCTCGCTCACGTAACCTCTTTGGTGTTTCCCAGAAGTAGCGAACGGTTTCTCATGCCCCGCTCCCGGTGAAGTCTCCAACGCTGGCTCCTTCAGCCGTCACGCCCACCCCGAAGACTGCCGCAAGTACTACATCTGTCTGGAGGGAGTCGCCCGCGAGTACGGATGCCCCATTGGCACCGTGTTCAAGATCGGAGACGCTGACGGCACAGGCAACTGCGAAGATCCCGAAGATGTTCCCGGATGGTGAGTTACCTTTCTTAAACATCGTGTACATATTGTATACACACCACATCATAGGATATACGCATTTCAACATCCATTCAGTTCCACTCCTCATGATTCATGGATCTCTTGATATTATTATATTTATGTTTATAAATGCATGATCAAATGCGAATGTCCTATCCACACCGTTCAAGTAACGCAAATAAAACAGGCAGCTTGAACGCACTATAGGACTCTTCTACTCACTGTTTGAATACTGGTTTTGTGGTGTTACCAGCGTCTTGTGTGGTACATTAACATCTAGTACCTACCCTGATCATGGACACCAAGAAAGTATCCTAATGATTATGAAATTCTTGACAAAATAACTAATATTTAATGGGCTCCCAAATATTAATCTGGTTTAATTATATTCTTGGTGTTCAAAACCCTGAGACCCTGTAACCACTTCCACACAACCAATGTCGTCCTTGTGACTAACAACTCTTCTTGCACATAAATAATGAAACATAATACGAACACAGATCGGTTGCACTTCGTGTTGCCTTAGCTTTGTTATACACGAATCGATCAGCATTGTACAGATGTCGTTGTCTAGGTAGACATAGGTGGATAGTGCGCCGTAGTAAGCTCGCCCACCTGAATAGCTAGCCGCAAGTATGCGGTCCGAAGCCTTGCACGCTTGCGACATTTAGGACACTTTGAAATTAACATGACTTAGAGCAAAATAGTGCGCTCACGTCGTGTCATGCCCGACGTGGTAGACGACCGTGGTCAATGCCGACCGGTACATAACGGAGTGTATGGTAATGACCGTTGTTTCACTCAGACATATCGTATCGAGCGTAACTGTTTGAGTATGACACAAAGGTTGAATTATCAATGCCTTTCATAAAAGAGGAAATGTTCAAAAGAATGCCGGTGACTGATGCAGACATGCAATCATGAAATAGTTATGAGGTTTTTTTCAACTTCGTACTTGTCTTTTATGAAAGTAGTGTTCACTTGTATGTTACAACAAGTTAAATCAAGTACGTGCACTTAAATAAAAAAAAAACTGTTGTATTTATCTGAACCAAACCAATCCTCTATTGAAACAATGAGACAACTTTCAAAATGTTTAAATCCGGTTCATGGTCTGTGTACGTGGAACAATCGCAAGCAGATCGATACTGAGATGCGCCGGTCACGATGTAACCACATTAACCGAAGGCCGTAAAACCGTTCTTTTTCAAGTTTTTGCGAGAGCTCTGGACCACATAATTGTCTGCCAAGAAAAACAAACGTTATCTAATAACGCTAGTTGGAAAAGCGAGCGGATATCATTCTTGCTGCCGTTTCAAGGCGGTTCACTCTTTAACGCCGACTATTTACAAGATTACATTACACAATTCTCGCAGCCAGTTACCACTCGCGTAGTAAAAGTTGCTAGAAATTGAGATAGCCATTTATGTTTAACTCACTCGTCGTCGATAGGCAATAAGACATAGAGTTAAGGCTAGCTAGTAGACGTGGCAGGTAGTAAGGTTCGCGTACATTTTCAGCGAGGACTACTACGGGGATCTGGATCTGAAGACGATCCGCAAGAGCGAGCTGCTCGCCGGCCTCCAGCAAGACGGCCAGACCCGCAACCCACCCAAGCAGCTCAAACCCCGCCCCCAAAAGGAGAACTAAATACAATTCCCCACCCCGTAACCTTTTAATACTCACATAGTTAACTATAAACCTCTTCGCGCACTATGAGTAACCCCTATATTCTGACAATTCTGGCTGAATACAGATACTTTAGCGTTGTAAAAAAAAACAAAACGTTGCTCATGGTGTGTGGAGATCGTGTTCCAGGTTCAAAAATATTCGATTGTTTAGTGAGTGAGCTACAGTTGATATGTATCACTTCTAGTTGCCAAATACTTCTCGTTGTAGCTTCATCGAACAGTTTCTTTGAGGCACGTTAGGGAATTAGTAAAACCATACAGCGATAGATATATTTATTATTTTTTTAATATATTATAGTGTTTATAGTGTCCTTTCATTTATTGAAACCAGTTATCTCAACCTGTATAAAGTTTGCACTATAAACGACTCGCGTTAAAGGAAGTTGTTCTGCATTTATGAAAACGTAGTTCTGTTTTAAATCCGTAAGGACATTGAATCATTGTATCCGTTTAATACCATGACCTTGTAAATATATAATTGTACTGAATTATTTCGCTGCGACTGAGTGTTGTTGTTTGATAGAAACTGTAATACTTAAGTTTTATTTTTAGTGATAAAATAAACAAAAATTTATAAAAATAACCATCTGTTGTATTAATTTCCTCTGTGTGTAGTGATGCACTTTTGCACAAATTCCTAACATTTTCCACCTCACTGTTTTCTATTTCATTAATGCATTCTCTTTCTAATACTTATATTAATATTTTCTTGGTTCTTTTAGTAATTTTCTTCTATCTAATCATTTATATTACTGACAACCGTCTTCCTTGGGATCCAGGTACGTTAATTCTTCTTTAACGTTGAAACCAATACATTTTAAGGTGTACTCTTCTGTAAGTAAAATATTTGTTTATCTATCATAGTCTATGAATTTATAATCTATTTTTAACTTGAAGAACACTTAAATGAAAGTCGATTCAATACGACAAAAAACTTAATGTAAATCATCTATTAGATCTTGTGTACTTGTTGACTGTAGATTGAGACAATATAAGTAGATAGTCAAGAACATATACTATCAAATTGCTATTGTAGTAATTTTCAGCTTATAATCGCACTTACTGATGTAGAAATGCAAACTTTACTAAAGATAGATCATATTAATTTCGTGTCTTTTAAAGTAACAAGATTAAATTAACGTGGATGAATAGTAGTGTACATAAATAAACTGAAAGCATACTGCAAAAGCAGTTTCTTCTAAGCTTGCTCTTGAAATGAGTACAGCTCCCACAGTTGCTTCATTTGCAATTGATTAAGCCACAGACACAAAAAGTACTGATTGTGTGTTTGATCGATAATACACAAAAGTTCCTACATCCATTAGTAGATAGTATTAATAAAAATAATACATATAACGAGGAAATAGAAGAATTATTCTCCAATTCTATAGAACTAAAAGAAACTGAAGCAGTTGATTCATTACCTGATAATATTACAGCGAGGATTACTACGGTGACGTCGACCTGAAAGCTTTGAAGAAGTTGGGATTCTGAATGTCAAGGAGCGGCTCAAAGGACAGACTGAAGCTAAACCCGTTCCATTTGATATAGTGTACGGCCTCTTCAGAGTCATATGAGTATGTTATTGTTAGGGACCTTTGTGCAGTGTCCAGTGACGGCACTTCGACTGTAAACCATCCCACACGATGATTAACATTCGATAAATTATTATCTTACTCTCTCTTTCATTATCATTCCCGTGAAGATGATCTGTTTTAGTCTTCACAAGCGTGTCTAGTGATCTTGGTTTTGTCTGTCTGAAGAGGCGCTCGAGTATCTCTAAGACTTGGACTTCGAAAGTGAATCGAAACTTACAGTTATTTTGGTCTGTTTTTGTTTAAATCAATTTTTGCCAAATTTTGGAAATCTTCAAAAAACCTTGACATGGTACCAACACAATGTGCTGGTGCTGTGTCGAAATATAAATGTTGTTCTTAGTCATAAACACTTATTTAAGTTAAGTTTAGCGAACTTATAATTTTTAATATTTTTGTAAATAAATAATATTTTTATACAAATACTTCTTTTATTTCTATAACTATTCTAATTTATTCCGACAACTAATCACCGATCATAATTTGACCTTAGAGTAGAAAAGAATAAAATAACCAACCAAAGGAATAATAATGTAGACTTTATTTAGTACATTTCAATTTAATTAAAATGCAGTTAGCTGATAGAGTGTTAGACTTAATAAGACATTAATATTAATCTAGGCGGGATCTAGTAGCCAAACTAGATTTACGACCAATTAATTGCTCAATTCAACTTATTGATATGTTTGAACAAGGTTTGTAAGTTACAACATTTAAGTTACAAGTACACGCCCTGTTTGATCACACTCTAGCCAAGCATGAGTACATTAACTTATTTTCAAGGAGTGTTTACCAACAGAGGTAGCAGAAGCCTTAAGACAAAAAATTAAGTTAGTTTTTAACTTAGACATCGACTTTGGCGATGTTACCAAGCTGCAGCTGACGGATGGCATCCTGACGAGACATGGCTATGTGGGTGGAGGTCCAACCTTGAAAACAAATAAAGAATGGTTAGGTCATTAATCTGAAAGCAATAAGGATAACGATCAAAAAGAGATGGAGAAACTCCTTGTTCGTAGAACTTTCCTATATGACTCAAACATAACTGAAATATTCATAGTTTTACTGCAACTGGCTCATAGTAATGCTCTTCTGAAATTAATCCGTATAAAGAGACACATACGCAACATTCATCTATTCTAAAAACTCTCATTGCTCAATATAGTTAACGGTTATGAAATCTAAGTTATGACCATTTTAATTAATAATTTAGGCAACGGTGAGCATTCGTTAATTAGCTCGTATCCATTCGCATCGTAATAAACTTTAAATTGAGTAAATACCTGGCAAATTGTATTGATGTTGAAAAATGTAGAACACTATTAAAGATGTGAAATGAAGCACACGAATCTTGCAACAGTCTTTGTTGAAGAAAATCTTGCTTAACATATAATAAAGACTAAAACAAATAATAGACTACGTACTGCCTCTTTTAAAGTATTACGAAGCGACCTCAAAATTAATGCCTAGATATCGTCTAAATTTCAACTGTCGGCGCTGAGCCTAACGTTCTAAATCCATCAACAGTGAGAGTGATACTGAAACATTTTAACTTAAAAGTATTCTACTTACTTTGAGAATTAACTAGAGAGTTCTCCGAGAATATAGTCTTGATTTCATCAGGCTTTAGTAAAGCAGGTGCAGATGCTTCTAGAGGTGACGCTGGTGGGGCAAAAGTTGCCGTAGATACTACAGGTGGTATTGGCACAATAGGTACTATTGGAGTTATGGGTGCTGATGAGGCTTCAGAAGCAGGAACAGGAGCAGGAGGTAAAACTGGCGCAGAAGTGGGTACTGCTGGTTGAGCTGACGTTGATTGAGGAGCAAAGACTTCAGTGTTGATAGCAGTTGATGAGCAGTCAACGCGTGATGGGTAGTCGCAGACGCCAAGTTGCTGAAAACAGAGTAAGAGGAAACTATAGAATGCTGTAAGCTGTAAAATTAAAATTATTAGTAAAGAAAGATAAAAATAGAAAAGCCGCTTTTGCAATAAATACTAAAAAAAATTTAGTCAAAGTCTGAACAAATAAAATAACACGATAAAAGGTGCCAACAGAATTGCGTGGGCACTTCATAAAAATACTATAAAACCATGTAGAACTGGTCATATTGCAAATAAGGATTTCCATAATAAAAATGCCTGCAGGCTGCAATGGACAATATGTGAAATGAGTCACAGTTTCTAGAATGCGTTCATGATATTGAGAGAAATCAAATACGGTAGGTAGGCAACAGTTAAAATGACTAAGTAAGTAGAGCATTGATAGCTAACCTCATTTAGAGGGTGGTAGGAATGCAATCACTAAAAAATAGATGGATTTTTTTTCGGATGGGAAATCATCAAATAAACCGCTCTGTGCGGAGCGGGGGGGGGGGAGTGTCAGACTTGTACTGACTAAAACCCATCCATGTTCCTTCTATTGCCCTTTACGTTCCGGGGCCGCGGTATCTCTTTCGAACAACCCACAACCCCGGCAGGAGAATAGATGGATGAAGGAAGAATACAGAAACAGTCTTAGAAAATTATTTCAATAAAAAAGCTCTCTACAAGCACGTTAACCCGCTTCGATCTTCGTTACCGGCAGTCACTGTCCTGAAACTCTGACACCCAGTCTTACCAAGAGGTATCGTATTACCGAGTACTAAATTGGGTTGTGGAGGTCAGATACACGGTTGCTCCATGAAGACTACTGGTATTCAGCTAAATCTAGTAAGACTGGAAGCCGACCCCAACATAGTTGGAGAAAACCAAGCAGATACTGATAATGACGGGACTTAAAATCAAACTAATTGAGGCCGAAATTACCACGAAATCTATACCTGCCCGTGTAGTATACATATCAAGTTTATCTGTAATTCAGAACGATCTTACAACACTTTAAATGACTCTATGACAGAATTAATTAAAATCAGTTCATGTCCTTAAGAAGTCTTGCTATGACAATGACAACATACTTTCCCATACCAGTATAGTGAAAAGGTAGTATTTTAAATGTATAACTAACTATGCCTAGATGTTTAACCCGCTGCTCAGCTCATAAGTGTCGTACCGTAATATATATAAATAAATAAAATAATAAAAAGCCTTTTATTCCATGCAAACACGTTACCTACATTGATATAACATGTAACAAAAAAAAATGTTTTCCAGATTAAATAAATTTCATTAATTAACATATTAAATAACATGCATTAGTAACAGTAATAAATCCAGCGTGGGGTTAAATGTGTTTATTATTTTTGTGAAAGAATGCCTATTTTACCCCCCTTTTGTTTTTTTTTGGGATGGGAAATCTTCCAAAAACTTCCCCCGCTCTGGGTGGAGCGGAGGGAGTGTCAGACTTTTACTGACTAAAATCCACCCATGTTCCTTCTATTGCCCTTTACGTTCCGGGGCCGCGGTACCTCTTTCGAAAAACCCACAACTGTTTTACCCCCTAGGGGGTGAATTTTGCAAAATACCGCCTTAACAAAAACCTACGTCCTAAAACGATCCATCATGCAAAATTTTACACTCTTAACACTTGTAGTTTCTGAGATTTCGTGATGAGTGAACCAGTGATTTTCTCTTTCAGATGTACATTTAGATAAGATGAAAAAAGAACTCATCAATATTCAATTAATATTAATTGTAATAACTCTTAAGCGATGCGGAAGGCATAACAAGTATGTATGAAGGATAGTATCCTTACTAATATTATAAAAGCGAAAGTGAGTTTGTTTGTTTGTTACGTCTTCACACCTAAATGGCTGAACCGATTTTGATGAATTTTGGTTCAAAGATAGTTGGAACCCTAGAGACCGACATAAGATTAAGATATGAGGGAGAAAGAGGGATAACTTAGCATTGCTATTACAATAAATAAGGCGCAAGGGCAAAAACTACAGGTAGCAGGTACCTGTAAATCAGTAAAGGGGAACTGTGTTAGTCCGAATTTAACGCGAGCGAAGCCGCGGGCAAAATCTAGTATTGTAATAAGATATGAAAGTACCTGGTTGTATGAAAGGTCAGCAGGACACTTGAATTTGACGGGCTGTCGGCCAACGCATACGAAGAACTCATTACAGTCGAGCGCACTTCTGAACGCTTCAAAATCCCTCTTGCATAAAGGTTGCGTCGGTGGCTCTTCTCCTGTAAAAAGAAAACATAATTTAACATCACGTCATGCGAATAAAAACATCCGTTTGTTGCCATTTATGTTTTTAAGGGTGCGAGCTTTTTGCCTGTTGGTCTAGTGGTTAGTGGCCCTGACTGCTAAGCCGGAGGTCGTGGGTTCGATTCCCACCCAGGACAAACTTTGTGTGATGAGCATGATTGTTTGTTCTGTGTCTGGGTGTGATTTATCTATAATATGTATGTATTTATAAATTATATAAGTATGTATATCAGTTGTCTGGTTACCATAACACAAGCTCTGCTTAGCTTGGGATCAGATAGCCGTGTGTGAGTTGTCCCAAGATAAAAAAAAAAAAAAAAAAAAAAAATCCAGATGCCGTTTCTACTACTGCGAAATTTATGATGGAAAAACACAATAACACTTTGTCGGACCCGGGAATTGAAACCATGACCTCATAGTCAACAATCACTCTTACAACCACTAGACCACCAAGGCAAAAATAAGAGAAAGAAAACAAAAAAGTTTAATTAATACAACATTGGCAAGAACCATTTTTCGTAGTTCATTCAGTCACAACATGCCGAAAGTCTGATAACCAGTCTTACCAAGGGGTATCTTATAACCCAGAACTAACTGGGCTGTGGAGATCAGATAGGCAGTCGCTTCAATAAAATACTTGTATTCTGCTGAATCCGGTTCGGCGCGAAGCTGATCCTAACAAAGTAGGG
The DNA here is from genome assembly GCA_905475445.1 of Ochropleura plecta. Taxonomy (NCBI): domain Eukaryota; kingdom Metazoa; phylum Arthropoda; class Insecta; order Lepidoptera; family Noctuidae; genus Ochropleura; species Ochropleura plecta. The sequence goes on along the minus strand of FR997725.1, from coordinate 18,049,643 downwards.
AAAAGGCTAAGCAGATGATGATCATAATCGCATCAGTTATAGGAACTCCTTTTTTCTGCGACTATCTAGAACTTGTAGAAACAAAAGTTCTTCAAATTCATGTTTAGAGACACCAACCGGGAAGTCTTGACTTTGTTATGTTACACTTTGTATGTTCTTCGAATGAGGTTTGTTACGTTATAGACCGAGTTATTTGTATTTTTAGGATTCCGTGCCTCAATCGGACGAAGACGACGGCACGGTTGGCGCAGTGGCTGAGCGATTGACTGCTGCGCTGCGTGTCGCGGGTTCGATTCCCGCACGGAACAAATATTTGTATAACCTGCAGATAGTTGTTTTGGGTCTGGCTACATTTGGGGTGTATGTAAGTTTAAATGTTTGTAAACGCACTCACAATACAGGAGAAATTTCTAGGGAGGGAAAACGTTTTTTTTTAAAGGAAGAAAACAAAACACTTATAGTATGACCTTGTTGTCCGTTCGTCTGTCTGTCAAAACCCTTAATCTGAAATTAATACCAAATACTGAGGTCTGCAGTTCCTTGAGACTGTGAAAAAACTATCTAAGTCTTCGCAATCTGAAGAAATGGCCGTTCATGTTGCACAAAACTTATAAGATACTTGCCGTTGGTCTTTAATTATAAAATTTGGCAAGAAGCAATATCATAGAGTACCACTTAAAGAGTACCATAGTGTACCACAAAAAATGTGATTACAAACTTAGTTGAAGTTGGTAAACTAACTGCGACCTATATCGTTGTATCAGGACAACAGTTTTCTAACGGCAAAGCTTCAATTGTCTCTCAATACAGATTATTCTATTCGTTCGAAAACAATTTTACACGTCACCTACAAGTTTGTTCGGAACACCTAGTGCGTGAGTTCGACTCACATTTGACCGGTTTTTTAGATATTCGTACCTCAAAAGGAAAAATCGGAACCATTATAGAATCACTTTGTTCTCCGTCCGTCTGTCTGTCTGTCCGTCTTGCTGTCTACCTTTCCATCAAGACTCCATAACTCGGGAACGCGTAAAGATATCGAGTTGAAATTAAAACCATAATTTTAAATCTGTAGTCTCTTAGAGATGTGAACAAATCAACCTTCTAAGTCTATGCAGTCAAAAGATATGGCCGTTTATGTCGCAAGTTGCTACGAAACCCTTGGTTCGCGAGTCCGACTCACACTTGACCGGTTTTTTATATCTGGAACTACTCTAACTAGAGTGGGGTTTAAACTTAGCATCACAAAAACATTCAGGGGTTATAGGTGTGAATCGGCATGACCAATATGCCAGGTCAGAAGCACATCGCATTTCGTAACGCGACGACCCGGCTGCTGATTTTATATAACCCGTCTGACATTTCCACGTGTGACGACATCTTTTAGTGATAATATTATTTACATATCCGTCGTTAAGTAGCTATGAAGCTTCACATAACATACATAAAGTATTCGGTTGTTCGAAAGAGATACCGCCGCCCCAGAACAAAAAGGGCAAAAAAGGAACATTGATGGGTTCCAGTTAGTAAAAATCTGACACTCCCCCCCGCAAGTTATTTGGTGATTTCCCATTCACAAAAAACGAACACACGAAACAAACAAAAGTCACCGACCTACGGAAGTACCTAAAGTTATTTCCCACTTTTTAGTTTTCATATGGGACTTCGTCACACACTTTCACGAAGGATTTATGTTTTTTTTTTTACAAAATACACGATAAAATCATCAACTATGTAATGAGTTTAAAAAAACGGTCAAGTGCGAGACAGACTCGCGCACCGAGGTTTCCGTACAATCTTTCAACATACACGGTCATCTCTTTTGACTGCATAGACTTAGAGGGGATTTCACAGCTCTAAGGGCTCGCAGATTTGAGCATACGGTTTAACTTGAACTTGATACCTCCAATCTAATAAAATTTCAACTGTATCTCACTTCTCTCCTCTGCAGACTGTACATGTCATGTGTATGTTAAGTACATATCAATACCTTCTAAACTACATATTTCCTAACTACTAAATAAACAAGATTAACACGAATTCGATTGCGTTATCGTTTAAATCATCTCCGGGGATGTTGCAATGTGCTCTAAGTGACACACGTGTAGTTATGTTTAATGAGCTTTTAAATTTTACGATACTGAATTATTAAAGATTTAATTAAATTGCAGATATACGCGTTTATATAAAATTGGGATTAAAACCAACCCTCTCTAGAAAAAGTGCGAGTTTGGATACTCCTTTTTGCACTATAGTCAAGACGTCAAAATGCTTTATACCCCGTATCGAAACACGTGACCTTCGTGTTCATTTTAATCAGCGAATATCGACAGAGGACCCATTGAAGTTTTCCAAACAAATGAGTAACAATTGAACGCAAAGATTAAATTAATGATAGTACAAAAAGGTTTTTTTTTTAAAAAGCGCCATCTGTTGGCTAGAATACGTAACGCACATAGCTCGTAACATAACACACAAAAATTATTAGTTAGTTTCATAGATATCAGAAAGTTTCTATAAATTTCTATGGTTTTTCTTCTTCTTCATGTGGATCCCACTTCTAGGACCCCCCCTAGAAGCGGGGTCCACGGTTTGGGCACCTAGTCCTTCCAATAGGACCATTGTGCGTAATTTCTATGGTTTTTTTTTATTTTTTTAGGTAGGGCCACTCGCAGTTCAACTCTCTTGAGTTGTTATAAATATAAATATCTTGGGACAACTCACACACGGCTATCTGATCCCAAGCTAAGCAGAGCTTGTGTTATGGTAACCAGACAACTAATATACATACTTATATAATTTATAAATACATACATATTATAGATAAATCACACCCAGACACAGAACAAACAATCATGCTCATCACACAAAGTTTGTCCTGGGTGGGAATCGAACCCACGACCTCCGGCTCAGCAGTCAGGGCCACTAACAACTAGACCAACAGGCCCGTCTGCTGCTTAACCGGACTTTCCTGTGGTGACCTCAATAAATTAAGGCCCCCAGCCAGGGCTACAAAAACTACTATGTACTAAATGACCGCTCGCTAAGGGCACCCCCTGTGGGGTACGGACCTCGGCTTAGGGCGTCATTGAGGGAGGGCAACAAGGGTGGCTGGGTCGATTATTTAGGGACTTTTAGATTTACTGCTCAGCATCGCGGGCTGGCTTGTAGACCAAGGGACGGTTTTATTATTGTAGGTTTCGCGACGGGCCTCGGCGGCGAGGTCGGAAAACGGATCGCGGTCTGTATTTGTGGATTAATTTCTATGGTTGGTTTACCATTACAAAAAAAATACTCACTCAATTGCCTACTCCCACAATTCACACTGTCCGAATAGTCACAATATCCTTGACTGCTGAACAGAAGACCAGTGGGGCACTCCTGTTCCACCGCCCATCCATCCCAGCAGTTCAGATAGTTGTTACACAGCTTCGGCGAAGGAATTTGTGCCCTCTTCCCTTCGCACAAAGGGTTAGGTTCGATGAGAGGGTCTGGGGTGTGGGTCAGTATCAATTGGTTGTGGTATGCAGGGTCTTTCTGGATTTGTTGGATGACGTTGTTGGATACTGGTATTGTTATAGAGAATATGTTGCCGAAATCCTGTAGAATAAACGGTTTGTTGTTAGGTTGTTTTTGTAAGATATTACTGATCAGATGAAAAAAAAATCTTGAGCATAGATGAGAGAGAAAGACCATAGCTTACTATGCTATTGACAACTTTAATTTTGTTGACCGACAAATGTTGGGCATCATTTAAAAAAACACTTTACACATTAAAACGATGGACTAACGGCAGAATTCATAATTATTACCTGCCCATTATAAATTGACAACTTTAATTTTGTTGATCGATAAATTAGAATGCCGCTGTTAGACTCTGGTGTTCCTTGTTTATAGATTTATTTTTTAAATTTTGCTAGTTTATAAAAAATCACAACAATATTCTATTTTCTTTTGGCAGTCACATATATAGAGTACCTATGATTTTAATAGTGTGCGGAGACTAGGGATGTTGAGGTGGCTGGTGCGGTAGACGCAGACAAGCCATGGTGTCTCCGTCGAACATAGGCACTCGACTCCTTCGATGTTTGTCACTTCCGTGCGTTTTGAGGGATCATACAACTACTAGCTGCGCCCCGCGGTTTCACTCGCGTGGTGATAGAATATGCAATATATCTTTATGAAATGTAGCCCATGTGTTATTTTGATATGTAAGCTACATTATTGCAAACTTTCATTAAAATCCATTCAAAGTTTTTGCGTGAAAGAGTAACAAACATCCATACATCATCACAAACATTCGCATTTATAATGTAAGCTTTTGCCCGCGGCTTCGCTCGTGTTAAATTCGGCGTAACACAGGTCCCCTTTCCTGATTTACAGGTACCTGCTACCTGTAGTTTTTGCTCTTGCGCCTTATTTATTGTAATAGCAATGCTAAGTTTTCCCTTTTCTTCCCTCTTTCTCCCTCATATCTCAATCTTTAAAAAGAATTGCCTATGTCCGTCTCCAGAGTCCCAACAATATCTGATCTACCAAAATTCATCAGAATCGGTTTAGCCATTTAGGCTTGAAGACGTAACAAACAAACAAACTCACTTTCGCTTTTATAATATTAGTAAGTATTAAGTAGGATAAAATTAAATAGCCTACGAACCGAAACATCACTTAAGTGCCAATACTGTTGCTTACTTTAATGAAACCGAAGAAAGGGTTCAAGAAACTTCCATAGTAAGGCAGGGAGGGCAAGTGACCAGCGTTCAACCTCAAGTTCTGCAGGAACGGGTTATTCGGGTAAGGGTTGGAGTACGTCTTCACTAAGTTCCCTTCCTCATCGTAAACTGAAAAAAAAAAAAATTTAGACTGTTAAAAAAAAACACATTTACACTTGCCAAGGGCTGAAGGAAAAAAGAGTAAATGATGCCGTGACGTCTGTAAGGGGAGAATGGAAGAAGAAAACGTGTTGCGCCGACCCCAATTAGAATGGGACAAGGGCAGGAAAATGATGATGACCTGCCAAGGGTTCTGACTTCCCATCCATAAAAAGCGCCAGATTAGTAACTATTATTAATCCTTTATTCATTTTTCACATGTATGAATACATATTTATTTTTTTAAATATAGAAAAACATATAAAAAAATATTTCCGCCGGTATCGGCAGTAGCGACCAAGCTACCGGTGCGGTGGATAGGGTTCCTGAGACAAGAACCTCGTGTCGAGGAGTACTGTCTTTTAAATCAGGCCCTTAATCCAACCACCTTCCATTTTATAATAGTAGTGGCTTTTGGAAATTCATAAAGTATTGTTTTACCATACATTGTAGATGACCGCGCCAGTATTTTTTTTTCGAGAATTTCTAGAACTCGTAGAACAGAACTTATTCAATTTAATGGACCGAGAAACCACTCGGGAGTTCTAGCGTTTATTATGTTAAACCTTGTATTTTAACAATTCACAATCAAATTGTATTTGACGACACGGTTTGGCGCAGTGGCTGAGCGATGTTGCGGGTTCGATCCCCGCACGGAACAAATATTTGTATGGCCTACAAATAGTAGTTCCGGGTTTAGCTGTTTGTTTGAGAGTTTAAATGTTTGTAAACACGCCCACGATATCTACAGGAGCAATTCCTAGTTGCTGCCCCGTGTTTTAAAAAAATAAATAAATTATAGTAACTGTATTGCAATTTGTATTAAGGACCTGTGCCTGCGACCAACATTTGAATAACAACATTTCCTGGTACATTGTACAATCAAGTTCATATTTCATTTAAGCAAATAAATCGTAACATCAGATCTGTTTCATAACATTATTCAACAAGGATTTCTGAAATACCATTTATTTAGTTGAGTTTTGCTTCGAATATTCAATGATCTAAAAGACAATTCATTCAAAATACGTTCTTGTTTCTCAAAAAAGTATTTAGGACGATTTCTCAATTGTCTATGGAGATCAGATTCCGAGACTGATAATGATATAATCGCTATAAAAATGTATATGTATGTATTTATATTTATATATTTGTAATCGCTATAAAAATGCTTCGTTCAAATTAAGACGAAAATTTACACTGTGTAAAAGTCAAAACTACAAGAGAGAGTCCGGCATAAAAACACGTGTTTCACCACCGTCTTAGAAGGAGTAAAAAAGTGGCGAACTTAATTAACATTGGGACACCTTAGCTGAAAAATAAAAGCCATGTTAAACACCATACCAAAATGTTAATTCACACGCCTTCTCCGCCACCTTTCCAAAAACAAACTTGACAAATATAAACAACATTAAAGAGAATTAACACACAAAGGCACCGCAAAACAGCTCAGTCTTGTCAGATGGGGAGCGTGGACGTATGAATCGCCCTTAACGTGCCGCAGTCAAACAAAATAAAGGACTTTAAGATGTATAGCTCTTCTTAACAGTTTGAACAGAGCTATAAATTCCGTAAGAGATCGCATGCACTAATAAATAAGGAAGAAGTGTTTCATCCGTCGTTTTGGGTACTCGAGGTTTTGTTGGCATTAATAAAATGGTGACTTTTCTTGGGATAACAAAGTATTTCCTTGAAGAAAATAAAGGTGTATGAATCAACCACGATTCGATTAAAGAAATATCCGATGAATCAAGCCAATACAACCTGAACAGTTTTTTTTTTTTAATAAATGGAAACACCTAAAAAGTTCTGACAATTTGACACCTATATTAAAAAAAAGAAAAAAAACTTTTTGATACCCGACTTCTTTACATCATATTTTTTTCGTATTCTAAGCAATGCGTTCCAAATTCAAACAAAACTGACTGCAACTACATTTTCACAATAAAATGTTATCAACGACTAAAATTCAATGTTTTCCAAATAAATGTACACTGAAGTATACACAAAGTGCAATATAATAAAGCAAAACGGATAATCCCCCGAGATCATTGACCGAGCCAACACTGCATTATAAGAGATATCCTTACTGCCTGTCATGTTACCCGTAATTGAAAGATGAAAGGATAGCCGGCGCGCCTGGATTGTCTATTAAAATGTAGGCAGGTCTTGGCCGAGCATCTCATAATATATCATGTCTAATACTTGTGAAAGGAATTTAATTTCTTTGTGTCATGAGTATTAAGGAAATTGCGGAATACAGTACGACATTTAAAGGTGAAAATATGGGATCACACTTCATCAATTCACTATTAACATAGCAGAAGTGTACCTAATTACCGGACTGTGGACAGTGAGCAATGGGTTACACACCGTCCGTCCGTCTATTGACTACAGGCCGTGTCGACGGCGCGTTCGTGTTTCACGCGCGCCTTAAAGAGATGTCAGCAAAGCAGAGGGGCCTGCCACTGCCTATCGGGGTTGCGGGTTGTTCTAAAGATAACCGCAGCCCCGGAACATAAAGGGCAACAGAAGGAATATGGGTGGGTTTGAGTCAGTACAAGTCTGACAGCAATAATAGAAATAACAAATCCATTTCGTTTTTAACATGACTTAGATGTGGGCGTAGGTTGCTTCTGAACTAAGATGCAATGCAAATGAGAACATCCCAGTGTAGGTGTAATGTAAAAATAACATTTCTATTTTTATTCCGTACCTCAAAAGGAAAACAGGATATAAATAGGATCACTTTGTTGTCCGTCTGTCAGTCTGTCTGTCAAAACCCTTTATCTCGGGAACCCGTAGAGGTAGAGTTGAAATTAATACCAGATATTGAGGACTGCGGTCCTATAAAGCTGTGAAAAAAATCCTTAATGTTTACGCAATCGACGACACGGCTTTGATGACACGGTTGGCGCAGTGGCTGGGGGATCAACTGCTGCCCTGCGTGTCGCGGGTTCGATCCCCGCACGGAACAAATTTTTGTATGACCTACAGGTAGTTCATTCGGGTCTGGCTGTTTGTGAGTTTAAATGTTTGTAAACGCACCTACGATACAGGAGAAATTCCTCGTGTAGGGTAACGTTTTTAAAAAAAAACAATACAAATGATGTGGCTGTTTATGTTGTATTTCCCATACATTCAAAGGAATCAATCCAACTGCGACCTATGTCGTTGTATGGGTACATCAGCTTTTCAAAGTTAAGCTTGTCCTTCAATACAGTGTATCTTTTCGTTACAGCAATGTTCGGTACTTTCATTTCTTTCTACTAGTTTCAAATCAAATCAAATCATTTATTTCAATTAGACCATTACAGGCACTTTTGAATGTCATGAAAACAGAAAAAAAAGATGCTGCTACAGTCCCAGTCACAAGACATAATAACTTGTGAAAGTAATGTAGTAAAGTAATGTGTGTTATTTTTTTTATACAATAGGCTAGTTTAAAAAAAAATGTCCTTCTTTTAGATTATTCAAAAATAAGTTAAATTAATATTTTTATTTGTAAATTAGGATAAAAATAACAAAGCCCATTAAAGTTACGTGTGACGTCACGCCTTCATCATTTGAATAATCAAAAAGACGGACTAAATGGAATGTAATTACTTTGACTCTAGAAACTATTCTATTTTATATTTTTTTGCTGTGCTCCACAGTCAGTAATTGTACCTTAGTTTTAAGCCCATTGTATGAACTTTACACATTGTGGTAGGAGATATAGGTCTGAGTAGGAATATATATTTATTTATGGAAAACTGAATTGCTTTTTCTATTTGCATCGATAAAATTTATGGAGTGCTTGATTTATTGGTATTCGATCAATAAAACGTTACATCTTAAGTTGTATTGAGCCATCATTTCTGAAAAATGTTCCAGTTAAGTAAGTAAATTTATTAATTTTATTAAATATAACCATTTTATAAATACATTTACGAAAATATATTTATGTATGTACCTTCGCTACAAATGGATATAAAGCTTGGCACTTGGCTCTAACAATATCTAAGTGAAACCTATGAATATATAAATCAAAGCGTCCGTCAATTTATACGTAATATCCTCTCAATATCTGACTGATTTCCAACCCAATAAAAAAAATGACAGTTCCATTATAATTTGGGTTCGTATAAAATTAATGACCATAATCGTTTCCTGAAAAAACATCAATCGACGTAATAATTTAAAAGTAAATACAAATCCAAGGTGGTTGAGATACAATTTTGGACATACAACTATCCGAATTTATTTTCGTTTAAAAAAATAATTTTCTTTGTTATTCATGAGTACTAAGAAAACAATCAACTTAAATTAAAAAAAAAAACTCAACACGTCAATCTTACCTCACATCATTGCACTTAATTTGAGTTTACTTCTTTTTATTATATCCTCAGTAACTATAAGTAAATAAATTATTAAAAATGTTATTGTAATTGAAAGAAACAGGTGTCAATAAGTTTTAAATGTCAAGTACATGCGCGCACGCAGGAAAGTTTGACGGGTGGGTATTGCAATGGATCGAAGGATCCGGGTCGTATACCTCTTTTATAATATTTTACCCCTTTTTTTTCGGATGTGGGAGTGTCAAACTTGTACTGACTAAAACCCACCCATGTTCCTTTTATTGCCCTTTATGTTCCGGGGCCGTGGTATATTATACCCCTTAGATTAGCAAATAATATCGCGCCTTTAATTCCCGGAGGGTTAAGCAGAGGTGTACTTAATACCACATTATGTGTGCATAAAGTGTCAAACAAATAAAAAGGGGCTATTGAAATCAATCGGGCACAAATCTAGACTACGTTACTGCAACTGAAAATTTCCTGAAAAAAATCTAAAAAACCTTGCCTGAGCAAGGAAAAATTAAAAATTGAATATCTTACTTATTTATAATATTATAAATGCGAATATTTGTGTACCAAAATTCATCAAAATCGGTTTAGCGTGGCGTGGAGACGTAACAAACAAATAAACAAACAAACTCACTTTCGCTTTTATAATATAAGTAAGGATTAACTAGCACTAGAACAGTTATTACTGTTAAGTTATTTTCACTACCTACTTGTATTGGATTGCAAAGGTCAGAGTAGATAAAGGCTATTTTTATTTATTTTATATGTTTATTTTGCAATCGGTTGATGACCTCTCATCTCATCTCAATCGCCACCCGAATGAAAAACTTTAATGATACGTTATCATAAAAGACGTAAGAAGGTTAAGAAATTCATATTTTAAATGCTGTTCTCTTCCTGTTCTCACACACTACTGTCTACGTTTATTTTCTTCGTATTTTCTTTCGTAGGCCTGCTGGTAAAAAATTCTTTTGAAGTAAGCTGTGCCTTTGTACTCTATGTTTTGTTATAATATTTTGTTTTGTGTTCTCCTGTGTGTACATAAATTATTTATTAATAAATAAAAGAAAAGCAAGAGCCCTCTGACAAAGAATACTGCTTAGTGACTGATATATACACGGAAGTTTTTTACCCCGGCAAAGCCACAAGGTTACTAAAATTAAAAAAAACCGGGCAGGTGCGAGTCGGACTCTTGCGACATAAACTGCTGTAACTTTTGACTGTGTTAACTTAAAGGGTTGTTATCACAGCTCCAAGGTGTTGAGTATATGGTTTTCATTTCAACTCGATACTTCCACGCGTTTCCGTGATTATGGGTCTTGATAGACAGACAGATGGACAACAAAGGGATCTTATAAGGGTTACATTTATTCGTTTCGAGGTACCATCTTAAAAGAGTGTCCATGGAGTTTCTTGCCCATTCTTCTCCATAGAGATCAACGCTTTGGAATGGGCAACTATAGTACTTTCACAAGTTATTTATTGTGCCTTGTGACCGGGACTGTAGATTCATTTTGTTTCTTGACATTCAAAAGTGCCTGTAATGGTCTGGTCTAATTGAAATAAATGATTTGATTTTATTTGACCTACGGAACCCTGAATATATAAATGTTTTAGGAATGAAGTAATTTACGTTCGAGTCCTAAAAATATATAATGGCTTTTTGTTTGCCAATTAATGAAACAGGCAATGTTAGTAATGGCAATGCTGCCAGCCTTTTGGGCAATTTTCCTATTGACAGCAATTTAGATATTTTTTTTGACAACCTATTTTTGTTTACCTTGTTTTATTTGTACATATTTTAGATAGTTACTCTTAATTATTATTGATTGTGTATTAGTCATAATATTAATATAAATGTAAATAAAGTCAAAGAGATAATAGTAAACAGGGAAATAACGCGAACATTAAAAAAATCTGTGTCTATATAAAATATTTATAAAAGAATTGCAAGGGTTAAGTACAATTTTTGTACAAAAAAAAACAGCTTTAAAAGAACATCTAACATACACTTATTCTTAAAGACATTAATTAAAAAATCATCTCTCAACAAAAGCTTGTTTCAGACAACTTTTGCTACTTTAGTGCCTATCTATATTTTATTAACTTAGTTCCTAATATCTTCAAACACGCCCGAAAACAAAAGACCACGTTTCAGACAACGTTAACTACTTTAAAACTGATCTATTTTTTCTAAGTTAGTTCCAAATATTTTCTAACACTGGAAGTGTTGTATAACAAAAATCACAAGTACTTACACAACAATCTCTTCTGCCGCGTATCTTTTTCATTCGTGTCCCCCCGAACACACACCACGCAAAAAAGGACGGTAAGAATTACAATTTTCATTTCGATCCTTGTAGTAAGTGAACGTACAGGACAATGTCAGGGTTAAAAGCAAAACCTAGCTTATATACTCTCGGAGAACGAAAACAAGTACTTGGCTATACATACGTGGGATCTAGTTTTAGTCAGGACACTAAAGGAAAGCCTAAAAGGGTGTGCTTGTTCTATAATGAGTGAAGTTTTTTTTAGTTTGGCGGAGGGTTTTTAAATTGACTCATCGGATTTTATTAAAGTCCTTTTTTGGTGTTTTTTTTGTTGTTAAGATTAGGGAAATAACCAACTGAATGAAATGTACAGACATTGGTGTTGAGATAAGTATTAGTGTAGTTACTAATCACTACTCTAAAAATAACTACTACTCTAACTACTCTAAAAATCACTAAAATTTAGTTTATTCCTGTCAACATGACGTATCACACTCTGAAATTGATTGAAGTCACTCAACTTAAATGTATTGACAGTTGAGTGTTTGACAGCATTAATGATAGTTTAGTTACTCAATTCAGAGAACATCGTAATCTCACTATTTTGGAAATGAAGTTTTTCACCAAAAATTGTGGTTTTCAAGCGAAATTTAATATTTCAAAAAGATCCCTTTCTTTCCTTTCTCATGCACAGTCAGCTAAAACTATCAAAACTATTACAATACTAACAACAAGTACCAATATGAAAATACTATTTAACATGCCCCAACAACCTGCATAGGCACCATAACTCAATCTTACCCGATCCCCGTCTAAGCCGGCATCTAGGCATCCCGATTGCACCATTAATTTATGGCCTTAGATCTGATAGAACATTCCCGAAGGCACATTAATCAAACTTGTCTAGTTCATCTCCATTTTGAAGCAATATTACATGTCCTGAGATAAATTACAAATATGTTGTTATGAGCCTCGTTATCAATTCGCCAACGATGTTATGTGTGACGCTTAATTTTGAGTTGATTTTTGTATTGAAAAGTATTTGGTAAGAGAGTGTAATCAATCTTAATTACGAGATGTGGACATTGATACAGACTGCTCTTGTGTTAAGGCAAAGGGGCGGGGGTTACTTAATATAGGCAACTACCTTTGAATCCTTTTTGCGGATTGAAAATCATCTAATAACTTTCCCCACTCTAGGCGGGGGGAGTGTCACACTTTTACTGATTAAAACCCACCCATGTTCCTTTTTTTATTTTAAACGTTGCTTCACACTAAGAATTTCTTATGTATCGTGGGTGCGCTGACAAACATTTAAACTCACATACACAAATAGGCAGACCCGGAACAACTATCAGTAGGCTATACAAAAATTTGTTCCGTGCGGGAATCGAACCCGCGACACTCAGCGCAGCAGTCGGTCAAAACGTTACGTCACTTGGGATAAGGGCAGGAGAATGATGATGAAGAAATAAATATAATGTGCCATTAACCATTGCTATGAAGAAGAAGAAGAAGCACATGTGACTAAAAGAGTAATGGATCTGAATGTTGATGGACGCAGAGCGAGAGGAAAGCCAAAGAAAAGATGGACGGATTGTGTCAGGAATGATATGCAGGAGAAAGGAGTAAATGATGTCGTGACGTCTGATAGGGAAGAATGGAAGAAGGAAACGTGTTGGGCCGACCCCAAATAGAATGGGACAAGGGCAGGAAAATGATGATTAACCATTGCTAAAAATTAAATAAAGCCACAAGCTTTTAACGACCACTGTAGCGATACTTGCGTAGGATTTCTACGAATGTGTGCTTTTATTGTATTTAGTTTAGTTAATTACGGCAGAACACGCGCCAACGCCTTCCGCCAACCTTAATGAATCTCTTTATAATAAGAATTATTGAGATAACGAATTGATTATTATCTATTAAATTGTTAGCTATCTGGGGCCCACATGTAATATTATTTATTTACGTACTAGTGCTAGAATGGCCAATTAATGACCCGGTTATTATAAAATTGTCAGTTTCTGTATCTGTATGACGAATAACACGGGCACATCATTAAAAAAAAAAACCGGCCAAGAGCGAATCAGACTCGAGCATCGAGGGTTTCACCGCCATATGTTTTGACTATGAAGACTTAGAGGGTTGACAGACAGACTTACAACAAAGACTTTTTTATATTTCGACATTTTCTTTGATGATAGTTCCGCTTCAAATATTATTAATAATATCACCATGGCGGTTTAAAAAATCATAACTGTCGCGCTATTGTGTAATTAGGAAATTACATCTCTGCTCATCGGGAAATCTTGAATTGATACAAGGAGTCCTTACATTCGTTTTCTTTACTTAAAGGCTTTGTAGAGCGAGCGGCGCTTGCGTCTGAACATAATTCTCTTTTTCTAACCGCATGTATAATTAATTGGTTATTACCCAAACCAGTAGTCCCTTTTTATAGAGAGATTCCTAGATAACAAACTATCAAAAGAATACCTTCACGCGATCTTCGTATTCGTAGACTACAGAGTAGTCAAAGTGGTTTTTAATGTTGATCTTGCAAATAAAGCATGGTATATTTAGCCGCTACCGCCTACTGGCGATGGCTCATTATAATTTATATTTTCTTACGATAAATAGTTCAGTTTAAGGGCAGAATAAGTCAAAAACAACTAAGCATATTTATTTATGTTAAGAAACCTTTTTAACTAGTTAGGGGCGATATACTAACGGCGAGCAGCGGCGGCTATGTCGCACTTGACGTGAGTTTAAACCCTACCTGTTTGATCGGTACTGTAAGGTTTAATCATTTACAATCAATCTTAAAGTAGACAGGCTCCTTTTAATTGCATGCGGGTTCTCGAAGGATTTTGTACTTTAAGTAATTAAGAAAAATAGGAAACAGCTTATGCCTCAAACAGATAAGCGGCAACACGTCGACGGCAGCTGTCACTTGGTGGCGATATTTGTAGATGTGACTTGTCGCGTCCGCCATTTTATCAGTCGACTAAAATGAGATCCAGTGACGAAATATTGAATAACTAGCTTTTGCCCGCGGCTTAACTCGTGTTAAATTCGGGGTAACACAGTTCCCCTTTCCTGATTTGCAGGTACCTGCTACCTGTAGTTTTTGCCCCATCGCCTTATGTATTGTAATAGCAATGCTCAGTTTTCCCTTTTCTTCCCTCTTTCTCCCTCATATTTCACTCTATTTTTTTTATAAAAATTAGCCTATGTCCATTGTCCCAACTATCTCTGTACCAAAATTCATCAAAATTGGTTTAGCTATTTAAGCGTGAAGACGTAACAAACAAACTCACTTTCGCTGTTATAAAATTAAAGTAAGGATTAATTGTAATTAAGGGGCCGACCAACACTGCTATAGATTTATGCGACATGCCATAACTGTAAACGTCGCTACCTTTTGACCGCTGCCGCCGACAGGTGGTGACGGCTGCACTTTCCCGCTCATCTTTATGAACCCTTAGTCGTCAAAAAAAGTATGTTCTTGTAAAAAATATCTCAACCCCTTTTATTTAAAGTAAAATATCAATTTGTTACAATACATACGTATACGTACTCCTAAAAAATCTTAGGATGTTATACATAAGAAAAAAAAAAATTGTATATTTATTTTATGATTGATAATTTAAAAGGTTCCTGTTATGTCTTTTCTACACACTGTGTCTACTTATCTCATCCAGCTTTATTCTTGCAGGTCTGCTGGAAGAAATTTCTAATGAAATGTACCTTTTTGCTCTTTTGCCTTAATGTAATGTCCTGTCAAAAATGTTGTGTGTGCATAAACAAATAATAAATGTGATCGCAGAAATGTAAAGAGGTTCATAATACGGGCGAAAGTATAAGAGATTTATTGTTTTTTTTTTTCAATATTTTTTACTTCTGTAATACAATATTGACTAATCGTGTTGAAAGAAGGCAGTATTTACCAACTTACGAGTACCCTTTTTAACTTCGAATTACTGTAACGATGACTCATTCTTCATGCAAATATTAATTTCAAAAGTAAGTGGTTCCGTTATCATCTCATCTGCCTAGCCTTTTCCTAACTATTTTGGGGCCGGCTTCCAGTCTTACGGGATTCAGCTGACTACCAGTATTTGACATAGAGCAACCACAACCACGAGCATGAGGTCGTGGGTTCAATTCCCAGGTCGTCCAAAGTCATCATTATCATTACCTGCCTAGGGTTTTCCCAACTATGTCGGGGTCAGTTTCCAGTCTTACCGGATTCAGCTGACTGACCAGTATTTTACAAGGAGTGACTGCTTGTCTGACTTCCACATCCCATTTAACAACTTGGTACGATACTCTTTGGCTATATTGGTTGTTACGGATTCAGTATAACCTTCTATCATAATATAATATAGGAGTATACGGTAGAAATACATGGGTAGTAAGTATAGCAAATACTATGTTTTCATTCGCTTTTCCTAATTTATAAATCATAGGATAAAACAACGATAATAATAGAGAGTCTGAAAGATGAACTGATTAAGTTAATAACTTTATTATTCAAATGAATCTCCTTAGCTGTAACAAGTTTTTCAGTAGATGAAAACGTGAAATTAGAAGTTAATTAGTGGTTACTATATTTTACAATTACTTTTTTGCACTCTTCCCGCTCTTAGCGGAGTGGGAGGGAGTGTCAGACTTCTACTGACTAAAACGCATCCATGTTCCTTCTTTTGCCCTTTTTGTTTGCCCGCAGTTCTTTCGAACCAACTCTCAACTCGGGCAGGAAATTTACAACTACCATACAGATCCATAAAACTTATCTTCTATTTTTCCGACACGCACTTGAACATGATTTAACTTCAAACATTAAAGAATTAAGAGCTAATCAAAATCAACCAACGAAAAACACACTTTAACTATATCTAATTAAAGTTAATTTTCGACAAATACTCTAAAACTGTCATACAATCTGTGATAAAGTGAAACCATTGCTTCAGAGGAGATCACTTTCTACTGCGCGTGCGACGATGAAAGCGACATTAGCATGATGCGCACAAAATCAACAATTATGTTATACTTACGCTCATTATATGCATAAATTGGTAGAGAGTGGATTTTAATAATTGCTGCAATATGTAGAACACGTAAATACCGATTGTTTCTAAGAAAAAACCGGCCAAGAGAGTTCCGTGCAAATTTGCCATATAAACAGACATATAACAGACTGCGTAAACTTAGACAATTGATTTTTCATTGCACAAAGGGAGTTGAGTATATGGTTTCAATTTCAACTTGATAACTCTATGCGTTCCCGAGATAAAGGGTCTAGACAGACAGACAGAAGGATAACAAAGTGATCTAATAAGTGTTCCGTTTTCCATTTGAGGTGCGGAACCCAAAAATAATGAACATCGTCTCTTTGGTATAGCAGGCATGTTGTCGTTGGTTTGTTGTTATTTTAGTCAGTTTGTTGTAAATTTAGTTTATTTTTTAACCTTGTATGTCCCACTGTTTCTACTATATTCTTCCAGGTATCCTTTTAGGTTAAGTTATTTTTAGTTTAATAAATTGTTTGAATGTACTAGTGGACCCGGCTGAAGTTGTCCTGCCCCTTTTACAGCAAATCAAATTATCAAGACACTTCCTCATAAACCGACTTTTCAACATGCAATGTATGTTTTACGTTTATTGTTTGTTTATTTCATATTTCAATAAACAGCACTTTTTAAGCATTTTCCAAGGCCCCGGAATATCCTGCCGAGGTTGCGGGTTGTCCTGCCGGGGTTGCGGTTGTTCTAAAGAGATACCGCGGCCCCGGAATGTAAAGGGCATTAGAAGGAACATGGGTGGGTTTTAGTCAGTAAAAGTCTGACACTTCCCCCCGCTCCGCCCAGAGCGGGCGAAGTTATTTGCTGATTTCCCACCCAAAAAAAAAACAAAAAAAAGGCCCTGGAACATAAAGTGCAAAAGAAGGAACATGGGTGCATATTAGTTGGTAAAAGGCTGACACTCTCTCCCGCTCTGCCCAGAGCGGGCGAAGTTATTTGATGATTTTCCATCCGCAAACAAAGGCTCCTTATCGTTATTTATAACTTTTGAAACGGGATATATGTTACCATGTACCATGTTTATCACATTTTTATGTTTTAAAAACTTTAATTTATCCGTGCTTTAAACTATCGGGAACTACTAATTAAAAATCATGTTAAATAGCCCGTTTCAAAAGTTATTAATAATGTTATTTATTGTTGTTAGTTAGCAAACTTTTTTAGACCTACCTGGTCATTTGTTTTGTTTTGTTCTGTTATGCCAAAACATTAACATAATTTTAAGTTTTAGTTAACTATTGTACAAACCATAACATGAGTAGTACAGTATTCTTATTTTAAGCTACGCTTACTGCTTTTAATTAAGTTGCATTTAATTAAGATTTTCTCTGTAAGTGAATTTGTAATTCTTTTGAGAAATAAATATATTTAACTGTATTTATTTATGTACACACAAAACACATATGATGGAAAAAATACATACAGACAAAAGCGCACAAAGATACTGCTTATTTCATTTAGAAATCTCTTCCAGCAGACCTCCGATAAGACCGATTCTTAGTATTCAGTTCTTGTTAGTGATCATGTCAGTTCAAAAAGTTATTATTCCTTGTCCTGAGATATTAACTAAAACTTTTGTTTAAATTAGACGCTCATCAGTCATATGATCCATTCAAATTACACGCTCAACCAATATTTATAAAAAAAAAATACGTTTCCACTGGTTATTAAACTAACTATCTATTTCGTAGAGCCAAGAAAAAATCTCAAACAAACTAATATTTCCAATCCATACTGAAATATTCGTTATATAGCGCTCTATGTTTAGCTGTGAACTACAATGGAGTTAGACAGTTTTTTTACACGATTTTACTACTCACCTTGCCAATAGAGGTCGTGACTGTTGTGTGAAAGGATGATACGTTACGAGTTAGGTTGGCTTTCTTCCGATAGATGGCATTAGTAGTAGCGTTAGTTACTATGTTAGGTATGTATAATAGACCAGAGAAAACAGGCAAAAAACGCTTTGTTTGATATTCCTGGTCTTTCGAAAAAGAAATATCAAATTGTCCCGGTCGGTTGGAAGTTCAGTCGATGGTAATATACTCGCCCTTTATTGTATAGGACTTGAACATAGCTTTGATTCTGACGTCAAAGTTGGCGCAGTGGCTGAGCTATTGACTACTGCGCCTGTGTTGCGGGTTCGATCCCCGCATACATATTTGTATGACCTACAAGTAGTTGTTTCGGGTCTGGCTGTTTGTGTAGGTATGTTTAAATGTTTGTTAACGCACCCACGATACAGGAGAAATTCCTAATGTGACGCAACGTTTTTTAAAAAAAGAAAACAAAATCTGGAGAAATCTGCGTTTACTATTCCGTACATATCTGCATAACCCAATGATGTAGGCATGATGTTAACCAACAACATGGTCATTTTTTTATGTTGGAGTATGACACCTAATTAAAACCATTCGTTTTACTGTTCAATGTGTTATTAAACATAATGACTTATTGTAAACAAGTAAAGGTATAAAATAACATTAGCACAGAATCAGATACTTAATCTTGTATTTTTTTTATTTAATACCTACTTTTCTGTTCCGCATCCACACGTCATCTGTTACATATTCCTGTGAAACCAACCCAGCCGCCGCGGGAGACGCTTCGGGCGTCGGGCGCCGCGAGACGACGCCCTGCCACCGTAGCTGCGGGCCTGTGGACGGTGAGCTATGGGTAACTCACCAACCATCCATCCTGTGATGACAGGCTATGTCGACGACGCGTTAGTGTTCCACGTGCGCCTGAAAGACATGTCAGCGAAGCAGAGAGGCCTGCCAGGGCCACCGCTTGCCGGGGTTGCAGGTTGTTCGAAAGAGATACCACGGCCCCGAAACATAAAGGGCAAAAGAAGGAACTTGGGTGGGTTATAGTTAGTACAAGTCCGACACTCCCCTTCGCCCAGAGCGGGGAAGTTATTTGATGATTACCCATCCGCGAAAAAAGTATTTCTGTGTTAACTCTATTAATTCGTGTATCATTGTAGACTATCCGTACTAATATTATAAAAGCGAAAGTGAGTTTGTTTGTTCCCTCTTCACGCTTTCATGGCTTTTGATGAATTTTGGTACAGAGGTAGTTGGGAATCAGGAGACGGACATAGGCTATTTCTTTTTTAAAAAAAGTGGGATATGAGGGAGAAAGAGGGAAGAAAAGGGAAAACTTAGCGTTGCTATTACAAATCAATAAGGCGCAAGGAGAACTGTGTTACCCCGAATTTGACGCGAGCGAAGCCGCGGGCAAAAGCTAGTCAGAAATAAAGAGGTTATTAATTCAATACCTTGCACACTTAGTCACGCAAAAGATTGAGCACTTAACGATTTATTTTTATTCTTTGATATGTATCAATGTATTTTTGTCAGAGCTATTTTGATACTGTGATCTTATTGAATTATTATAATTTATAGTCTCTTACTACCTTGTTCTCGCTCGAACGTTGAACTGCATCGTTAATATTGACGACATGATTGGCGCAGTGGCTGAGCGATCGACTGCTGCGCTGCGTGCTTCCATGCGGGTTCGATTCCCGCACGGAACAAATATTTGTATGGCCTACCCTTCGATCAGATTTTTGATCGAAGGGCCTACCGATAATTGTTCCGGATCTGGCTTTTTCTGTATGTGAATTTAAATGCTTGTAAACGCACCCACGATACAGGAGAAATTCCTAGTGTAGGGCACAGTTTCTTTTTTTTTTTTTAAACAATGGTTGCAAGTGCGACTGCTGATCATGAAGTTTTAAATTCGATTCCCAGGTCGAGCCAAATGTTTTGTGTTGTTATCGTACTTTATTAATATTATAAATGCGAATATTTGTTAGGATTGTCGTTGTTGTTAATTTTGTTGTTGTTAATTTACATAATTATGAAAGCAACAAACCCTTACTAATATTATAAAAACGAAAGTGAGTTTGTTTGTTGGTGTGTTATTTACGTTTTCACGCTTAAATGACAAACCCGATTTTGATGAATTTTGGTACAGAAATACGCGGGACCCTAGAGACGGACATAGGCTAATATTTTTTTCAAAGTGAGATATGAGGTAGAAAGTGGGAAGAAAAGAGAAAACTTAACTTAGCTTTGCTATTACAATAAATAAGGCGGAAGTGCAAAAAATACAGGAAGCAGGTACCTGCAAATTAGGAAAGGGGAACTGTGTTTTCCCGAATTTAACGCGAGCAAAAGCAAAAGCTTGTCATAATATAATTTCAACGACTTCATCTCATGCCGTAATTACGTGTAACCTAAATATTCTTTTTTCATAGCATATTTTAATTGGCTTAAAACACCTACCTTCGATTAACATATCCATTAAAAAATCTTTAGCTTGACATGCAAAACAATTTATTTTGTTCCAACCATAATTGCTTCAGAGCCTCGAAACGATAATTATTGGAAATATCAATAAATATCAATTCTTATAAATCAGTACCAAGTCTTATTTTTCATGTTAAGCTGCATAAAATACACCATTCTATAATAGGTTGTTATTTATAACATGTTTATTAAGTGTCCAATGAACAAGATAATGACGATGTGCGAATACGACACGGTAGGTGCAGTGACTGAGCGATCGACTGTTCCGCTGCGTGTTGCAGTTTCGATCCCATCATAAAATATCCGAAATATTTGTATGGCCTACAGATAGTTGTTCCGGGTCTGGCTCTTAGTGTATATGAGTTGTAGTGTTTGTAAACGCACCCACGATACAGGAGAAATTCCTTGTGTGGGGCAACGTTGTTAATAAAAAGAAAAAAATATAAATATATCTTCGGACATATCCTGGGTACTTAATCACCAAGTAATGAAACAACACGAATAATTTTTTTCGTTTGCCTCCAACCATCTCGGGAAAGGTGAAGGATTTCTATCCGGTGTAAGAATGTTGTTCATGGATGTGACTGTAAATTGCGATCGTCAATTATTTCTGATATGCCCTTTATATTTTTTAAATAACGGTGTTTTCCCGTTTGGCGAGTCAGGCTTCTTTTGATATATAAACTGACTAGTATTTGTGTGTGGGGAAATCCCAAGCAAAAAAATAAGTAATATATAAAGCCTCTACAAATAGGGCCACTGACTATTTTGCAGTCTTAAACCGTTCGGTTCATTCTGGATAGTCAGCTTTCAGATGTGGTACATCTGTGAGATACACAATAGTTTTCTCTTTTTAAACCGACTTTAAAAGAGAGGGTTTTTCTTTTCAGGATTCCATACCTCAAAAGGAAATAACGGAACTCTTTTCATGTTGTCCATCTGTCTGTCTATCAAGACCCTTCATCTTATTGGATTGATTGGGACTCTAAGTCCACACAGTCAAAAACATGATCGTTTATGCCGTAAGTCTGGCTCGGTCTTGGCCGATTTTTAATATTGTTTTATAAATATAAGGGTATCTCTATTTAATCCTCTGAGTTTGTTTCGGCTGTTTCTTCTCAGAGTAGTCGGGTAAAAACACCGGCCTCATCTAGTTTAAAAAAAAATGACGTGTAAAAGTGTTTGTGAAAACCTACTTGCAAAATAAACATCATTTATCATTTAAACGTATTTAATTTTAACGTATTTGGCCCAGTGACCTAAAAAAAAGGACAACTAATTTCAAAATCTTTTTTGCATGAAATAGGTAACTTTAGGTATAAGAAATTCCTCTTAAAAGAGTTTAGCCAAAGGTAAAAAAAAAAACTTGTAAAAATTTAAAACTTTTTTACCAAATCAAAGTTCTGGGCCTAATTTTAGTACATTGGGCCGTAATATGTATATCGGCCTAAATTTAGGTTGGGTGTTACGAGGTTAATACATATTTTTTCTTCTACTGTATATCGATAATATGCTTTTATTTTTTAGTAACAATTGAAAATCAATACTCGATAAGCATTTGTGTGAGATACTTATACCGCTAGATACTATAAGAGCTGAAATAAAAAAAGAAAGTCCGTGGCAATAAAATTCTAAACAAAACCAACAAATATTTAGTTGTTTTTGTTCAGAATTTTATTGCCACGGACTTTCTTTTTTTTCGCAAAAGAGTTTTTTTTATGTTGGTATAGATTTTATTTTGGTTTTTTTTTGTTCTTAAAAGTTGTGCACGTGTACTTGTGACATGTGCCAAATTAACTTATTTTCTTTCTTTCTGATTTGCTGATTTTGAACATAAATAAGTTTATTTGTAAGTTAACAACAAGTTCAGTTTTTCTTAGCACTTAAACTCTTAAGGTGCTTTTTGCTATTTGCAGATCATTATCACGTGTTTGTTAATTAAAATATAGATTGCGATCGTAATAAAACTGGCTTTACATGCTACTAGCTTTAAGTTTTAATTACTATATTAAGACCATCAAGACAACTCTGCATTACACCCCAATTAACGACCATTTCACGAAAAACTCACATAATGGGCTCAAAAGAACTTAAAGAGTCGTATCAATGATTTCAATAATTAAAATTCAGTAAGCCCATATTTGAAACGGTCGCAATTCATATTGTAAGCAACATACTGCACATTGATCTGCAAGATGCAAAAAAACCTAGAAAAAAAAATATCGCGGGCTATTCCGGCGCTTTACCTTAAGAAACCTTTTAACATTTCTTACTCACCAACTTATCATTATAAACAATACATCATTATAACTTAACCATAAATTCGACATTAAAACAATAACATCTCAAAATGTAGCGAAACATTTTAGTCGTCCTCTTTATCGACTTTTATTAGAGCGATCCCGGAAAAAACTGTAAACTATTTCCTCTCGTGTGCCCGGATATGACTTGATAGATCGAATTTAGTTTTGAACACCCAGTCACAACTATAGCCGTAAAGTTATTCAATAGATTTAAACATATGGGTACAACAGGGATTAGGTACTGCCGGGGTTGCGGGTTGTTCAAGTAGATACCGCGACCACGAAACAAATGGTTTTAGTCAGTACAAGTCTGGCACTCCCCCCTGCTCCTCCGGGAGAATTTATTAGATGATTTCCCATTCGCTAAAAAAGGAGGGATTAGGTCTTTTTCTATTTGGAGTTATTTTCATTGTTCCTAGTTGCTTTTGTTTTTTTTATGGATAGTGGAGCGCTAAAAGGACCTATGTAAAGCTGGCTTTTCCCAACCTGCTAGTTAAGAAGTTTGGTTTGAGCATGTCCTTATAGCGAAAATGTAATGCGTAAAGCGATACATACAATGATGAGTTCATTTTGAGCAGTTCAAAGACTCCTTAAGAGGTTTAAAATAAACAAAAAGGTTGTACTGACAAGCTTACAGATTATCTTAACCGGTACTTGTGATATATTGAAATGGCGTCAGACGTTGATAGAATACTTTACAACTCCGGCAAGCAACTTGGCAAGATTTTATAGATTGGTCATGATTTGAATTTAAAATCATGATGTAACTTCCTTGGTACTGGATCTATGACATTTCTCAAAAAGTATTTAAAATTAGTCATTACGTGATGTATGCCGATTATCTTTACACATATTCTTCTTAAACGTCTTTATGGATTTTAGATTGATTTAAAGGAAACTCCACATCATGTATGCAGTTTATATACTATAATTAAAGGGATTATCGAAGCGGCTACATTTAGGGAAAAAAACTACTCCCAGTTTTAAAGTGCGGTTTGTTCATATTTTTTTGAGACAGGCATACGTTTTTTTTGACATTTTAAAGGTAGAAGAGAGTATAGAGAAGGAAATTGTAAATTAGAGCCTGAATCCATTAGGTGCCCAGAAACAAATCCAAGTTATCAGCTTGAAAGTAAACTGAGTATAGACTAAATTGGCGGTGTCTTTGTGGGAGATGGCGAGACTAATTCGATTCTTTTCAAGGAATTTACAGGAATTATAGATCTCTTGACCATTTTCAGTCACGGGCTGTGACTCACGGCGGACATCTTATAGGTCATAGTCGCAGGAGATATTAAAGTACACAATGTGTTGCTTTCTCTCTTTTCTCCGTCATAGCCCGATGGTGCGAGAATGCTTTCCAAGGCAGGGAGGTATCATACCGCGCACCCCAGATCCCACACCTCGGGCTGCTACTTAAAGATTCCTAATGGAAAAAACCATCTCTTATCTTTGAGCCTTGAGACATGGCCGGCCCATTGCCATTTTAATTTTAAAGCCTGTTTTACAGCGTCGGTTATTTTAGTTTTTCGTCTGATGGTTTCTGACCTAATTTTATGTATTTTCCTGATTTTCAGTACACTTCTCTCCATTGCCCTCTGTGTCGTTCTTAATTTTTCTTTTACTTTGCGTGTGTAGGTCCATGTCTGACAACCATACAATAAACTAGGCAAAAGACAGGTATCTATTACAGTTTTTTTCAATGTGTAATTTTTTTTTAGGATTTCCTTTAAGGACCAGAATTTATACCAAGTTATTTGGCATCTTCTTTCTACGTCTTCTTCATTATTTGTTGCACTGAAAGACATCTGTTTACCCAGGTATATGTATTTGTCTACGTATTCTATGTTGTAGCTATTTGAGCTTACAGGAATTTTATGGCTGTTCGTCATAATTCTTGTCTTGGAGGCGTTCATCTGTAGTCCAACTTTAGCACTTTCATGATCTAGCAATTTTAACATTGTTTCTAGATCCTTAGGTGTTTCGGCAAGTAATACGATATAATCCGCAAATCTCAAATGGCTCAGGCATGTGCCATCTACTCTCAGTCCCTTGGCTTTCCAGTCTAGTTTTTGAAACCATTAATGTGACACGTTGGAGAGGGCCATCAGGAAAAAGAAAGGTCGACAGACCTTCTAAACGGTGGACTGATGATATTGTCCAAATAGCAAGGCAAAACTGGATGACCATTGCTAAAGAAAAAGATGTGTGGAAGGAGAAAGAGGAGGCCTTTACCCATATGGGATCCACATCCCAAGAGCAAAACCCCTACTAACAGTAGAATATTAACTTAAAGTACTAACTCAACTAACAATCATTTGAAATGCATTAATAAGATGTGGAAATAAAAGGCTAAAATATAATGGAAAAACCCAATAACCCCCCGTTTGCTCTCCCACCCCTGTTATGCTGACCCGGTTAGTATAAATATGACATATGAGCCCTGATTTCTTTCCCTTTTCTATGAAAGGGGGAGAATTTTGACTTACAGTAGGACAACTACAGCAGATAATGATGATAATGTTTTTGACATTTAACGAAAAAGAAAATCACCTGTAACGGAATAAAAGAGCCATGTCGACGGCGAGTTCTTGTTCCACGCGCGCCTCAAAGAAATGTCAGCAAAGCAGAGGGGCCTACCAGGGTCACTGCCTGCCGGCGTAGAGGGTTGTTCAAAAGAAATACCGCGGCCCCGGAACATGAAGAGCAAAAGAAGGAACATGAGTGGGTCTTAGCCAGTTAAAGTTTGACACTCCCCTCCCCGCTCCGCTCAGAGCGGAGGAAACTATTTGATGATTTTCTATCCGGAAAAAAGACAATATAAATTAAATCAATGGTTAAAGTTTGAGTTTGTGATTCAAATTGTCTGCGAGTCTGTCAGTAAATGAGAAAGTTAGTCCCACAAAAAGAAAGCTCCATTTTCTTTTGATTGCAGCTGATCTCTATTTTTATTAGTATACAATTCATCTTTTAACGATTGCCATCCATCTTTCCACGCATCGAGCCGTGTCCCCCACACGCAACGTTCTTTCGACGTAAATACATATAAAGGTGGTACATGCATTATAAGGAGGCAGTTCCACAATATGCAAGACATGTTACACCGCTTTTAAGGAGTTTTAATGTCAATTCAGGTTATTTAAAACAACAATTCACTAGACTATAAATAGAGCCACAAAGCTCAACAGAGGTAGAGGCTCAATTAGAATTGTAAAATAAAATTGATAATTAATTAATTTTATTTGAATGTAGATTAGTAAAATAATTAGAATATCCTTTTGTGCTGATAAATTTAAATTTCCTCAAAATTTTCGAAATATCATATATAAATCAATCAAAAGTATTTCACAAAAAATATTTACCTTGAAAAAGCACATGCAATTATAATATTTATAAATTAGTAATCCCTAAAGCTGACCCAAATTTAATTTTAAGAAATAAATACAATTAAATAATAAATGGCCTTATTTTTGTTCATAAATACCCACCATTTAACATAAATAAGCATGCACCTACTTTCTTAACTGTCGCAACAAATTCCATTCACTTGCAACAGACAACTAATTACCAATTTTCTAACATCACTTAACTAACTAACTTCATTTTAAACCGGATAACTGCATTTCGGCATTTGTAAATATTCTTACAGAACACGTAGAACAATAACAGGATCCAAAGAGTTTATGGAGGAAAAAAGATGGATATATGAAAATGTATGAGGGGGGAGAGAGATAGAGAATTAGCGTAACCTTTCGCTGAGCTGTGGCACAGCTAAGAATGGATGACAAAAAGTGAATAAGTCAGTGCGGCATAGAGTGCGGTGCGGACGTCAGGCAGACATTAATAAAGTCACTTATAAGTGACATTTAAGTAAATTAGTGATAGGAGAGTGATATCACGAGATGGCGTTCCGATCGTGCGTGGGAGTCGTTTTTTTGGGCTGCTTAGTGGGTAAGTTTACATTTACCTCTATTAAAAAATACATTAAAAAAGTTATGAAAAATAAACAAAGGATTCGAAAGTTCTATTCTTGAATTACTGTTCTATATACAAAGCGACCTTCTATTTAAAAAAATATAAATTCAAATCATGTACTTTCATTACTACACGGTTCGGTTACGACCTATTTCGATAACCTTTAACAAATTAATATTCAGTGAAGCAGTAAGTATTACAATATGTCAGGGTACACGTTAGCCTTGACGCCTAGAATTACAATTCCTGTCCAATTTCAATACTAGACTGTTTGCAATGGTAATAAAGTTATAATTATTTGAATATTTTTTATGCTTATTATAAATTAAATCATGCCTCCAGAACAGTTTCTTGACTGATACGTAGAAAGATATCAGACTAAACCATTGATGGAAATGACTAAAACGTCAAGATTTATGGTGTAGCTACGATTATCTAATATTTCCTTTCTATGCAGATAAAATACTATTATACACTAAAATACATCAACGATACTGATCATCAAGATATCGACATGAGTACACCACAGAAGTTTTTTTTATCATAGTTTACGTCTGTGATAACGCCATAGAGTTTATTTTATTTCCTGCAACCGACGTCTCAAGAACTAACTAGTGTATAAAACCACCTTTTCGTAATCAGATAACAGTTAAACGTTCACAAATTCCTGTTTATTTGTTAGCTAATGATTTCGCATCGTAACAACACTCATCGGTTACGTGTAGGAAGAAAAGACATCAACGCGCAAGCACCTTTTCAAAAGAGAAAGTATCATGTTTTCTGAAACAACATCTCACAATGTTTGATAGATTTCAATTGTTTTAGATAACCGTAAACTGAAAGTTTCTTTATAAATATTGGATATGATTTCTGAATTGTTGTGCTAGAAGTCGTAAGCACTGCTGCAGTCATTGGGTTTTCTTTCATGAATTTATCAGTGAAGCAGTCTGGATTTGTACTTGGACATTTTCAACGGGCTTGCCATGATCGGCTGGTGGAAACAGGGGACTGAGATTTAAACATAATTGATAGTATAACTTCAAAGTAAACTACTGCTTAACCTTTCATGGATTACAGGCGCGCTGTTATGATCTGATATATTGAATGTCTACAAATATGGCAACCAGTTTAAAAAATATTTTTTAGGTATACAGACTTACATCATAGACGTGGACCTGTAGACGGTGACTTCACGGGGTAGCTCATCCGTCTATTGACGAAAGGCCGTGTCGACGGCGCGTTCATTTTCCACGCAGTTCTCAAAAATGTTTCAGCAAAGCAAAGGGCTTGCCAATACCACTGGCTGCAGGGTTATGGGTTACAAAAGGCAAAAGGAGGAACATGGATGGGTTTTAGTCAGTACAAGTCTGACATTCCCTTCCACTCCGCCCAGAGCGGGAGAAGTTATTTGATGATTACCCATCCGAAAGATAAATGTATACAGACTTACTGTCTATGGCTCTACTAAACAGTTATCAAGCGATTACCTAAGTTCAAATAACAGTTAAGAAAACGATTCTAAGTAAAGTAACGGAGAAATGGCGTACCTATTCGACGCACGCAGCGAACGACGCTGAGTTCCATTCAATTCAGTTCAAATGAGTGCAATATAGGTAGGGATACACATTGCAAATAGGTTTTACAAACACTTTTACCCGTTTTTTTATGAGGCCGGTGTTCTGTACCCGACTACTCGGAGAAAAAACAGCCAAAAACTCAGAGTTCACAGTGTCTTTCAGTCTGTTTGAGATGGTCTTATAAAGAAGAACCACTCAGATTTAAGTAGATCTGTCCAGTTAGTGCAAACATTTTTCAGTTATCATGTAACGCGACTCTTAACACAATGAAATCAACCCACTATAATATTTTAAGAATCCTACTATAATCTGACTAATATTAAAAAAGTCAAAGTTTGTATATTTACTAAACACATCCCCTTTTTCAGGATGGGAAATCATCAAATAAGTTCTCCCGGGGCTGAGCGGAAGGGAGTGTCAGACTTTTACTGACTAAAACCCATCCATGTCCCTTTGTGTTCCGGGGCCGCGGTATCGCTTTCGAACAACCCGCAATCCCGGGTGTAACCCCCTGAAGACACTCTTTTCCAAAGAGCATTCTTTAAAAAAAATACTGTTAAAAATATCGCCAAATGTCAAGACACTAAATATAAATTTCTGTTTAGAATGGAAATTAACTTGCTAAGGAAAATGTTAACGACATGGTACTCGTGTCATTATTATTTTAACCTTTTTAAAAGCAATCAACAATAAATGTTCCAATCTTTGAAAAGTTCAAATAATTATGAAGGTCAATAATAATTGTATGGTTATGATTGATCTCCATGCCTCTTCACTAGGTATTTTTAATTTCAGACCGCAAAAGTCTCAGTTTCAACATGATGTCTTCATTGACAGTAAATGTTGATTAACTTAAGTATACATTAAATGTTAAAGAGTTTGGGTAAAATAATAACTTGGTTCGATTTTAAAGTTAAGCCGCATTTGCCTGGGTTGGTCCGGGAATGAGTGACCACCCATTACACACTGAGTTTAAACCCGGGCTTCGGCAAGTATGTTAACGCATTAACCCCATTAATCTTTGAAATACCGTACAAGTAACCAGTGGCTTGAACATCTGAAAACCAGTCTTACCAAAGGGTTTCGTATTTTCCAAGACTAACTGTGTTGTTGAAGTCGAATAGGTTAGCCAGTCACTCCATCTAAAATACTGGTATTCAGCTGCATTCGGTTAGATTGTAAGCCAACCCCTTCATAGCTTGGAAAAGGCTAGGCAGTTGATGATGTGCAAATAAATAGGGCAAGTGCTTGAGCATTTTTTTGCGAATGGGAAATCGTCACTACTTCCCCCGATCTGTGCGGAGCGGGGGCAGTACCTTTCATGTACCTTCTTTTGCCCTTTATGTTCCGGGGCCGTTTCGTATCTCGTTACTCTTTCGAACAACTCACTACCCCGGCAGGCGGAGGCCCTGGCAGGCCCCTCTATTTTGCTGACATCTCTTTGAGGAGCGCGTGGAATACTCATACGCCGTCGACACGGCTTAGTTTTGAGCTTGCCGCGATACTTAAAGAATGAGCTTACCCACAAAGTAAGCTGTTATCATAATAACTCTTAAGGTCAAGCCACAAGAACCACGTTAAATTTTAATTTATGAAAGCAAAAGCTTTAAGTCTGGCTATTATTTTTTGCTCGGCCACTTTCGCATAATCTAAACCTGTCTATAGTGCAGTTGAGCTTTTAAAATATAAATACATGCATTCAGAGGTTGGCAGGGTAGTGTTTAATGGGTTTAAGGTTATCGCCGAATGGGAAGATTAATAAAATTAAATGGTATGATGTTTTGACCTTTCACGTTAAGTTTAACCACAGACAACAGGATAGTTGATGCGTTCTTGTAATGAACGTCGCTTCTTTCTGATTACTCATCTAACTTAATATAACATCACGACCGTAATACCGAAAGCGTAAGGAAGGGGTGTACAATATAGGACACTCACATCATTTTGCCAGTTAGGTTGAAGTCCCATTCAATATGGGGCGCTCCTGTTACCATCTAACAGGCAGTAATTCAGACTCAGTAGCTGCTACTGAATGAAATGAATGCCTGATATAAAAATACAATAACACTTTGCCCGACCGTTTTCAATCTAGGACCTTATGCTTAGTAGTCGCACTTGTAATCACTGGACCAACGAGGCAGTGAGCAAAGACCAACAAGTACTATCTAATAGTATCACCTATTTCCCTTTTTCTATTTAGTACATCTAATATTAAAGTTGATTAATGTTTTGGAAGCCTAAAATCTACCTGCCGGGGTTGCGGGTTTTTCGAAACGATGTCGCGGCCCCGGAACGTAAAGGAAAAAGAAAAAAACATGGGTGGGTTTTAGTCAGTAAAAGTCTGACACCCCCCCCCCCCCCCCCGCTCCGCTCAGAGCGGGTGGGGCAGTTATTTGGGGATTTCCTGTCCACAAAAAAAAAACTTATAAGCTAATATGTTATGATCGAAAATCACAATTATGGATGTAAAGATGACGGAAATGTGTTGGATTGAAATGAGCTACCATAAAGTTTTGTGATTTTATTGAACGCTTTTCATTGCTTATCTAACAGAAAAATAACCTGTACACTATTTTGAGCTTAGCTAATAGATATAGCAACAGACTGTTCAATTTCATAACAGTCAAATTGGTTAACGATTACTGAAACATACATCCTTGGTTGCGAATACTTTAATTAATTTTCGCGTAGACAGAAATATGAAATTAACATGATCAAAAACAAATTAAGGCCTTACCTTGAATATTAAAAGCATTTCTCAAAACAAATATTTAATTACTGGATAACAGGTTGATGACAAAACATTTTACTATTAAAAAACTACTAAAAAAAAAAAAACATACAAACATCCGAATTGAGAACTTCCTCCTTTTTTAGAAGTCGGTTAAAAAAACAGTTTAGTTCAAAGAAGTGTTTTTTCCTCGACTATAAAAACCCAACTTAACATTATATAAAAAAAAATATGTTGGTTTGTCACGCAAATTTTTAGTTTTTCGGTTCAAAGATTTCCTCTGAACCGAAAAACCAGAATTTTTGCATATACATTGTCAGTTGTACAGCAACAGACTGGAGTACCTGAGTACCTTTCATACCGAAAAAAAACCGGCCAAAAGCGAGCAGGACTCGTTCTTCGAGGGTTCTGTACAAATTTGCGACATAAATGGCCATATCTTTTGATTGAATAGACTTAGAGGGTTGATTTTTTCACAGCTTCAAGAAAACACAAACTTGAGTATATTATTTTAATTTCAACTCGATGCCTTCAAGCGTTTGCCAGATTAGGTAAGGGTCTTGGCAGACAGGCTGTCAGACACACGGACAACAAAGTGATCCTATAAGGGTTCTTTTTTTCCTATTGAGGTACGGAACCCTAAAAATACTGTTCCTGAGGAAAACAACAATAACGTTGTCATGATAGTAGACTGTCTTTCGATTCATGATTGAATTATATTTAATCGCCAAACGGTTGGTCGACTCTTCTCGTGACAAGAGGGCTGGCCTGTTTTTTGCACAAAAAATAAGCATTGCCATCCAACGCGGTAATGCTGCCAGCCTTCTGGGCACTTTACCTGTTGACTGCGATACGGACGAATTTTTTGACGCCCTGTAATTTTCCAATTTTTACTTGTATTATTAGTTTGTGTATAGTAATTCATTTAATTAAATAAACTTTAAAAAATATATATTTTTACAAGCAGAGGACAACCCAGAATTGATTGTCGAACTGGAAGCCGACAAGCTAGTGCCAAATAAACAAGGAAACGTACTGTTGTAATTGCTTGATCCTTTTGCCCCTAATCATCACTTTTACAACACGATTCCACGAAGTATATGAAAATAAAAACATTTTTGCAACTGCCAATTCACAAACAGATGAAAGATAACCAAAACTGTGGTGTAAGAGCTGATTTCTCTGTTACCTAATACATGTAGCTCTGTACGAGCGTTATGGCCAAATATTGGTGCTGTGTAAATGTTTCACTCGATAACCTTCACTTTACGAAGTTACAAGTAGCTAAATGTACGTGGGTAGTGATACAATCAGACAGTAGAAACAAATCAAACTAAAAACTCAAAGCATGTATGTCAATTAGATCATTACAGGCACTTTTGAATGTCAAGAAACAAAGAATGAAGCTACAATCCCAATCACAAGGCATAATACTCAAACTCAAACTGAAAAGTCAATTTCAATTCTACCGTTACAGGCAGTTTTGAATTTGGAAAACAAAAAGATGAAGCTACAGTCCCAGTCACAAGCCATAATAACTTGTGAAAGTACCGTAGTTTTCTATTTCAAAGCCTTGATCTCTATAGAGAAGAATGGGCAAGAAACTCCATGGACACTCTTTTTGATAATAATATTTATTGAGTTGAGTTGATTGAGTTATGCGCTTACCAACACATTTTGCGATTCATTTTTATATTATAGAATATTTAGACGAAAAGGTAAAACTGAAAAAAACTAACTTTTAATAATATTACGTGGAATAAAGCTATTTCAAGTATTTTCGTTGATTAACTTCAGTGATTTTATCTTTTTGTTTTCCCAGCCCATTTTCAAGGTTTATTTTGTTATTGAAAGAAAATGTAGGCATGGACTTATACGGACAACCATGACCCTTCCAAGGGTCTCGACTTTTGCAAGAGAATATCGTCTTTAGTCCGTTATAATAAAATAGCTATTACATATTTAGAGCTTCCCTCATTCTATAGAAATCTATTTAGTAGATATTCTTCTCAATATATAAGGGATGCGTTTTTTCCTTTTGAGATACCCTAAAAATATTAAAAAGTGAGATATCTTTCTTTCTATCTTCTTGGGCTACCGCACCCCGCTGTCTCACAGCTTCAGTATTGCGAAATGCGTAAATGAATTACATGCAAAAGTACTTCCTACTCCATATTTATTCCAGATTGCTGTAGTTTTATTCACTGCAACCTAACCTCCAGAGTTTCATACATAGACCGAGTTCAATAACATCCACTTTCATAGACATCACGCACAGACGAATGTTTAAATATACATATATTTTATATATACAGACATCTTTATTTTTATTTATTATTCAAGCTCAAACAAAAGAGAACACCTTGTTAAAGACTAATAGATATAATTTAAGATACCAACTTATAAATAATCATAAAATTGCGTCATAAACTCAATGCTTGGATCACGGGAAGTGGTAACTTAACGTTTTAAATATCCTGAAAAAGGCTGTGTGCAGGTGCACAAGGACCCAGAGTTTCAATCAGTTAGTTACCAATAAGGTTAGTATATTTACACCGCTTGAGGTTCTCTGCATCCGCAGCAGCAGCGCCAGCGCAGCATCATGAGTTAGGAAGATGGGGTGATGTAAGACTATCGACCTATGTTACCCACACTAAAGGCCTACCCAAAAAAAACTAAATAATAAGATAATTAACATCCAAATTTTCTTACAGTCCAGTGTAGAACATGCAATCGCCTTCGTCTTTGTGAGTTTGTTTTACTCAAACTTAGTTTGACTAGTATATGGTCACTATGCTGTTGGCTATTTTTTGCGGATTGGAAATCATCACATAACTTCCCCCACTTGAGGGAGAGGGGGCGAATGTCAGTCATGTACTGACTGAAACCCACCCATCTTCCTCCTTTTGCTCTTATTGTTCCGGGGCCGCGGTATCTCTTTCGAACAATCCAGTCAACAGCTCTTGGATTCGTTTAGATCTTGAAAGAACAAGGGGTTGTACAGGGTAGGTGAAGCATATCCTGTAGTGGAACTGCAGAATGGGAATGTCCCTGGAATGGGTCGAGGATACCCTATTTGATCAATTATTTGTACATTGACCAACTCGAGTCTACAATCTGTAATTAACTCTCAAATTATTAATTATCTTATTAAGTCTTAACGTCTAGTCGAACATTTAGAAAGTCTAATTTAAGTTTGTTGCAGTTAACTGCAACATTGAACTTAAGGAAGTGGCCGTTCTCAGTGTGAACTACTTTTGTCAACATGCGCACACGCAGGAAACGCGTGTCTGGTCTTAACTGATGTGTATTAAATAAAATAGTTGTTTATTGGACTGTAGTTGTGTATTAAAATAGTTATTTTATTGAGCTGTGGTATAAATAGAAAGGTTATTATTGCATATTTGGGGTTGTTCGCTGATTTGAAAGTTCCTTTTCAGTCTCTTTGAGATATTTATTATAAGTTGCAACTACTTACGATAAATATTTCATAACTGCGTAGATATTTTACCATCGCGTCGTTTGAACAACCATTCTTCTTTTGTTTTTGCCTTCGTTATGCACATCATAATTCTCTTTAGAGTCTCGCACCTCAAAAAGAAAAAATAGAACCCTTATTGGATCACTTTGTTGTCCGTCTGTCTGTCTGTCAAGGCCCTTTATCTCGGGAACGTGTGAAGGTTTAGATTTGAAATTAAAACTATATACTCAGCTCTGTGGTCCCTTTGTGCTGTGAAAAACAACCCTCTAAGTCTACGCAGTCAAAAGATATGGTTGGTTAAGTCGCAAGCTTGTACGGAACCCGCTGAGGGTTCTCGCTTTTGGCCGGTTTTAATTAGTAAAAGGTCTTACCCGTGGCAAACATAACGAACGCATACCTATTTATTTTGGAGGACTCGAATGAGTATTGTACGTTTTCTACTATCCCAATATTCTAGTTTCGGCCTCCGTAGTGACTATTTAAATATCACCGCTGATGGCATAACATGTGTAGAACGATATTCATTTACAGACACATTTACATAAATTAGCAATGTATATCAATATTACATAAGCAAAGTTTAACAAGTTCTGTTATCAAGTGAGGACAAGTTAGGTAACACTAAAAAGTTTGTCTTTGGAAACGAAGATAAGCAAGATAGGTTTATATATACATTTAAGATTTAAGTTATGGTTTTTCGACATCGAAGTTTTTCGTATTTGTAAGTGTTGTACCCATATACAAGAATATAGGCATTTCTCCTGTATCGTGGGTGCGTTTACAAACATTTAAACTAACATACACAAACAGCCTGACCCGAAAAAACTACCTGTAGGTCATAGT
Organism: Ochropleura plecta; assembly: GCA_905475445.1. Classification (NCBI taxonomy): domain Eukaryota; kingdom Metazoa; phylum Arthropoda; class Insecta; order Lepidoptera; family Noctuidae; genus Ochropleura; species Ochropleura plecta. The sequence continues at coordinate 18,013,840 of FR997725.1, read as the reverse complement.
TGTTCCGTGCGGGGATCGAACCCTCGACTCGCAGCGCAACAGTCGATCGCTCCAATTGAAATTCTCAAAGTTTCTGTGGCTAAGAATATTTCAACTCTGCATTATTTTTCGTAACCAAAGACTTGAAACCACTTAAAAACTCAATTTTTCCTGATTTTTTTGATGACTCTCCTCACTGTTCCAATATATCTTAAGAACTTTGACATATTGTAGAGCTATGTCGTGTTTGTACATAATCGTGTGAAAACAAACATTGTTATTAATAGTTTTCCTTCTCCTTTCAGTGTTAGCGTCTTCAGCAGTCCCAAAGGCGAAGGGTAGGAAACCAGTGAACCCTCCGATCCGTACCATCAATGACAATGAGAGGAAAGCCGAGGCTGAAGCAGAGATCACCAACGACTGCCCTGAAGATGGATTCTTTGCTGATGCTGAGCAGTGCGACAAATATTATGAATGCAGGTAAATATTTTGTTTATAAATAAGACCATAATGCCCCATAATTCATTACAATCTAGCTCAATTTATCTCTCGAAATTGTAAACTGTCGATAAGTTAGGTAAAGTTGTAATCTCGTGAGATAAATTATAATGTAATGGTTTTTACATACAAAAAAAAAATCTTATCTACTAATAATTAAAACTTGTTTTTATAAAACGTTCCAACTTAATAAACATGAGGCACCGAAGTACTAAGTCCTTCACACCAGTCATCCGGAACCGTGCCCAGAAGACTAGCATATTTGTATTTTTTTTTTAAATTTGGAGCAAGATATAAACTTCTCTGAAAAATAGGTGACGTTTATCTCTGGGTACTTCTTGACAAAGAGACAATCATGAACCATGCTAAATAGTAAGTATGTAGTAGTTCCTGACTGTTACTCCTTAGCGGCTTTGCACGCGTGAAGTTCGGTGATGGGTTCGTTTTTTTTTTTATAGTATGGTATTTTTTAAATTTAGGCTGTGAACTACATGCGTGCTAAATTTCATTCAAATTCTTTCAGTATTATTTCCGTTAATTAAAAACAAACATGACACATTGTTAAAGAGTACAAAATACTTTTGGAGACACATAAAAAAAGCAGGACACAAAATACCAAAATGAAGATTCTTACACATTTCATAAACTTAAAATTCAATCTGAATTTGCCAATTCATCACATGGGTTTGAAGCGCTCACAAAATTCAATATAAACGAAACATCACATTTTAAACCAAAAGGGTTTAAAAAAGCAATTGAAGCCCCCAAAATCCAATCAGACAATACTCGTACATAAAGCACAAATAAATCACTTAAATGTCGCATTATTTGCAACCCTAAAACTACAGTGTGGTTTTCCTTGTTAGGTCACCAACCTTGTGATATTATGAAAAATATATATGTTAATGCATCAATTGTAAAATATTTGTTTTGTTTAAGTTTCTTGAACGGAGAAAGGATATTCACACAAAGCTTTAAGTCAGAGATATTTGTTGAACTGCACAAAGAATTATGTCTGTGTGTATTGTGAGTGGTTTGAAGATGGCAATATTTGCTTGCACTTTTAGTGCGTTTTGCAGATTAAAAAGAAAGATTTCATTTAAATGGTTTTTAAAAGATTTCGTTGTTTGCAAACTTCTCTTAAACTTGAACGCTATAATTAACTTTGAAAGTAGTTTTCTGATGTGTTTCTTTTTATTATTAAAAAAAACTTGCTTCACACTAGGAAATTCTCCTGTATCGTGAGTGAGTTTACGTACATTTCAACTCACATACAAAAACAGCCAGACATGGAACAACTATATGTCGGTTACCTACACAAATATTTGTTCCGTGCGGGGATCAAACCCGCGGCACGCGGCGGAGCAGCCAATCGTGCAGCAATTACTGAATTACTGTGCCAACCGTGCAGTCAATACTATGTTTAAAACTTTACAGAAGGTTATGATTTCTTTAAGTGCTCATTTTTATTTTCTTTAAAAGGTTTGCATCTTGCATAAACATTCGCATCTTTCATTGACTACAATTATTTTGAGCATCAAAGTTTTTTTGCGACTTTTTTAACTTTTGACTTTTGTAACCCGTCCTAAGAACACCATGATGAATGGACTTAAGTTAACATGAAGGTTTAACTTTTCAGAGCCGGTAACATAATCGAGAAGCTCTGTCCTGACGGTATGGTGTTCAACGACTACAGTTCACAGGAAGAGAAGTGCGACCTGCCCTTCAACCTGGATTGCTCAGCTAGACCTAAGCTCCGTAAGTTATTTTACAATAGCATAGTTTGTATAAAAACCGCGTAATGAGTGATCAATTTGGCAGACAGTGAAATACCTAAGAACAAGCTCTTATGCTGATAGCTTTCAAGGCTGCAGGTTGATTCAAAACTCGGCCCCAGAACATAAAGAGCAAAAGAAGGAACATGGGTTTTAGCTCAGCACAAGTCTGACACTACCTTCCGTTCCATCGAGAGTTGAAGGAACTTTTACAATCTTTAATAATAACCATGCTGCCTCGACGAACATTGTCGAAGCTCTCTCATTAGATGGTTGGATCAAGGGCCTGATTCAGAAGGCAGTCGATACGGCCCGCATTGTGAGGAGATTCTGGTCTTTGGAACCCTAAACACCGGTAGTTTTGACCCTGCTCCCGTTTTTTTTTAAGAGTTAAAAAAATAACAAAATGAAAAGCGAAAATAAACCACGCTGACATGTTCTATTTGGCAAGACTAAATAGTAATATCCCAAAGATAAGACATGGATCCATAAAGAACGTTGTCGTAGCGTTACATTGAACTGCTTCTTAGTTTCAGTGCGAACTCAATCCGAAGATGACTCGCTGATGATGTATTTCCCTTTGGGTTGATTAAATCCTCCCAAATCCAATTTAATATCAAAATATCATTATTATAAGATATCGTTAAAGTCGGCTAGTCAACAGTAGAATTTATTATGTCAATAGTTAAATAGCTGCTATTTCCGACTTAAAACACGTGCAATGCTAAAACACGTGTTTGCTGTTATGAAATCAAATAGGGCTGTCCCCGTTGCCAGCCTATTGCAGAAGATATCTAAAATCAAAAGTTATTGCTACACTTTAGAGTTGGCTGGCTGTTAACGTAAGACAAAATGTTTATGGGCTTGGCCTTTTCTTTGCTCTCATAGTCGATAGTTCTGGCGATTGTAATAAATGTCTAACGTTTAATGAAAAGTTGATGAGAAGTGATGCTAATAGAAAGCTCTTATTATTATGTACTTGTGTTTACTTTAAAAGGATTGCAAAGAATTATAAATTATGATATCATATTATTACGTTTATTGTGTATCTCAATTGGTAGCTCCATGTATTAAAATAAAAATATTAGAATATTTGTATAAAAAGAATAAGGAAAAATGAGATACCTAAATAAACCGTAAATGATATTTTGCTAATTTACGTAATTTTATGGTTAAAAACTATTTTATTTTTGACGTTTAAACGGCATGAAAACATTGAAATGTATCGTCGTAAAAGTAGTGTAATGTAGTAAAACTTATAGAAATGCAATTTTAATTGTTTAACCACATAAATTCGGGGAATTTGACAAAATTTGGTATAATTTTTCGTATCCATCAAATGCACGTTTTTGACATTCGATCAAACCTAACGCAACACATGACAATACCTACCACATTACTGTCAACCCTAAACAAAGCGACAGAGTGACATCATTAGAATACAGATTACACATAAATGCCGTAGGTCACAGCGCTGGAACAACTTTCACATCTCAAGGGGAGCGCGGCCTTGGTGGCTCGACGCGGAATTTATTGTCCGTCCGAAATATTCATACGGATATTTATACGAGTACAATGACTTTGGATAATACTGATGTGTAATTTGTTTGAAAGATGTATAAAAAAAAATATTGTCTAAAAATCAGCAGTATTGTGCCTGCTTATTATAGTCATTTAGTTGCAATGGTCTGTCTCATTGTTCCATGCGCGCTGACAATTTTTTAACCGACTTGCATATAGAAAGAGGTTATACAGGGTGGAATTTTGTAATGCCACCTGAAGGGGAAGTACTTTTAATACTTTAGAAAGAAAATTGTACTCAAAGAAAACATTCCTTTATTTTTGAAAAGAAAGAAAACGGCATGCAAAGATTTTTTAAATTCGCTTGCCGCACACGGTAATCGAACCGAATAAGATCTGTCAAAGTTGCACCCTGTGCTTTTATTGCACCGATCTTTAGGGTCAATAAGGATGAAATCTCTTTAACAAACTTTATAAGTTAAATGAAAGGAAAACAAAGAGATATTGTCAAAAAAACATTTTTCCAATATGGCGGCGCGAGTGGCAAAGTTGAAATTCGCAAAGACCACATCGAACACCTTGCCAATTTTCAAAACTCCCGGAAAACTTTTCAGGTAAAACTACCAAATGATTGTACTAAGTAGACAAGACAGGAAAAAAAACATATAAATTTTGAGTACAAAGGTTAAAGGTTATTTCTTTAAACAATTCTGCCAGCAGACCTGCGAAAGGAGATATGAGACCGGAATGTAGACGATAGTGTGTGAGAGAGTACGAGAAAAAAAGTTGTGTGTGTGTGCCTTAATCCTTACTAATATTATGAATTTGTTTCTTTGTGTCTTCACGCCTAAATGGCTTACCTCATTTTGATGAATTTTGGTACAGAGATAGTTGGGACTGTGTTACCCCGAATTTAACGAGAGCAAAGCCTCAAAAGCTAGTCTATTATAACTTACATAATATAAGTAAATTAATAAATAGTTTTATTTATATTACTTAGGTAGTTTATATAATACATATTTTTTCTTCTACGTCTAAATTGATGATCTGCTTATATCTTTTAGTAACAATGGAAAATGAAAACTCGATAAAAAGTGAGATACCATCTACTAGAAATGGCAAAAAAAACTAACTTCCGAAAATAAATTTATTTTAAAGTTAAAGTTTTTAGCTTTTTTTCTTTGGAAGTCGGTTTTTTTTGCAAAAAATATTTTCATCATGCATATCTTAAGATTTTATTATTTTCATTACCCTGAGCTTACTTTTCCATGTCCAGGGTTTAGAGTACAGCAAACAGACCTAAAAATACATATAATCTAACAGCGCCCTTTTAATTCTTACCAACAGAAACACCAATTCCCCAGTTGCACTGCCCCCGTCTAAACGGCTACTTCTCACACGAGGATCCTAAGGAATGTGGCAAGTTCTACTACTGTGTCGACGGCAAGTTCAACATGATCACCTGCCCCGACGGCCTGGTGTACAACGACAAGACTGGCATCTGCACCTGGCCTGATGAGGCTAAGAAGAAGGGCTGTGGCGCTGCTGGTGAGTAAACGGCCTTATTTTTTTAAAAAAGAAGGGAAGTTTTCAAATCGACCATATTTTTTTTTGTGTTCGTTACGCGACTTCGGGCCGCTTATAAAAATATTTTTAAAAAGGGAATACTCTCAAAGAGGTCCTTTATGAATTTTGATTTATGAATTAGTGTCTTCTATAAAACTTTTTTTTCTTCTTCTGATGTATATGGCCGATATGATATCTCTTAGTAGCAATGAAAAATGGATGCTGGAAAAGAATTTGTGTGAGATATTATCATACTACAACTAAAAAAGGCTAAAATAAAAAACTTTGGTGAATTTTGTTTGATTCATAGATTATTTTGCCACCGACTTCCGGAAGAACATTATTTTCCTTCTTTTTAGTGTTTCTTCTTTAGAAGTCGTTTTTTTTTTGTTTTAATGATTTGTGTTTAACCGTATAGTTCGGTACGGACCCCTTCGGGGGCTCGACATTCAAACCTCCGCTGGCTCGGTACTGGCCCCGAAAGGGGTCGAACATTTAAGTCATACGACCTCCTCATTATTTTTGTAAATATTTTATTTTCTGGTTAAAAAATAATATGGGTGTGCATTCATTAAGATAGTAGAATAAAAATCTCATATGTAAACGTCGTTAGAAGTTCTTTAATTATTGAGCAAGTTTCTTAATTAACCTTTATAAAATCCATGTGCGTAAATTACGATCATAGCCATTTTGATGGCAGTGTAGGTCGACGCTAAAAATCATAAAAAAAATGGTTTTCGGACATATAAGCTCCACATTGTTGGGCCTGATTAACGTGTCCTTTTATTACGTGCAGAAATCATTCGTAATTGAACTTAAATTAGCAGTGGTAATGATACATTTTGAAATCTAAAGTCGAAGTTTCGCGCCAATCGTGCTTGTTTACATTTTTCATTCCACATTATATCACACGGACGCGAATAGATTCTATAACAAATGAGACAAATATCATTGCAAATATTATAAATAACATGAACATGCCCAGATCTTATCGTAATTTGCAATAATAGGACCATTAACACGTAATATTCATAACCACTACTAAATTCACTTTAGAAAATGACGTCCATTTCTTTTTTTTTAATTTTGTGATGTGTTAATGCGATTATTTCAATCGATTATTTTCTTGTAAATCAATCAATTCGAATAATTAAATTAAGGAATATCAAAAAATAGATGAAAATAAGAATAATATTGTAATACGTGTAAAAATACTATAAATATTGATAATAATATTTTTTACGCCACTAAAACCGACTCAACAACAATCAGTAGAATCTGAACTATGGCTAAATTCGCGCCAATTTTATTTTCAGATAAAAAATCAAATAAGGAATGCGCTCGCTGTTCGAATTTATATCAAAATGTTTATTTGCTATTTTATTAATAATTTGGTTTTGTACCTACTATTTGAATGTGAATTGCAAATAGAAATAAATAAGGTTGAATATAGAACGCCCTTATTATGATCTTGGTAGGCACAGTAAAAAAAATCAGCCAAGATAAATTATATTTGTTCGACAAAATTGTTTGTAGTATAGTTGTATTAGTTATTTGGAAAGCGTTTTCATTCTTTCCTAAAACATGGCTCGTAGGCCAGTGTTCTTGGAGTGGAAGCCTTGGGGTAAAAATGGCCTAGAGGGAGACCACAATTGAGATGGAAAAAAAACCCCGGTACACGACATCAAGAAAACTCCAGGTTCAAAATAGGTCCATTTTGTACCTGGAGTTTTCTTAATGTCGTGTACCGGGGTTTTTTTTTGGGGTGTAAAATCATCAAATAACTTCCCCCGCTCTAGGCGAAGCGGGGGGGAGTGTCAGACTTTTACTGCCTAATGTCCACCGATCGATGTTCCTTCTTTTACTCGGGGCTGCGGTATCTCTTTCGAACAACCCGCAATCCCGGCAGGACCCTACCGGGGTTGCGGGTCTGACACTCCCCCCCGCTCCGCCCAGAGCGGGGGAAGTGAGGCGCCACGGCCTCCTCACCTACCACCTGACGCAGATCCTCACCGGGCACGAAAGTTTCGGGAGGTTCCTGCACATCATCGGGCGGGAGGAAGCGCCCGGGTGTCACCATTGTGACGATCGCCCGGAGGACACGGTGGAGCACACAGTGGCGGTCTGCCCAGCTTGGGCGGAGCACCGCCGTGCCCTCGTGGAGGCGATCGGCGGCGGCGATCTCTCGCGTCCGGCCCTGGTTCAGGCCATGGTCCGGAGCGAGAGGGAATGGGAAGCGGTCACCACCTTCTGCGAAGCAGTAATGCTAGCAAAGGAGGTGGCCGGGCGTTTGAGGGAGAGAACATCTGCCCAACCCAGCCGCCGCGGGAGACGCCCATGGCGCCGGGCGCCGCGAGACGACTTCCGGCCACCGTAGATGCGGGCCTGTGGGCGGTGAGCAATGGGTAGTTCACCGTCCGTCCGTCGATTGACGACAGGCCGTGTCGACGGCGCGTTCGTGTTTCACGCGCGCCTCAAAGAGAGTCAGCAAAGCAGAGGGGCTTGCCAGAGCCTCCGCCTGCCGGGGTTGCGGGTTGTTCGAAAGAGATACCGCGGCCCCGGAACGTAAAGGGCAATAGAAGGAACATGGGTGGGTTTTAGTCAGTACAAGTCTGACATGCCCCCCCGCTCCACCCAGAGCGGGGGAAGTCATAGGATGATTTCCCACCCGAAAAAAAAAAAAAAAAAAAAAGTCTACGTAGAGAAAAGATATGACCGTTTATGTCGTCAGTTTGTACGGAACCCTTGGTGCGTGAGTCCGACTCGCATTTGGCCGGTCTATTTTTAATAGGCTGAACCGCTTACTGCTACGCAAAGGTCTCCTTATACCTTTCTAATTTTTTTATCCAACCAATACTTTTAAGTGTCAATATTTTAGAGCCCCGATGTGTACTTGTGTACGGAGTCCCTGTATGTCTAAAACAAGGCTCTACTGCGGAGGCATGGCTTTCTAGGTGCGGTACGGTATGGTTGTGCCGGCTGGGCTGCCTGACTGGCTACCTACAGAATTAGCATGACCTACAAAATTGGCCGCCATTTTCATTTATCGTCATTCAAGAAAACAGCCAAAATCTTTTACCGCGAAAACGTTGACAGCAAATGTACCTCAAATCTGGGCGCATAACAAAATAATTATAGCATAATAAAAAAGCACTTGACAAAATGTCTTTCTTTTATAATCGATATCATAGATATTTGTACAGAACAGAATATATATATATATAAACAGAATATTATGCCACCTCCATAGCAAAATTCCTCAATGGTCCCAAAACTTTTTTTTAAAGTTTACTCTATTACGATTATCGATTAGGTTGAATGCAACTTTTTAATCGTAATGATGAAACTTAGTATTACGGTCAGCACTAAGAAATGTCATATTGCAACACATTATGTAGTATTTTTGGTCGAGATTTATATCGTGTTTTTTTTATTAATTTATATGTTAAATGGCAAAAATAAGAATGCAGATGGAATGTCACTGTTTTTATTTTAGATTTCCGATTTTATTATCAAATGGTTATCTTGTGTATGTACATTATTTCCAGCGTTTTTAATGTACCTAATTTTTGGAAGGGTGTAGTAATATGTATTTTACACACATTTTGCAATAGATTGACGCCGTTTTATCGACCTTATGAGGTTTTTGGAAATATAAACCTCAAACTTATCGTATGAAACAGCCGCTGTGATTTATTTTTAATAACAAAATTGAATGCTGTAAATTGATGAAAAATCTTGAATTTCATGACAATTCGCGTCACCCCACCGATTCAGCTGATGTGTCATGTGTCAAAATCCTGTCGTGCAGAGTGGTTAATCAAGCTCTAAAAACAACCACTCGGGTTGATTTTCAAGCTAAGCCACGCTTGTCAGGTTGGTCCGTGGATGGGTCACCACCTCGTACATACGAAAATCATGTTAAGACTCATTTCAAAATCAAATCAGTTTAGATTGGACCCACTGGGACCGCCTGCTCAATACGGGTTGACGATTTCAGACTTATATTCTACTAATCCTTACTATATATTATATTATAAAAGCGAAAGTGAGTTTGTTTGTTTGTTTGTTACCTCTTCACACTTTAATGGCTACACCGATTTTGATGAATTTTGGTACAGAGATAGTTGGGAACTAGGAGACGGACATAGGCTATTTTTTTTATAAAAGAGTGGGATATGAGGGAGAAAGAGGGAAGAAACGGGAAAACTTAGCGTTGCTATTATAAATCAATAAGGCGCTACCGAATTTAATGCGAGCGAAGCCGCGGGCAAAAGCTAGTAAGCTATAATGCGAATGTTTGTGAGGATGGATGGATGTATGAATGACCATAAATAGTAGTACATAGTAGTCCATATATGTTTGTTACTCTTTCACGTCAAAACGGCTGAACGGATCTTAATGAAATTTGGCACAGAGGTAGAATATAGTCTGGAATAATACATAGGATATATTTTTTTTCGATATCACGCGGGCGAAGAAGCGGACGGCAGCTAGTTCATTATAAGTCCAGGTTTCCCCACGATGCTTTCCTTGACCGTTGTCTGTCCAAGATAAACAACTTCACACATAAGAGGCTAGGCCTCTCGAGGCGATCACGCCAGTACAATTCATTCAATTATTAAATTTTCCTCCACAGAGGTATTTGACTTCGACTGCCCCCCTGTAAACGAAACTTTCGGTCTGACGCACCCCCGCTACGCCGACCCTGAGGACTGCCAGTTCTTCTACGTGTGTATCAACGGTAACACGCCCCGCCGCTCCGGCTGTAAACTCGGACAGGCCTTTGACGATGTGCACAAGAAGTGCGAGTGGGCGAGAAAGATCCCTGAATGGTAAGTTATAAAGTTGATAATTGATTGTATCTGATTTGATAGATGAAGGGAATCTTTGTAAGCGAAATCGGTTTGTAAAAATAGAAAAGCTCTCATTTTAACATTACTGAAGCATTTTCTTTGTGTTTCATTTTATAGCAAAGGTAACTGTATTCTGCGCAAATAATCGCAATATTGCACAATATGGGCACGGTTGGCGCTGTGGCTGAGCGGTGACTACTGCACTGCATGTCGCAGGTTCGATCCCCGCACTGAACAAATATTTGTATGACCTACAGTTAGTTCTTTCGGGTCTGGCTGTTTGTGGGAACTACACTAGGAATTTCTCCTGTATCGTGAGTGCGTTTACAAACATTTAAACTTACATACACAAACAGCCAGTCCCGGAACAACTATCTGTAGGCCATACAAATATTTGTCCAGTACAGGGATCGAACCAGCGACACGTAGCGCAGAGGTCAAACGCTTAGCCACTGCGCCAACCGTGTCGTCAAAACTGTTTATCGTTCAAAACTTCTTTTGTTTACTGTCAGTCAAAATACTTATTGACTTAAGCCCCGTTCCAATAAACAAAAACGAGTCGTTTTGCTTACGGATGGTAGTATTTTGACATAAGTTATATGAGACTTATGTCAAAATCCTACTATCCGTAAGAAAACGACTCGTTTTTGTTTATTGGAACGGGGCTTTAAAATACATTTTCTCTATTAAAATTTCTTGTTTCATAACGCCTCAGTTATAATCAAATGGTCACAATGTCACAAAAAACCTAATAACCTAATAGGTTTCTAATAAAGTTTGGTTAATGTTAGATAGATAGATAGATAGAATATTCTTTATTATATTGTACACCATACAAGTACCAAGAATAACACTAGACAACTTATAAATAGGGTGACACAATGGGCGGTCTTATCGCTAAAAGCAATCTTTTCAAGACAACCTTTGGATTGATTTAAATATGGTTTTTAAATATTTTTAACCGGGCAAAAATAGTTTTGACTGATAAGCTGTTTTGACTGTCACATATTACGTAACACGCGACATCTATTAACATCATGTAACTCAATTTCCAGCGCCGATTGGTACAAGGGCCAGTTGACCGACTCCGAGCTGGAAGCGCTAGAGAACCCCCCTACCCACAAGCCTGGAGGTAGTGGCTCCCGTCGCAAACCCAACAGGCCCCACAAAGGCAGCAAAGCAGTTGACGCCGACGACTAGCGCATTTAATGTAATGTAGATTAATAAAGTATTTTTTGTAAGGATAAACTTTTGTTTGATTTTAAATGTACCCTTTACCTTTTTTTCTGCATTTGGGAAATCATCAAATAACTTGCTCTGCTCTGGGCGGAGTGAGGGGGAGTGTCAGACTTTAACTGACTAAACCCACCCATGTTCCTTCTGTTACCCATTATGTTTCGGGGCCGCGGTATTTCTTCTGAACTACCCGCAACCTCGGCAACTTAAACATTACGCATGTAACTCCCGAAGGGTTAGCAGAGGTATACCTTATTATTTTCCTGACTATAATCTATCTCTGTACCAAATTTTATTCAGTTCCGTTCAGCTATTCTAGCGTGTTTGCTCCAAACGAAGATATGTAGTGTTACTCCAGGATTGCGGGTTGTTCGAAAGAATACCAGCCCCGGAACATAAAAGGCAAATCGAGGAACATAAGTGGGCTCTCTCTAGTCATTAAAAGTATCTCCTCCCTGCGCCCCGGGGGAAGTTATTTGAAAAAAGGAAGTGTTACTACTATGTTTTTGTTTTCAAATCAAACCCTTGTGTTCTTCAAGACATTCTTCGTACCTTACCTCCTAAGCTACATAGAATGCTGTACTTATTGTATTTTATTTAAATAAAGAGCTACGAATATACAATTATCATTTTCATGTCCTTATCCCATTCAAAACACCGTTTTTTCTCCAATTCTTCCCTGTCAGATGTCACGGCATCCTTCCATTCATCCATTTACTCCTTTCTCTATTAAATCATTCCTTATACGCTCAATATATATTTTATTTGGCCTTCATCTCCCTCTCCATCTATCAATATTCATATCTATCACTCTTTGCGTTATCACTTTATGCGTTTCGTCCCTCCTCGTTACATGTCCATACCAAGAAACAGAACTGCCTTTATTTTTTTCTGTAACAGGCGCTACTTTCAAACTTCTTCTAATATACTCATTCCTTATACAATCTTCTAATATATAAATTCTCGTGTCACAATGTTAGTTCCCATACTCCTCCGAAACGGCTCGACCGATTCTTATGATTTTTTTATGCATTTATTCAGTAAGTCTGAGAATCGGCTACATCTATCTTTCAAACCTCTAAGTCATCAGCCATGGGGACTGGAGCTGCGAGTGAAACCGCTGAGCACAGCTAGTATTTACATATAATAATAAAAAATCTTGTAGTCGTAGGCATCAAGTAATTAATAAACGAAAACAAACAACACATTAATTAATTAAATATATTTCTCTTCTCACATAACTTTCTATTTACATTTCCACTATTTCAGCAGTAATATTTACAGAAAAAAAAAATACATACATTTGACGTTTCTATTGGTTAATGATACATATGTCTATGGTAACTAATATCACTCACGAATTAGCTGTATTTGGCAAATCATTCGTTTTCAGTGTGTGTTCGGGAAGTTATAGGGATCACACGGAGTTAATCAGGTTTAAGGAATAAATAGGACTCGGTGGAAATATATTCCAATCATTCAGTGAAATTAAATTAATATAAAAATAGTGTATCACAAGACGAAAACGAAAAATTAAAAAAAAAGGTTTTTTTAATTTTTATAATGCCTTAGGGTGCAATCGATTGTCAGGCAATCCAGTTTAGAGATGTAAGAAAGAAATTAAAAACTGTATTAATGTCATTATTTTAGCATTAGAGTTAAGTAGTAACGTGGCACTTAAAATAACTGTAGATTATTTTCTTTAATTATGTCTGTTTGTAATTCAAAATTTAACTATTTTTTTTTAAGTTCAACTAAATCAATTTCGTTTTCCTCTTATGATACCGTCCTCCATCGCTCAATCACGCGTGTCCACAATGAGGGACCAGCTCCGGGTCCTCACAGGTCAGGCTCTGGTCATCGAACACCTTTCCTTCGCCACAGCTGATTAGACGGGGGTGTCCTTCTACGCAAGTGATGAGTCTGTGGCAGTCACCGGGCACGGGGAATCGCGGGAAGGGCCAGAACTTCGCTGCTTGAGAGTTGGACGGTACTTTGGCTGGGCATTTGAAACCTACGACAGCTGTGGGGACAAAGAATTAGGTTATTAACTGACAAAGATTATGGTATACGTAGTTTTAAAGTTATAGCTCCGTTATCTGTGCCACTGAACATAATTAAGATTTAAAGAGAAAGAATCTGTTAATCTATCGGTAGATGGCGTTTGTTACCGATTGTTACTTTAGTACGGTTTTCATCTCAGTTATACGGGGTGTAAGTAAGGTTCAAATCGAATAGGGGCATAGACAAGGTATTTCTTTTAAACTTGTGAATTTCGGTATAATTATTTTCTGTTAAAAAGTTATGACCAATTTTGTTTTCACTTCGCGTAATGTCAAATCAAAATTACGTCGCCTTAAACTTTTACCTGAGTGCGAGCAGTACCAACTAGATCCTTATAGGGTTTTCGATTGGATCCTTACTTCCAGACACACCCAGTATAACCAATTTTATTAATATCTATCTCTAATAAAAGGCTAGAGCTCCAAAGGCTGCATCATATTGGCAAAATTATTTTGTCTCTTAGAAGTTCTTTAGTAGACTAAAGAACTTTGTCTAAGGTATTCAAAGACGAATAAAATCTTGGAGTTTCTAATCAATTGTTTGACGGAACTTCTAAAAATGGTATAATGTAAAATGTGATCAACTGAAAATCGACATCAAGTATAGAGTACTTGACATCGGTTTTCAGCTGATCACATTTTTCGCAAAGCACCGTCAAGTGTATTTAAAACCAGATAGATTTAATATCAAACAAGGTCAGTTACCTTCAGGGTTGCAGAAAGGCTGGAGTAGATCGGGCCAGTTGCATCCATGGATACGCTCATCGTAAACCAGGCCAGGGGTGCAGGGTTCCTGCTCGGGGATACCGTACGCGCACTTGATGTAGCTGGTGGAGCACTCGTTACTGTCTGGGTAGATGCCGAACTGGTATTCGCAGCCGGGTGTTGATAGAGGAACCACTGGAAATAGAAAATAAATTGGGGTTATAAGTTGTTGTAAGGTGCACATCAGAACTGAAATGGCTGACGTAGCACATTAAGTCACAAAACTAAAAAAGGACTGGGCAGGCCACGTCTGTTGAATGTCAGCAAAGGAGATTCTGGAGCCCTAAGGTAGCTAGCGGCGGCGGCTTACGGAAGACCGAGGAGATGATGGCAAGACGCCTTGGCAGACTTTACCAATAATTGGCAAAAAGAGGCGCAGCATCGTGAAAAGTGGAAGGAATGTGGTAAGTCTTTGGCCCAGGAGTCGATAACATTTAAATTAATTTATTGCCACTTTGGCAATAATTGACTGAAGCCTGCATTTGCTCTATCGATCTTCATCCCCGAACTGCTTTATTATTGCTCTTTAGGGATCTTTTCATACTAAAAGTGTGTATATTCTTTCAAAATAGCGACACGGACTACTACTCATTGCTGTCGAACATACAACCTCTTGACCCGACACGAGGTAGTTACTCAACGAAACTAACCAATTACTTTATTTTCCTTCTAGTCTGCTTTTATTTTCTGAATAGCTGGCGTCCGCGGCTTGAAAAAAATATTCTATGTTTTATTCCAGACTATAATCTACCTGTGCCAAATTTCATCAAGATCCGTTCAGGCGTTTTGACGTGTAAGAGGAACAAACATCCATACATCCATCCATCCATCCTCACAAACATTCGCATTTATAATATTAGTAGGATTATGCTGCGTTCGATCGTTTCTATAGCACTTCATTGTTTTGGCGTTTTTCTGGTGGTCGCCACTATTAATTTTGGCTTTCAGAAGGTGCAGCAGTTTAGGAATAGTGCGGCGAGTTTGTCTCAATTAAAAATACAAATAGTAAGCTCCTATGCGTTGCGGGTTGTTCAAAAGAGATACCGCGACCCCGGAACATTAAGGGCAAAAGAAGGAACATGGGTCGGTCTCTCGATCAACCCAGAGCGGGGTAAGATATTTCACAATCATCTGCAAAAAAAAGGTCCTACTCACAGTCAGCTTTCCTGGTACCACAGTCGACAGCCCAGTTGTAGTTGCAGTGGTTGTACACCGCGCCTTTGCCGTCGAACAGGAGACCATTCTCGCACGTTTCCACTGTCAGGGAGCCGTTGGTGCACAGGAAGAACTGGTCGCAGAGCTCTGGGTGGGCGTATGCCTGGAAATATTGTAAAGGAAAATGATACAACTGTCAAATTTATAACATTAAATAATCTAGATATTCACCTTAATTATTCATGATTTAATTTTATTGTCTATACTAACATAGTTTTAAGTACATTGTTACTAATAATTTATGGTTCTGAACAGAAGAGCGAAAGTGAGTTTGTTTGTTTGTTACCTCTTCACGCTTTAATGGCTAAACTGATTTTGCTGAATTTTGGTACAGAGATAGTTGGGAACCAGGAGACGGACATAGGCTAACTTTTTAGAAAAAAAGTGGGATGTGAGGGAGAAAGAGGGAAGAAAAGGGAAAACTTAGCGTTGCTATTACAAATCAATAAGGCGCAAGGGGAATTGTGTTACCCCGAATTTAACGCGAGCGAAGCCGCGGGAAGAAAGCTAGTAATTAATAAAATAAAAATCTTTCGAAACAACAGTCGCCATGGGACCGTTGTAACAATGAATGAATTTGGGCAAAATAACAAAACAATACATTTTAATTATATTACTGTACAAGGAAAAACTATTATGGAAAAACAGAATACAGGCAGCAATCAGTTGTCTGAACTCCCTGCCTGATAATAAATAAAATAAATTGTCCCTGAAAGCACTAATTATACCAGGAGCACATTCCTAGTGTGGGGGCAACGTCTTCAAAAAATAGAAAAGAAAAAGAGAAAGAAGAGCATATTTTGATTAATGTTTATGTCAAAACCAAGGGCGAGTCGGACGTAGAAGTTTGCGAAATAAACGGCCATATCTTTTGAATGCGAAGACTTAGAGGGTTGAATTTTCACTGCTCCAAGGGACCATAGACTTAAGTATACTGTTTTAATTTCAACTCGATACCTCCACGCGTTCCCGAGATAAAGGATCTTGACAGAAAGACCGACAATAAAGTGATCTTATTAGGGTTCCGTTTTCCGGGGTTGCGGGTTGTTCGAAAGAGATATAAACCCCGGAACATAAAAGGCAAAAGAAGGAACATGCGTGGGTTGTAGTCAGTACAAGTCTGACACTCCCCCCCTGCTTCGCCCAGAGCGGGGAAGCAATTTGAAGAATTCCCATCCGCAAAATAAAAGTTCAGTTTTTTTTTTTACTTACGGCATCCTAAACACACCAATCTCTTTGCGTAGTGAGTGCCCAGTGATAATTAATACTTCTCAAGCAATATTTAAATATTATGATTAAAAATACCTGAACTCCATGTTGCTCAGGGCACGCAGGTGCATGCTCCAATACGATACCAGCGCTAGCTGAAACAAAAGACAATCAACATTAATTCGTTATTCAAAAATCACACGTTTTTTATTGTACTCAAGATGTCGCTGCGAGGCGGTTCATGTCTAAATAAAATAGTGTAGTCGGTGAGTAATTAATTAGAGCTGTTAGTGGATACTGATTAAGATTGATTGATAGAAGTCGTTTGTATTTAATTACTCGAGGTCTTCTGATTGATTTCTAAATTTGTTATCGCAATTGAATGTTTAGCTTAGAAGCTAAACATTCAATTGCGAAATAAAAAAAAATCGCCATATCTGTTATGGCGATTTATTTTCAGAGGTATTTTTTTTTAATAAATTCTCTCTCTGTAAAAAAAAATGTTACACCTCACTAGGATTTCTCATGTAACGTAGGTCACAAACACAAACAGCCAGACCCGGAACAACTATCTGTAGGTCATACAAATATTTGATCCCTGCGGGGATCAAACCTGCGACACGCAGCGCGGCAGTCGACTGCTCAGCCACTGCGCAAACCGCGTCGTAAAATAAAATACCATTCACTTTCACCTTCTTCAGTATTTCTAAGTTAATCATATTTCTTGATCTTCTTTACGTGTGCTTAGTGCCTAACCTGTTGTCAACGTTTAGCCAAACTATGGGCCTCTCTCTGGTTTGCCTTAAAATGCCGTCAAAAATATCTCTCAGGCATTCTTTTTACTTCACGATGTTTTTCCTTTGCCGAAGCAAACGATAATTATACAATAAGCACATGAATCCGAAAAACTAGTCGTCCGTGTCTTGAGTTCAAACTCGACGCTAATCTCCAATTTAACATAAGCTATTTTGTTTTAATTGCCAAAGAGTTCTAGCTTGCTCGAATTTTCATAAAGCTTAAATAAATATAGAGGTGTAAAACTTGATAAGTGTCATGGGGCACCCGGATGGAACGAAGTTATTATTTATTATGTACAAAAAAATTGTATACACTCAACAAAAATAATCGTCGCGACACCACAGTATTCAATGCGAAATAGAAAGACGAAACGAAAACAACTGGCTTGCTTTCTATGAGAGAGAGAGAGAGAGAGAAAGACGCGCACGCCGCACGACTTACAACTATAGCAAAAAGTGTCGTTACAACTTTTGGTCTTAATTTTGTCCGTCTAGTCCCCTTGGGCAACGCGCGATAAGGAACTTCTTTCCAATTATTTACATATTGAACAACAGTCGAAAACCTTTTCCTACAACTCAATTAACCCCCATATTAAAACACCCGGAACGACATTTTCAACACGCATTAACCAATCATAGCCAAGTCAACGATCAAGGGTTGGCAAGAGCTAATTCGAGGTTGCACTTTCGATGTAATAACATGCGTGTGTAATGTGCGTTGAAGCGTGACGTGTTGCAACCCTAGCAAGTGAGGTCGCCGACAATTATTGCTTGTAAATGAAACACTGACGGAGCTAGTACTTAAGCTAATTGGTTTACACTTCGGCTGAATGATTGATTAGGTTGGTAAATGAAATCTGTTTTAATAAGTAAAGGTCATGTAGGCTTGTTTTGTCATTAATGTTAAGAAAGGAGATAGTGCTGCATGGGTTTTCGATTTTTGACATTTTTTGAAGTAAACTTTTCAATAGTGGGCACTATTGAAAAGTTTACTTCAAAAAATGTTTAACATGATTAATTATTACTTCAGTGCTAATTTTAAAATGATGAACACATCATTTTAAAATTAGAACGAAATTGAGAGTTTTTTTTTTTATTTCAACCGTCTAAGCAACGATGAAGAATCTACCAAAGCTAAATAATGTAAAATGAGTAGTCATAACTAACTACAGATCATTTTATTTATAAAGAACCGCCCCCGCTTTTTGCCCGCTTGCAATGTAGATACTACTTATTATATTAAACCTTTCGCTTGAATCACTCTATCTATTAAAAAATACTGCTTTAAAATCTGACAGACAGACAGCGGGAAGCGCCTTTGTTTTAAACTATGTAGTGATTAAAACTTCATGTACGATAGTGGCATATAAGTGGTCCGAATGCACACGGCAATCTCTACCAGTCAACTGGTGTTCGTCAATCTTAATATTTATTCTACTATTCATTAAATATATAGGTAATTTTCCTTTCTATCAACAAACAAATTCCCCACATTAGCTTGTGCAAGCTTCTTGAACGCAATCCTTTTAATTATTTACTTAACAACTTACAAGACATTTCGACAACTTAATTAAAATTTGTTCCTTCTACAAATTTAATATCGCTATGTTTTATTGATAGAGAAATTGATTGCCTGCGCTATATACAGCAATATATTTAGTATATTTAAAAAAGTTTTGTTTTTATTCTAATTTTGTGTTTAAAAACTAAATTAAAATCCTTACTCATCATCTGCCTAGCCTTTTCACTACTATGTTGGGGTCGGCTTCCAGTCTAACCGGATGCAGCTGAATATCAGTATTTTACATGGAGCGACTGACTATCTGACCTCCACAACCTAGTTAATACTGGGTAATACGATACCCCTTGGTAAGACTGGTTGTCAGACTTTAAATTAAAATCCTTACTAATATTATAAAAGCGAAAGTGAGTTTATTTGTTACGTCTGCACGCATAAATGGCCAAACCGATTTTGATGAACTTTGGTACAGAGATAGTGGGGACCCTGGACACGGATATAGGCTATTTAAAAAAAATGGGATAAGGAGGAGAAAGAGGGAAGAAAAGGGGAGAGAAAGATTTTTATTTTCGATCATCACGCCGGTTAAACTTAGCGTTAGCCCAAAGTAACTATGCCACGCGGTCGAAAGCTACTAAATAATAAAATAAATTATTATTTATTTTAATTTCCCATTATCTAGAGTTCCAAAGGACAACAGAGATATGGATAAACGTTTCTGCTCGTGAAAGGGCATCTTAACTCCATGACCTATGGCAACACTTTCCCTTAGTTACTCAAGTAACAAGTAAACCCGGAAACTATTCACTCGTATATAAAATCTTTCACTTATACCGTTTTCAACGTTATAGTTCCTATTCGTACTTCCGATGAGGAATCGAACGAAATCATACTATTATAATTATGCTTGCATATAATTATTTGCTAGTTATTCTGCTCATCATATATTGCATAATATGGTTTAATGCACTGAGACCGCAATAATTCAGGATTGAAAAAATCATTATGACTCCCGCAAATCCTTACTAATATTATAAAAGCGAAAGTGAGTTTGTTTGTTTGTTACGTCTTCACGACTAAATGGTTAAACCGACTTTGATGAATTTTGGTAAAGAGATAGTTGGGACCCTGGAGACAGACACAGGCTATTTTTTTTAAGTGGGAAATGAGGGAGAAAAATACATAAAAATACATTCCTGAAGCTGACCGTAATGTAGGAAGTTATTTTACAAGAACATAGGAGGCACAGATCTGTGCACACGAACTGACAATACAAAACAATCGTAATAGCTGTTGCGTTTATCTCCTGAAAACAGTTAAGAAGTGGCAATTGTAAGGCGGTAGCGTTGGAAACAATAGTTCTAGTAGGGGTCGTGGAATGTCTTTATCGATAGAAGTTTTGGAGCAATAATACTAAATCTACACCAATCCTTACTAATATTATAAAAGCTAAAGTGAGTTTGTTTGTTACGTCTTCACGCCTAAATGGCTAAACCGATATTGATGAATTTTTGTACGGAGATAGTTGGGACTCTGGAGACGGACAAAGGCTATTTTTTAAAAGTGAGAAACCAGAGAGAAAGAGGGAAGACAACTAAGCTTTGCTATTACAGTAAATAAGGCGCAAGGGCAAAAATTACAGTTAGCAGGCATCAAATGCTAGTAAGCCGCGGGCAAAAGCTAGTATTAAATTTTAAAAAAAGTTTTGCATTTTTGTATTGAACGAACGAACGTAAAAAAAATCTTTTGCCGTAAGAAAGCTACATTAATTAAGTAACATAGGCTTCATAACATTACGCTATTATTCCATGGGAGCGGGACAGTAGCCAAACACGTTGTTGAAACCGCACAGAACAGCTAGTCAAAGAATAAGAGGTGATAGTCTTAAAGAAAAATGAATGCTAAAAAAGAAGAAGATATCATTAATTTAAAACACATGAAACAAAAGTACAGCCAAGCTAAATTCAGATGCAAAATCAAAACGATACAAAAAATACCTACAACTCATCTCACTTTAGAACTCTTTGATACATCAATGTCTGTGGGATCAATACTAATACTCATATTAAGGTCAAAATCAAGCCCGGGAGAGACGTTTGTCCAGCTGTGGGATGACGCAGGCTAACAGTACCAGTATCAGGTACGTGGGCTTAAAATATAACCTTAAACATACTAACATACGGTGCTCAAACCTGGTTGCTCAATGGATCGCAAACGTTCCGCCTTGGAGGTTGGCAAAGACAAATGGTACGCAGCGTTTTGGGTGTAAATAATACAGACAGAATACGAAATACTATACCACACTGGGCTCCAAGATATAAATTTCTAGCTGACGCCTACGGCTTTGCCTGCGTGATATCGAAAAAAAAGTATCTTAAGTGTTATTCTAGACTATGATATACGCGTAATTTCATCAAGATCCGTTCAGCCGTTTTGACGTTAAAGAGTATCAAACATCCATCCATCCACACAAACATTCGCATATACATATAATATTAGTAGGAAGTAGGATTGACATAAACAAAAATGCTGCTAGTCTTATTTATGATACTACCCGGGCGAGCTTAGTATGAACTGGGAAAAAATTTCCACCCAATGGCTGTCTGAGGATGCACACATCAACACGTCCATCCTGGCGCAACTGGTTTGAAATAGCGCACGAAAAGAGTATCTGCAAAGATTTGGGGAAGATCTTTGCTCAGTGAGCCTCCACGAGCGACACACAAACTTGCTACATAAACAGCCATATCTTTTGACTGCGTAGACTTATTGATTTTTTCGCAGCACAAAAGGACTAAAGAGCTGAGTATATGGTTTCAATTTAACTCGACAACTCCACATGTTCCCGAGATAAAGAGTCTTGAAAGACAAGTAGACAGACGGACAGCAAAGCGATCCAAAAGGTTCCGTGTTTTCTTTTTGAGTTAGGAAACCATAAAAAAAGCACCAATTTTCGCACAAAAACTTCAAAACCACCACAAAACAATAGCACACTGATTGCGTCTGTCTCGCTCCAGATGAATAGAGTCGTGAGTGAAGCAACGTCATCGCAGATGTCGGCCACCGAAGCAATAACCTCGGGCACTTTTACTTTTACGGTGCGAACGTACTAGGGGAACATCTTCATTCAATTGAAGTGGTTTGTAGTGTTATTTGCTGGTGGGTCATTATTTACACTAGCATGTGTAATTTTAAAGTTGTAAATACTCGTGTCACAAATTGGTGACATGTTTAAGTGTAGGTCAATATTTAGACTAGAATGTGTATTTTTTTTAGTGCAAATAATGGTTACATATCTTTAAAATTATTTATTCGTTTTTAAATCGGTGAGAGTGGTCAAGGCAGATGGGGAACTCCTTCAATAACAGCTGATCCTTAGACGCTATCAAAAGAGACAAGTGAGAAAAGAGGTCCTTGACAGTATGACCTTTTTATAATTGTAGTTGAAACAGCGCTGTTCTATTTCTGTAGTTGGTCCATACCTAGGAAGAAGACGAAGGTCAACCACATCTTTGGAATTGACTACCAGTACTTTCATAAAATTATTGATTGAGGGAATATTCTCCTCGTTTAAAGTTTCAAGCAAAATAATAACTAAGACCAGATTTAAAAAAATATATTTAGACAAATAAAATTTGATATTCAAATTAAAAACAGACTGACACTAAATCGAATCAAATCAGAAGTCAATGTCGTTGAACATTGTAATGCCAATTAATATCAACAATAGAAATATATATATATATAAATTGTAACATGTGCAACCAGTTATTGAGAATGCTAATTACACTAAACGTTATATAAAAGAACCGCTGTTATACTTTCCGTGACCTTGCGATACATACTAAATGGTATTACAGACTGATGTGTGTTGGGCCTCTAAAATGTAACACTTAGAACTCGATTTCGTTTTGAAAAAAAAATTGTTCTGGAGGTCGCTTTATTTAAAATACTGGTATTCAGATCAGTTGGGAAAAGACTAGACGGATGACGTTGATGAAAAAAAAATGATTTGTACAATGCTTATTTTTTTTTTATGGCTAATGGTTCTTATTAAAATCAACTTCAAACCTTTTTTTTTTAATAATTTAACAAAGATATTGTTTTATTTTTGCCTAGCCTTTTCACAACTTTGTAAGGGGAAAGAGATAATTTTTTTTGCTAATTATTCCACATGTAAAACTTTATAAATAAGACAATCTATAACTGCATTTATTATGATGTTATCGTTGTGAGTAACATGAATTAATGATGTTCATAATAAAAAGGGACTTAAAAAAAACTTAGTTTAATGTTTATCTTATCCAAAGCGGGATTTCCTCTAATTAAATGAAGTTCAAAGAGATTTTTTCTCACAGATAGAACTGTCTATTATAAGGGATTACACAAATTAATAGGTGTTATTAAACGTTACATTATTACGGTAGGTCAGATGATGGTAGTGAAACTTTCCTTCGTTATCACTAGTAACATTAACACTTCCATATTTACATATTCTATTTCTGAAAATGATTGAACTAATAAATGTTGGATTTAGTTTTCACTAGTTTCACTTTATTATTTCAAACAGTTGAAGAAAAAAAAATGCTTCGTTTATTAGCTAATTACAACATTGATTTGGCATTGATCTTCATTCCTATCTACAATGTATTAAATACCAGTAAAATACTATAAATATAAAACAAAATACCACAAATATATTTCAAAATGTAGTTACACAGATTTACTAAAATAAAAACACAAACATGAACGATGTAACGAGACCGCCGAATTTTTACGACTATACTCGTGAACTTTTACCATAACTACACCAAACAATAATTTTAAAAGTTTAAATAGTTCGACGTATCAACATGCAAAAAAAGACAGATGAATTGTGTGTTCCATAAATTCAGTCAAATTATCTCCTAATAATAAACCATGAACCTTGATCCGCTATTTTTATGTACCGACATTCTAATGCATCCGAACATTACTCGTAAAAATATGAATAATTCATGCTCTGAGCCCTGGTTCGATGTAATCTCAGTCGCAGTGTCGCGTCCTCGTATCGTGACAGAAAACCAACGCGCCTCTTGAATTTATGATATCTGCCATAATTGATTTATAGAGATGATTTATTTCTTTGTTACATGTGCATGGTAATCTACACTAACATTATAAATGTGAAAGTAACTTTGTCTGCTCGTCTATCTATTTCTTTTTCACACCTTTACGTTACCCCGAAATTCATTGGAAGATATAGAGTATTAAAATGTACTGCTGGTATAAAAAAAAACCTTGTTACGCATGAAATGTTTTTTTCGAAGACGGTGTCTACTACTAGCGGACGATATTTTGTATTCCAATAATATCAACCTATTTCTCTTCGATACTTTGTTTAAGTATCACTAATTAATAAATCAGAAAGCCGGAAAACTTGGCGAGACGTATTTGGTTCGATATTAATCCTACTAAAACTGGTTTCAGTATGTAGCAATAAATGATAATTAATAATTAGTGCAGTAAACCATAACTTGTTTTTGGATTGCAACAAAACCATACATTTTGCAACATTTAGACCATATCGAACTGCAAATACCACAATTTACTTAAACCAACTGTCATGCATAATATCGATACAGAAATCTGTAACGTAAACATTTTGCAACTCTTAGGAGACCATATCCTTTTCGTTCTGCAAACACTACATTTTACTTGACATAAAATATACCTTAAGAACATCTGTATCGTAAAATGTATGTGCAACATTTTAGCGGCCCAGGTGGCTAAAAGGCGAAAGTAGTTACTTGCGAGTGGCTAGCCTTGATGGTCATGCGCAGTCGCCGTCGACTAACTGCTACAGATTAGATCGTACATACTCGTATGCTACATTAAACAATGGTTTAGCAGACAATCTGATGTAATTATTATAATTAACATTGTTTAGCGGGTGAGTATCTTGATAGATTGTTTTATATTCGTTTGGATGTCATTTATAGAGTTAAATCAGGATCAGCAGATTCCTACATACTGCTTTTGCCTCGTCCACATTCATAATATTCACAAATTATTTTAAAAATTAAATCAGTCATAATAGAAAGACGTCGATATGCGAATTCTTAGGATTGGTTTAATTCTAACTAGCTTTTGCTAAATTCGGTATAACACCTGTTGTTTTTGCCCTAGCGCCTTATTTATTGTAATAGCAATGCTAAGTTTTCCCTTTTCTTCCCTCTTTCTCCCTCATTTTTCACTCTTTTTTTAAAAAAGTTAGCTTATGTCGTCTCCAGGGTCCCAACTATCTCTGTACGAAAATTCATCAAAATCGGTTTAGCCATGTAGACGTAACAAACAAACAAACTCACTTTCACTTTTATAATATTAGTAAGGATTAATTTGAACCTTATTTTAGGAAATTGCGCCAAATTAAGAGGTAAAATTGCTTGAAGTTATTACTGACTATTTTGATTGATAAAAATTGTGTAACAACCAGTAGTAGTAATATTTTTTTGAAGTTGAATCAGAGTCCGTTATAAATTGCTGGGGTAATAATGTAGAATGACCATAATGGACCAAGAGCAAGTCAGACTTGCGTACCGAGGGTTCCGTACAAACTTGCGACATAAATAGTCATATGTTTTGACTGCGTATATTTAAAAAGTTAATTTTTACAGCACAAAGGGACCACAGAGTTGAATATATGGTTTTAATTTCAACTCGATACCTCCACGCTTTCCCGAGATACAGGTTCTTGAACAAAGTGATCCAATAAGGGCTCCAATTGTTCCTTTTGAGGTACAGAACCCTAAAAAGAGTCCATTATAAAGGTTGTAATAGTCAAAGTAGAATCTAGATTTGCTACTTATTTCGCAACAGGTCGTTGTAGGTGTATTATAATATTAATGAACATACTTTGATGTCATAATTCAAGCAATAAAAATGTTTTATTTCTAGACGAATTTATTGTTTTTGTGCACAAAGCTGGTTGAAAAATCTGCAAATGAGGTAATTAAGTGATGTTTAGGTGTTATTAAATTACCCAGGCATTCACATACTGCACATACTAAGCTAGTATTTTGACTTAAGTAGGTTTTATTCACATGAATTAAAAATTAAAATCCTCATTTACTTCTTTTTTTAAATGGATTTTTTCGAATATTTGCATCAGATACTTAGAAATATTTTAATTTTATGTTTAGATTCATAAAAAGCTTCCTTTTTTATCTTTCCTTAAAATTGTTTTTGTAATTTTAATTGCACATGAAATCTTAATTTGTCTTAAGGCATGATAGGAACTCCGCAATAGTCAAACAGAGGCCGTCATCGAGTTTCAAATGATTGTTACATTCGACCTTGCGAATGTAATTAGAGAAGTAATAAATTGTTGTTGGCATACTATTTAAGTTTTTTTTTTAATTCTATTCTATTTAAGCAGTATGTAATGATCGTAGTAGGTTGCCGGGGTTGCGGGTTGTTCGAAAGATATACCGCGGCCCCGGAACATAAAGGGCAATAGAAGGAACATGGGTGGGTTTTAGTCAGTACAAGTCTGACACTCCCCCACGCTCCGCCCAGAGCGGGGGAAGTTATTTGATGATTTCCCATCCGCAAAAAAAAGACTTGGTTACTTTCGCGATTAGTTTTAGTATAGACAACCAATAAATTTTCAATGTTTGTCCATTTTTGTGGTTTGTAATTATGATTTCTATAATTTAATGATGACAGTTAACAATCAGACAAATAAAAATATCTATAAATATTACACATTTTTCTTTTTCTTCCTAGTTCTTGGGGTTAGAACAAGTTTAGTCTTGAAAGAACTGTATGCAGCTATTAATAATTTAAAAAAAGTTACATATATCTCTTATCTTTGTCTATGGTTCTATTATAACATCATCCTTGATCAGAACTTATTGCCAATGCCACAATTTCCTCATGAATTCAATGCGAATGAGATTAAATTAGCATAAGGTGCGATTGTATGAATATTAACACTTGATGTAGACGTAATTATGACATTAACTAATGATACTTATGATATGATCGTTGTTGATTTGTGTGTGATGTCTTTGATGTAGTTTAGTTTTTTTAAAGGATCAGTTTCAGATACTACACTTTAAAGTATTTCTTTATTTCCCAAATGAATTTGTTAGTCGTTTTTTTAGGCTAGGTTATGTTAAATCTTGGGACATTGGAAATGTTCCCTTAATTTTAATAAGTCATGAATTTTTTAGTTATTTTTCAATAATGGCTAGGCAAAAATAAAATGTTATTAAAGTGTATAAGAAATAATAATATATCAAGTGCAATAAACATTTATATACTTTTTAAATATTTTAAGACAAGTCTTTCTTTTTAAGGTTCTTCGGATTTTTTTATTAAGATATTTATTTTAATATAAAATAGTATTTTTCTTGTGAGAACCTAATTTAGTTAAAGTTTTATTGTTTGCTGTCATTTTATTTTATTTTATTATATTATTATTAATTATATAAATATTTGCACGGCTTCACGGCAAAACATAGCGCCCATATGTTTAAACCTAAATATAAATACCTATGTTTCACAAATAAAAGTCTGATTCTGATTCACATTTGTCTGTACATAATTCCTACAACCTCTACATAAACGTTAAATTATTTCAACATAAATAATAATAAATAAATAAATATCTTGGGACAACTCACACACGGCTATCTGATCCCAAGCTAAGCAGAGCTTGTGTTATGGTAACCAGACAACTGATATACATACTTATATAATTTATAAATACATACATATTATAGATAAATCACACCCAGACACAGAACAAACAATCATGCTCATCACACAAAGTTTGTCCTGGGTGGGAATCGAACCCACGACCTCCAGCTCAGCAGTCAGGGCCACTAACCACTAGACCAACAGGCCCGCCAACATCAAGGAGTAACCGACAATAGAGGCACCAACGTTATACATTATCAATTACTTCATCTTTATTCCTGTCTAAGCGAAAGTATCGTATTTAACTTTAAGATTACAACAGCATCTACATCGATGCTGTGGGAAACTACCTATTTGCTATTAACCAACAGTTAACCATGTTTCTTTGTTCCCAGCATTTCCTAATCTCTAGCTTGTATTCCTACAAGTAAACTATTAGACCACATTAGAAACAATAACTGAGGCAATAAGTTGGGCAATATTAATATATTCAGGACCATTTGTCCCGATTTTCTTTTGTAGATTTTTGGCAGTAAAACGTTGCTTCACACTAGGAATTCAGCTTCTGTATCGTGGGTACGTTTACAAACATTTAAACTCACATACACAAACAGCTAGACCCGAAACAACTACCTGTAGGTCATACAAATATTGTTCCGTGCGGGGATCGAACTCACGACAGACAGCGCAGCAGTCGACCGTTCAACTACTGCGCCAACCGTGCCGCAGCTTGTTACAGGTAGCCGGTGAAACGAAAGGCTGATACCAGTCTTACCAAGGGTATCGTATTAACCCAGTACTAACTGGTTTCCATAACCCAGGTCGTGCAAGAAGCGACTGCCTATCTGACTTGTGGGGGTCAGATATGCAGTCGCTAGGCAGATTAGATAAGGTTCCAAAGACTCAATGTAAACATCATCATCATCATCATTTACCTGCCCTTGTCCAATTCTATTTGGGGTCGGAAAATAATTCTTGGACGAATTTTTAGGTAATATAGTATTTTCCGAGTCTAATATACCTATACTATTATTACTAAACCGTTTTTAAAACTATACCCTACCAAAAGGCAATAAAAATGTCTTTTAAAACTCGTCACACAGAATATGTCAAACGTTTCCTCGGGTGACGCAAGCCAAGATGGCTCAGAGCCGGTTTCTCCGAGCCTTCCGCGGTTTTGCAATCCTATTATCGAATAAATAGGAAATCGACATCTTATCAGCCATTTGTAGCTTCACGACTTCATTTAAACAAACGGCAGAGGTCTCGTTTTCTAGTAGACTAGAAAGTGGCTTTCATCTGACTTATGTTGATTTCGGCGTAGAAATGTCTAGAATTCGTTTGATTATTTTTATTTTTAGACGTAGAATGATTTAGTATGCAAAATCTAGGTGGTTTAGAGGTGTGGCTGTTTTTACAGTTTTACTTTTAAATATTACAAATATTTGTCAATATGTGGTGATAAATTTTGATGTCGCAAAACTAAAAAGTTTTTTTTAAACGGTTTTCATTGATTTTTAACGTTTAGAAAGCTGATAGATTGTTGTAATAAAAATATGTTATTTATGTATATTTCATTAATAAAAAAAAGATCTTTTCGAGGTTTTTTGCGTTGAATTCTTGAGTTTCTACAATGTTACGTACACGTGAAAGGACCAACACGATTACGAAGAAAAACCTGGCCATACCAGCTGTTCGTCACCGCCCTTTTAATAAAAGTTTTTGTTTTAAGTTCATTAATTTTATCAACACATTTGTAAAAGGATTTTATCGTTTTAAGTTAAAGCTGTTTCTATTAATAATATCACGTTGATATCTATAACAAGTGAGACAGAGAGTAAGTGAGAGGTGGCTTATAGTTTACCTGTACTCCACTAAGTATATTCAAAGATAAGGAAATCCCATGTCGACAGCGTTCGTGTTAAAGAGATGTCAGCAGAGGGGCCAGCCTGGGCCACTGCCTGCTAGGTTTTACTGTATCAAGAAGATATTATATAGAACTAGCTGCGCCCGCTGCTTCGCCCGCGTGATGATAAAAAGTATCCTATGTGTTATTCCAGACCATAATCTACGTTTGTGCCAAATTTCATCAACATCCGTTCAGTAGCTTTTTCGTGAAAGAGGATCCATCCATACTTACAAACTTTCGCATTTAAATATTAGTAGGATGACACATACTTCATTACTTCAAACCGCGAACGAAACGTCGTGTAAGCTTTTAAATAATACGATGTAGATAGTAACTACAATATATTTAAATGTGGAATTCCGCGGTTCGACAACGATCCATTCATCATTGGGGTCTTGTAAATCATTGATATTTTTCATTCACGTTATTGCTGATGTCACGGAAAACAATCAAGACAGGATTGATACTGAGAAAGTACGATTAGACGATTTGTTATTGTTTGTGAGTTTTTTTTAGAACGTTGTTCCACACTGTAAATTTCTCCTGTATCGTGGGTGCGTTTACAAACATTTGAACTCACATACATAACCTGCCAGACCCGAAACAACTATCTGTAGGCCATACAAATATTTGTTACGTGCAGGGATCGAACCCGCGACACGCAGCGCAGCAGTCCAGTCAATCGCTCAGCTACTGCGCCAACCGTGCCATAACGCTAAATGTTAGTATTATAATAGTGATAATAATCTTAGTGTTCTTTCCATGGAGTCTAGCTTAGACAGAGGGTTGAACTTTTCCGAAAAAATAGACGTTTATAACCTTTTAGCTTAGTAGATATTGGAAACTATTGCCAAACATGGCAGATTCTTTTCAAAATCATGGATTGATATACATGAGAGGATAGAGCTAACAAATTTTGTAAAATAAGGATGCAATAGTCTTTTCCATTATAAGTTAGAAGTGGTTTCAAAAGCAAAACCATAAAATTAATATCTTCTTCGCTAAAACCAAACATCACAGTTGTAATATTTTGTGAAATATTCATTGTTTGAGAAAGTCTCATCAAATTAGTCTTTCAATCATCTCCACTTCCTTTGACCATATAAAACTCGACACATACGACATCGCAAGCATGAAGGATACGCGCAAAATTACGTGTGACATAAAAGAAAGCTCATTATAGTGCGTACGCGCAGCGTAACAGATGTTAATATAAGCGATAAGATGAGCGCACCATTGCGTAAGCGACGCGACTATCCGTGGCGGGCTAGCGTTACAAGCGAAACCGATTCGCTAGGTTTTATTGATGGATCGGCTTAGCTTGCGGGTTTTAATGTTATTAGTTTTAAAACCCTTAAAAACAATTGAATACCCAGAATGTTGATGGATGGATAGGGATAGGAAGGCCAAAGAAAAGGTGGATGGATTGTGTAAGGAATGATATGAAGGAGAAAGGATTAAATGATGCCGTGACATCTGACAGGGGAGAATGGAAGAAGAAAACG
Source organism: Ochropleura plecta (assembly GCA_905475445.1). Classification (NCBI taxonomy): domain Eukaryota; kingdom Metazoa; phylum Arthropoda; class Insecta; order Lepidoptera; family Noctuidae; genus Ochropleura; species Ochropleura plecta. The sequence goes on along the minus strand of FR997725.1, from coordinate 17,982,742 downwards.
TGTTGCGCCGACCCCAAAAAGAATGGGACAAAGGCAGGAAAATAATGATGAGTTTTAATACCCGTATATCAAGCACACATAATTTACCGATCGGTTGTCATACAAACTTAGCATCACCAGATGGCAAAATATTCTTCTTCTTACTTGTCTCGTCTACAATTCCTATCATTAGAACACCGTATTCGACTTTTATTTCCCCAAATTTAAATTTTATATTTTGTAGTTGGCTTGTTATTGTCAGCTATGTAGAAAATTTCAGCACTGAGAAATTCCTATTGGAAAGATTCTACGACAGACGACGACGAGACGACGAGAGTTGGATCAGATCAAGAGCCACGGAAAGACAGAACAGTGTGTTGATTGGCATTAAAATAAAAGGAAACACTTTAGAATCACGGCCCGGTTGACGCAGTGGCTGAGCGATCGACTGCAGCGCTGCATGTCGCGGGTTCGATCCCCGCACGGAAAAAATATTTGTATGACCTACAGGTAGTTGTTTTGTGTTTGGTTGTTTGTGCCTGTGAAAAATTCCTTACGTGGGGCAATGATTTTTAAATAAAAAAAATACACCACAATACCACTTGACGGTGATTTTCTGGTACAAGACAGTTAGTTAAAATACAATTTTCTGAATCTAAATATAAATGTGTTGTAGTCAAATTCTAATTCAACTTATAGTGGCTGCATATTTGACCTCTACAACTCAAACAATTGGCAAACTGGTATCACCGGTTTCCAAATTCCTAATAATCTCCACCTAAAAGTTATTTCTAGAAAGCCGTCTGAATTCTTACTAATATTATAAAAGCGAAAGTGAGTTTGTTTGTTTGTTACGTCTTTACGCCTAAGTGACAAAATTTTGATGAATTTTGGTACAGGGATAGTTTGGACCCAGGCTAATTTACAAAAAAAATGTGAGAAAAGGGGGAGAAATTTTATATAGGACTTTTTGCAGTTTTCAAGGTAGGAAGCTAAAAATCGGTACACACAGTCTTTACCAACTTTAGTTACCAACAAAAAATAACTGTAAACCAGGAAAAGGTAACCCCGTGTTACCCTGAATTTAACGCGAGCAAAGCCGCGAGCAAAACCTAGTTATATTATAAATTATTTTTTCTTTTGTAATTTTCACCGTTAAATGGCAAGGGAGCATGCGACATGATGTTAAGTGGTCAGTGCTTATGTTAACTGCAATTCAAGAAACACTGCATATGTTTTTGGTAAACAGAAAAAATGGTCAAGTGCGAGTCGGACTTGCGCACTAAGAGTTTTGTACCCCTGCCGGGGTTGCGCGTTGTTCGAAAGAGATACCGCGCCCCCACAACACAAAGAGCTAAGGAACATAGATTGGTTTTAGTCAGTAAAAGTCTAACATTCTCTCAGAGTGGGAGAAGTTATTTGGTTATTTCCCATCCGAAAAAAACAGAAGGGTTTCGTACAAGCATGCGACATAATCGGCTATATCTTTGACTGCTTAGACTCTTAGAGGGTTGATTAATAATTTCAAGGCACCACACGACCTGAATATATCGTTTTGATTTCAACTCGTTCTCGAGTTGGAATTAAAACGATATCCACTCCACGCGTTTTTGAGATAAAGGGTCTTGACAGACACAGACGGACTTAAAAGTGTCTCTTCCTACTAATATTATAAATGCGAAAGTTTGTGAGTATGGATATAATATGTTTGATCCTCTTTCACGAAAAAACTACAGAACGGATCTTGATGAAATTTGGCACAGAGAATAGCACATAGGATACTTTTTTTATCATCACGCGGGTGAAGCCGCGGGGTGTTTCATGTATTTCTACCTTTTGTGTTTGTGTGCCACACACAAACCCCAAAAACCGCCGGTGGAAGCCCATTCCATATCATACAGATCCATGCTAGGAAATATTGCTCAATCACATTTTATCAAGTTTGAGAAAACAGCCAAAACGAAATCTACTTATATAAAGTATAAACGTATAGACATAAATAAAGTCATTGCCGTTACATTTAATGTTATTGTTCCTAAAAGAGTGTTTTTACTTTTGTATGTTTTATTAGCTACATAATCAATTCGATACAAGTTAGACGGTAATTCAGTTTAATGACCATTCAGACGGTTTTACGAAAATGGATATCGTTTTTATGAGCAAAATCCACTTACGGATAAATAATGTAATTTACCACTAATAAAAATGAGATATCTGTAGTTGGTACCAATCGAAAAGTAAACGTATTACTTTTTGTCGTTCGTGTCTGTATTTAAAAGAAGTATTTATTTATTTAACACTTTAAGCACAAAATGTGTTGAGGCGAACTTAATGCCAAAGTCATTCTCTAGTAGTCAACCTACTGCCGAAGTACTTACTTTACACGAATTATTGTATACTACTCCTTCCTGCCCTTCACTTAATTTATTTACTAAAAGAATACATTTTAACAGCCTATGTAACCAAAACACTTATATTCTAAAATTTAATACTTAGGTATATAAAAAAACAAACTTACGAAATATTACTTATAAATAAATATATACATTTACAAATTTCATATGGTTCATTATGAAAGATATCCAGATCTATGTGCTGAGTGAGCAAAGAGTTGAGCAGTGTGACAGCTCGAGCTGAGGGCTCAGCAGCTGCTCGACGATATTTTTTTAAAGCTTTGCCCCACATTACTTATTTCTCCTGTAACGTAGGTGTGCTTACAAACATTTAAATTCACAAATACAAACAGCCAGACCCGAAACAACTACCTGTAAGATCATACAAATATTTGTTCCGTGCGGGAATTGAACACGACACGTAGCACAGCAGTCGATCGTTCAACCACTGCGCCAATCGTGCCGTCACAGTTATCTGGGGTCAGGCGTCCGTCTGCATCTGCGCCAGGAAACTCTGTTTCGGATTGTCTCTTGTGGAAAGTTTTGGGTTTTTAAGTTCCTCTCAATAATTGACCACTGCGTGGTAGCCTGCCTCTATCTCAAGGCTGTGTACTAATGTTGAGTAGGGTCTTCATGGAGTAGCAGTCTTTGCGGCCCATTACATGACAATACCAAGTAAGTCTACTCTGTTTGAGCTTGTTGATTACTGGAGCCACTAGGAAGAAACCGTCTTAAATCCTTACTAATATTATAAAAGCGAAAGTGAGTTTGTTTGTTTCGTCTTCACGTCTTAACGGTAAAACCGATTTTGATGAATTTTGGTACAGAGATAGTTGGGACCTTGTTTTAAAAAAAAAGTGGGAAATGAGGGAGAAAGGGGGAGGACAAGGGAAAACTTAGCATTGGTATTACAATCAATAAGGCGCAAGGGCAAAAACTACAGGTAGCAGGTATCTGCAAATCAGGAAAGGGGAACTGTGTTATCCCGAATTTAGCGCGAGCAAAGCCCCAGGCAAAAGCTAGTTGTTGAATGACCCGTTTTGCCCTGAATTATTAGTATACGAATCATAAAAAAAAAATGATTCCTAATTATATTAATACACAGGGCTTTAGAGCAAATTTTAACAAAACTTTCATAGTAAGTAAGAAAAGATGCACAAAAATACGGCAATAATTTTAAAATTAAACAAATAAAAAAAAGTAATGTAGCTGGACTAATATTTCATAACCCACATGAAAATATAAACAATGTTTTGTATGTTATCTGTTGAGAAACTCGACATTAAGATAACCGCATATTGAAGTCATATATCGTAACCAACACTTTGACCGCGTAATTGTTAATCAGCTACTTAAAGCGGCTGTCACAAGGTTAACCTCGTTCACATATCACGGGACTGTACATGGACAGACAAACACACAGACTGTATAAATATGTTCTTGAGAGTATAACCACGAAATATGATTGCGAATTTATTGATTTTTGGTCTCGATATATCACACAATATTTATTAGTTTCTTTTTTGTGTATGTGTACATATAAATAAAAGAAACTAATGAATGTGTGGTATATCGTTCCCTGGCTGGAAGCCTTAACTGCAAGGCATCCACAGTGATTTACCGGTTAAGCAGAAAACGACCTCATAGGTCGAACTGCGAGATGCCAAACAATATTAAAAAAAAATGTGGTATATCGCGACCATAAATAAATAAATTAGAATCTAAATAAGTTTTCGAAAACAAGTTGTTATTTTCGTTCACTATTCTCTCTTTATTCACTGTTCTTCTTATAATTATTACGTTTTAAAAAAAACATTTTTATTTTGTAACCTACCACAATGTTGTCGTATTTAGCTCAAAGGTCTGGTAGAGAATACCTTGTGGTATTAAGTCCGTCTATGTATACCTACTGTACATGAAGTTTAAATTTAAATTATTTTTTTATTCTTTTTAAGTCCCATTGAAAATCAAATGCGATTCCGTTTTCTTACCTACTACTTTCCTTTGCCTCTTAATTGCCTCTTAATTTTCCCACTGCTGGGCAAAAGCCTCCTCATTCTCCTTTCCTCTTTATTTTGTGTGATATCTGGGCGTGTTCGCCCTTCATATAAGACCAGATCGTCACACCACCTTACTATACTTTGCAGAAATGTATAGTGGACACATAATGGGAAAAAGGACAATCGGTAGAAAAGGAATGGGAAACTTTCTTTCCAAAAATATAATCAAGAAAAAAATAACAAAGTAAATTAATTAAGTACCTACTCTATCCTTTTCCATTTCACGGACTGTTTTTTTCGTGTTGCGTCTTTTCTCTGTGTGGTACCTCTTTTCATACTCCAATACCTTATATATTTTTGAAGTATTACAATCTCTCGGAATCGATTCAAACTAAGCCAAAAAGTGGCAAGAACTATGATATATAAGGCAAAAAAGTATTGCCAGTGACACAAGAAATATTTTGTTAGATTTTGGTGCCAATTTTGATGAACCACCGAATTACATTAAACTCAGATTAAAATGACATTTCGATTTTAGGTAAAAAAAACAACTTTTGAATAGTGAGATTGTGATTTTTTCTAAATTGAGTAACTAAAATATAGTTAAGTTGTGTCACTCCAATCAATTTCAGAATAATGATACGTCATTTGACAGAAATAAACTATATTTTTTTATATTTAGAGTAGTTTTAGTTTAGTTTGTAACACCAGAATTAACACAGAATTAATTGTGTAGAATATTTTTAACACTATTTTTTTATTTAGTGAAATGTATAATCGCTATGCGTATGTCCGTCTCATGACACAATATAAAGCTCAACACGTGTTCTTTTGTAAGTATATAATTACAAATTGATTATGAATATACTTGTGTGTGAATATTTTTCATTGAACACATTTGTTCCGCTATTTGTGAATATTTTTTGTAACCTTATTCACTTTTGTTAGCCATTGTGCATTGTAATTGAACATAATTCTTGTAACTTCATTGATTAGAGACCGCAATCGATAACCTTGATTGTGCTAAAGTTTAAAGACACAATTTTCTTTGTTAACTTATTTTGTGTCGGTGTATTCAATGGTGTTTTATTAATAACTAGCTTCCGCCCGCGACTTCGTCCGCGTGACATAGTTACTTTGGGCTAACGCTAACTTTAACCCGCGTGATGATGGTAAAAAATATCTTCCTCCCCCTTTTCTCACTTTTTTCTTCTATTCCAGTTTATTTTTGTACCAAAATACATCAAAATCGGTTTGGCCATTCTATACTAATTTAAGAGAGAGAATTTATTTGGTTTGTTTATACCAAATTGGCTCGGAAACTACAGTACCGATTTTAACTATTTTTTTGTCATTGGAAAGCTAAATTATTAAAAAGTAGCCCACTGATCAGCGCGTCAGCAGTTTATCATAAAGTGCTAAACATTGAATGTGGAATAGTTTATGCCCTAAGCCGAGGCTCGTAAATTCGTTAGTCATTACTTGATTACACAAAACTAATGAATACAAAATAATCAAATAAGCGGCAAGGATAACCTTACAAACAATGTAAGTGCGTATTCAATTAAGAACTTGAATTTTTAGTGCATATTGTTTAATACATCTCACGTTTCGCAAATATTTCTGAAAATAATAGTTGTTTTGAAATTACCGAGCAAAATGCCAATCAAACTTTTCATAACCTGAAAAACGAAACCAGGATGTTCAACAACCACGCTGGTGACTTCTAGACCCATGGGGGAAAATATAGAACGATCTTAAATTGTGTTAGTAAATACTCCGGTACTCGCATATATTTGATATTTTTAACAGTGAATTCTGAATGTTTCACGTCATATTAAATTGACGTGACTCATTTAACAAACATTTCAAAAATACTTCCATAACACTCTTTACGGAATTTAAATTAGTATAAAAGTCAGTACTTTATATATTACGGACAAAAGCAAGTGATTACGAGTTTACTTGAGAGATAAAATCACAAACACATACAATGGATTGTGCAAGTAGCGCGTTGAACTCTTTTATATGAGCGGTTTCAGCTTACGCCTGTTATACAATTTAAACCCGACAATTACGAATTATAACCGTACGATTATTTAATCTTTATCTCACGATTAGCGTTGTAATTTTTACTTTTTAGTGCACGTTGGGAATTATACAACTAGGTGCATACTTGTTCCATTCACATGTTGTTATAGATATACATTTTAAACATTAATTAGTATTACTTTAGTTTTATATATAACTAGTTTTTGCTTGCGGCTTCGCTCGCGTTAAATTCGGGGTAACACAGTTCCATTTCCTGATTTGCAGGTACCTGCTACCTGCAAAACACCTGTAGTGTTTGCCCTTGCGCCTTATTTATTGTTATAGCAAAGCATGGTTTTCCCTTTTCTTTCCTCTTTCTCCCTAATTTACCGCTTTAAAAAAAATACCCTATATCCGTCTCCAGGGTCTTAACTACTACACGGTGGAGCACACTGTGGCGGTCTGCCCAGCTTGGGCGGAGCACCGCCGTGCCCTCGTGGAGGCGATCGGCGGCGGCGATCTCTCGCGACCGGCTCTGGTCCAGGCCATGGTCCGGAGCGAGAGGGAATGGGAAGCGGTCACCTCCTTCTGCGAAGCAGTAATGCTAGCAAAGGAAGTGGCCGGGCATTTGAGGGAGAGATCATCTACCCAACCCAGCCGCCGCGGGAGACGCCCCGGGCGCCGGTCGCCGCGAGACGACTCCCGGCCACCGTAGATGCGGGCCTGTGGACGGTGAGCAATGGTTAGCTCGCCGTCCGTCCGTCGATTGACGACAGGCCGTGTTGACGGCCGCGGCGCGTTCGTGTTTCACGCGCACCTCAAAGAGATGTCAGCAAAGCAGAGGGGCTTGCCAGAGCCTCCGCCTGCCGGGGTTGCGGGTTTCGAAAGAGATACCGCGGCCCCGGAACGTAAAGGGCAATAGAAGGAACATGGGTGGGTTTTAGTCAGTACAAGTCTGACATGCCCCCCCGCTCCGCCCAGAGCGGGGGAAGTCATTAGATGATTTCCCACCCGAAAAAAAAAGGGGGTCTTAACTAGCTAGCTATATAGGCGTGAAGACGTAGCAAACAAACAAACTCACTTTCGCTTTTATAATATTAGTAAGGATATCAATCATAGTTTCTAAGGTAAAGGAGTATTTTTTCCGGGGATAAGCAATCACAGTCCTCCTCTCTGCGAAAGGAAATGGGCCAATGTCACCACACAGCGGTCCTAGTATGGGTTAGTTTTCAGGTTTTTTTTTCTGAAGTGTAATCATCAAATATTTTCTTACACTTGGGGTGGAGTGGAAGGAGTATTAGACTTTAACTGACTAAAACTCATCCATTTTACTTCTTTTGCATTTTGTGTTCTTTAGAACAACCTGCAACCCCGGCTGGAGTTTATAGGGATTTTCTTACTTTTTGGTGCTACTTTTTTTAATATAATAAAAAAATTGAATATAAAAATTAGAATAAAAAAAATCTGAATATAAATGGACTTAAAGACAAATTGGACGTTAAATCAAGTCAAACCAGAAGCAATCACTATAAACCCACTTTGTCATAACACATCAGACATTTCAATACCCATTAACATTTCACAACCGACACATAAATCACCCACAGGTCGGCCCAAATATTATATATATTTTTAAATGTCGTTCAGAAACAGGTGTGGGCCTTGAGTTTCGAACAAACGGTCTCAATTCCGGCTCCCTTTCCAATTGGTTTGGTTGAGTAACTAACTGCAGGAAATAACTCTATTTTATACAATTATACGTGAACTAAGTACTAATTGTTTCTTTTGCTTAAAGTTGGGTGCTAATTGAAATTGTGGACTTAGATTAGACTTGTATTTTGTAAGGCAATACTTAAAAGTTGCTACAGTTTTTTTTTTATTCTTAAAGGCTTGTTAAGCTTTTTGCCAAAACTGTCGTGAAGTTGCAAGATTGATATTTATGTAATTAAAATTCGGGTTATGGTTTTTGTGCGTGCAGTTAGGTATATCGGTATTCGTGTCAAGAATTTGAACAAAAACTGACAAGAATGTTAACATAACTTGTCGCAGTAACCACTTGCGTAACACAACAGTTTTATGTTAGGTAAAGCCTCTTTTAAGAAGGAGTTTAGTTGCCAACATGAAAAAAGGTCCCGTCTATGAAGATTATATTACACACATATAGTTTTTGATATTTATGATTTCTAGATTGATACCATTTACAATTAGGTGAGACTTGTAGCTTATTAATAAATTGCAAACAAAATTCCAAATTGTTTGTTTGTTTGAATATTTAAGCAGTGTTTATTTCATCATATCATTAATATACTGTAGACAGACTGTCAAAAAGATCCAAATTATTTTCGAAATTTAAAACCAAATCAAAAGGAGAAATTTCGATTCGGTAATACGTCTTTCGAAATATTCAAAGATTTTACAAAATCATGCATAATGCCTTATCTACTGGCATTTAAGGCAGTTTGTCGCGTCATTACAGATGTGGATAACATTTGTAACGAACCCAAAAACAAGTTCGTCTAGTTTACTTAAATGAGACTATTCACTCGTGAAAAGATAATCGTTACATATAAATATTATCTGGTTATGTGCTGTGTATACATAAGCATATACTTCCAAATGTTTGTACATGGAGTATGGTATTTTTAAAGAAATAGCTGTCTTTTATACAACCTTTGATTAGTAGTGATTTAGTACCTTATCATACAATTATCTTCAAAGCAGTTTTACTTGTCAGTTTATGATACTAGAAATTAATATTCTAGAATAATTATAAACTAGTTACTTTTAAGAGGTCTACTATCAATCGCAGCTTTGACTTGTCAAAGGACAAATTAGCAAGGTCTAGTTTTTCTTACCAATATAAATAAAACACAGCTTTTAAGATTTAATTTGTTGAGATTTCTCTCTAGGGTAGACACATTATCTTTTACTAATTTATGACTCTCACAACCCCCAAGAGATGACTATCCTCTGTCAGTGACTATCCCAAAACTTTTTTTTAGATTCGATATATTATTTCATATATTAGGTATTTAGTTATAAAACTTACCGAAAGCCACGCAGGCGAAAAAAACCGCGAACTGTGCACTACTCCTCATGTTTGCTTGTTTTGTTTGTGTGTGTGGTTGTCGCGACGTGTGCGCGTTGTACTCGGCCCGGTAGCACTGGTTGCGCGCGCGCAGACCACCGACCGCCCGCCGAACGCGACTTTGTGATTGTATCTATAGTGTGGATGTGATTTTCCTTTTCATTACTATATGAGAATTATTTAAAACAACGAAAAAAAAACGGTAAAACATGTTATGGTTTTCAGGTTGATTACGTAAGTAACGTAATTTTGTTCAATAACTAAATAGAATCATAATAACGCATTTTTTGTGGAAAGGAAATCATCAAACTTCCCCCGATCTGGGCGGAGCGGGGGGACCGTCAGGCTTGTACTGACTAAAACCCACCCATGTTCTTTCTATTGCCCTTTATGTTCCGGGGTCGCGGTATCTACATTATAACCTTGGATGACTTTCTCGTTTCTCGAAGAGGCGCAACGTCGCGAAAAGTGGAAGGCATGGGGGGAAGCCTTTACCTAGAAGTAAAAAAATCCGGCTACTCAAAAATAATACATAGAAACATTGTGAAAGATGTTGGTTTTTTCGTAATTAATTTTCTACAAATGTAAGATACCACATTTGTGTAGACGTATTGCGGCAATTGATCTATGAAAGCGATCTGGCTTCTATATATACCATCAGTGTTGGTCGTTGTATGTACCATGTAAATGCTCTAAAATTTATAGTCTTTGGTAAATGGTGTCAACTGAAATCCTTTGTTGAATAATAAAAACAAACATGAGACAGTTTCAAGAAAATATGTGATATGAAAATTCTCAGCTACATCTTTTAGCACAGAATATATTGACATGCTATAAACAAGACTATGAATACAGCACCTGTCGGTATCGTTCTCAAGTCACCTCTTACGAAAACGGCCATACACCTCACGCGGCATGCTTTGATTGACAATATACGACATACGACACAGACATACATACATTCATACACGCCTGGAAGTGATGGCAATTAATCGAAAATAAACTTAATCTGTGACGCAAAATCGTGAGAGAAACTCACTGTGTGTGTCACTGACAGGAATATCTATCAGTGTCTGTAATTAAGATGACGGGGAGATTAATTGTGAAGGATCAGTGCAGGTTCACTCGAATAAAATACAGATTGCTCAGGAATAATTGGATTTAATCCGTACACTTCGACCGTTAAGTATCGAATGCCCAACCCATTTCAAAATGACTGGCAAGAGAGGCAGTTGTCACATTGATGTCCACAGACATCAAAAGTGACACTTCGCGTCAACGACAATAGATTTAAATGACCAGAGTAAGAAATAACTGTAATAAATATTATTAAGCTAACAGCTCGGCCATCCTTTTGAAGTGAGTCCTCTCACTTAATCAGTAAACATTTAAATAACATCAGAAAAAAAAAAACAATACATTGGTCAGTTCAACTACGCTAAATCATTACAGCTTTATCATTAACTTAAGGTAATATTACATTAAACATGACATTAATATAGAAATATGTACTGACATTACATTAAAATAAAATAAAAGTTCTGTTAAACTACACTAAATCATTATAGCTTTATAATTATAACTTAAGGTGATATACATTTCATGTTCTTACGTAATAATTGGTTCCATTCTAATTCAGTTCGTGTCATTATCATCATCAGTCTGCACAGTCTGTTGTGATCTACGGTCATCTGTGCGACGTCAATTGCATGACACCATTCGCAATCTGCACTGACCGCTCACAACCTATGCTCTATGTCAAAGTCACCTAGTTGCATAGTCTACTATGATCTGCGACCATCTGTGCGATGATTTTCATCACCTTTCTCATTCTGCACTGGAAGCTCATAGCCTATGCCTAGATTTCACGATGCTTAGTCTGCTACAATCTACAATCATCTGTGCAATATCGATCTCCGATATCAATCACTTTCTGCACTGATTGCTTGTAGCCTAAGCGTCGCGTCGTCCAGTCTCTTGTCTAGTCCATAGTCAACAACTAAGCAAATCTCATCGTCCTTTACTAATCAGATACTCTCATTAATCAAGACTCATAGGCATTTAATAATTAACCGTATTATTATTTATTTCAAATCATTATTACTTATTCATTTTATTTCCATACTTTTTCGCAATCAATTTTTAAGCTATAGTAATCAAATCATACACTAGCCTTAATCTGATCCTAATCTGAACTAATCAGTTTTATTCTTCGCCACTATTATCAATTTCACTACCGTCACTAATATTTGTATAATTTAGCCAGGGATGTATCTTATCCACTGCTACAATATTTTCGTACTTTTTATTGCCTCTCCTAGTAAGAGGAGTGTCCTCAATCAAAAACCTGTCATTTTCTAGAATTTTTGTTATTCTGTATGGACCATGAAATTTGGATATAAGCTTCTTTGATTTACCTGCATGTTCTTTATCTACTATTGTCCTTTCGACCCTAACCAGATCGCCGATATTATATAACGTCACCCTTTTTCTTTGCTTATCAAATGTATTCTTTGAATCAGACTGCTGTTTTTCTATTCTAGACTTGGCTTCTGTCCTAATCTTTACCAATTCACTGTCACTAGCACGACATATAACTTCATTTAGCACCTCTTTTATTATATTTTCAGATGGATTTAAGACTTTAAAACCAAATAGCAGTTCTGATGGGCTTTTCCCCGTTGCTTTATTCATCGTTGTGTTTATACCTAATTGAATGTCACCAACGTGTTCATCCCAGATGTTATCACCCTTATCGTGGCATTTCGTGCTCAAAGCGTCTAATATGGTTCTATTATACCGTTCTATTTGTCCGTTCGCTCTTGGAGTAGCCACTGCATTAAGTACATGTTTAACATTTGTACTCTCCATGAAAGATTTAAATTTAGAGCTTGTAAAACAACTACCTCGATCAGTGATAAGACGTGTTGGCGTACCAAAAGTACTGAAATGGTCTCTAAAGATTCTAATAGCTGTGGTACTTTTTGTATCCCGTACAGCACTTATGCTTATAAATTTTGTGAAGGAATCAATGATCGCAAGAATATAAGTGTTGCCTCTCCGAGAGCGAATGAACGGGCCTAAATGATCGGCGTGAACCGTATGAAAGGGGATATCTGCTTTTGGTATTGGATGAAGCATCCCTTCTCTACGACCACCCGGAGCTTTATGATGCGCACATTCAAGACACGCTGAAACGTACTTTTTGGTAAAACGTCTCATCTTAGAGAACCAAAATGTTTCGCGTAGTCGACTAAGAGTTTTCTCATAACCAAAATGGCCTACATTATCGTGGTTCATTCTTAAAACTTGCCACCTAACGGCTCTTGGGACTGCCCATTTTATTTTGTCACCAACAATTCTGAACACATGATCTCCTTTTAATTGATAATTTTTATACACGTCAGCTATATAATTCGTATTTTTGTCGCGTAAAATGTCCCTAATCCTGCCAATTTCCTCGTCACTACTTTGTACTGTCGAAATCCAATCCTTAATATCTATATTTAAAACATCGAGTACATGTGTCTCATCATCACTCATAACAGGTTCAGTGACAGGTGCACGACTGAGAGCATCTACATGTGCCATACGGGCTCCAGGCCTATATTCAATATCACAGTCATACTCCTGGAACTGCACCCACCACCGAGATATCCTTGGTATAAGATCACGTTTGGTAAGTGTCGTGCGTAGCGCATTGCAATCGGTTATGATCTTGAATTTTAATCCCAACAAGTAAACACGAAAACGTTTCAGTGAGGCTATCACTGCTAACGTTTCCAGTTCAAATGAATGTAAATTTTGTTCATCTTGGGTTGTTTTCCGACTGTAATACGCCACGGGTCTAAACATTCCGTCGCTATGTCTTTGCATTAAAATACCAGCAATCCCTAACTTAGATGCATCGGTATGTAGTTCAGTTTCAAGTCTCGAATCGTACAAGGCCAAAATTGGGCGTTCAGTAAGTTTTTGTTTCAGTGTATTAAAGGCTTTTGAATGTTCCTCGTTCCATTTCCATGTGAAATTGAGTCTGAGAAGATCAGTTAGGGGGCGCGCGATCAGGGCAAAATCTTTTACGAAACGCCGAAAGAAACTGGCTAGTCCAATGAAGCGTCTTACGTCATGTACGTTCTTGGGTACGGGGAAGCTTGAAACAGCTAACGTCTTACGTGACCCGGGTCTTATGCCTTGACCACTAACTTGAAACCCCAAAAGTCTATCTCTCTATAAAAGAAGTTACATTTCTTAAGTTTTAACGTTAACCCGGCATCATGAAGTAGTTTAAATACTATTTCTAATCGTTCAAGACCCTCTTCAAATGACCTAGCCGGAATTAAAACGTCATCCATGAATATAATGACAAAATCAACTTTTGACTTTGGCAGTATCTTATTCATAGCCCTTTGAAAGACTGATGGAGCATTTGCCAAACCAAACGGCATCCGTTTAAATTGATATTGGCCGTCTGGTGTGACAAACGCCGTCTTGTCCTGGGAACTTTCTACGATCGGCAGTTGATAATAGCCTGATGCACAATCAAGAGTAATAAAGAGGGAATGGCCAGCCAGCATATCCAGTTGGTCGTCGATCAATGGTAAAGGGTAATGTTCTTTCTTTGTTTTATTATTGAGAGCGCGATAATCCACACATAGTCTTTTTTCTCCAGTCTTTTTCTTTACAAGCAGTATAGGGCTGGCGTACTGAGAATTAGATTCGCAAACAATATCAGCGTTTAGCATTTCCTGCACCATTGATCGTACCAGATCACGCTCAGGGTATGAAAGTCTGTACGGACGGTATACAACTGGTTTAGTATCAGTTAATTCAATCTCCATCTTTACTATGTTCGTAAATCCCAAATCATTTAAATTATTCGAAAAACATTCCTTGTATTTATCTAATAAGCTCTTTAATTGATCTACTTGATTACTGGTTAAATGACAGTCATAATTAAATTCAGAGCAAAAATTACCGGCATTGATATCCAAAATATTTACATCAACACAACCATCAGTTTTAAAAGCACGAGTCATTAATGAACCCTTTCTAAGTAAAACAACCTGGTCCGACATGTTTTGAATCAATATACGACCACGACCATTATCTAGTTCATACTCTCCTGCTAGAAGGTAAAATTCATGTTCAGATTTTCCACGAAGTGAACCGCGCACGTACACACTTCCTGAATAATCGCCGGTACAACTAACTTCAACTAAGCACATTTCCTTAGCCCGTATTGACGTGTCCAAAACTAATTCAAGATGTAATTTGTTTGTACCTTCCCGCGTAAATATTAAGGAATCGTAAGTTTTAGTTATGATAATACCAGGTCTTTCAGTAAAACTGTGCCCGATTAATACAGGGTATTTAATAATGTTGTCCTCTACAACCAAGGCATCTACTTTTTCCATGACATCCTGTATCTGTATAGTGACAGTAGCGAGCCCCAAGGGTAACACTATGTTGTTACCAATACCTCTCATCGCAGGAAGATCTGGGCTATTAGACCAACTAATTCCTAGTTTCCTAGCATCACTACGACGAATTAAAGTGCACTGACTGCCTAGATCTACATAACCTACTACCGATTGTCCGTTAAGCATCAACTGCGTAATGTACTTACAGTCATTTCTGGCAGTGCGCTCGGCGTCTATGCGTAAAATGTTCTTTTGACCTTGACCCACTTTATCGGTATTACTATTATTATCGGAGGGTAGTTTCGGACAATTTAATGTAGTATGTCCAAGTTTATTGCAAATACTGCACTTGAGTATTTTTTTAGTACATCTAAAACTAAAATGTCCTGGTTCGTTACAGTTGTAACAAACAAGAGAATTACTACTTTTAGCCTTTGCGTCATTGCTGGTAGGTTTTGCGTTCGATAAAGGGTTAGATCTCTTATCCCCATAAGGGCGCGACCTGTCTGTTTCACGCGGTTGTTGTTTGATAGACTGAAAATATTGTAATACTTGTTCCGGTTCCTGACACTTCAATGCCTTCGCGCCTAATCTTAATGAACGATCTTCGATTCCGTACAATAAACAGTCGACTGCTCTTTTACCTATAATGTTACACCGGTGCAACAAATTGATTTTTTCATAATAATACAATTCTAGTGACTCATTATATTTTACGCGTTTAGACAACATTTCTGTAAGTAACTCGGCATAATCGTCACTACTAGGGAATGATTCTAATAATTTTTGTTTCCATTCAGGCCATGAAAATGACATAGTGGGTAGCGATTGGTACCACGTTTTTGCCACGCCAACTAATTTAGGTAAAGCATAATGTATGACCTGATCGTCGCCCCATCTATATAATTTCGCACACTCATCGACCTTACTGAGCCATACTTGAATAGTTTGCCCCTTAACCATCGGATCAAAATCAGGTATGACGTTTCCTAACATTGGAAACTTATTACCTTCAGGACGAGTATTTGCCAAGCTATTCACTAATTTAGTCAACAATAAATGTGTCACATTGTCAGTACTATTATTGGAACGTCTTACCGGGGAAGATGAGCGCCTGTCATGACGCGAAGATCTCGAGCCGTTGCTGCTGCCACGCGCACCCGCATTCCTGCTGACCTGACGGCGGCTACGGTGACTGCCTCCACTCCTACGGCGCCGTCCATGACGCTCACGGCGATTACTTCGGCTACTGCTGTTTTCCTGACGGCGTCTGTGAGGATCACGGTCACTGCTTTGGCTGCTAACAGTCTTGCGTCGCTGGCGACGATGCTCATGACGCTCCCGAGACCGGCTTCTTCGTATAGAAACGCTCGAGTCCGTTGCCGATTCATCTTCAGTTTTTGATCTGCGTCTGCGTCGTTTTCTTTCATCATTGCCAACGTGTTGTTTCCTTTTTCTTATAGTAGGTTTGTGACGATCTAATATCTCGGTGGGTGTCAAATTTCCACGCTCCATTGTGTTGCGTTAGAACAATCGAAAACGCACGTGTAGTAAAACTTTAGTTGAGGGCGTTTTGCTAGAAATATAGATCTAGCCTGTCTAATCCCACTTCTGAGATGAAGGATCAGTGCAGGTTCACTCGAATAAAATACAGATTGCTCAGGAATAATTGGATTTAATCCGTACACTTCGACCGTTAAGTATCGAATGCCCAACCCATTTCAAAATGACTGGCAAGAGAGGCAGTTGTCACATTGATGTCCACAGACATCAAAAGTGACACTTCGCGTCAACGACAATAGATTTAAATGACCAGAGTAAGAAATAACTGTAATAAATATTATTAAGCTAACAATTGTGTACCTATAGTTAGGACTTATTATTTTGTAACTTGTCAGGCTGTATTATGTCACGTCACGCGTCTTGCTGCCTATTTCTTTTAGTACTGAAAGACTGTTTGTTATAATAGATCATTATATTCTTTTGGTAGCAAAAACTGTGTTTTTTAATTAGCTATTATGTTGTTTAATTTAAAAGTATCTAGAACTAAAAATATTTTGGAGATTCATTCCTTCTAATACCACTGAAACAAATATGTTTCAGCTCAAATTAATTGTCTATTTCAAACCGGGTAGCCGTTCGAAATTGAAAGAAAATAGGAGTATCTTTAAAAAAAATGTGCCAACGAATACCAACAAACTAAATTTTATTTGATTGGATTTTCTGTTTTTTTTTTTTAATTTAAGGTTCATAATTTAAATAAAGTTTATAATTACATAATCATTCCCCTGCCCATATCTCAATTTATTATAGATTGGAATAAATCAATCCCAACAAGTTATAGTTTTTATTATTCTATTCTGAAACTATCTGAAAACACGCAACTAAAACAAAGTTATGAGTTTACGAAAAAATAATACACACGAACACAACCATTAAATGTTTTTGATTCAATTATTGTAGTGTAGTTACTATAATAATTGATAAATATGGACATATGGTAATTTTGCTCATGCCCCTAAGTTATTAGCGTGGTAAAATATACCCTATGTCCTTCCCCAAGTTAAAATCTATCTCCCTGCCAAATTTCATTACATTCTAATTCCCTGTTTTGTCGTGAAAAGAAAACAAACAAACATATATTCAAACAAACAAACAAATATACCAACAAATAAACAGAGTTACTGATACTTTTATATTAAGTAATTGGATGGATTTTTGCAAAAACGTTTGTAAAACTGATTCCCCGAAATGACGATCGTAATTTCTTTTTCCATGCAATAAACATCAAAGAAACTCGGCACGAAAAACAAATGAATAAACATACAACAAGATAGTTATATGATGATATACAATGTTGCATTGTTGAGTCATACAACAGACTGGTATTTTATGCTTCTGTTAATAAGAATTTATAACCGTTGTTAAATCGGAATATTAGTTTAGTTTGTAAACGAATGTTGCCGTTTAACAACAGTAAATAATAAAAGTTTGATAAGCTTGATTTCTTGACCAAATGTTAACAAGCCTATTGCATTCAATGAATGAATTTGGCCTTTGCGGTTACGTTCATTGCGGTTTCTATTTTGAAATATATGAAACGATTTGTCAAACAGAAGCGCATTTGCAAAATACCGAACATTTCACTTTATTCTTTATTTTCTAACTAGCTTTTGCCCGCATTAAATTCGGGGTAACACAGTTCCCCTTTCCTGATTTGCACGTACCTGTTCTCGTAGTTTTTGCCTTTGCGCCTTATTTATTGTAATAGCAAAACTAAGTTTTCCCTTTTCTTCCCTCTTTCTCCCTCATTTCTCACTTTTTTTTAAAGTAGCCTATGCCCGTCTCGTCCTCCTCCCGTCCTCGTCCAGGTTCTCAACTATCTCCGAAACAAAATTCATCAAAATTGGTTTAGCCATTCAGGCGTAAAGAAACAAACAAACTCACTTTTGCTTTTATAATATTAGTATGGATTATCACAAAACTTTTTGTATTTCGTAAAAAGTTTCCATAAAATTATTAATTGTTTTTTCTACATTTATCCATCTTAAGGTTTTCTTGAAAGTTTTTTTTAAAAAAATTGTTGCTTAGGTGCACTTTGAGTTAATAATTTCAATATTTCTGTATTCCAAGTGAAAGCGTTGATTTTAAAGAAATTTCCAATGCTCGTTATGATGTCACTGATTAAGCTCAATAGTTCGATGTCTTTGCCACGTATTATATAAAACACCCAAGTTCGACGTTTTAACCTAATTTATTGTTATCTTAAATTGTAATGTAATAATTTAATTCAACAACACATAGTAATAATTATATGGGTAAAATAAACAATTAAGAATAATAAAAAATAAAATTGCGTTTGTAATGGAAACTTCAAACTTGACACTTGTCAAATAAAATTTAGTAGCCTCAAACAGACACATTTGACATATCAATTAGAGCTGAAAAAAACATTTGTGTTAAAATAAATTCTCAACATAGTAAAATAAGGTTTAGAAGCCCAAAATCTCGAAATGGTTACGGAATTAGTATAAGCTCATCCGTGCTTCGGAAAGCACGTTAAGCCGTTGGTCCCAGCTGTTATATGTCGATCTTTGGCAGTCGATACAGGTGTTGGCCCAAAAGTCTGACAACCAGTCTTACAAAGGGGTAACTAAAAGGGGTTGTAGAGGTCAGATAGGCAGTCGCTTCATGTAAAATACTGATATTCTCTTTTTGTTCCTCATTGAAATAAAGACAGTACAATAATAAGCAATTTCTCCTATATTGTGGGTGCGTTTATAAGCATGTAAACTCACAAACAGCCAGACCCGGAACAACTACCTGTAGGTCATACAAATATTTGTTCGGTGCGGGTATCGAACTCGCGATACGCAACGCAACTCAATCGCTCAGCCCCTGCGCCAGCCGTCAATATTCAGCTGCATCCGGTTATACTGGAAACCGAGCCCAACATAGTTGAGAAAAGGCTAAGCAGATGATAATGCTGATTTTAGATGTGTAAGCCTCCTTTTCATTTGCTCAGTTGAACGTGCTCGCAAGATAAAAGGTGACCGTTTTGCAAGTCTGTGCGCGGTAACTTGTCATGTTTCGCAATCACTTTTCTTTATGGTTATCCAATACTCAGTGTGTATTACTCAGTGGATATTTGTTAATATTATTTAAGCAAAAATTCTAGGAAATAATACGAGGAAAAAAGTAAACAGGAAGTCTGATGGTAGTAGTAGTAAAAATAGTAGTTCTGTAAGCAACAATCGGTAAACTTAGGACAAGGTTTACTGATTGTTACTCAGAGAATTACTATTATAAGAATTAGTAATTTTAGTGAGTTAGTAGTTACTTATTTATTTTGTCACTTGTTCTAATTTCCAGTCACATATTTTAATATATGTGGATGGTGAGCAATGGGTAGCTCACCGTCCGAACGTCTCGTAAGACGACAGGCCGTATCGACGGCGCGTTCGTGTCCTACTCGCGCCTCGAAGAGACGTCAGCAAAGCAGAGGGGCCACCGTCTGCCGGGGTTGTGGGTTTTTCGAAAAAGACACCGTGGGCCTATTAGTAAGCACAGGTCTGTCACTCCCTTTTGCTCTGCCCAGAGCGGGAGAAGACATTTGATGATTTCTCATTAGAAAAAGCTCATGATGATGTTGATCTCACAAAAAAATCGTTATTAAAAAGCACTTGTTTGTTGAACTCTATTATCATAGAGAACTATATACGTACCTAGAGTCAAGCACGTTCCAATTTCGCCAGCCCATTTATTTGTAGGTCTTACTAACTGCCGGAAGCTAGCAGCAATATACACAATTTATACAGAATTGCTCTCATTTCGAAAACTTCTAAATTAATACACTCGCTGTTTCGGAATAGTGGACCTGGTAGACAAAGTAAGTGGCCAAGTTTAATGGACATATTGGGAATGATACATTGTTTAGAAAGGGTCCTGCTGTCTTGTACGGATCATGTTGGGCCACATGAATGAAAGGTATTTGCACCTGGCTGAGATGATGAGATACTTCATGAAAGGAATCTGACCAATAAAGTATTACAATGAGTGGCGTACGCGCACAAATCGGCCACGATTCGAGTCGGCAACAAAAAGTTGTCGTTATCTGTTATCAATCGCTCCACTAGTTATGTTGTAAAGACACTCGACGTGAATTGCAGTTAAGAAATACATGGAGAAGGTAATTTACAAACTTGTTGAATACTTTCGTTCTTTGTCGAGGCTTGATGTCTACAGAGGTGCAAGCCTCGCCTGTCATGCACAAAGTTTTGGGTTTAAATCCGGGCAAGTACCAATGAGGTGACCGTTTCCCAATCTATTTCGCCCCAGACCTGGATGGAATGAACCAGGGCCGGATCCGGGAGAGCGTCGCCGCTGATCACTTCTACAAGGACACAGCGGTGTTCCGCCTAAGCAGGGCAGAGCGCTACAGTGTGCTCCACTGTGTCCTCTGAGCGATAACGATTTCCTAAACAGCACAAACATAAAAATAACGTCCCTGTCCTTAGTTTTCTTCTTTTAATGCTCACACAAAATTCATGTATAAATATAATTCTGAAAATTTAAAAGTTTCTGAGAACATACTCTCTGAACACACTTACTCTAAATATTAGCACAAGATAAATAGCACATAATAGATGTTTATGTAACATCATGTGTGAATAGACGCCGAAAAATATCTTGTTCTATCAGCTTAGAGAATCCTTACTCCTTACTAATATTATAAAAGCGAAAGTGAGTTTGTTTGTTTGTTTGTTACCTCTTCACGCTTTAATGGCTAAACCGATTTTGATGAATTTTGGTACAGAGATAGTTGGGAACCAGGAGACGGACATAGGCTATTTTTTATTTAAAAAAAGTGGGATATGAGGGAGAACGAGGGAAGAAAAGGGAAAACTTAACGTTGCTATTACAAATCAATCAGGCGCAAGAGCAAAAACTGCAAGTCTGCTTGGTGTGTTATACCGAATTTAACGCGAGCGAAGCCGCGGGCGAAAGCTAGTCATATCATAAATCTAAATAAAGACAAAGAATAGTATACTCACGAATATGTTACATATCTCTATAGTTATATAATATACTAGCTTTTGCCTGCGGCTTCGCTCGCGTTAAATTCAGGGTAACACAGTTCCCCTTTCCTGATTTACAGGTACCTGCTACCTGTAGTTTGTGCCCTTGCGCCGTATTTATTGTAATAGCAATGCTAATTTTTTCCTTTTCTTCCCTCTTTCTCCTTCATATCTCAATGTTTTTTTTTTTAAATATTCTATGTCCGTCTCCAAGGTCCCAAAACTCTGTACCAAAATTCATCAAAATCGTAACAAACAAACAAACTCACATTCACTTTTATAATATTAGTAAGGATTGATTGATATGTCTAATAAAATCTTTTGAATAAAATATCAATATTTTTTAAGTTTCAATAGGCTAATAAAGTTGATAGTTACCCTGCGGCTTTTAAGCCTCCTTGATTATCATAGAATCCATTCTGTGGAATTCCTTTTGTTTTTAATAGCCGGTTTAGATTTGAAAAGCTGGGCAAAGGCTTTCTTTACTAACAATTCCTTTTGAAACAGTTGTAGCTAGTTTGTAAACCAAATATACGGAAACTGTACCAATAATGCAATAAAACAAATAAAACTGTATCCCTGAACAGCAATGCGTGGTAGCTGCACTCTAGCAGAGTCTAAACACTATAGCAGATAGGATCTCTTGTCCGCTTTGGAGATTTTAATGTTATAATGATTTTATTTAATTTAACTTTCATTTTTAGGGTTCCGCAGTCAACTAGGAACCCTTATAGTTTCGCCATGTTTGTCTGTCCGTCCGTCCGTCCTCGCTTAATCTCTGTGACCGTTAGCACTAGAAAGCTGAAATTTGGTACCAATATTTATATCAATCACGCCGACAAAGTGGTAAAATAAAAATTGGAAAAAAATGTTTTACTAGGGTAGCCACCCTATATGTAAAGTGGGAAGTGATTTTTTTTTAAATTTCAACCCTAACGTGTGATATATTGTTGGAAAGGTATTTAAAAATGAATAGAATAGGGGTTTACTAAAATAATTTTTTGATAATGTCAATAATTTCGGAAATAATCGCTCCAAAAGTAAAAAACAATGTGTCCCCCCCCCTCTAACTTTTGAACCATAAGTTTAGAAAATATGAAAAAAATCTGAAAAGTAGAACTTTATAAGGACTTTCTATGAAAATTATTTTGAACTTGATTGACACAACAGTTTTTGTACAAAAAAGATTAAAAGTTGTATTTTGTACAACTTTTTGTCTTTTTTGTACAAAAACTGTTGGAGCGCCTGCCGCGGAGCGTGCAACATTGCACGCTCCTCCACCTTTAAACTCATAAGTGGGAACACTTATTGTGACGGACGGGAAACTACGGAACCCTACACTGAGCGTGGCCCGACACGCTCTTGGCCGGTTTTTTATAAATGTGTTGGAGCAAGTTATCTGAAACAAATGGTTTTTTTTTATTTATTTAACAACCCCCAAATATGTGGATCTTTAAATATCATTGGCGAAATGTGTGTTTACTATTAGGTGCACCTCTGCCTTACCATGCGTGATGTTGTTTTATATTATTTACCAATAAATACAACCTATTGCCAACCGTGTAATAGAGCCAAGCCTGCTTTCAACCGGGTTATACAGATCCAGAATCTGAGCTCCTGCAAATCGGCCGGTCATGTATAAAGCTTTTACACTACTTTTTCAACCGCACCATTTCATATAGCCCTTCAAAAATGTACGATTCAGTTCACATCAACTCAGTTTTATTTCGTACCTAATTATAATTAAAGGGAAAAAAAATCAAAATGTTCAAATCAAAATGGGCAGACGATATCCGCCTAACATTGGGGCCTTACTGGACCAGAGTAGCGGAGGATGTGGGATTAGGAGCCGGAGGAGGCCTATGCCACGAGGCACGCCGAATTGCGAGACATATAGTAAATAAATTAAACATCAAAATAATGTTACTAAATAAGTTGTATCAAATCGGAATAAAGGGCTATATTATGGCCGTGTCGACGGCGCGTTAGTGTTGCACGGGTGCCTCAAAGAGATGTCAGCAAAGCAGAGGGCCCTGCCAGGGCCACCGCCTACCGGGGTTGCGGGTTGTTCGAAAGAGATACCGCGGCCTCAGAACATAAAGGGCAATTGAAGGAACATGAGAGGGTTTTATTCAGTACAAGTCTGACACTCCCCCCGCTCCGCCCAGAGCAGGGGGAAGTTATTTGATGTTTTCCTATCAGAAAAAAAGGGCTATATTATAATTATAATTATGATCATCTATCTGTTCAATGAACACCTGATAGGCCATTTCAATCAATATCTGCGTATTTCATTTATTCCAAATATACCTACGTCAATTCAATTATGATCTCATTGAAAGTTGCAGCCCATAGGTTGTGACAAGCGTGTAATTTAATATGTAACCTAAGACTCTTTAAAACAAAATAGTAATTATAATTCGAAAACTTCAAGGTGATTCAATACTTAAGCTAATTGTAACCAACTCTTAGTACAGGGTTGTGAAATATAACCTGTAACTTTTTGTTATATAATGAAGGTGTAACAGATTGTTTTTTTTCCTTTTAGGGTCTGAGTTTTCAAAACTCAGGAGCTCGTGGCTAAATAATAGCAGCCGCTCGGGTCGATCTTTAGGTTAAGCCGCGCTTGCCTAGGTTGGTCTGTGGATGGGTGACCACCCGTTACATACCGAGTTTCCTCCGTGCCTCGGAAAGCACGTTAAACCGTTGGTCCCGGCTGTCATTTGTAGATCTTTGACAGTCGTTACAGGTAGTCAGTGTCCCAAAAGTCTGACAACCAGTCTTACCAAGGGGTATCGTATTACCCAGTACTAACTGGGTTGTGAAGGTCAGATAGGCAGTCGCTCCATGTAAAATACTGATATTCAGCTGCATCCGGTTAGACTGGAAGCCGACCCCAACATAGTTGGGAAAAGGCTAGGCACATGATGGTCTGAGTTTTCAAAGGCCGTTGGTGCCGATTCTGATAAACCACCGAATTAAACTAGACTCAGATTAATAATGACATATCTAATCACATCTAGTTTTATTCTACACCATTTTAGTCGCGATTAAAGATAGTCTAAATTAACTTGACAACTACTATTTCTTCAGAAAATTGTCTATTTCAGAAGAAATCGAAATCTCACTATTTCGATTTTTTCTAAATTGAGTAACTAAACTATAATTAATTCTGTCAAATAATATACTTAGTTAAGTTGTGGAACTTCAATCAATTTTAAAAAAAATAGAGTGGTTTTAGTTTGGTTTGTGACAACAGAATCGACAACACTACCTATAAATAAAATAAAACGACCTATCACAAATTAGTTCTAGAAAAATCTGCCACATAAGTTGACAAGAACTTTTCAAGAGTTGTTTTAACATAAAATTTACATTTTAAGACATTGCAAAGCTTAAGAATTACATCTATACTGAACATCTTTCTTTATCAGAGACAGAGCAAAAGTTTACTACAAAGTTCATACACAGTATTATAAGTGGCGCCATCTATCTGTATAAACAAGAACTACTTACAAAGTGATGCTGTATTACCAACAGTTCTCTAGAACGCCGATAGTTGTCGTCAGACACGGATCATATAGCACCTTGCCGCGAGGTTATTCGTGTGAAATGTATGTGGAGAAAATAAGTAGGTAATTATCACACCAGTTTTTAGACTAATACCCAAAAAAATATAACTATGTAATTAATGCAATTTTCTTTCGAATTTCTACGAAGTTGGCTGTCTACTTTTCTTTTCTCACATCGATGTTTCAAGTACATACGGCGACCACAGTTGCGCAACTGCGACAATTATTATCTGTAATCGTTTTGCAATACTGCCTGCAACAAGCTGACAGTTTTAGTTGCTCAAATAAAATTAGCCTAACAATTTATATGTAATTATAAAATAAGAGTTAAGTTGGTAATTATAAGGAATAACCGTATTAGAATTAATTAATTTATTTATTACAGCATGGAGTACTTACAGAATTAATATTTGTAGCTTCTGTTACCCTTTTCTTTTTTTCGGTGATAGGAAATCATGAAGTAACTTTCCCCGCTCTGGGTGGAGCAGGTGGAAGTGTCAGTCTTCAATATCTATCTATTTTCCATCTATTGCTGTTGTGTTCCGGGGCCGCGGTATCTCTTTCGAACAACTCCCAACTAAGCTCGGCAGGCAGTGACCCTGGCAGGCCCCTCTGCATTCTGTTACCCCTTATATAATCTCATGTCTCTTGTAGCCACATTATACTATTATTTTTAACAGTCGTTTATTTTTTTTCCTATTAATATTATTTATGAATTTTTCACTGATAACCATTGGAGAGTTGAATGGTACACAAGACGGCAGGTCAACCTATTCTAAACTATTATAACCTGATCTCTCTACTACTATCGCACACCGTAGTAGAGATCAGGTTAAAATGGTTGATTGAATTCTGTGTAGATTGATGTGCCGTCGTGTGTACAAACTTCAAACTAAGATTCCTGAAATTTCGTTATATGTACTGTGGGCAACGGCACCAGCAAAATAAGTAAAATTCATTTTGTTGACGCTACGTGCAACGGTATTGGTCTGTGATAAAACGTTCTAGTGGGCGTAGTCTCATACTTCAATAAAAAGGGCTTTTTCGGAAGGGAAATCATTAATTAACTAACAACCCGCAAGCCTGGCAGGCCTCTCTGCTTTACTGACATCTCCATGAGGCGCGCGTGGATAAGGAACGCGTCGTCGATACGGTTTATCGTCACTAGACGGACGGACGGTGAGCTACCCATAACTCATCCATAAACCCGCGTCTACGGTGGCCGGGAGTCGTTTCGGGCAGAGGTGACACGTTCAAGTGGGCATTATAGTCCAGTGTCATGTTTATTTCCGTGCGTACGGTCATAGCACTGTGATGATCTGGTACGGTGAAGTAGGCAGACTCCTTTAGAGTGGAAGGAAAATTACTACTTATATATTACTACTAGCTTTCGCCCGCGACTTCGTCTGCGTGGCATAGTTACTTTGGGCCAATGCTAACTTTAACCCGCGTGATGATGAAAAAATATCTTTCTCTCCCCTTTACTTTCCTTTTTCTCCCCGATTTCTCACTTTTTTTAGCCTATATCCGTCTCCAGTGTCCCAACTATCTCTGTACCAAAATTCATCAAAATCGGTTTAGCCATTTAGGCGTGGAGACGTAATAAACAAACTCACTTTCGCTTTTATAATGTTGGTAAGGATTTTTCCAATCAATGTTAATCGTCTAATTTAGACAACTTCAAACACATCCTAATTAAGGAATCAAATTATAGTTAGAAAGCTTGTTTCCTTTTTTAATAATTCTATTTAGTTTTAGGTATAATATAAAAGGGGTAAGTAAAACAAATAAAGACTTATTAAATATTTATTAATACAAATCTAATATCTTAATAAGTATGACACACGTTACGCCTTCTTAGGTTTGCTCTTCTCAAATGTCTGGCCTTCATAATAGTTTTCACTGAAACACACAAAAATCATTAGTTTACAAACAAGCACTAATAATGAGCAGTTAAGCAGTATATACACTTCGCGTTGATGAGTCCTCAAGTGTGTATCTGCACACAGGTGCACTCTCTCTTTCTTCATACTCTAAGTCCGATGGAAAGACAATCCGACACGACCGACGACGAGAGAGATCAGGTCCGGACCAATGTCTTAATGTGCTTTCTGAGGCAGGAGGATATACCGCCAAATTCCAAACTCCAGGCCACCACTGAGAAATAGCTAATAAAAAACCCTATAAAGACTTTTGCCCGACTTGAGAATAAAATTCAGGACTTGAGACCAACGGAGCCGTTCACTGCCAGATACTTCAAGCACTACCTAGTTTTCTATTTTAATAAAACGTTGCCCCACACTAGGAATTTCTCCTGTATCGTGGGTGCGTTTACAAACATTTAAACACACATACACAAACAGCCAGACCCGGAACAACTATCTGTAGGCCATACAAATATTTGTTCCGTGCGGGAATCGAACCCGCGACACGCAGCGCGGCAGTCAATCGCTCAGCCACTGCGCCAACCGTGTCGTAATTGGATCACTTATGTAGGTATCTATCAGTATCTAATTTGTTGGTTAGTATTTAGATAGATTGCTCATTATAACAGCCCTAAAAGTATTGGCAGCTACTTGCATTTCTGAAGTTTTTTGTAACACACCTCCAAATTTTTTAACCAGAGATAGAAACAGACGAAACTATACAAGATAAGATACATTTTTTGTCAATGGATATTGGTCACTTTCCTGCATTGCCCATATATAAATAAATATCAAATAAACTAGTAAATAAAGAAAGAATTTTATCAGGCTATATCCTTACCATCCTTGGACCTTCTCAGCATCATCGCACATGAAGGTATCCTCGTTGTAGACCTTGCCAAGAGGGCAGAGTCCCTTCTGAGGCTGGATTCCGTTGCGGCATATGTAGAACTTCTGACAGTCTTCGGGGTGGGGGAAGGTGGGGTGGGGGAGGGCACGGCCGTTGGGTCCCATTACTTCACCATCGGGGCAGGAGAAACCGTCGTCAAGTAGGTCTGGAAGGAAGAAAAAATTGGTCAGTTTTTTTCAAATATTGACGCTTCACATGACTTGGCTTCACATGCCTTTTACAGGTTATATTTCAGGTATATCTAGTTTTAATACTATGATTTCCTATATCCTACACTGTTGTCAATAGTGTTTGACATGTGTGACTCTATGCTCGGAGTTTTTTGGCCAAAATTGAATAATAATATGGTAGCCACTTGGGAGCACATAATAGTTTTCGACAGCCACCCTAGAAAGCCATCAAACGCAGTCACTGTGGCCGAAATCGGCTAGATGGCAACATTATAAATTTTGAGTTCTAGTCTAGTCCGATGTAGCTACAACCAGTTTATTACATAAAGTAGCTACGCAGTTATAGTTTTTGATTTTGTCAAAATATCTACTAAATGGAACGTACCCTTGGTGAGCTGGTCACATTGCCTCTTGACGGACTCTTTCCAGTCGCAGTTCGAGGTCTCCTCATCGAAGTACAGGCCGGGAGGGCAGGGCATCTCGTTGGGAGTACCATCTGAGCAGTAGTGGAACTTGTCACAGGCCTGCAAACATGTAAGTATTTTTTTTTACTTTTTATTATATACACTAAAATCCTGAACGTCATCGTTCCATTTTTGAAAAACGTTTTTGGATGCGTTCATTTGTTTAGCGTTTTACACAAAGAAGTATATTGTATATTTTTTAACTTTTAACTAAGTACACAAAATTTTCGTTACATTTTCTAAAAACTATGTTGGATGCGTTCATTTATTTTTGCACAAAGAACTCTAACATATATTTTGGTCGGTTTATATTTCGTCCCCGTAGTCATTGTTTTATAACTTTTCAATTACCACCGTGGCTTTCAAATTTCAGTAAGAGCATGCCAATCACTGCGTCTTTGGAACATACCTGAGGGTCGGGGTGTTTGAAATATCCGTTCTGTCTTGGGCAGCCCTTAGACGGCTTCGGCTCCTCTGTGGAACGCAATTGTGGTTAGTGAAGGTAAACATGATTATGTATTAATAAATAATTATATAATATTATAATTCATAAGTTAAGCTTGAAAAGGTCGACTGGAGAATAAGAAACTATTTCTATACAAAAGGTTCACAGCTGTCGAAGCAATATGTCAAATATGACTCAATAAATAGAGATTTCGACGATTACATGGTACTGTTGGTGCAGTGGCAGGTTTGATTCCCGCTCGGAACAAATAATTGTACCAGGTCTAACTGTTTGTGAAGGAAATTCCTATTTAAGTAAAGAAGTTTACTCACGCAGCTCTTTCCTGTCTCCGCAGTCTACATTGGAAGGTATGTCGCATCGCTCCTTGTTGGGGTTCTCATCCGAGAAGACCAGACCATCAGGACACAGCCTTGCTTCCGATACACCTGTAGAAAGAGAGAGAACATTATGAGAGAAAGAAAACTACAACCCCCGGAGGGCAAGACAGAAGTATTCTACAGTACGAAAGAAAATCGCTTTAGAATGCTTTACTGTAAATAAAAGTATACATGTTTTTGCTAGTGACTTTACCTATATGTGTTAGGCAACAATTTTGACCAAGAAAATGCGATGTATCCGCTTCACAGCCAGACCGTGCTCGTCCAATAAGACGACATGCCGTGTCAACGGCGCGTTCGTATTCCACGTGCGCCTCAAAGAGATTTCAGCAAAGCAGAGAAGCCGGCCAGGGCACCCGCCTGCCACGGTTGCGGGTTATTCGAAAGAGATACCACGACTCCAGAATAAAAAGGGCAAAAGAAAACATGAATGGGTTTTAGTCAGTACAAGTCTGGTACTGCTAAGCCCTCAAACAGCAAGCATTAATTTACTGTTGCGTGGTTCTGACGACTCTTTGTCTTAAAAATAATCCTATATACCAATATATCTACTACAATATTAACCTATATACATATACGAAGTTATTGCAAAACTACAAAATACCGCTCACTTGTACTACGCATTATGTTGGTATATTACAAAATGCTGCTGTGCAACTACATAAGTAGGTATATTAAGGCATACATTATTAGTATTTTAAGAGCACTTGGCTGCCCCGTTGGTCTAGTGGTCGAAAGCGTGCCTGCTGAGCATAAGGCCTTGGGTTCGATTTCTAAGTAAGGTTAGGATTGCGGGTTATTCGAAAGAGATCCAGACCCGAAACAATTTGCTCAACTATTTGTTCCGTGCGGGAATCGAACCCGCAACACGCAGCGCAGCAGTCAATTGCTCGGCCACTGCGCCAACCAGGGCGCTAAATGTCAGAAGGGTTTTTTTTAATTATAAGTCGTAGATTACTTTACTCAAACAATTTTGATGTTAGTTCTTAATTTGAATCATAGATGGCGTTGTATTACTTTTTGTTGATAGCGTTAAAATGACAAAAATTCTGAACTCTACTGAAAATACCTAAAATCGCATTAAAACACCGATCTATGTCTTTACTTGAATTACTAACTTTGACAAAATAAGCAACGGTCATTAAATAAATTCCAGTTATCCATCTTATGATCATGATTGACCTATCACGTTCTTTCAGAATCTTTGGGAACACGAATCGTATCCGTCAAACGTGCATAAGGATAAATAACGACAAATTTAAGCAAGATAAATTATGGATATTTTAATACAACTAGCTTATGCCTGCGGCGCTGCCCGCCTTCTACCGAGATAAAAGTTAGTCCACGTGCTAATGCTGGAAATAAACCATACCATCTACATACCATATCGTCGTATCTGACGGCACGGTTGGCGCAGTGGTTAAGTGATTGGCTGCTACGCCTCGTGTCGCGGGTTCGATCCACGCACGATACCAATACCTAGTTGTTTCGGGTCTGGTTGTTTGTGTGAGTTTTGAATGTTTGTAAACACACCCACGATGCAGGAGAAATTCATAAGGTGGGGCAAAGATTAAAAAAAAACTTAAATGAACTGAATCATCAAATAACTTCCCCGCTCTGGTCGGAGCGGGGGGGAGTGTCAGACTTTTAGTGACTAAAACCCACATATGTTCCTTCTTTTGCTCTCTATGTTCCGGGGCTGCGATATCTTTTTCGAAGATCCCGTAACCCCGGCAGGCGGTGACCCTGGCAGGCCCCTCTGCTTTGCTAACATCTCTCAGAGGCGCGCGTGGCACACGCGCCCTTGACACGGCCAGTCGTCACTCGATGGACAGATATACGGTGAACTACCCATTGCTAACCTTCCACAGACCCGGAGAAATGAATTCTGGAGGTGACTCAGTCATGCTTGCGAAAGTTGTCGGCAAAGAGAAGCCATAAATATCAAAAACTATAAACAAGTAATCGAATAATTATTCGCAATTACGAAAAAAAAAACAATCACGAGATAAGTTTGATGATATAACAGTAAAACATGATAAACACCAATTAAAAATTGTTTAAAAACAATAAAGCATAATCACCTTATACTTTCTCTTTCCACAATTTGCATTGTGCTACGCGCAAGCGTGTTTAGTACGAATTTAAATTCGTCACGAAAGGTTAAAATAATAGAAATCTTCTTTTTAATATTCCCGCTGCATCTGTCTTAGATTGTCTTCTGCTAGTGTCCATTGAAAATGAGAGAAATTTGTGTTTTGTATAAATTAGAAAATTCAATTACCTAATAGTTAATATATGTAGCAACCTTCTGGAATAGCTAGTTTTGTTTTTGAGCTTTATTCTTAAAACAAAACACGTTCGCACGTAGGTAAAGAGAATTCAAGCTGAATTAAGACACAGCAGCAGAGCTAGTGGCAGTTGAAACTAAATAATAATAGCCGGTCAGGTCGATCTTTAAGTTAAGCTTGCCTAAGTTGATCTGTGAATGGCTGATCACCCGTAACATACCGAGTTTTTCCATGCCTCGGAAAACATGTTAAACTATTGGTCCCGGTTGTCATTTGCAGATCTTTGACAGTCTTTACAGGTAGTCAGTGGCCTCAAAAGTCTGACAACCAGTCATACCAAAGAATACCCATTACTCACGGGATTTTGGAAGTAAGAAAGGCAGTCGCTCCTTGTAAAATACTGGTATTGTGCTGCATTAGGTTACGCTGAAAGCTAACCTCAACATGGTCGGGAAAAGACTAAGTAGATACACACATACACACTATCATAACAAACACACACTTATAGATGATATCCTATCCGTAAAAAAACTGCATCTCTTTAACTCGAGTCGTGAGCGTCATTTCTATGAAACTCACACAAACACACACACGCGCGCACTTATGAAGTAATAAATTATTTAATCACCGTTACGATAACACCTTCAATCAAGATTGGCTAAAGAAAATTAGGTGTGGTGATGACTGATACCAATATGATGCACTGCTTCTAAGCGTGCTATAAGTTTGAGCAATCTGTTTACCATCCCAAATGAATTGGCTAAGTTTCATCATATATTTGGCAATAATTAAAGGTCCTTTCTACAAACATTATTGCAAAACTGATGATAATATCAGCTCATCGATTTAAAGCTAAAAGTTTCCGCTAACACGACGTTAGTAGTACCCTCCGCTTCAAACGGATATAAGTTTTAATTAGCAAAGATTGGTATTTTTTTATACTAACTTGCTTGTGGCCGCAACTCGCCCGATATGAAGCCATGATGCGGCCTATGGTATAGTACGCCACGCACGAGCACGTGGTAATGAATATTTTTTGCGCAACGATAACGATATCTATAGACCATTACCGAATTGGTGTAATGGTATGGTAACAATTAGTACTAAGTCCTAGGCTCTTGTAACACAGGGCGGTAAAAGTGCAAGAACCAAGAAGCAGCCTAGATTTGTGCTCAGTCGATGGCAAAGTACCCTTCGGTGCAGCTTTGCTAGGTACGTTATGTTTTTATCTCAAGACTTCTTAGTGTGACAATCTAAATTTAGTAAGTAAATGCAAAATTAATAAACGAATTTGGCGCTTTAAGTATCGCCCACAAGCAAAGGCAGCATTAAAATCTCAAGACTACTACCTATTTACTGAAAAAAATCTTACTCAAAAAAAAAATTTTTGCATGCACAAATGATTGCTGGTAAACACATTTTGGCCAATACCGTGCAAGCACTTTATTACCCAGTTATGGTCGCCTTCGTAACATTTCGCTATTTAATAATGTGGAAATATTAGGAATTTTTACACTCTACTTGCTATGGTAACGAGAGTGGCCGAATGTTGGCAAAAAATACGAGTGGTCACGACATTTTGTGTCGTAATGTCACACTTCACAATTAGTCTAGTCAACAAGTGCTTTTTTAGTCAAAACTTTTTAAAAGGCTCGGAAAAATATGGTTGAGGGCTCATTCGATTCGGGATCGAATCTAGAAAGTTTTTGAAAAAATTCAAGACCCGCTCGAAAAAATTGCAAAAGTTATTAACAAATTAGTAAACAAAAACAAAGGGGTTTAGTTTTTTTGGTATATCTCGAAAACTATTTTATATAATTTGATTTTGAAAAAAGATTCAAAAAGAGGAGAAAATTTCCTAAAAAAACTCCCCACTGGCGAAATTGTAGGACCAATATTAAAAAAATTACAGGGAGCTGAAAGTACGCCTGAAAACGGGTACTCGGGTTTCCGCAAGCCACGCCCCCTTCGAGCGCTTTAATGAAAAATATTATTTAAACATATTAAATGTTGATATTAAAATTTGAAAAAATTCAGACCATGTACAGGACAAATTAAAGAATGAAATGCCGTAGAAAAAATATTTTTATCGCGATTTTATAAAATGTTATCCATAAATTAATTAACAATTTCTTCCGACGGGGCTATAGACATTGCAAGTTGCATAATTGTTAAACCAGAAATCTCAAAATTTTTTCCTCTCGTGGAGCTATTCTTCAAAGATTCAAGAAAGGATTTCCGTCGAGTAAATTAAAAAATTGTTAATTTTCGATTTGTTATTAACAAATTACCTAGGCGGCAAATTAAATATTTAAATAAATGTTACAAGAATTATTTTTTTTTGTAATATCTATAACCATTCGTTTTTCTATCAATAAAAGCTACCTAAAAATATGTTTTTATAAATTTTAATTCTTTTTGTTTATAAAATTGTTATAAACAAATAGATTATTTATAAGATAATTCAAATTTTTTTTTTGGAAATAGATTCCTCGTAAAAAATTATGAATATTGATATAAAAAACGATCCTTAAAAAAATTTTTTTATTGCTAAAAAACCGTTTTGTTAATTAACAATTTTTTTTTACCACTTGTTTATAATATTAAGGTACGCTTTTTTTTAAAATATCATTATTTATTATCCTCCTTAATAATCAAAAAAAAAAAATTCGTTTTTTATAAATTTTCATTGTTTATTAAATAAACAATTTGTTATAAACAATTATGTTTTTTTTGTATAATTTTTTTAGAACTCTTTACACTAAAATAAAACCGACTAATTACCTTTTTGCAAAAAAAAAAAATATATTTATATTTATTATCGAATAAATTTTTTTTTCCGCAAAAAGGTAATTGGTCGGTTTTATTTTAGTGTAAAGAGTTCTAAAAAAATTATACAAAAAAAACATAATTGTTTATAACAAATTGTTTATTTAATAAACAATGAAAATTTATAAAAAACGTTTTTTTTTTTTTTTTATTATTAAGGAGGATAATAAATAATGATATTTTAAAAAAAAGCGTACCTTAATTATATTAACAAGTGGTAAAAAAAAATTGTTAATTAACAAAACGGTTTTTTAGCAATAAAAAAATTTTTTTAAGGATCGTTTTTTATATCAATATTCATAATTTTTACGAGGAATCTATTTCCAAAAAAAAAATTTGAATTATCTTATAAATAATCTATTTGTTTATAACAATTTTATAAACAAAAAGAATTAAAATTTATAAAAACATATTTTTAGGTAGCTTTTATTGATAGAAAAACGAATGGTTATAGATATTACAAAAAAAAATAATTCTTGTAACATTTATTTAAATATTTAATTTGCCGCCTAGGTAATTTGTTAATAACAAATCGAAAATTAACAATTTTTTAATTTACTCGACGGAAATCCTTTCTTGAATCTTTGAAGAATAGCTCCACGAGAGGAAGAAATTTTGAGATTTCTGGTTTAACAATTATGCAACTTGCAATGTCTATAGCCCCGTCGGAAGAAATTGTTAATTAATTTATGGATAACATTTTATAAAATCGCGATAAAAATATTTTTTCTACGGCATTTCATTCTTTAATTTGTCCTGTACATGTCTGAATTTTTTCAAATTTTAATATCAACATTTAATATGTTTAAATAATATTTTTCATTAAAGCGCTCGAAGGGGGCGTGGCTTGCGGAAACCCGAGTACCCGTTTTCAGGCGTACTTTCAGCTCCCTGTAATTTTTTTAATATTGGTCCTACAATTTCGCGAGTTGGGAGTTTTTTTTAGGAAATTTTCTCCTCTTTTTGAATCTTTTTTCAAAATCAAATTATATAAAATAGTTTTCGAGATATACCAAAAAAACTAAACCCCTTTGTTTTTGTTTACTAATTTGTTAATAACTTTTGCAATTTTTTCGAGCGGGTCTTGAATTTTTTCAAAAACTTTCTAGATTCGATCCCGAATCTAATGAGCCCTCAACCATATTTTTCCGAGCCTTTTAAAAAGTTTTGACTAAAAAAGCACTTGTTGACTAGACTAAATGGGCCTACTCGTTAATTGAATTCGTAGTAGGTAAGCACGCGTTTTGGCGGGAAATTGCAAATGTCAAATGACTTGTCGGCCATTTTTTTTGGCTTGCGTTTGGCTGCAAGACGATAAACAAATTATAGTTCTTGAGGTTTAGGTGGTTTAGGTTCCTATTTTAAACTGTTAAGAGTGATTTTTTCATATTATACTTAACGTGAACAGCACGTCTAAAGCACGTTTTAGATTCATCAGTGTCAACATTCCTTAGCAAGGATGATACTGGCAGCACTAAAACATAATTCGAATGTGTTGATCGCTTTCAGTTCCTTTGGTGTGATCCAGCCTTTGAGTTTACACCGTCAATTTAATTTTGTAAAAAGACAGAAATCAGAAATGATACAAGAAATTTTGCGGCAGTGCAGATTGTGTGCTATGAAACTTGTTTCTAATTCCATTGCACAAGTTGCAATTAATTAAAAAGTTGGATGCTGTCTTGAAAGCTAGCAATGAGGAAATGTTGATAGTAAAAAACTTCATAAAATCGACGCCTTAAAGAAGTTTATCTTTTAATTACAAGATAATTATATGTCTTCCTGCCTTGCCCAATTCTACTTGGGGTCGATGCAACACGGCATTATTTACTCCTTTCTCCTTCATATCATCCCTAACACAATCCACCCATAATTGCTTATGCCGTCCTCTTCCTCTCTATCCATCAAAAATCATATTTATCATTATTTTAATCATAAATAATTAAATATAACGGTGTGAAACAATTGAACTCGATTTAAAATTTTACGAGTGAAATTCCATTCTAACAGTAGTAATAAAAAACGAGCCTCTTTTTCCCACATTAAAATAATACTCATTCACATTTTGGTGCACATACAAATACCTTATTAAATAATATAAAAACCGCTATTAAAAAAAAAAACAATAAAATAAAACCTTCGTGAGAAGTGAAACCCGGAAAACAAGAAACGATCTTCGATGTCGCAATCATCTTGCATGCACCTATGACGTCATAGGAGTTGGCACTTACGAACTGCACGTTTGACCTTTGTAGCTTTGTACTAACCTTTGCTGCATTTGAAGTAAAGGTCACACTGGTAGGGATCCGGGTAGAAACCACTCTTCTCTGGGCAGTCGAACTCTTGGGCTGAAACTGAAAAATATTTTTCCGTTAGTTATCGGTAAAAATACCGTTTTCGTGGCAATTATACACATGAACATATTATTTATACTTATTGTCACTAGGAAAGGAGTGATAATTGGGTGATTTTTATTCAGATAAATTCGCTATCGCTAAACAACATGTTGAGAGAAGAACCTGATACCGTGTTTATTGTCTTCTGAGAGAATTCAGGGCAATTGTAATAAAAATGCGGGTAGGTGTTTTTCTCTTCTTTTGACGGCAGCTCTAAAGAACATAAGGTAAAATCTTAACATTGTCAGTTTAAATCTTCCTACAAAAGCAACATTCAATATTGAACTCACTAAAAGTTAACAGTAAGACCGGCGGCACTTAACAAACAAGAAAGTAACTTAACGCCAAAACCACAAGGCCACTAAGTCTTTGAACTAATTTCAGTCAGTAACTGTATGACTTATTATCACAATTATTACTTGAGTTTGAATGGAAACATGTTTTTACCTATTTTGTTGATCGCTACTATCAACAATTTATCAAAAAGTTTTGTTTTAAAGTTACGATCGAAAATACAAGTACACCTACATTTGTTTTGGCAATACATTGCACTCTTTTAATACATTTTGATTTAAGTGAGGAAACTTTGTTATGTGGCAGAGGCGGATTTAACGCCCGAGCCGCCAGGTGAGGGTGTTATGGAGCCAAGAACAGCAGTGTCAAATTCTGACGTTGCATGTTGAACCTAGTCGTAGTGCAATAAGGAGTGTATTAAAAAATACGTTACTCAAAAGTTTATTTCGTTTATTGAGTACAAATTACAATCAGTCTAAAAAGCATCGTATTACCCTGTTTTAACTGGGCTATGGAGGCTAGAGCCAGAGGCAGTCGCTCCGTGTAAAATACTGGTATTTAGCTGCATTCGGTTAGACTGGAAGCCGACCCTAACATAGTTGGGAAAAGGCCATACAGATTATGAGTTTCTACGAATAACATTACTTCGTCGATCTTTTTCAAATAATATCCTAACTAATATTATAAAAGCGAAAGTGAGTTTGTTTGTTACGTCGGTGCGCCCAAATGGCCAAACCGATTTTGGTACAGCGATGATTGGGTCCCTGGACACGGACATAGGCCAAAAAAAGTGAGAAAATGGGGAGAAAGAGAGATGAAAAGGGGAGAGAAAAATATATTTTTTTCGATCATCACGCGGGTTATAGCTAGCATTAGCCCAAAGTAACTATGCCAAGCGGACGAAGTCACGAGCGGAAGCTAGTCATCAATAAAATGCATAAAGCCTGAAGCTTTTTTTTTTCGGGTGGGAAGTCATCAAATAACTTCCCCCGCTCTAGGCGGAGCGGGGGGGCATGACAAACTTTTACTGACTAAAACCGACCCATGTTCCTTCTATTGCCCTTTACGTTCCGGGGCCGCGGTATCTCTCTCGAACAACCCGCAACCCCGGCCTGAAGCTTAACGGTTGTAAATCAATATTGTAGTAAATAATGCAATGGTAATCACATTCAAACCAATGAATAAATATAGATGCAATTGAACTTTACAAAGTCAAGGAAATACATATTTTAACCTAAACAAGCGTAACACCCGTTTTGGATTGAGAAACCTCTTCTTTAAAGATATGATTTTGCTAAGAACTTTATTATAGCTTTGGTCGTACAACATCCCACATTTTTATTGAACATTGGTCTTTTGCTTTTTTAAGCCAGTAACAAAACAAAAGTCTTTATCTTCCTCGAAAAAAAAAGAACTTAAACTCTAACCAGGGGTGGCAAACCTTTTTAGATCAGCGTGCCATTTTTTCTATAGATATATTATGTATTTAAAGACGCGATTCATGGACGTGCCATCCAATAATTGTGCCATAGTGCTATTTTTAACTCCAAACTCATTATTTGCCACCAAAAATACATAAGGTTTTAAGCTAACTTGCCAAGTTAGTTAGTGGCTTAGTGTCTAGTCTGTTCGTATATCGCATATTCAGTGAACTTAGTTATTTTGAACTAAATTGCGAACTGTTTTGATCGGTGGTGTACCCAAAATGTTGTTCGCCATCCCTGCTCTAAACACTAAACTCGACGCTGCCAGTAAATATAAACTACAATTCTACGAACTATCTCAGGCTATACAGGCGGTTCTAAAACAAAGCACAATACAACCAAGACATTGCCCAACGCTCCTTTGTAACCACCTATTGTTAACGCTCATATAATTCTATTATTAAGGGTGATATAAAATTGAGTAGCTCGATTTCGCCGTTGACTTCGCCTGTGTAGGCGTTGTATTGTTTCCTGTTTCTCAATTTTGTTTGTGAAATATATATTGAAATCTCATTTATTAGTAAATGAAATATGTAAACGATTGTTTTGATTTTTGGAGTATTATTGGGTTTTTTCCATATGGGTTTTCTCAGGAGAAGCCACGAAGCTTGGATATATGCCTGGTTGATGGCAATTGGCTCGTCCCTTATTTCATGGGACTTTACTGAAGAATTGTAGTAGTCCTACTGTGTTAGACACACCACTGCCTTACCCTTGAAGGATTATAAGGCGTTATGTTATGCGTATATTGGTTTCTATATTTTGTATGTCAGAATCATGTCTCCCATAAAGGTCGGGAATGTAATTATGGTGAGACGTGGATTATATTAAAGAATTATCATGAATCATTTTGAATTTGGAATGTCATTTTTACCAACTATAATTATCAAGATGGTATTTCCATACATTTTGTAAAACCTTCTCTATTATAAGGGTAACATCGAGATAATAAACCTTAATACCACTCCATTAACGTGCGAAACATCGAAAAATATACAAAGAATTGTTTATAAGACCAGTAAAAGGTGGAATTTACTACTAAAACCAATTTAATAGACAACCTCAATTACCTTCTCTGTGTAATTACTATGCACAAGTACAATACCCAAATATGAAACTTGGGAACATTAAAATTCTGATTCATAGTGACATAGAATTTTAATGTTCAAGACCAACCTTGAACAAAATTGCTGGACTAATGCGACAATTGTACAGTCGACAAATGTGTGTGGTATGCAGGCAAAATATAAACATGATTGAAATTATATGAACGCAATCAACTTCATCAAGCATACGAACAAAAGAGGTAGATTGCAAGAAATACGAGTAAAGTATACCTCGTCAAGTATCGCATCTGAAAGAACCTGAACCTATTGCGAAGTCAGGTGGGTCAGTGCAGATGGAGAGACAGAGAGAACTTTTTTTGCCGATATGAAATCTTCAAATAACTTCTACCGGTCGGAGCGGGAGGGAGTATCAGACTTTTACTGATTAAAACCCACCCATGTTCCTTCTTTTACTCTTTATGTTCGGGGGCCACGGTATCTATTTCGAACAAACCGCAACCCTGGCAGGCGGTGACTCCGGCAGTCTTCTCTGCAATGCAGATACAACTTGGTCTGACGATTACTGTGCCTCATTACAAAATATGGCTCGCCTGCTGTCCTGCTCTGTGTAATTTTATTAGCTATTCGGACTCTGGTTCGTGTCGAAACTTATTTGAACCTAACAATATCAACGTAGAATCACTACAGCAAATTTCAGTCCTTTAATAACATATTTTTTACTAAAGCCTTTTTTAGGGCAATCTTAAGAAAAAAAGTCAACAGACGCACAT
This sequence comes from Ochropleura plecta, assembly GCA_905475445.1. Taxonomy (NCBI): domain Eukaryota; kingdom Metazoa; phylum Arthropoda; class Insecta; order Lepidoptera; family Noctuidae; genus Ochropleura; species Ochropleura plecta. The sequence continues at coordinate 17,942,241 of FR997725.1, read as the reverse complement.
TATGAGTTTAACGGAGTTTTATCATATCTGTCTGCATACACACTATATATTTTTATCGACTGTACCTCTACATACAAGAACCAAATTACCTCCATTGCATTCTAGACTAAGTTGTTGACCCCGGCAATTGTCAAGCGAAGCCTTAAGATTGAAGCGACTCAAGTTAGCCTTGCTTTTGGCAATCCAACTTGTTGCATCATTTGTACTTGAAAACATCGTAGTGAGAGTAGAAAGTGTTAAAAAATAAACAAAGTTTGACTTATTGCTAGATTAGGTAACTGGCAGTTGTAATGGACTATCATAAACGGTAAATAGAATTAAGTATTCGTATATTCATATTCTTTATTGCACACACAAATTGCAATTTATAGCTTTCTAACATTCCGCCTCGGCTTCGCACGGGAGTAATGTCGATACTAATATTATACATATAAACCTTCCTCTTATATTACTCTATCTATTGCTGAAAACTTCATTAAAATCTGTTGAGGTTCGAAGCTATCTTATATAGACGAAACTTCTTCTTATATAGTACCTAGAAAACAAAAAAAAACACGATCGTATCAAAGAAAAAAAGATTACCACCTTGTTTATGCTGCGTCAGTGAGAGATGTTCTCGAAGCTGACCTTTGGTTAAAATGCATTCAAAACTTATTGTCTTCTATTCGTAAAAAGAAGAAATCTGATCATAAAGATTGACCCGGCTGCAGGATATCTATCGACACATTACTGACTGAATAAATAACGACGAAGGGCCGGGCAGACTTTTTTTTTAATATCAATGGTGCCCACTCTTGTTCTCTGTCTTCTATCTTGTCTATAGACAGAGATGAGATAGAAGTCGGGATAAGCTTATCGTAAAAAACACCTGTTATCTCTTGACTTAAATATGAACTCGGAAGAAGAGACGTAGCCGGCAATTGTAGTCCTTCGCTATAATATTATAAAGAGGAAATTATAATATTATAGTATAGAGTATTAACATAAATATATAGTTTATAATTATAATATTATGTTTGTTGGTATCGTATAGGCTTCAAAACTACTCGACTGATTTTAACCGTTTTTTCACTAATAGGAAGCTACATTATCAGGAAGAAACATAGGCTATACAACATCACGCTACTACCCACGGGAGCGGGGCAGCAACTAAAGACGCGGGTGATACCGCGCAAGACAGTGTACTAAAGCACACAGAGACGAAAACAAAAAACATTGCAAGACTACCAACAATCATTAACACCACTGACCTCACATTCATTCTAGAACATTTGCAGGATAACAGGTTTCCTTTATAGATCGTCATTAATATAAGATTCAATTTCGCTTATTTTTTTGCAGATTAACTTCTGATGTCATACTTGCCAATGAAATGACCAGATTGGCATTGGCCATCTTACATAAGTTCAAGTAAGTGCCGCGTATGTAGACTGGGAATGTAACAGAGTCATGAAATTTTCTATTTATATTTTTGGAGGACACCGCGGCTATAGACTAAGTGGCCTTATCGAAGGTAAATTTACGCTTAGCACGGTCGATCCGTGGATGGGTGACCATAAATTATCGACACCTCCTCGTGCCTCGGAAAGCACGTTGAGTGGATGTCATTAGATCTAAAAATGTAACTAGGGGATTTTTTACGAAAGGGGGAACTTTTATTTATTAAATTAATTACTATTCACAAACTATAAATAGATACAAACTAATAATAAAAATATGTACAAGTAAAAACTGATGAGGGGATTGTATCTTATTACCTAGTATATAGGTTTTGAAGACCTGGATTATGGAGCTAAAATAGGCAGCTTAGGTTAAACTGATATTGAGCTGCATCCGGTCAGACTGGAAGCTGACCCAACATTGTTGACAAAAAGCTAGGTTCGTTGAGTCATTGTTCACGTTTAAAAAAGGAACTTATAAATTTTAACTAAACACTCGCAATTTTCGTTCAATACCACACAATATTTTATTATGTAAATAATATATCGGTCAATTCATTACTTTACAAGTTGCCAGTGTTACCAAGAAGTGTTTCGAAATGAGTTCAGATATATTTTAGTTCGTAACAAGCAAGCTGACACGTCATTACTTTTTAAAATATAATGAATTGGTTACAAAACCTAAAATGCAGATAGGGAATATTTATACGTTTTAATATGTATGAAGAAATCAATATAAAAGAAGTAGTGTTTACTATTCGAAATCAACTAGCTATTGAATTTTTTTAATTGAATTATGTTGTTGCAAGGATCCTTCATTCTTTTTCTATAATGAAAGTAAACTTCTACTAGTTATTTACTTACAATGTCAGCTAGCTGTCAGTAAAAGTCCCGTCATAATCGGTACAGCCGTTTCGGAGATTATCCGGAAGAAAAAAATTATTTAGTTTTTTAATAAAATACCGTTTAATATATTTACCGCTTATATATCCTCACTAATATTATAAAAGCGAAAGTAAGTTTGTTTGTTTGTTACGTCTTCACGACTAAATGGCTGAACCGATTTTGATCAATTTTGGTACAGAGAAAGAGGGAAGAAAAGGGAAAACTTAGCATTGCTATTACAATAAGTAAGGCACAAGGGCGCAAAAACTACAGGTAGCAAGTACCTGCAAATCTAGAAAGGGAAACTGTGTTACCCCGAATTTAACGCGAGCGAAGCCGCGGGCAAAAGCTAGTCTTTCATAATTATGTATTATTTTTTACTGAATGCTGTTATTTTTAATTGAGAGCATCTGTAAAGTAGATCTAGATACCTTTAGCTTGGTGTGAATTGATTTATTTTAATAAACTAACCATACCAGTCGCGACCTTTCAAAACTGATCATTAGTCAAAAAGTTCAAACCATTTATCAAATGTTGGTCTCCCAATTTAGTCTGCCAAAATGCAGTAGACTGTTATGCTAACCTTTGCAATCGAATACCGGATATTTAAAGCGTTGATTTATTTACTATATTTTTATTTATATATTTACCCACGAAACACATAAATAATGGAAAAAATACATACAGACAAAAGAGCACAAAGGTACTGCTTATTTAATTTAGAATTATCTTCCAGCAGACCTGCGATAGGACAGATTGATAAGACGGTTACCTAAATTAGCTTCATTAATGGTACTCGAAGCAACCGTGACCGAGGCTTAACCATACGTCGATTTAACGACTTGGACATGAGATATTTATCCACGACCTTTTTTTATTCATATAGAGAAGTCATCAAGTAACTTCTTTGGCCCTGGGACGAGCGGGACGGAGTGTCAGACTTTTGCTGACTAAAACTCATCCATGTTAGGATGATCAGGTTAGATGATAATTTGAGGATGATAGGTTTAATGGTTTAAGCGTGAAAAAGTAACAAAACTACATATTTTAGCATTTTTAATCTTTTTTTTTATAAATTAATTACTCCTGTTACAGTTTTAGTTGCCATAGTCCTCGGAAATGGCTTGATTTTTTTATAATTCCTTATTATAGTATACAAGCTGCGCCCGCGGGTTCACTTGCGTGGTCATAGTCAAATTCTCACATAAAAAAATGGTAGCCTATGTCCGTATCTAGGATCCCAACTTTCTCTGTACCAAAATCGGTTTTACCATTTAGGCGTGAAGACGTAACAAACAAACAAATTCCTTTTCGCTTTTATAATATTAAATAAGGATTATAATTTTTAAATATTTATAATTTTATAGTATATTCCGTAGGTCTGAGAATCGGTTGTAATCTGCTCTTTACCCCTAGGGGTAAGGGGGAGATAAGGTCCCATAGAGGGGTCCCACCCTTTGACCACCATGGTGGTCAATAGGTGGCCCTCTCACGCTATGGAGCAGCGGGTGAAACCGCTGGGCACAGCTAGTATAATATAATACATATAGATAGTCAGCGGCTCAATATTTTGACAACCAGTCTTACCAAAGAGAATGAAACCCAGTTCTTTAATGGGTTGTGGAGGTCAGATAGGCAGTCGCTCCATGTAAAATACTGGTAGTCAGCTAAATCCAGTAAGACTGTATATTAGTTAGGATTGCATTAGATTTACCTCATACTTTTGTTACCTACTTGTACCGTGTAGAAAGCTCAAACAATTACCATTCTTACTTCATCACACTTACACTGCTTAACAAAATAACCTATGAGCAGCAATCGTGACTAGTTTCCATGCCCTTGCAACATGTGTATTAAGCAAATTAACTGGAGCAACGAACATTGAGGTGAAAGGAAGACGAGACTGCAATCGATAATATGGGTACACAACAGAATAAGTAGAACATTTCAGGTATAGGCAAAGTTTAGTAGACCTGGATAAGGAAGGACAACATAATAACCTCATAGGTTTGAAAACCGGTGCTCAGTGCATATCAATTCGTATCATGTAATTATTAGAAGAACTAAATCAAAATCGGTTCATCCGTTTAGGCGCTATCATGCCACAAACCGACACACAAGGCTCCACACTGGCATTGTGTTTGAGATGAGTTGGGAACACCCGATTTCTTCCGGGGTTGTGGGTTGTTCGAAAGAGATACCGCGGCCCCGGAACGTAAAGGACAATAGAAGGAATATGGGTGAGTTTTAGTGAGTACAAGTCTGACACCTGGGGGGAAGTCCCCCCCCCCCCAGTTATTTGATGATTTCCCCTCCGCAAAAAAAAAGAATTCCCGATTTGGCCGGAACATATCTACAGCGGCCAACCTGAACCCGCAGTCGGTTAAGTGATTTTCAGATTGGTATTGGGTAGTTCGTATCGGACTCAAACTTAAGTCAGTCATTACTGACTGTAATGATAAGGAAACCCAGGAATGCTCTATCTACGCAACAAGTACATTGCAGAATTATAAAAGCCATCACCATACTGCATAATGCACTTATTAGATCCCAATTACCAAATGTAATGAGAATCGGAAATCAATTAAGCCTTTGCTTACAGTAATTAAAACCAGGAATGTGAATAATTTGGAAGGGCGAACGGAAATAAGGATATCCGAGTTTTAACTCGTGACTTGTAGATATTGTAATGCACTGTTATAACAATTATTGAATTGAATGATAACAATTCCAAAGGCAGTTTGTCGGATCCCAATAATTAGACTGCACCATATTTTAAAAACTTAATGACCATTTGACGACACGGTTGACGCAGTGGCTGAGCGATCGACTGCTGCGCTGCGTGTCACGGGTTCGATTCCCGCACGAAATAAATATTTGTATGGCCCACAGATATTTGTTCCGGGCCTGGCTGTTTGTGTATGTGATTTTTAATGTTTGTAAACGGACATACGATACAGGAGAAATTCCTAGTGTGGGGCAACGTTTTATTAAAAAGAAAATCAAAATTTTTCACCGATGCACACTTTGTCTGTTTATAAAGATAACTTTCAGATTATAAATGTAACTTTCATATTACATACCAAGTTCCTTACGTGCATCGTAAAGCACGTTAAGTCCTTTAACCCGGCTGTCATTTGTAGATCTTTGACAATCGTTGCAGGTAGTCAATGGGTTAAAAGTATGACAACCAGTCTGACGGAGTATCATATTACCCAATTATTAACTGGGTTGTGGAGGTCAGATAGGCAGTCGCTCTATGTAAAATACTGGTATTCAGCTGCATCCCATAAGACTGGAATCCAACCTCAACATTATTTGAAAAAGGTCGAGCTGATGATAAAATGCAAATAAAGAAACAGTTCAGCAGAATAGTTACAAAAAAACTATTATATCATTTGAAAAAATTTATAGTAACAATAATTGAATACACTAAAAAGTTTTCAACATCACTTGCAAATAAACAGATTTGCGAAAACTATATTCAACGTTTGGCTGTTATACATTTCAATTGTACTAAGAAATTGTGTGTACGACCAGTCAAACGTAGGAGACCTAAATAACTAAATACGTAACAAGTGACTCACAAACACACTACAGTTCCAGTTTCACACAAAACTTATTGCGAGTTTCTGTGACCAACCTCTGACGACATTTCAGAATATAGTGCACTAATCTCTTCCTAAAACTTTAATCCCAGCATCTGTTCGTTAGCTCCTTATTTTAATATGCCGTAATATTCACATATTTATTTTCTAACTACCATGATGTTATTTTTTTTTTAACATAAACATAATATTTGCACGCTATAAGATGTGGCAAACATGTCCGGACCGTTGCTTTTTGTTATCCTTTATGCTTGTTTTTTTTTTTGTATTATTCATGTGTACACATGTTTAAGCAAATAAATATCTTATCTTAATATGATTAGTAGTAGTCTGTATTTGTGCCTGGTTGGTGCCAATAGGCTCACACCTATTACATGGGACTTAAAAACATAACTGGTGAAATGTCGAGGTACTAAAGGTGGACTTCTACCTAACCTTTCGCATATTACAAGCGTGATGTTATAATTTGTTGATTGGTAGCAGTTGGTATCAGAATTTCCGCAAATTAAGATTAATGACAGCCAAGATTGTGTCTGGAGTGAAACTACCCTCTAAAAGATTATGTCTGGAGTGAAACTACCCTCTAAAAGATTATGTCTGGAGTGAAACTATGACCTGTAAATGATTATGTCTGGAGTGAAACTATGACCTCGAAAAGGTTATGTCTGGATTGAAACTATGACGTCGAGATTATGTCTGGAGTGAAACTATGACCTCTAAAAGATTATGTATGGAGTGAAACTATGACCTCTAAAAGATTATGTCTGGAGTGAAACTATGACCTCGAAAAGGTTATGTCTGGATTGAAACTATGACGTCGAGATTATGTCTGGAGTGATACTATGACCTCTAAAAGATTATGTCTGGAGTGAAACTATGACCTCTAAAACATTATGTCTGGAGTGAAACTATGACCTCTAAAAGGTTATGTCTGGATTGAAACTATGACCTCTAAAAGATTATGTCTGGAGTGAAACTGTGACCTCTAAAAGGTTATGTCTGGATTGAAACTATGACCTCTAAAAGAATCTGTCTGGATTGAAACTATGACCTCTAAGAGATAATGTTCTGAGTGAAACTATGACCTCTAAAAGAATCTGTCTGGAGTGAAACAATGACCTCTAAAAGAATCTGTCTGGATTAAAACTATGACCTCTAAAAGACTATGTCTGAAGTGAAACTATGTTTGGACCTCAAAAGAAACTATGACCTCTAAATTTGTTTCGGCTGTTTCTTCTCAAAGAAGTCAGGTACAATACAACGTTTTCGTCTTGATTAAATAAAATCGACGTGTATATTTTTTTTTGCAAACCTATGTATTTGCAAAATTAATTATCATCATCATTAAATGGTTTGCGATAGGAGGGCCTATGTCCAGCAGTTGACTGCTTTATGCTGATGAACACAAGTTACAACTATTAAATACATTGACTTGGGAATAAACTGTTCCTAAATTAAGAAACATGACCTTAGTCCCAAGTCCTAAGATCCAAATCTTAACTTTATTGTCAATTGTCTAAAACTAGTCATGTTCACCTTCCAAAAAAAATAATGTTCTAGAAGGTTCATACATTGCAAAAGCAACACCCTTTTACGATACTGTCGTAATCGATACAAGCTTGTTCATAACATTAAAGTTATACTACTAGAAGGAACTGGAACAAAAAGTTGGTCGAGATAACAATTTTGAAATACGCGTTTTTTTAACTTAACCCCGTTCTAGGAATTTTGGTGGGTTTATAAACATTAAAATTCACATACACAAACAGCCAGACCCGAAACAACCATTTTTAGGTCAAACAAAATAATTGTTCCGTACACTTTGCCACTGCGCCAACAGTGTCGTAATTAAACAGCATATTCATTACATTAAACATCATAATTGAACCCATGAATATGAAGCTAAACTATGGGCAATGACCGTTACTCTAACAGTCAACGCTGCTGAAGTGTGACAAAAATATTCAATTCATTGACTAAAATGATAACGTATCCCGGCCCAGTTATGCATACTGCATACAATGTCAAATTGGCCATATAAGGCACATTTTATACGAAGACTTTTTTTTAATGTTAAATGGCCACAAATGGGCCAGGTAATAAAGTGTGAACTGTGAATAAAGGTTTAATAAGTGTAACCACTTGATCATTCACCTTTGTCAATGCAGTTCCGATTGAGTCATAGGATAGTTCTTGCGAAACTACTAGAAGGTAAATTGCATGACTAGTTCGGGTGACTTCAAAAGGGTAGGAGTGTTGACTCTATCACCACAAATGTTATGTAAAATTGACGGACACGTGAACATTATGTGAGGCGAGTTTATTAAAGTCGAGAAGGAAATAGAAGGTGCTATTTATGTAAATGATGTCGGAACAAGCTTTTACGATGTCATCTAATAGGTTACTCAACTTTTCCAATAGAAGATTATGAGAACTTGAATAATTTACCAGATTTTTGGCTTATCAACGACTTGAGGTCCACAATAGCCCTGAATAGAAAAAAAAACTGGAGGTATAGGGAGAGGCCTTTGTCTAGTTGTAGAATGGCGCTTGCTAACACTAGCAGTTTTAAGAAATTATCACTCTTACGAGTATGAACGCACTGTAGAGGTTCTATATCTTACATTAAAACTTAAAGAATGCAGGCTGTTAATGACATTCGAATTATCAAAGTAACTATGTAAAATGAGAACAAAAAAAGAAGACATCTTGAGCATCGATGAAAATATTATATCGATGAGCAAATTATAACTATCGATAATTTTATGACTGAAGTGTAAAAGCCTCTTTTATTTCAAATAATGTCAGAACCCTTTCGTTCAGCTTTTACTGTAAAATAAATGTATTAAAAATACTTTCGTATTAAAACAGTAAAACTACAACTTATATTAAAAACGGTAGTACCGGAAGCAATAAGTAAGCACTATTACACAAAACTCTTACTAAAGTTAATCACCCAATTTCTCAATCGATTCCCGTTGGCAACACACCTCTCTAACAATATCAAGTTAACGTACACTAACTTAATTTAAAAACAAGTTTAAAATAAGTAACACTTACCTAACCCGCACACAAAACCGGCGACAAGAAGTAAACTTTTCATTTTTTTTTAAATTAAATTTATTTGAGGTAGAAAATATAAATAGAATTAAACTGTTCGTACGTGCGTTTCCTTTCGAAGGTTGCTCTGTATTGCGAGCGGGACTATTGTGGCCGGCGCAAGCGCAGCTTACTACACCACGCACGACCGATGAAAGTGAATGAAAGTTTAAAAAAAAGACATTGACTGATGAGTTTTGGACATGAGATGTAGGTAATTTTAGAATTCATGTTTGTTATTTATCTGTTGTAAGTTTTTGACTACGCAGTTTGTAATTAATCTTTATTATTCACTTTGTTTGTCGTTACTTTATTAGTTTTGTTATTGAATATAGGAAATCAATTACTTTGTCGATTTTGACAGGTTATTAGAAGAGGAACGTAATTTATTATCGAGTAATTTTGAGCATGAGGAAATGATTGATATGGATAAGTGTATTTTGATGTCAACGGCTTGTTATGTTAAATTGCATGTGTCCTAGTGAACTGACATGATTTTAATTATGGAATTGCCAGCAATATTCGTAATACCTTTTTCGTAACTTAGTATATTTATAACTAACAAGTACATCATGATAAATCACTTGTTTAGTCTTTCCAACTGATGATACCCATGATTGACTGATTTACTATTTTAGTGAAATATTGTATTTTAAATTTTGAATTTTTAGTAAAGAGTAAAAAATTCCAGATCCTCAAAGTCCTAGATTAGATTCATAGTGTCATGATCTCATTTGAAGTTTACACAGTAAACCTGTGTAATCGCAAATACCTGTTTGTTTGTATGTATGTTTGTTACCTCATGACCAAACAGCTGACCTGAAAAAGGACATAGGCTATATATTGTCAAGCTAACAACTTAAAGGGTTGAGTAATATTACATTGTGTCCCAACCCTCAACTGTTTTACAACTGACAGTAGTCATGAAATGCAAATCGCGAATCAAATACGTACAAAGTCGTGAGTAACAACTAGTTCCTACATAATAGTTGATACACAGACTTCGCCTGAATAAAACCCATCCATGTTCCTTCTTTTGCCCTTTGTGTTCCGGGGCCACGGTATATCTTTCGAACAACCCACAACTCCGGATGAGATTAAGTTGAAAGTCTGATATGAGAAAAGAAGACTGTGGAACTTTAAATAATAATAGCCGCTAGGGTCGATCTTAAGGCTAAGCCGCACTTGCCTTGCTTGGTCTATGAATGGTGACCACCTGTTACATACTAAGTTTTCTTTTTCTCTTTGGAACAACTCGCAACCCAACATATTCAAGCTCGTACCCTAATTTAGTGCATGACCTCTCATTATAGTGAGTGTACCAAGTCGCCAAGAAAACTCACGACACTTACCCATACATAATATATACATATGTACAAGTATAGCCGCATTGTCGAGGTCCAAAGACGATAACCTCCAAAATGGCCACCTCACGGCCAATTTCATGGAATTAAATGCCGCTTGTCAGTCAATTTGATACCTTATTACTATGCATTAAATTGATGGTCACCGTATCCTGCTTTTTGGATGGGTACTTAATGTTTATAGAGTGCACTGTTGTAGGCTTGCATCTTAATGGAGTTGTTAATGTGCTTCAAATTATGAAGGTTTTTTCGGGACTCAAGACATGCTGAAAAATAAGTAATATGTATTTATTTATTTAACAATAAGCACACCAACTGCATAATTACACAAATGTATACCTATTATTATAATGATTAATGTATCTTTAAAGTAATTACACAAATCACAGGCATGCATGACATTGGTATAATGTTTCTTTTATTTTTGAGACTACAAAATTGTACAATAAGTAATTATAATAATTAATTTTCATAAGGTTTAAAAGTGAACATTTGAAATATTTACATAATTAAATACTTGAATTTAATTATAATATGTCTAAGTCCTTTTATATTACTGAAATTATTAAGATTTAATCTCCTTAATACTTGAACCATTGAAGTTATTCATCAAGAAGTGCATGGATATAAGTGTTATTGGAATTTGCCACCGGGAATTTTGAGAAATTAATCTAGAATCCGTGGCTGCTGCCTCAGCAGCAGACACGGATTGATGGAAATGGAAAAAAAAATGGAGGCCCGTTTGATGGAAATAGGTTCATCCCCTACAACATGAAACTAATACACAACTGCGAAATATAGGTGAACTTTTAGGTAGACCTCTACCCTTCGGGATTTACAGGTGTGTTGTTCAATGATGGTTCACAACACATCCTACTAATATTATAAATGTGAATGTTTGTAAGGATGGATAGATGTATGGATGTTTGTTATTCTTTCATGTCAAAACGGCTGAACGGAGCTTGATGAAATTTCGCATAGAGGTAGATTATAGCCTGGAAAAACTCATAGGATTTCTTTTTTTCGATATCACGCGGGCGAAGCCGCGGTCGCCAGCTAGTTGGCTGCATAAATCTTTTGGCAATCGACATAGTAGCCATCACTTGTATAAACTAGATCAGGCTTTCATATGGCTCGAATATAGCATAGAGAGGGTAAACAGAGATGTGGATGTTGAAGATGATGAAATCTTTGACATGATTTTGGCATAAAATCACGATCTTTGTTCATTAGGTAGTATTTAAATTTTAGCCTAGATTAAGTAATTAAATGGGCAATTAATTATGATGTTGTTTTAGTGTCATCATTCAGCATAGAACAAGTATAAAGAAATCTATAAGATAACAAAAATTAAAGCACTAGACTAGATACCTATGATTAGGAACATTTATTTTTGTTACGGCAAATTATCGGGAGGGGTTTTTTAGACTTTTACGGACTTAAACCCACCCATGTTCCTTCCTTTGCCCTTTGTGTTTTGATGCCGTGGTGTCTTTTTCGAACAACCCGCACTATCTTGAGAGATCCTAATTGTCGGGTCGTCTATTGATGACAATGATACAAATTTTTTCTTTTTGTGACGAGAAATCACCTGGAGGGATTTTCAGATTTTTACGGAGTTAAACCCACCCATGTTCCTTCTTTTGCCCTTTGTGTTCTGATGCTGCGGTGTCTTTTTCGAACAAACCGCACCATCTTGAAGGATCCTAATTGCCGTGTCGTCTATCGATGGCAATGATACAAAATTCATCATTTAGCTTCGAAAGGCGATATTTAGCGGGAATATGCCACCATTTTATTTTATGTATAAAAACGACAACAGTAGGCCTACCATGACGTCTTAAAGCAGAACTTATTCCACTGAGGGAAAGAGATGATGCTAGACACCCTGTATAGCTCTGTCTCTTTCCCTCAGCGGAATAAGTTCCGCTTTAAGACGTCATGGTAGGGTAGCAGGTGTAGGTACTTCACAGTGACAGGGGCAAAAAGGAATGTAAATTTTTATTATTAACTTGTAGGCACATGAAGGTTGTCCAGATCGTTTAAATACTTCAGTGCTTCGAATTAATGGGTTATTGGCGATTTTAAACACTCGTTAATATCTTCCGATGCATAAAGGATACATATTTACAAAATTAAGTTAAAGGCTACATTAACTTTACGTTTCATGTTCGTTCGACCTATACTACATATTCGTACCTCCCTGTAGGTAAACTTAGTATGAACAATATAATTGTATGTAACGTTGGGAATAACGTGACATTTCTCGCTACCCATTCCCACACGTTTGTCAATATACCTAGGTACTATATTAGTTCAAAGAAAGCTCACAATAGTGTTGTTACGATTTTATCGATAGTGCTATGAAGGTTTTATACCATTAATCAAACCATAAAGAATGCAGGCTGGTTTGATATACGTTATTGGACGAAGTCGCGGGCGGAAGCTAGTTGGCTGCATAAATCTTTTGGCAATCGACATAGTGGCCATCACTTGTATAAACTAGATCAGGCTGGCATATGGCTCGAATATAGCATAGAGAGGGTAAACAGAGATGTGGATGTTGAAGATGATGAAATCTTTGACATGATTTTGGCATAAAATCACGATCTTTGTTCATTAGGTAGTAAATTTAAATTTTAACCTAGATTAAGTAATTAAATGGGCAATCAATTATGATGTTGTTTTAGTGTCATCATTCAGCATAGAACAAGTATAAAGAAATATATAAATAACAAAAATTAAAGCACTAGACTAGATACCTATGATTAGGAACATTTCTTTTTGTAACGAGAAATCACCTGGAGGGATTTTCAGATTTTTACGGAGTTAAACCCACCCATGTTCCTTCTTTTGCCCTTTGTGTACCGATGCTGCGGTGTCTTTTTCGAACAACCCGCACCATCTTGAAGGATCCTAATTGCCGTGTCGTCTATTGATGGCAATGATACAAAATTTTATCATATTTCTTATAATTTTATTATATTTAGAAGAAAAGGGGATTTAGACACCCGGACGAAGTCGCGGGCGGAAGCTAGTTTTTTATAACGTTAATTTTTGCTACCAGCTCTTCTGCCTGCCTTGTAGGGAAATAATCTTGGTGATACAATACTTTCATCTAAGCCATTACCATAGTACTCTACTTAAATTAACATAATAGAACACTTTCAAATACTTTCGTTTTGTCTTGTAAACTTGGGTTTACAACTATGTGGAGACCTTGAAGTCGATTATAGCAAAAAAATGCGCACTTGTTCAAGGATTTAAGGTAAAGAATGGACATTCTTGTGCGGTCCATTCACAAGTTTAAATTAAAAGGTTGTTGTTGAGGGTAAACATCCGGATGAGTTTTTTTTTTGCTGATTAGAAATCATCAAACAACTTAAAAATTTACAGACTTTCTCTGACTAATACCCACCCATGTTCCTTCTTTTGCCCTTGATGTTCCGGGACCGCGGTTTTTCTTTCAAACAACCTGCAGCCCTGGATAAAATTAAGTTGAAAATCTGATATGAGAAAAGAATACTGTTGAGCTCGTTGCTAAATAATAACATCCGCTTTGGTCGATCTTTAGGTTAAGCTGCATTACCTAGGTTGATCTGTGAATAGGAAAACCACCTGTTATATACTGAGTTTTTTCTGCGCCTCAGAAAGCATGTTTCTGTTGGTCCTGGCTGCCATTTAAATCTTTGACAATCGTTACAGATCTCCAGTGTCCCGAAAGTCTGATAACCATTTTTACCAAAGTATTACACTGCGGAGATCGTCGCTCCGCCGAATCTGAGGGCGTCGCAAAACGAGTGCCTTTACGCATTGTCAAGGCAAGTTTGCTGAAATTTCTGATTTGTGCCCCATAAAAATATATTTTGAACTTCCTCGTTTTTCCAGTCACAAGTGCGACAGTTGAATGAAACATGAAAGCATGAATTCCTGGGTCTGATTCCTGAGTCGGGCAAAGTGATATTGGATTTTTCCATCAAAAATTTCTCAGTAGCAGATACAGAGTCGGAAATGGCGCCCGTGAATGTATCTGCTACTGAGAAAGTTTAGATGTAATGTTTCAGTCCCATATAGCCTATTGATACCTCAATAGGCTATATGGGACTGAAACATTACCGGGAAAATGTGGATTATATTTAGGTACACCTCTGTTTAACCCTGCGGGGACAACAGGTGTGATGTTGATATGTGAGTCGAACTTCAAGATATAACTGTATACAATGTTCCCGGTCATGGACTAGCGATATTCTAGGTACTTATGTAACGAGTGTTTTAATATACTATTACTAGGTTTTGCCCGCGGCTTCGCTCGCGTTAAATTCGGTAGCGCCTTCCTTATTGATTTGTAATAGCAACACCAAGTTTTCCCGTTTCTTCCCTCTTTCTCCCTCATATCCCACTCTTTTAAAAAAATAATAAGTACCTAAGTCCGTCTCCTGGTTCCCAACTATCTCTGTACCAAAATTCATCAAAATCGGTTTAGCCATTAAAGCGTGAAGAGGTAACAAACAAACAAACTCACTTTCGCTTTTATAATATTAGTAAGGAAGTAAGGATGATACACACTTGGGTCTTATTCACTTCCCCGCTTTTTGGCACCCATTTTGAGATGTTCTCTATGCGTGTACAAAAAATAATCATATCTCTCAAAGTGTTGGTCTTACTAAGACATATACGGTTTATTCAGAGGGCAACAATATTGTCTATCGTTTAAATTAAAAAATGATGATCTTACATTTTCGTAACTTTAGAAAACAAAATTAAAGTCCAAAAAAAGTTTTGTAAACTTTTTTGTGAAATAATTGTATATTGGTAGTTTTTTTTTTAAATCAATAAATTTGAGTACTAGAATATTTGTTATATAAGTACATAGAATATCGCTAGTCCGTGACCGGACACATTGTATATAGTGTGAGAGTCATCGAGGAATAGACGATATTACGCAATATGCTACTTGACCAAACTATGGAAAAATATCCACACTACAGTGTGTGGATACCTAAGTGAAGAGAGATAAACAAAAACAAAAGGTTAAACAGAATACCTCTGGTGTTGCTCACGAGTAAAACACAATTAAGTCATGAACTGCCTCTATAATTTATTTTATCGCATAAATTAATCAGTGAAAGTGATTGCTCGAATAACGAATCTATTATTCGATGCTATAATATGCCCTAAGGACTAGAAATTGTTGCTATTGTAGTCAAGCCAGTTATTGATATGGACGAAATGGAATTCACTATAGGTTTAGCCAACCTTATTGCTGAGACCATAAGAGTGAAAACAATCATCAAGGAGTTGAAATATAGCTCACCGTCCGTCCGTCTATTGACGACAGGCCGTGTCGACGGCGCGTTAGTGTTCCACGCGCGCCTCAAAGAGATGTCAGCAAGGCAGACGCGGGTTTTTCGAAAGAGATACCGCGGCCCCGGAACATAAAGGGCAACAGAATGGGTAGGTTTTAGTCAGTACAAGCAAAAAAAGGAGTTGAAATATTATGCATTATTAGACAATAATCCTTACTTAATATTATAAAAGCGAAAGTGAGTTTGTTTGTTTGTTACCTCTTCACGCCTTAATGGCTTAACCGATTTTGATGAATTTTGGTACAGAGATAGTTGGGACCCAGGAGACGGACATAGGCTATTTTTTTTTATTTGAAAGTGGGATATGAGGGAGAAATAGGGAAGTAAAGGGAAAACTTAGCTTTGCTATTACAAATCAATAAGGCGCAAGGGCAAAAACTACAGGTAGCAGGTACCTGCAAATCAGAAAAGGGGAACTGTGTTACCCCAAATTTAACGCGAGCGAAGCCGCGGGCAAAAGCTAGTAATAATATAAAAATACCAGCCTATAACTCTCCCACTGTTGGGCAATGGTCTCTTCTCAGACAATGAAGGCACGAGTATTGATCACCACGCTTCCTCAAGACGGGTTGCCTTCACCGATGTCTATGATGTCTATGATAAACTTTAGAAAGTACATATAAATTGAATAAGTCACTTTGGTACTTACCTGGATTTGAACCCACAACCTTATGCATGACATATAAAGCTTTCACCTCTGGGCCATCAGGACATTAGACAATAATGGGTAATGTTCCATACAAATCGTTTTTGTCACAATGAAAAGAAGTCTTTTGATAAATACTAAGTAAAGATAACTGCTAACTATGTCAGGATTATTGCGTTGTGGCCCTGTAGAAGTCAGTTGGAAAAGTTAGGCAAAACAAACAACCACACTGATTGATGGATGTCGGTGGCAAAAAATCGATGAAACAAATAAAAGCTACCGATTTCCGAAACAGATTTTTTGAAAATCTATTTTTTTTTAAGAACTTTTTAGTGTTCTAGTAAATGCTTGACAAAAAAAGTTGTATCAAACATTACTTATAAAAATTATTAGGTGTGGCCTTCGTGTGGTAACAATTATAAGTTCCTATTTAAAGATGAGGCTTTCTGAAAAAAAAACATGAAAATTCATTGTAACTTAATAATTATTTTGATTGACACTAGTAAAAAATAGTTTTAACCGATTAGCAATTTGTAATTGTAACATGTCAAATACCTTTGCATGTACCAAAAAGAAAGTATCTACTTTGACTTTGGACTTGATAACCACAAACTCGTGTCAAATGCATTTCAAAATTGTCCCGTGCCAATACAGATACAATTAAACAGATAAGTCGATATTAGGCAATATGAGCACATTTATAGTTGGGTAACAGCATGCCTGGCAAACTGGTCTAGGCATTGTGAACTAGACACAGGGTCCTAACGTTGCGTGTGCATATTCACGATCGCGAGTTAAGCCTCATTCACACTGCGTACCTCAAACCTTTTTTTTAAATTGGATCATAGAGCAGTTCCGTAATGCAGTTGTTTTAACCTTGGAATGTGGATGTGTGATTCCAATTTAAATTTCGAACAAACTGTTGTTTTAACCGTTGAATGTTGACGTGTGATTTAAATTTAAATTTCGAACAAACTGATCATCACCCTGTGCACATAATTTTATTGTCGTGACCACCACTGGATGTATCGAGACGTTTTATGCAAAGAGCTCTTTATAGAAAAGGATGTCATAGATTACAATGCAACATTACAAAGAAATGATAAAATAATGAATATGTTAACATCCTTATCCTTACTAATATTAATATTATAAAAGCGAAAGCCGAGATATGAGGGAGAAAGAGGGAAGAAAAGGGAAACTTAGCATTGCTATTGCAATAAATAAGGCGCAAGGGCAAAACTACAGGTAGCAGGTACCTGTAAATCAGGAAAGGGGAACTTTGCTACCCCGAATTTAACGCGAGCGAAGCCGCGGGCAAAAGCTAATTTAACATATTATAATATCACGCCTATAATCCTTGAATTGTTAGACAGAGTTGTATCTAAAGGTACACCCATATTTCGACTGTTAGTTTTAGTCACATGTAATTTATGGGGCAATTCTATTACCATCTTCGTGGTTGCTACTGAGAAATTCCTTATGGAAAAACCTAATAACACTATGGCCGACCAGGACCCAATAAACAATAGACCCTAGTAGCATAGGCATCAGTCGCCTTTTATGGTATGAATTGACTTTGACAGCATCTTTAATCCTTACCGGTTAGCGCCATTTTAGTGGCTCTAGTATTTTTAGTCGCTAGCTTTCTCATTAAGCGAAAGTTAACAGAACTGAAAGCCTATTCAGTTAAAATATATTGTCTAATCTCATGTAGGTTAATCTTTTTAGGGTTCCGTATACCAAAAAAGGAAAAAATCTGAACTCTTACAGAATCATTTTGTTCTCCGCCTGCTTTTCAAGACCCTATATCTTGGGAGTGCATAAAGTTATCAAATTGAAATTAAAACCATATACTAAAATCTGTAGTCCGTCGGAGCTGACTGAAAATCAATGTTCTAAGTTTAATCAGTCAAAAGATATGGCCGTTTATGTACCAAGCTTGTACCGAACTCTCGGTGCGCGATTCTGATTCGCAATTGGTTGGTTTTTTTTCCTTCAATCAATTACTCTTGGCACCATGATCATGATTCGTCGATCTAGTCACGATTAGGTTTAGCATAAATAGAACTACACCGGTAGTATCATTGAGAACAAAAGGCTTATTATTCTTTGCCTCATACACATGGAGGAGGAGATATGATGAACGATTTATAATAAAATGTTTAAGGAATTACAACTTTTTATTCGTTTTTTAAAGCAACAATATTTCGTTAAAAGCTGTTGTCTCGGGATCGGTGGACCATTTGACCTTGGATTCATGTTCCCCGACGTGACATTCTACTTTTCCTTATTTATTTTCAAGACGGTTTTGAGTTACGGGAATACCGAATTTAATAAGAACGCCTACTACTTGGAGAATGCATTTAAAATATTGGGTTACTTTGGGCTCAGAAAATTAAGCCGTGTCGACGGCGCATTCGTGTTCCACGCACGCCTCAAAAAGATGTCAGCAAAGCTTAGGATTCCACCATAGCCACTGCCTGCCGGGTTTGCGGGTTTTTCGAAACAGATACGGCCTCGGAACACAAAGGGCAAAAGAAGGAACATGGATGGGTTTTAGTCAGTATAAGTCTGATACTCCTCTCCGCTCCGCCCAAAGAAGGAGAAATCATTAAATTTTTCTTCATTTACCCCTATCACTACTGTGAGCTAACGACTATGAACGAGAATGTTGAAGAGGATAAACATGTCTATGCCCAAAAACATCGAAGATATGTGACATTGATAATAGGATGGACTGGGCCCGCATGGTGTACCACTCCCTGGCCCCGATATAAGTGGCCAGCAATGACAGTGGGAATATTTCTAGCTGATTATAGTCTCCGTATATGAAACAGGCCTTACCGGCGCCAACAAGCACGATGGCTGGTTGTCAAAAGCCTTGCATCACACACATAGGTGAGATAATTTAACAATGTTGTAATCTAAAAGGTTGGAGAAATAATTGTAATAGCATTTGCTGAACATGACTTTTCGTGTTAAGAATCCATTAGAGAATGAGATTATACAATTTATTGTTTTCGTCATTGTAAAGCATAAGATTTGTCGCCGTTGCCAAAAGATATAACTAGGCTATCTAGGTTCTGTTCTCATAATTATTGGTTTATCACCTCATTTTCTTTCTGCTCTATTCTTGTTACTTGGTGACGGCGCAACACGTTTTTTTATCTCATTCTCGCCGTCAACCGTCCCGAAATCAATCCCTGCTTTTGTTATTCTTCCTCATACAATACATACATAATTTCCTTGGTCTTCCTCTCAATCTGGTTCGTCATTCCTAATTAAGTCCATACTCTCTAACTTTCTCATTCCTTTTCCATTCTTGTCACTTAAAATTCACTTTGCCTTAACATTCTCCTCTCCTACATGCAATCATTTTTCATCCATCTTTCTAATAGTCCAACGAGTAGCGTTTTGACTTATAAAGTTCAACAGTAATTGCTTAATCACCAAATCTTGAATATTTGTAAATGTGGCAGTAACATCATTTCCACCTAAGTGAACTTTTAATTTTGTCAAAATTGCTATCCTCTCGTACTTAAGTACTAACGCTGTAACAACAACATTAATTAACCATGGAGTTTCTTGCCGGTTCTTCTCCATAGGAAACAACCTTTCTAAGTGCGTATGTGAAAAAAATGATTTGAATTGGGATCGAAATACAAAAAACCTTTATCACAGCCTTATTCCGTAGTTTACACAATTATTCTGTTAAAACATTTAAAAAAAAAACTTTACTCCTAAAAATTACGAATGCGGATATGCATTCGTAATTTTTAGGAGTAAAGTTTTTTCAGATCGTGTATGCTAGTCCTAAGATAGATATAAATCGTCAAACTAGTTAAATATATGAAAGAATTGTAGTACAAACGCTAATTAAAGTTAGCCTCAATTGCCTAGTTAATGCGTTTTCACAGTCCACAGTCATTGAACTGATTTCGAAACTGTGTTTCATAATTGGAAAGTTTGACCTTTGAGGATTTGGTATACAATGGATTATGCTAAGCCTAAACTGAGTTTATGGGGCTTTACACGCTCTAAATATCTCTGAAAATGTTATGGTAGAGGCAACCATAGAGTTTCTTGCCGGTTCTTCTTCATGGGAAATGAACAGCCCGAACCGTGCAATTTACCCCGACGTTTTATAAGTGCCCATATAGGCCTATGTGAAATAAAAATAATTAAAAAAAAAAAATTAATCAATCAATGACTTTATCTTTTATCTTGTCTTACGTTCAAAGACTGCTGATCATCAGCCTAGATTGAATGTTTTTTTATTGTAAGGTATCGAAGGCCTATAGATAAAATACATATTATGTACTCCTAAAAGTACAATTTATCTATAATATGTATGTATTTATAAATTATATAATTATGTATATCAGTTGTCTGGTTACCATAACACAAGCTCTGCTTAGCTTGGGATCAGATAGCCGTGTGTGAGTTGTCCCAAGATATTTATTTATTTTAGATATTTATAATAAACTAATATTATATTTTTAAATGTTTTTTTTATGCTTTTTTTATTAAGAAATATTTAAAAATGTAATTCTATGTTAAAAAACCAATAAATAACTAATATATAATGAGAAACATTTACAACTACTAACAAACTTTGGTCGGCGACGTATTTCACAGAGTCGAGGTGGCGCCATTAATTTTAGCCAAAAAATGTTAACTTAAATCTGTCCTCTTAATACTGATCTAATTCTTCCAGTTTCCTTTTTAAAACAATTTAAGAGCCACCGTTTGGAAAGTACTATGCTTGTTATTTTTTGTGTGGTTAGAGGCTAATCTGATGTCAAAGTTATGCCGACCATGGGCCTCTGATTCGGCTTTTAGACCGTCGAAAAATATCTCTCAGGCATGTCAGGTGGCGCCGGGCGCCGCGAGACGACTCCCGGCCACCGTAGATGCGGGCCTGTGGACGGTGAGCAATGGGTAGCTCACCATCCGTCCGTCTATTGACGACAGGCCGTGTCGACGGCGCGTTCGTGTTTCACGCGCGCCTCAAAAAGAGTCAGCAAAGCAGAGGGGCTTGCCAGGGCCTCCGCCTGCCGGGGTTGCGGGTTGTTCGAAAGAGATACCGTGGCCCCGGAACGTAAAGGGCAATAGAAGGAATATGGGTGGGTTTTAGACAGTACAAGCCTGACACTCCCCCCCCGGTCCGCCAAGAGCGGGGGAAGTTATTTGATGATTTCCCACCCCAAAAACAATTTTTTGATTTCCTCACGATGTTTTTCTTCACCCAAGCCAGTGAGAATAAAACAATACGCACATGAATTCGTTAAATCAGAGGTGCGCATCTCGGGATCGAACACGATACTTGTCAGTACTACGGCCACCTAGTAGACTATTACTGCTATACTATGATGATACTTACTCACAGCCATCGCCACACAAAAATGTCAAAAATCGGTCGCTACCAACAACCGGACCTTAAAAGTAAAGAAGTAAAGCAGTTTCAGAAAACACACAGAGTAAAAGAAGAAACATGGTTTGGTTTTAGTCAGTAAAAGTCTGACACTTCCACCCCGTCCACAGCGGGAGAAGTCATTTGAAGATTTCCTATTTCAAAAAAAGGAGCAGTTTCAGAATAATAATCAGATGTAACGTTTTGTTTTCTCAGGAGGTAGACCAATAAAACAAGCAACAAAATGATATAATGTTACTTAGCTACATATGCATGTTGAAACACAAAACATCAATCATCATCTCAACAATGAGACTGATCTTTACACTTCGGACGTCCTTTCACTAAACTGAAACACTTTTTTTTTTAATTTTTAGGGTCAACGAAATTATAACCCGCCAGAGGGTCGGCTGGTACTCGATTGACGACAGGCCGTGTCGACGGCGCGTTCGTGTTTCAAGCGCGCCTCAAAGAGAGTCAGCAAAGCAGAGGGG
The DNA here is from genome assembly GCA_905475445.1 of Ochropleura plecta. Taxonomy (NCBI): domain Eukaryota; kingdom Metazoa; phylum Arthropoda; class Insecta; order Lepidoptera; family Noctuidae; genus Ochropleura; species Ochropleura plecta. The sequence continues at coordinate 17,919,924 of FR997725.1, read as the reverse complement.
CTTGCCAGAGCCTCCGCCTGCCGGGGTTGCGGGTTGTTCGAAAGAGATACCGCGGCCCCGGAACGTAAAGGGCAATAGAAGGAACATGGGTGGGTTTTAGTCAGTACAAGTCTGACATGCCCCCCCGCTCCACCCAGAGCGGGGGAAGTCATTGGATGATTTCCCACCCGAAAAAAAAAAAAAAAAGGGGTCAACGAAACAAAAGAAAGTCACCGACTTCCTGAAGTAAAGTTAATTCCACTTTTTAATTTTTCGTTTAAGTCGGTAATTCGTTACAGTTTGTATTGTATTAATGTTTCAAAGGACTACATTTTTACCATTGCTTACTCTGACTTATATAGGTAATCTTATTATCATATTTATATAATAAGCCATATAAATAAATAAAACATTTATTTAACATGTAACAAGGACCCATATCGTTAGCAACAATTAACTTAAAAAACTATGTTAGTAGTACTTAATTACCAGACTAATCTCCACTAGAATTTATTACCTTTTAACGTAACCTTCACAAGCTATGCAGTTGCATGCTGGCACGTGCAACTGACTTAAATTATGTACGATTAGATAATCCAGTATTTCAGTAGTCTCAGTAGTTAGAGGACTAACAAACACACTATCGCCATTTTGTTTTTTCTGCAAACTTAAAAAAAAACTGGTCAAAGAGTGGCTTACTGTGCCAGCTACCATTAAAAAAGTTCAAATTTCATCATGCAATGAAAATATTCGTACATTTTTACATCACTTGATTATAACCAAAAATGTATTAGAGAATTTAATTGACAGACATTTTGTAAGCCTAAGTCAATGCTAGGTCATAAGCGCAACGCAAAATAACCAGTACGTGATTACACAACATATTGCTGCCTGTTCCAGCCAGCACGCCATTTGCTACATTGCACGATGGATAAATAAATAACTAATCCTTACTAATATTATAAAAGCGAAAGTGAGTTTGTTTGTTTGTTACCTCTTCACGCCTAAATAGCTAAACCGATTTTGATGAATTTTGGTATAGAGATACTTAGTTGGAACCCTCGAGACGGACATAGGCTAATTTTTTTAAATAAAAAGGAGAAATGAGGAAGAAAGAGGAAGGGAAACTTAGCTTTGCTATTACAATAAATAAGGCGCAAGGGCAAAACTACAAGTTTTTTTTTTTTTTTTTTTATTTATAATGAACTCACTGCAAATCAGGAAAGGGGAACTGTGTTACCCCGAATTTAACGCGAGCTAAGCCGTAGGCAAAAGCTAGTAGTGATATAAAAACAAAAAGTTCGCATTTAATATTACAGCTTGAGAGAATTTCAAAAGTATTGAATTTTGATTTGGCACGCGCGTTTGTTTTGCATTTGTTTTCGCTGTACATAATTGGCTTTCAGCGTGCGACGGTTAGTTAACAATTTTATTTTTATTTCAGGCAGTTTTTTGTTTCGTCTATGTAGCTTAGCTTAGCCTTTTCCCAACTATGTTGGGATCGGTTTCTAGTCTTACCGGATTCAGCTGACTACCAGTATTTTATATGAAGCGACAGCCTAACTGACCTCCACAACCCATTAGCAACTGGGTAATACTATACTCCTTGTTAAGACTGGTTGTCAAACTTTTGATCCACTGATTATCAGTAACGACTGTCGAAGATCTACAAATGACCTGAATCCTGGCTGGATCAACGGCTTAACGTGCTTTCCCATCCATGGACCAACCTAGGCAAGCGTAGCTTAACCTGAAGATCGACCTGAGTGGCAGTTTTTAATTAGCCATTAGTTCCTTCTCAAATAATACGAAAATTTAAAAAAATGCTTGTAAAAACAAATAATAAATACTTTTTACATCAATTTGGTTTTTTTTTAATTGGTTTATTTAGCAACTCAACTCAAATACAAATTAAATATTAGGTACAAATACTAAGACAATTTTGCCTGAGTTCAGATATTATGTGTTCAATCATCTTATGTTTTCGTTCTTTTCTACAGACTTCGAGACTGATAAAAACCAACTCCAAAAAGAAAACAAAATAAGCTCATTAACAACAAAACGGTTAACAAGGAGATGTAATAAATTGTGATTAAGGCCCCTTCTCCACGCACAATAAGATAGTCGTCCTTTACCAAGGCATGCCAAAAAGTATAACTTAAGTAAATAAGTACACATAAGTATTTAAGTATAAGCATAGTAAGTGCGCTTATTTATTTAAGTCGTACTTTTAACCTATCTACCTATAGTGTATGTACTGTCGAGACTGAAAAAACAAAATATTGGTCTGATTTTTTACGTAAAACTCGATTTTCCCTACATGGTAACAAGGGATTGTTCCCTGCATTTTGTGAATAAATTATTTATTAATGAATGGTATAGGTATTAAGTTTAAATGAAGTAATTTAATCGTTAATTTAAATGGGTGAAGCTGCTATAAAAATGAAGACTCTTAGTTTTATGTGAGTGGGCAATTAAACCTCTCATAATTGAAGACCAAGGTTATTTTCACACAAAAGAGAATATCGTTTCTTTCGAAATACACAGTGGAGACTCAGTTCTTACCAGGACATTTTTATCTTATCTAATAATTAGTACGTACGCGTACGTACATACGGAGTACGTTTCCGAAAACAAATAGTTTTAGATAGATATATTTTATATTTTTTGTACCCTATCACAATGTTGGCGTATTTTACCTAAAGGTTGACTGACTAGTAGAGAATGCCTTATGGCATTAAGTCCGCATATGTACTACTATTGTACATGAAGTTTAAATGAATAAATAATTACAATAAAAAATCAAAATAACCGCGATAGTCGAGATGGCGCTGGTGGGACAAGCTGGACAGAAGCAACGGCTTGCATTCACTCTAGAATAAAAGATTTGGAGGTCATGGGGAGAGCCCCATTTTTTTGTGGTGGGAAATCATCAAATAACTTCCCCCGCTCTGGGCGGAGCGGGGGGGAGTGTCAGACTTATACAAACCCACCCATGTTCCTTCTATTGCCCTTTACGTTCCGGGGCCGCGGTATCTCTTTCGAACAACCCGCAACCCCGGCAGGGGGAGAGCCCCATAGGCTTCTAGGCTTCTATAGCCCCATAGGCTAACAGTCACAGTAAGTAAATTTCTCAACTTAGCAAACGAGGTTATCAAAATGTGGACTCGGGTATCATTGTGTCGATTGTCGTAACGGCCAATGCCCTGATGGCCATGAGCCTTGACAACCATTTGCGAAGCTCTCCTTAGGCGGTTGGATCAAGAGTCTGATTCAGAAGTCAGTACTCCTCTATATTGCGAGGAAGTGCCTCTGGAGCTCTGTTCCAATACTGGCGGTAACCTATTTTATATTTTCAAATGTATTTTTACATATGTTATTTTAAGAAATATTCAAAAATGTAAACATAAGTGTAAAAAATGAATAAAGAGAAAAGCAGTTAGCAAAAATTAACAACAGAATTTCGTAAGGTAGCACTATTTTATTTATTTCATAACAATGAATCAATATGATATACAGAACAAAGACATTTGGTATCAAAAACTGGGCATCAAAGATGTCAGCACTATTGGCTTGATTACAAATATTGAATTAAAAAAATATGCCAATCCACACAAAAATAAACTGAATACAAAACAAAATAATTCCTCATTGTACTCGTTAGTTTAAAAATCTAGATATCTATCTAAATTATATTACGCTTTAATTAGTGTTTAGATACGGCAGGTTAAATAAAACCGAATCGTGATATTATCATTAAAATCTCATCATGACTGTACTCCTTTCTCAATACAATAAAAGGAACCATTGACTAGTTGTAACGAATCATTGGGTTCCGTTTACCAAAATCACTGTTTTAAAGCCGATCTTTTTTAACCGACTTCAATAATGAAGGAGGTTCTACGTTTGACCGTATTTTTTTTACATGTTCTCCGATTACTCCGCCAACTATGGACCGATTTTGATAATTCTTTTTTTGTTCGTATACTTCTTCTTAATTTAAAATTTTTACATCTTTAGTTACGGGATCTTTCGAATTGTTTTTTTTAAACATTGCCCCACACTAGGAATTTCTCCCGTATTTTGGGTGCGTTTACAAACATTTAAACTCACATACACAAACAGCCAGACCCAAAACAACTGTTTGTAGGCCATACAAATAATTGTTCCAGCGCAGCCACTGCGCCAACCGTGTCATCAAATTGACTTTAGACAGACATGAAATGAAATTGGTAATAAATACTCTTTCTTTTTAATTTATTTATCACTTTTTTTAATATATTATTTTGGATATTAATTGACGAAACATAGCGCACTGTGTTAACGTTCTTTCATATTATTATCCTATTTGATGATTCTTGAGTTCTTGCCAGTTAGCCGTCGATAGGTGATAATACCACACCATCAGCACCAGCACACCATCACTCACCGCTCGGGAATCTAAAGCCTCTTTCATTGCAACTTACATTACGTTGAAAGCAAACAACACATTTGCTTTAACCTCCACGGATCCCTAACTGCAATCCACAGTAACCAGAGGTCTTCCAGTTTACAAGGTGAACGCTGTTGGAGGCCACTAAAAATATACCTGAGTTTAGATTGGAACATATTTACAGAGGTTGTCAACCTTTGCAAACCACTTCATGTACCTACTTAAGGAATTGAAAGGGATTTTTTACATTTTGTGCGTCATTATGAGAAATGGTTTACTTAAGGTCTTATTGCATTCTCGGACAACGGGGTTTTTTTAGGAATAACCAAAATGATGACGCAAATAATTGATTATAATGTGGGTTTTCAGTGGATTCATTCACAAAAAGATTTGTGAAATAAAGAATATCATAGTATCGTAATCGTAGTTACTAAAAGAATTGAGTTATGATTTTAAAAGTGTAATGGAGTTTCTTTCCGGTTCTTCTCCATAGGAAACGACCAACCCGAACCGTGCACCTTTTCTCGACGTTTTATAAATGCCCATGTAGGCCTATCTATAATATAAAAATGAATCGCAAAATGTGTTGGTAACCGCATAACTCAACAACGTCTGGACCAATTTTACCAATCTTTTTTTAATATTTGTTGAAGTCCAAGGATGGTTATTACGGTGAGAAAAAATTGAATAATTGCCGGGAAAACCCTAAAAAAAGGCCCTTTTCTTTTTCTTATACAAACGTTTAGTAACTAAAATGTAGAGACATTTTGAACTTTATTGCTATTCAATAAAATTAGGTACCTTAGGGTATGTAGGAAAGGTAGGGTAGAAAATTTGCATTGCAACGCATCGGCACAGCTGTAAAATTAAAAATATTTGATTTTGAATTAGTTATTCTCTTTTTAGAGTTTCTTACCTCAAGAGGAAAAAACGGAACCCTTTTTGGATCACTTTGTTGCCCGTCTGTCTGTCTGTCAAGACCCTTAATCTCGGAAAAGCGTAGAGGTATCGAGTTGAAAATAAAACCATATTATTCTACTCTGTGGTCTATTTATGCTGTTAAAAAAACCCTCTAAGTCTAAGTCTTTTGGCCAGTTTTTTTTAAAGACATATTTTCTCCCAGCTGTCAACTGTGGATGATTTTTAACTGACTTCAAAAAAAAGGAGGAGGATCTCAATTCGACTGTATGTTTTTTTTATGTTTGTTACCTCATAACTTTTGACGGGGTTAACCGATTTTGATGATTATTTTTTTTATTAGAAAGCTGTCGCTTCCCATGTGGTCCCATTTCAATGTATTTATATTGCTTAGGTAGTTTATGAGTTATCGTTTATAATACATATTTTTTTCTCTATGTCTATATGGACGATCTTCTAATCTTTTAGTAACAATGGAAAATAAATACTCGATAAAACATAAGAGATATATCATAATACCATAACTAAAAATGCTGAAATGAAATAAAAAACATTTTTGTAAAAAAAAAAAACTAAAAGTGGAAAATAACTTTTTTTCCGGAAGTCGGTGGCAAAAATTCAACGAAACTAACAAAAGTCACCAACTCCCGGAAATAAAGTTATTTTCCACTTTTTAGTTTTTTTTTTTTGAAGTCGCGTTTATCTAACTAACTGGATTATGAAGATTATGTAGGCAGGCGCTTCATGTATGATTGTCGTATTCAGAATATTAGTTGCCTTCGTTAAGATTGGAAGGCGACCAACCCCACCATAGTTTGGAAAAGGCTTGACATATGATGACATATCTTGAAATGCTGATGATACTTAACCAGCTATAGTACAGTAACGTAAATAAACACGACTGACGTGTATGTGGAAATAAGAATCATTTTTCCTTGAATGTAATTCTGTCACTATGTACGATAGAAACCAAACTACCTTTACACATAACAGCTTTTACATAAACGTATTCACATTGACGATAGTTAAAGGTCATGTTAATGTCAAATGAGAGTCAAATGCTGAGCATTCGCATACACGCATGTCAAATGCCAGCAACACTGTCTTCCCGAGCATGTCGAAATAACGAGAAACATGTCCATTTTAATACCAATTATGGAAAATTTAAGTACTAGAATATCATGAGTTTATGTGAAATGTTTTGGTTTGATAGAATTCAGTCTTGAATTTTATCGTAGTCTTGGGAGCTGGTTCATTGCTTTGAAAGCGGAATTGAATCCAGGATTAAGTAAGAACTTCAAAAAAAAAGTTTGGTGAATGATTTAATATTTTCTTAAAAAAAGTGGAGAAGAAGAGGCTAGGTTGACAGCACGGTTGGCGCAGTGGTTGAGCGATCGATTGCTGCACTGCGTGTCGCGGGTTCGATCCCCGCACGGAACAAATATTTATATGACCTACAGGTAGTTTTTTAGGGTGTGGCGGTTTGTGTATGTGAATTTAAATGTTTGCGAACGCACCCACGATACAGGAGAAATTCCTAGGGTGGGGCAACGTTTTGTTAACAAGACTAACTTAACTACTCCAGCTATCTCTTGTATCCCGATATGTCTCATTTTTGCTCTGGACGCTCTTATTGTGCACGTCTTTCTACATCGTTCTCTCATATTTGTAAAATCTCAACATGAATGATGTAACTATCATCTTGTAATGAAATTAGGAAGGACTAACATAGCTCAAGTAAGCATAATTACTACTTTCACCATACCATAGAGGATACTAAACAAAACAAGGTCAATAATCAAAAAGAAACGTTTTCAATTGCGATAACCTCAGTTGAGCGACACCACAGATATATTTTTTTTAAATAACTCAAATCGCAACCTTCGTTGATTTGAAACTTGACAAGCCTTTGACACCTCACCTCATTCAATCACAAATAGGGTGGCCATTTCTCAGTACTTCTGATATACTCACATACACATTGTATACAACACTATTACATTATATTTCCTACGTGCAGTGGGAACAAATTTCTGAAAGCTCATTGTGTCTGACATAGTTACAAGTTAAACAGTACAAAGCGTAGGTGAGAGGATGTGACTGATTATATAATTGTCTGACAGTAGGATGTTAGATGATGCATTACAATGAGACGTTAATGTTCTGTCTTTGTTAATTAGTTTGTGGTTGCTGTATAGAAAAGCGGAACTTCATTCAAATATCTTAGTAGTACACTGCTTTTGTCTATCCATTTTGCTAGTCGTCGCAAGTTCGACAGCTGTATGTTCGATACTTTGATTGATTCCCTATTTATACCGGGCCGGTCCTTTGTTTCCTTGGAAGCCTTTAGTGTGAGACGCAACATGTATCGATACTCTGGCCACATCACATCTTCCAGCTCATCGGCTCAGCGGCTGCGGAGAACCTCAAGCGGAGAAAATATGGTAACCTTTTTAATTTTCGAACCATTTGCCTTTTTAAAGACTTATCAAATTGCTTAGTTGATGCTTCCCATGACTCAACGACTGGCTTTTACCTTGGCCGACAGCGGCGACACTTATGTCGCCATACAACGTGGCAACGCGGCCAGTCTAGCAGCTAGTTTGTTTCTTGTTAATTTAATTATTGCAGATTATTTAATTGTTATAATGCATGTACCTACGTAGTTTACTTTCATTAAATCCTTACTAATATTATAAAAGCGAAAGTGAAATTGTTTGTTTGTTTGTTACCTCTTCACGCTTTAATAGCTAAACCGATTTTGATGAATTTTGGTAGAGAGATATTTAGGAACCAGAAAACGGACAGGCTCTTTTTAAAAAAAAAAAGAGTAGGATATGAGGGAGAAAGAGGGAAGAAACGGGAAATCTTAGCGTTGCTATTACAAATCAATAAGGCGCTACCAAATTTAACGCGAGCGAAGCCGCGGGCAAAAGCTAGTATCTTTATAAATATACGTATCCTTATTTGCTTAACTTACTACCCGATCTGCAAATTTTCAATAACAATTTCTTAGTTGCGGTTAGGCGTTTAGAATCTAATCTCTTTCGTTCATGTTTGGTTGCCAACACTACAGATTAACAATGATTGTAAAAGACTGTGTATACACTAGTGCTCTATATTTATATATCTGTTGGATACTTAGCTAAACGTTAACTTAAACGCTTACCTGCCGGGGTTACGGGTTCTTCGAAAGAGATAACGAGGCCCCGGAACATAAAGGGCAAAAGAAGGAACATGGGTGGGTTTTAGTCAGTAAAAGTCACACACACACAAATCGCTCTCTGCTCCCCGCTCCCAGAGCGGGGGAAGTTATTTGATGATTTGTAATACGGAAAAAAAAGCGCTTAAGTGCTGTAACAAAAATTATATAGGGAGGGTATTGTGCTATTATTTTTCTGCCTTGTATTTAACATTCATTTTAACAACTTACAAAGACAGGCCCTATTTTCAATAGAAACACGTGCAGTTTTAGTGAAACCTTATTCATTTCAATATCCCTGGTCAAGACAAGAGTTTCAGAAGGCATTATTCTTGGCCCATAATTTCATTCATAAAAAACATCCACAAATAACAAAACATTACAGCTATTGCTAGTTAAATGTGTTGTCAATTAACGCAGCGATAATTAAAAAGTGTTCGTTTAGTGAATGATCGTGAATTATTAATTGTTTTGTTTTATATGCTTGGCCGCACTGAACTTAGGTAATAAATTATTGCCCGCTGTAGAAAATTAAAAGTAACTTGCTTATAGCATAATATGCTAATGTATATCTATGCTATGCTTAGATTTTTGACTGATAATTTGTTGTTTTGTATTTATTTGTTCTATTTTAGATTGTTAATTACCAATAAACTAGCTATGCCCAGCAGTTTTACCGCTGTTGGGCTCCTAAGCATTATGGCCTTTCTCGATAAATCGTCAATCCTGCCAAGGAAGCGCGTTCTTGTATACAAGCTTTGCCATCCAGTTTCACCCCTTTAAGGGTTAAATTTTGCAAAGGCTTAGTGATCACTTGCGTCCTAAAAGAATTCGCTATGTAAATTTTGAGACTCTTAATACTTGTTTTTCTGAAATTTCGTGATGTTAGAGTCAGTGTTTTTTACTTTTTATATATAGATAGATATATGAACATAAAATTAATATAACGGGTAGGGTAAATAAAATACAGTCATTTAACTTAAAATGTATTTAACTAATTAAGTCTTAATATACAACTATATTACGATATTCCTAGGTCTTAAGATCTCGCTTTGGGTGCGGGAGGGGCGTCTTCGGAGTCTTTGTACCAGTCCTCACTGTAAACAAGAGAATTATAAATTAGAAACTACTTTAAAAATACTTACTTAAACAAACATAAAAAGGCTTATTATTAAATCACAAGAAACTTCAGAAGCTTTACGGCGACATAAAGAGGGTAAACGGTAATTTAAACAAACATTAATTTCATATCAACTACACAACACAAATATTTTGGTTGACGACAAAATATTTAATTTAACGACAAAAAAAATGTGTCGACAAAATATTTGTGTTCGTCATATTAAAAAGTCTACCAAAAACGGTACTCTATTAACAAAACCATAGAGAGTACATAGTTGTGAACATTCATAATTTTTAAATTATCTGTACGGTAAAACTACATTCAGTAGTGTCCATTTATCATTCTGCAAATGCTGTGCACTTCTATAAGTGACGAACTCACTTTAGCTAAAACTGTTTATTAAAACTCTGTCCGATCTATGTATGTGTTATTCTATTTTGTTTATGAATCGGTTTTACCCTACTACTACTTAGAATGTTTTTTTTTGTAATCAATTTGTACGCCTTGCAAGGCAAAACATAGTGAAACAACACAAATTTTATACCATATACCATAATTACCTATGTTAACAAATAAATAACTTTGACTTTGATTTTGTTTGTGTACATATGTGTGTTAGTGATCCAGACGAACAAGACATAAATAAAAAATAGGACACACATCCATAATATAGCAACAACTGTTTATAGAAGACATACACCAGAAAATGTCACCGCTTTCAATTTGTTTCGTTGTTACCGAGAGAGATTGCTTTTCGCTGCCACCATATGTGAAGTACAAAATATCATGACTCTTTAAACTTACCATCCGCGAACATTCTCAGGCGCGTCACACCTCTCGGTCTCCTCATTGTAGACCTCTCCAGCTGTGCAGCCAAGGTCACGGGGCTCCACACCGTTCAGGCACACGTAGAACCTCTGGCAGTCATTGGGGTGGGGGAACTTGGGATGGGCTACGATCTGACCTTGGGCGTCAACCTTGGGAGACTCGGGGCACTCGAAACCGTCTTTGGTTTTCTCTGTAATAGAAATGGGGTGAGTTAGAATTTGGATCAGAAAATTATAGTATCTTTAGAATATCTTTAAATGACTGGTCCTAGGCAAAGAAGCCGATGACAAAATATAAGTTTGTAACGTTTTATGCGAGAATCAAAGAGAGAAGTCGAGTGATGAAACTTAAGTAAAAATTGACTAGAATAAAAAGAAAATAGTTGTTAATACTGATTTGTTTGCAGAGGGGCCTGCCAGGGCCACCAGGCCACCAAAGAGATACCGCGGACCCGAAATATAAAAATACTGATTTGTTTTGTTTTATCTTAAGCTATTACTGCTAGCTACTTGCTGTTTAAACTACATATGTTATAATTTTTCTGTATACACACGACGGCACAACCTATACAAAACTATTTTAACCTGATCTCTACTACAGCGTGTGATTCATAGTAGAGAGATCAGGTTTTAATAGTTTAAAATAGGTTGACTAGCCGTCGTGTGTACATAAGTAGTAAAATACCTAAAACTGAAGTAGAAAATACTCACTCTCTTGAGCCTGGCAACCTTGTCTGCCAGCAGAGTCGGGCCACACGCAGGTTCCAGAGTACTCATCGAAGTGGAGTCCAGCGGTACACTTGACCTCGGTGGACTCTCCCTCAATGCAGTTGAAGAAGATGTTGCAGACAGAGGGGTCGGGGTGGGCGAAGAAACCGTTGCGGCGGGGGCAATTCGCGTTGGGCTTGGCAGGCTCTGTAAGAAAGAAATGCGGGTGAGTATGTAAAATACCGGCCAAGTGTGAGGGTTAGGTCACGAGGGTTCCGTATGAACCAAAAAAAAAACTTGCGACATAAATAGCTATATCTTTTGACTGCGTAGATATAGAGGGTTGTTTTTCGCAGCACAAAAGGACAGTAAATTTCAGTGTTTTAGTATTCATTTGAACTGGATAAAAAGGTCTTGATATTGTTTTGTATGCCACAAACATAAAGCCAGACAGACAGACGGACAAAAAAGTGATATAATTGACTCTAACTGCTAGTAAACGCGATTTAGATATGGTAGTCAAGTTCAGTATTTTTTAAACCCACTCAAGGAGAGAAAAGGAAACTTCTTATCTACACCAAAATTATAAAGAGGAAGGATTTGCTTTTTTGTAGTATATAAAGTCAAATAAAAAGTGTAAGAAGCAATTGAAGTATAAGAACAGCATCAGTGCAAAAAAAAACCAAAACTTTAAAAAACATCTTTCCAAACGCATTTGCTACGCCAATTAACCAAAACTTATGCAAAGATCATAAAATTGCAGCTAGGTTATAAAATCAATTATGCAAACTGTAAAATAACTATCTAAAAATAATAGCAATATATCTCGCGTGACCTATTGTTGCGCATCAAGAACATAAATTAAGACAGATGCAGACAGGTTGCATAAATTCAATGCAAACTACTTTTTTAAATTCGAATATTAAAAAAATTGGATTTTTGTCTCTTGGTCTAGAGTTTGATTGGTCTGGCATGAGGTATACTGTTCGAGCATTGTTATTTCACTTCTGATTTTGCAATATACTCTTTATTGTCGTTGTCATAAGGTTTATGTCAGTAGTAAAGGACTGTAGTTGGAGACACGGCCTTGATTATAGATGGTCATTGGTCATTTAACCTAGGAAATGACCACTGCATTGCACAGTTCAGGAAGTCAATTTGGTCCGGTATCTTTCACTTTGTTATGTCAAGATCTCTACCGTTTGCAGCTATTTTTAACTATAAATTATATACGCCTATTTCCTTTTGTATAGATATTTTTCTTCAACTTAGATAACTTGAATTAAAGACATAATGTTATCGATGGCGATAACATTATTTCTTCAAAATTATTTCTTAGTAATGTTATTACTAACACTTGTAACGAGATTTTAACCGTAGTTATTACTTATTATTTGTTCTTATATTTCAGCGATTTGTATTTATTAATAAAGTTAGTGGCCATGTCAGTTTTTAAAGTTATGTTTTAAAATAGAACTTTCTCTTGTTTCGCTAATGTTAACAATAAGCAAGCTGACATTGTCAAAGTTACTCAACTTCCAAGTCACGAACTTTAAGTTGTTGCATTCCACACATTTGAACAAACTCCGTAACTTGACGCATTCCAATGTAAATGTTATTACTTAGAATATGCGGTAGAATCGTTTACGTTTTCGGAATAATTGGGCAAGTAACGGTCAACGTGAAAAAAACTAGAATAAGCATGTAATTAAATAGCGGCAAAAAAAACTATAAAAATAAAAGAACTTTACTTAATTTATTTGTGTAGTATTTGCAGTATTTATATCATTGACTATCCCCCATTATATTTTTATGTTCGTACAGTACATCCAAAGGTTGTCTGGAAGATATCGCTATCAGCGATAAGACCGCCATTGTAACCATAAGATTAGCAATTTGTGTTAGACAGTTGTGTTACAATTTTGGTGTGAAATAAAGTATATTCTATTCTATACCGGGAGCTAATACAGTACACATATGAATGTCAAGAATTGTTGTTGGCCTAGAAAGTCAGCCGCATGTCGCCACGACCTAGCCGGTCAAAGGTAGACAGGATACCTTCACTTTATGAGAATTGTCGTAAGTGACCTCATACTGATATTTGATCTAACTTGCAGTTAGACAACGCATTTAGTTGGTAATTTTTCCTCCTGTGGCTTTTGTGAATTGCTTCCGAGAATTGTGGTTTGTTGAAAATTTTAATGCGACATGAATTCTATGAATTCAGACTCGGTTAGTTTTTAACAATTATTTCTACTAGGTACCGTAAAGAAGCTAATAGTTTTTCAATAGTTCTATAGCATACATTTATTATTTTTATTTTATTTCTATTTTTTATATTGATATAATTGTATTTCTCGAGTTATTTTTACACACTGTGCCTTATCAATCTGTCTTATCGTAGGTCTGCTGGAAGAGATTTCTAAGTGAAATAAGCAGTACCTTTGTGCTCTTATGCCTGTATGTGTTTTATGTGTACATATATGAATAAGTAAATAGCCCGTACATGTGGAGATGAAGATAAAGTTTGATGAACTTTTCCTTTTAAATGATTTATACCTCCGGTCAAATTGTAGCGTCATTTCAGTAGCGAACCTTGCTTAGTTAGTTCAGGGGCTTTTTCGGGTTGGTAGCCCAGACATTCACATGAAACTTGGTTCATTGTCATGGGCACCTACGCATCAATCCTATAATGGTCATGGATTAAAAAAAAAAAAAAAAACTTACGCAGCTCAGTCCTGTCTCCACAGTCTACATTGAAGGGCTGGTCGCACTTGTTGATCTTCCTAATGGTGGGGTCGAATACCAGACCGTCGGGGCATAGCTTGGTGGTCGATACGCCATCCACGCACTCGTAGAACTTGTCGCATTGGACTGAGTCCTCGTATTGGCCGTCCTTGTTGGGGCATTTGAATTGTGCACCTGTAAAGAGACGGCAAGGTTAGTTTCAAGAATATTCTAGAAGTTTCTAGAGTTATTGTAAAAAGGAGTTATATTTGCTGTAAAAGAGGTCTAGACTCTTAAGCTGAAAAAAATGTTGTATTAAAGAAGAAAAGTTAATCTAATAAGGCTTATTTTACCCCAATATCTTTCCTCCTATGCGTTACGTATAATTACAGCTACATTCAAGTGTTCTTTGTGGAAGAAGTTAAAACAAGTTAAAATTTTCCCAATCTTGAATATTCAGTAAGACAAATAGAGCTATTTGTAAAATATCGTTTCTAAAAACAAAATTGGGCAATAACCACAATATTTCAGGTATAATTAAATAAATAAAAAGCCGTTATTATTGAACTTATTTTAAGTTACAAGTTTTTGTGTGCCTAGTACTATTTTAACTTTATTATGAAGTAATAGACCATTATACTATTAAAAAACATGTTATTTGCTTCAGATATAACTAATTACATTCAAAATCTTTCTTAATGCCCAGTAAACAATTAAAATGTTAAACACTTTCGTCAATATGTTTCAAAAATGATTACTAACATGAGTTAATTAACGCTAATCGCAAACATTACAGCAAGCTAAAAAAGCGTTGACCCAGAACAGTTACAAGATACTACATCCATCATTATTTTATAAACCTATTACTTTAATATTAATACTCATTATCTACCTAATTAAATTAATTACAGAATCGTTCGGCCGAAACCGTTCCGGTACGACAGGTTTGTCCAAAAATCGGACCGGTCAGTGAAAGCCGATTTGGGTAAATAAGCAAGTTTTTCTTCTGAGAATCGGATCGAGTATCTGTTACATAAGTATGTAGTGTTATATAAGAGGTGACATACATTCTGTTCTCGAGCACTCGATATGTTACGAATAGTGTTGTGATCGGTTTCTTGTGAGTTGTGCAAATATATTTTTTGCGGATGCTCGACTTTGTTTGGAGTATTTTCGATTACTTTCGGTCTTTTAATGATAATGTACAGTGATATAACTTAAGTAATAGTCCCTAATAGCGAGGGAAACTGATTATTTTATTGTTGTCTGGGTCAATTCACACGAAATGCATTGTTTGTAATTAGTTATCGATATTAATTACAAATATCAATGATGTTATAATTAAGTAAGGCCAATTTATCCCTGCCGGGGTTGCGGGTTGTTCGAAAGAGATACCGCGGCACATGATCGGCAAAAGAAGGAACATGGGTGGGTTTTAGTCAGCACAAGTCTGACATGCCCCCCCGCTCCGCCCAGAGCGGGGGAAGTCATTGGATGATTTCCCACCATAAAAAAGGCCAATTTATCGCATTGGGTTAAAATCAATTAAATTGAGGGCATTATGAGTTTTCTTATTTGGTCATTGGATTTTATATCCTTGTAATTAAAAGGATGTCTTGATATAGTTCTTACTAAGTTTAACACATCTCTAACTTTTGGATCACACACACATATTGAATTTTGAAAGCCAATGATTGGTAAGAATGCACACTAGTGATGGCGACACATCACTAGTTGAAAATTTAGATTATTATATTGACATTTTTGGATTAGCGGTATTTTTGCAATTTAAATCAAGTCTAATTGTCAAGGCCGTATAATATTAGCATAAGTAGTAGTTTTACAAATTAGGTAGGTATTATTCTTTTAATTCGCTTTTATAAATAAATCTAATATACATAAATTAATGATTTAAAACAAGATTCGGCACTTTAACCTTACTGTCTCTAGGTCGTCGAAAAATCTATTAATTTATGTTAACCAAGTCGTAATTGACATTTGACCTTATCAGTATAAAGTAATCCTTACTAATATTATAAAAGCGAAAGTGAGTTTGTTTGTTACGACTTCACGCCTAAATGGCTAAACCGATTTTGATGAATTTGGTACAGAGATAGTCGGGACCCTGGAAACGGTAATTTTTTTTTAAAGTGAGTATAGGGGGAGAAAGTGGGAAAAAAAGTTGAGAGAAAGATAATTTCTTTTCGATCATCACGCGGGTTTTATTGCGTTAGCCCAAAGTAACTATGCCACGCGGACGAAGTCGCGGGTAGAAGTTAGTATTATATAAATTAACAGGATCTTGTGTTTTATGTCTGCAGAAACAGTAAAACGTATTATTTGCTTATGTTACAGATTTCTATGAAGTGTTAAAGTAGTGTTTTAATACCAGTAACAACTTATTAAATAAACATCTAAATCTTTTGACTGCGACTTGGAGTGTAGATTTTTTCACATCTCCAGTATTGAGTTTATGCTTTTAATTTCAACTCGATACCTCCACGCGTTCCCGAGATAAAGGTTCTTGACAGACAGACGAACAAAGTGATGCAAAAACGGTTCCGTATTTTCCTTTTGAGCTACGGAATCCTAAAAATACCAGTTACTTTTTATAGAGATTTTTAACATCTCTAAGACATTTCAGTCATCGATCCAATTCATTGCCAAATGGAAACTTCACAAACCGTACATTAAAAACTCTATCCTTCTATTCTTTCAAACTGTGTCTCTAAAGACTGCCTTGTTGGTCTAGTAATCGTAATCGCGACTGTTGAGCAATAAGATCCTGAGTTCAAATCCTGGGTCGGGCAAATTGTTTATTTATTTATTTAATCATTTAAGTACACACAGGAGAAAACACAGGGAAACATCATAAAAAAACATAGAGTACACAGGCACAGCTTATTTCTAAAGAAATTTCTACCAGCAGGCCTGCGAGAGGAAATATGAAGAAAGAAACGTAGACAGTAGTGTGTGAGAACAGGAAGAGAATAGTAACTAAAATATGTTAATTGTTATTGGCTTTCTCCACCAGGAATTCCTCATTAGCAGCTATGGAGTCTAGATTTGTTGCCTGTTGATAGCGGTAAGCTCGCCCTTTAAATATAACTAGCAGAATATTGATGTAGTATTTGGCACACCTCTGCCTTACCTTTCAAAGCTTACAAGCCTAATGTTATGTCTTAAGAGTCTTACAGTACTACCTCGGTACTAAGAAAAGTATGTCACCGTATGACCTAAGTAACAGTAATTATAAAACCTACCTCACAAGACCCGGAGATCATGTAACGTGTACGACGCAATGGAAGTAATTGCATTCAAATCACTAGTGTGGTGTGTATCTTATGTAGAAGTGGAATTGCTTGGAGATGTTATTAAACAGAGTAATGATTACTTCTGCAAATGAGTATTTTACAGACGAAGATCGTACCTCCAAAGAAGAATCCTTTCCGATAAATCGGTAATTACAACTGAATCTGAACTTAATATAAAGGAATTTAGAACTCTAAATGCAACAGAATGGTAGTCCGATTCATGTATCCAAGATCTGTTACTTCTTTTCCCAGCCAATCTATTACCCTTTTTTTTAGGGGTGGGAAATCATCAAATAACTTCCCCCGCTCTGGGCGGAGCGGGGGGGCGTGTCAGACTTTTACGGACTAAAACCCACCCATGTTCCTTCTATTGCCCTTTATGTTCCGCGGCCGCGGTATCTCTTTCGAACAACCCGCAGCCCCGGCAGGAATCTATTACCCTTTAACTTAGAACCAACTTCTACCAAACACAAAACCTCACAAATCGATCAGTACATCAACAAAAGCTTGCTACGTAATGTAACACATGATTATCAAGACGTACCCGAACGGCGCGCGCGTGACGCAAGAAGTGAAAGTCACTCAAGACTTACGACACCAGTGCATCGTGCTGATGCAGCAAGGGTCGAGATCACACTGACCTATGATGATACTGTTCTGTTCGATGTGTTATGTGATGGTGAAGATGTATTCAGAGGGTTATCTAATGTGGTATTTGGAGGAACATCTGCTAGGACTAGCAAAGGAACGCATAAAGAACACGAGGCAAGTTATGGTGTGTATTTAACAGAAGTGGGAAAACAGAGGAGATAAAGATAGGACGGTATAGGATAGGATATAGACGACATGGTTGGCGCAGTGGCTGAGCGATCGACTGCTGCGCTGCGTATCACGGGTTCGATACCCGCACGGAACAAATATTTGTATGGCCTACAGATAGTTGTTCCGGGTCTGGCTGTTTGTGTATGTGAGTGTAAATGTTTGTAAACGCACCCATGATACAGGAGTAATTCCTAGTGTGGGGCAACGTTTTTTTTTTTATAAAAGGATAAAACTAGCTGAAAGAAATGCGTGAAATCTTCAAATAAAAAAAGAAGAAATACGATACAGACGGAAAATACACAACTAAGGAGAGTTGTGAAATGGAATACACCTTTTTTAAAGTTTTTATGTAAATTGTGATTCGCCTTCAAGAACATTAAAGAGTAACATCGGCATCTATTAAGTCCCTCATGTAAAATGCTGGTATTCAGCTGCATCCAGTTGCCTTAGTAGACTGGAAGCCGACCCCAACATAGTTGGATGATTTGAGTTGGACAGATGAACAGTATCAGATACTCAACAGCCACATTAATTCAAGAAATATACTAATAATGTCAGCTGAGTATGTAATAGTCTGCCATGATTCATGTTTATGTTGCTATGTCCGCTTATATTCATAAAATATCATTAACATATGTATTTATTTACAAAACCAGTACTGTTGAATACACGACATGAATTTGCATAAAAAGAAGCTTAATTATTGTAAGTAATTGTAGTCTTTATAACAAACTAGCTTTTGCCCGCGGCTTCGCTCGCGTTTAATTCGGGGTAACACACTACTTGTAGTTTTTGCTCTAGCGCCTTATTTATTGTAAAAGCAATGCTAAGTTTTCCCTTTTCTTCCCTCTTTTTCCTTATTTTTCTTTTATTACAAAAAAAATAGCATAAGTCCGTCTCCAGGGTCTCTAATATCTTTGTACCAAAATTCATCAAAATCGGTTCAGCCATTTAAGCGTGAAGACGTAACGAACAAACAAACTTACTTTCGCTTTTATAATATGAGTAAGGATTACAGCTGATCGAAGATATACGAAAGTCTTGCAAGAAAAATCATCTTGAACAATTTCAGACTCCTAAGATTATTCTGAGACTTAACCCTGAATATTAATGATCTGTTATCCAATAAAAAAGCGAAATTTATTTAAAACACGGACGTATCTGAGAATCGCGTGTTTGTCTGAGGTAGTGACAGGCATACAAATAAACTGACTTATAACTTGTGGCTAAAGACATTCCGGAAAACAGGTTTGACATTTATTTGCTCAGTGGCTTTACGACCAATTCCATAATTTATTTATCTTTGCTTTCCGAGTAAATGTGTGAAACATTTTGTACCTACAATCATTTGAAAGGTTAAGCTTTGACGACACCTAAATTAATGCCTAACCGGAGTGTTCGATTTCAACGCTTTACACAAAACAGAGATATTTCAATATCATTAAGTTATTGCTTAGAGTTAGTGAAAACGAGTAATAGGGAAACATTTAATATCAAAGGTTACTTTAATCAACTTGTAAGTTATCATGTTAAAGGATTCCATAACTTGTCTTCTTCTTTCTAATAAATGTTTAGGATCGAATTTCCTTGACAGACTTCAAAATTTACATTCATTAAAATAGTTTCGCAAAATCTTACTCGAAATTAAAACTGTTACTAAATGTATTAAGTAATCACTTAAGTTTTAACGCATTATACATAATCAATCATGATAATTGTATTATTATCGTTAACATGTCATAATTAAGATTGTTCTGATACATATTACTTATGGTATTAACAATTACGTTAATCTACTCAAATGTTAATTAATGTCTGTCTTATACTAATAACTTTTGTAATAATGTTTAATTAATTTATTTTAATGCGAAAAATAATACTTTATTGGCATAAACAAATTGTAAAACATATTAATTAATTCCCTGTTACTTATAGTTATTTTTATAAAAGTTTCAGACGACACAAAAATGTAGCTTTATTAAACAACAATTTCTCCAAAATATTTTTTATCATCACCCAACCTTGTAACCTCCAATGGGTGGGACATAATACCAATGTGTATCTAAATTTCCAGTTGTGTTTGAGTCCTAGAATACAGCGGAAAAGCCTTTCGACTCAAACCTCATCTATAGCTAAAATCTGTAACTCCGTCACAAATCAAGTTTACTACCAATACCAGCCAATAAATTTCCAACATTACTAAAATTTCAGCACAATATATTACAGAAACATAAATCCATACTCTCACCGCAACATTTATTACAAAAGTCCACAATATTTGCGTAAATTTTAATATGAACGGTGGCAAAACCGTTTCACGCAATACTTTGTGGAAACGCGTGAACTTATTTTTATTTCACGATAAAAAGTATTCATAGCGAGTGAATGTCAATGTCGGGTTACAGCGAAATCACTCGATTGTGAACGTGAACGCAATTTTCTGTTTATTTTCATTACGTTTTGTTCTCATTTGCTTTAGTTGTTGTTAAGTGAAACTTAAGTCGAGTATTTTTTTGGTAAATTAGAGAGTTTGTTTTTGACGTTTAGTGTTCTGAAATAATTACTTTTTTTTAGCAGTTTTCAAGAACATATTGTATTCTATATCTGTAAGGTAAGAATGGAAGAAGAAAACGTGTTGCGCCCTAGTATAACGGGACAAGGGCCAGAAAACAATAATGGTCATTTGATAAATTACTTGAACTTCTGCTTTTTATTTGAGGTTTTATTAATTCTTGAATTTAAATAAATGTTGTCAAGCCAAGAAAGATTTTAAATTATTAGTAATTAAAATGTTAATGTCCATCACTGTTATTCATATTGATACCATTAAGCATATATTATGACATTAGGCAACTTCAAAGAGCGTGTCCCAAATATTTCTTTCATTTCAAGGTAAATCTGATTGTACCATAAGTACAAATTTGCCTATCCTTTCAAGGATTGTATGCAATCAAGGTCCTCGAAAACTGCCCTCATTTTGATAAGGAGAAATAACAATTAATGTCGGTATACAAACCTGATTGCAAGCCGCCATTACACATGGCCGGCTTACTAATTGATTGCACATACTTTATGAATGCAAGCGATGCGGCCTAACGGGCAATTACTAGGCAATTGAACCCGAAAGTATGTGATGGGAATATATTCTTGTCGCACTTATTCGGGATCAACTCTAGACAGAGTATAGTATTAAAAGATTTGAACTAATGATGATGTTTAAAGGAAGTGTTTTTTAACATATATCTATCATTATTTTTGCTAAAGAATCCCAACATAATTCATAAATAATTTGTCTTTTTAAACATATAACTTAGTGCTTAAGAGAAATTCATCTCTCTCAAACTAAAAGCAAGTTCCATGACCTTTGAGTTCAGATATACAATAATGTTTGTAAATAGTTTTAATTCTGATTTCTAAATACCTGTCTTTAATATATTTGACACACATTTATATCAGGTACAATCGATTACAAAACCATTTCGAAATAAACTTTCGACATCAAGATTTGGATCACTTTGGTCGAAATCATAGTGCATAAAATTGATAGCTTTGTCAGTAAAAACATGTGAAATAGATGTTCTTTGTTGAAATACTAATTGCTTGTAAAAGTTCTAAAGTTTCTGGGACTGTGCATAACTCGGTAAAACTCTTGCTGATATTGTGAACATGGCTCCTTACACAGATACTTCTATACTTCTTACTGAAATATCTGTTAGTTTCTGATGTCCACAGCCAGTTCACAATTTGTCCGTACCAATTCAACTGGTCCTTTCATATATGACAGGTTTCTCTTTATATTATTTTTGTCAGAAAAAAAGCAAAAAGAAAACAGTTACATTTTATGGTTTCAATTTTGCCGGGTCAACAGCTGGTTGTATAATAATATCGTAATAGTTACATAGCCTTACTTGGTATTGTTACGTGGAATATAACAAGGGACTTTAATTGCGTTATGTCAAGTTAATAACTAATACTCCTGTGATAAAGTAATAGTAGGAAATATGGTTATAACTGATAGCATATGACTACGAAGGGGCTTGTTATTGATGCAAAACTTTATACATTTTATATTTCATAATATGTTTATTAAATAAGTATTGAAACAAAATAATTCATCTTCCGTTCTAGTAATTTTACGAAGAAGAATGATTTTTTTGTTTGTACCACATAGGCTCCGAAACTACTCGACCAATTTTAACTATTTTTTCATCAATAGAAAGCTAAATTATTAGGAAGTAACATAGGCTATATAACATCACGCTACAACACTGAAAGCTAAGCAGCGGGTGAAACCGCTGGGCCAAACTAGTAACTTTTTAAAAAGGTGCGCTCGTTGAAGTCTTTTGTTCGAGTACCAACAGTACCCAATCCATTTATTTCAAAATAACTTTTTTTTGTCAAACATCGACTACGTGGCTGATTTTGGTTGTGAAACCAGCTAAAGTATATAGGTTACAAACTTTGACATTATATATTCACACAACACTGGGAATATTAATCACTTAATGAATAATAATTAATGGCATGCACCTTCTTTATAGTTTATGGTTGATCATGGATCTATAAAAGCAGTGTTTCCACATCAATTATCAATTTTCTTTTTTCCACAAAGAACACTTTACCAACATATTGACACAAATATTTAAAACTTATATCAAATATACTTACTCGCTAGCGCGGTGACTGCTGTTAGTACGATGAACACTTTCATGATGGCCTTTTGATTACAAAATTATAAAAATACAATTATAAAAAAAGTTTTTAATGACTAGATTGTGGTCCGACCCTTGTGGCGACCCTGGCGAGACTGACGAACTCGGGCGTCGCGCGCGCCTTTTCTTCGCCTGCGCACACGCTGGAACCGGTAAGACTTAGGCGTGATTTAACAAATTCTTCTATTAGTGAAACAATAATAATTTGTTATAACATTACGCGGTTGCATAGCCCTATCATCAGCTGATTATGTTAACTTTGATTCTAATGAGATCTTAGGAATCTGAGGGATTACTAACCGATGGTGCAACAGACTCGAGCTTCACATTATTTGAAAACTTTTCGTACTTGCTCTCGCGCAGACTGAAGTGTCCTTGAAAATAAAAACTTGTCTCTTTTTCCCCGTTCAAAATTCCAAAGAAGTCTTCAAAATAGCTCTTATGTGCATACAATCGGAAAAGGACTGTATGCATGCCTAATTTCAAGGTCTCGATCAGGTATTTAATTAATTAATCATACAGAATTATTTAGCATTTAAGAAACGTCTGCCTTATAGTTTTACGATACTGAATGTAATTAACAGATGGACCGTATTTTTAGAAAAACTAGAATCATAAATGGTTATTGTTTAGATAACCCAATAGTTTATTATCAAGATTCTCTTGAACGCAGTCTGATGAGCAGCTACCCTACCATGACATCTTAAAGCAGTACATTTTCCAATGAGGGAAAGAGACAGAGTAGGATGTCTAGCGCCTTCTCCTTTTCACACTGGAATAAGTAACCCTGCTGATGAAGACAGCGGGAATCCGCTAGAGGTGAGAAGCACAAGACCGGATCATGGTCACGTTGAAGAGGCCTGTCTTGAGCAGTGAACATCTTTAGTTGATATATAAATGATGTTATCATTCCCTAGATAAGCTGACTTCAGAAGAAACTATTTCTATTTTCTATCAATATGAACAACTATATACAATGTGTCTGATCATGGACTAGCGATATTCTAGATACTTATGTAACTAGTGTTTTAATATACCATTACGATACACACTTGGGTCTAATTCATTTCCCCGCTTTTTGACAAAAAATAACTACACTCGAGAGCAATGAATCCGGGTCACTTAAAGAATCCTAAAAATCTCGGAAACTAAAAATGCTAGGTTAATGCAATAAATTGTATTTAATAGACAATGTAATACTCCTTAAATGAAGGTATTAAAACTTCTTAGTTATTGTAAAGTTATATCATAAAAAAATCAAATTTGAAAAAGGGCCACTTTCGAAGATGGAACTACGAAATTACAGCATTTGGTTTTGCTTTTGTTTGTAATCTGTCATTTATGTGGGTACATAAACCATGTTGATAGTGCTCTATATTCATTATTCAAGCTGAAATTATGTCGCTTACGCCTGAAGAATGCACCAGAATACTTACAATGCTGGAAACCGGCCGGAGTCAGCGCGATACAGCCAGGACTGTCGGTGTGTCGCTGTCAACAGTACAAAGAGTTCTCCGACGTTACGAACAAACTGGTTCTAACCTACGCAGACCAGGAACGGGCAGAACCAGGTGTACCACAGCACGAGAAGACCGATACTTGGTGAACACCATGCTTCGAAATCGCTTTCTCACAGGAACTGAACTCACAAATCAGTTTCGACGCCTCGGAGGAAGTAACCCAAGTGCATGGACAGTAAGACGTCGGCTTGCTGAATTTAACTTAAAACCCCTTAGACCTGCAAACGGCCCTAAACTGGAGCGTGGGCATCGTATTTCAAGACTAAGATATGCCCAGAGCCACGTAAATTGGAGTATTGAAGATTGGTCAAAAGTTATGTTCTCCGACGAATCAAAATTTATGCTCTACAAGCACGATGGAAGACACAGAGTGTATCGAAGACCAGGGGAAAGATTCAAGCAAGCATGCATCGAAGAAAAAGTAGCCTACGGTGGTGGGTCTGTACTTGTGTGGGCCGGAATTTCTTCGGAAAGTCGCACAGAGCTGGTGATCATAGAAAACGGCTCTTTAACTAGCGAAAGATATGTGGAAGAAATCCTCAATGATCACGTTGGTCCATTTATGGTCAATTTAGGTGAGGATGCTATATTTATGCATGACAATGCCCGACCTCATACAGGTAGGATTGTGAATGACTACCTTCAAGAGATGAACATTACTCGTATGGAGTGGCCAGCGCGCAGCCCGGATATCAACCCGATCGAGCATGCTTGGGACGAGCTAGGCAGATGCGTAAAACAACGAAACCCTCCCCCAATCACGCTTCGTGAGCTCAAAATTGCTCTCACAGAGGAATGGGAGAATATTCCCCAAAATCGTATAAGGAACTTGGTGTACAGCATGCCAAACCGCGTAAACGCAGTAATGGAAGCACGAGGAGGCAATACGAAGTATTAAAATTCAAGAAAATCGTAATAAAGTTCAAAAATTTCATGTTTCCTATTTTTGTTTTAAGGAGAGATCAGCAGTTTTTTTCTTTATGTAATTTTGTGTTAATAAAATGTATGGTGACTCATATTTTTTTTTACTTTCATTTAAGGAGTATTACATTGTCTATTAAATACAATTTATTGCATTAACCTATCATTTTTAGTTTCCGAGATTTTTAACATTCTTTAAGTGACCCGGATTCATTGCTCTCGAGTGTATATCTCTCAATGTTTTGGTCTTACTGAGACGAAAATAGGGTTAATTCAGAGGGGAACAATTTTGTCTATCGTTTAAATTAAGAAATTATGAGCTTATATTTTCGTTACTTTAGAAAACAAAAATAAAGTAAAAAAAAAATGCAAATCCATGTAAGTTTTGTAAACTTTTTTGTGAAAAAAATGGTAGTTAAATGGTAGTAAAAAGCAATAAATTTGAGTACTAGATGTTTGCTATATAAGTACATAGAATATCGCTAATCCGTGACCGGACACATTGTATACTTTCAAGAGTTTTTTGTTTTTCAAATGGTGCCCCACACTAGGAATTACTCCTGTATCGTGGGTGCGTTTACAAAAAGTCGCATACACAAACAGCCAGACCCGAAACAACAATCTGTAGGCTATACAAATATTTCTTCCGTGCGGGGATTGAACCTGTGCGCCTCGCAGCCCAGCGGTCGATCGCGCAGGCACTGCGGCAATCGTATCCTCAAATGTGTGTTTATTTGCTTGCCGCACCAAAAGTTGAATGTGATTAATTATACATTCGCATGTTCGACTCCATCACATGAGGTTTGCCATTTGATATCACATGTCAAATCGAAAGAGTGTTGTAAGTTATCTGAATGATTTGGCAAAAGTTTAAACTTTTCGTTTTCCTTGTTTTGTCTCTCATATCACCTTCACTGTCGTATATAACAAGAAAAGGGTTAATGCCCTTTGTTTTGCGGATGAGAAATCATCAAATTACTTCGCCCGCTCTGGGTGGAGCGGGGAGGAGGGTCAGACTGTTACTGATACTGAGATATCTCTTTCGAACATCCCGCAACCCCGGCAAGCGGTGGCTATGGCAGGCCCCTCTGCTTTGCTGACACATTTAGACCCTTAACTTGAATGTAGCGTATTTTATTTAGAATGATGTAAATGATAATTCAACGGTTCAGTTTAGCAAATAGGTCAATTGTAATGGCAGGTCAGAGGCTAACAACCTCTCTCTAATTGAGAAATTATGAACAAAAAATAAAAACAGCTTAGCTCTATTCAGCCCAATAATACCAGCTTAGCTTGGTTTAACCTTAATGGGTTTCGTACCTCAAAACGAGAAAAGGGAAGCCTTTTTTTTTCGGGTGGGAAATCATCCAATGACTTCCCCCGCTCTGGGCGGAGCGGGGAACATGTCAGACTTGTACTGACTAAAACCCACCCATGTTCCTTCTATTGCCCTTTACGTTCCGGGGCCGCGGTATCTCTTTCGAACAACCCGCAACCCCGGCAGGCGGAGGCCCTGGCAAGCCCCTGTGCTTTGCTGATTCTCTTTGAGGCGCGCGTGAAACACGAACGCGCCGTCGACACGGCCTGTCGTCAATGGACGGACGGACGGTGAGCTACCCATTGCTCACCGTCCACAGGCCCGCATCTACGGTGGCCGGGAGTCGTCTCGCGGCGCCCGGCGCCCGGGGCGTCTCCCGCGGCGGCTGGGTTGGCTGCATGTTCTCTCCCTCAAACGCCCGGCCACCCCTTTGCTAGCATTACTGCTTCGCAGAAGGTGGTGACCGCTTCCCATTCCCTCTCGCTCCGGACCATGGCCTGAACCAGGGCCGGACGCGAGAGATCGCCGTCATCGATCGCCTCCACGAGGGCACGGCGGTGCTCCGCCCAAGCTGGGCAGACCGCCACTGTGTGCTCCACCGTGTCCTCCGGGCGATCGTCACTATGGTGACACCCGGGTGTAAAATGGAAGCCTTAAAGGATCACTTTGTTGACCATCGATCTGTCTGTATGTCAAGACCACTTATATCGTTAACGCGTAGAGGTATCGAGTTGAAATTAAAACCATATTCACAAGTCTTCCTTTGTCCTGCCTGCGGTTTACTGAAGCTAAAAATCAACCCTTTAAGCCTCTGCAGTCTAAACCATCATCACCATCACCATCGGTGCGTGACTCCGACTCGCATTTGGCGAGTTTTTTTTTTCACTGTAAATCATTTACGCATTTTGTGATGCGGTTTAGGTGTTTTTTTTATGGGCCAAGCATCTTTCCCCAACTACTGCAACTTCTAAGCGAGACAATGAAGCTCGACAATTCCCTGAGTCCCGGTTTAGGTGCTGTCTACATATTTTTTTCTACGAGATCAAATATAACACAGTGAAATGAAATGCAAGATCTTACTCAGGCCCAGTGAAGCACTACAAGACAGTAGGCCTATAACACCGACATTTGTGATAAACCAACATGCAAAGATCAGAGGTTGATACGGCAATATAAACTTTCATTTGTTATCAGTTAGATAAGTTTGTCTCCATGTAACTTGGTAGTGTGACTCAGGCTTAGTTCAAATGCTTTATTGTTTGTTAAGCGTAATCGTAGATTACAAAATAAAGCCTTAGGGCATAACTAAATCCTAAGCTTAACCTCGTTATGTAAATTGTGGGTCAACACGTGAACAATTTAGTGTGTGTAATATAATTAATCAATCTGAGAATTCTGAAGATTGTCTATGCTTTTTTTTGGGGATGGGAAATCATCAAATGACTTCCCCCGCTCTAGGCGGAGCAGGGCGAAGTGTCAGACTTGTACTGACTAATACCCACCCATGTTCCTTCTTACGCCGTTTATGTTCCGGGGCCGCGGTATCTCCATCGAATAACCCGGAACCCCGAATGTATAATGTTTGGATGTTTGTAGTAACAAGCAGTTTTTGCGTGGAAGAGTACTTCCACGCAAAAACTACAGAACGGATTTAGATGAAATTTGCCACACAGATCGTTTATAATCGGGAATAACACAGGATTATTTTTAGGCAGTACGATCCCGTAGGACAATTTCCGAAATCCATGCCGTGGGCATAAGCTAGTATTATCCACATTTAGAATCTTATATCTTCAAGTTCTTATGTATCACAAGTTCTAGACACTTTGAAACATTTCGAACTATGTATTTACGAAAATGCATCATGTCTAGCTACCAACAACATTGTCAAAAGCCGACTGAGTACATTAACTAGCGTAATATATTATTATTCTGCTCGTTATCCACGTTTTAATAGCCTGACATTGTTTGAACATAATGTAATTATTAAACTCTACACGTAACTGCCACCTGTGACATCAAACATGATTGATTTACCTAACATTACCTTCATAATTATGTAGGTATTGCCCTTCATTGGAGAGGTCTATCATGGAGGTCCAATATGTTTATAAGGCTTAAGTTTTAAAAGCCATATATTAGCGGTAGATATCCATTTGCAACCAGTTACCTATAGCTACACGATAGCTCAATACTACCAAGTGGCCGGGGTTGTGGGTTATTAGAAAAAGATACCGCGGCCCCGGGAC
Source organism: Ochropleura plecta (assembly GCA_905475445.1). Lineage (NCBI taxonomy): Eukaryota > Metazoa > Arthropoda > Insecta > Lepidoptera > Noctuidae > Ochropleura > Ochropleura plecta. Next base: position 17,891,152 of record FR997725.1, on the reverse strand, counting down.
ATAAATGGAACATGGGTGGGTTTTAGTCTGTCGCTTCCCCTGACCGGAGCGGGGGAAGTTATAAGATGATTTCCCATACGCAAAAAAATGCTACCAAGTGGTCTTCAGAAAGTATTCATTAGATTCCTGACCTGACTATTTAAATACTCACTGACTAATATGTAAAAGAACTCTCCTGGTTTGTAAAAATATTCAATAACAATTTTTCTTAAGATATACGAACTTGCCATATTGCGCGTCGTCTCGAGTTAGGCAATCGCCGACACCCATGCACATCTACAAAAACGGTTGTATTGCCAACCTTTTAAGGAGACAACATACTCTCTCAATGAAGTTTGTGTGAAGACTATGTAGAGACATATCGCTGACAAGAACTGATTCCCACCTTATTCAAGTCGTACTGCTGAGTATAAGATGAACCTCACGCAGTGAAGTGCTTCTTCAGACTTGGAAAAACTAACTTAATAGTCTAGATTCATGACATAGACACGCCTCTCTTAACTTTATCGCTACTGGCGGAATACAGGTTCGGTATTTATTTGAGAAAAGATATACAACATAAGAGATAAATCCAAATCATCAAATAGCTTCCGGAGTGTCAGACTTTTACTAAAACCCACCCTTATTCCTTTTTTTGCCCTTTATGTTCCGGGCCGCGGTATATCTTTCGAATAATCCGCAACCCTGGCAGGAGATAAATCCAAGCTATTGCAGATTGCGTTAAAAGAAACATATATTTACAAAAATAACAGTAAAATGTCATGTTTCGTTCAATCTCTTACAGAAACTCAAACATTCATATGTCTACCCACCTCGAGGCAAATAAAACAAACTCCGGTACAATTGTTAGTACAACATTCAGCATTAACAAGTATGTGTACACCTCTGCCTAGCCGTTCGGGTATAAGCGTGTTGTTATAACTGAATATACAGCTAGCCGCGACATCATAAAAAATACATAGAGGCAAATCAATATAACATTATTCCTTGCAACACCTCGTACCACTTACGACATACAGGAACATAATTAAAAAATATGAAGTAAAACAAAAGAACTGGTTTCTGCACGTTTCGGCAAGTTAACTGTCCATTGCCCATTCCGAAAATCAGTCACTATGCTGGTACGATACGCATTTCAATATTTAAGTACAGTCGTGAACACAAATAAGTATTCATTTAACTAAATTCAAAAGAGATTTTCGTGTGAAACTACTATTGCAACTTTGAGATCGTACTAATAATTAATGTGAAAGTATAAATATATATGGACGTTTGTTACTCTTTGACGCAAAAACTACTTAACGTATTTTTATAAAACTCACAGTTATTTTATAACCTGAATTAATACATATGACACTTTTTACCCCGACAGAACGATCCCCGTGAGACACTCAGTGAATTCCACACGTGCGTAAGTTAGTAAATAAGACCTACTTCACATAATAAATAATATTTTGTTTTATGTATGTATATAATTATTTATAGTTTTTTTTATATATATGCATATATATTATTATTTTTTACATAAACATTTTCTTATATCCTTTATTTCTGCTATCGCACCTACTGTGTTTTATCTCTGCATCACCCTAAGGTAGACTGGTAGAAAATGCATAAGGTATTAAGTCCGCCTTTGTACAGTTTTTACTTGTGCATAAAGTATCAATAAATAAATAATATGGGTTCCTAAATACTCTCAAATAAAAACAACAACAACATGAAGTTGGCACCAAAATGGTGCTACCATTATAATTTATCAGTGTTTTTCTCCTGTGTGAACGTATCTGCTGCCCGTTCGTTTTCTACGCGCGCCTTATACAGATGTCAGCAAAGCAGAGGGTGCAGGGCCACTCCCTGTCACGGTTGCGGGTTGTTCGAAAGAGATAACGCAGCCCCGGAACACAAAGGGCTAAAGAAGGAACATGGATGGGTTATAGTCAGTAAATGTCTGACACTAAATTCCGCTCCGCCCAGAGTGGTAGAAGTTATTTAAAGATTTCTCATCTAAAGCTACGTGTATACTAATGCTACCGAATTTACCCTAATTTATTGCTGTCTTGTCGTATTCCAATTGCGAACAGATTGTATAAACACCTCGTATTTGGCCAAGTTGAAAGAGAAAATCTGCAATGAATAGAAGTCGAGTTGTGTGAAGAATCTTAACAGCTTTGTGGAGAGAAAACTTTATCTTATAGCAACCCGCCCCAACTTCGTGTGGTTTTAATGACTTTCAATCCATCAAGATTACTTTATTAATGAAGTTAAATATAATTATGTTAAGTACACGTTTAGTAATCAGTACTTATCATTCAACTGCCTTTACCCCACTTTATTTGGAAACTTCGCAGCATGTTTCTTCTTCCTCTCTTCTCTATTTCCCGTTTTTCTCAGCAGACATCTTTCTCAACATATCATCCATCACTCAGTACGTCCATCTTTTCTTTGGTCTTCCTCTACACTTACAGCCGTCCAGATTTATACTGTAATTGTAGTCGCTTATGAATTCTCTAAATGATTTCTAATTCATGTTTTTTTTTTAAATAAGTGATTGCCGTATTATGGCCTGGATCCGTAGATAGAGTTAGGTACTATCGTATTTGGTAAAATACACAAATATCTGCTAACCGACTGTTTTTAATCGAAAGTTCATTAGTAGGCACTTATCTAATATCAGCTTATACTTACCAGACATAATGATAATTACCTATAATATTCTGTACAGAATGATGTTAATTGATTGCAAAATCGTTCAGTGTAATACAAGACGGAAGTAAAAATATTTACCTAATGTAATACCTACCTTACTAAAAGGTATTACATAATGTGTGCTGACTGTCTGTAGATATAGTGTTCAAAGTGAGCACATTATCAAAAATACAGGTAAGCTGGCAGAATAGTCAGCAAAGATGGCGATTCGGATGCCAAAAAATCACATAAAATATAATATGTAAGTGTTTTGTGTAGGTGTTTGAAGTGCCGTTTTTAACGAAGGCCCTGACTCTTCAGAACAATCGGAGCGAAGCATGCCTGATATTTACCCGTACTAATAGATTAGGTCTTCCTTTAATAAGTTCGTAGAAATATAAATAGTAGTAGCCCATTTTTTTAATCATCGGAAAACAAATTGAAAACTTCCTAGAGAAATTAGTCAAATATTAATTCTCACTGTCGATACCGACAAAGTTTACCAAAACTAACAGACATTCATTGTCTTAACTTTCCGGGAACTTAGTTTACTAATACTCTTGCGTCTCACAAAAACAAGCAACGGATATACAATCAGCTACATAATCAGAATAGCCCGCGTTACGCGCAAACTTGCGCACAAAAACAGCGGCCATGCGCGTGCGCACTTTCGCACAATCTCCTCCGACACGCTTCTAGATGATCGCGTGACCTCGCCTGCCAGATTGTCGCTATCAGCTTGTTCCGATCGGTCGGAGATAATATGTTATCAAGAAAACTTGCTCGGAGCCGATTGATTATGATAACGGATTTGATTACTTTATGGCTAGATTGGCTGATCGCTGTATAAGAGAAACTCTTGGTAACTCTCGTTTTTGTTGTTTTTTAAATTGCAATCTTGCAGTATGATATCCAGTCTATCAAAATCAAGTCATTTATTTAAACTAGGTTGATGATCAGCACTTTTTGAACGACATTACACAAGACAGTCCCTCAAAACGACGAGGAACTAAACTTCAGTTGTGTTGCTGAAGAGATTGGCGGAACAAACCTATCAGCAACACAACAGTCTGATAGGTCTGCGGACAAGTAGAGATAAGGCGAAGCGTCACCGTTATATGGTTAATTCCACCAACCGCCAGTCTGTGGAATTCACTGCCCGCTTCTCTGTTCGCTGATCATTATAATGAATGGACAGCTATATTCTGAGGCATTGTAGTAGCCGACATGTGCCAGTACAAGAGCCACGTGGAATGTGAAATGATATAGTGTTTTTATTTTATTAAATGTTTGTGTAGAATTTATGAATTAAATTTTTGTTTTCTCTAATTTGTTTTATCTAATTTATGAATTTATTTTAATGTGGATGTTTTAATGTAGTTTAATATTTTTGTAAATGTGATGAAATGGGTGTAACTTACCTGTTTTTTTTTTTTAATCTGGATCTTTTCAAAGTTCTAGTGAATCAGTTTTTTCTAGTAAGCATGCTCCTCCCTAGCCCGCATCATCGCTTCACATCACGAAGTTGCGACCAAATACAAGCCCGTTTAAAAAAAACGAACATCGGCATAATATCCGCATATATCTTTCAAAATATAAGATCTTACATGTCCAGAAGTCGGTGAACATTTTTCAAATTATACTATGTCTTTATCCACCTAAATCTTACGAAATAAATGTTGATAAAACTTAACAGTCAACACTGCCAAACCCGTCAGTGCTCACAAGAAGTATAGTAGCAGAGTCGCTATTTTGTCATCTCACTTGTTCCGTTCTTTTGTATTAACTTCCGATACCAATTTCTGAAAGGCGAGCCAGTTCATTCATTTAACCACCGTTATACAATGCTGTCAATTTTAATCGCTTTCTGTGATTAAGACCATACTTTTCTTTTTAAATTACATTTTAATCGAAGCGATCATAGTCTTGTCTGTTTCTCTTCTAAGCACTGACTAATACTAAAACATTATGTCGCTTCCTAACACCATAATTACATTTTAATGACGATCATTAATCCCTAGGCTACATAGCTAGACGTTTAACAATTAAGCTGGTATTACTCTCAACAATTAACTTAACTGACACATACCTAAGTACAATCAGTTAGTCACGGAGACAATAATCAGAAATTAATACTACAAAGTTTAATCTTAGCAAAATTCAAAAGCGATTTGTTCGTGGATTAATGAACAGTTTGCTAACTAGCCTTGAGTTTAGGAGGTGAACAATGTTCCATACTCCCCGGAACGAGGCCCGCAGGACAAGTAGACTTTTCCGGGGTAGCGGTGTCGCATTAGAACACCGCTGTAATTTTAGTCAGTACAAGGGTGAAAAACAGGGCTGAGGACAACCAATGACGAATGCCACATCATAATAACCGGCCAAGAGCCAGTCAGACTAGCGCACCGAGAGTCCCGTACATACTTGCGACATAAACAGCCATATCTTTTGACTGCGTAGACTTTAGGGTTTATTTTTTCACAGCACAACGGACCACAGAGTTCAGTATTTGGTTTTCAACTCGATACCTCCACCCGTTCCCGAGATAAAGCGTCATGACAGACAGACAGACGGACAACAAAGTAATCAAATAAGGGTTCCGTTTTGTTCCTTTTGAGGTACGAAACCCTCAAAATGACCGTGAACAACGCCAGAAAGGGCCTTTAAGGACCTTGGCCATTTGCTTGCAGTAGGACAGTGATAAGCTGAAATTATTTATTTACTAAAGGCTTAGTAAAATATTGTGATTGTGACTGTACAATAATAATATTTATCACACCGTATCATTGACACATTCTCAGTATACGGAACAAGCAACGCCAACAATCCAGATCGATAATTTCATCAGAACTCAAACGACTTATTTGCATTAATGAAACCGGTCGCCAGACAAGATTGTAAGATAGATCACAGACCATGTAAGTGACAGACAATAGTTTTAAACTTTCACATTTTGATGCCACGTCTCATTGACCTTATATATCTACTAGTACTTATGATATGCAAAAGTCTGGATGTAAATTTTGCACAGAAATAGGTATAGATGATAGATTATGGTGATTATAGAATACATGCATACACAACAAATTTCCACGCGTACGAAGTTGCGGACAAGAGCTAATAATATCCATAAGTACCTACCTTATATTATTAATGTGAAAGTGTTTGTTTTGTTTGCATGTGTTTGTCTGTAACCTTTTCATGACTAAACTGCTGATCAGATCGTAATTAACTTTGGCAATTAGATAGGTTTCAACCTGGGGAAGGATATAAGCTTATATGTATTTTCACAGTAATAACTGAGTAATATTGCATTGTGTCCTTGTCCATATTCCTCAACTATTTGACAACTGACAGCGGCCTAGTCCAGGGAACTTCCATAGGCTGATATGATGATGAATAGGTATTTTCGTCCTCGTGGTATATTTACCTACCGATACGGACGCGGTCGAAGCCGCGGGCAAAAGCTAATCGTTGATATACTCTAGCGTGCAATCGCGAAATTATATGTTAGTAATCGCGTAGGTATGGGTGTATGTGTGTAGGCAGGGAGTTTGCTCATCATAAGATTCCTGAGGCGAGATTATGAGTAGGTTTAGCTTGCTAAGTTAAGGTGTGGAACATAATTGAGTCGGTGTTAATGCTATATGCGAATACTCATACACTTCGGCTATAATACAACAGTACCTACCTATAACGTAACTAGTGATAATATGTGAATATGTACTTTTAAAGTTCCGTCCCTCAAAAGCAAAAAAAAACGTAATCCTTTTAGGATCACTTTTTTTTCGTATGTCTGCCTGTTTGACAAGACCCTGTATCTCAGGGACGCGTATCGAGATGAAATTAAAATCATATACCTACTACTACTACGTATAAGTATGGCGCACCAGGTACTCCACTGCTTAACCCTACAGAGATTGCAAGCGTGATATGCGTAGTAACTGTGCTAATCAGCAAAACGTGATGAGTTGTGTCCTGTTTTAAATTATGACGCTGAATCTGTAGCGGTTTAGTCCTACACTCCTCGCTCATATCCCCTAAGACCCACAGCAAAAAAGGACCTCGTACTCAACTGGCGCGCTTGCGATCACTAGACCAACTAGGAAGACAGACTTCTTTCCCGGGAAAGATATACATACATAATTTAAGATTTCATTGTTTTCCTTTCATTTAACATATGAAGTTTGTTATAGAGATTTCATCCTTATTGACCCTAACGATCGATGCAATAAAAGTACAGGGTGCAACTTTTACAGATTTTAGTCGGTTCCATTACCGTAAGCGGCAAGCGAATTTTTAAAAATCATAGTATGCCGTTTTCTTTCTTTTAAAAAATAAAGGAATGTTTTCTTTGAGTAAAATTTTCTATCTAATGTATTAAAAGTACTTCCCCTTCAGGTGTCATTACAAAATTCCACCCTGTATATGCCGAAATCTTCAATGTTAGCCAAAGAGAATGTCCGTTTGTTTCTCCTGGCTCCATGTCGCATAACTGACAGACACCGACAAAACACAGATGAGTCTAAAGGCGACGTTGCATAACCATACGTAGCATAGCATCGGAGTCAATTATCGAAAGGTCACAAATACATAAGCGCAGGAGTTTCGATAAAAATTAAACAAACAGTGGCTTTACATTCGCTACTATTGTTTTTATTGTTGGTTTTAAAAATTCGCTGTGTTGCTGACAACATTGTGAAAGAGAAGTGCTTTCAACAATTTGACGCGGCTATCTGGGAGGAGACTTAGTGGTCACTCGTCCACGGACCAATCTAGGCAAGCGCGGCTTAACATATAGACCACAATTAATGCTTTTGTTGATTTATGATGTGTCCCTTTATGAAGCAAATAACTTCCCCCAGTCTGGACGGAGCGGGAGTGTCAGACTTTTACTGGCTAAAACCTACCCATGTTCCTTCTTTTGCCCTTTATGTTCCGGGACCGCAGTATCTCTTTCGAACAGAATGAACCCCGGCAACAATGTGTCTTTATTTAGCAAAATATAGAAAAGCTCCATCTATGAGTTTGGAACTGCTTTATTTATAACTAACTTTACATTCACACCTTGACCCCTTAGAGATGGGAATGCATCGAAATTGAATCTATCGTTTTTGCTTGCTCCGTCTCATTTTATTCCACAGGCCTTAAACAGTGTAGGTTCCAAAGATTTTTCCTAAGCTAGTAATGTTCCGACGATTTTTTCTAAGCCTTTGATTTTTTTTTAAAACGTTGGGACACTAGGAATTTCTCATGTATCGTGGGTGCGTTAATTACGAAGGCTGAAGCCGGAGGATGCAAAAAAAACCAATTACTTTTAACTAATTTATTGAAAAAGATTACAATTATTTCTTAAGTCTAGAATTAGGTGATAAATGGTCGATGGTTGTACCAAGAATGCGTGGACGTGGAAGACGGTGTCGCAGTTCGGTCCCACGTTTTGGAAAATGCTGCGTCGACGCCTCGTGCAAGGGAATTGTCGCGATGCGCAATAATGGTGTCAAGTAGTCAGCATTCCGTGTGTTATACCGAATCGTAATATCGGCGTTTTCTATGTTACACCGTTACGTAACACCTTCCCCCTTAGAACAGCAACTATTTGTTAACGGCTGTTAAAAATGTTGTTGTGAGATAACTGGAGTCCATCTTTATTTCAGCTGGATGAATGTTCCTTCCTGGTTCCACTTCAGCATTCATGTCCTGGGCCGCCTCCATTTCCATGGGTGTAGAGTTGACCTTCTTGGTTTTATTTCTTAACCAATACCGGTATGTTAGGGCAATGGTTAATACGACTGCACTTAGTAGTATTAGGTATACAGGTATAGTAGTATGATAAATGCTTCCGTCGGAAATCTTGTTTAGTTTTACTGAGGGCTGCACTGAAACTTTCTTGTAACTCTCGTGAAGACTCTCCAGATTAATCGAGTTGAGCTGTACTAATGGTTCCCCAGTTCTTGAAATAGTGTTCTGGTCCAGTGATGTTTGGATTCTGAGAACATGTCCCTTAATTCGGTTGTCGACGTTAGCGATGGTGAATTCTGTAGTTTTTATCATACAATCTTGAGGTATCGTAGCTAAGTAACTTCCTTGAAGTGTTCTGAACTGTTCCTGTCCACAGGATATCTTTACTTTAGCTGGCATCGGAAAGCTTAGCGTGTAGTGTTTTTCATCGAGTAGTTCCAGAGCTTGCTTGTGTAGAGTGACCGGAGTTAATGTACAGGAGTTGAGATGCTGTTGAGTGATGAGCTGTTGCACGCAATCTGGTTTGTCTGTAATTTTGTAGCCAATTTCTTCTTCGCAGAGGTACCATGAGTTTAGCTTCGGACATTCTGTCTCTATGTACATAGAATATAATCCCTGAATTGCTATGTAAGGTGAGGTAGGGATAAGGGCCATATTATTTTTATTGGGAATTATGGATAACTTGTATAGGGTATAGGTTCTTGGTAAAGCAATCGGTACCTTTATGACTATAACTATTTTCTTATCAATATAATATGATCCTAACTTTAAAATGTTATAATATTCCCGAAGATCTATGTTAATGATCTCGTCCTTTGAATATAGTAATTCTAATTTTCTTATCATGTTTCTAAGATTACCTAAACTTATCGTAGAGTGGGTGGTGCTAGATGCACGCATAAAAGCTATCATAAGTTCTATCATTTAACTCGTCTGATAATGTCTCTATATTATCATTTAAAATTAGAAGGTGCTGTGCCAAATGGGCATATGTAACTAAATCTGCTTGTGTGGACATATCTTGTTTTATAATTTGGTTAAGTTTTCTAGCTATTATGTTCTGGTTGTCCACTATATTTTTTAACACGTTGGAGTGTTCTAACATCCATTCTTTAGTTAAGCTTATGTGACGGTTTAGTTCCGTTTCCAATTTATTTTCGTTACCTTCAAGAACTTGGATGGCATTATTATATTTTATTGCATCTGTGTAGTCTAGGTTGCCTGATATGCTTTTGATAACTGACCCTAATCCGTCAATGAGTCCTCGTTTGGCTCGACTAGGATTGAAGCTTTCTAGCTGCAGGGATATCTTTTCAAGCTTGTCCCCAAGGTAACTAATATGGGGTTCAAAGAGTGACAATGTTTTATTATTAATTAGTGGCCTGAATTCATTTAATTGTGACTTAACTAAATCAACCTTGGACTGAATATCTTCTAGATCAATGTGAAGGAGAAAAGAATGATAATGAGACACTATTTTTGTAGTTCCCAATTTAAAGGGAAGTAATCCGGGTCCGTCTTCCAGGGGATCAAGTAATATGTCCTCCGCTCGGACCAGGTGTAGCAATATCGTCAGTGGTATTCTGTAACAATTGTTTCGTGTTAGGTGTCCTTTTAAGACGTGATTTGGCAACGGGGCCACGCTTCTTTTTCGTGTATATGTGAATAGGTAGGTCGGCTAATACCGTGTCATGTGTGTAACGGGGTGCAAGTTTCTGTCTGCTAGCTAATGGATTCTTAATGAATACCTGTTGGTCTGGCTCGTATACCTTTTCAGGTTCCCTATCTTTATTCCTATTTTCTATTAACTCTGTTCGGTTGTGTAAAGAGGTTTCATTAATGGCCTCGTATAACCTAGACATCTTATCTCGATGGTCTTGCACGTATTGTTGAAGCAAGTGCACAGATAAGTCTATGTCTGAGGGATCCCGAGGGTCCGTATGACCGGTAACTACTTCAAGTGGTCTGCATTTCGTGAAACTGTGTATACTACTGTTATATGCCAATATTGCGTATGTCATAAGGTTTACAACTGGTTCAGTACGATGCTGTAATTTTAAAATTCTCAAATGTTCTAGTAAAGTGGAGTGTAAGCGCTCTACCATTCCGTTATCGTTGGGAGTATGAGCTAGGGTTTTATGGTGTTGAATTCTATGAACACGGGTAAATTCAGTAAATAGTTGGTTGGTAAATTCGGGTCCTTGATCTGTAACTATTGACACTGGAACACCGTGGTGAGAGCAGAATTTTAGAAGAGCTTGAACTACGCTAACTGCTGTGCCATCTCTGAGATGATATGCCTGAGCGTATTTAGAAAAAGCATCGATTATAGTCATATATTTCTCGCTTTGGGCTGTGAATAAGTCAAGGTGGACGGTATCAAAAGGTTTTGAAGGTGGTGGAACTGTGCAAAATTTCTGTTTAATCGGGTTTCGGTCATATTTAGCCTGCCCGCATATATTACATTCGCCTATATATTTCGAGATATGTTCTCTCATCTTTGGCCAATAGTATTTATGAGATAAGGCTAGGTAACACTCAGTTATACCGCGATGATTAGTTTTGCCTTCGTGGTATTTCTGAATGATCTCCTGTTGTCTCAGGTATTCTTTTACGTTTTCCACTTCAATCTTTGTTAGCACAAGATTCATAGCAGAGCTTCGGAACTTTTCTTGAATTATTGGGACTATTTTGTACATCGCTAATGGGGGATGTATTATAATACCTGTCTTAACTTTCGGGTTTGCAAATTCTTTAATAGCGTTTATTATGTCTTGTTCTAAGTTAGATTCTGAGAGTTGAATAGAAGTGCGGGTATGAGTTTCGAATGGCTTAGAAACTGCTGGGCGTTTCTTTATATCGCCTACTACTGTGAAACATATTTGCCTGTTAAATTTATTCAAGGGCTCATCCGAAATTGGTATTTCTAGTATTGGATTTTCGGCACTAGTATGAGCTGTGAGCGTGGAGGAACCTATTAGAGAAGGTGGTTTCTCAGATATATTAACTACGACAGAGCTTGTTTCTTCGTTGTTAATTTCGATTCGAGACAAGGCGTCTGCATTTGTGTTGCTTTTGCCCTGCTTGTAGACTACCGTATAATTATATTCACTAAGCTTAAGTCTCCAACGAGTTAACCTCGAACTGGGCTCTCTTAAGCTCATAATCCACTGTAAAGGTTTATGATCTGTAATAATTTTGAATTTTCGTCCGAATAAATATGGCCGAAAATATTTGGTTGCCCAGACTATAGCTAAAAGCTCCTTTTCTATTGTGCTATAGTTGATTTCGCTAGTGTTCAACGTGCGCGAGGCATAGGCTATAGGTTTATCTGACCCTACTGGCCCCTGTGAGAGTATGGCTCCTATTGCTAGGTTTGATGCATCTGTTGTAAGTAGGAAATCTTTATTAAAATCGGGATATTGTAATATCGGATCATTGGTTAACAATGTTTTACATTTTTCGAAACAGTTAACATAATTGATGTCGTCACATGTTATTTTTGACCCCTTTTTTAAACAATGTGTCATCGGCTTAGTGATTTTGGCAAAATCGGGGATGAACTTCCTGTAGTATCCTAGTAACCCTAAAAATCTTTTAATTTCTGTGGCTGTTCTAGGCAGTGGAAACTTCTGGATAGCTATAATTTTATCGGGGTTTGGTTTAATACCGTCTCTACTGATTATGTGGCCAAGATAAGCCGTTTCTAATTTTAGAAATTCCGACTTATCCATTTGGACTTTAAAGTTAGAGTCCCTGAGTCTTTTAAAAACCCTTTCTAAATTTATTATAATTATGTTCCTGTAAACTGGTGCTAAATACGATAATATCATCCAAATATACAAGACAGATAGAATTTTGGAGGTCCCTGAGGACATTGTCCATGACTCTTTGGAAAGTTGATGGTGAGTTTTTAAGTCCCATCGGCATGCGTAGAAACTCAAAATGGCCATGTTCTACGTTGAATGCAGTTTTAGATATATCGTTTGGGTTCATTTCAACTTGGTAAAAACCACTAGCTAAGTCTAGAGTTGTGAAATATTGGCAATTTCCTAATTTATCTAAAACATCTGTAATGTTGGGAATAGGGTATTTATCATCGATTGTTTTTTCGTTGAGCTTTCTGAAATCTACTACAATTCGCCATTTGACTTTACCGGATGCATCAGCTTTTTTTGGGACTACCCAGATGGGCGAGCTCCAAGCCGACTCTGAGGGACGGATAATTCCCTCTTCTAGCATTTTAGAAATTTGACTGCGCACCTCCTGGCGGTGTATAAAAGGATATCTGTAGGTTTTAGTATGAACTGGCACCTCATCCGTAGTACGAATACTGTGTTTTATTTTATTGGTGAAGCTAAGTGGTTCTCCCTCGATATAAAATATATCGGCATATTGTGAAACTAGAGACTTTAAATTGGCTCGCTCCTCTTCGTTTAAGTGATCAATGCGTAACCGAGATAATACTTCCTCTACCCGGGATTGAGCTGATTGTTGAGTGCACTCCATATTATATGTCTCCGCTTTAACGGGTTGGTCCATGGAAAAAATTAAATCATTACAGGTTGGATTGAAAATTTCTAGATAGCCACGATTATTTTTGATGCTCGTAATACACTCGTTTATGCAGCAATTTGATATTATCTGATCGGGAATTATAGCATCACCATCTCGTATATTAACCGGGACTTTGACTAACTTTGACGAATTTGCTGGGATTATGTCTTCATATAAATTGCAATTACGCGAATTATACATTGCTATAGGATTAACTGCAGTTTTTGTAACTAATTTATTATTTTTAAGATCAATATTCGATTCCCATTTATTTAATAGATCTAGACCAATCAAGCCATCAAAATAATCATGAAACCTGTAAATATAAAATGTTAAGTCGTTACTGTCGTTAAATTCCTGAAAACAAGGCAAGTTGATAGAATAATCATTACGGCTGGTGGCATGCACATTTGTCACCTCAAAAGGGTCGTAATTCCACGGTAAATGTGAGTAATGTTTCTTTACAGCTTCAGGACTTATGAAGGATTGGTTGGCGCCTGTATCAATAAGTAGTTTTAACGGTGGATCTGAAATAGCTATATAGGGTAGGTAACGTTGCGTTTGTAGATTGACCTCTATTTTAATACGCTTGTACTCGGACTCTTCTGAAAATTTTCCTGGCTAGGAGACGCTGATTTCGCGACGGTTTTCTCCTCAGGGATAGTCTGATTTTCATTTGAGCATGAAGCTAGCTGCTGGTTCATCAACGCGTCGTAATAAGAATAATCAGGCTGTCCGTAAAAATCATACAGATACTCGACCCTGTGACGACAAAACACTGCAACCCGGGTTACATTGTTTTATGGTAATACAACGTAAAATAATCTACACGATGTAAGCTTGGTACGGGTTCGATCTACTGTTAAATAACAGTTTCCATTGTCAAAATAACTCAATGTTTCACTTCACGGTGACCTAATATTCGCAAGAATTGTTTTTGCTAAACGCTGTACTCTAGATTGCAGCGTTTTACCGTGATAGTAGAAGGGTGTGCGGGCGCGCGGGGTGAGGCGTGGGCCGGCCTTGTATTTTGGTAAAACATTGCAAGCTTTGTTTGCTGCGTTTTGTCAAAATAATAATAAACAGCCAGCACTCGTTACGCGTATCGCATTGCATTAGTTTAGTGTTCATCTATCGCTTTATGCAGTTGGGTGGATGTGTGACAAATAGTTAGGTATAAATCAACAAAATGCCGAAATATGAACGTATAAAGAAGATGTGCAGTTTGGCAGTGCTAGGAAATAATTCATACAGTAAGCAGGTAAGTACCTAACGTTTTGTTTAAATTTATTTCTATGATAGGTTTGATAGGTAAACATAATTTCCTGACACTAAGGAGGTAAGTAGGTTCCTGAGTAACATAACATCCTATCCTACTTCCTATCTCACTGCGTCGGCCTACCTAGGTAGGTACGTGACAGTGCAGTTTAGGGCAGACGCAGAGTTGGCGAAGCTCAGTTCCAATACAGAAATTTATATCTGTAGTTCTGTAAATTTTGAAAACAAAATCCCGTGCACACAGCACATGATGACTACAGTTAGCTGTAAAATGCTTTGGTCGACGTCACTTTATTGGTAGGTTAAAAACAAAAAAACTCTAAAAAACTTGGGTTGGGTTGCAATGATCACATCTGGTGACCACCCATTTTGCGTTGAATAATAGTATTTTTTACGTCGAGTAATAGAAAGCACCGAGCCATATAAGTTTTTTAATCTAGCCGAGAATTGCAAGCATCGTTACGGCACTCGCGCGACCTGTCGCGTACTATATGACCAGTACTTATAATTGTTTTAAGTAAGGACTTACAGTACGATTTACATTGGTTTTTCGACGAATCAGCATATTTTGATAAAGTTCTCTTATTCCGTTCAGGCATGCAACAGTAGAGAGTAAACCTCTTAAAAATTTAACTTAATTATGAAATTAACTTTTGTTTGTGCTAGGATGGTTTTTACCTGTAAATATTTAAATGGATTCTGCATGTTTTGTTTCAGGATTACAGTATTCAAAATAGTCACTTTCGTTTACCATCGAACTGTAAAGAATACGAAGAAATTCCAATTGGTCAGACAAATTTAAAAAGCGACGTTACATCTACAATTGCACCTACTGGGATAATTGAAAACGACAATCACGAATCTAAAAATAATAAGGACGACTTACCACTAGCAAACAAGAAACATAATGAAGCCGCAAAACTACCTGTCGACCAATCTACTGAAATTTTAAAAATACAATCGGAAAAACACGGACTTTATGAAGTCAAATACATGTCAGCAGCAGTTCCTAACATGGAAAATAGTTTTGAAAACCAAAATTGTCACCTGGATGAAGTAAATGAAGATATTCATTATTCACCAAGGCATCTACAGCCTGATTTTGTGGAAATGAGAAATGTTACACCTACTAGAATAACAAACGAATATTTAAATTTCCAATCCCAAAATAATAATGACACGATAACCCCTGTAGAAGAACACAATCAATTTAGTTTAGAGCTGGAAAAGGATAGAATCATTGAAGACGAAGAAATGTCGACAGTAGTGAATTATTCTGAAAATAATCCTCAAAACTCAAACTTTCAACGGGATGAAGTAGCAGAAGATGAAATTATTGAACCGCAACCTGCAAAAAAGAAACGTATTAAAGATCCTGAAGATAGACTAAAAGCTAGCAAAGAGAAACATCCAATGGGCACTGCTTGTCAAGATAAATGCATAAGAAAGTGTACAGTAAATATTAATGAAGAACAAAGACAAACAATTTGGGATAACTACTGGAATATGGATATACAAAGAAGAAGAGATTTTATTTCGCGTAACGTTGAAAACAATAAAATTGCCATACGGTATTCTAACTCCACCAAGAGAAACCACACCTATACGTACAAATTACTTAATCATCGTGTATGCAAAACTATGTTCCTGAGGACTTTAGGCTACACTAATGATCAAGCAGTGCTAGCTGTATTGAAAGCAAATTTCAAGATGTCTAAAACTCCAGTTTCGGCGAAGATATCAGCAGCGCCAGATTTGAGAGGTCGACACAAACCAAAACATTCGTTTTCCGATGAATATACAAAAGATATAGATGACTTCATTGAACTATTCCATCCGGCATCATCTCATTATAGATTAGAGCATGCACCCAACAGACGATATTTGCCATCTGGACTGACGCTCTCTCAAATGTTTCTATTTCTAAAAGAATACTTAGAACGTCAAAACAAGCAGCCATGTAGCTGGTCTGCATTCCACAAGAGGATTAAAAGGAAAAACATTTCAACTCAGCAACCTGTACAAGATAAATGTCCAAAGTGTGAGGCTCATGACGTAGCTCACCCTAAACCTAAGCTACCTAGAGATGAAAATGTCACGAACCATTCATGCCATGAATGTAACTGTGAAGTTTGTTTTCTGTATCCGCAACATTTGGACAATAAAAATATTTCAAGAGCTCACATGAATGCGGACAGCAAAGATGCTGAAAAAGAGAACTCGGGGATCGCGATATTTACCGTAGATATGCAAAAATGTATAACCATGCCACAACTAAATAATAAAGATTTTTTCTTTAGCCGTAAACTGAACCTTTTCAATGAAACCTTTGCCGGGATAGGTAAAGGAAATAAGCCGGCGACGGCGATGTTGTGGCATGAAGGTGAATCAGGTCGAAAAGCATTTGATGTAGCAACAGCATATGTTCTGTTTCTAAAAATGTATTGCAGAGATTATAAAACTGTAATTTTATATGCAGACAATTGCAACGCGCAAAACAAAAATAAAATTTTATTCTCGGCGCTACTGAGATTAATCAACGATTGCTGCAATGAGATCAAAACTATCAAAATTGAATATCTCGAACCTGGTCATACTTACATGTCAGCTGACAGTGTTCATGGTGCCATAACCAATAAAATGAACAAGTCGGGTAATTTATATGATTTAAATGATTACGTTGAGACGTTTAAAAGGTCTCGAAAAAATTTGACTGCTCATGTACATGACCACAAAGAAGTTATGCTATTTAAAAGCGAACTGAAAACTGTTTTCCCTAGAAATTACAACATTTCCAGTTTTAAAATTGTAGAATTCCGTAGAGGCAAACCTAAACTGTTCGTAAAAAATAATTACCAAGCTGATGATTTCAAGGAGCTCGATGTATTGACTAAAGCGTTTAAGAAAGAAATCATGAATACTGTAGGAAAAGAAGTTGACATGTTTATGAATGTAGCAAGAAGAACTGAAGCAGAGGGTATTTCAAGAAAAAAGAAGGATGACTTAACAAAACTATTAAAATTTATGCCAAAATCCAGGCATCGCTTTTATGAAGATTTGCTGGTCAATGAAAATATCACCGAAGATTTGGACGAATCTGCTTCAGAAACTTTTAACTAAGCTTATTTTTATTCCTTTTTACTTTAAATTTCTTTTTTCAGTTCACTACTTTACAATAAAATTTTAACGTACCTACTTATGACCAATTTTTATTTTATTATTTTAACTTACAAATTTTAATAAGTATCAGTTTGAAAGAGTACATTTTGTTAATCTATACAATTTCTACAATATCATAAATACATTTATTTGTACTTTTGGTATGAGTTAATGCAGATAAAACACACAAGTCTATCTCTTCAAAACGCAGTAATCAACGATTACATTGTTATGTCACAACAAAGACGAATATTGGCTAGCTACATGCTGTTGTAACAAAACATATTTTTTAATATTTGTGAGGTTTCTTGATTAGATAGGATAATATGATGTTAAAATGAAATTGAGTAAATATTATGACAAATAAGTTACAAAAAGAACTATCCTATTATGTATACTGGATAAAATTTGGTAACGAGTTAAAGGCGTAAACTTTTAAACTCGTTTTTCTCAAATTGACGTCTGTTCAAAGTCATTTTCATAATAAGGTTCAAACATATCGGGATATTCGTAACACTCGTTAAAATTCATTTCCCTGCTCTTAAAATAATTAGATGGGGGTGGATTCCCTTGCCTAAACCAATCATTACCACGGAATGGCATTGGTCTTGGCACAAAATGGGATACACCACTCATTGGTTTTGGTGTATCACCTGAATTTGGCTTGTTAGATTGATTCCCGGGTGTATTATTTTGTGGATTATAATTAGAAGGACGCGCCCCGAATATCTGTTGCGTGCGCGACGGCCCATGCTGGTGTAACTGCTGTAGCTGGTTAAAACTTGGTCTCCACATTTGCGGTGGACGTTGTGGTGAAAATGGCAAAGGTATATTAGGTCGAGAAAGACCGGGCATGTTAAAATTGAATTGCCTCTGCATAGGTGCGGCAGCGTGCGGCATGACAGGATTGAAAGGTTTGATCGAAGTATTCGGTAACTGAGGTTGCGGCTTCTTAGCCGGTATTTGTTCATTGCGCTGTTGAAGATAAAGAGTGTTCATTTCCTCGTGAACAAACTCTAACGCTTTCTCAATCGTGTCCGGTCGCATGCATCTAATACGTGAACCTAAGGGATCACGAAGGCCTCGTAGGTATGATTGAAGAGTTAGTTTTTTATACAGGGAACGCTTTGAGTCTATTGTACTTTGAACAGTTTCGTGTA
This sequence comes from Ochropleura plecta, assembly GCA_905475445.1. NCBI lineage: Eukaryota > Metazoa > Arthropoda > Insecta > Lepidoptera > Noctuidae > Ochropleura > Ochropleura plecta. The sequence goes on along the minus strand of FR997725.1, from coordinate 17,872,571 downwards.
ATGTGACATATGTCATAATAGTGGAAAATAAAGTTTGACATTTTTCGTAATACTCCTGAGGTGTGGAAGAACCTTGAGTTAATAATGCCATGTCGTTATAAAGCGAGGTCTCATCGCGTTGATCGGAAAAGTTATTCACTAATGAATTGCGTATATGCCTTCCCAGTTCTCCGGTACACCATTAGTGTTAATCAAACGAGCTGCAGGTCCAGTGACCTTATTAAGAATACCATTTAGAAGCGCTAAGTTTATTAATTCGCGCCCTGGTTCGTTCGACACATAAGCTTGAACTAATTGATCGCATAGTTTAATAAATCTGGTTAGGATATTAGCATTACCGTCGAATTCGGGAACTATGCGTAAAGCCTTATATACTTCGTCTATAGCTGACATTTCTATTAGTGGCTCACTACTATCTAGTTGTCTAAATGAATCTACTAAATCTGATCTGGATGATCTATCTAACCTAGGGGTCCTCGATTGCCTGGGATGGAAAATCTTGGATACTATATTAACACACTAAGAATACGGGAAAGCAACTCAAGAACTATTCTAGAGTACTTACATATACATAACTGGTCTCTCTGCGGTATCTATGTCTTGATACACCTCCTGGCCGCAGCTTCTGTAGATCCGGATACTCTGGTTCGGTGGTGAGTAGCCACCCGGGTGACCCGCGAGTCGCGATCTTATTCTCGATCCTAGACAATTACTCCCGCGAACCGGCCCGCGAGTATCCTACCGACTGCGCCAATTACGAAGGCTGAAGCCGGAGGATGCAAAAAAAACCAATTACTTTTAACTAATTTATTGAAAAAGATTACAATTATTTCTTAAGTCTAGAATTAGGTGATAAATGGTCGATGGTTGTACCAAGAATGCGTGGACGTGGAAGACGGTGTCGCAGTTCGGTCCCACGTTTTGGAAAATGCTGCGTCGACGCCTCGTGCAAGGGAATTGTCGCGATGCGCAATAATGGTGTCAAGTAGTCAGCATTCCGTGTGTTATACCGAATCGTAATATCGGCGTTTTCTATGTTACACCGTTACGTAACACGTTTACAAACATTTAAACTCACATACACAAACAGCCAGACCCGAAACAACTATCTGCAGCTCATACAAATATTTGTTCCGTGCAGGATCAAACCCGCGACACGCAGCGCAGCATTCGATCGCTCAGCCACTGCGCCAACCGTGCCGTCAAATATATTGTTGTTTGATTATGTTCAGCATAAGTGATATAAACTCATGTTTCATAAACACAAAGTCACGAACAATCTATGTTTTGTAATCTAGCATAATAAAGCTACTTGAACTTACTTCAATGTTAAAAAATCGAGATCTGTTTAAATTCGTTAACTGTTCAAAAGGCGTATCTCAGGGTTCATCATTGATCCATTGCTATTGATATCAATAGTCTAATAAAAATACCAATCTACTGATGATAAAATACAGTAACCACAGAATGGAGAAAACTGCGAGAACTTGTTTCCCTATCCAACCTATTTGTTAACTTGCTGAAAATCTCCCACCTGGATGCGAATTGCGATGGCTGACCTGGAAGTCGGACACAGATTGGCTAAAGCAATGAAAATCTGTTCAGGTGGTGTCGTGGAGTCATTCATAGATGACTCTACCATGGGAGTGTAATTGTGGTGTTGCCACCAAAACGATGGGACATTTGACATCGTGTAACGCCTAACCTGGTAACAGTTACACTGTAACTGTTAAAGTCACAGGATAACAAGCAAAATTTTGGGCTGACTTAATTTAGATTATCATCGACACGCTAAGAATTCTTAATTATTTCTTATTTGTTTTATTAATTCTTAGTTTTTGTTAATTAAACACAGAAGGTAACAGTAACTTAACCTTTTTATTTATCTCTTACAGAAGAATTAACTACGTCGTCCGCCTCTATCTCTGTCATCTCCACAAGCTTTAGAGCGACTTCTTCTAATTGCTTATTTTTTGACAACAACTCGTTATTCTTTTTCTTCATGTACCTTAGTTTTTCCTTCAAAATGAAGATACTTTGCAGATTTTGCCCCAACTTTTCTCTTTGGGTCTCATCTTTTCTGCGTCTCTTTGATCGAGGACCGTCTTTTATGTACCATATTCTTGTGTTTCCCTCTTTCCCTCTTTGTGTCGTAGTTATTTTGAACATGGCTTTTTCATTATATATATTTGTGAACATATGGAGAACATCCATGTACGTTTCTTTTGCAAGAGTTTCGATGTATTTCGGAAAGTGGGGCTGCGTCATATATTTGTCTATGTTGTATTTATGTACGTATTCATGTTTGGTGTACGTGTCACCAGATCTTCTGTTAGCGAGTTCATGAATTAACTCCACATCAAAATCTTCGTTTCCTAAATCTTGTGTGTCGCTGTAACAAATGTAAAGTAGAAGTTAGTGTGTACATTTTGAAAGAGCTTGTTGCGAATGTATTCTATAAAGCTATATATAGACTTCAAAATTAGTAAGACTAAATTCTAGTTACGAAGAAACTATTCGTAATTTGATATACATATACGTAAACACACATTTATTATATAATTGTATTTGTTTAAGTTAGAGCTTATTGTTTTACACACTGTGTGTAGGTCTCTTATCAATCTCTCCTATCGCAGGTCTGCTGGAAGAGATTTCTAAATGAAATAAGTAGTACCTTTGTGCACTTTTGTCTGTATGTATTTTTCCATTTTATGGGTTCTGTGTGTACATATTTAAATAAATAAATAAGAAAAGGTTTCATAATATATGTAATTCTCACCTAGCTGTTACATCTTCACTAGTTTGTATCTCTTTATCCACACCATCTTTCAGTCCGGTGATCAAATTATCATTCACAACGAAACCCGTAACATTTCCATCCTTCATATACACGTCGAAAACTGGCAGTAATGAATGTGCTGTACTGGCATTGCCATTTGCACTAACTTCTGTTTGAGCCACAGCTTCCTGAGAACTTTCTTCATTTACCTCATCATCTAAATATTCTACTTCATTATAATTTTCTCCAACTACTTCGGTTGTACATTCTTCACGATTTTCTTCTTCGACAATTTCCTGAGTATTGTCAAAATCATTCAGAATTACACTTTGGTCATCCTCAATAATTTGCAGTTCAACTGCTTCTACTAAAGAATGATCATGTTCTGTATATTCTTGCACTAAGTTTTGCGTTTCATCGACATCATCAGTGACAACCGTTTCGTAGGCAATATTGTCAATATCGTTTTCTTCAACATCGGTAACTTGACCGTCATTCATGATTTGAACGAGTTCATCACTAATATTTTCATGGTTATCATCATGACAATATTCTATTGTGTAGCTCAAGTTTTCGATTGCATTTTGTGCCAGTAAATGTATATCTTCGTCTAAATGTTCAACTGTTTGAATATGTACAGATTCATTTCCAGGTTCTGATTTAATCACAGTCCTAAAAACAAATAACAAGAATAGTTACTCTAAGTTCAGTTAATAGGTTAAAATGAGAGTTCATCAACTAACTGTAATCTACCTATTAGGCAATACCGGTACACATTGGTCTGCAATCCATGAGTTTTTTTTCATTTCGCTTTTGTTGGAAATGGAATCTTGTAAATGCTTCACACTCTGCAATGTTTCATTGCTGTAGTTACTCTCTTTATGCTCGTTTTTAATTTTTACTCGTTTGATATCTTCAGAAGACATCCCTTCTTCATTTGTTTTTGATCCTATAGATTTGAAATCAAGTATTAATGTGAAGTGTTAATAATATTTAATTATAGGGAGTAAGCAAGTAAAGCATTTTTTATTATGTATTTATACTTTTTTATTTATAACAATGTAGTAAAGAAATTATTATAATATCTTGCGAGTTTTTGGTGAATGAAATGGAAGACAAACTCAAAACGCATCGTCTGAGATAATGCCGTTAGTGACGTCAAAATCCATGTGTCAAAGAAACACTTTTATTTGAAAATTTCCTAAAAATTCTCTTATTTTTGACGTGATAACGTCTTTAAAATCGTTTTAGTCGGGTGACATGTTCAGAAACTTGTGTCACACCAAAACCTCACAAGCGACATTTCATAAAGATGGTAGCGCCATCTGTTACTTGGCTCGAAAAAAAAACTTTAAATTAGTACTTAATTTCATTTTAGATGTCACTACTGGTGATAACTTATATCACCAATAAGACGTTATCACGTAAACATCTCGATCGTAAACCTACTTTACAAACAACCAATTTTTTTTATTATAATATTAATACATGCATCCCTATTTTGGTACTTGGTACGGACATGTTACTTACGTCTTTTAATAGGTGGAGGAGTTTTGTTTGGTTTTAATCTTTCCAGGTTTTGAATAGCTTGCCTGCGCTTTACCTTCTTAGTTGCTTCCATTGCATCATCATCAGTGTCTGAGGGACAGTTGGCTTCTTATACATTTGGTTACTTGTATTTAGTATGCTCAGCATATTTTGAAAGGAGTTTTTTGACGTGATAACGTCTTTAAAATCGTTTTAGTCGGGTGACATGTTCAGAAACTTGTGTCACACCAAAACCTCACAAGCGACATTTCATAAAGCGCCATCTGTTACTTGGCTCGAAAAAAAAACTTTAAATTAGTACTTAATTTCATTTTAGATGTCACTACTGGTGATAACTTATATCACCAATAAGACGTTATCACGTAAACATCTCGATCGTAAACCTACTTTACAAACAACCAATTTTTTTTTAATGTAGTTTTAACATTTGTTTTTAAGTGCATGGTTCTTTGAACGCCGACGACGCCCGACAACTCTTGATACTTTTCGAGCGTCGTCGTAAAGCGCGCTCGCGCATTTTTTTTCTAAACGTTGCCCCACATTAGGAATTTCTCCTGTAACATGGTTACTTTTACGAACATTTAAAGTGACATACACTAACAGCCAAACCCGAAGCAACTACTGTGCGGGGATCAAACGCGCGACACGCAACCCAGCAGTCGAACGCTTAGCCAGTGCGCCAACCCTGCCGTGATGCTCTTTTTAAATTGATATCTTATAATTATTACAAACAATATTCTACTGCCCTACTTTCAGAATATGCTGCACTAATTGAAATACCAACGAAATATATCCTTTCTTGTCTATAACTCACTTTTAGGCAGACTACCCTGCCTAAGTGGCAGAAGATAAAGTACTTACGTTCTTGCAACTGCTCTGCCAGTTCAGGCCAGTTAGTGGTCACTCGTCCACGGACCAATCTAGGCAAGCGCGGCTTAACATATAGACCACAATTAATGCTTTTGTTGATTTATGATGTGTCCCTTTATGAAGCAAATAACTTCCCCCAGTCTGGACGGAGCGGGAGTGTCAGACTTTTACTGGCTAAAACCTACCCATGTTCCTTCTTTTGCCCTTTATGTTCCGGGACCGCAGTATCTCTTTCGAACAGAATGAACCCCGGCAACAATGTGTCTTTATTTAGCAAAATATAGAAAAGCTCCATCTATGAGTTTGGAACTGCTTTATTTATAACTAACTTTACATTCACACCTTGACCCCTTAGAGATGGGAATGCATCGAAATTGAATCTATCGTTTTTGCTTGCTCCGTCTCATTTTATTCCACAGGCCTTAAACAGTGTAGGTTCCAAAGATTTTTCCTAAGCTAGTAATGTTCCGACGATTTTTTCTAAGCCTTTGATTTTTTTTTAAAACGTTGGGACACTAGGAATTTCTCATGTATCGTGGGTGCGTTAATTACGAAGGCTGAAGCCGGAGGATGCAAAAAAAACCAATTACTTTTAACTAATTTATTGAAAAAGATTACAATTATTTCTTAAGTCTAGAATTAGGTGATAAATGGTCGATGGTTGTACCAAGAATGCGTGGACGTGGAAGACGGTGTCGCAGTTCGGTCCCACGTTTTGGAAAATGCTGCGTCGACGCCTCGTGCAAGGGAATTGTCGCGATGCGCAATAATGGTGTCAAGTAGTCAGCATTCCGTGTGTTATACCGAATCGTAATATCGGCGTTTTCTATGTTACACCGTTACGTAACACCTTCCCCCTTAGAACAGCAACTATTTGTTAACGGCTGTTAAAAATGTTGTTGTGAGATAACTGGAGTCCATCTTTATTTCAGCTGGATGAATGTTCCTTCCTGGTTCCACTTCAGCATTCATGTCCTGGGCCGCCTCCATTTCCATGGGTGTAGAGTTGACCTTCTTGGTTTTATTTCTTAACCAATACCGGTATGTTAGGGCAATGGTTAATACGACTGCACTTAGTAGTATTAGGTATACAGGTATAGTAGTATGATAAATGCTTCCGTCGGAAATCTTGTTTAGTTTTACTGAGGGCTGCACTGAAACTTTCTTGTAACTCTCGTGAAGACTCTCCAGATTAATCGAGTTGAGCTGTACTAATGGTTCCCCAGTTCTTGAAATAGTGTTCTGGTCCAGTGATGTTTGGATTCTGAGAACATGTCCCTTAATTCGGTTGTCGACGTTAGCGATGGTGAATTCTGTAGTTTTTATCATACAATCTTGAGGTATCGTAGCTAAGTAACTTCCTTGAAGTGTTCTGAACTGTTCCTGTCCACAGGATATCTTTACTTTAGCTGGCATCGGAAAGCTTAGCGTGTAGTGTTTTTCATCGAGTAGTTCCAGAGCTTGCTTGTGTAGAGTGACCGGAGTTAATGTACAGGAGTTGAGATGCTGTTGAGTGATGAGCTGTTGCACGCAATCTGGTTTGTCTGTAATTTTGTAGCCAATTTCTTCTTCGCAGAGGTACCATGAGTTTAGCTTCGGACATTCTGTCTCTATGTACATAGAATATAATCCCTGAATTGCTATGTAAGGTGAGGTAGGGATAAGGGCCATATTATTTTTATTGGGAATTATGGATAACTTGTATAGGGTATAGGTTCTTGGTAAAGCAATCGGTACCTTTATGACTATAACTATTTTCTTATCAATATAATATGATCCTAACTTTAAAATGTTATAATATTCCCGAAGATCTATGTTAATGATCTCGTCCTTTGAATATAGTAATTCTAATTTTCTTATCATGTTTCTAAGATTACCTAAACTTATCGTAGAGTGGGTGGTGCTAGATGCACGCATAAAAGCTATCATAAGTTCTATCATTTAACTCGTCTGATAATGTCTCTATATTATCATTTAAAATTAGAAGGTGCTGTGCCAAATGGGCATATGTAACTAAATCTGCTTGTGTGGACATATCTTGTTTTATAATTTGGTTAAGTTTTCTAGCTATTATGTTCTGGTTGTCCACTATATTTTTTAACACGTTGGAGTGTTCTAACATCCATTCTTTAGTTAAGCTTATGTGACGGTTTAGTTCCGTTTCCAATTTATTTTCGTTACCTTCAAGAACTTGGATGGCATTATTATATTTTATTGCATCTGTGTAGTCTAGGTTGCCTGATATGCTTTTGATAACTGACCCTAATCCGTCAATGAGTCCTCGTTTGGCTCGACTAGGATTGAAGCTTTCTAGCTGCAGGGATATCTTTTCAAGCTTGTCCCCAAGGTAACTAATATGGGGTTCAAAGAGTGACAATGTTTTATTATTAATTAGTGGCCTGAATTCATTTAATTGTGACTTAACTAAATCAACCTTGGACTGAATATCTTCTAGATCAATGTGAAGGAGAAAAGAATGATAATGAGACACTATTTTTGTAGTTCCCAATTTAAAGGGAAGTAATCCGGGTCCGTCTTCCAGGGGATCAAGTAATATGTCCTCCGCTCGGACCAGGTGTAGCAATATCGTCAGTGGTATTCTGTAACAATTGTTTCGTGTTAGGTGTCCTTTTAAGACGTGATTTGGCAACGGGGCCACGCTTCTTTTTCGTGTATATGTGAATAGGTAGGTCGGCTAATACCGTGTCATGTGTGTAACGGGGTGCAAGTTTCTGTCTGCTAGCTAATGGATTCTTAATGAATACCTGTTGGTCTGGCTCGTATACCTTTTCAGGTTCCCTATCTTTATTCCTATTTTCTATTAACTCTGTTCGGTTGTGTAAAGAGGTTTCATTAATGGCCTCGTATAACCTAGACATCTTATCTCGATGGTCTTGCACGTATTGTTGAAGCAAGTGCACAGATAAGTCTATGTCTGAGGGATCCCGAGGGTCCGTATGACCGGTAACTACTTCAAGTGGTCTGCATTTCGTGAAACTGTGTATACTACTGTTATATGCCAATATTGCGTATGTCATAAGGTTTACAACTGGTTCAGTACGATGCTGTAATTTTAAAATTCTCAAATGTTCTAGTAAAGTGGAGTGTAAGCGCTCTACCATTCCGTTATCGTTGGGAGTATGAGCTAGGGTTTTATGGTGTTGAATTCTATGAACACGGGTAAATTCAGTAAATAGTTGGTTGGTAAATTCGGGTCCTTGATCTGTAACTATTGACACTGGAACACCGTGGTGAGAGCAGAATTTTAGAAGAGCTTGAACTACGCTAACTGCTGTGCCATCTCTGAGATGATATGCCTGAGCGTATTTAGAAAAAGCATCGATTATAGTCATATATTTCTCGCTTTGGGCTGTGAATAAGTCAAGGTGGACGGTATCAAAAGGTTTTGAAGGTGGTGGAACTGTGCAAAATTTCTGTTTAATCGGGTTTCGGTCATATTTAGCCTGCCCGCATATATTACATTCGCCTATATATTTCGAGATATGTTCTCTCATCTTTGGCCAATAGTATTTATGAGATAAGGCTAGGTAACACTCAGTTATACCGCGATGATTAGTTTTGCCTTCGTGGTATTTCTGAATGATCTCCTGTTGTCTCAGGTATTCTTTTACGTTTTCCACTTCAATCTTTGTTAGCACAAGATTCATAGCAGAGCTTCGGAACTTTTCTTGAATTATTGGGACTATTTTGTACATCGCTAATGGGGGATGTATTATAATACCTGTCTTAACTTTCGGGTTTGCAAATTCTTTAATAGCGTTTATTATGTCTTGTTCTAAGTTAGATTCTGAGAGTTGAATAGAAGTGCGGGTATGAGTTTCGAATGGCTTAGAAACTGCTGGGCGTTTCTTTATATCGCCTACTACTGTGAAACATATTTGCCTGTTAAATTTATTCAAGGGCTCATCCGAAATTGGTATTTCTAGTATTGGATTTTCGGCACTAGTATGAGCTGTGAGCGTGGAGGAACCTATTAGAGAAGGTGGTTTCTCAGATATATTAACTACGACAGAGCTTGTTTCTTCGTTGTTAATTTCGATTCGAGACAAGGCGTCTGCATTTGTGTTGCTTTTGCCCTGCTTGTAGACTACCGTATAATTATATTCACTAAGCTTAAGTCTCCAACGAGTTAACCTCGAACTGGGCTCTCTTAAGCTCATAATCCACTGTAAAGGTTTATGATCTGTAATAATTTTGAATTTTCGTCCGAATAAATATGGCCGAAAATATTTGGTTGCCCAGACTATAGCTAAAAGCTCCTTTTCTATTGTGCTATAGTTGATTTCGCTAGTGTTCAACGTGCGCGAGGCATAGGCTATAGGTTTATCTGACCCTACTGGCCCCTGTGAGAGTATGGCTCCTATTGCTAGGTTTGATGCATCTGTTGTAAGTAGGAAATCTTTATTAAAATCGGGATATTGTAATATCGGATCATTGGTTAACAATGTTTTACATTTTTCGAAACAGTTAACATAATTGATGTCGTCACATGTTATTTTTGACCCCTTTTTTAAACAATGTGTCATCGGCTTAGTGATTTTGGCAAAATCGGGGATGAACTTCCTGTAGTATCCTAGTAACCCTAAAAATCTTTTAATTTCTGTGGCTGTTCTAGGCAGTGGAAACTTCTGGATAGCTATAATTTTATCGGGGTTTGGTTTAATACCGTCTCTACTGATTATGTGGCCAAGATAAGCCGTTTCTAATTTTAGAAATTCCGACTTATCCATTTGGACTTTAAAGTTAGAGTCCCTGAGTCTTTTAAAAACCCTTTCTAAATTTATTATAATTATGTTCCTGTAAACTGGTGCTAAATACGATAATATCATCCAAATATACAAGACAGATAGAATTTTGGAGGTCCCTGAGGACATTGTCCATGACTCTTTGGAAAGTTGATGGTGAGTTTTTAAGTCCCATCGGCATGCGTAGAAACTCAAAATGGCCATGTTCTACGTTGAATGCAGTTTTAGATATATCGTTTGGGTTCATTTCAACTTGGTAAAAACCACTAGCTAAGTCTAGAGTTGTGAAATATTGGCAATTTCCTAATTTATCTAAAACATCTGTAATGTTGGGAATAGGGTATTTATCATCGATTGTTTTTTCGTTGAGCTTTCTGAAATCTACTACAATTCGCCATTTGACTTTACCGGATGCATCAGCTTTTTTTGGGACTACCCAGATGGGCGAGCTCCAAGCCGACTCTGAGGGACGGATAATTCCCTCTTCTAGCATTTTAGAAATTTGACTGCGCACCTCCTGGCGGTGTATAAAAGGATATCTGTAGGTTTTAGTATGAACTGGCACCTCATCCGTAGTACGAATACTGTGTTTTATTTTATTGGTGAAGCTAAGTGGTTCTCCCTCGATATAAAATATATCGGCATATTGTGAAACTAGAGACTTTAAATTGGCTCGCTCCTCTTCGTTTAAGTGATCAATGCGTAACCGAGATAATACTTCCTCTACCCGGGATTGAGCTGATTGTTGAGTGCACTCCATATTATATGTCTCCGCTTTAACGGGTTGGTCCATGGAAAAAATTAAATCATTACAGGTTGGATTGAAAATTTCTAGATAGCCACGATTATTTTTGATGCTCGTAATACACTCGTTTATGCAGCAATTTGATATTATCTGATCGGGAATTATAGCATCACCATCTCGTATATTAACCGGGACTTTGACTAACTTTGACGAATTTGCTGGGATTATGTCTTCATATAAATTGCAATTACGCGAATTATACATTGCTATAGGATTAACTGCAGTTTTTGTAACTAATTTATTATTTTTAAGATCAATATTCGATTCCCATTTATTTAATAGATCTAGACCAATCAAGCCATCAAAATAATCATGAAACCTGTAAATATAAAATGTTAAGTCGTTACTGTCGTTAAATTCCTGAAAACAAGGCAAGTTGATAGAATAATCATTACGGCTGGTGGCATGCACATTTGTCACCTCAAAAGGGTCGTAATTCCACGGTAAATGTGAGTAATGTTTCTTTACAGCTTCAGGACTTATGAAGGATTGGTTGGCGCCTGTATCAATAAGTAGTTTTAACGGTGGATCTGAAATAGCTATATAGGGTAGGTAACGTTGCGTTTGTAGATTGACCTCTATTTTAATACGCTTGTACTCGGACTCTTCTGAAAATTTTCCTGGCTAGGAGACGCTGATTTCGCGACGGTTTTCTCCTCAGGGATAGTCTGATTTTCATTTGAGCATGAAGCTAGCTGCTGGTTCATCAACGCGTCGTAATAAGAATAATCAGGCTGTCCGTAAAAATCATACAGATACTCGACCCTGTGACGACAAAACACTGCAACCCGGGTTACATTGTTTTATGGTAATACAACGTAAAATAATCTACACGATGTAAGCTTGGTACGGGTTCGATCTACTGTTAAATAACAGTTTCCATTGTCAAAATAACTCAATGTTTCACTTCACGGTGACCTAATATTCGCAAGAATTGTTTTTGCTAAACGCTGTACTCTAGATTGCAGCGTTTTACCGTGATAGTAGAAGGGTGTGCGGGCGCGCGGGGTGAGGCGTGGGCCGGCCTTGTATTTTGGTAAAACATTGCAAGCTTTGTTTGCTGCGTTTTGTCAAAATAATAATAAACAGCCAGCACTCGTTACGCGTATCGCATTGCATTAGTTTAGTGTTCATCTATCGCTTTATGCAGTTGGGTGGATGTGTGACAAATAGTTAGGTATAAATCAACAAAATGCCGAAATATGAACGTATAAAGAAGATGTGCAGTTTGGCAGTGCTAGGAAATAATTCATACAGTAAGCAGGTAAGTACCTAACGTTTTGTTTAAATTTATTTCTATGATAGGTTTGATAGGTAAACATAATTTCCTGACACTAAGGAGGTAAGTAGGTTCCTGAGTAACATAACATCCTATCCTACTTCCTATCTCACTGCGTCGGCCTACCTAGGTAGGTACGTGACAGTGCAGTTTAGGGCAGACGCAGAGTTGGCGAAGCTCAGTTCCAATACAGAAATTTATATCTGTAGTTCTGTAAATTTTGAAAACAAAATCCCGTGCACACAGCACATGATGACTACAGTTAGCTGTAAAATGCTTTGGTCGACGTCACTTTATTGGTAGGTTAAAAACAAAAAAACTCTAAAAAACTTGGGTTGGGTTGCAATGATCACATCTGGTGACCACCCATTTTGCGTTGAATAATAGTATTTTTTACGTCGAGTAATAGAAAGCACCGAGCCATATAAGTTTTTTAATCTAGCCGAGAATTGCAAGCATCGTTACGGCACTCGCGCGACCTGTCGCGTACTATATGACCAGTACTTATAATTGTTTTAAGTAAGGACTTACAGTACGATTTACATTGGTTTTTCGACGAATCAGCATATTTTGATAAAGTTCTCTTATTCCGTTCAGGCATGCAACAGTAGAGAGTAAACCTCTTAAAAATTTAACTTAATTATGAAATTAACTTTTGTTTGTGCTAGGATGGTTTTTACCTGTAAATATTTAAATGGATTCTGCATGTTTTGTTTCAGGATTACAGTATTCAAAATAGTCACTTTCGTTTACCATCGAACTGTAAAGAATACGAAGAAATTCCAATTGGTCAGACAAATTTAAAAAGCGACGTTACATCTACAATTGCACCTACTGGGATAATTGAAAACGACAATCACGAATCTAAAAATAATAAGGACGACTTACCACTAGCAAACAAGAAACATAATGAAGCCGCAAAACTACCTGTCGACCAATCTACTGAAATTTTAAAAATACAATCGGAAAAACACGGACTTTATGAAGTCAAATACATGTCAGCAGCAGTTCCTAACATGGAAAATAGTTTTGAAAACCAAAATTGTCACCTGGATGAAGTAAATGAAGATATTCATTATTCACCAAGGCATCTACAGCCTGATTTTGTGGAAATGAGAAATGTTACACCTACTAGAATAACAAACGAATATTTAAATTTCCAATCCCAAAATAATAATGACACGATAACCCCTGTAGAAGAACACAATCAATTTAGTTTAGAGCTGGAAAAGGATAGAATCATTGAAGACGAAGAAATGTCGACAGTAGTGAATTATTCTGAAAATAATCCTCAAAACTCAAACTTTCAACGGGATGAAGTAGCAGAAGATGAAATTATTGAACCGCAACCTGCAAAAAAGAAACGTATTAAAGATCCTGAAGATAGACTAAAAGCTAGCAAAGAGAAACATCCAATGGGCACTGCTTGTCAAGATAAATGCATAAGAAAGTGTACAGTAAATATTAATGAAGAACAAAGACAAACAATTTGGGATAACTACTGGAATATGGATATACAAAGAAGAAGAGATTTTATTTCGCGTAACGTTGAAAACAATAAAATTGCCATACGGTATTCTAACTCCACCAAGAGAAACCACACCTATACGTACAAATTACTTAATCATCGTGTATGCAAAACTATGTTCCTGAGGACTTTAGGCTACACTAATGATCAAGCAGTGCTAGCTGTATTGAAAGCAAATTTCAAGATGTCTAAAACTCCAGTTTCGGCGAAGATATCAGCAGCGCCAGATTTGAGAGGTCGACACAAACCAAAACATTCGTTTTCCGATGAATATACAAAAGATATAGATGACTTCATTGAACTATTCCATCCGGCATCATCTCATTATAGATTAGAGCATGCACCCAACAGACGATATTTGCCATCTGGACTGACGCTCTCTCAAATGTTTCTATTTCTAAAAGAATACTTAGAACGTCAAAACAAGCAGCCATGTAGCTGGTCTGCATTCCACAAGAGGATTAAAAGGAAAAACATTTCAACTCAGCAACCTGTACAAGATAAATGTCCAAAGTGTGAGGCTCATGACGTAGCTCACCCTAAACCTAAGCTACCTAGAGATGAAAATGTCACGAACCATTCATGCCATGAATGTAACTGTGAAGTTTGTTTTCTGTATCCGCAACATTTGGACAATAAAAATATTTCAAGAGCTCACATGAATGCGGACAGCAAAGATGCTGAAAAAGAGAACTCGGGGATCGCGATATTTACCGTAGATATGCAAAAATGTATAACCATGCCACAACTAAATAATAAAGATTTTTTCTTTAGCCGTAAACTGAACCTTTTCAATGAAACCTTTGCCGGGATAGGTAAAGGAAATAAGCCGGCGACGGCGATGTTGTGGCATGAAGGTGAATCAGGTCGAAAAGCATTTGATGTAGCAACAGCATATGTTCTGTTTCTAAAAATGTATTGCAGAGATTATAAAACTGTAATTTTATATGCAGACAATTGCAACGCGCAAAACAAAAATAAAATTTTATTCTCGGCGCTACTGAGATTAATCAACGATTGCTGCAATGAGATCAAAACTATCAAAATTGAATATCTCGAACCTGGTCATACTTACATGTCAGCTGACAGTGTTCATGGTGCCATAACCAATAAAATGAACAAGTCGGGTAATTTATATGATTTAAATGATTACGTTGAGACGTTTAAAAGGTCTCGAAAAAATTTGACTGCTCATGTACATGACCACAAAGAAGTTATGCTATTTAAAAGCGAACTGAAAACTGTTTTCCCTAGAAATTACAACATTTCCAGTTTTAAAATTGTAGAATTCCGTAGAGGCAAACCTAAACTGTTCGTAAAAAATAATTACCAAGCTGATGATTTCAAGGAGCTCGATGTATTGACTAAAGCGTTTAAGAAAGAAATCATGAATACTGTAGGAAAAGAAGTTGACATGTTTATGAATGTAGCAAGAAGAACTGAAGCAGAGGGTATTTCAAGAAAAAAGAAGGATGACTTAACAAAACTATTAAAATTTATGCCAAAATCCAGGCATCGCTTTTATGAAGATTTGCTGGTCAATGAAAATATCACCGAAGATTTGGACGAATCTGCTTCAGAAACTTTTAACTAAGCTTATTTTTATTCCTTTTTACTTTAAATTTCTTTTTTCAGTTCACTACTTTACAATAAAATTTTAACGTACCTACTTAAGACCAATTTTTATTTTATTATTTTAACTTACAAATTTTAATAAGTATCAGTTTGAAAGAGTACATTTTGTTAATCTATACAATTTCTACAATATCATAAATACATTTATTTGTACTTTTGGTATGAGTTAATGCAGATAAAACACACAAGTCTATCTCTTCAAAACGCAGTAATCAACGATTACATTGTTATGTCACAACAAAGACGAATATTGGCTAGCTACATGCTGTTGTAACAAAACATATTTTTTAATATTTGTGAGGTTTCTTGATTAGATAGGATAATATGATGTTAAAATGAAATTGAGTAAATATTATGACAAATAAGTTACAAAAAGAACTATCCTATTATGTATACTGGATAAAATTTGGTAACGAGTTAAAGGCGTAAACTTTTAAACTCGTTTTTCTCAAATTGACGTCTGTTCAAAGTCATTTTCATAATAAGGTTCAAACATATCGGGATATTCGTAACACTCGTTAAAATTCATTTCCCTGCTCTTAAAATAATTAGATGGGGGTGGATTCCCTTGCCTAAACCAATCATTACCACGGAATGGCATTGGTCTTGGCACAAAATGGGATACACCACTCATTGGTTTTGGTGTATCACCTGAATTTGGCTTGTTAGATTGATTCCCGGGTGTATTATTTTGTGGATTATAATTAGAAGGACGCGCCCCGAATATCTGTTGCGTGCGCGACGGCCCATGCTGGTGTAACTGCTGTAGCTGGTTAAAACTTGGTCTCCACATTTGCGGTGGACGTTGTGGTGAAAATGGCAAAGGTATATTAGGTCGAGAAAGACCGGGCATGTTAAAATTGAATTGCCTCTGCATAGGTGCGGCAGCGTGCGGCATGACAGGATTGAAAGGTTTGATCGAAGTATTCGGTAACTGAGGTTGCGGCTTCTTAGCCGGTATTTGTTCATTGCGCTGTTGAAGATAAAGAGTGTTCATTTCCTCGTGAACAAACTCTAACGCTTTCTCAATCGTGTCCGGTCGCATGCATCTAATACGTGAACCTAAGGGATCACGAAGGCCTCGTAGGTATGATTGAAGAGTTAGTTTTTTATACAGGGAACGCTTTGAGTCTATTGTACTTTGAACAGTTTCGTGTAATGTGACATATGTCATAATAGTGGAAAATAAAGTTTGACATTTTTCGTAATACTCCTGAGGTGTGGAAGAACCTTGAGTTAATAATGCCATGTCGTTATAAAGCGAGGTCTCATCGCGTTGATCGGAAAAGTTATTCACTAATGAATTGCGTATATGCCTTCCCAGTTCTCCGGTACACCATTAGTGTTAATCAAACGAGCTGCAGGTCCAGTGACCTTATTAAGAATACCATTTAGAAGCGCTAAGTTTATTAATTCGCGCCCTGGTTCGTTCGACACATAAGCTTGAACTAATTGATCGCATAGTTTAATAAATCTGGTTAGGATATTAGCATTACCGTCGAATTCGGGAACTATGCGTAAAGCCTTATATACTTCGTCTATAGCTGACATTTCTATTAGTGGCTCACTACTATCTAGTTGTCTAAATGAATCTACTAAATCTGATCTGGATGATCTATCTAACCTAGGGGTCCTCGATTGCCTGGGATGGAAAATCTTGGATACTATATTAACACACTAAGAATACGGGAAAGCAACTCAAGAACTATTCTAGAGTACTTACATATACATAACTGGTCTCTCTGCGGTATCTATGTCTTGATACACCTCCTGGCCGCAGCTTCTGTAGATCCGGATACTCTGGTTCGGTGGTGAGTAGCCACCCGGGTGACCCGCGAGTCGCGATCTTATTCTCGATCCTAGACAATTACTCCCGCGAACCGGCCCGCGAGTATCCTACCGACTGCGCCAATTACGAAGGCTGAAGCCGGAGGATGCAAAAAAAACCAATTACTTTTAACTAATTTATTGAAAAAGATTACAATTATTTCTTAAGTCTAGAATTAGGTGATAAATGGTCGATGGTTGTACCAAGAATGCGTGGACGTGGAAGACGGTGTCGCAGTTCGGTCCCACGTTTTGGAAAATGCTGCGTCGACGCCTCGTGCAAGGGAATTGTCGCGATGCGCAATAATGGTGTCAAGTAGTCAGCATTCCGTGTGTTATACCGAATCGTAATATCGGCGTTTTCTATGTTACACCGTTACGTAACACGTTTACAAACATTTAAACTCACATACACAAACAGCCAGACCCGAAACAACTATCTGCAGCTCATACAAATATTTGTTCCGTGCAGGATCAAACCCGCGACACGCAGCGCAGCATTCGATCGCTCAGCCACTGCGCCAACCGTGCCGTCAAATATATTGTTGTTTGATTATGTTCAGCATAAGTGATATAAACTCATGTTTCATAAACACAAAGTCACGAACAATCTATGTTTTGTAATCTAGCATAATAAAGCTACTTGAACTTACTTCAATGTTAAAAAATCGAGATCTGTTTAAATTCGTTAACTGTTCAAAAGGCGTATCTCAGGGTTCATCATTGATCCATTGCTATTGATATCAATAGTCTAATAAAAATACCAATCTACTGATGATAAAATACAGTAACCACAGAATGGAGAAAACTGCGAGAACTTGTTTCCCTATCCAACCTATTTGTTAACCCATTCATTGCGGCAGAGAAAATTAACTTTATATTTCAGGTGCGGGGTGGTTTTTGTCTATAACGCCGTTGGGCGTCCTCAGCACCTCAAATGGATAATATAAAACGCCGATGGGCGTTTTCAGCACTGTTTAAAATGATTAATAATTCTTACATTAAAATGTTCAACAAACTTCAAATGCGCAAAATTGGTGGTACGATAACGATCATATTTAGTGTTAAAAAATAAATTAACATCGATTAGGCGCCTATTTGTGAAGTTTTGGTTCTGTTATTAGTTGGATCGTGAAAATTAGAAGAATATGGCGATAAATGGTAAGTAAATTATTTTAGTTACATAAATTGTAGTTTATTTCTAAGCTACCGTCTTATATATTTTAGTTTTAAATGACTGGAAAGGTAAAATTATCATTATAAATTAATATCAGAGGTAGTAAACCTTTTTTACTTTTATAATACCACTATTATTTTATAATACTGATATTATATATTTATACACTTTATTTTCATTGACATTTTTGTACCTATATACAAACAATCGTTTCAAAATGAACTTTAAAAGAATTGATGCAATAATTATTTAAGTTATTCCCGATTTATTGTCCAGGATTCCGATGCTACACCGAATTACTCTTATATTTATCTTATTCTTATACGTCTTATTCTTTATTTCAGATAAAAAACGTTCATGGTCGCCCAATTTATTAGACGATACTGAAGATTCTCAGTCTATTTTGTTACCCGAACGAAAAGCAAAAAAAAAGATTAAGAAAGAAGAGTTAACATGCGAAGACTGCATGAACGTTATCAATGACAATATGGAAAGTGCAGATAAACGGAATATACTTTTTGGTCAGTTAGTGACTGAAGAGATGAACCAAATTAAACCCTGTCTTCGTACCCGCACCTATGCAAAAATTTTAACGTTTCTGAATGATGCAAAGGGTTCACACTCGGGTCAAATAAAATACGACACTCAAATCGAATAATCATTTATTAATTGTGGATCAATGTGATTGTTAAGACATTTAAAAGTACAAAAATAATTGTAATTAGTGAGCTTGTTAACCTATTAACCTGTCGAGATCATTTGTTGTAACAATTTTTTCTAATTAAAGAATATTAAAAACATTTCAAAGATATATATTTTTATAACCAGGTCATTGATTAAACTGTATTTTAGTATGTAAGCCAATAATCCATTACTTATTTTGAATACCTACATACACTGCATATTATAACAATATTATTAATGCAGTGTATGTATAAAAAATATATAAAAATAAAATATTAGTAATGGGATATTGGCTTGCATATTAGAAAACTGATAATTACTAAAAAAATTAAGATTTACGATTAAATTTTCTTTGGCTTGTAATCATCAGTATTTGTGAAATAGTCGAAAGCAGGAAATACATAGAGCTGGTGACCTAGGACAGTCTGGACAGAAATAAATGGTGTCTACTCTTTTTTTATTTGTTAAACAATATCTACATTTTTTTCTTTTGATCCGTTGCGATGGTCCACGTGGCAAAAGTTCTGGCAAATGAATTCTCTGTCGCGTTGGCGGAGTGGTCATTATACTAGTATTAGCTGGTAGAAGGCGTTCTAATAATTTTAGTCGAAAATCGTAAAACGATAAAGACGTATTAGTAGTCATTTTAAACATTTGGTACGAATTTATGACACATATTTGAATAATATGAATGATTACTTTCTTGTACCATTTTAAAGTTTTGTGTTCACTGTTGTAGTATGAGAGCAATTGATCTATTTTATCTACATTGCGCATGTATTTTGTGTATTGAAAAATAGCATTGGGCTTTAGAAGTCTTCGTTGTGGTCGCCTGGGGTTTTGGACAGAAACCATGTCTGCGTTATGTTCACTAGACACGACTGTAACCTCTCTATTACTATGCCATTTGCAAAGTGTTAAATTCCGTTTATTGTGTAGTATTATACATTCTCCCTTATTTAATTTCATTATAATATTTTTGGGATTTCCGACCCTGTTTTTACGTAAAGTTCCCGTACAAAAGGTCGCTTTATCCAAAAGTTGTGTGACTAAAGATATACTGGCATAGTAGTTGTTAATATACAAAGAATGGCCACAATTGACGTAGTTTTCTAATAACAAATGGACGACTTTTTCTGCATGACCACGTCCTCCTACCAATTGGTCACCCGACCCGCCATATATGTGTAATTTCTGACACACTCCAAAAGTATCTGCGAGAACATAAAATTTGATGCCATAACGACTTGCTTTAGATTTCATGTATTGTCTAAATGAAAGTCTACCTCTCCAAAGCATTAACGATTCATCAATAGCCAATTCTCTAGTTGGATAATAAATTTCTTTAATTTTTTCATTAAACGCATCAATTAAAGTTATGACCTTTTTTAAACTTTCGTTGCCTTCTTGTTCTTGTACATTTAAAACTCTCAAAATATTCAAAAATACGTCTCTGCTCATGTGTTGCCTAAATATATCTGTTTTGAAGAGGTAATGACTCTTCCAAAAATCATTTAGCCTGTTCATTTTGATATTCCCCATATGTATTATGAGACCCACAAAAGTCTTTAACTTATCCATAGTTAACGGGTGCCAGCTTTTCATTCTGCTAAAATTTTTAAGATTCCCGGTGGTGATTTTGTCCGCGTACCGGTTAGAACATCTTAAAATGAGATTCATCAGATCATTCATTATTAGAAAAAAGAAATCTATCGGTTCTTTGTTTATCATATCCACTTTCAAACCAGTCTGTTTTTGAAAATCAAGAAAATTCTGGCGATGTGGATTTCCAATACTCCAATCATGGCCTGGCTGTTCAATGGTATCATCTTCTTCTTCTTCCTGGGGATGATTATCCTCATCTTCATCCATTTCCTCGTTAAGTAAATTATCGCAGTCACCTAATAATATACCATAGAGGTCTTCGTCGTTTAAAACTTCCTGCGTCTGCATCTCGTAAGCAGGTGATGGCACGTTGTGCCCGGGTGAAAACATCGAAGATAATATATTTTCTAGTGGTTCATCGTGATCATGTCTTTGACACGTGTCAAAACTTGTTGACGGCACGGGTTCCATGTTATCTGCAAGAGAGTTAAGACAATTTTTATTTATTTTGGCACTTCACTTTGACTAAATTTACTGTACACAAGCGCGAGCAGTTTGCAGTTCAGTGTGCGCTGACTCTAAAGCGTGAGAGCCGCCCGGATAGATCGCCGCGCGTCGCTACAGATGGCGCACGGTATTATTAATTGATATTATTAATTTATTTTTAATTGATATTGTGATCTATCTTGTCTTATGAGATGCGGGTTTACGTGCTGCCAATTATGCAAGTTGTGAAAATTCAAATAACCATCTTTTTTGCAGGATGACTCGTCGCTACATAATATTTTATTAAAGAATTGCGGGTCTTCCCGTATCCTGCGTAGCATTTCTCTACAAAATGTCACTCTCAAACTGTAGTCACGTGGCAGCAATGACTGTACCCTTTGATAGTGGTATGGGTACAGTTCATGTCTTTTCAGTATTCTGTGTACGGTTCTAGTAGATATGCCAGTTCTCCGACTTAAGACACGGACCGATGTGGAAGGATCTTCATTAACCAAATTTAATATTTCTTCATCGTTGTGCACTTGCAATCGTCCTTCACTGGCACCTCCTACACCTGTGTCAGGTATCCTCCCCTCGGTGTATGCGATAAGCACTCTCCCAAAAACTCTATGGTCCGGATGTCTTCGATCGGGATATTTCTCCCGATAGAGTCGAGCTGCTTCTCTGCCAACTCCTCTGCATTCACCATAAACGAAATGCATGTCAGCATATTCGCGTGGTGTGTATCGAGACATTTTTATTTTCCAAATCGTTGAGCAAGCCAAAATCACGTAGGGATCACCAAAACCACAAATCCAATCATTAGGCAAAAACAGAGTCCACGGTCAGGCAGGGGGAGTAAACAAACAGCAAAGAAAAACACAGGAATAAAACGAAACGCATACGACGCACGATTGACGAGATCGTACTAAATAATTTAAGGAGATTTCTGGAGATTTCAACGTTAGGAATGACAAGGACAGCAATCGTAAACCATATCCTTTCCTTATCATTCGTATTGTTCGTTACTCTATTGTTGAGAGCTTCCATGATTTGTTTATTAACAGACATGTCTCAGGTAAAAAAAGGGTCGGGCTTTTGTTTGCCTCAGATATGTTTGTACTTGCCACCAGCTTTTGTAAGACTTAAATCACATACTCTAATTTTGTTATTATGATTTAAAACGCTTTATTAACGGAATTAAAGTTTAAAATGTATTTTAATGAAAATCGTCCTTACTTAGATTAAAATTGAATATCTTTCTATTAGGGTAGACTGGGTACGGTTGTGACAATTTTCATTCAAGGGCCAATAAAATTGTTAGTGTTGCAATTAGATGCATAAAAGATGTATTTTATTGTGAAGAGTACATTCGCCTACGTATAAATACTTAAATTATATTTCTAAGTGTTATGGTTAATTCATAGAAGCAAGTTAGAAAAAAAAGAGAAAGTGTCACAACCGACCACAACCCAGGGACGGTTGTGACAGTACTCGGGGTCGGTAGTGACAGGTTCGAAAAATACACCGAAATGGTCATTAATCACTTTTATTGCACGTGATATCTATCATAAAAAAAAATCTTAAAGATCTAAGTAGTCAGAGTCATCAAAATTGTGACAAATATAATGACGACTACCATCTGTGCACTCAAAGTGGGACCAGAATTCACGTTATCGGTGGTGATGTCTTCCGTTTGTTTTTTCTTTTTCCTTTATTGTTTTGTTTTTGGTTCATTTAGTTTTTCTTCATCTGTTTAGCCCTCAATCGTTTTTCTTTTTCTGCAAATACTGCCATAGGTATTGCCTCATTTTCAGGTCTGTATAGATGGTTGATTTTTTGGTTCTAGAACCTTTCACCTTTCTTTCGAGAGTCTAAAAGGCCGAATAGTTTTAGAGGAAAAAACAAACGGTATGAATGAAGATGCAGTTGGCTGATTTGGAATTGAAGATACGCGAAAGCAACGGTGAAAGTGGTGGTGATGTTTCATCTTTAGGTCCAGGGCCGTATTCATATTCCTCTTTTTACTTCTTTATAAGCATCTACATATTTTAACATTTCTCATCGACCTCTTTCCATCTTCCTCAAGCGTTTCGTTGGTATCTGAAAACCAAAATAAACTTTTTAATTTTGTCACAACCGTACCCATAAAAATTGTCACAACCGTACCCAAAGTACTTTTTCGCAAAAAAACAATCATTATAGCAATATAAAATAATGTACGTACAAAATAAACACTCCTATTTAATCGCTAATGCTTAACGTATAATGAAAAAAAAAATTATTACAGTATCTGTACACGTTTAGCAATAATCACCAAAAAATATCGAATAAAAATACTTACTTTTTACTGTCAAAAAGCAAAGAGGGTCTCCACTAACGTCCACGTCGCGCGTTGGCTAACGCAAAGCAGTGCAACACGTTCCGATCCGCATACTGCTCCCTTCATCCCTTACATGTTCCCCGCTATTCCTTATAGTTTCGCAAATATTACGATTGTCACAACCGTACCCTGGCACAACCGTACCCAGTCTACCCTAAACAGATTCCAAAAAGGTATCATAATTGCAGATCCTATATCTGCAATTATGATACCTTTTTGGAATCTGTATTTAGTAGGCACATTTTAAAACTCATGGGCATTGAGAGCATAGTATTTTTTTTTTACAGAAATCGCTCTTGAATTTTTTACATTATCTGCAATAATGTAAAAAAATTGGATGAGAAATAGAGAAGAATTGCTTTTTCTCTAAAAATCGAAAATGTACTTTAAATAACACATTTATTCACGATAGATCTAGTATTCAGCAGTTATAAACAGAATTCAGAAAAAGAAAAAGATGTTTCTTTTTTTTAATACAACAAAATATGGAATTTTTATAAAAAAAATAATATCTCCGGGACCCTTGGGTAAAAATGGTTAAAACTGTAGTAGGTTATAGTAAATTATCTAGTAAATCGAATCCTTAACGGTGGACCACTATTTACGCCACACCCTGTATGTTATACAGTCAAACCTGGGTAAGTGAGAACTGGATAAGTGAGAAAACTCTATAAGTGAGAGTAATAGCCAGGACCCGTCATTTTAAGCTCCCAAAACCTCTATTAGCGAGAAACAGAAACCTCTGTAAGAGAGAGTCGTTTTTCCTCATGGACCTCCGTAAGTGAGACTGCTACTTATTTATACCTCTATAAGCGACAATCGAGCTTTATTTATTTATATTATTTAGGAGGAACTATAGCTACAAACATAAAAGATGCACACATAAGTAACAAATGACAAAACAAATTACAAAAACATCTGCTATTTTATGACTCTTTCTTAACTTTCGTGGAACTTCCAACCATTGTTTTTTTATTGTTTTCTCGTCAATATTGAACCTATTCTATTTCGTGGAACTAAATAACGTTGTTATTTTATCATAATCATTTCGAATGGACACGTGTGGCTGTGTACTGTTTCAACAGAAACACAAACTAAATTGACGGATTTTTGTAAGTGTAAATAAGTGATAAATAAAATAAAATTACATAGTGCATGAATTTTTGACTTGTCATTGCTGCGTACCTCTATAAGAGAGAAGCGCTACCCACGTACCTGCATAAGCGAGAAACTTGGTTTAGTAAGAAACCTCTATACCTAAGCGAGAATGAGATTGTGCTCCCTTGAACTCTCACTTACCCAGGTTTGACTGTAAATATATTATTATAACAACAGTGAATGTCATTAAGTATATGTACTTATATTTACCTTTTTTTGCTCCTTTGTATATTATAGTACACAACACATAAGTTCCGTAGGCACAATTAGTGTCCAAAAATCACAAGGCGTGGTAATCGAAAGTGCAAGAAACAGTCCAATTAAACGTAAGCGGGTCGTTAGAAAAATCGGCGATATCACAGCACGTCTGATCACCATGAAAGCAAAACAGAAGTGATGACGGTGAGAAAATTAGTAACCGTCAATTAGTGCAAACTACTTTTCAAACGAAAGTGAATCTTAACTTCAAATAATAAAGGTTCACTTTAATCTGTGTACTGACCGGTTCGGGCTTAGCCAAGACAACAATGGGAACGAAGTTTTATTATGTTTTAGTGTATTTAAACTTATGTAAATATACATACACAATTATATGTCATTTCAAGTTATACCTAACTCGTAAAACTAAAGCAAAATAAAAAAAAAATAAAAAAAAAAATTAACAAAATATATTTAGAATCAAAGGTTGTTAAATCCTGGCAAACGCCCTTAGGCGTCTTCAGCACCTAGAAAGGATTTCGCAATTTTTTTTATAGTCAAAAATCCGGAAACTGTGAGCAGTACTTTGTGCATTTAAAAAAAAAATAGCACCTCTTGCAATTTTTTTCTTTTTATGGCTGGTTTTTGCCAAGATATATACAATTGTAAAAAAACGCCGATAGGCGTACTCCGCACCTGAATATGAAATAAAAAAACGCCGATAGGCGTCTGCCGCAGCGAATGGGTTAACTTGCTGAAAATCTCCCACCTGGATGCGAATTGCGATGGCTGACCTGGAAGTCGGACACAGATTGGCTAAAGCAATGAAAATCTGTTCAGGTGGTGTCGTGGAGTCATTCATAGATGACTCTACCATGGGAGTGTAATTGTGGTGTTGCCACCAAAACGATGGGACATTTGACATCGTGTAACGCCTAACCTGGTAACAGTTACACTGTAACTGTTAAAGTCACAGGATAACAAGCAAAATTTTGGGCTGACTTAATTTAGATTATCATCGACACGCTAAGAATTCTTAATTATTTCTTATTTGTTTTATTAATTCTTAGTTTTTGTTAATTAAACACAGAAGGTAACAGTAACTTAACCTTTTTATTTATCTCTTACAGAAGAATTAACTACGTCGTCCGCCTCTATCTCTGTCATCTCCACAAGCTTTAGAGCGACTTCTTCTAATTGCTTATTTTTTGACAACAACTCGTTATTCTTTTTCTTCATGTACCTTAGTTTTTCCTTCAAAATGAAGATACTTTGCAGATTTTGCCCCAACTTTTCTCTTTGGGTCTCATCTTTTCTGCGTCTCTTTGATCGAGGACCGTCTTTTATGTACCATATTCTTGTGTTTCCCTCTTTCCCTCTTTGTGTCGTAGTTATTTTGAACATGGCTTTTTCATTATATATATTTGTGAACATATGGAGAACATCCATGTACGTTTCTTTTGCAAGAGTTTCGATGTATTTCGGAAAGTGGGGCTGCGTCATATATTTGTCTATGTTGTATTTATGTACGTATTCATGTTTGGTGTACGTGTCACCAGATCTTCTGTTAGCGAGTTCATGAATTAACTCCACATCAAAATCTTCGTTTCCTAAATCTTGTGTGTCGCTGTAACAAATGTAAAGTAGAAGTTAGTGTGTACATTTTGAAAGAGCTTGTTGCGAATGTATTCTATAAAGCTATATATAGACTTCAAAATTAGTAAGACTAAATTCTAGTTACGAAGAAACTATTCGTAATTTGATATACATATACGTAAACACACATTTATTATATAATTGTATTTGTTTAAGTTAGAGCTTATTGTTTTACACACTGTGTGTAGGTCTCTTATCAATCTCTCCTATCGCAGGTCTGCTGGAAGAGATTTCTAAATGAAATAAGTAGTACCTTTGTGCACTTTTGTCTGTATGTATTTTTCCATTTTATGGGTTCTGTGTGTACATATTTAAATAAATAAATAAGAAAAGGTTTCATAATATATGTAATTCTCACCTAGCTGTTACATCTTCACTAGTTTGTATCTCTTTATCCACACCATCTTTCAGTCCGGTGATCAAATTATCATTCACAACGAAACCCGTAACATTTCCATCCTTCATATACACGTCGAAAACTGGCAGTAATGAATGTGCTGTACTGGCATTGCCATTTGCACTAACTTCTGTTTGAGCCACAGCTTCCTGAGAACTTTCTTCATTTACCTCATCATCTAAATATTCTACTTCATTATAATTTTCTCCAACTACTTCGGTTGTACATTCTTCACGATTTTCTTCTTCGACAATTTCCTGAGTATTGTCAAAATCATTCAGAATTACACTTTGGTCATCCTCAATAATTTGCAGTTCAACTGCTTCTACTAAAGAATGATCATGTTCTGTATATTCTTGCACTAAGTTTTGCGTTTCATCGACATCATCAGTGACAACCGTTTCGTAGGCAATATTGTCAATATCGTTTTCTTCAACATCGGTAACTTGACCGTCATTCATGATTTGAACGAGTTCATCACTAATATTTTCATGGTTATCATCATGACAATATTCTATTGTGTAGCTCAAGTTTTCGATTGCATTTTGTGCCAGTAAATGTATATCTTCGTCTAAATGTTCAACTGTTTGAATATGTACAGATTCATTTCCAGGTTCTGATTTAATCACAGTCCTAAAAACAAATAACAAGAATAGTTACTCTAAGTTCAGTTAATAGGTTAAAATGAGAGTTCATCAACTAACTGTAATCTACCTATTAGGCAATACCGGTACACATTGGTCTGCAATCCATGAGTTTTTTTTCATTTCGCTTTTGTTGGAAATGGAATCTTGTAAATGCTTCACACTCTGCAATGTTTCATTGCTGTAGTTACTCTCTTTATGCTCGTTTTTAATTTTTACTCGTTTGATATCTTCAGAAGACATCCCTTCTTCATTTGTTTTTGATCCTATAGATTTGAAATCAAGTATTAATGTGAAGTGTTAATAATATTTAATTATAGGGAGTAAGCAAGTAAAGCATTTTTTATTATGTATTTATACTTTTTTATTTATAACAATGTAGTAAAGAAATTATTATAATATCTTGCGAGTTTTTGGTGAATGAAATGGAAGACAAACTCAAAACGCATCGTCTGAGATAATGCCGTTAGTGACGTCAAAATCCATGTGTCAAAGAAACACTTTTATTTGAAAATTTCCTAAAAATTCTCTTATTTTTGACGTGATAACGTCTTTAAAATCGTTTTAGTCGGGTGACATGTTCAGAAACTTGTGTCACACCAAAACCTCACAAGCGACATTTCATAAAGATGGTAGCGCCATCTGTTACTTGGCTCGAAAAAAAAACTTTAAATTAGTACTTAATTTCATTTTAGATGTCACTACTGGTGATAACTTATATCACCAATAAGACGTTATCACGTAAACATCTCGATCGTAAACCTACTTTACAAACAACCAATTTTTTTTATTATAATATTAATACATGCATCCCTATTTTGGTACTTGGTACGGACATGTTACTTACGTCTTTTAATAGGTGGAGGAGTTTTGTTTGGTTTTAATCTTTCCAGGTTTTGAATAGCTTGCCTGCGCTTTACCTTCTTAGTTGCTTCCATTGCATCATCATCAGTGTCTGAGGGACAGTTGGCTTCTTATACATTTGGTTACTTGTATTTAGTATGCTCAGCATATTTTGAAAGGAGTTTTTTGACGTGATAACGTCTTTAAAATCGTTTTAGTCGGGTGACATGTTCAGAAACTTGTGTCACACCAAAACCTCACAAGCGACATTTCATAAAGCGCCATCTGTTACTTGGCTCGAAAAAAAAACTTTAAATTAGTACTTAATTTCATTTTAGATGTCACTACTGGTGATAACTTATATCACCAATAAGACGTTATCACGTAAACATCTCGATCGTAAACCTACTTTACAAACAACCAATTTTTTTTTAATGTAGTTTTAACATTTGTTTTTAAGTGCATGGTTCTTTGAACGCCGACG
This sequence comes from Ochropleura plecta, assembly GCA_905475445.1. Classification (NCBI taxonomy): domain Eukaryota; kingdom Metazoa; phylum Arthropoda; class Insecta; order Lepidoptera; family Noctuidae; genus Ochropleura; species Ochropleura plecta. The sequence goes on along the minus strand of FR997725.1, from coordinate 17,843,819 downwards.
ACGCCCGACAACTCTTGATACTTTTCGAGCGTCGTCGTAAAGCGCGCTCGCGCATTTTTTTTCTAAACGTTGCCCCACATTAGGAATTTCTCCTGTAACATGGTTACTTTTACGAACATTTAAAGTGACATACACTAACAGCCAAACCCGAAGCAACTACTGTGCGGGGATCAAACGCGCGACACGCAACCCAGCAGTCGAACGCTTAGCCAGTGCGCCAACCCTGCCGTGATGCTCTTTTTAAATTGATATCTTATAATTATTACAAACAATATTCTACTGCCCTACTTTCAGAATATGCTGCACTAATTGAAATACCAACGAAATATATCCTTTCTTGTCTATAACTCACTTTTAGGCAGACTACCCTGCCTAAGTGGCAGAAGATAAAGTACTTACGTTCTTGCAACTGCTCTGCCAGTTCATCTCCGTTTTCATCGTCATTGTTTGCGTACATTTCGTCTACGGCTGCAAATAAATAATTCAAAATGATACAAAGAGAACTGTCTTACTCATATTTATCTAGAGGGGAGTTATGATTTCTTTTGCAAAGTTGTTTCTATACTTAATTGTTCTCAGTAATATTAAAATACTATAATATATTAGTTTAAAAAAAAAATACACTGTCCCGTATTCTGCTCAGCAAACCTTTCATTTAATATGGTATTTGTTCAGAATAGATGCAGTACTGATAGCGATTTATGTGTCACTTGTTTCATTTAGTTTTTTTTCCTATCCTGCATTTGCATGCAATATGCATCAAACTAGTCCGTTATCTTTTGAGGTCCGCCATTTTGGATTCCGAAACACGTCACTTAGCTGGCCTTGAATTATCATCCAAAATAAACATTTCATTTTACAGTATGCAAAATTTCAGCGCAATTGGACATCAGAGTGAGTCAATTTTGACGTTTAGTTATTATTAATTAGTTATAGGTGAAACTGAAGTGTTAAAAATGACGTACCTGCAATTTTTTGCTTCAACAACATCAATCTCTGCTCGCTGATATGCCGTTCCACCTCTCTGCTCTTCAAGTTCTTCTCTAAAGCATAGAAAAATGCCCGGGTCATAGTGAATCCCGTTTCCATTTCAACATACGCTCTGATTTTCATTATATCGACTTTGAGCTGCAAGAAGTCCTTTATCTGTAAATTTAATTAATTTTAATTTCGGCGTAAACTGCAGGGGCATATGCTCATAGATAAAGAAGAGGCTCCAGAGTAGTTTAATGACAAACGTTTGACTATGAAATTAAAGTAAATAAAGATAATAAATAGTATAATAGCCTTAGACATAAATCGTAGGGACATATGAACATATAGACATTAAACCAAAGGGATATTTGACCATAGGGACATTTGACCATAGGGTCATTTGACCATAGGGACATTTGACCATAGGGACATTTGACCATAGGGTCATTTGACCATAGGGGCATTTGACCATGGGGACATTTGACCATTGGGGCATTTGACCATAGGTACATTAGCCACATTGGACACTTGACCATGCATAGGGACATTTGGCCAATCAATACAATAAAGTAAAATAAACGATTACCTCTTCTTTGACGTAAGGCGGCAATCGACGTCCATGCTGCAGCTTATAAAACTCTTGTACAGACAATTCATGATCGTGATGATTACAAACATAGACTACAGTCAATTCCTTTTCGTTGGGTAGATGCCGTAATTTTATTTTGCATGGGCAATCAGTCTTCATATTATTGTTCCTGGAATTTATATATTGTTGTAATCATCACGAGATCGTGGGCAAATAATAACAGCCGCTAGGATCGATCTTTTGAAGAGTTTTTGGTGATCCTCCGTGCTTTGAAAAGCACCTTCAGCCAGTCTAGTAGGCTTCAGTTAGTCTAGTAGTAGTTCAGTCCAGTCTGGCGGAAGGTGCTTTGGCTGAAGGTGGTGACCCGAAAGTCATATAATCATTCTTACCAAGGAGTATCGTGTTACCTACTTCGCATCATATTTGTGTGGCGGTTCATAGGAGGTTGTCTCTCTAAATTTCAACTATGTGGTGCTAATAGTCTTGGAATAAAATGGCTGTTACATACAGGACAGACAAACAGCACAAAATTTATACAGATTCCGTTTTTGCCATTTGGCAACGAAACCCCATTTTTTTTTAATCCACATACGTCCTAATACATGTCATGGAAACATGTGACCATCGCGTTTAGTTTATGGTCGTGCCGACAGAGGACAACTCGCTTGCTTTGGTTAGAATACAGGATATTGCCTTATTATTTAAAAAAGGAATGTGACTGACCTCCTTCGTAACCCCTTCTTCTTATACTTCTCCTTATTTCTCAAATACACACAATTGTACGTATAAGTTTCAGAGCCTGTGTTAGGTTTACGTGAATCAGAACATCTATAGTAAAAACACCATCTCTTTGCATTCTCATTCAAGTATTGTACAAAATCATCATGTGAGGCGAATTTGTCACCAGGCTTCACTAGTTTTTCATCTATATGCAAGTATAGTCCTTGATGGTCCGAACAGTATTCACTGTATGGCAGGTACATGAGCGCTGACAAAAAAAAACAAATGATGTATTCTTTTTTTGAAAATAATGTTATCCTACACTAGGAGCTTTTCCTGTAATGTTGGTGCATTATTAAACATTTGAACTCACACACACAAGCAGAAAGACCCAAAACAACTACCTATAGACTATCCAAATATAAGTAGCATGCAGGAATCAAATCATGCATCACTTATGTTGTCAATTTTTATAATCTAGCTGTTATCCACGACTTTATTCGAGTCAGGCTCACGATTTTCCTTGACTTATAGCTCTTATATTCTTATGTATGTTATGACAGTTGTCAAACAATTGAGGAACATGGACATAATGCAATATTGCTTTGCTCACCCCGCTAAGTTATGAGTGTGACAATATAATATAGACTTCCCCAAGATCAAATCTTTCTCCTTAGCAAATTTAATTACAATCTGATCAGCCGTTTAGTTGTCAACAGGTAACACACAAACAAATATAAGCAGAGTTACTTTCAAATTTATAATATTAATAATTTTTAAAGGAAAAAAATAACTTATTATTTACTGGAGGCTCATTTGAAGATGATAGACTGAATCATAATCATTCTCCTACCCTCATCCCAAATTAGTTGGGGTCAGACAGAGCAGCATGTTATTTTCTTCCACAGACTGAATATTGTTTTAAATTATGTTTACCAGCAAACAAAAAAAAAGTATGATGATACCAAAATTACAATGCATCATTAAATTGTATTTTTTTACCGTTTTTGGAATATTTATTGCTGTCTTCGCTCTTAACAATTATTCTGTTATTAGAAGTATTAGGACTCCCTGATATATCTAAATACCTGGAAATAAAGAAATCTTATTAGATTTTTTATTTTGCATGAGCAAACATTTTTCCATGACTTTTATTTATTTATTTACACATATTTTTATATTTTTAAATATTTTATAAAATTACACAAAAAAATATATATAAAAAATTGTTAGTTGTCTACCGGCGGTCAGGGCTCCAGAGAAAGGAACCTCCTAACAATACGAGCCGTGTCCAGGAGTACCGCTTTGATCCAGCTGCCTAACGAGAGCCTCCTCAGGTGTTGGTTGAGGTTCTTGGCAATTAAGCCATTGGCAGATACTACTATTAATATTATCATTTCCACTACTATTAATATTATCATTTCCATTACTATATTTCGTTAATTTATTGATTAACTATGGGCTGATTTTTCAATAGTCAGATAAATTTATCTGAGGAATAAAAATGGCGGTTTGACAGATTATCTATAGAAAATATGTCAAACTGCTATTTTTATTCCTCCGATAAAAGTTATCTGACTATTGAAAAATCAGCCCTTATAATAATTATTATTTTCATTACTTATTAGTTTTTGGCCTATCACAGCTTCTTCTTATTGCAAAACTGCACCCATTAACATTGATGGCTCTATAAATGCCTGAATACTGGATATGAGCAGGGAAGAATTTGTCACTATCTTTCAGCTGATAGATATGATGATGAATGATCTATTTTTCTCTATGTTCTCATCTGCCAAGTTAACCTTGACTGATCAGATGTGTCAAAGAGGAATAACATGAATAACTATTTAGATTGCCATTGAAACTCTAAGAATATTAACATATCTAAACCTTCAGTAATCCAACATTCTGCAGTTACTGACTACCCCTTTTGATAAAAAAACATGACTCTACATGACTTACCCCCCCCCCCCCCAGGCCTATATTATTAGAAAATTATAAAGGACTCTATGTGAAAGAATTCAGAGTTACTATTACCTTACAACAGGTTTTTCAAGGATAACATTATTCTGAGGAACTTGACAATAATTCTCTTCCATGATTTCCACATTCATCGCCACACTGTCTGCAGGATCATCCAAATAACAGTGGTCTTGATTAAAATGTTTATCAAATCCCATTTTTCTGAAAAAACATAAATAACTGTTTTTAAAGTACTCAAATCAAGGTACTCAAATTATTATTACCAAGTGGAGGTCCTACGTAAACTTAGGATTTCAAAATCAGTTTAATAGTAAAACTTGATAGTAATCTAATCATATGCTATCCTATTGAACCAAAATAACAAGCTTAAACTTGTGATCACGTTTAGAAGGTTACATTTTGAGGCGCCTCAGAGATAAAAACTTTATATTGTTTTTACAAAAACACCTTACATAAATGTAGTTAATTCATAAACTTACATTTCCTACATTTAGAAATACACACAGAACCAAAATAGAAATCTAAGATTATTTAGTACACAATGTTTTCTTTCATGCACTTTTTCCTTTTCATTGAGACATCCATCGATTTCGATATTTTTGACATAAAAACCATTTTGACATTTGCGTGACACAACATGGTACAGATGAAAAAGTGTGGTAGGGAAATGAATGTGTTGATGCCCTGGCTAAAGACGCATGCTCGTCTGTAACGGCCGACCCAAAGAGTATGGCCGACTTCACACATAACTCCCACCAGGGCTATGACCTGCTGACACTCCCCAAATTGAACCTACAATCTGCATGGCAGGAACAGTGGGATATGTCTGGACGTCAGAAGGGTAGCTTTTTTATGCTGTTCAACCAAGCATAAAGCAAACCTTGGTTCTTTAATTACAAAAAGGTATCTAAAACTATTGTCTCGGTTATTTGTAGAATCCGTTTAGGTTTTTGTTGTACTCCTGTCTTTTTACACAAAATCCGAATTCGTGACTCCTCCCTTTGTGAGTGCGGCTTGGCAGAGGGTACATACATTGGATCACATATTTTTTAAATGTCTAAACAACGTATTTATATAGTCGTCTTCCTAAATTCAAGATCCCTCTTCCTATAAAATTCCCTTCCCTTTTAACACATTCCTCTCCAGATTTATTTGTGGCGCTGATGAATTTCATTCGTCACAATAATATTAAATTATGAGTCCTGTCTTAAATGTGGATACGGCAGGATACGGTTTATGGTTTTAATGTTTTAACATTTTTTTTTATTTATTTACCTATATTTTTTTTGTTTGTTTCAGTCCCACACTAACCAAACTAAAGTACGGCCAACGAGAAGCGATACCAAATGTCAAACAAAACCCATGCTTTTGTTTGAAATTTGGTATCGCTTCTCGTTGGCCGTACTATACACTACAATGAGCCCATAAATCACTCTATTTTTGTTTTTTTTTCACTTATTGATCCTTCTAGTTATTTTTTTTTTTTGTAACAGTTCCCACACTTGCTACTCCAAATTCACTTTGACATTGGCAGAATAGTCGACATCGGCTCTAATTGCCATTAAATAAAAATAGAATAGAAAAAGTGTGTTAAAAAAGAATCAATTGGGGACATAGACACTACAAGCCTGTGTTTACACCTGTGCCAAAGTTCGGTTCGGTTTTGTCACCCTATTATGATGACCTGTAGGAAAACTCATGTTACCAATGAACATGGTACACATAGATACTAAAATGTGAAAACAGGGTGTCCGAGCGCCAACGTGTATCTTACTCTTACAATTACATACAGTATTTTTCGCGCGCTAAAATAGACAAGCGGCCCCGACTTGTCGTTTGTTACACTTAGGTCATGAATTAAGCACATTAGTAGTGAAGTAGTCTCATTGATCTGTTATCATTTTATCAATCATTTACCAGCTCACAGAATTACATGTCATTTATTGATACCTAAGAAGATTAATGAAAAGTAAATAATTATTATTTTTGCCAAACTGTTATAAAATTCATCATGCACTTTCCATAATTTTTTCCTAGACTCTAACAAAGTCTAAAAGTGGAATACTACTTAGTGAAATTATAATGTAGCACCCGTTAAAACGAGTATTTATTGGCGGTGAAAAGTTGATTATTGTTTTCGGCGAAATCTTTATCGTATTTTTTTTAAAAACTTTTTAAACATAGACGCTAGCTATGCGCTGCAATGCACCTTTTACTATTTTACCATGCCTACCTACTTCTGGGCCAAATTTCATCAAGATCCGTTCAGACGTTTTGACGTGAAAGAGTAACAAACATCCATACATCCATCCTCACAAACATTCGCATCTATAATATTAGTAGGAACTTGGGAAGTAAGACAAAGTGACAATAAATTCACAATATTAACTTCGTCTGTTTTAAGTATTTTAATACCAAAAAATTCATATTATTATCCTAATATGATTCTGCTAATGCGGCTATTTTAGACTTCCTGACAAGGAACAAGGATCAATAATAAAACCTTTATTTTTTGTAGGTACATACTTTTTTGAGAAAGGGTATCTAAGAACCACTGCCGTGTCATGCGTACTCATAAAATATCGTGAAATTAAAATTTTAAACGTGTTTTTCTTCGGCTACGGATCTCTAAAAACCCTGTCTATGAATATTCTTCTCCGATAAATGTCACTGTCAAATCCAAAGTCAAGTCAATCAAAACAAGAAAAAAGAAAATAAACATGTGAACATCTTGGCATAGTCGGCTGCTTTCTGATTTTTACCATCTTGTTGGAAGTTAAATAAATACCAACAATATCTTGAAATCTCCAGTTCAATACGTGAATCATGATCGTTGCTCTTCAGACTTTGGTTATTTTCCGTGAATCTTTGTTTTCTGCATTAGACCGTATAGTGCGGCCTTATTATAAGCAATTAACGTTAGGGTTTTTTGACGGAGGTGGGAATGACTTGGAGGATGATGATGCTGAAGACCAAGTGTTCTCGGAATATGATGAGGAGAAGGGGGTCACGTTCTACCCACCGATGTACGCACAACGCTACGCTTCAGTTAGCGACTGTATCTTGGATCCCCGCTGGTCAGGGAAGATTGAAAAGGTATACTAGAAACTTGACTAAAAAGTTGTTTAGGCTGCTAGCCTATTGCCTAGATAGCAAAACCAGGCACAATGAGTGTTATTGTTTTGTTATTACAGACAGAATATTTTACCCTGACTTCACAAACTGATTTGACAACACAAATTCTATGTGTCACTCCAAATTTGATTGTATTCGTTTGTAATTTATAATCAAACTAGCTTTCGCCCGCGGCTTCGCTCGCGTTAAATTCGGTATAACACACCAAACAGACCTGCAGTTTTTGCACTTGCGCCTGATGGATTTGTAATAGCAAGGCTAAGTTTTCCCTTTTCTTCCCTCGTTCTCCCTCATATCCCACTTTTTTTTAATAAAAGTTAGCCTATGTCCGTCTCCTGGTTCCCAACTATCTCTGTACCAAAATTCATCAAAATCGGTTTAGCCATTAACGCGTGAAGAGGTAACAAACAAACAAACAAACAAACAAACAGACAAACAAACTCACTTTCGCTTTTATAATATTAGTAAGGATATATAGAGATATATTTTATAATGAATCAGTGTTTGTTATCAAACTCAATTGAAGCTGCTTGAGTGATTTTGATCTTTTTTGTTTTTTTTTGTCATATATACAGTCGTGGTCAACTAATTAGGGACATTCAAGATAGTGAAGAGCAATAACCGGTTATGTACATATAAATATAAAACCCTATTGATTTTTCAGCACCTATTATTTGCATAATTTGGTCCGATTACTATACTATAAATGGCTGTAAATAAGAGAATAATTAAATAGAAAAAAGTATTTAATATCAAAGGTTGAACATGTATTAAATTTTAAGGTATAATTATGTAGCTGGACATTTAATTAAGGACAGTAAAGTATAATGATGAATAGAGTTAAACAAAACGAATAATCTCCAGTATTATAATATTTTTAAAAGCTCCATTTTATTACGTGTAAAATCAGTACCCAGTAGCAAAACCTTTGTTAGTAATTACCGCTTGACACCGATGTGGCATAGACATTATCAGTTTCTGACATGTTTCGATAGGAATGTTTGCCCATGCCTCACAAAAAGTTTGATTAAGTTGATCTAAAGTTGTGGTACGATAAGTTGAAACTTTTTTCTTGATTTCGTGCCAAAGGTGCTCAATTGGGTTGAGGTCCGGGCTATTTGCTGGCCAATCTAGCACCGATACTGACTGACTGGTAAGAAACGACTTGACTGAACGGGCGGTATGTTTCGGGTCGTTATCATGCTGAAACGTCCATATAATAGGGAGATGCTCCTCAGCATAGGGAAGCATAGTTTCCTCCAATATTGTTTTGTATTGATGTTGGTCTAAGTTACCCTGAACTTTTCTCACAGGTCCCACTCCACGTCCAGAAAATGAACCCCAAATTTTAATGTTTCCACCGCCATGTTTCACCTGCTTTTTTGTGAATCTTGGATTCATTTCCGCTTTTACAGGACGCCGTACGTATTGCCTTCCATCTGAAGAAATTAAATTAATCTTGGTCTCGTCAGAGAATAATACATGTTGCCATTGGGCGTAGGTCCAATGTCCATATTTACGTGCAAACGCCAAACGAGCATTTCTATGTTCTTTCTTCAACAACGGTACTTTGCGAGCCACTCTTCCGAACAACCCTGCTTCTACCAGACGTCGTCGAACGGTCCTCGCTGATACACCGGCTCTTTCGTCTGCCCCAAACACTTCGTGTTTAATTAAAATAGAGCCTAGAAACGGATCTTTCTTAGCTAACCTGGTTATCATTCTATCTTCTTGCGGAGTTGTTTTTCTCGATCTTTTTGTCCTGGGCACATTTAAAGCTGTGTTATTGCGCCTGAAATGTTGCACTGCATTGCATACCATAGTTTTTGAACAATTTAAATGTTCTGCTATCCCTCGGTATGACCAACCACGCTCGACAAACTTCATGATAATTGTTCGTAGTGTTGGATCGCAACTTTTATTTTTGCCCATATTTCTTCAAAATAATTCTCAAAACTTAAAATTAAAAATCTGGATTGCCGCCAAAACTACCACAAAACAATAAAAGAAGAAATAAAAAAGTATTGAGATTCAAATTTTGAAAATAGAACGCAATATCTCAGTGTCCCTAATTAAATGGCCAGCCAGCATTCTTTGAACAAATAGCACACTGATAATCTATCAGCTATACTGTAAAGAGGTTTAATGTTTAAGAAGTTGTTATTTTTTGTATAATCGGGCACATCAATGACTAATTATACTTACGTGTAAAAGATATGGAATATTGTTAAGACTCGTTGGAAAATAAAAAATAAATTCACAATTTGGCTTAACTAGAGATTGTCCCTAATTAGTTGACCACGACTGTATATATATATAATTGGTAAGTCTGAGGTCAGAGAGGTATAAAAAATAGCTTACAACCAATAAAGTTGCAGGCTATTTTAGGTTATAAAGGTGACCCTTTCCAGAAAAGGAGCCGGTGAAACTGCTGGGCCCAGCTATAGTAACAAATCAAATTTCAAATTTTTTCAAAGAACTAAAAAGTCTGCTTTAGGTGTGTACATTAATCTTTCCACTGCCAGGGACTTCAATAGAAGTTATATTTTCAGTGCAGTTTATTTAGGAATAGAACAAAAAGCACAATATTATATTGTGGTTGAACTTTTCCCTCAAAATCCAATCACATCCTTATGAAAATCCAGAATTCACAATCTAATGAAATATGTTTTCCATCTAGATTAATTTGTTATGTAATCTTTCTTTATTCGTTACCCAGCCTTTTTATTAGACATTTTCTTCTTTTCCCACTTTTCTTCAAGCTATAATTCTCGACAACTTGAAGAGTCTGAAACGCACCTGAAGCCCATACAAATCTGGGGTTGCGGGTTGTTCGAAAGAGATACAGCGGCCCCCGAACGTAAAGGGCAATGGAAGGACATGGGTGGGTTTTAGTCAGTACAAGTCTGACACTCCCCCCGCTCCGGCCAGAGCGGGGGAAGTTATTTGATGATTTCCCAGCCCCAAAAACAAGCCCATACAAATGATTTGATGATTTAAGAGCTGCTTAATTTATTTTGCTAGATTTTACTACTTTGTGTCCTAGGTAGTGGATTTCGGCCACCATGACATGAGCTTCATCAAGTACTTGAAGGAAGTACCTGGTATTTGCTGCATTCTTGGTGTGGATATCGAGACCATTCCTCTCCGATGTTCTTCTGACCTACTGGGTGGTGATGATTACTCTCCTAAGAGGGAGAGTCCCTTACAAGTCACTGTAAGTAAAAAAAATGTTTTACTTTTCTTTTCCTACTCTGCTGTTTTGTGTTACCATCGTATAGTTACCGTTGTATAGCTTTACAATTAAAAGAACAATGTAATACCAACATCACACTTGTCATCCCTGAAGAAACAAGCAGAGGTTTACCTGATATTAGTTATCAGGAACTGGTTAGTTATTGAGAGGAAGGCCAAAGAAAAGATGGATGATAGGAAGATGGGTGGATTGTCATAGTCATAGTCATAGTATTTTATTGATAAGGGATTCTTACAAGTCACAGGTTCATAATATTCATTACATTAAAGTTACAAATCAAAAAAAAAAATGTCAAATCAATAAAAAATAATAATAATAATAATAAATCGTTTATTTCAGAAACAAGTTCCATAAAAGAAAAATAAAAGTTAGAAAAATTAGTCAGCAGAAATAAAATAAAATCAAACATTAAATAAAATAAAAACAATCAATTAAACATCATATTAACATTATTTGATAAAACACAAAAGCAAATAAAAATGAAAAATAATTAGTTAAAACATTAAATAGCAGTTAAACATCTCATAAAAATTTACATAAACAAAATCGATTTTAGTGGCAAACATAAAAATATTTTTGTCCAACAATAATATAAATTAACAATTCATCCTAAACATTCATTCGTCAATGTCAGACTTGTCCAGTAATAATCCTCACCCACTTGGACTGGATCGGACAGTCAAATCGCCCAGCAATCATCTCAAGGATGCTGTTGCTACTATCCCTCAATCGTCGTTGCAAGGAAGCTACCCTTTTGCGTATTATGGCTTTATAATCGTCTGCATGTGCTTCAGCAAACATTAATGACGCGCTGCAATAGGGGGGAAGCCGCATCAACATCCTAAAGATATTGTTGTATTGAACGCGCAAGACATTAGCGGCCCGACGAGTATGACTAACCCAAAGGCTGCACGAGTAAAATGATGAAAAATGTCAAATCAATAAAAAAATGTCAAATCAATAAAAAAATGTCAAATGAATAAAACATTTCAAATCAATAAAAAATGTCAAATCAATAAAAAATGTCAAATCAATCAAAGATGTCCAAATCAATAAAAAATCAAAATGTCAAACAGGTAGAAATATTACAAATAAAAAAAAAAAAAAAAATCTAACATTAATTTCAAGTCGAAGTTCAAATATTAAAAAAATCGTCTAAGCAGTAAAACGCTTGCTCGACAAGCCATTTTTTAAAACGGGCTTTGAAGGTTCCAATGGTCGGGGCACTAGAAATGGTAGCCGGCATCTGGTTATAAACTGTCGGGCCCATAACATGAGTCGTCTTGGATGATTTTATAAGCTTACACGAGACCGACGATAACTGACCCTTGCTTCTAGTGCAGTATGAATGTCGGCTGCCCACCTTAGGGTACAGATCCAGGTTCAGCCTTGTGTACAGAGCGACCTGATAAATAATTAGAGCAGGTAGCGTGGGGATGACTAGTCTAATAAAGTGCGGTCTAGCAGACATGTCCTGCGGTATCCCGACGATGGCCCGCACGGCTCGCTTCTGCATTCGGAAGGCGCGCAGCCAGTCGGCAGCACGTCCCCATAGCTCAGCGCCGTATTGGAGTTGCGAGTGCACCGTCGCGAAGTAACAAGACCGCACTTCGCGTTCGGGTAAAACACGTGATATTCTGTTAAGGGCATAACACGCACTACCCAACTTACCACACATTTTATCGATCTGACGATCCCACTTGAGGCATTCATCAATTTCAAACCCCAGAAAGGTTATTGTCTTCACCTGAACTAAAGCCACTCCACTTGATTGTGTGAGGAATGATATGATATGCCTTATTGCCTTCAATCGGGTACAAATCCACACTCCATAACTGCTACTGAAAAATACTGGATGGGAAAACCCAATGATACTTTGCCTAACCCGTTAATTACAGGACCTCATGGTTATGACTCGCACTAGTGACCGTTTCACCAATGTGGCAATTAGTAATCAATGAATGTAATAAAAATTAAAAATACCACTACAATCAAAAGTCTCTTCACAATGATTCCTGGAGATGAAAGGTGTTAAACGCTTACCCAAAAGAGGTAGTGCTATGATTTATACACCTACTCACTGTGAGGTCTTGATTGAGATGGTGCTAGAAAAGTACAGTATTTGGAAGACGTTTTTTTTGCAGATGGGAAATCATCAAATGACTTTCCCTACTCTGGGCGGAGTGGTGGGGATTGTCAGACCTTTACTGATTAAAACCCACCCATTTTCCTTCCTTTGCCCTTTATGTTCCAGGGCTGCAAAATCTCTTTCCACCAACCCGCAACCCTGGATTCGGGAGACGTTTGACTAGCATTGAGTCAGCATGTGCTGATTAATTTAAAAAAAATGTGTTCTTACAACATCAGAATCTTAATGTCTCATTGAAAACTAAGTCATATTGTCTTATTTTCAGCTATTCCAAGGCAATGCAGCTGATCCAGACTACCGTCTAATTGGCTGCGATGCGGTGATCGCCATCGAGATGATAGAACACATGCTCCCTCATGACCTGGAGAGATTCATTCACACTGTTTTTGGCTTCATAAAACCCTGGATAGTCATTTTCACTACACCCAATGCTGATTTCAACGTCCTGTTCAAGGCGTTAGAAAAAAATGGACTCCGTCGTTGGGATCATCTTTTTGAGTGGACCAGAGACCAGTTTAATGATTGGTAATTTTTCAAAGTGTTAATCATAAAGTTGGTGGGGTAACCTACCTGAAATGAAATTGGCTGTAGGCTGGCCATGTCTATCGAAAGTCCTCTGGTAAATGGAGTAAATGCTTCCCGGAGTGAAGATCAGATATTGGCAAATATTGTGGGACGTGCCCCAGCTACATAGTCCAACGACCAAGTGTCTGAGGCAAGATGCTTGTGTAAGATTGAGGATATGATGGTGCAGCATTGTAGACTCTTCGCCCATCATTAGACTACAATAGACCCAATGGAGTCATTAAGTTTTTCTTAGATCCTTGCTAGTCTAATTGTCAGCCTGACTGCAGAACAGAGGTATCAAATTCAATTTCCAGGTTAGATAAAGTGTTATTGTGTGATATTTATCTTTACAGGTGTAGCAACATAGTATCTCGGTATCCTAACTACACGGTAACCTGTAAAGGTATTGGTCCGGGACCACCTGGGACCTTGCACTATGGCTGCTGCAGCCAGTTGGCGCTCTTCGTTGCAAAGGAGTACAACAAGCAAGCTGACCTAAACATCAATGCTCTAGCTACTCAACTCGTTGAAAGTAAGTGTTTGGTCTCACATTTAATGGGAAAAGATGTTGGGCCAGTGAAATATTGTTTTATTAACATGTTATGGTATGCAAGCGGGTACAATTATCTTCGATACAAATAAAAAAAATACCAGGTCAAGTGCAAGTTGGACTTACGGCGCATCGAATGTTTCCCAATATAATATATACAAAATTGGACATAAACAGCCATATCTTTTGGCTGCGTAGATGTTGAGGGTTAATTTTTTCACAGCTCCAAGGGACTACAGACTTGAGTATATGGTTTTAAGTTCGATTCCTCCACGTTTTCCCGAGATAGAGGAATCTGTCATCTGTCTAGATGGACAACAAAGTGAACCTATTAGGGTAGCCTTTTTTTCCTTTTAAATTAGGGAAAAAAAACTTTAAACCTTTGAATGAAAGTTTGTTTTGCAGGCAATCATGCACGCAGTTTGTTCTTCAATTTTGTTTATAAATTATAATGAACGCAGCTTTAATAGTTAATTTTATTATGATAAAAGCAGAGGGGCCTGCCAGGGTCGCCTCCTGCCGGGGTTGCGGGTTGTTCGAAAGAGATACCGCGGCCCCGGTACTTAAAGGGCAATAGAAGGAACATGGGTGGATTTTAGTCAGTAGAAGTCTGACATTCCCTTCCGCTCCAGTTATTTGATGATTTCTCTTCCGCAAAAGAGGTCATCTAGTACATAAAAAAACATCAATTGTCATACCGCTGATGCAATTTTTTTCTCCTAAAGTGCATAAGTAATGTAGCAATATTTCTTTTCAGGTGGCCCAGTCGAAAATAACTTCAACGAAATCTATGAAGGCTGCTGGGATGATTCGGGGTCACCTCAATCTCCTGATGGATTACAATATATGACACAAATACCGGCAATAGAGTCTCTGTAAGTTTAGAAATATTTTTTTTCTTTCAAATAATACAGCTTTTCACAGGTCATTTTGGGAAAGAAATAGACAATTCCAGATCTGTCTATGGTGAGGCGGGCCCCCTCTTCTCCATCCAAGACAGCGCCTGGCTCTGGCCCTCCTACATATATTGGGCGAGTCATTTGCATGTTTGACGGTCTTATAGCGTGGTATTTTACCACGTTGTGCTACCATATCCAGATCTTCACCATGCCATCACCATGGTGATGACAAACCAAACTAATATTCTTCATGCCTTGAGGACCAACCACGGACCACGACATAAAGCAGAGAACATCACCATAATTTGGACTGTTTTTATTTATAGCGCCAAAAGCGCTTATCAACCCTTAGCATCGCAGCATTGCAGTGGGTGAGCGATCAACTGCTGCGCCACGTGTTGCGGGTTCAATCCCCGCACGGAACAAATATTTGTATGACCTACAGATAGTTGTTTCGGGTCTGGCTGTTTGTGTATGTGAGTTTAAATGTTTGTAAACGCACCCACGATACAGGAGAAATTCCTAGTGTCGGGCAACGTTTTGAAAAATTTATAACAAAATGCCAACAATGTAAAAAAGGTATACATTTTTCTATATTTTTAGAGTTCCATACCTCAAAAGAACGGAACCCGTATAGGATTACTTTGTTGTCCGTCCGTCTGTCTGTCTGTCAGAACCCTTTATCTCGGGAACGCGTAGAGGTATCGATTTGAAATTAATAGTCGCTTGAAGCAGTGAAAAAATCAACCCTCCAAGTCAACGCAGTCAAAAGATATGGCTGTTTATGTCTCGAGTTTGTCTGGAACCCTTGGTGCGCGAGTCCGACTCGCACTTTGCCGGTTTTTTTCTTCACAAGATGATTATTCTTCGGAAGATGGAATCAGAAAGTGACTTTATGACAACGAACATAAAGGTCATTGTCAAAATCACAGTGATCTTCATTTTTTTTTTCTGATGCCTCTTGCTACATTTCCAGCCAATCTATGACCAAGCTCATTTACCCCGACGAACAGTCCCACGTGACACTCGTATTCTCTACTACTCTATGTAACTCTGTGCCTGTTACCGAGAAAACGTTCACCATGGAAACTTTCGCATATCGAGACAAGATTTTGCAGTGCAACCTTGATGTTGAAGTAGGAAAGAATTTCATGATGTTTGACTGTCAAGATTACTATAATGTGTTGATTCCCCGAAGGAGGGTCAGTCATAAAGTTTATGAAATGGAGGATGTTTATAGCAGGTTATAGACGATTTTGTTATAGATCTATAGGCTCTGTAGTGTAACAGAACAGTTTCTTCAATTGAATATGTTGAGGCTTAGATAGAGGTTGATTTATCACTGGGTTTGCACAAGGCGGCGGCCAAACTAATGATACGTGGGGTCGCGATAGTCGTGGTGAGAATCCGGCGACTGAGTCTCGAATTAGCCTTGCTCGAATCGAAGCCACGTGTTTTCATAGCATTTGGAATGAGCCATGACGAAAAAAAAAGATAGATGTTTACAAAAGAGTTTTTATTGATAATTTTGGTAAATACATTCATCAAGTCTATCTGATACTGTCCTGAAAATTGCAAGAAGAAAAACCCACTTATCCTATGTCCTACTTATCCTTACTATCCTTACTAATATTATAAAAGCGAAAGTGAGTTTGTTTGTTACGTCTTCACGCCTAAATGGCTGAACCGATTTTGATGAATATTAGTTCAGAGATAGTTGGTACCCTGGAGACGGACATAGGCTATTTTTTAAGTGAGAAATTAGGGAGAAATAAGAAAGAAAACGGAAAACTTAACCTTGCTATTACAAACAAAGGCGCAAGAGCAAAAACTATAGAGAGCAGGTAACTGCAAATCAGGAAAGGGGAATTGTGTTACCCCGAATTTAACGCGAGCGAAGCCGAGGGCAAAAGCTAGTAAGTTATAAAATAAACTTCTTATAAGGTTCTTGATACTAAATAAAATGAATGAGAGGATCTTACTCTCCAGTAGCGCCATCTGGTGAGCTCTAAAACGATAGCCCTCATTGTGTTTTCAAATCATCCTATAACCTATTGAAATAGTGAATTGAATACACACACAAAATTTCTACCAAATCCGTCCAGCCGTTTAGGAGTTAGGTGATAACACACGTTCAGGAGAATTATAAATATTAAGATATAATTGCTGTATTTAAAACGAGTAGTATTCGCAACTGATCAGTCCGTAACTAACTGTTCTATATTTCAGGTTGAACTGCACGACTTTGCAAGTGAGAAAGTTCTCGAAAGCAACACAAAATTTGATGGCAAAAAACAGAATCGACTCTTTAGTACACACTAGAGAGGTTGTCAATGAAATCCGTTACCTTACTAAGGCGTTGAATTTCAATAATTTCAGCCAGGCTGATGATGGGGGTCAGGTCTGGTGTAACATCAACTGGGGGGACAATGCACCGTACTGGAATCAGTACTATAAGATCGTGAGGGAGTATGCTTATCCCTTTGAGGTGAGTATTTTTTTTTTAAATTATTTATTTCAAGTAGCATAGACTCATTTGAGGTAACATTAAACACAAAGCATTCCAATTTCAATTAAATAGAATGTCAGAAAACAATAAAATTACACCAAACAAATTACAACATAAAAATTTAAATTATTAATATTAAAATAAAATGCAATAAATTATAATTAGAATTAATGTCAGCAGATTCAAATTTCATAAAATAAAATAAAAATAAAAGTCAATTTAATTTTGTCAAGTAAAAATAAGTAAATAACATAATCATACCGACTCACAAACAATTACAATTTTCTCATGAAATAAAATAACATCAAGCTGTAATGTCGGGCAGAGGTTTATACCTAACAGTACACCCAAAATTCGCCAGTTAAGCTTAAGTTCTATGTAAAAGGGAGTCGGCCTAATGCCATCAACCTGGGTCGCAGTACATCATTCGAATAACACGCAACCCCGGGAGGCAGTGCTCTCTTTTTTTTTTTTTTTTTTAAAAGGGTGATAAAATAATTCCTTTTGATTTGGTATTTTTTTTTTATAAAATCGAAACTGCTATTTCGTGTCTGCGAAGCCGACAGACACTCGACCAATTGGCTAATGGGCGCTGAGAAAAAACTTCGCGGTAAAAGAGACCCTTCAGCAGAATCCTTATTGAAACGATTATTGCGCGAAAATATCACAAGATAATATTATGAACTCGACGATTGCGTGTTTGCGCGACCAATCACGATATAGCGTCACAAGTAATTTTTAAATTTAATATTTTTCTACATTTTTTGGAGCTCGTGGCTACATAATAGCAGCCGCTCGGGTGGATCTTTAGGTTAAGCTGCGCATGCCTAGGTTGGTCTGTGGATGGGTGACCACCCGTTACATACCGAGTTTCCTCCATGCCTCGGAAAGCACGTTAAGCTGTTGGTCCTGGCTGTCATTTGTAGATGTTTTGACAGTCGTTACAGCTAGTCAGTGTCCTGGAGTTTGACAACCAGTCTTGCCAAGGGATATCGTATTACCCAGTACTAACTGGGTTATGGAGGTCAGATAGGCAGTCGCTCCATGTAAAATACTGGTATTCAGCTGCTTCTGGTAAGACTGGAAGCCGACCCCAACATACTTGGGAAAAGGCTAGGCAGATGATGATGAAAATTTTTCTACATCTATCTATCTATCTATTTTTTATCTATATTTGAAGTCTGTATTTCAAGAAAGCAAGCAAAGCAGGCGTTTCACAGAAATCTAACAGAAACCGTCGCAGTTTCTCACAGTATCTTATTTTTCTACCATTTCAGACAAAATCCGATGAGGTACGTATCCTAGACCTAGTGTCTGAAGAGATCAACCGTCTCATAGATACAGAATACGATGAAGAGTTCTCAGTGGACGTGGACCGACTGGAGATTCCGTTGTCGCATCTCATGGACGTATTGAAGAACGTTACCACCGATATTGATAGGGTCCGGTTAGTATACGCTATTTATTAATATGATTTTATTTAGTTTTACCTGTAGCTAACGTAGGTAGTTGCATGCATGCATGTTTAGTCCATGTTATTCTAATTTCAAATGTTCAAATATTGAAATAAAATAGGTATAAGATCTTTTTGCATTAATAAAAAGTAAAAAAAAACTGGCACAAAACATAACATAACAAATAATAATTGTAACAATAAACATTAATGTCAATCAAATTGAAAAGACAATCAAATTGACAAGACAATCAAAATGACAAAAAGTAAATGTCTCACTTTAAAATACGGTTACCATCATAATCATTTTTTCTTAACTTTTTCTTCTGACTTTTAGTTACAACCGCTACTGATGTGTGGTTCGACCTTTATAGTTAATAGCAGACCAACAAGCACATCCATCCATCTTGCATGATGCTTCATCTCTACCCTATTTTGTTGTGCTGCCTCATCCATCTAATTTGATATACTTCCACAGGGATCTCTTAGAATGGAACGGCTATGAGGTAGTGAACGATGTGGTGATCCATTCCCGCTTAGTCGTAGACACCACCTCAGTAGCCACGCACGAAGAGGACTGGCAGGACAACGACTTCTCTGATGTAAATGTACCAGATTGAACTTTGTAATGTCATGTAGATTGTTGTCGTACTGTGTTGTTAGACGACTCAATTTGGTTGAACCGACCATCTCATTATTTTATTGGTTGGAATAACCATTTCATTTGTTACCAATTTTTTCAAACGCTTCGGTATTTTGTGTAGTCGGGGACGGTATACACAGATGAATGGAGATACTTATACCATGGCAACACTACAAAATATCGTTACTAAAAAAGCATTTACCGGGAAAATGAATACCGGTTTTATTTTGTATGGAAATACTTTCGTAATCGGCACTAAATTTTTGCCCAAGTACAGTGCGGTGCCAAAAAATCGCCACCTCTAACGCCTTAGCGTGTAAAAAGGTACTCGATATAGTTTTTTTTTTATTTTGTGTTGTGTTGAACGAAAAGTCATTTATTTTTAAAAGCTTGGCCTGGTGCTATTCTCAGTAGGTTTGCAAATTAGTTAGAAATAATTATTTTATTTCAATGTATTCGTTTATTTGTTTAGGTTTCTACCAGTGTATGTAATAAAATGTCGTATTCGAGTCGCAGACTTCCCATTGGGGTGTTAATACCAAAAAAAACAATTTTCTTAGAGGGCTGTTTAAAAAAAATGCTAAACCCAAAAGTCACCTGAACCCCGTTCATAGACGCAGTCATAAAGTTATCAATGCGTAAGAGTCATGGCACACGGCTTGTCTGTGGGGAGAGGTCGCATACGCACATAAGATCTGAGTTGTCCATGACCCCCAATCTGTTAAAATTGTCTTTGCTTCGGCCAACATGCTTTCGAAGTATATTTAGAGATTTCCAAAGTCGGCCACGGTAACGTGTGGAAGGCTCTTAGAATCAATTACTTGTAGTTTATCGGTTGGTTTAGCTTGGTGATTATTCATTTGAAGACTGATAAAGATAATGATAGGAGTTTTCTTTTGTAACCAAACCATATATAACTGCTCTTGAATAGCAAACTTAAGACGTACTCGTAGTTATAAGGATTAAATATGTTGATATTAAACTAAGCCACACGAAACTAAGCCAGCTGATGCCACACGGGCGTTGCAAATTCGTTGCGTCGTCGTAGAGCAGTGATTTCGACAAAGGAACGTCACGCGAGCGCACGCGAACGTATGGCGCTCATTCGTTGATATCGCCGCGTAGCGTCAACACAACGCACCGGCAACGCCCGTGTGTCATCAGCATAAGCATTGATGGTTAGTTTGTATTGTTGAATATAAGTGCCAATTTTCCGTACTAAATATACGTGTATGTGTATGTACACGAATATTTCTTTACGAGTATCGATTTAATTGTTGAAATAAATATTGTTAATTCATTTTGTGTTTACTATCTTAAATGTGTCTAAATAACGCTGAATACCTTTTAACTGATACAGACCCTAATGACAAAGTGACTAAATTCGCGCCATGTTGATGACGTCATAGCTGTTAAATTGAAGAAGTTAGTTGTTTGATATTTATTTTGGTATTTGTCTTCAAGACCCCTTATTTGTCTTGAAGACCTTATGCAAAAAAAAATTTCGATGATAATTTGCCAGCTTTCAAGTGACAGTTAAAGTCTCAAAATGGCGCGAGCTCAGTCACTTTCTCATTGTAAACGCATTGTGAGATAGCTGCACACTGCGGAGAGTGTGATGTGATGTTGCCAACGTATATTCTTTCGCTCGATGACGGGCGGTAACACCCCTCCCGGACCTGCACCTTGCCCCAGACATCGCCTCAATGAAACATTATAGAAAAAACGACTGTTTGGAAAAGTTGGGCTCCGTTATTTTCATGCCAGTTACATTTTAGTTCATAGTCCGTAGGTGTTAAGGCCAATTTGTTTGTTGATACTAAACCTACTTGCATGTAGAAGTCAATTTAAGTTTTCATATTGCATTTAGTTTAGTTTTTCATAAGTGATAACATGTATTGGGGCGAAATTTTTTATTAAAATTTTGTATTCATTTCAGTCGTTTCAATAAATAACATATTTTTTCCTTATTTGAAGTGTGGGCTTATCCACGTGCACTCCGCGTTGCCTCAGTACGATATTTTACCATACTTTTTTCGCTGTAGCATGGTGCGGGTGACATTAGATGAGTAAAACATCCCATCACTTAACATGTCTGTGGGTAGTCCTACAAGTCTATGATGTTCAGGGTAAAGCCTTAAAGGCTTTCAGTCATGATCAGAATTAATCGAGGTAACGTTTCAGATTGAAGAGGAATGGTACATTTTACTAATGTCTCCCGCATCATGCTATAAGGAGCCATCCATAAAGTACGTAACACGAATTTCATGATTTTTAGACCCCTCCTTGTCACAGGTGGTCACATTTGTGAGACCCCCCCCCTCCCTAGTGTGACGTCACAAATTTGCAATTTTACATCTAAAAATACCTAATATAAAGAGAAAACTAAAAATAATTTAATATTTCAAATTTCGCGATTCAATTTATTAAATTTGAAATGTGATGTCACAAAATTAGGACCCCCCCCCACCCCTTGTCACACCATGTCACATTTCGTCGACCCCCTCCCTCCCCCTTTACATGTGACGTACTTTATGGATGGCCCCTAACGAAAACAGTATAAATCACATACCAGTTTCATTCTTCATTATTATTATTTTTTACCTTACGCACGGTGTAATGGTGGTCAGTGATTCCAGCTGTGTAAGTGTGAACAGCCGCACAAAATTAGGTATCCGGAATTAATTTATGCATATTCTCTTTATTTAGTGACGATTTGACAAACTTGCTTGGAGTTAGAGCGGTTTCGGACTGGCGTTTTTTTCGGCGCGTACAAGCTTGAATCTGACATACGCGCGTAACATTTCGGGCTTCAAAAAATCGAACCCTTGCTGTTCGCATTTGTACGCGCGCTTACGTTCGTAAGAGTTGTATTGTATTGTATGATGGGCTGCAACTCCACGTCCAAGGCGCGTATTATTATAATATCATTCGATCCGCCCCAGCTCCACGAGAAATGCCAGCAGCGCCTTGGTGTTGTTCGTACGAGTTTCGCCTTGTACCATTCTCAGATGTAACTATATCTACTATGACTGTAAAGCCAGTTCAAACTAACATGTTCAAGAACGAGAGTATTATTTTATTTGCAGTGGGACACCGCAGATATTCGTTCGCAATCGGTATCAGATGGCAGCACAATCGTACCGGATCAAACTGGTTTGATACTTTTTGTGTTTTTCGGTATCGTTAGCCAGACAAGGATAAAAAACGTAGAATGGTGGTAATTATAATTTGGCTACGGAACCTTTTAGGAATGAACTATTTCCATGACCTTAGTGACAATTAATACCTAGTCAGGTTGCGTTCACAAAGCAAGCTCTAAACTAGGTTCAGTTTACTAAATAGTTAACACGGATTTAAATTTCAGCATCTCCTAATTCTGAAGTAGAAATATTTTTCAATTTTTTACATCCAAAGGGCGTTGTCTCCGCCGCGCCTTGGACCAGAAGGTCCGCAATCTTCGTAAGATGTTGTCATTCGATGAGGATATTACCACGGAGTTGGACAAGGTTGTATGTCGGCTGATGAAGTTGGCTCTGCATACTAGTATGGGACGCCAGAACCCGCCCCCTGCTCGATGGATGCAATGCAAACTTCTAGACCTGCTCACACTCACTGAAAAGGCAATACGAAGACGCAAGAAGTATTTTATCGCGAACTTTCCTTTGAAAATTGGTACGTTACAGATAAATTAACACAAATAACACTACGCCCTGTTTTTATAGTCTCTAGAAGTCTTGGGTTTTCAGAACGGGGCCTTGGTTTTTGAACGATTTCTAAAAAAAAAGAAGGAAGTTTTGTAATCGGCCAGTGTCTTTCTATTAGGAGATAGTTAATTATTTGTCTAGATTAGGGATTTTTAATATAACTGGTGGAATGCCCATGTGCATAAAGCTACTGGTTTTTCTTTAACGAAACCGATTGATTTTTATCCTTTAATTTTTTAGACCTACAGCCAGATTTACGTGAGCAAGATACTAGAGTGTAAGTTCTAATTTTATAATAATTATTATGTAGTTGATAAACAGATACTTATATCTAATATTTATGGTATGTAGCAATAGTCTTTGCGCACAGACAGAAAGACGTATAGGACAAAACTATTAGGTTTTTCTTTTAGTCAAGGCTATGAAGTCATAAAAGGCTTTTATTTATTGGTAAACTTACAATTTTATACTGATTCATGAGAACAATTTATAGTCACAAAGAAATCGTATAAGTGTATATAGAGCGGCAAACACAGATAGCAAAAATAAAATTAAGGTAAAAGGCTAAAAATGGTGCAGAAATACTTAACACTAAACATTATTTTCAAATAATGGCTTCTTTTTACTTGGACTTCATATAATTTAAACCTATATTTTTTTGTTCTCAGGAAGGAACTTGTTGACAAGTATCGTCATCTTTTACAGCCAATAGGTAAGTTGTTTTAGGGGAATGGTGAACAAGGTAGTAAAGCTCTTCCACTATAAGAATTGAAGGATCCCCCTATCAGGTGGGTGTCGGGTCTGGTGGGCCCGACAGTTGTTGTCAGGTTCTCGTATATCGTCTTAGCTTGCTGATAACTTTGCTTGCACTACGCGATGTAGGAATTGACGGTTAGTTTTGCAGTTGTGGTATAGATGGCGCTGTAGTACTTTATACCGCAGTAGGAATTGTAGTGCCGCTACATAGTATTAAAAGTAACACATATTTCAGCAATGTGGTTTTATTATTATTCTTTTTAATCAGAGAAAAATACGGGCAATAAGGAAGATATTGAAAATGTTCCTGATGGGGATTTTGAAGATGAATTCTTAAGTACAACCAGCAACGAGTTTACGAAAGGTATGTCTTTATTTATACATTGCTTTCCTAATACTTGTCATGTTAATTACAGATCCTCATCTGCCCAGCCTTTATCCCAACTAAGTTCAGGTCGGTTTCCAATCTATCCGGATCCAGTTGAATACCAGGATTTAACATGAAGGGACTGTCCTTCACAACCCAGTTAGTACTGGGTAATACGATAGCCGTTAGCAAGACTGGTTGTCGGAATAACATACTACTGACTACCTGTAACTACTATCAAATACCTACAATTGACAGCCGGGGCCAACGGCTTATCGTTCTTTTCGAGGCACTGGGGAAACTCGGTATATAATGTGTGATCATCTATCCATGGACCAACCTAAGTAATCACGGCTTAACTTCGTAAATGGACGTATGACCGCCTGACACATCACCGCTCCGAGAGAAGCCCTGTGTGTGTGATAGATTATGCTATTATGCTATAGCTACTTCATACCATCATCTGTTTAGTCTTATACCAATCATGTTGGGGTCTACTTCTAGTCTTACCAGATGCAGCTGAATACCAGTATTTTATATGGAGCAACTGCCTATCTTACTTCCAGTATATCTAGCTATAGTTACTTCATCCCGATTATATAATATTTTCAGAAAACGAATACGTAGTGGAAATGTCCCCTAGTTTAGTTATTCCTCGGCCTGTATTTAGCAACGAGAAATACGTAACTCCAGAATTGCCTCCGAATGGAAACCCATTAGAGAGAACTAAGGCGTGGCTAGCTGAAGACCTTAAAACGGAGCCGTATCCGAAACACGACATAAACTATGAGAGTGTTAGTTCTGGCGATACAGACAATAGCTTGTCCAAGATGAAACACAAACACAAGAAATCTATCAAAAAACATAAGATAAGTAACAAGAATATTCGAGAATCAGTCGCAGTTCCAGCCAACACAACTGCAACCAAAACTTCATGCAAGTTTAATATTAAACGTGAATATAGAAAGCATAGTAAGACTCAGATTACTAAAAAAGTGGCAAGAAAGAGGTCTGATTATAACAATATGGTTGAGAATCCTGATTGCGAATATTCATCGCCTGAGTACGACAGCTATGTAGCTGAGTCAAGAAGAAAAGTTAAAGAGCGACATACTTTGAATGTGGTGGCAACCAAGCCGGCAAGTTATTTATTAACTAAATAACTGAATAGGCATTGCATTTTCCTTTTACTTTTAATGTTACTTTACTTTAATGTTTTTGCTTTCAGATTCCAGAAAGCTTAATAGCACTCTGTCACCCAGATTTAAAAGCGAATAAAGGCACCGATTCGGTTATAGGATCCAGTAATGATGATAATTTCAACGTTGTTGGCATTCCCAGTTTCATATCTGCCGCTGTAGATAGTCACTGCATAGATATTATTACGCAAGATTATGAGGAAACCATAGCTTTGCGTAGAACGATAGCAACTGAGGCAAAAGTCAAGCCAGAAATCAAAAGAATACACAATAATGGAAATTCATACGATGATTTCGAAAACCAAATATGTGTTAAGCATGAAGTCAGCACAGAAAATGTGCAGGCGCAAACAATTTTCCTAAACGGTACTATCTCAGAATTTGTATTTTTCATTTAGTCTATTGTAAAATTTTGTGGAACCATTTTGAATCACATTATTTTTACCCTTTAGATATAAACGAACCCAGTACGTCAAAAGGAATCCGTCACAATATAAGCACGGATGTACAATGTGGCCCCGACGTTGTCGCGGCTCATTCACTAGTAACTCCGGTTTCGTCCGTAGTCAAGATTCCTCAGGCATTTTCTACTGGCATTAAAATAAACGATGTAGAAGCCGACAACAAAGCTCAAGGGACAGATTTCGGCACATCTACACAAGACACCGGTAGTTTTAAAACAATAACACCAAGGTTGAGAACGGTTGGAATCAAAATAAAAGATTCTGACGAAAATTTATTAATTAATCACACTGAATGTTCTACTATGACTGTACCTGACTGCGTGCCTCAAACGTTTCCAACTGGTTGTAGCTCACCACTCGTACATAGTCCAATGTCAATCAATGGAACAAAATTTATTAAGCCAATATCGAGTACTTTAAAAATAGAGGATATGGATTCTGGATCAGATTTTTATGCACCAAGCATCGCCAGTACAACAAAGACGCGCTCTTTTCGTATGACTAGCTCTGTAACGGCCAGTAATGTTTTGATGGAGGCATTTGAGACTAAAGATGTAGCGTCAATAGCAGAATCGCCATCCAAAATGTTAAGACTCTCCTGTGGGCCGGTTAATGTTCATAGTTATAGAGATACACAAATTTCTGAGGACGTTGTCTACCAAGGTGAGTGGCAACAAAACAAGCCGATCGTAAATACACGAAAGAGGAGTCTTAATTTTACGAAGCCGAGAAGTCGAAATAACGAATCGGTTACAAGGAAAAGTAAAGAAATTTTAAAGGAGAAAAAAGTCGGTTCCAAGGAAAAGGTTTGTAGAAAAAGACAAGAGAAAAATGAAATGATGACGGAGCCTAAGAAAGCTACGCAAATTCGAAATGTCAAGCTACGAAAAGTTAGTCAGGAAGAAAAGATTGCCGAGGTTAAGAAGCCTCGTGTTTCTAGAAGTGGCGCTAAAGTGTCAAACAAAGCTAAGGGGATCCCTAAACCTATAAAAACGATCATTAAGGTAATGACAAGACCAATATTTAATTTTCTGTCATAGTTTTCCTCATTAAAATTGTTAAAATATTACAGGTGGTATCAAAACACGCAATAAGGTATTATTTTTCATATTTTTTCCTTTCAAATAAGTAATCGTCATCTTCTCATGTCATTTGAGGTCGGCGCAACACGTTTTGTTTTCTCCATTCTCCCCTGTCAACCGCGTCACACTAAATTTACTTCTTTTTCTTTAATTTTTCATAATAGTATGTTCAAAATTAACAAATATTGCTGCATTTTCCTTTTCTTAGTGCAAATACTGCAAAAAATGTTAAATCTACGTTCACTATCAAACGATCAGGAATTCCATTAAATCCTATTGCTAAAAAAGAAATTGATAAACCACAGACGCCTAAAAAGAGTTATATACCTCTATATTTAAAGAGAGCTCTGGACAAAGATAAACTAAACAAAAGTTTAGATTCTGCTACTGACGCCCTGCGGGACAGCAAAGATACTCCCAAGGTAGCAAACAAAATTGCTTCCCTTAAGAGATCCAATACAGAAGAGATCAAAAAGGATTTACTCAAATTTGGCAATGACATGCGTGTGAATACTAGTTACATCGTCTGCCGTAATGAAATGGAAGACAAGATTAAAACACCTGACGACCAGGCTAGCGAAAACAGTAAGGATATTAAAAGTACCTCCAAGCCGCTAGACATTCTTAAGCGCTCACATAGTCCAAGTCATTCTATGATTAGTTCTACTTGTTCTTCACCGAACAGTATTGCAACAGTTAGAGCTGCTTCCACACGAGCTAAAGTAGCAACAAAGAGACATTCCACTCAGCCTTATAAGGTTAGTGTTACTAACAGTGAATCAGATAATCCTTCGCCACCAAGGACTAAAAAGGTTGTCAAAAGGTATAAAGTGGCGAAAAAGGCTGAAAACAAAGATATTGGTAACAAAGAAAATATTCCGGAGTCCACAAAGAACTTTGTTAATAAAGATAAAATAATAAAATCGTCGATCAAGGGTAGGCCCAAAAGTATCTGCATTGCACAAGTAGAAAAGGAAAGTTCGTCACCGCCTTTAACACAAAAAGCACTAATATCAAACAAATCTAATGTCAAAATACCTTTACGAAAAGAAAGTGATGAAAAACGAAAAGCAAATAGTCCATCAGTTTCGAAGAAGCTAAAATCGAACACTTCAATTTATGACGATTTTGTCCAAAATGAGTCTGAATCTTTTAAGACATTGGATTCTTCGAATATGGTTCTAGTGCTGGAACCACAACCAAATTATGAAAATCTTACAACTGCACGAAATTTTTCGCAAAAATCATCAACACAGATTGCTATTACTAGCAACCACAATCTGATGAATGAGTTGGTACATGAGTCGCGTTTAAACATTAACGCCGATGCTATTTTGGATTCCATGAGACAGATATTAGAAGAAACTCTAGATCGAGTTCTTACTTCAGGTTGTTCCGGTTCTCAGCACACTGTTGTTTTAAGTAATGATGATGTTCTAAACTTTGATAAAATTACATCACCAAGAATTAAAACAAGCATAAGTCTTGTAGAAACCAGTAGAAGTGACGCAAGAAATAGTTTGAATCGGACTTTTGATTCCATCCTTGGTGGCGAGTCCACGCTTAGTTTAAATGACACCAGGTTAACAGTAACTGATTTGGATTTACTTTCATTCAAATCCATTACATCAGACTCAAAATATTCGGAGTATTATATGGCTGATAACGAATTTAATACTTCTCAAGAAATTGATCAGGTACTAACTCAAGACACGAGTTCGGTGCAGGATATATTTGAGCGAAAGGAACCGCATTCGATGCAGGTAATTTTGGGATATAGGCACTAAGTTAATTTTTCTTAAAACATCCAAAAAATACGTCTAAAATCAATTTGCAGAGTAAGCCGGGTGCACTTGCGATTCAAGCATTTAGTGGATTCTCTTTGGACGCTGAGCCAGTGGCTGGTGACCAACTGGACTCAATAGCTCTTGTCGACTCTGAGACTGCCAGTCTGGCTGTGGAAATCAATAGACAAGCCGTAAGTATACGCTTATTTTCAAATCAAGTAGCAGGGCCCTATAAGCATCCATAGTTCTTTCGTATAGTTGAAAGTATATTTTATGAAATAATTGTGCGTTATAATAAGGTTCTCCATATGGATTACTTTTAAGGTAATGTAACATTGCTCCGCTTCTGAAAATATACAAAAACTGTTGATTTTTAGTGACGTTTAGAAGATTTTCTCTCATTCAAAACATTTTGTACTGATGTGGTGTGGCTTCTATTTTGAAATAAAGAGAAATAGCGGGAGTTAGGTACGTCAAGCTTCTCGTTACTCGGTAGTAAAAATATGACATTTACTTTCTAGACGTCAGAAGAATTGTTTATATCGGGCAGATCATCGGGCAGTTACGGGTCCTGTGTCCTAGATGACGACACCGTTGTCCCCAATTGGTTGTTTCAACTGATCAGTCATCAACAATCGGTGAGTTGATGTCAAACTGACTTTATTCCCATCGTTTGTTCTGTCCGACCTTTAATTTCTGTTTTTGACGATGATTATAAAAAAATGAATGTCACAGTTCGTCTTCCCGTAATTTTTTTATGCTGAATGGAGGACCTAGAACGTTTTCATTCTTTTTTTCAGGTACTCCATTAAGCATAAAGAATTGTTAAATTCTTGGGCGATTGCAGTTACGACCAAACCTTTACTTCTAGTTGATACCACATACTCCGGACGCTGCAAACTAAACTTTAGCTTTAAATAGGTGGAAGAAGAGCCAGTGCTTGGTCCTTCAGCTGTGCCCATTGATGAGCCGAACTATGACGGGAATGGCAACATCGTAGAGCCGTCCTTGTTTGGTGTGGCTGCCGGCGCAGGTGATGGACGAGGCATGCATAGTGACCACTCGCAGGATAGTTCAGGGAGGGGCACATCGCTCAGTTCCAGTGATACCTCCTCTGGGATCCAGAGCGAGGTCAGCGTGAGTACTTTCCTATTGATGACGTAATTTCTTCTTTATCAACAATAATGTGACGAGCTAAGGACTTATTTTACTCAGAATCAAGGTAATCGTCATGGAACAATTAAATCAGTGTGACTCTAATCAAGAAAGAGTTGACCAAGAGTGTTGTAAGCGGTCATATGACATTTGGAGGCATTTAGGTTTTTATGGAAAAATGGTTTTTCTCATTTTCCATTTTCTTGTACAGACTGTCTTAATTGACCTTTCGCCCCAGATGGAACAACTTCGGGATCCTATGACCAGTTCTGCGGTGGGGCCAGTAATTGACCATCGTCACTCCATAGATCGGACTTATGAAATTGAAGGTAAAACATTATTTTATGGTAGTCTCTCAATGAAGATATCTTGCCGTAAAATCTTTAGATAATAAAGAAAGAAAAAGACAAACTGAACCGTACTTACAAAAGATACATTTATACGTCAACAACATTCCACTGTTCTAATAAAAGATGCTCGTAATGCTACCTTCACTTTGAGGGACCTGTCTTCAGCCACTGCTTACATTGTCGATATGACAGTTCTTGTCGAAGCACATAGTGTAACTGAAATTTAAGATCATTGACGATGTATGGAACTGCTATCCCTAAATTATAAAAAAAAAACTTGTGAGGTGTCAAGGGACACCCAGATGGAACGAAGTTATTATTTATTATGTAGAAAAAAACCCGTAAACACGCAACAAAAAAACCTGTATACACTCAACAAAAATAATCGTCGCGACACCACACTGTTCAATGCGAAATAGAAAGACAAAACGAAAATAACGATCATGGAGTAACGATGATAAAATAACTTTTCTCTTAAATTACAGGTGGCCCCGGGTCTCTGACTGTGAGCGGTTCCCGCGACACCCGGAGAACGATAACCGGGGTTAGTGATATCGAAGCAGATATAAGTTCTATTGATACCGACGCCCCGGATCTTTCTGATAACTGAACACCTTATCAAACACTGTACGAAATCGTAGAGCCTTGTGTGACCTAATAAATCATTGAGTACTTACTTGGGTAAAATTGTGTAAACTGGATAAGCTTATAGTTTTGGGATTTACACTCTTTGGCTGTCCTATCCTTAATCTAGGAGACAAATTACCTGTTAACTAGTTAATATATTGTTTGCGAATCTCGGCCTATGACATGTCGTGCAGTGTGTTGAGGATTACGTGATATAAGTTTAAAATGGCGATGGTTAATTTTGAGGCGGTATGCTAAATTTTACACCTTGAAATTATAGTTGTGATCATTCTGTGCGCTACTTCGGCGCATTGTGAATATTAAACGTTCTAATAAATTATTTGTTTTCTCGGTTTGTGGGTTTTATTTTTCTGCTTAATTCTAGGTTTACTGTCTAACTTGAAAAGATACGTACAGTTTTAACATTCTAATTTTAACCTGATCAGAGCCAAATTGGCTCGACCCAGTTTTAATTGTCAGTTACTTCAGTAATGGCGTTCACTTGCATTTGCATGTAACGATTCGAGCAACAATGCCTACTGTTTTGACTATAACATCAGTGAGTGAGAACTGAGCTTTATATTGCGCAATCTGGTCACAGCAACGAGTGTCCCTTCCAACTACTGTACGGGATACCATCAGACAATTTCTAGAAACTGATTCTTATACACAAAGGCCACGTCCAGACCGTCATTGATGCACTTTACTTCGTGTCATCTTTGTTGTCAATAGCGCGTAAAAAAATATATTAAGACTGTCCATGTAGCTCATTATCGTCTCTACGATGTTAGAAATGTTGTGTGAGTGAACGAGCGACACGAAAAAGACTATCAGGAAAGAATATTCGTGCATTATATGCTTCTTCCACAACGTATAGAGCTAGACTTCGTTTGAGTGGGAATGTGCTGATTGGGCCGCTGATCAGTACCCAGCATGAAATGTTGTCAGATGTAAGCAGAGTGGCCTTAAGAGATCCAGATGGACGTTTACTCTCACATGATCAAAACAAAAATATCGTCAAACTGCAAATTACCCTGTACGTGGGTATTGAAGAAAGATAAAATTAAAAATGACTGCATTAAATTGAAAGGTCATTCAGTGTTTTGCACGGATTGATTTTTCAAATTAAAAAAAAAAAAACTGAAAGTAAACAAACTCTGTAGTGTACAGAACATACTAAAGTCGTACAAAAATGAGTTATAAAAACAAAACAAAACTTACACCGTACACAAGACATCAAATAGCCAAAAAATAATAATTAATACAGCTATTTTAATTTGCCATGAAATGGCTTCAAATCTGATCACCACTGATGCACACGAAAACATTGAGCCGACAAATCAAATCGAAAGCTAAAGTTGAAGATTCGTTCGATGCAGATCCTTGGACATCATTAATAATTATAACTTCATATTGTGCAAGCACTATTCGTGACATAAATGTTCATCCAAATTTTCACATTTTCTACTGAACATAATTATGAAGAATGTAGTAAGTAGTAGAAGTAAACTAGTAGTAGTAGTTTTAGTTTAGTGTAGTTTTTTACAACTCGTATAAACTACAACCTACACTACTTTAAGTGTAAAAATATTCGAACGCCTTGCAGGACCGCACATAGTTAAACATATTTTTTTTTATTTTAACACCATGTAAGTATATTTAACTTACTTTTACCCATGTGAAACAAATAAACCTTTTTGAATTTGAATATAAAGAAATCGAATACTATAAAATGAAAACAACGAATTCGATAAACTCACTATTATCCATTTCCAAACCTTCGCATGGGTTGCATAGCCTGGATCGAAAAGGGAACCCATCCATTTCCAAACCTTGGCAAGGGTTGCTTAACCTGGCTCGGTATGGGATCCCATCCATTTAAAAATCTTGACAAGGGTTGCTTAACCTGGATCGAAAAGGGAACCCATCAATAACCAAACATTGGTAAAGGTTGCTTAACCTGGATTGGTAAGGGAACCCATCCATTTCCAAACCTTGGCAAGGGTTGCTTAACCTGGATTGGTAAGGGAACCCATCCATTTCCAAACCTTGGCAGGGGTTGCTTAACCTGGATTGGTAAGGGAACCCATCCATTTCACAACCTTCATATGGGTTGCTTAACCTGGATTGGTAAGGGAACCCATCCATTTCCAAACCTTGGCAAGGGTTGCTTAACCTGGATCGGTAAGGGAACCCATCCATTTCCAAACCTGGACATAAGTTGCTTAACCTGGATTGGTAAGGGAAACCATCCACTTCCAAACCTTGGCAAGGGTTGCTTAACCTGGATCGGAAAGGGAACCCATCCATTTCCAAACCTGGACATAGGTTGCTTAACCTGGATTGGTAAAGGAACCCATCCATTTCCAAACCTTCACATGGTTTGCTTAACCTGGATTGGTAAGGGAACCCATCCATAACCAAACCTTAGCAAGAGTTGCTTAACCCGAATTAGAGCTAGCAGTTGAAATAAACAAAAGTTGAAAATTATGACGAATCATCGCCATCGCTATGTATGCATCGGCTAACACAAAAACCTGGGTATTGGATAAATAATTGAAATTATCGTATTTACTATACTACGACTTACAATACTGCTACGACGTAGAAATACTGCTACGACGTAGAAATACTGCTACGACGCAGAAATACTGCTACGGCAGTTGCTAGAAATAGCTACGCGGTTGTAGCCACGTAGCGTAGCAGTTTAAATTTCTGTTCTTTAATTAATATTTTTTTTTATTTTAACACCATGTAAGTATATTTAACTTACTTTTACCCATGTGAAACAAATAAACCTTTTTGAATTTGAATATAAAGAAATCGAATACTATAAAATGAAAACAACGAATTCGATAAACTCACTATTATCCATTTCCAAACCTTCGCATGGGTTGCATAGCCTGGATCGAAAAGGGAACCCATCCATTTCCAAACCTTGGCAAGGGTTGCTTAACCTGGCTCGGTATGGGATCCCATCCATTTAAAAATCTTGACAAGGGTTGCTTAACCTGGATCGAAAAGGGAACCCATCAATAACCAAACATTGGTAAAGGTTGCTTAACCTGGATTGGTAAGGGAACCCATCCATTTCCAAACCTTGGCAAGGGTTGCTTAACCTGGATTGGTAAGGGAACCCATCCATTTCCAAACCTTGGCAGGGGTTGCTTAACCTGGATTGGTAAGGGAACCCATCCATTTCACAACCTTCATATGGGTTGCTTAACCTGGATTGGTAAGGGAACCCATCCATTTCCAAACCTTGGCAAGGGTTGCTTAACCTGGATCGGTAAGGGAACCCATCCATTTCCAAACCTGGACATAAGTTGCTTAACCTGGATTGGTAAGGGAAACCATCCACTTCCAAACCTTGGCAAGGGTTGCTTAACCTGGATTGGTAAGGGAACCCATCCATTTCCAAACCTTGGCAAGGGTTGCTTAACCTGGATCGGTAAGGGAACCCATCCATTTCCAAACCTGGACATAAGTTGCTTAACCTGGATTGGTAAGGGAAACCATCCACTTCCAAACCTTGGCAAGGGTTGCTTAACCTGGATCGGAAAGGGAACCCATCCATTTCCAAACCTGGACATAGGTTGCTTAACCTGGATTGGTAAAGGAACCCATCCATTTCCAAACCTTCACATGGTTTGCTTAACCTGGATTGGTAAGGGAACCCATCCATAACCAAACCTTAGCAAGAGTTGCTTAACCCGAATTAGAGCTAGCAGTTGAAATAAACAAAAGTTGAAAATTATGACGAATCATCGCCATCGCTATGTATGCATCGGCTAACACAAAAACCTGGGTATTGGATAAATAATTGAAATTATCGTATTTACTATACTACGACTTACAATACTGCTACGACGTAGAAATACTGCTACGACGTAGAAATACTGCTACGACGCAGAAATACTGCTACGGCAGTTGCTAGAAATAGCTACGCGGTTGTA
Source organism: Ochropleura plecta (assembly GCA_905475445.1). NCBI lineage: Eukaryota > Metazoa > Arthropoda > Insecta > Lepidoptera > Noctuidae > Ochropleura > Ochropleura plecta. Next base: position 17,808,941 of record FR997725.1, on the reverse strand, counting down.
GCCACGTAGCGTAGCAGTTTAAATTTCTGTTCTTTAATTAATATTTTTTTTTATTTTAACACCATGTAAGTATATTTAACTTACTTTTACCCATGTGAAACAAATAAACCTTTTTGAATTTGAATATAAAGAAATCGAATACTATAAAATGAAAACAACGAATTCGATAAACTCACTATTATCCATTTCCAAACCTTCGCATGGGTTGCATAGCCTGGATCGAAAAGGGAACCCATCCATTTCCAAACCTTGGCAAGGGTTGCTTAACCTGGCTCGGTATGGGATCCCATCCATTTAAAAATCTTGACAAGGGTTGCTTAACCTGGATCGAAAAGGGAACCCATCAATAACCAAACATTGGTAAAGGTTGCTTAACCTGGATTGGTAAGGGAACCCATCCATTTCCAAACCTTGGCAAGGGTTGCTTAACCTGGATTGGTAAGGGAACCCATCCATTTCCAAACCTTGGCAGGGGTTGCTTAACCTGGATTGGTAAGGGAACCCATCCATTTCACAACCTTCATATGGGTTGCTTAACCTGGATTGGTAAGGGAACCCATCCATTTCCAAACCTTGGCAAGGGTTGCTTAACCTGGATCGGTAAGGGAACCCATCCATTTCCAAACCTGGACATAAGTTGCTTAACCTGGATTGGTAAGGGAAACCATCCACTTCCAAACCTTGGCAAGGGTTGCTTAACCTGGATTGGTAAGGGAACCCATCCATTTCCAAACCTTGGCAAGGGTTGCTTAACCTGGATCGGTAAGGGAACCCATCCATTTCCAAACCTGGACATAAGTTGCTTAACCTGGATTGGTAAGGGAAACCATCCACTTCCAAACCTTGGCAAGGGTTGCTTAACCTGGATCGGAAAGGGAACCCATCCATTTCCAAACCTGGACATAGGTTGCTTAACCTGGATTGGTAAAGGAACCCATCCATTTCCAAACCTTCACATGGTTTGCTTAACCTGGATTGGTAAGGGAACCCATCCATAACCAAACCTTAGCAAGAGTTGCTTAACCCGAATTAGAGCTAGCAGTTGAAATAAACAAAAGTTGAAAATTATGACGAATCATCGCCATCGCTATGTATGCATCGGCTAACACAAAAACCTGGGTATTGGATAAATAATTGAAATTATCGTATTTACTATACTACGACTTACAATACTGCTACGACGTAGAAATACTGCTACGACGTAGAAATACTGCTACGACGTAGAAATACTGCTACGACGCAGAAATACTGTTACGGCAGTTGCTAGAAATAGCTACGCGGTTGTAGCCACGTAGCGTAGCAGTTTAAATTTCTGTTCTTGGTTTGGTTTAATTTTGTGATAATATTAGTATTGGTTTAATTTTGTTTTCTTTAGTGAGGTGGAGGTTTACTTACATAGTTTGTTGTAATTATAGCGATAGTAATTGGTACAGGGTAATGTGATGAGTTTTGGTTTAAATTAAAAATGTACTTTATAAAACAACATCATGCCCGCAGACCCTAAATGGTTAAAATAGATATATTATTATCACTAGCATTTGAGCAGTTATGTTCAAGTTTACCTACTTTATACGTTACTGGCATAATTACTATGGGCTAACGCTAACTTTAACCCGTGTGATGATAGAAAAAATATCTTTCTCTCCCCTTTTCTTCCCTCTTTCTTTCCCTTATGTGCCTATGTCCGTCTCCAGGGTCCCAACTATCTGTGTACCAAAATTCATCAAAATCGGTTTGGCCATTTAGGCGAGAAGACGTAACAAACAAGCAAACAAACTCACTTTCACTTTTATAATATTAGTAAGGATTCACAAAACCACGCCTGTAATCCCTGAAAGAGAAAATCATAGGTACGTCGTACGTAGCCGCACCGCTAAAAATTCACTGCAATGGAGGAAACACGGTTGGTGAGGCGCCATGTTGATGCAGAATGTTGATAAACAAAACATTTTGTGGAAAGAGAAAAAAAAGAAAGAAAAAGAGATTTTGTGTGATGGCTTTTGTTTTTTGCTGACTGTAATAGAAGTCACGAGCAACACGTACAAACTTCCAAAATTCAAAAACGTTTTACTCCTTTTTTTAATCGGATGGGAAATTAATAATAATTACTTTACAAAATAAATTGTGTCAATGTCGTACTTCATTCGCGGGCCGCCACTTCGACGTCCTCAGTGTCAGAATCCTTACTAATATTATAAAAGCGAAAGTGAGTTTGAGACCATCGTCTTTTAAAGTAGAAACCGTTGCTACACGAGAACTGCGCTGTTTTGAAAATTTTGTTTTGTGTATAAATGTAATTGCTCGTGATTGTACTTGAGCGGTGACTCTTCGCCGCCGCACCGTGGCATACCACGGTATGCCATACCACGGTGTGGTGTTTCTGTATGTAAACGACATCGCTCTAGCACTGCGCTGTCGCGCCCGGCATCGCTTCGTGTGCATCGGTACTTACCCCCGTATCTATAGTCAAGGTAAAGTAAATACTCGATCGTAAGTGATTACTTAAACAAACATATTTATGCAATAGACTAGAATTTAAATTAAGTAAGAACCGTGAAACAAACAACTCTTTAAAACTTATGAAAGAAAAATATGTGTTTTAAAAATACTTTTACCCAAGTAACTACTTCAACTTGTTAAAAGATACGGGTGTAAGTCTAATCGCAGTCATTAAACAGTCGTCACACTTAATGTGGTTGTTTGCCTTTTCAGCAAGTAGTTGAAAAACAGTTTTTTGAAAAGGGGATTTGGGAAGATCGATTTTAGAATATTCATAATTAAATCGGACAATTTAAAAAAAAAATTTTTTTCTAAAATCAATCCAATAAAAACACACATTATCGAGGAAATGTCTTTTTTGCATTTATTCATATTGTACAATCTTATAATATGATTCATTCTGCAAAATTTTACAGGCGAGCAAGAATTCATATATAAAACAGTAGCTCTTTCGTATTGTACATAACCATTTTACCAGTATAGTGAAAACATGCGTATAGTTTTTTAGTTTTAGGATAATAAATTACTTAAATACTAATTTAAGTTTGGTTCTTTATTAATACAATATCATTAGGATTGCACTATCCTGTAAAGTTATTGGAACGTACCAAAAAACATTCTATGGTGCTTCATTTGACGCCGATGAACTTTCTATGCTAAATATACAATTATAATTATAACTTTTAATATAAAACATGATTGTCGTGAAGCGATTACACAGATACAAGGCAGGCATGACATCTTGGCTCAGACTTTCTCATCTCACTTCAATAGTTCAATTTATTCGATAATTTATAGGTAACGAGCACACGAGCTTATTTATATCGTAGGACTATTATAATTAGAAGTTTCAGGCTCAACGTTGAATATCGTAAATGAACGGCTCGTCTGCAACGTCCTAAATGAAGGAAGTGAGCTAAGAGAGTGTTTATATTAGTTACAATTTATTTATTAACAATTTTATTACACCTTGTTTATTAGCTGCTGCTGTCATATCAGTGTTCGTATTGTGTTATTTGTCTCTATTCATTTATCAAACTATTATTTTAAACGTAAACCGCAGTGTTGTTTGTTTATATTTTTATTCAATTCTATAGTGTCATGAACACGGAATAATAAAACGTATTAGAACAATTGAAATGCCACTTATTTGTAGTAGTTTAGTAACTATTACATCGAATACTTTCATTATTATTTTAAGGCAGTGAAACACCCAACTTAAATTGAAGGACAGTTGGGGACGAGATTACCTAGCTAACATTAACTAGTAACATATCACTAGACATTTTCACATGCGACCTCTACACAACGGTCGCTTTATATTTTACAATATTTACACATCTTATACACGTATGTTAGTGAAACATCGTCGTAGTCAATACGAGGGAGTCACAAACGCTAAAGCGGGACGCACTCGGTACTCTAAAATACCACTCAGTCATCGAAAGTCCATCGGCTTATTGTAGATATCATCCTAACACCCCTATTACAAATGACAAAACGAAAATACCCATACGTCTATACAATAACAATATAAATATTTCTCTTGAGTCAATCTTGTCAAATAATAAAACTACATAGAAGAAATCTAACACTCTGAAATCGAGGGCAACAAGTTTATATTTGGTGAGACATGCATTCCTTTGCGAACACTTTTTAAAAAACAATTTTTATTTATTTCTTTTATTACGACTAGATTAGCATTGTAATTATAACATTAATAATATCAATTGTTCAAAACGATCGATCACATATATATGTGTAGTTTAAACGGAATTATGAAAACAGGCGTATTTATTAACAAAGTATAGGTATTTAACTATAATAATGGACAATATACTGCACTAAAAATGACACGATTCGCGTACCAGCGTAGACACTTTGTACTTGTTACTATAACAGAGGTAAAATATAAAAGCTATCTTATAACCCGTTCCTGTCCTTCGCAACAAACATCAACGATCAAAATATTGAGGGAGTAATATCCGATTCGACTTAGGTTATCTACTGTCAGACGCGCCGCGTGTTTGGAAACAACAGCTTTGTCCCCGCTCGGGTTTAACATCGCCTCATCCGAACCTTTCCGAAGTCCAGACCGCAATACTTTATATTTATTATTCAAAATTGAAAGGCAACTGTATGGTATGTAGGTAAATATTGAATCCGCGTACTATATCTATGAAAACTGAATAACACATGATATATATTTATTTATAACTCAGCTTTATATATTTTTATTTTTCAGCATAACACTTCATTATTAAATGACGCTCTAATATCCCTCTAAAAATCGAGTACCTTTAACAATTCTTCGTTTCTGCCAAACACGCGTCGTCCCCTAGAGAAATGAACAACACCCCTATGCAATCACACAGTTCTAATAATAATTCTCATTTTTTCCTCATGTTATCACAGAAAATTATGTATTTACAATTTTGTCGTACTAAAGTAACCTACATCATGCTTTGCAACAAATGTGTTTTGATGGTGTTGAACGATTTTCTCTCTGTTGCGACTATTGTTGCTCATCAAGCGATTTGCAACGTTATATAACGTCATGTGGATTCTAAAATTAGTGAACCGTATTTAAAGTTTGACCGAATGATAATAACTTCTAATATTTCTTAAGTCTCATTTTCACTAACACCTAAGTACATACGACGGCGACACATCAAGCTGTACATTTCCAGTATAACATGGCATTTCTTTTGCAGAGATTTCCCATTCGATTAGAGATCCGCATAAACTAGTTTTGTATAGCTTGACGGTCGCCGTGTGTACTAAGGGTACACTTATTGAATGCCTGAATAAAAGTGCACTGTTCGAGGCTTACTGCTCGGCCGAGAGTTGAAATTCCAAGAGTGAAAAAAAATTTAGGCGCTCATTAAGATGTTACTTTGTATTAGTGAAAGCGGCCGTTCATTGGGTATTTGTACAATACTTGTCGTCTTCAGCACAATAGTCGCAGCAAAGCTGTCAGCTAACAAGTGACTAGTATGACAATGGCATGAAGTAGTATCAAGTGGGATTAGGACGAATATCGGATTTATAATATACGGTACATTCGTTCGCAGAATTGGTTTCACCGCTTTTGCATAGGTGTTGATCCAAATGAAGGTGATTCTTATCAAGGTAACGACTAACCTTGTTACTATTACTATCTATTTAATAATGCTTAATACTAAAGTTGTAAACCAATTCTGATGTAGAGTGTACAAACAGTAGTTCGATTTTGTGCCTGGTGACACTTGATTGTTTTGTTTCGCATTTAATAATCGGCCATCGACAATAGATTCCTTATACGTATTAGGTAATGCAGTGTATCTTTTCAATGAATATTTTAATCTATGAATTACCTACTTTTAACATTTTAATCGAAATTCACTCATATTTGAACTGTTGAGACTTACGAGTAGTTATAACTCATATCCTACTTTTAATATCGCTAACGTTAAAGGCGAATAATCAAAATGTCGATGACTGTATCATTGTTAAGTGAGAGTATCCTGTTTTTCCTTAGTATAATAATAATTATAGTCAACATAACTTTGGCTCGTCTTTAATTTACATCCTAAATGTTACTTTGAGGTATATTTAGAGTTAACTCACAAAGCAATAAGATACTCCCACTCTGTACAAAACTGCGCGTCGTTTACATTACAAGTAACTCTATGTCAAGTAGTAACACTTTACAATCCAGGCGACAAAATCTTTTAAACAATATTCAGTACACGATTTAACAATTTGGGTAATCATTTAATGCAGAAATATATTTTCAAAGTTTACACACATGTCATCTTTATTTAGTTTAATCGTATTTAAATTTAAATAACGTAGGTATAAAGCACTTGGGGGAAGGACAGCAAATTCAATAAAAAATGTTTAATTATTTATTTAGTATATATTAACTAAGTAAAAATTATTCGCTATGTAAATATTTTATACAATACTAGTATTAATTTGTCTGACGATGAATCGCTAGTGTTCTCCCAACGTGTAACTTGAATACGAAACGGCGTCGGGCGGGTAGGGGCCGGGGCCCGCGCCCTCCACCACGCGATATAACGTAGACTTTACGTAGTGCAAATTTAATATAGAAAGTTTACTTTTACAATACAGACTAGTAATTTCATTTTATGTAAAAATCCTAGCGCAAACGAGTCGTCCGGCACCGTCTCATACCTCGATCGCCCTAACCGTAATACAAATCAAGGAGTAAAATTTTAGCGAATTAAAAATTAAATTTTCCAAAACTTCGTAAATACTAGAATTCGGAGGCAGGCCGCGGCGGGCCGGTAGCGACGTCCGAACCGCTGAGCAACGGGAGTCGTCTATGTACACACGGTCGCCGAGTATAAAACGAGATCGTTCGAGGCGCGGGGCGCTCGCGGGCGCGTCAGAGGAAGTGCGGCTCGCGGGCCGCGGGCGGCGCGCGCACGTCCCGCTGCGAGCGCTAGCACCAGTCGTCCTCGTCGGAGTCGGAGTGGCGCGCGCGCGGCTTGTACCCGTTGGGCAGGCGCGGCGCGGGCGCGGGCGAGGGCAGCGCGCGCGCGCCGCCGCCCCGGCCCAGCGCCAGCGCCGCCTCGTAGCTCAGCGGCGCCTCGTACGCGCGCGCCGAGCCCCACTCCGCGTCGTAGCCCCGGCCGCGTCTGCACACGCCCAGCGATTAAGCCATCCTCACACAGCACTTGTTTCGATGCTATATTGCATGCGGGGACGCCACAATACAGTAAAAACAAAAGAGCTACAATTTACTGAAAGGAGGTTAGCGAAAGCGGAAAGCTCTAATTACCCAGTTATCTGCATCTACGTCAATCTTAGCTGCATGCGTGCACCCGGGCACTGAAGACGATCTGACGATTGATAGGCGCTAGAAAAACGATTCTAGCTTTTGCAGGTCACCAAATTTTTTGACATCGTAACCAGGCTCTTGGCCAACAGTAAACTTTATAGTCTGACAAAATGCGCCATTTAGCATAAGTAGCAGAACTAACGAAATTACAATCTAATAAAACAATGTAGCAGTGAAACAAGTCTTGTGTTAGGCGCGCTTTAAGTTAGGCACTGCCCAGAATACGAATATTTTCTGGTTGAAATATTTGTGAAGTTCATTTTGCTGACATATGTTACTTGATGGGTCCACCGGTATTTCCACTAAGTAAGTAAGTATCTTTCGAAGTACATACCTCTCTCTAGATCTATAATCTCGGTGTATCAGTCTTTCAACTTCTCGGCCGTACTCGTACTCATCGTGTTGAGGCTCCACCGGTTCTCTGACGGTGTGCCTCAGCGATAACTGCAACAATCGTTGGAAAACTTCCACATTTTTGAACTGATTGAGGACTGGAGGATGCGTTTCGGATGAAATTCAGGATTCCAAAAAGGCCGATTGATAACTATCTTTAAACCAGTTGTCACATAAGGCAGTTTAGTACCTATTGATAGGTCAGAAAATACTACAATCATTGCAGACGTTTGGCCCGGACAGCGTTTTGTAGTTAATCTCGTTACGAGATAAGATTTCCTTGGTTAGATACTCACGTGCGATGGGCTGTGGCTGATTCTGGTGAAGGGAGGCTGCTGCTTGACCTGTAGCGTGGACGGTTTGGTAGGCGTGGGAGGCAACTGACGGCCGCGGCCGCGCCGCGCTCCCTCGCGCTCCCACGACCGGTCCCGCCATTCCCGCCACTCGCGGTCCCGCTCCCGATCCCGCTCACCTATCGGGGCCCAAACTGCTCTCTGAATGATTTGATATTCTACACCCCAACCAACAATAATATCGAGCTATGCGGTAATGATAAATATGATATAATAATCCGTAAATAACAGGACGTTCGAATCAAATCAAGGAAAATAACAGGGGTCATAATCAAAGTATAAGTAGGTATACCTATTCAGATGAACAGTAAACAGATGTGCAAACAATTTTCTCGTGGATGTCCACCATGCTCTCGGTCTACAGTCGCGCCGCTTTCATACTTCTACGGACGTGCAAAGCCGGATCGCATCAACATCGATTTACTAATAATTTAGACACATTGCTATTACAGCAAAGGGTCTTATGGGTCTAACAATTTTAAATGTAGATGCCAATCGAAATTTTAGTTCAGACCCTTTGCTTTACAATCAATGACACTGATTACAAATAACAACGCCCGACTGAAAATTTTGAAAACAGTTTGGATAATATGTTGATGTTGCTCATGGCTGCTTTTCATTTTCGAATTCGGGTTGAGGATGCATTCCCTAGTTCGGTTGAATGTTATCAAGATGATGGTTGGTTATGTTAATGTTAACAATTTCTTAGCGATATTTGACCTTATTATAATCATAATAACATCGGAATAAGTTACCGTAACGTGCCTGTTCTTATACCTAAGTTCTGAATGTTGTTGGTCGCAAAGCGATTATCGTGATGATAGTCAGTGTAGTATGTAAGGTCCGGAGTGTGTGGCGAGTGGATCTCACCGTAGGTGTGGTGTGGCGGGCTGGGCGACCGCGAGGGCTGGCTCAGGCTGGTCGTAGGGTGCGGCGCCCTCCACTCCTTCCCTGCTGTCAGGAATACCTTCATGTACCTTCCACCACGGTTTACCCTAAGCCCGTCGGACTACCGACCTTATTTCCTTACTCACAAAGGTGACTCTAAAAGTTTTGGGTGTCTGTCCTACGTGGTTTCAAATGTAAAGGTTTCATGGACACGGAATTGGAATGACAGGGATAGGTTTTTGGTTGATTAGCTGTGTGTCCAAAGTTGTAACTACAGTTGTAGGAAAACCGCGAGCATAATACTTTGATACAATACGTAACAGTTGTACATTACAATATGAGACCTCTTGATGACTATAGCAGACTACTGCAGAGAATACAAAAATAAATACAAAACCATTATTAAGCTTTTGCATGCTGCATGATTCATGTGATATCTTTGAAGTGCATGCAGGCACCTCTGTTGCGAGGCACCCATGATAAATTAAGCAATTAAATTATGTGCAAATAGGAGCAGATATGTTTGTTTGGGCACCAATGTTTTAGCATGCAGCAGGCAAATTAATTTCAGTTGTTATAATAATATAATACAGGCCAATTTATATTAACTTTACATTATATAATGCTTCGTTAGAGTATGTTGCGGCTCAATCTATTGCCAATCTGTAATGTACTTACAACTAATTATAATGAATGGCCTGGTAAATAAAATAATGATAGGTACCGCTAACAATATACGTCACGAGCAGAATAAAAGAGCAGTTATCAAATCATAGCTAATTAGCTACAAATATAATGTTAAAAGACTAGCCTTTTGAGAATGTTCAATTTATAGCTAGATATTACAATCTAATCATCTAATTTCATGATCTTATCAATCTGCAGCATAACTGCTTCGCTCGCTGACATCTTAAAACTACAACTACGAAAAACATGAATAACTACAGCTACTTTTAAGCTAGACTTCCTATCTTCTCACAAAACTTTCAGAGTACCTTCATGAGAAGAAAAATGTTTGCAAAACTGTTTCAATTTGTTAATTGAAGCTAAATAAAATATATTTGGTATGTTAACGGTAAATGTTTTAATATGAATAAATAATACTACAGGAATAACATAAGAATAAATAATTAATAGCATGTAGCTCGTTTAAAGGCTAAATGTTTTATAGTAAATTTTTAAAACGCCGATTTATTTTCTCAAAATTGCGATAGCGTTAAGCCATAAATACTTGACGAGGTGGCAAATCTGTTGATATAACTATTAAAATAAAATAGAAACACACGTTCTGATCTATATTTCTACAATGGACATCTAAGTGACTAGATTATCTATTGGATCCCTTCAATTATGGATTATCACCAGATTTGCCTGTAATACATAAGTTTACATTTGTCGTTAATGGTTAGATCTGGCTTGTTTAGCGGAGTAATGAAATAATCGCTTACCATTCGGGTGGTAGTAGTGAGGGGCTCTGTGTGTTCGCCCGTGTCTTTGATGTTCGTGCTTTACTATCTCGACGACGTTGCTGACGGTGTCGGAGAACCCGATATCGTGATGATAACCTCCGTAGTGGCCTCGTCTTCTCGGACTTGGTGTTCGTCTGTAAATACATCACGTTTAGAGAAGACATAATAAATGGCCATGTTCATTTACCATGCATGTTACCAATCATGCAACACCGAGAAAATCGGGGAATTAAATTGGTTAGTCCTGAAGAAAGTACATTCGGTTAGTAGAAGATGTGTATCATGGCACATACCATTGTTCACTACGATAACTTTGAGATCAATGGACTCTTCTTCGATGACACTATAAACATAAAAAGGAAATAACAAACTGAATAATAAAACAAACTAAAAGTGATATTTATTTGTTATTTATATGTATTAACCTTAGACTGGAAGATCTTCCGTGGTGGTGGTGACCATTCTGGTATGTGTGTGGTGCTTGTAATCGCCCCTCGTCTAACGACTCCATTGAGGCGTGGTGCGATCCTTGCAGCTCCAATACCTACAACATTATTTGTATTAACAACCCACACAAGTAATCAAGAGACAAAGCATTCATCTGCAAGCTAGATTAGTTTACTTTTCATTAGACTTACTGTCCCATATTTACAAAATTTTAGATTGCCATAACTTAACTAATCATGCACACGAAAGTGTTAAACTTTGCATTCCATGCAACAGTCCGTGCTTGTGCAATATTAACTGTACACTACTTACCCATTCTGTTTAGGAAATCTATATTTGAATTTCTAGAAACATGCTAGGTTTCCATAAGTTTACATGCAAAATGTATTCCGGCAAGAAAAACGACATGGCCTGGTGTCATGTTAGATATTATGACTGTTATGTTAGTATGTTCATGTATTGATAGTGAAAGTGCTATGTCTAAGAAAACTTTCAAATAGTCATCCCTAATGAAAGAAGAGTCGTTTTAAAAACCATTCCCTAACGAAGAAAGAGAAAAGACAAAAGTTCTACAAGATTGACATAAAATAAACAATCATCTATTACTGAAATTCTTTACCTAAACATCAACAACCATCTGTAAACTTTAAATTGTACGATTAATACTTTCGAATGTACATCACATAAATTGATTCACTATGAGCCTAAGGCCCTAATTTACTTTGTTTACGACAACCTAGAAAAACGGTTAATATTAAGGTCTAAGTTGTAACAACAAACATTAGTTTCCTATGATCATGTTAGTAAACACCCAAAACAAAGCTCTGAACATAAAATTACAACATCGACTATCTATGACATAAGAAAATGCATCGATGTATACTTGTACTAAAGGGGGGGAGCACCCATTTAGCGGATACACATATAACATCACATTTTCGACCAACATCACGTATGTAGGGTAAATTGTCCAATTGTCACTTTACTCGTATAAAACTTGTTACCAAAGAATTTTGTTTGTGATAATGATATTGGTGGGAACATCGATTGCACTAGACAATGGCTATCATGGCTCTGGCTGATCAGGTTTACAACAGTAATGATCGAGTCAATATAATCACCGTTTCACTTAAGGTTTCACACACCTTTTTATTGTTCCTGTAACAAAAGAGAACCACGATGAAAGATAAGTACATTTTTGATATATTTGTTTAGCAAAGTGATTTCTTTCTACCCTAAGGTTGTGTAATATTAAACAGGGTCTTTGCTAATGAGATCAGCATCAAATCTCATTGCATCGCTGATGTCATCAGCGTACGCTTCTCTCAATATTTGCATTTTTTTACGTTGATAGCATGCGCCATGTTTTCTAGTCGACACGGCTTCATTTGTTGTTTAAAACTTCTTTACTGGTTTGTTGTAAAGCTTTTATAGATTTATATAGTTAGCATTTTCGGTTCTGTTATCATTCAACTTATTTTATAACTAGCTTTTGCCCGCGGCTTCGCTCGCGTTAAATTCGGGGTAACACAATTCCCCTTGCGCCTTATTGATTTGTAAAAGCAACGCTAAGTTTTCCCTTTTCTTCCCTCGTTCTCCCTCATATCCCACTTTTTTTACATAAAAATTAGCCTATGTCCGTCTCCTGGTTCCCAACTATCTCTGTACCAAAATTCATCAAAATCGGATTAGCCATTAAAGTGTGAAGAGGTAACAAACAAACAAACAAATAAACAAACAAACAAACTCACTTTCGCTTTTATAATATTAGTAAGGATATTCAGGTAAGAGATTTAAGGTTCATGGAGTATTAGTAGAAATTCACAACTCACTTGAGCGATTTTCTGTTGCCGCGTCTGGCGAGGTTGGCCAGCAGATGCGGGTCGTCAGGATGTCCATCAGCTGTGACGGGCCCCTCGTGGCTGAGTGAGCCAGCGCGCGAGCCAGGGCCCAGCCCCGCCGCCACGTCCATCAAGCAGTTAAAGAGCGACGCCTTCTACACACGCACCCCACATCACGCATCCCCCCCACACACGCACTCTTGCGCATGCTCATGTCACACAGCGACCAAGCGCATAGGACTCAATAGTCACTAACGGCTAAAGCCTACATGAGTCTGCGCAAACATCCCATACATCATGTCCATGCTGGAGTTCTCTTTAATTGTGTATGTGTGTATTGTTTGTGTAAGAGATCCAACTAATGGACAATTGGACATATAATCGAATTGAAAATGTATATTCTGTAGTGTAAGTGAGGAATTCGGCTACAGGTATCTGAGAAAACAACTATCACACTTTAGTTGTATTATGTTCGAGTAAATTTTGTTCAGTCCATGTCGGTAAAACCGTGAAAGAGCTGAAATTACAAAGCTTGAAAATCTTGTTTTGAAACGGGTGCTGTTAAAATTATAAAACCATGTGCGACAAAGTTGAAGCCAGAGGCAAGGGTTGCGAGTTCACGTTTGCATTTTATAGCTCAGAAATACGATACGGTAGTCGAGTGACTAAGTAATTCTGTTCTCCAGCATGCGCAGACTTGAGAATAATGATTTTTAGTTTTAATAAATTCTTATGCTATAGTATAATAAATAAATAACAGGAGGCAAATAAGAGCGTAGGTAGCAAGAAAGCGTAATATTTTAACGTTTCTTATATCACCAGGCTTCTAAAATGATAAATATTGATTGAGCCAAAATGTAATTGAAAGTAAATTGTACGAAATTAAAAAGCGAAAGAATGAAATAAATATTTGTTGAATAGTTTGTAACAGTTCACCATGCAGGCTACCTAAAACTTGTAAAAATAAATGGACCACAGTAATCTAAAAATGCAATATGAATATATTTAATATTTATTTTAAAGGAAGTAGCAGCAAGAGGCAAAGGGGACGATATGACACACATTGGTAAGACAAACAAATCTACGAACAGTAGGATTTTCTATCTACGAGACACGGTTTCAAACATTGTAACACACACATTCGTTAAACTACTACATTATTTTGCAACTATAGGACAGGTATTCATGTTGTGGTTTACAAAGCCCTGACGGATACTTGACAGACAAACTTGCCAGATTTGCACCAGTTTGCCAAACTAATGTGTTATCAAGTGCGTCACTAATTCTAGTTCTAAATTCTTTAATCAATTCAATCTCTAAACTACGGTTTTTTATTTGTTTATTTTATTTCTTGACCATCCATTTAGTCTATAAGGCCATCGTGTATTATTTAATGTTTCTTTTTTTAAACAAATTTATTTAAACACAATGCGAGAAGAAATTTATGATAAAGAAAAATATCTAGAATAGTGCAAGAAAAAAGTATTCAAAGTTTCGTTCCGTAAAATATTTTAATACTACCGGCTGAATGGCCGTAGGGCTATTCTCGTTGAATGCCTGAAAAGTAAACCACCAATGTAGTCGACTCGTTAAGAGTCGATTTCAACTAAAGTGATTCTGTATTGTTGTACTCTCTGTTATACAGACATTTGTTTATAGGGAGCCAATCACAATAAAAATTATGAAAACTGAACACAGGAGCAAATGTTTTCGATAGAATTGAAAAGGTTTTTTTTTTTAAACTTGGTTCTGTAAATGTACACAACAATACAACCACAGGTAGACAACACAACCAACTCTATAGAACTAACTATAATGTTCCAAATTGTAATCTAATGTGGGGAATTATAGGGGGCCATCAACAAACACTACTTGTAAACGTGTAGTATTACCTACCCACGTAATAGTTACATTTGGCTCAAAGTGTACATATATACATACTGGCGTTAGCCACACGAAATTTACTCTGGCTTCATTTGGATCAACTAAAGATACTATATTTATATGTTCATCAAAATTTTCATTATTATACATAAATACAGTGTAGAAAACAAATTTACTCAAGAAGTGCGTTAAAATGGCGGCTGTACTTACCGGAACACCGTTCTGCTTGAACCTTGTCGATCTCCAACTCTCGAGGATTAATAGTCCAGCGTATATCTTCCCGACTGTCAGTTTCCCAGCGTTGAGTACATCGTTTCGAGGCACCAGCAAGTCGAGCATCTTCTTCGCTTGTAATGGCCATATGTGGGTTATCGTTTCTCTTAATTCCTCATCTGCTTGGTCCATTTCCTCGGCTACAATTTAGGATTTATTACTTTTAGCATTATGTGGACGATCTGGTAACTTTTGATTGTGTCTTGACAACCAGCTTTTATTCAGTTATCTTTCACTGAAGGCGAGTATAGATTTATTTGTAAGTAAATGGTTTGGTTAGTAGTTGTCTACTGCAAAGTGATTATTTGACAAAGTAAAAATAGTTATAAGGTGGTACTTACGAGATCTCATTTTGATGTTTAAATTTTCTCGTATTAAGGCAAATAGTGTTGTTGTAAAATTAACTTTCCCCTCATCGTCTAGCGGCATATTCATTCTAATAAGCTTCTTATATGCTAGTCTATTTGGACATTTATTACCAAACCCCAGTGGTGGATCCATATTCTTCAACATATCATACATTTCTGTATAATGGATCTTACCCCTGAAATTATATAATATTATGGTTTTAGATCTTTGAACATTTGTGTGATTCATATAAATTATTAAATTCAAAGTGTACTGACGTGGCGTTTGGATCGTATTCTGCCCATATTCTAACAAATTCATCAAGATGATGTGCGCCGAGGATGGACGAGTCCCTCGTTAGGTAGTCAAAGTTATCCATAATAACGGCAACGAACAAATTCAACATCTGCAAGAAAATCCCCAATTTAAATATGTATCAAAGCTAAAAGGTGATTTTCAAAAGTATTATTTAATAATACTCACAAGAAACGAACAGAAGAATATAAAAGATACGAAGTAGGCGTAGGCGAGCGTACTTCCACATTCTTCGTTGGAGGCCTTTCCTGCTGCTATGTCACATTTGGCGGGTTTGCGGCAAGCCAACATTATGTTGGGCCACGACTCTCCCGTCGCGCATCTAAACATACAGTGGCTCACAGAAACCGTTCAAAAGAGAACAGTGAATTCAAAAAAATCTTATAAAATGCAATGAAGATTACTATAAAAAGAGCATTTCCAGAAATATTAGTATTGATTGATTTTGTATTAATCAATATGGGAAAATACACATTCAGTATGCACAAAACAGACTGTTCTACACGTTTCACAACTAGGTAACAGTGAGTGAGTGATGAATTAACTCTTGATAGTTGAAGTGCATGCATGAGACGTGCGCGGTGATACACAGATGAAACTCATTCTAAAGTACTCCCATATCTCCATTGAGATGCTTACTTGTTACTCTACGGGTTCTGAATATTTCAACTAGATTGCTTCTGGATTAATTAATTAGAGCAGTCTAAATGATATTTTGATAAATGTTTGTATTTTCCTATGTTAACAAAACTTTACAGTATATCTTCAGGCTGGAGTAACTTGTATTCAATGTTCCTTACCTGAATAGTAGCATGAGTGCTTGAATGAAGCTTCGAAAATTGTTGTGTCTGTTCATGTCAGACTCGGGTGTTAATTCTATATTGCCAAACACCTGTGTCCAAGCAGATACAACACAGAAGGTCAGCTTTGTATGCAAATTATAACAGTAGCCCGACACCTATGCTTCACCCACAAAAATAAACACTCTACCTAATGACGTATCTATCTAAACTAGCACTAGGGATACGACAAACGATATCAAACAAGGGTATCAAACTATCTAGAGATACAAACATAAGAAGCAATCTCAAAGTCAAGGACACCAATCAGGATATTGTCACCACTAAGGATCTTCTAAATCTACGTTCTGATTATATGAATATATATATTGATGATAGTAGTATTGCCAATGATAATGATAGTAAGTACATATGTAACACTGATAGTAGAGACAGATTTTCGGCAGTGGCCGCAAGACTGAGTAACAGCTACGTCTTTTGTACTCTCACCGAAATAGTAGCAAGAGTGCCGCCACGAAAGATTGGAAGTTGTTATGCCTGTTGATGGCATCATCTGGATCATATTGTATGTTTCCGAAAACCTGTCATTAGAAACTTATCAATACTGTTTTGTATTTTCTTAATCCAATCTTATAATGTACTCACTACTCATAACTAATATGAGTCCGTCTAAGATGAATCTTGCTAATTCATCTTAGACTGGCTTATTATATTTTTGAATTTTTGAAAATTGGTCTACACAACTAAATACTATTACATTTTAGAACACAATTTGGATTAAGGTTGACAATACTTGGATTATCTAGGAATTTGTTAGTTTTTGTCTATTATTTAATACTAGGATTAGTAAATGAACTAATTTACTCTAAACTTGACTATGTTTTTCTAAGCATATGTGATACGAGGAATTCTAACAAATATCTGATGCTATACTGATAATTTTTACTAGCCCCTCAAAAATATTCTATAATACCAGGGGAATTACGACATCACAAAAGGATTAGAACTTATGATATTTCTATCGAAAGTCCGTCTCCTAGCATTACGCTAATGTTACTAAGACCTATGGTTTTTAGACCCTAACTCTACTGATACTGTCTATTATTATAATATGAACTAGGAAACCTCATTAATCAAAAACTAGTTTCACTAGTGAACAATTAATTACGTTTTAAAAAATCTATGAAAACTCTATTTTCAAGTAAATTACAAAAATACCCCCAAAAAAGTACCTATCATTTATGTTTTATAATATTTCCTGTCATTAATTAAGTATTCAAGATTAGTCTTAATTTTTAAATAAATTGTTAGTAACATTATTAATATTAATAAAGTTATAAAATTAATTAGGAATTTCATGTGAGAAGGAACAGGAGGAATTCGAACAGACCTGCATCCCGATGATGGCATAGATGAAGAATAGCATCGCGATGAGAAGGCACACGTAGGGTAAGGCTTTGAAACTCTGCACGAATGTCCAGAGAAGTATCCGAATTGTGTAGCCCTGTCGGAGCAGCTTGATCAGTCGCGCGGCTCGGAAAAGGCGAAGGAAACCGACGTTGAATGTGTTCTCCTGCGAATGATACATTTTTATATACACACGCCTTTCTTTACGAAAACCTCAAAAAATTAATTAAGAAAAAATCACACGTTAAACAACCAATGTTTGGACAACATGTCTGGTACTCCAACAAGCTGATGTTTCTGCCAGGCATACTCCAATATCTAGTATATATTATAATTTAAAACTAACGACAACGTTAAAATAAAACTATTCAATGAGGTAAGGTGTACTATATAAAATCACGAAATTAAGGAAAATAAATTATAGATTACGATTACGTAATGAAGAATATGAAAATATAAATGTAATGAATATAATAATTGTATCAGCTACATCTTTGTACAGTATCGAACAAACTTCAATACTTTCTCACAATGTTAAATATATGAAAAATCTAGCATTAGTTACGAGAAAAATTCAAATATTCTAGGGTTTTATGGAAAATTAACACACCAATTTATTATTGTCATAATATCTAAAACAACCCCAAAAACAATTGGTCCCTAGCGAACAACCGTACATACGTTATTAACTACAAAACTTCTATACATCCTAATGTTCTAAGAATATTCGCTAGCACTACTAATGTTATATTAGACCATAATCCAATAGTATGTACACACTGTCTAAACCATCGACCAATCCGTTACAAAAATCTAAGATTCCTAGCAATCAAATATTTAATTTGTTACCTGCTGACAGGATATGTCAGCACAGTTTTCAGCAAGGTCGGTCTGTAATCAGGATAGATCCTTTATCTTCAATTTCATCAAAACATAAAATAATTACAAAAAATTGCCAGCAGCAAAGAAGGATCGAGTAGGCAAAAATGAAATTAGTATAACAAATTTAAGTACAGAAGCTGAGAAAGTTTAAGGTTAATCAGACGATGATGATACTTACGCCAAACTCCATAATGAGGGCGTCAATAATACTTCCAATGACCGTAATGAAATCGAATGTATTCCAAGGGTCTTTGAAAAAATTCTGGAAACAGATCATTATGTTAGCAAAGATTCTGTAAAGGTCATAATTAATTTTAAAATAATTTTAGAAAACGAGTACAATAATATTTCAAGGAAAACTGTATACAAATGTACACTTTCCATTCATAGACTGTTTTATGATCAAAGGACTTTATGAATGAGGAAAGGAAATAGGAAATCTCTCTTTAATTTGTAAAATCTATGCAAATACATAAAATATGTTATTCATAAATCTAAGAAAATTTAATGCATTTTAAAACCTATATCAATTAAAAAGCGTAATCTCGTAAATTCTCTATAAAATGAGTTCTAAATTGAATATATTCAAGTCAATATTGAATATTAATAGCTAGGCTAAAATATTTATAAAATAATGATAGTGTATTGTGTTAGGCGCACACGATTATTTTGCACATTCCATAATGCATTCGTATTAAGTATTTTAAATACATTTGCAGCACAAAGTCATACAATAATCTCAAATGATTCAATACATTAGTTTAGATTATTTTCACACCTACAATTGATTTGTCTTTACATACCCATGGCTTCTTGCTAATTTTATAAAAATCAAGCTATCATGTTCTTGTTAAATGATAAAATAAGTTTTAATTAATTAGGTAATATAAAAATTCAAAGTGTGTCAAATTCTTACCGTGCACCCGAAGGCGATCAGCTTCAATACGGTCTCGAGAAGGAAGAAGATCGTAAAGACGAGGTTCATGAATGTTAACATGTCCATGAGTAGTGGTGGAGCCTCGTGAAACTACCACAAAATCAATACCAGTCTTTTAAACCTTAACTCAAAACATTATCAAATTAATGAAAGCTAAATGCAAGACCAGTATAACTGTCTTTTTAATCAAATTGTCAAAAATATCCATTTCTTCAATGGATATATTTTGTTCTAGCATTTAACTTTGTATGATTAAAATTATTTTTATCTAGCCGATATTATTATATTCTATTAAAATAATGTTTTGTTATGTAAACACTTTTCATGTAGAAGTGAGTGTGTTAGTATTTGTGTAATGTTCCTTCATTGTAGATGAGTATCATGTTATTGAGATGTATTTGCGAGACTTGTGGCATAGGGTGCACGTGCGTCATGCTGTTCCGAATGTACAATCATGCGATTAGGTGTTATGACTGACAACATTTAGTACAGGAACAAATATAAAATGTATACTGACCTCAGAAACCGCAGATCTCCGCCAGATTTTAAAAGATCACAGTACTTACCTCATAAAACGCTCGGCAAGTATGGATTAGTAAAATCGGGAGAAAGACAACATTATAACGCGTGTATTCACATACAATAGTGCTACATGCAGCAGGAGAAGAAGCCATGCTTTACAATTATTGCAAATAAACCTTTACAATCATCATCGTTGTCAGAGAGAAACTAGTACTGGATACTTGGGAAGGGATAGTAATAACACGGCTGGAAATAATCCCATACAGTCATGTAAATAGATAAAACAATCACGTTAATAGCAGAAAGAGTACATTTGTACCTATATCGTTCATTTATATTTCATTATGTACTTGTACTATGTGTCGGTCGATACTTTGTGTTTGTGTACTTACTTTGACACCATAAGCGATGATTTTCAACACGGTTTCCACAGAAAACATTCCAGTAAACCCCATATTCGAATACTTGAGGACATCCGCGTAGATGTCATTTTGATTATAGTACTGCCATTTTGTGATGAAGTGCCGGACGTTATGGATAAACCCATGGCAATGAAAATACATAATTGTTACTTTATAAATTACCTCATCAACAAGAATTAGTATTTTAATGTGATGTACAAAATTGAAATTGTATGGAATCAATGTAAGTAAGTAAATAGTTATGTTACGGTTCATGTAACGGTTAATAGTAATACATAATATATAGTAGAAGGATAAATATATCAAGGGGATAAGTGATAAGAGTTTGGTGAGGGTATGTGCGAAGATTTCATTAAATTAGACTAACATAAAATTAGACAGGGTCACAGTAAAATTAAAGCTAAACAGATGTATAATACTATAGGAATATATAGGAAAGTAAACATATAGATCTTAAAAATAATAAGAACATAACATCGAACAAAAAATTGGGAAGAACTGAAAAAATAGTGTTAAAATTTTGACCACGTAATATAACTTTAGTTCCTTTTAAAATTTTGTCTTGATTAGAAAAATGATCAATTTTGTCAATTTTCCAATAAATATACAAAGCAGCCCATAGCCACCAACAGATCACGCCTGGCAGTAGGCCATTCCACCAAGCATGCACAATATCCACATAAAGACAATTAGGAATAGGTCTTAAATAAGATCATGCAACACGAACAACATATATGGCCCATGCCACGTCCTATCTGTACCCAGAGAATGTTGTGCATTCACAAGCACGAATAACCGAATAAAATGTTTGGTGTATCTTGTGCCATAAAAGTGCTGGAAGGACAGGTATATCGTGCAGTAAACACCGATACATACATATTTCATTAATAGCAAGCGAGGAGTAACGAAAGGATTATCCAACGAAACACAGGAAAAAATAAAATGATATTTGGCGGTAGGTACAATTGACGGGATAGGCTTGGTAATAATTTTAAATACGGCGCATTCCGATGCAGTGTATACTGACGCCGATAAGTACAGTGATATCGTAAACACTCTGTATGTTGTGTGTATGTGTGTATTGTGATTTTTGAAAAACCTAGACTAGTAGGCAGTACTAATGTTGTGCCAATGATGTTCTTTGTATCATGTCGTCATCCAGGTATAGTTTAACATATAAAACATTTAAGACGTTACACAACTAACAAATTAATTCACTAAAAGGTTCTATCGGGTGCGAACATAATATTAGACGCATATACGACAATGGTTATATATCTTAGTATGTTTTGCCAAACTAGAGAGCTTATGACTTACATTTGATGAGCTCTCTAGAATGGTACTGTGCAGGCTTCAAGGATTGGTTGCTAATCTAGATCGTCACTTTCAGTGCCTTGTGAGACAGGCTAGGTTCTTCAGCAACTACCTTAAATAAGTGATCATTTTCTACTTTTCACATTTAGTGCTTCTTTTGTTTATGTATTTGGTATGATCACTTTTTGAAAAAAGTGTTTGTACTTAAAGTAAACATTATCTTTATAATAATAAAACTATGATTAGTAATAGTTGATCGTACATTAATAATTATTCTAGAACAGTCAGAAGCGTCGGTGATACATACCTTCATCATGAGCAACAATGTATTGAGAACGATGAGGGTCATGATGAAATACTCGAAGGGCGTAGAGACGACTATTCTCCACACTTTGTACTTAAAACTCGCCCTTTTGCTTGGCATATACCTCTCAAGAGGCCGCGCTTCTATCGTGAAGTCTATACACGATTTCTGTAAATAAAAAATGTAGTATCATGTCTTCATCGGAGGGGTGGTTGATATAAAAAATCACACTAGCATACATGGGCATATAAAAAAATGGAGCACGATTTGGCTTTGGCTTTTGCTTTGGAGATGACCCGGCAACTCCATGGATGTATTTTTATATTATGTTTTGACTTGTCTTTCAAGTTTTACCATTTCATTCACAACTACATTAATTACCTTTACGTTCAGACTCACCTGATTCTTATCAATTTCACCATCTTGCAGTTCAGCTTCGCCCTGCTCTTGAAATGTGATAATTATCAAAGCTACGAATATGTTAACAAAGAAGAAAGGAAACACCACGAAGTAAACGATATAAAATATGGACATTTCTATTCGAAAATTTTGTATGGGTCCCCTGTCTTCGTAAGTGGCGGCCATTGAATTTTGTAATACTCTGTAAACAAAGAATAGTATTAGTGTTATGTTTTCTAATGAGGCGATATTATGTTTTCTATTGAGATCTAGTTGGAATCAAATTAAAAGACGGAACATTAAATGACATAATGGGAATTATAAGGAACTTTGTGAACGTTTATAAGATTTCGTTCCAACAGGACAATTTGTGTATGAAAAAGAAATAGAAAAATTAAGTTACAATCATTGACATTATTTTTAATCATCAAAGCCTTAAAGGCTTCCAGATTTATTGAGAGATAATGATATTTCTAGACGCCCAAAAAGATTCTTGTATTAAGGCACAATACTTACTGTGGCCACCCCTCCCCGGTCTGTACTGCGAACAGCGTAAGCATCGCCACTGCTACGTTGTCGTAATGGAAGGATTGCGTCGTCCACGTGCGCTGGCTGACTTTCGGTAGTAAGCTGTTTGACTCGTACACGAAATACGACCCTCTGTCACACACAATAAGGTTTGCATTAGAAATTATCATTGAGTGGCATAGCTATGAGGTTTGGAATATTTGACTTATGATAAAATAATCAGCCATTATTACATATCCATTAACGTTTCAACAAAAGGCGATTTTCGAATTAAAACAGAATTCGAATTAAAGATTTTTTTCATTTACAATTCCGGGCACAGATAAGAATGGAAGAACAAATACATTAAATAATTAAAGTAGATAAAAAAATACTCAGTACTTACTGGCAGTCTTCAAAAGTATTCTTACTGATATCGTTGCAGTGAAAAAATTTACCATTAAAAAGTTGAACTGCAATTACAGCGAATATGAATTGAAACAATATGTACACAATGAGAATGTTAATGACGTTTTTCAAAGAGTTCACAACACAGTCAAACACTGCTTTTAACTTTGGAACTCGTTTTATAGTTTTCAAAGGTCTGAGCACTCGTAACACTCTTAACGATTTTATTGTGGACAGATTCTGCCCCGCGCCCTTTTTCACGCCTCTGTAACAAGAAAATTTGGAGTCATATTGCAGTTAAAGTAAAGTAAGTATTTCTATTTGGATTCACGTATGGGGGGCCGTTCAAGTATTACGTAAGCACTATGAGGGGGCGGGGGGGTCTTTGCTTTGCTTATTTTGGATGACATGGGGGGTAGGGGAGTTTAGATGATGATTACGTCATCGGTAGTTATTTACTTTTTTACCGAATGGCAACCCTCACATTGTCTTAGCTTGAAAACAAAACGCATTTTCGGGGATTCCCGCAAATAATGATTGTAAAATTATAATATTTTTGTCCCTTACTCTATGTTGAATACCGTATCAATAAAATCTAATCTCTATCCTAAATCTATTTTCTTATCTTTAAAATTATAATTATTATAATATTTAAAGAAAACAATACAGTAATTGAAAATGTTTACGTAAGCATGGGGGGAGGGGGTAAGAGCTTTGCTTACTTTTGCTGACAAGGGGGATGGGGGGGTAAATAATTGTAATAAATCTGCTTACGTAATACTTGAACGGCCCCTGGGGTATTATCAAATGGTAGCTGACGACTGGATTACATATGACAACGCCTCAATCTCTATGATTAATTCATGTCTGTCAGAAGACTAAATAATGACAGCGATCATTCACAATATTAAAAATGGTTTACCATACATATACATAAATGCATACCAAAAAAAAGTTATGTCATAGAGGTAAGTATGTGATCAAAGACATCTGATTTTATTTCCGTAATTATCATATTATAACGGTTATACCTATTTGATTTTTGCCGATGATCATGACCATGCACAAAATATCACACATCATCACGGAAATCGGTGCACGGTGTCCAGTCCGCAAAGGAGATAAGTAGCCAGACTCCTCAGACAAAGTTGTTTTTTGCTTAGACACCGATGGATGTTTTCAACGCAAATTTATTTTCAAAATCAAAGGTTTTTGTACGTCAAAATTATAAGAGAAAGTCCCCCAAAATGCCCGTTCATCGCCCCTTTTTAGTGTTTTAGCTGGAAAGAAGAAATGGCGGAAGAAACTCTCCAGCAAAACATCTGTCTGTCAGGTTAGAAGAACTAGATATTATACAATTTCATTTTTCACAAGGTAAATTTAAGAATACCTTAATTTATTGTCACATATCAGTAAGCTAACATTTATTTATTGAACTGTTTGTTTTCTATCAAATAAATTTAAGTTTATTCGAAAACTTTAAGTATAGGTTTTTCAGAAAATGACAACCGTATGTGACGAGCCTGGTTAATCCTTTTGCTGATTGTACTTGTCATAAACACACATTTCGTTAGATTTAAGTCCCATGTTATGAAGGGTAAATGTTAACATTTATCTCGGCCTAAAACTAGAATGACTAAATTCCCTTTAAGTTAATAAAAAAACGTACCCGATCTCAAATCCGAAGCTGACAAGGGCGCATATGACGACGGCGGCATCCATGATGTTCCACAGGTCGCGCAAGTACGCGCCCGGGTGGAACAGGATACCGAGGTCCACTATCTTCAACAGCATCTCCACGGTAAACACGCCCGTGAACGCGTAATCGAAGTAGTTCAGGATTTTGTTCCTGTTGTAGATCGAAGAGTAAAATTGGTAGAATCATTTTAGTCTTCTATATATAACGATGCATGTAAAATAACCATTGACAGGATTGTGATTTCTAATTTAACTGGGGAAGCTTTGTATAATTTTAATTCCAAAGATATAATTGATGAATAATAGTGCTAAATATGTATATTGTAGTATTGTGAATCAATCCAAAATTCCACATTTTCGGCATTTTTAATTACTTTGCACCAATCTTAACAATTGAATAGACAGTGCTATATATGACAAACCTGTGCTTGGCAAAAACTTGTTTAGAAAATTCTTAAGGAATTTGAGATAGAAGATCTTTTACGACACATACCTGTCACTCTCTTCCACTACGGGGTCTTCAGCCGCTAAAGCCGCAGAACTCATACATATAACTACCATGATAAAAAAATCAAAATATCTTAAATTTACAACCCAGTGTGCGCCTCGCCTAATTCTGTAACAAAAACATAATATCATTACAATACCGTCAAAACAAAAGAAAAACTTCATCAATATGTAATTCACATTATGTTATTAGAATCACTTACGGATTAGTAGGTGACAAAATAAACATGGACGAATATGGCAGCATTGGTTTTGGTCCATCTGGTACCTCATCATCATCTTCTTTTTTGGCCTCTTCTTTCTTTTTGTTCTGAAATATTATAAGCCCATAATATTATACGTTCCCTAAACTGTTTTCATCTACGTTGTTCCACTACTTCTAATGTTCTTGCTCTGGCTCTATAAGAGTTCTTCAAAAGTATCGAAGAAAACTACACTAGATTTTGTAACAGATTTATGATAAATTACATGATGATGTTTTTATAGCAAGTGATCACTATTGTGACTTACTCAATGAATAAGTACACAAATGAAATTGTAAGAACTTAAAACTAGAAGTTTCACATTTAGATTTAAAAGTAAAGACTATTACACAAGCCATTACTGATGAATGTCATGGTAAAACATGCGTTCCAAAACAATGGCGTAAATTGAAATAATTAAAACAAAAACGTGACAGGAAAGAATGATCCTCAAGCTAGAAAAAAATCATGTATTAAAATTAATGAACCAGTATGTGTTTTTTGTGAATTAAGTAGCCACCTAGTTGAAGTTAACGTAAAAAGTCAAGTTAATGTTGACATCCATTAGCCATCTAGAGATAAAGATCATAAAGATTTGATAAAAACACCTATCATGACATTCTGCTCACATAAGCGACATCGACCCGTCTAGCGTACTTAAAATGTTGTTGATATCGAAGTTATGAACGAACACACATAGGAAACAACAACACATCAGACAGCGTGCAATGTCATGCAGTGTTAAGAGAAGCTGCAGAATGAGATCTTAGAAGAATTCAATGAGAATAGTGGAAGTTTAAAATATCAACAATATTTTAAGTCGTCGACACCAATACATTTTGAAGCATAGCTTTGCCAATGCCGAGCTCGTTTTACCTTCCTACTCGTCGGCGAAGAGGGACTTAGGTCTACTCCGGTTGGAGAGCCGTCCACCGCGTGTAATGCACCCATCTCTTTCTCCAATTCCTAATTATCCGGAATAATGTATGAAATATGTACAAATTTCGTTCCAATCAACAGCTTAAACCAATTAGTACAACCGCTTGAAAGTAAATGCTGGTGGAAGAGTGGTTGAACATGCTATGGCCTTGAAATTGTGATACTATCAACTAAACTCCAAAGCATCAGAGGATGAATACTAGTACTATAAACGGATACAAGCTTGAGACTTACTTGTAGCTGTTTCTCCTTGTCTTCCTCGACTTGTTCCTCTTCTGCCGCTGTCAATTCCTGTAAATACAGATTTGCAACATTTACACGGAAAGCGGCGTCAGATTTACAAGAGCGCGATGACTTTAACACACATCAAATTGGCGAACGTCTTCTTTGTGTACACACACATTGATAAATACTTTGCGTTAGTTGATCTTAATACAAAAACCGCACACAGAGAACCACATTATGAGATATAGGTATAACTTCAATTGATATTTGACCATGAAGATGATTCTAACCATTTAAGATCAAGTAACGCAAAACAAAGTACAGATAAAGAAACGCACCTGGGCGTTAGCCAAGTTGTCGACAGCGATGGCAAGGAACACATTTAGCAGCGTGTAGTTGCCAAACAAGACGAGGATGACGAAGTACAGCGAGTAGATCATGCCCCTCTGAATGCCGCCTTGAGACTGGATGCCATCATACATTACTTCGTTCCAATCTTCACCTGTTAGAATCTGTAATGAAGAGAATGCATTGTTTGTTTATAAGTGTTTGAACACATTTGAAGTACAAAAAAATAACTGACTTTGGGAGGATTTTGTAGATGAGTCGACAATTCTAATTATGACATGTATTGGGGCCCTAAAACTTTTATGACCAAATCTTACTTCAACAAATCAAGATAACGGTAAACTTTATACCAGACCTCAAGGATGTTGTACGCTGAGAGGTGTCGGGTTGTTGAGGAGTAGAAACGAATGTTTAAGTTCGCCACAATTTTTTACCTCTCACTCAAACTGTACTTAATGTTAAAATGTTAATGAAATGACGATGTTTGTTAAATGACTAATATTGTAGTATGAAATACTAAGTAATACAATAAGGTCCTTAACGTTAACGTTAGTCTGATATTGCCAACTAAGAACTTCAGTGAAAACACCAAATAGATCTTAACATCTGTTACAAAGCTAATTAGGTCCTACAATGTTTGGGTTTATGCACATATTTTCTATGAGATAGATTTTAGTAATAGGGCTCAAAATCAAACTGTAGTAAAGTTTAAAATGAACATTCCTTTTTTTAAGTCGGTTAAAAAGTAATTCAAGTCAAAATAGTTACCTGGAAGACAGTTAGCAACGCGATAGGAAAGGTGTTGAAGTTGGTCGGCGGCGTGCCATCCTCGAAGTTGAACTGTCCTCCGAATAGTTGCATGCCGAGCAGTGCAAAGATGAGAATGAAGAGGAAGAGGAGGAACAGCAGCGAGATGATGGATCTCATTGAATTGAGGAGAGATATCACCAGGTTCCGAAGTGATGACCAGTACTTGGTGACCTGGAAAACAAAAATTGTGTTTTAGCATAGAGTTTTAGAATCTAGCAATTACCTCCACGAGAACAAGAACATTGTATCACTGTACACTTTTAAGAAAATTACATGTTTTGAAGTAATTGAGTACCAAGTCAAAAAGAAAGCAAAATAAGTTTTTAATATACACTCTTTACTATATAATATTTAGATTATTATCATTCATTTGCTGCATGATAATAAAACTGCTTGTGTTGTTTGTTTTTTTTTTCTTTAGTTATGCTATATTCTTTAGCATGGTTCATTCTGTTTCACAACTCAACAACAAACAAAACTGCATCAGAAACTTTACCTTGAATATCCTCAGCAGTCTTAGAGCTCTCAGGACAGACAAGCCGAAGGAGCCACCCTTGACCTCAGACCAGACGACCTCAAAGATGGAGCCGGAGATGACAACGCAGTCGAACCGGTTAAACGACGACTCGAAGTAAATCCGCGGCCCCAGCGCGTACATCTTTACCCACATCTCCATCATGAACAACCCCAGGAACACAAATTCGGCATAGTCTGGGGAGAAGAATGGTGTTATTTATTTTATGGCACATTCAATGCTATTTATTTCAGAACTCAACAAAAATACAGAAAATTGAATTAAAAAAAAAAACTTATTTTGGAAATCAAAAATAAGTTAGAACGAATAATGGCAGTCTCTTGGTTCATTGTTGTCAGCTGATGGATATCTAACATCTTGAATGAGTGTAAATCCCGTATGATAATAAATCCCGATCCTAGACTGACTTTTCACTGTAGGATGGAATAAATTAAAGATTAGTGCAGCGGTGACTTAATGGCTACAGAATAGAAAGTAGTTTTAACTAATAAAATCAACCAAGTAGTTCTCGAAGGGTTAGTCACACCATATTTCGCCAGTGATATATAAGTCCCATGTGATTGGGGCCAAGCTCATTAGCATCGACTGGGCATAAATCCAGATTTCAATACTGCTGCTGAGAAATTTGTAACGGAAAAAATCCAATAGCACTTTGAGGGAATCGAATTCATCCTTATGTCATGATAAGCAAAAGCGCTTACGACCGACCAGACCGCATCAGACAAACAAGGTCAACATAACAAAACATATACACATTAAAACAGACATATTATCAATGTTAAATATGTCTGTTTTTCTTACTTCAGCAATAAATCAATTGTCTAGCGTATATATACAATTTGCAATTATTGTATACATTCAATTCGAGCTCAAGAATAACCAGGAGATCCATCGCACAAAGTATCCTAGTATGGACTCCAGTCTCTCACAAAGGAACATATAACATGCATTTGTGTCATAATATTATTCATATATTTGTATTTATTACACATGTACCAATGTTCACCTTTGTGAAGAGAAAATATAAAGATATATTGTATAAACTTACATAAAAACGAAGTCAGCCACTTCGGTTGTCTATAATGCTCCACAGCCACGCATATCGTGTTGAAGAGCACCAAGACAATGACAAACCAGTAGAACCACTGGGTCTTCACTGTATGTCTAATCCAAAACCGGAATCTCTTCTCGGCCCGCCAGAAGTCCGCGAATCTCCCGGCGGACCGCGCTTTACTTTTCAGAAAACCTGTTGTAATAAAACATTTGTTAGTAAAGGTCTTGATGTTAAAGAAGCCGTTGATCTTGCAATTGATTGATGACTCTTTTAATGTGAGGTTTCTGGCTATGTCTTATCTATCAGGTTTTTACTGGTGCCTTAAAAATATGAGCCACTTTTAAGGTCCATTTTTCAATGCTTCCATTACAAATACATCGCGTGTAAATAGTCGTGTTCGTTACCAAATATCGGCAATTTAAAGGGTCTAATGTTTATTGCATGATCAACGGCATTTGCATTTAACTAAAGGATTTGGGTTTAACATTCAGCTAATTGATTATTAACTCTAGCGTACGCACGACACGTTAGCAGTCCTACTACGTTCACAGAATTGCGACATTTAATGCTCTTGTGCTCTTTAAGCTGATTTTTGATCGTTAAGTTTTATAACACGAAGTAATTGGACGGTATCGAAATTCAATCGGGGTCGCAATCCGATACTTTGCTCGTATAAATCACTAACAACCCTCTTCTGAGATACCGTCATGTTATCCCCAGAACAACATGTTACGTTTTATGGTAACTTTTTTGTGAAGCTCACGCTGTACAAGCTTTGGGTGTGGGCAGTGGAAATAGCGGACCTAAAGGTAGAAGAGTAGCAGGGGATAATACGGAGGGTATACTGACGCCTGTACGGTTAAACGATGACTCCGAATCTCACAAGGCAAGTAGAACATCATTCCTACATTTCACAGCTACATTTTAGTAATTTTGGGAACACGTACAAACGCTTTCATAATTTGGATACGGATAGGGTACTAATCCTAAAGCTAATACTAGTCTAGTTTGACTACTGTAGAAGATGAAAAGGAATATTCTACCAGCATCACGTTTGATCCCATACCTTGCTTTTTCTTTGGAACTGTAAACAACCAACACACATATAGAGTACGAATACGCTATGAAAATGGGTGAAAATGATATAAGAGTTAATAATTTATAAAATATCATGCAACATTCATGAATTTACAACAATATTAATTGAGTGAAAAAAATAGGATAATATTGAATGATTACAAATGTGACTAGTGTACTGGAAAGTTTAAAGATACCTAACCTGACTATTAATAATAGTTATAAAGACGAAAATGTAAACAAAGGTAAAGAAAATGAAAACATGCTTCTAGAATTTGGTTTTTGTTTGAAAAATGAAAACCAAATCGGTGATTTTAATATAAAGTTTTGAGTAAATATTTATCTGTAGTAGGTAAACACACAACACGACAGTCAGATTACGGAATGTAATATCACGTGACAGGAAGATGATACTGACCGTCATCACCGCAGTCTTCATCCTGTTCTTCCTCTTCTGTGTCTGTGCTTTTACTTTTACCAAGATTTTTTAATTTCTTTTTGGCCGCTGCTCTTCTCCGAGCTAGTTATGAAAAAAAAACAATAGATTTACTCTGAGCCAACAAATATGTTTTATATTCTTTTAGAATACATCGTGTATCATTCCAATATAAGAAATCCGAAAATCCATATCTATAGGCTTACCTTCTATTATGTGCATTTTTTCTTCTTCTGTGGTTCTTTCTTCTGCTAATATTACTTCCTCTGTAAGCAAAATTAACTTATTAGTAGCATTCCTTATAATTTAATTGCTACAGAGCGCTGTGTCTTGTTCTTACTACATAATTTTTTGTTCGGGTATAGCATTTCTTGATAAAATATTAGTGTTAGGTTATGTGTTGGCGTGTTTGTTCCAAACTTACCTGCTTTACATATCCACTCAACGTAACCATTGAGTTCTCTCTCGAGTTGCTGCTGTCTTCTTAATTTAAGAAATTCTTGTCTATTTTCTACTTTCTCTCTTTCTTTAGCGAACTCACTGCAAATATAATTACGCTCATTGAACTACTCTAGCACTAGTATTACAACTTATGCAAATGTTTTGAACTTATGACATCTGTTATCAAATATATTGTAGCTAACATTAACTAGCGAAATAAATAACAACGTCATATATTAGAGGTAGCATACTCTTTAGTCATTAATCTGTTTTGGGCAATACTAGCTGTACATATACGTTTAAACATAAAATGCCGTTGTACATGTTCTACTAAAGTGTTGACTACAACATTTAATTTACTTTCTTCTCTAGCATTACTTGAGCACACATCATCAGTATTCAAAAGACCTGCTTCAGTAATCCAGTTGAGATATGCATTGAAGTCTGCATTGAACATTGCACGAGCTCTTTCTTTTACAAATTGAGCCCTCCTTTCTACTCGGCCTCTTTCATTAGAGAACTCTCTATATCAATGGTGATAAAAAACAATAGGTATAAAATAAAAGTATATGAAATATTGGTAAATTGTTAAAGTGTTTGGACTTACCCGCTAAGAACACCGAGAACTAAGTTGAGCATAAAGAATGAACCCAATACTATGAGAGGCACAAAGTAAATCCAGTTGAACGCACTACCTAGCGCGTCATTCGTCTGCAACAAACGATCGTCATTAGAATTCCAAATAGAAGATTGTAAACACTTTTCACAATAACGACCACAGTATCATAGTTCATGAAAAACTCCGTGAGTACGAGAGTTGTGACGTCTGTATCTCCTAAACTAATTGTAGAGCGGAGTGGTCAATCTTGGTCTATAATGCCTTTCGATTTTTTCCCTTTACTGGTAGACTATGATATTGTTTCTTGCCAAATTACATCATGGTAGGTCAAAGGAGTATCCTATAGTTTCTGATTCCATTTGCCAATGTATAGGAAATGCGACATAAACGGCCATATCTTTTGATTGGGTCACATCTCCAAGAGACCGAAGACTTCAGTATTTGGTAATAACAACTATGGAAACATACCGAAATACAAAAAACATGGTCAAATTATTATATTCTCCCATGTGGAAGAAATTTAGCAAAATCGAAATTTTCAACTCGATACCTCCACGTGTTCCCGAGATAAAGGGTTTTGACCTTGACAGACTGACAGTGAGTCTATAAGGGTTCCTTTTTCCCATTTGAGGTGCGAAACCCTAGAAATTAAAAACAAAGTCACTTACCCAATAGAGGATGGCAGTCCAACCCTCCATGGTAATGCACTGGAAGACGGTGAGCATAGCGAAGCCAATGTTATCAAAGGACGTGATGCCTCTGTTCGGCCCCTCCCACTTCTCTAGGCACGTGCTTTTATCGTAGTCGCACACGTTCGCGCCAAACGGCGCTAGGCTTGCGTTGTCCGCATTGCACGGTGTTGCACTATCGCCTTCATTTACTATTTCACCTGGGGATTAATAGGTTTTAGGTACTTTTTTAAATACTGTTGAACTGAGTTTTGTTCTGACGACAAAGTTCAGTTCAGTAATGGAATAAGCTGACCCAAAAGAAGCCTATTATCTCGCGACTTGACTAATTTCGGAAGCTTTAGTTATGTGAACATATTTATTGCTAAGTGACCAATTATTGGGGTACTTATTGAGTATGAAGTTATTAAAATTGGCGACAACAAAAGAAGAAAGAAAAAAGAACGTGTGTCCACTACCTTCGCGCACCAATCAGAAGTCTCGACACATTTTGAAACTGTTATTGCGGAAAGACTTAAGAATTTTTCACTAACATATTTTAAGCTATTGAGATCAGCATATGCTTGAATAGTTTCATCCAAAAATATATTTGTTTATGTAAAAAAAAAACATTTACCCATATCGTCGGTAAAATCGCTGATTCAATCAAATCCCGTCTACATTCGTAAAATGCAGCATACAAACTAGTTCTGGAGGCAGTTGTAATTAACTTTTATAGTCAATAATTAAAACGTTGTAAAGTTTCGAACTTCTACTTATTCCATTTTGAAGTTTGACCGTTAATTTAAATTTCCACATGCAATGGTGTCGCCTGTTCGTGAGTTTGTGACTGCATGTTAGTGTCGAAGAAAGTTTAACTGGGTTGCTGTTATTTGCGGCAAGTTTATATTTACCGATACGTTATGTTAGCTTATTCCCGCGGCTTCACCCGTGTGGACTTTGGTAATTGCTCCACGAGATTGTACTACCGGCATAAAACGAATCCTATTTATTAACATAGGTTATAAACTACCTTTAACGAATGTTTTTATACAAATCACTGGATTCGGGATATTGTTTGGTATGCTGAATCGTCAGTAAGTAGTGTTATAGGTATATAACATCTAGAACTTTTTATGCACGGTTAAAACTTTTCAGGGCTTTATTTGATTTGTTTTTGATTACCCAAGACCATGGTTTAATTCAGTGTGAAGAAAGCTTTGAACAGTTATATTTAACTTATAGTACGACAAACTTTTACATCATTTGCAAGGAAGAACAATGGGCCGAAATACGTTTGAAAGTAATGAAAATGGTTAAGTACTTACTAATATCTTCTAAATTATAACAAGTCTTATGCAGCGCCCCTGAGTAGAACTCGAGGCCGATGATAGCGAAGATGACTATCGCGAAAAGCACCAAGAGACCGATCTGCAGCAGCGGTGCCATCGCCTTTATAATGGACTTCAATACAACTTGCAGACCTACACGAAAATGGGATTTATTTGTATTAGTCTATAAAGCTTAATATTGCGTAACTTGCCCTGTAATTTATAACTTTTAAGCTATTTGGTGAATTGGTCGCTTGAGTTGAGATCGTCCATTTCATGCAGGAATAATTTGAAACTCGAAGAGTTCCTCCTGTTACCAATTTGCCCAATTAAATGAGATACAAAATAGTATGAAGCAGAAGTTTCTTGAAAGAAAAGAAGCTGAAACATTAGGTTTAAAGTTACTGAACAGGCACTCGTATTCTGTGCGGTAAAATTTAAGTCACCAAAATTAACTCTCCCAATTGGTATTAGAAGATTAGCAGCGTATTAAAATATATCAAATTAAGAGAAACAAATAAATGAGATGAGAACCAAAATAATTTCATCCAGTTTCATAAATTACAGGGCAATCATATTTATTGTTCGTAAAATGAAATTTTGAAGAAGAGATTTCGATAGTATTTTGGGAATAATATAATTTTATCTTTGACATCATAATTAAAAATAGATAAAACAAGAGATAATTACCAAATATGTCGTTTTTTTCTCGACGTTAGTTGCTAATTTTATCGATGATAACATTAAAAGAAAGTTTTAATAAAGATACAGACAACAAGATATAGATTTTCTGACTAAATGCCATATATCTAGAGATGAAAATCATTAACTATTTATTGAAAAAGACATCAGAACAATGGTAACACAATATAAAATCAAAACTTTATCGTGCACAATGATTTTACTGTTGCATAATTTTAAGTTAAAATGGCGCCAACGATTTTCATTGTTTTAACACAATATTCTACATGGCCAGTATTTTATAGCATAAATACTTTTCAACAAAATTGCCAGGTCATTTGTTGGTTCTTTTTTTATTTCCAGCCAGTGTTTAGAAGTTAATTCAATTATGCAACAGTAACTAGTGGAACTACAATACGATTAACTAATCTATGAATGTTCTAGAACTCACTAGGAACGCCCGATACTAATTTAAGGGGCCTCAGCACCCTAATGGCACGCAAGGTCCTGAAGTCGACGTCGGCTGGCGCGATCGGCAGCTGCGTGATGATACTGCCAAACACATATCACTCGATACTATAGCTTGAACTAGCAACTAGCTGAGTAATAAATTACTACTGAAGGCTGTGCTTTTGTTTTAACAAAACGAAAATTATTATAATTTTCCAAAAAAATCACGCTTGCAATCGAACGATTTAAGTGATCTTTCTGAGTTTCGACATAGCTTTTGTGAGGCGTCATTACCATGGACTCAGTAAGTACTTTCGCAATGAACTGTGTCTATGGGATAATGCTTGACGAAAGATGTATTGAACTTTGCTCAGATAAATCACAATTGGTTCCTTTCAGATTGCAAGTGCGTTACATGATTACTCTGCTGGTTTTCCATGAGGCCTCTAACGAAAATAATATAAATAATTAATGACTTCAATGAATGTAAACGACAAAGTAATTAACCAAAACGTAGGTACAAAGCACAGCCTTATTTTTATGTAAAAAATAACTACAAACTAAATATCGTGTATCTAATTAGTTAGATTGTTATATGCTAAATAATCATGTTAATTTTACGCATTTTAATCTAAATACACCATATTTATTCACACCTAAAACCATCTCTTTATCTAATTTCTTACGTATTAGCTTTTATATTTGATATAAACCTACACAATACACAAAATGTATAGCAAATATTTACTATTATGCAACACGTAGCTTTAAAACATTAAACATTTTCAATAAATCACATATTAATTAAAATTCACACATTTTCTAATCTATGTTAAGTATGTCAATAAACATGTCGAGAATACGATGCTACGTATTTTTTACTAATAATTATAAAAATTCTATTTTCCATAACTAGCTGTAGTTCTACATTCAAAAAAGTTTCAAAATTCGAAAACATCTAGCGAGTAACGTCTATAACAAATAAGGTAGAGGTATTATGTGAACTTTTCGCCAATTACTGTGAATTACTTGGTATCCGCGAGACGAGCTTGAGCGGTCGGAGCACTCTGAACGAGCGCAGCATCCGGAGGTCAACGTCCACGTTGTATTCGGCGAATATCGTCATCGACCTAGTTTTTGTTATCGAATATTCAATAATGTCAACTCTTCTTTGTGTTTGACAAAACCTAGTGTCCTACGTTTTAGTGTCAACCAATTGTGTGGCCTAATAGTTTGTAAATGGTAATTTGTATAATTTAGATTACAATATTACGGTTCACTGGTGCACTGTAAGCAACCTCGGTGCTACGATGTTTTTGTGGGTGTCAGTATTAATTTGAGCAAACGAGGATGCTTTATTGCAGTGAAAAAATAATGTTTTGGTATAAAAAGTTATGTAAAGAATTTAATATACCTTTATTTTATTTCAGTTTACTGAAAACCTGATCAAATCCGTTGCTGAACCATTAATTGTTGGGCAAAAACTAAACAACGATATTTGACTAAAGATTCAGAAACCAACTTCTTTACATAACCCCATCAATACCTCTTAACGAGTAAATTAACACTAATAAATATGAACAATTATGAAAAATAACTCACCCAGTTACTACTACGAAAAAATCCATGATGTTCCAAACGTTTCTAAGATACGATCCCCTGTGTAAAACAAAACCTAAGGCTAAGATTTTTAACGAGGCTTCTACGCAAAATATTCCTAAAAAGTACGCCTCGGTTTTTTCCTGTAACAACGGAGAAAGTGTTAAGTATTTTATACAATACACCTTTTTGACATGGGTGTGGTTAAAAACTAAATGACGATATCTGCTGAGATCCTAGATATTAAATAAACAAGTAAAATTCATTTATAAACTACAATGCACTTCGTTTTAATAGACTGCCTAGGAATCTTAATATCGACTTATTCTGCACCAGTCATCATCATTTTCCTGCCCTTGTCCCATTCTATTTGGGGTCGGCGCAACACGTTTTCTTCTTCCATTCTCCCCTATCAAACGTCTTGTCCAGTCTTTTTAGAGGCCAGTATAGTCTTTAAATAGACTTCGGACACAGGTTGGCCGAAGTAAGGAAAACATTTTCAGGTGGGGATTCTGTCCAAGAGTGTAAATGGGTCACTTGACTTGACATCGTGTCCTGCCTGTACTATTGCTTGCACACAGGAGTTGATGGACGATACTGTAAGTGCCAAACTCGTCGGCAAATTCAGGCTGATTCAATTTAGATTGTCATCGACACGCTAAGGAGAAGTAGAGCAACCTTAAGATACCTTTTGGCACAGTTATTTTTCAATGATAGTTATACTACTCTCTTAACTCATCTATTAACTTTTTTTATATAAGGACGTTTTTGGTATTTATAATTGGTTCATTTTAAATAAGTTTTTGATATGGGCCTGGATATGAACTGTGTTTTATTTTTTTGCATCGTTTATAGTACTAATTGGTACCTGGCCATACATTCGCGAGAACTACACACCTGACTTTACTTCAGCACATTAGTATTATGCAAACAGAAATCGCATTAAAGATGATTTTCTTTGTCAGTATTTGTAGAGAAATCATTAGTTTTAATGTACTCAGTATCATTCTAATAACGGTATATTAAATACCATTTAGGCTGTGATAAAAGCACCATGATCTACGCAGAACGGTGTTGTTCCTATCGCTTTTATCTACAACTAGCCGTGCCCGCGGTTTTACCCACCGTTTTACTTTTTTTATTTGGCTTTTAAGGGATATATTTTTTCAAGAATTCTGCTATTAATGCCAACATATTTTTTTTTTATTACGACTGGTGGTTCTAGAGAAGAGCGCGTTCTTCGTATACTTGTTTGTTTATTATAATTATTCAGTGTGTCTGGTGATGGACCAGTGATATATTATGTATGTACTTATATAACAAACATTGTAAAACTCATTTTTTTTAGTTTACATTTGTTTCCTAAAGTTACAAAAATGTAAGTTCATTATTTCGTAAGACAATATTTTTGTCCTCGGAATAAGCCTATTTTTGTCTCAGTAAGACCAAAATTTTGCAAGATCTTTTTTTTGTATACGTTTAAAACATATTATAATGGCTGCCAAATAGCGAGGAAATTAATTGAAGTCCAATTGTGATACACGTAATAGTATAGTAAAACACTTGTTATATATATATCTAGAATATCGTTAGTTAAGACTGGACACATTGAATAATAAATCTGATGTAGTAGTACGTTTATCTTCTCATCCTCAGTTAGTCCTACCTATGTGTGTAGAATTGTGAATGTACGGCCATGCCAGTCGGGCGTATTGGTACCGTGTGCGTGCAATACGTAGTGTTCCTAGGCGTGTGAACACAGTAACAATGCACACGCGCATTTAACGCACACAATTGAGACGGGAGACGCTTTGTGAGGTGTAACTCGTGTGTTCTATGTATACCATGATCTTGTCACATGTTAAAACGTATTGATTGTGGGATCGAATAGCGACATAATGCAATAGGATTGTATGGATTACCAATGCTTAACGGCACGGTTGGCGCAGTGGCTGAGCGATTGGCTACTACACTGCGTGTCACGGGTGCGATCCCCCACGAAACAAATATTTCCACGAGCTACAAATAGCTATCCTGTTTCTGGCTGTTTGTGTATGTAAGTTTAAATGTTTATAAATGCTCACATGACACAGGAGAAGTACCTAGTGTGGGGTAACGTTTTGATTATGTCTGGAAGGCAAGCAATTAAATGCAGTTGATGTGAATACTAAGAGGCAAGTTGCCGATTGCCATTGTTTTAAACTGAGATTGGTTCGTCGTGCGTTGGTTAATACATGGTCTCGCATCTAGCTCTCACTTGTAGTTTGACACTTGTGCGATAATGACAGAAACAATGCCAAGCCAAACTATATTATTATGTGCCAAGTAAAGTTTATAAATCTCATCCTTGGTATGTCAGTATTTAGAGTACATGAAAACTTGGAAATGAGTATTAAGTGGTGGCTGAGTAAGGTGATATGAGTGGAAACCATAGAGGTAACATTTTGTAGAAATGTAGCTAAGGAAACATCAGTTACATTAATTGATACTTCAAAAAGCATAAGAGGGGTAACGGGCCAGGCCTTGTAGGGCAGTGACTGGATAATGACGATGCCGATGGTGTCGTGTGTTTATGTTATAAGAACTTTAAGCTTCAACCGTATATACTGCGTTCCAAAATTCAAATAAATACTGTAGGTCACACGGCAAATATAACTGGACTGACCACATCTATCGCATGCCGGAGGAGCTATGGGTTTAAATTAGTACACAGTGGGATCCAAACAGAAGTAAACGACGACACGGCGGGCCCAGAAGGATATGCCACATCGAGGATTGAACTCGATTTTTTTCTCAAAAATTGGCTGATAATTGATATAGATTGGGAAAAGTGTAAGGATGGAAAGGCAAAATCGCACAGCTTATTATGGAAAAGTGTAAAGATAGGAATGAAACTTATAGGTAAATATTTATCATTAAAACTATGTATATTTGTAAAAATTTCCTGTGTACTGTGTATGCACTACAGGTCGTAAATGTTTTCGTCATATTTAACTAAGAGTAAAACGTATTAGCTATAACACACTTTAGCGTAATAAATATAAGGTTGAAATTACCAGATTCTGTGCTAAGATGGTCTTATCGCCGTTGGGCAAATGCTCCTCCAGCGCCAGCACCACGCAGTTGGCGATGATGGTAAGCAGCACCGCGTACTCGAAGGGCGGCCACTCGATGATGAACTTTGTGTACCTGGAAATAGAATACTTTTACTTTAAAACTGAATGACTATAACAAATTTCTTTATAAAATACAGGGTGTAAACAAACCCCTCACAAAACCGTCAACCACACATTCCGTACATCAAACCACTAGCTCTACGAAAAAATGATTGCTCGGACACAACTTTTTTTTGGGTCATAAGTCACGGTAAAACATTGTGTCGATAAATGCATTGAATAGTACGATGGGCGGGGACGAATTCATAGTAAGGTTAAAACATTAAAATAGAATATACAAAAAGATTCTTGTTATAATGCAGTAAATAAAGATTTTTATCGCTCTGGGGTAACTGAATTATTTATCAAAATGTATAATCCTTCTTTGATTTCAGATTAAAACAATTGCAGACAGAAGCGCTATGTAGGTACGCACCTTCATAGCGCTTCTATTTATTATTAGTAACACAAAATACATAACAGTGCATCATATAAAAGTATGATGGTTTGTGTTATGTGTATTATATGTTGTACAATAAAACAAAAAAAAAACTAATTTTATATCAACAAGCTACAAAGTAAACCTTTCTCAATTACTCGACACACTTTAATGGCACTTTACTCATTTCCTCTCACTAGGCAAGGAGCTAGCGTCATAATACAAAATATTATCGCGTTAACTTTCCGATTTGACATGATAATACGGCAACTGTGTCGATAAAGTAG
This sequence comes from Ochropleura plecta, assembly GCA_905475445.1. Classification (NCBI taxonomy): domain Eukaryota; kingdom Metazoa; phylum Arthropoda; class Insecta; order Lepidoptera; family Noctuidae; genus Ochropleura; species Ochropleura plecta. The sequence continues at coordinate 17,767,936 of FR997725.1, read as the reverse complement.
TTAGCTTTGAACGCTCACACGAACGCAATTATGTTGTGTAACGTAAAATTGTTAGTATCTTATTATTTTCAATAATTTCGTTGTGTTTATGTTCGGTTTTTGTTGTGTTTGTTGATAATTTTGTAGAAGGGAATAAGTATCTCCTATACTTATTCCCTTCTACAAAATTATCAATAGTATTTTTTTTGAAAAATTTGTTCCGTCATCTTTAATTATTTCCTTGTGCTAGCCTAAATCATATGTTGTATCAGGAACTTCCGTGTGACATTGCATGCTTCTATCACCACTCAGCAGTATATTTATGCTCTGTGTAGTCAGTAAAAATAAAAAGTGTATTAACCTTTTTGATGATTTTGTGTAATCATTCAATAATGGCGGATCAGTGAAGTAGAAGTATTAGTAACAAATCCCTGAGCACTCGAGATAACATTTATACATAATATTTATTTTTATAAAGCTTTTAAACGCAGGCCTTATATATAATATAAGTTCCTAATATAATATTGATTTTTGCCCATTTAACGGGCATCACATGATTTGTTGCTGTATTTAAAATCATAATTATAGACTCATTGATAGGGCCAACCTTTCTATGCATGTTCGGTCAAAAGGTACTAACAAATTTCGCGAAAACTTGACCCTAACAGATACCTAATGGTCTCAAGAACCTGGGTTGCGGGTCCTGCCGTGGTTGCGGGTTGTTCGAAAGAGATACCGCGGCCCCGGAACATAAAGGGAAAGGAAGGACCATGGGTCATAGTCAGTTAAAGTCCAAGACTCCGAAGTTATTTGATGATTTCCCATCCACGAAAAGCTTAATGTCTGGTGTCTAGGAAATCTGTATGTCCATACCAGATGTTTCCATTCTTACCGTTTCGACCACATTTTACATATTTCTATCCGTTGCAAAATAAAACAAATGAATATCTAAAAGAACATTTAAATTCAGAACGAACTCTCACCCGTTAGCAATACAGTTTGCTCTCACAATTTTTCAAATTTTACAGAAAGTTCTATGCCAATGCAAGTAGGAACGTCTATTGTAAAATGTTGACTGAATCCCCGGCAGCCGACGACGTGCTCTGGCTCTGTGCACCTCTTACAACGAAAACTTAGCCATGTGTGAAAAGTTTCACAACGTTAAAAGGTTTTCGTGGAACATGCTGTCGAATCGGCAAGCATATGCAGTTCTTGCTTTACGCATTTCATCAAAAAAGGCAGAAAAATGCGGAGGAATTTCGTGAGGAAAGTTTGGAGTCTGAATTTTGACGACACGGTAGGCGCAGTGTCTGAGCGATCTACTGCTGCGCTGCGTGTCGCGGGTTCGATTCCCACACGGAACAAATATTTGTATGGCCTACAGATAGTTGTTCCGGGTCTGGCTGTTTGTGTATGTGAGTTTAAATGTTTGTAAACGCACCCACGATACAGGAGAAATTCCTAGTGTGGGGCAACGTTTTTTTTTAAAGAATAAAAGAAAGAATATGGATGAGTATAGTAGAAGAGAAAGGCCAAAGAAAACAATGGATGGCCTGTGTGAAAAATGATATGGCAAAAAAAGAGCTGACTGATGAGATGACAAGTAATGGAGAAGTATGAACACAGAGATGCTGCGCCGACCCTAAGTCATAACAGTCTTTGTTGTGGCTATGTTAAAGTGCATTTTTGAAATAGATTTATGTTATGTTATTGGTGAAGTTTTATCTAAGTATAAAGATGTAAAGTTTGTGAGTTTTTGAAGTTGTAGTGGTTAATCTCTGGACCCACTGAAGGGAACTTTGAAAATTCATTACCAAATGAAAACCTTGTTTTTGGTGAGTACTATAGGCGCCCCACGCTGCATACAATGGGGGCTGAGCAGTAGGGTAAGTAGGTAAAACCTCGTGGGTAAAATCTAGTAGATTATTCATATAAATCAAAAAAGAGAATTTTCATATAAATCGGATCAACAACATATTAGAGAAAATATGGTATTACTAACAAGCATGTAGCTTGTCAAGCTATTATTTAAAACAACAGAAGAGATACTATGTCATAAATATATGTTTAAAAAAAATTGACTATTTTATTCTAGCTAAAACTATTGTCCTACTAAGGATGATTTGGTATTTAACCCTATTAATATAATTAAATTCAAAATAGGAAACACGAAGGAACAGTTCTTTAACTAATCAAGAATATATTCCTTTTGCCGCGTCCTATATACATAATTTAAAGTTACCATCATGAATTTCGTGACGACACGGAAATGTTTGAAACGACAAACGTTTCAAAATTAAATGACTGATGTGTTCGGGATGGGGGCTGCGTTCAATGGTATTGGATCGATTCTCATTTTTGTTTACGTTTTGTGTTCACTTGTTTTTTTCATTTCTTTTTGAAGTTTAAGCTTTATCGGTTTCTAACACGCTTTTCTTAGTTTCACCAGTAACTTAACAAGTAATCTTTATTTTTTGGGATGTGAAATAATTAAATACCGCTCTGGGCGGAGCGGAAGGGAGTGTTAGACTTTTACTGACTAAAACCGGTCGAAGACATTTGTGTTCCGGGGCCGAGGTATCTATTTCGAACAACCCGCTACCACAGCAGGTAGAGACCCTGGCGGCCACATCTGCTTTACCAAATACTCGTAGAAAATAAATTCGGTTTCCAATTGACCTGAATTTTTGCAAAAAATGTTTAGTTTGGATGACTATGCCTGGAAAATGACATTACGTGGCGCTAAGTGACGTTATTCTAAATCCATAATGGTGAACTTATATGGCGGACTGGCGGCAGTTATTTTGATGAATTGCTATGACATTGGTTTCAAATGAAAGGGTTTGCTGAGAAGAAAACCAGTGATTTTATATTTTTTTAAACGACAATTTTATTTATTTAAATTTTATCGTAATTATAAAAAATCAAACAGCGTTAAATATACAGTAATAGCTTTTTATAATAATTAAATGGCGGTAATGGTAAGTGTGTGCATTGTTCTTGGTAGGCAACTAAACTAGCATCTATCATAAAACTTTCATGGTGTTCCATTTTTGTGAACGCAGAAGTTTGGTGCAGGTTTGAAATTCAGATAGAATACGCTAATAAAACTAGAAGGTGAAAACATCAAAATATTCCCTGTGCAAACTCTCATTCAGCCCTTCATCACTGCCTCTTCTTGTTTTACACCTGGCCGTTTGCAAAATACCTAGTTTCGTTTTAAAAATGATGTTTCAAACTTTCAAAAATTACTCAAGTGGCTCCCAATTTGACTTTGCATAAACTGTCTGATCTTATGTTTGCTGTTTAACGTCTTTCTTAACCCTAATATAATCCGTTCCTTTGATATCTATTGATTTGATTAAGTAAACGGCTGGGCAAAGATACATTGAAAACTTTTTGTCTTTGAAAAACAACAATGCCATAATTCCCAACGATTTTCTAAACCAATCTAAACAGACTCATACAAAGAAAAACAATGAAACTGTGTCCCGTTCAGCCACACGATCTCTTTTAGTTATCAAATTACGAATACCTAGTGTAAGAACGTTCTTGTTTACAAAATGCATAAGGGGGGCAAATAAGGTGTGCGTTTAATATGTATAAGTGGGGGCAATAGAGACCCCGCCTTCGCTTGCTCCATGCTAAGTTCTGGCCAGATGTTGCTCAGGGTTAAGTCGTAATATGAACACGATAGTGGACGCTTTTGGGGTTGATTTAAGTTTCCTTTACGGAATAGAATGTCTGAGGTAGGTTATGTTCGTTTTAATTAGGAATTGATAAATATTTTGGTATAAAGATGTTTTTAAAAACGTGGTACTTCTTGGGCGAAAAGATTGTTTCAAAGCTTTGTGAATAATAGTCATATGCCTAAATACTTATTCATATGATTCTTCTAGCTCTTGTTAATTACTTCTGAAACAATATATTTGACACTAGCTGTCCTGCGTAGTTTCACCCGCGTCTTTGATTACTGCCTCGCTTTCTTGGGTAGTAGCGTAGATTATCTACTAATGGCAAAAGATTTTTTGAAATCGGTCCAGTTGTTTTTGAGTTTATTTGTTAAATACAAAAATTCAATTTAGTTCCTCTTTATAACGTTAGTGTAGAAGTTTTTTATTGTGTGCATGTGTTATAAAATTTATGTTGACATACATTATCAAAAATGGTTTTTCATGGAATACAATATACATTATTGCACACCAGAAGTTGTTGTAGTTTTACAGAAATTGCTAATTTTATGGTTACAATGGCAGTCTTATCGCCGATAGCGATATCTTCCAGACAACCCTTGGATGGACTGTAAAATGGTAATCAATAATGTACTACTTATACTTTATAGTAAACAAAGGTTAAAACAAGTTACAAAATTACAATTCTGTTCACTGAAAACTTTCCGATTTGTATTTATTTATGTTCCGCATGAATTGCCGGCACCGCGCATATCGGATGCCAAACTATGTCCCGTTGAATGACACCCAATTATCTACGCCAACCTTTAAAAATAAACCTTTCATTTTCCGCTTGTTTTTTGTTCCAAAGCCATTTATCGTGGCGTTTTATTTTCCAATTTAACGAGGTGTGGGCAAATAGCCTTTAATTTTCTTTTGTCGTGAAATTTTCGCAGTTGTGCACGGTGTATTTTCAATTTTAAAGCAGTTCTCGCTGATAAATTGTGTTGCAGTTTTTTTGTCTGTTTTCGTCAGTAACTTTCCTTGTTTTTTTATGCTATAAGGTCATGCATGAAAATGCGTTTAACAATAAACGACGGACGTATTGATAAAATTGTTCTGTTCTTAATAATTATTATCTTTTTTGTTTGTACACACGACGACAGATCAACCTATACAAAACCAGTTTATGCGGATCTCTCATTGTACTTGAAATCTATGGTGTACGATCCGTTGTTGAGAGAGCAGCATAAACTGGTTTTGTATAGGTTGATGTGTCGTCGTGTGTACTTAAAGTTTTTGATTTGTTGCGGCACGTGCCAAATTTTTTTTTTCTTTCTTTCTGTCAATCGTTTAAAGATGATAGAGACGGTACTATGTTTTCAAATATAATTAGCATTTAGTAAGTTGAAGTATAAAATAACAATTTAACTACAACTTTTAAAAGAATATCAGACTGCTAGCACGATAATAGTTTGCCTGCCTGTTAACTATTTTACACTGCAATACAATAACGCAACCGTAATCGCTAAGTCTTTTCTAAGCGAAAATCCTTTATTTTGTAATAAAGGTTTTTCGCTTAGAAAAGACCCATAATAATATGTGTGCTCATTAGCTGGCATTTAACTGGTTCCTGCTTCTCTAATAGGCTAAGATTATGTACAGTCGCTTAGTCTGTCACAGTTACCGAACGACTGACTTCTGTGTAATTCTGCTCTGTCAAGTTGCATTTGTTTTAATTGTGTGAAAGGTCATTAAACTTAGCCTGGTGATACGAGGTTCACGTATACATATCGTCGACCTACTTCTAATATGTTGTAGGTAATTCACAATTTTCCAGAATACGTATAAAATCATTTGATTCCGTTCTTTTAAGAAACTTGAAATTGATGTTCTTACGAAAATATTTGTTTGTTTTAATATTTTTTTTCTGATAATAAGCCAAACAGCTAGAAAATTAAGAAACGTGTTAGTATTAAGTTACTAGTTTTAGTTTATCACTGTTATAAGAACAGGCAGTAGGGCTGCGGGTTGGTTCGTAAAAAATACCGCGGACACGGAACACAAAGGGCAAAAGAAGGAACCTGGATGAGTTTTAGTCAGTAAAAGTCTGACTTTTCTTTCCGCTCTGCGCAGGGTGGGAGTAGTCTTTTTTAATGATAAAAAAGCATAGACAATTTTTTTTTAAACCAAATTTGACTAACCTCCGAATAGGATTTTCGTCGGCAAATATAAAGAGTGAGCTGGGCCCTGGAGTAGCGGGCTGGTGCGCGCCGCCCATGGTATCAGCTGGCGCCGCGCGAGCCTGCGCCCCCGCCGCCTCCTGCGCTGCCGCCAACCTGGAACATAAAGCCATAAAATGAGTAACATGGAACCTCTTTTATAATATGCGCGCCTGGTACATGGACGTTGATTTCTCTTGTGTTGATATTTCCTCACAATGCAGAGTTTATGAACCTTAAATAAGTCCTAACGTCCTTAAATAAGCCCTTAAGTAAGTTAAGTATTAACAAATTAAAATAACAAGAAACTAACATTAATCAAACAAAAATATTGGGACAATCATTTGTCCTCGACGTTGTCAACTGGTAATGTCTCAAAGTTACTGGCACTTCCACGTAGCATTATATGGCAACGGGTAGCCTCTGGCCAGCTACTGGATAACGAGAAGTGTCATCAACTAAGCGATTCGAAATTTGCTTAAAAAGGCTGTGAGTGACCCCACGGTCCCAGAGTTCCCAAAATATCAAACTCAAAAGCATTTATTTCAATTAGACCATTACAGGCACTGTTGAATGTGAAGAAACAAAATGTTGAAGCTACAGTCCCGGTCACAAAGCATAATAACTTGTGAAAGCACACACAAAAAGTTTTGAAAAGTCTGGTACCAAACATATTCAAATTATAACAACATACATTTATGTCAATCAAATTTAGCGTTGCTATACAACGTGGCAACGCGGCCAGTCTCTTGGGGACATTGCCAAATGACAGCGTCGAGGACGAATTTTTTGACGCTATTTTTTACTTTATTTATAAGTTAGGTAATATGTTTAATAATTTTAGTTTAATTTAGTAAATAAAAATGGTTTTACATCAAATTGAAATTCAATATGAAATAAGGTTACCATCATTTATTATGAATCTATACCATTTCTTAAACGTGTTATTTAGTTTTTTTTACAACCTATCACATTAATTATTCAACTATTACTTTCTTTACTAATACTACCTACAGTTCAAACTACAGCACAAGTTCTAACAAACCAAATTATTTAATCAAGAACTTAGGTGTACCAGGGCAGCATAAGCTAGTAGTATTATTAATTTGGTGCGCCGTAGCGTGTTACAACATCATTAAACAGTTCTGTGCATGACTAGGAAGTTAATGATATCATTATCAATTAAACTCCTATGTCCCGCCAAATATGAAACTGTGAGGAATTATAAAATATTAATAGCCTCACTTAGCGTTTGTTTCGATGACAATTTGCAGTTTTATATTAATGAGAAATGCGCTATTTTTTAATTACATCAGACTAATGTTATAAAAGCGAATGTTTGTATGTGTGTGTATGTTTGTTACACCTTCACGCTCAAAAGGTATAACGGATATGTATCACAGGGGTATAAAGTTCCTTTTTTCCTGACCTCGCGCGTGACACCACGGGCCACAGCAAGGCTTTAGTAATTTTGAACATATAGAACCGTTCTTATGTCAATTTTCACTAACTGACACCTAAGTGAATGCCTGAATAAAGTCGCTTTTGAAAATTCAAAAGCGAGTATTTACCAAACCCCAAGTGAAATCTAAATAAAAACACGTTGTTGGATTTTTATGTGTGTCTTAGGTGTTCAGTGTTCACATAATATCTAGACAGACATTTATCGCCTCAACCATTGCGAGGAACTTCGTAAACACATTTCTTTTTAAATTTTAAAATCTATGAAAAACTGATTCTTTTAACGGCTTTTTGAGCTCCAAACCAACCACACAATAATCAGGGAAACGCGGAAACCGGAGTCTTTTCTTCACAATGGTAATTGTATTACGACTTGTACTGACATACAATATATTACGTGTGTGGCAAAATTGAATAGACATGCAAAATCTATGTCAGTAATACAGAATAGTACAGAAGGTTTTCTCGCTTCTTCTATATTATGGTGTGATTAGTGCATGTATATCAGAAATAAGTTTTTTTGACGGCACGGTTGGCGGCTTGGCGCAGTGGCTGAGCGATCGACTGCTTCTCTGGGTTTACTCCCAACGGCCACCACTAAAACGTTCGCCACTGGTGGCCGTTGGAACAAAAAATAATGCACTGATCTAACGGCCACCACTGGTGCCTGTTTTAGTGGTGGCCGTTGGGAGTAAACCCTTCTCTGCATGCATTCTCTGAAGAAATATTTGTATGACCTACAGGTAGCTGTTTTGGGTTTGGCTGTTTGAGTACGTGAGTTTAAATGTTTGTAAACGCACCCGCGGTACAGGAGAAATTCCTAGGATGGGGCAAAGTTACAAAAAAAAACTATGAATTAGTGATTAACCTGGTATCAGAGCGATTGAGTAGTATTGCGGTTGTTACTATGTTAATAGTGAAAAGTTGTGATTCTCTTATTGAATAAGTAAAAGCCAATCAGTGTGCTTTACATTAAAAAGCGTTACTTTGTGAAATTCGTTTTAAAGTGTAATGTTAGTTTTGATTTCGCGGAAAAATACAAGCTTTTTTTTAAAAAAAAAAGAATCTGGATTGGAATCAAACCTCGGTTGAGTTTAGGTTTGGGTGCATGGCATGCTCATTACTATTGCTTTTCCCGCATGTGCATATTTTGCGGGTACTGCATCCTGGATCCAAGTCTGGAACTTTTTCGCAGAATGATGACTAGAAATTTTGCATAAAATCGTCATCATCCTAGCCTTTCCCAAACTATGCTGGGGCAATTCAATTTTAAATGCAGTTGAATACCAGTATTCAATATTATCAATATTATTTAATTTATCTATAATATGTATGTATTTATAAAATATATAAGTATGTATATCAGTTGTCTGGTTACCATAACACAAGCTCTGCTTAGCTTGGGATCAGATAGCCGTGTGTGAGTTGTCCCAAGATATTTATTTATTTATTTATATACGACTGCCAATGTGACCTCCATAACTCACCACTGACCTGTGTCAACGATATTCATAACAATTTAAAAAAAAATAACATTTATGTTTCCTCCGATCGATGCGATCTCCAAAACGTTTCAATTTCACTCTTTGCATACAGCTGACCTTCTGTGATTTTACTATTCTATGCTATTATGTAGTTATAGGTATCTATTCGAACACGTAACGGTAGAAAGGGAAGCCACGGTTTCAGTACATTAGATTAATTAATACGCCAGTTTTCAACTGCTATCAGGGTTGCCATCTAAAGGGAAGCTTTGGGTTAATAAACAATGGTACATTGCACACAATTAATTAATGGCAATACTGTTTGGGTTTGTTGGGGTTTTTGTTTTTATTAGTTGTAATAATGCCGGAATAAAATAACAACAGTGTTTTCAAAGTTGTATTTTGTAGTCTACATATGTTATTCATGAATAAGATTGAGCATAATAATGCCTTTAATAACTGAGGCGTAGGCCCGATTGCTGCAATTTTTTTCTCTGTTTAGTTTCTACAAAATTTGGAGATTATACGAGACCTCAATTTAATCACAAATTGAACTTTTGGATCCCATGACCCTTCAACATACGATCCCATTCAAATAAAACCACTCAAAACGGTCATTAAACGATTGATTCAATAACAAGGGGAGGTCAATTCTCTTTGCACAATGTTTCGGCTCCAAACCGGGAGTGTCTCGCGTTCAGCTAATGTGACTGACCCCTTGACTTGACCAGATCTGGGTCAACACAACAACTAAATAAAGAACAAACTAATAAAGGTTAGCATCCATTTGTATATGGCATCGTATCACTGTGGGTTCGACTTGAGTCATTTAGATTATTTATTGTAGTTTTAGCGACATGAGTTGCTTTTTCTGGCCGTCATGGTCCTGGGTACGTTCGGCCAAAAAGTGTTATTGAAATTTCTATTACAAATTCTTCAGTGACAGTCCGGAGTTCTGAAGTTGGTGGTATGGTATACCCAGGATATTTATCGTGTAAAGTATTTTTTTTTGCGGATGGGAAATCATCAAATAACTTCCCCAGCCCTGGGCGCAGCGGGTGGGAGTGTCAGACTGACTTGTAGTGACTAATATCTATTGCCCTTTATGTTCCAGGACCGCGGTATCTCTTTCGAACAACCACCACATGTATAGTATTATTTTGAGTTTCCTATATTTTGGCGTAGTTGTAAACACCATGATCACGGAGAAACTGAAGTTGTTGCGGGTGGATGTTTAATAGCAGACAAAACGGCCTATCTTCCTCTTGATTCATTTCGAATGTCATAAATATTATCAGTGACTATGTCAGTTTAAAAACTTATATCAACATTTTTTTTTTCAAAACAATAAACCGAAATACACAACAATGCAAGCTTATTAAATAGCAGCAAGATTTGAGATGATGACATTTCTATTTTGAAGACTGTTTAGCTCAACTATTTCGTCTTAGACAAAAAAACAAGCGGACTAAACGAGTTCTCAAAACGTCACACAAGACAAATCACACTCATCTGAACCTAATATTATGAAAACTTAACAAAATTTTAATGAAAGAACAGGCACCCGAAATCCTCACGAACACAATAGAGAGGCACGGGGTACGGTGCGGGGAGAAGGGAACAGAAGGGGCGAAATAGGTAGGAAGGGAGGGTGGGGGGGAAGGGAGGTCGAGTGATCGGCCGCGACTAAGGACATCGGCGCATCTTGCCCTTCGCTCGCCTCATTAGCCAGAACCCTCGAGTTATTGTCGTCTGGATATGAGGATAGGGGGAAAATGGTAGTGGTGACGGTCTTACGTTACTGGGCCGATCGTGTTGGCACAGTGGCAGAGTGAGTGCTTGCCTTTTTGCTGTCGACAGTTGCGTCAATAGACTGCGGTGAACGTAGGTGGTATGATAGATATAATAATAATAATAAATATCTTGGGACAACTCACACACGGTCATCTGATCCCAAGCTAAGCAGAGCTTGTGTTATGGTAACCAGACAACTGATATACATACTTATATAATCAGACGAGACCCAGACACAGAACAAACAATCATGCTCATCACACAAAGTTTGTCCTGGGTGGGAATCGAACCCACGACCTCCGGCTTAGCAGTCAGGGCCACTAACCACTAGACCAACAGGCCCGTCAGATGTAGGGTAGATGAAAGGTATGTTGTTGAATTTAAAGCTATGTACTGTACATGACTAGCTGTGCCCAGTGGTTTGGTTTGTGAGCAGTGGGTGGTAGCTAAGTGGTGAGCGTGTTGTTTTACAACGTATGTTACTTCCTAATAGTTTCGCTGTCTGTTGCTGAAAATATCGTTTAAATCGGTCCATTAGTTTCGGAGTATATTTGGTACAAACAAACAAAATCTTTGCATTTTGGTATACATTTATGTCACTGCATAATCTCGGGTTAACGCTGACTTAAAAAAAAGTATAGTGCATATTGTTTCTTTATTTATTCATAAATAAATAAAAACTATGATACCATTTTAGGCATTAACTATATGAAAAGAAAAATGCGCTTTATTTCAACAAAAGTAATTAGGTGACTTGTAACAGTACCATAGCAGCTTAAAATTCATTCACACCCGAGCCACCAGGCGAGGCGGTTATCAATACGACTAGGTTTTCAATACAATACGAGAGAACGAAAAGTATTTTTTCATGAAACACTATAACACTGTGATTTTATTTGCTTTTTTCTCCGCGATTTCCTTCTCAGGCTAAAGGAGAAACAAAAGTTAACAGCAACCGCTTTACGGCCTAATAATAAAAATAAGAAATTTGAATTTAGAACTCAAATAAATGTGAATGTGTATAAGCAAATAATTTTATAAATAATCATGTTTGTTTATGGTATTCTGTTCCTCAAAAAACATGCACCTTGTTGCTGTGAAAAAAACTCACCGGTGACTATAAGGATTTGAACAGCTGTTTGTTATTTGTGGCGAAATGAGAAAAAAATAAATCCCTCGTTGAGGTAAATGAGAAAAAACATGCGTGTGAAAAATATTGCATGTTGAAACTAATCGTAGTGTAATAAGAGCCAGTTTCCGAGGAAGTGCATTGAAAAGTCCATAAACAGTTTAACTTTATCAACAAGGAGTGTGTTACTCGAGTTTACAGGGAAGGAGACGCACCCAAACAAGTCACTTATCCCCAAACTGCAACATAACTTTGTGGCCATAGTGCATTAGATAAGATAATATGACAGCTCACCTCCTTTTTAGGATAACAAACAAAAACAGTACATTTTGATTCCAATGGGAAAACTTTGCCATTGCATCCAAGACGGAATTTACAGAAATGACAATAATAGAACGAAAAGTTTTGTTGTCATTAATCACTATGAATCTATGTTTTTATTTACTTTTTTCGTCTTCGCAGGCTAAATATTAAAAATAAGATGTCCAAATATATTTGAATCTAGGAAACATAAACAATAAAATTAGTCAATTGGTTGATATAAGTAATTTTTTAGTATTAATATTTTTTTTATATTTTTTTTTAGTATGTTTATTTATGACTTTTTTTTTTGTTATCTGTGGAAATATCAGAAAAATAAAAACCCTCGTTGCGATAAATGAGGAAAAACACGCGTGCTAATCGTATTGCAATAAGTACTAGTTTTCAAACTACATTTATTGCTCGGCATTGCATAATAGATGTGATCTTAGTCAACCACCTTAATTGAAACTCTTGCACTATGTCTCCAAAATTAATTGTGATTGAGGGCTCATTTACAAAAAATAAAAATTACAAGTAGACGCAGAATGTAGTTTGAAAACGAATTGCAGAATCTGCTTGCGGTGAGTCCTTTCACGGTCATTTTGTACCTCTAACACAGTAATCTAAAAACAACCTTATCTCATGGACAATAAAGATCACTGTGATGTAAGTACGAGTGACGCAGAGTGGTTTGTGGTAGCAAACTAATAGCAACCTGACTATAACGCAAATGAAGATCATTATGATTTGATAAGGACATAAACATGCAGAGGAGCCTGCCAGGTTCACCGCCTGCCGGGGTTGTGAGTTGTTTGAAAGAGATACCGCGGCCCCGGAACGTAAAGGGGAATAGAAGGAACATGGGTGGGTTTTAGTCAGCACAAGCCTGACACCCTCCCGCTCCGGCGAGAGCAGGGGAAGTTATTTGATAATAAAATTTACCGTCCGCAAATAAGTAATGCCAATGAAAATGCTTGTAGCTTTGTATTTACGTAAATAATTAGGTGTGGCAAGCAGCATGTTTATTGTAACAATCGAAGTACAAAACCAGCCATAAAGGGGAGCCAGCCAAAAAAAAGGCCCCCAATAGGCCCCTATTACATGGGACATGTACACCTCTGTCTCACCCTTCGACGTTACCAGTCGAGATGTGTGTATTTTTGTTACTTCATGTGTCTTTCCACATGAAGTAACAAAAAAAAAGAATCTATCGTTACATACATACATACATTGCAAGTAAAAAGCTTTTAAACATAGTTTATCTGGTCAACGTACCTGCGTTCCAAAACACCATATTTTTAAGTGTATTCGAGAAACATTTCTATCGAGTTTACAAAGAACAGACAACACAATATAACGATTAAAAAACAAAAGAAATCTACTCACGACATATTGACAGCTCCTTCATTTGACAACTAACACAAAATATATCTAAACATAACTTTGTTTTGTTTACTTCATTACTTAATCTGTATTTTAATTAGTCGTTTAAATACTTCTCTTATCAACAAACAAATCCTTGTCTTCTGACTATAGTTTGACACGAGTTTATCAAATTATTTTTAACATACCCTCAATGTGATGTTAACAGAAAAAAGTTCGTTAACTAACTACCACCTTTATACAAACTTGTTAAAATAGGAGTTAAGCGTAGATTATAAGTATTGTTAATGTATATACCAGCTTGAAGCGCTAGAGTCTATAGAGAAACGAGCCAAGAGGCTCATCGGCAACGACGCGCTGGTCGAGTCAAAGCTCCAGAGCCTGGAGCATCGTCGACGCGTTGCCAGCCTTTCGGTTTTCTATCGGTTACATTTCGGAGAGTGTGCGATGGAATTGCACAGCCTAATTCCGCCAAGCCCGTTCCATCATCGGACTACAAGACGTACGGCGATGCGCCACCGTTACATGGTAGACATCCCACCCACACGCACTAAACGGTTTGGGAATACTTTCATTGTGCGTACTGCTAAGGAGTGGAATTCCCTGCCGGAGTCTGTATTTCCCGATAGCAATAACCTGGGGGTCTTCAAGTCAAGAGTGAATAGGTTACTTCTAGGTAAGCGTGCTTCATCGTCGACCACATCATCACTTACCATCAGGTGAGATAGTGGTCAAACGCGAGCCTATCAATAATGAAAAAAAAAAAAAAAAAAAAGATAAAAACTACCACCTTATGAAAATAATGTTTTTAATATTTTGTAGTGATTTATTGCCAGCGTAGCAGCTGTGTAGCCTTTTCTCAACTATGTCGAGGTTGCTTCCAGTCAGACCGGTTGCAGCTGAATACCAGTATTTTAGTTGGACCGACTGCCTATCCAATCTCCACTCCCCAGATTTTTTTTAATCTTTGCCCTAGAATTTCTCCTGTATCGTGGTTGCGTTTACTAACATTTAAACTCACATAGACAAACAGCCAGACCCGAAACTACTACCTGTCGGCCATACAAATATTTGTTCCGTGCGGGAATGGAACCCGCGACACGCAGCGCAGCAGTCGATTGTTCGGCCACTTCGCCAACCATGTCGTCAAACTAGTTTGTACTGGGTAACACGATATACCTTGGTAAGATTAATTGTCAGTTTTTGGGCCACGGAATACCTGTAATGACTGTCCAAAATCGTAAAATAACAGTTGGCACCAACAACTTAAAGTGTGAGACACGGTATAAGCTTGATACATACCTACTGGATGGTTACCCATCCACGGACTAACCTAAGCAAGCGCGGTTTAATCTTAAAATCGATTGAATTTTAGACACTAACAGGTAGCAACTAGTTTGTTAAGAAAAGTACAATCTCATTATGATATTACAGGATAAAACTAACAGGTTCTAAAACAGTAAATCATGATGAATGTAAAGAAAAATATACGTATCAAAACTGTATTTTCTACAATAAATAATACAACAAGCCATAACGAGCTTATACGGCAATGCGTATAATATATCATTGTAATAAAAATAGTTACAATAATTTCTTCGTAAATCGAGGTCAGTGGTGTATCCCAGATACCCAAATTACTTCCACATAAGAGTTTGTGCCAAGTTGTTCACAGTATTATAGATAATGTTTGGTTATGGCATACAGCAGCCATGGTATCGCCAAGTTTCGTTTATTCAAGGATTTACAACGAGATACATTTGGCCACTTTCCATTTTGCCCAATTTTCATGAGACAACGTAATATTTTGGCAACTCGGTCAATTATTGTATTGGATTAATTTATGGTGTAACCGCATTGTACTGTAAGGGGATCAGTAAACACACAGTGCAGTGTGGTGTTTTTTTCCTATGCTGTACCATTAAAAAAAAAGCAAGCTCACACCCCCCCGGAGTTGCGGGTTGTTCAAAAGAGAACATAAAGGGCAATAGAAGGAACATGGGTGGGTTTTAGTCAGTACAAGTCTGACAATCCCCCCCCGCTCCGCCTAGGGCGGGGGAAGCTATTTGATGATTTCCCACAGAAAAAGGCTCACACCCCCATCCGAACAAATGGGTTTTGGCTTTGATTTATAGTTTGGCTGGCTTACCAAGGGGTATCATGTTTCCCTAGTACTAACTGGGTTGTGGAGGTTACAGAGGCACTCGACCCATGTAAAATACTGTTGTCCAGCTGCATGTGGTAAGACTGGAAGATAACTCTAACATAATTTGGAAAGAGCATAAAGTTAAAATAGTAAAAATATATATAAATTTAATTATGTATGTACCTACTAAATGTTTAAGGTTAGATATGAGTTTAATGAATATTGTTTTTATTTATGGCTAGATATAAGTTCAAATAATATAATATTATTGTGAAATTTCCTACCATAGTTCAAACCATATTATGTTTTAATATCACATACAATATGTGATATTAGATTATAGATACTCATTGCAATATAATTTTATTGGTTTTAAGACATTTTGCTGCACCCTAACAGGGTCATGTACTCACTACGTATAAGCCTAGCGTGTAACTATATGGTACATTGTGCATTGTGTGTACATTGTGCATTATATGAATAATACTCAAAGTAGTTAAATTAAGAAGATGTATGAAAAAGTAAGTTGTCTAACTAGTTTTGTATACTGAATAATCTTTAAAAATTACTTTGCTTTTGTTTAAGTGAAAAGAAGTGAATTAGGTTTATGTATCAACATTGATTATACAAAATTTCGAGTCTGTGCCATTAACCGTTGAGGAGATCTCTCACGAGGGGGCCATACTGCAAGAAAAAGTCATGTCTGTCATGACAATATATTATACAGGTGTATTAAAACAAGTATTGGAAAAAAACGTTTTTTTTTCGAACAACCCGCAACTCCTGCAGAAACCATGGCCAGACTTTTCGCTAGCACCTACTTTGATTGCAGCGCAAGTAACGTTCAATTAATGGCAACGTTGATTGAGAAGCAAAAATGCATGGGACTGACATTTGCTACAACAAGCGGAAAGCAAGATTTTGTCAGTCCTGTTAAAAGTCATTTTAGAAATACATAACGCTTTGGTAGCGATTGCCAATGGAGAAGTAAATATTTGTAATGAAAAATTTATGTAACAAAAATAACAGAAATATGACAGAACGATTAAAGTATCTCATTACATGAAAACGTTATGAGATTTTAAATTTGTACCTGCAATGAGGTACAGTACCTACCACTACCTGATTGCGTTATTATTATTATTCTTGATTTGTGGCAAACAAAACAAACCCAATAGAATATTGCCCTTACTTGAACAGAAAGAAAAGTTTTACTTCTTTTATTTCAGCACTAACATCATATCATTCAAAGAAAAAGCGTCTAAAACTCTGTATTTGTTATTTTTATTTAGCTTGACTATAATTACTCCATTAATTACCGGTGAATTTCAATATTTTTTTTTTTACCGAATATCTGGATTTGATTTATGTTGTGAAACTTCCCCATTTTCTAGATCCTCAAGGCAAGTGACTATTAGCCACTTTCGTGCACGCTTAATCACAGTTTCAAAAGTAACCCTCAACAGACTTTTACATCCAACCATTCTATAATTCTTTCCCCATAAAAGTACATCCCAATATCCTTTAAAGACCGTTTACGACCAATAAAGTACTGAGCTATTTTTAGTC
The DNA here is from genome assembly GCA_905475445.1 of Ochropleura plecta. Classification (NCBI taxonomy): domain Eukaryota; kingdom Metazoa; phylum Arthropoda; class Insecta; order Lepidoptera; family Noctuidae; genus Ochropleura; species Ochropleura plecta. Next base: position 17,750,795 of record FR997725.1, on the reverse strand, counting down.
ACGCTCAACAGGACATTTTGTTTCCACCTACAAAACCACATGAATAAAGGCATTTTGGCACACGAATAAAGGCAATGGCTACACAAGTGATCAATCTTGTAAGTAAATTTTACGGGGGTCACTGAACTCTGTTAAGCTGGTGAACTTTCAACGAAACAATTTAAGATGGTATCAGATATGTTCAACACATACTGTGTACAGTCAAAGTAGCTAATGGAGACTCAGCCAACTTAAAAGCACTTTTAAAACATTGTAAGTAAAGTTAATCAATTCTTTTGTTCCGGTAAACACGGATACAAAACGATACAGACGAATTGCAATCGCGATTCGCTCTTGTTAGGTAAATCGTAGGTTGAAGAGGGATCTCTTGCGGCTAATGTAAGTCCGAGTTCAGTTTCAGCGGATAGGTACTTCAGTTGCTTACTGTAGCTATTCGTTAGTGTGCGATGTCTTTGCAGTTTACCGTACCAATTCCATTGATTATTTACATCGCTTTTTTTAAGTATTCCTTTTTTTTAAACGAGGTTTCATTAAATAACTTCTCCCGTTTTGATTGTCTTTTATGTTCCGGGGTCGCGGTATCTCTTTAGAACAACCTGCAACCCCGGCAGACGGTGCCCCCCCCCCCCCCCTATGCTTTGCTAACATCTCTTTGAGGCGCGCGTGGAACACCAACGACACGGCTTTAAGTATGCCTATGATTTTAAAAATAATCACGCTTAAATTAAATTATCCTGATGTTATTTGCAAATGACAACGCAACTGTTCTACGCTACTGTTAACATCTGTTGTAGTTAGTTTTGAAACACGCGAAGCTTATAAATATCCTGCTATAAAGAAAACCTAATAATAGAGCAGAAAAATACAAGAAAGCAAATGTACAGAAGATTTTATGCTTAAATCTGAGCACATTTTTCAAAGGTACGTGGTTAAGGAATTTTCAATTTACTCGGGTTGCGGAAGTAAAGTAAAATATTGTGTTGAGATTAAATGCAACTAGGTGCTTGAATTAAAGTTAAAATTGGCTAGGTACAATAATACATGCTTCGTGTTACGGTACATTATACGATACGGTACATATGATATGGATATATATAGTATATCGCTTCAAAAACTGAAGAAACAGCACAGAGAAGCAGAGGGGGCCTGCCAGTGCCACCAGTTGAAGGAACATGGGTGGGTTTTAGTCAGTACAAGTCTGACACTGCCCCCCGCTCTACCCAGAGCAGGGGAAGTTATTTGATGATTTCCCATCCGCAAAAAAAGGCGGTCAGTCAGCACGTTTAAGTTGATTTTAGGAGCTGGCAGCGTCAGTAATGATGACATTGACAGCTCTTTAACGTCGTTAAACTCGCTGATCGCGTTCAATGTCATAGGCAAAATTCACCTATGTTGGTAATGTCAACATTTGTGTTACTTGGTTTAGTTTTTTGTATATTTTTTCACCGACTATTTGTAAATGTGTGAGGTCTTCCAGATGTATGACTACTTTTTATCTTGTTTTACGATTTTGTGAAATAAGCAACGACTTACGCTAATTACTAACGCTGTCCTCCTTTCCATAAAATAATAATAAATTTACTGACGCTGTAACATATTACATTTTAAAACCGATTAGAGTAACCATGGAGTTTCTTGCCGGTTCTCCTCCATATAAAAGAACGAACATAACTGACCATGTTGCCTTTATGAAATAAAACATTCTGATTAAAATTAAGTTAGGCTGAATAATGAACTAATGCATGGTCTTTGCTTTGAATCATAAGTAGTATTTGCAAAGGACGAACCAATACAATATAAGCTACTCGTTTCGCCAAAACAAAGTATCATTACCATAATTTTTACTTTCGCGCCATCAACTTAACCGATACAACCAACTTAACGATGATGAAAACACAAACAAAAACGTCCTTAAGTTGAGAAAAATGACCTATCACTTGACGACACTGACAAATTATAATATTTCGTACACCATAGGGTTTTCCCGGCCCCATTAACATAACAGGCGGGTGACCTCGAGGCCTACATCTACAGGCAAAAAATCTCTGGGTGTCTTCCAAGGCGCCGGTTTATCTGGTTTTTTCGGAGATGAGGTAGACGAGACGGCGCCGACGTCCCGCCGAACGGGCGCCGCGCAGAATTGGGCCACCTCCCTCGGAGCTTTATACGCTGTTTCATTTTGGCTACAGAACTATTACTTGAACCCGTTCGGAGTCTGAGTTGAACTTCGTAAATGGTTGTGAACCGAATTAACTTATAATTTTATGGAAGATTATGTAGGAGAGTCAGTGAATCTGCAGATGCAATATTAGATAATATAATATGTATAAAGGCAAACATACATATATAATCGTGTGGTAGAAGATATTATAATTGACCTCAAATAGATAGTATTTTAGAAATAACAATAGTTCATGCTTTTGTTCTATATTTGGTTTTGCTTTGGCTCTAGCGAATTTATTATTTAAATCAGTTTAATTTTAGTATAAGATTTTTAATTGAGCTTTCAACATAGGGTCTAACTTGAAAATCAAACAGCGCGCTTTTATTTAAGCGAAAACAAAAGCTGTGGACACTAGCACAGAGTTCAATTTTCAACTTTCGATTTATCATCTAGAGTAGTAATTGCAACTGAGCAATGATGTTGAGATATTTATCTAGTATTACGGTAACCTAAGTGTTACTTAATGCAACATTGTTACAATCAAATTTAATGAAAAAGCGCCACCTTCATAATTCATTACACTAAAAGACTAATTACCGGTACTTAATCGAGAACAACAAGTCTATTTATACAACAACTGAGCAACCTTTCACAGAAGCGACGAAGTCGTGTATTTGTGACGCAGTGCTAGCGTGGGCGTTGTAAGAATGGGAACACGTCACCCGTTGAAGCGAAACTGTCAAATGTGTGCATTGTCTACTAATACGGTTTATTTATGTAGTCAATTGTACACTGTATCACTGTTGGTTGTGATGCATTCGCCTTTTGAATTTAAGAGGGATTGTTTTAAAAATTGGCAACGTCACAAATAACTGTGAAATGTTTCAATTTATGTTTTAAATTAAAAAAAAAGATTTATTTCAGACCCAGAAGAATCCATAATTTGTTAGTGAATTAGTTACAGAATATGCTTATATACTATTTTAGTGTTATTAGTACTACTTAATTACACGAACCTATGGCTAATATCACCCAGTGCCCTTGAATGGGGCAGTCGGGCCTACCAGCAATCATTTTCAGGATGCCGTTTCGAGTGTTACGCAAGCGTTGCAGTAAGGAAGCCGCTTTCATGCACATGATGGCATGGAAGCCATCCGTGTGAGCTGCAGCAAACATTCCCGTCGCACTACAACACCGCGGCAACCGCAACAGCATCCTGAAAGCGTTGTTGTATTGTACGCGCAGGACGTTGTAAGCTCGATTCGTGTATGACACTCATAGGCCGCTCGAGTAGAAGGATTGACAGAAGGCCTTAAATAAAACAGAACCAAATTTTAATCTACTACAAACAATTATGAAATACGCTGCAATAACATCACGGAATACAGAAAAAGCCAAGTCGTGTAGTCGTGACGCATTAACGGCGTGGGCGTTGTAGGAATGAGAACACGTCACCCGTTGAGGCGAAACTGTCAAATGTGTGCATTGTCTGCTATTACGGTAGAAGGATTTGTTGCTCATTTATGGAATAACTTGTACTATAGCTGTTGGTAGTAGTGCATTTGTCTTTTAAACTTTTGTGAATTAATGTTTATGAAACGCGTGTGTTCTAGGGAATAGCTCATTTCTGTTTTATTTTTGCTGCTGGAATCAGTTATTACGAATGCTTTCGCATTTTAAACATGGCCTCTTATTTTCTTAGAAGTCAGTGGCTAAGTTTTATACTATCGGCGTATTGTTTTAGACGTTTCGTGATGAATTAGAAAGTCTGGGGGTTAGGGGGTAAAGAGTGGTTCGTTTGTCAGTAGTTTAGCTTCTGTAAAGATGCAAAGAAAATAAAGATGTCTTAACAGACAGACGAACAACGACGTGATCCTATAATAAGGGTCCCGTTTTTTTTTGTGATGCGTATCCCTAAATATGTAAACAACAGAAAGATAATATCCAAAAACTTACTAACCTTAGACAATTAGCTAACTAAATCAAAAACTCCTCACGAAGAAATCAACAAACACACAGAATCAAAACATTCCTTCTCCAGGACCAATAACGTGTGATGACGTAACAAAGTCTGCCTTGTCTAGAAAACAGCGACTGGGTTGTCGTTCGGTCCTTGGCGGGAGATAGGGCGACGGCGCGGCGCCATAGCGTTATGGCGCTTTCGAGGTCACCCCGAATTTCCCGGGAGTTGTTCTGTGTTACCGCATTCTGACTAATGCGGGAATGTGTGGGATGGAGTTTTTGATGCTGTTTTTTTAGTGAGTCATGTGAGAAGTGTTTGCTGGCAAATGACATTTGGATGGCGACATCTATTTTTGGGTTTCATTGACTTTTCAAAGTCAGATTGTACTTAGTTGCAATATTTATATACACAAAATTTTTTCAGGACATTACATTAAGATAGACAAAGGTGCTGCTTATTTCATAAGAAATTTCTTTCAGCAGACCTGCGAGAGGAAAGTTAGATGAGATAATGTAGGCACAGATATTTACAGGTGTGGGTAGATTAATATTTGTAGGTAAATGGAGAAATATTGTCATTATTATTTTATATTACAGGTGTAAATAAAACTGCCGCTCGGGTCGATTTTGAGGTAAAGCTACGCTTGCATAGGTTGATCCGTGGATGGGTGACCACCCGATACATATCGAGTTCCCTGCGTGCCTCAGTAAGCACGTGAAGCCGTTGGTCCCGGCTGTCATTTTTAGATCTTTGATAGTCGTTACAGGTAGTCAGTGGCTCGAAAGTTTGACAACCAGTCTTACCAAGGAGCATCGTATTATTAGTTTGTGGAGGTCAGATAGGCAGTTGCTCCATGTAAAATACTGGTAGTTAGTTGAACCCGGTAAGACTGGAAGCCAACCCGAACATAGTTGGGAAAAAGCTTGGCAGATAAGTACAGATGTTTACAAAAAATATATTGACTAGCTGGCGCCCGCGGCTTCGCCCGCCTGATGATCGAAAAATAAGTATCCTATGTGTTATTCTAGACTATTTCTGTGCCAAATTTCATCAACATCCGTTCAGCCGTTTCGACGTGAAAGAGGATCAAACATACATCCATACTCACAAACTTTCGCATTTATAATATTAGTAGGATTATTGAAATTAACCCCTAGGAGGAATTTTGAACAAAGATTCGCAGCCACTGAAATGTACCAACCAGCTAATTTCACCTATACGCTACATTATAGATACAGTGGTATAAGGTTCGGAGTACACCGATGGGCATATAAATATTACAAGCGATGAAGGCGCCATCTTTTCCACAATATATGGACCCGCATTAGTGACATCACTCAGGAAGAATGTTCAGTTATTAAAAGTGTTAATGAACACCGTTATTTTTGGGCTATTTGTGGGAACAACTTGGGGCATTGTAGTTGTATACGTTTTTTTATGTTTTCTACCGTTGCCGTTGAAAGTATTAAATAAGTATTTATACCTAATGAGTATTTATTTATTTAAACTTCATGTACAATAGTGGTATATAGGCGGACTTAATGCCATAAGGCATTCTGTACCAGTCAAACTTTTGGTAAAATACGACAACATTGTGATAGGGTACAAAAATTATATTAAATATACATATCTAAAACTATTTGCTTACGAATTATGCATTCTCTTTGAGTTAGGGACGTATTACCCAGTACTAACTGGGTTGTGGAGGTCAGATAGGCAGTCGCTCCATGTAATATATATTCAATTGTATCCGGTAAGACTGGAAGCCGACCCCAACATAGTTAAGAAAAGGCTAGGCAGATGATGAGTATTCTCTTTGAAATGTATTTAGGGAATTGAGTAGGTAAATACTTAAGCGCAGCTTTTTTAGTAACCTCGACTTGATCATATTTAAAGTACCAATAAATATGGCAAGAAAATATTTGTTTGTAAATTAAAAACTAAATCCGAAGATATAAGGTATAAAATGAAATATCATTTTTGTCTTCCAAACACCACAACGCAAGTTAGTGTTTAATGTTAAACTCCGAAAAATCTTATTATTGTCGACCACCGCTAAATTTCATAATCTTAAAATTTCCTACGTACCACGGTTCAATCGCGACACAATCACGTCATGGTCCTATCAACCAATTGCGGTGAAGCTTACAGAAAATTACAAGCCAATTCTGTGTGCAACCAACTTTAGAACCGCATTGATACAGAGAGGTGACTATGAAGCGTTACCCAGTTAGGCGTAAGTAACTCAGTTACCATGGTTAACCGGGTTTGCCACTGTATTTATAGGCACAGGCAGTGGGGCCTGTCGGGGCTCCAGAGTTTAAATATAGGTGGTATTGATATACGTGTGCGGTTATGTGATTGGAGGGATTAATGTGGACTTTTTAGAATGGATTTTGTTTGAATATTAGGTGGTTTGCTCGTAGCAAAATTAATAAAAGCTACTCCGGTGGGTCTTAAGGTTAAGCTGCATTTGCTTAGGATGGTTCGTCGATGGGTGACCACCGATAACTTACCGAGTTTCCTCCTACGTTAAGTCGCAATCATTTGCAGACCTTTGACTCTTATGTGCTTAAACGAACTCTTACGTTTTGAAAGATGAAAGGTGAGATTATTCAAATCCATCCAATCCATCAATCCATATTCAAGTAAAATAATTGATTGCCATTTAAAATAAACTAACTGTATTCATTATAACAATTAAATAAACTAAATATTGACTTGGCTAGCGAGGTTATCGACATGTGCGAAGTGGACCCAGCGATCATTGTGCTGATAGTCGTTACAGCCAATGGCTTAATTGTCAAAAGCGTCGACCAACACCTGAGGAGGCTCTCGTTAGACGACTGGATCAAGGATTTGATGACTAGTAAACTATAAAAGGGCATCAAACAGCTTGTGGGTGCCCAAGAGACTGGCCGCGTTGCCAAGTTTGTAATAGTAAAATTAAATACATAAGGTCTTTTTTAGACGAATAATATTAATCTTTAAGGAAGCTTTGTCAACACGGAGAGTGTGTTTCTCTGTGCAAATAAAGCAGGACTAACCAGATAATAGGAGGCCTATATTGGTTGCTTTAGCAGGATCATAACATGATAATACTATGAATTGCGTTAAAATTCGTAAAATGGTCACAATGAGGAGTGACAATTCATAATACGTCTACGTCTGTGACTTTACTACGTCTTTATCTTTATTCATATTACTAGCTTTTGCCCTCGGCTTTGCTCGCGTTAAATTCGGAGTAACACAGTCCCCTTTTCCTGATTTGCAGGTATCTGCTACCTGTAGTTTTTGCCCTTGCGCATTATTTATTGTAAAAGCAAAGCTAAGTTCCCCTTTTCTTCCCTCTTTCTCCCTCATTCCTCACTTATTTAAAAAAAAAGCCTATGTCCGTCCGTCCGTTTTTCTATGTCCGTCTCCAGGGTCCCAACTATCTCTGTACAGAAATTCATCAAAATTGGTTAAACAAATTAGGCGTGAAGACGTAACAAACATACAAACAAACAAACTCACTTGCGGTTTTATAATACTAGTAAGGATTATACAATTATGATTCTGCGAAATCGGCTATTATAGACACTCTGTCTAACAAGACATCAATAATATGTCGTACAAAAGTGCTAAATGTGTTGCTTCTATTCTAAGAAATACTATTGGTACTGTACTCGGTTATTTCGATGCACGTGGGTGGCGCGTCACTATTTACGTGGGAACAGCTGTTATCTCTTATCAACAAATGAAGACTGCACGTGTACTATTATGTACAATGTTTTCGTTCCGAAATAAGGTCAGTTTAGTCTTTCTATATATAATAACTAGCTTTCGCCCGCGGCTTCGCTCGCGTTAAATTCGGTAGCGCCTTATTGATTTGTAATAGCAACGCTAAATTTTCCCGTTTCTTCCCTCTTTCTCCCTCATATCCCACTCTTTTTAAAAAAATAATAGCCTATGTCCGTCTCCTGGTTCCCAACTATCTCTGTACCAAAATTTATCAAAATCGGTTTAGCCATTAAAGCGTGAAGAGGTAACAAACAAACAAACAAACAAACTCACTTTCGCTTTTATAATATTATATATATATAATATATATATATATATATATAGTAAGGATAGTAAGGATTAAACTGTAGAGTATGTTTGGTTGTACGCACTAATCTCAGGAATTAAAAGCTCTAATTGAAAATCTTCTTGATAATATGATATCTAATCTAATTGATAATTGAAGATGGTTATAGGCTATATAGCCTTCTTCGATAAATAGGCTAAAAGATTTTTTAAATTAGAGCCTTAACATCACGCTGTGATACTTAGAAGCTGAGCAGTTAGGGAAACCGCTGTTCAAAAACTAGCTGTGTTTTTGAACAAATAAGAAAACAATATATTCCTCGTCCTGTCTTATTTATATACACACACTAGTATTTTACACTGTGTGTTCACGTATATATTTATTATTGAGATTTGATGGTTTGGCTCAATATATACCTAATAATTAAAGTATTAATATTAGCAACGTTTTTTTTAAAAAAAAAAAACAGGTTCAGAGTACTTCCAAGTGGCGTGCATATTATGATCAGATGTCTGTACGTGGTCGAGCCGTAAGAAGTACCTATGTAAGGTTCGTAGCAGATGGCATTCTATAGTTTCTGCCTACCCCCATGGAAAACTCCTCAGCATGATCATACAAAAAACATTGTTAAAATAATTGGCAAGTTGGTTGTACATCGCCTCGGGAGACGCCCGGGGCATCGTACCACCGGCCACCGTAGCTGCGCGACCAATGGGTAGCTCACCGTCCGTCCGTCTAGTGACGTGTGACATGCCGTGTTAATGGCGCGTTTGTGCTCCACGCGCGCCTCAAAGAGATGTCAGCAAAGCAGAGGGGTCTGCCAGGGCCACTGCCTGCCGGGGTTGCGGGTTCAAAAGCCGGAAATCTGAATTCAAATTATAATTGCCCATATTGAGCATCCAGATTTTATTCTTCCGGCATACTCTTAGAATTCTCGTATAACTATAGACCAGCTTATACCGAGAGGTCTAGGCTAAATGATACTTGTCTTAGATTTTTTTGTGACAAGTAAAGAGTTGGTAATTTTTGGTTTGATAACACTTAGATGGCATTTCATCTAAGTTACTTTCAATATACACATTCAGTATCATCCATAGACATGAATAAACTTTTAAAAAGTATATTATTGGAAACCTGACTACCTTGTTGGTCTAGTGATCGCAAACTCGACTGCTGTGCATGAGGGCCTGGGTTCGATTCCCAGGTGAGGCAGTGTTTTTGGATTTTTCGACTTGGAATTTCTCAGGAGCAACCATGGAGTTTGGATTTGTGCCTATGTGCGCATTATGCTAGCCCCCTATTACATGTAACTTAAACATAACTGGCAAAATCTGAGTGTACTATAACAAGGTACACCTCTGCCGAACTCTTTGGGGATTACAGGCTTGATGTTATGTTTTTATATGAAACAAGTATCTAATATATTAGATTCTCGTGTCCAAATGTTCGTTCCCATACTCCTCCGAAACGGCTGGAGCGATTTTTATAAAATTTTATGTGCATATAGGGCAGGTCTGAGACTCGGCCAACATCTATTTTTCATATCTCTATCCAGAAAAGGAGCTGAGCAGCGGGTAAAAACCCTGGGCACAGTTAGTTTTAATATAAAAATCGTCGTATTTACGGTACGTTTGCTCGCGCTAGGGCCTCTTGTCCTACATCTGAAATATTTCTGAAGTCCGACTGGAAATGTATGGCGGTCTTAACCTAGAATTAGTATGTTAATGTATGTAGTTAGTCTATTTTTAATCTGAGTTACGATTTGCATGTACACACGACGGCACATCAACCTACACAAAACCATTTTAACCTGATCTCTCTACTACGGTGTGCGAACCGTAGTAGAGAGGTCAGGTATTATAGTTTAGAATAGGTTGACCTGCCGTCGTGTGTACGTGGCGCTAGCATTTGTTACTATTAACGTACTACCGCTTATAGTTTAGTCGCAGTTCAAAGACTTGCCTTGTAGCGGTAAAAGTTTTATGTAAATTATTTATTAAAACTTTATGCACATGAACAAAGAAACACTGTACAAAGGTGGACTTAATGATTTGGACATTATCTACCAGTCTACCTTAGGGTAACAAAATCTCCTAAATTATAACTCTAAATACTTCATACTGAGATTAGATCGCAGTTTTACGGAATAAAACTGTTTCTTTGTTACTTAGGAATGGTTTAAAAATTGTCATCGCAAATGTCCCAATAATCATAGAATATGATAATATGTCCTACCAGTGATGACACTAACAGCTCCTGGATTTGAAAATAGCGTTCAGTTTAATTTGTAAAATTGCCTGTTTTTCTTTCTTACGCGTTATTTTTTATTAAATTCTCATCTATAATAATAATTTACATAGTTAGTATAATAAACCTTGTTCTAAACTCCTGCATAAATCTAATATATAAAACTCGCGTGTCGCGGTGTTTGTTACCAAACCAAACTCTTACTCTTACCGAAACGGTTTTGTATGAAATTTTGTGTGCATATCGGGTAGGTCTGAGAATTGGCCAACAGCTAATTGTCATACTCCAAGTGAGAATGGGACCTGAGCAGCGGGTGAAACCATTGGGAACAGCTAGTAAAATTATAAAAAAAAATATCAATCTTTCACAAAAAAAAAGTGTAAAAACATCAATTTTATTACTAAACGACAAAAAGGCTTAACTCCGAAAACAGTGCCAAAAAAAAACTAACAACCAATATCTAGTTTACAGCTACTTAACAAGTACTAAACACGTTACTAGAACAGCGATACTAAAAATGATTGCGCAAAGAAATCTTACAAGTGAAGGCCAGATTATATGAGGCGTTGCTGGGGGCTGTGAAACTGGGGGTAATGACCGCTACCGAACGCGAGCGAAGACTACGCGGCGCCCAACTGGGTGAAACAGCTCGATAATATGCGACGTGGGGAGTTTAGTTTGTTTCAGCCACTTTTGAGGGGCACTGCAAATCTTCAGCAACGGAATAATGCAAACGACTGTTTAGTGTTAACTGAGCAGTTTTTAATAAGCTTGAAAAAACTGTTTTTACATACATTCAGCATATAAAATGTCTGATCATCTTCGGGTCACCAAACCATGACCTACAAGTATAGTGAACGTTCTGACCAAAAATACTGTGAGTCGCCAAGCTGGGTGCTCGATAATTTGGAACGTGGAAGATTTCGTTTGCTTTTAGCTTTATTTAGAGTTCCTTATCTCAAATGGAAAAATACGGAACCCTTATAGGATCACTTTGTTATCAGTCTATCTGTCTGTTTGTTTGTCTGTCTATCAAGACCTTTTATCTCGGGAACGCAGAGAGGTATCGAATTAAAATTAAAACGTCATACTCAACTCTGTGGTACCTTTGTGCAAAAATCAACCTTCTAAGTCTACGCAGTCAAAGATATGGCTGTTTATGGCGCGAGTTTGTATGAAACTTTCGGTGCGCGAGTCTGACTCGATCTTGGCCGGTTTTTTTAACCCAACTGTAATTTGAAAAAAAAATTACGTGATTCAAAAAGATTGGGCCATCGAGTTACAAACTACGACCTCCTTGTAACACCCGAAAAGGCAGAACAGACACTGCACTAAATTTAAAAAACAAACAAAACGCGTGTTTAAGAAGTGGCTGGAAAGACAGCATGGCGCCTTCACTTACACAATGACATAGGGGCTCACCGGGCATTGGTGTTTAGGACCTGTGTCGTAAAGCTCACTTTTGAGTACCGCAGCGCTCGAAGACTGCAGCGACTGGGTTCGAAAACAGACAATGCGTAAGATATTGTTTGTGTTAGTGAGTGTTTTTGTAAAACAAGTAAGTAGGTTGTGTAATCCTTCAAAATCCTTGGAATGTTGAAAGTCCAACAGCAGGCCTTAATTTAGATATCCATTTAGGTGACGCCTGTCGTTGCTGCGAATGGACATTTCTGTCGTATTCAAGGGTCATCTATAAATTACTTTTGTTGAAACATATTGCACGGAACATTTTCTCGTTTTTCTAAATACTATTTAATACTGTTAAGTGCTTATTGTATTTGTTTAACAACAAACAAACGAATACCACTTTAACAGCACATGCATAAGCATCGCGCGTCAAAACAAATTTTACTACGACATTTTTTTAACAGACAGTATTCTGAACTTGACCGAATGCTTTTTCTATGAAAAACTGAAATCAAAACGTAGCTGCGTAGTGAAAAATATTTTTTGTTGTTTGTTTAGCTGTTGTTTGCTCTTCCTTTTCGAGATTCTATGAAAACTCTAAAAGTATTCAGTCTGTCATCGAATACAAGTTCGTAGAACTGATTACTACGGCGTAGCGACATATACAGACAGTTTTATAGTTGCGGGTGCTACGGCGTAGCGGGCGTAGGCCAAAGACTACGAGCCGCCCGCGTCACTTTTAGGGAAATTGCTTTGAGTTGGACTTTTTGGTTTGACCACGACGTCTGAGTATTTGTGAGGTTTAAATACTTCACGGGAGCCGAACTATAATATGAAGCAGTTTGATCATTTTAATGTGTAAGATGTGGTTTGTCTCAGGCACTTTTCATCTCAACTGTTACTTCACCTCAGTGAGCAGAAAAACATAAAACAAATACAGGTTTCCTATTTTGTTCACATCTATGTATTATATGTATGTGTTTACAAGCTAGAAATTGGCATAAACTAATAATTGAAATATGTACAAGTATGAAATGGTAAAGAAATTACAGGGTGTCAAAAAATTCCTCCACGTCGCGTCACAGAAAAAGTGCCCAGAAGACTGGCAACATTACCGCGTTGGATGGCAATAGGGTAGTTTCTAGGGTCAAAGTAATTACATTCTATTTAGTCCGTCTTTTAGATTATTTAAAAATATGGGACACGTATTTTTTTATTTGTAAATTAGACCAAAAATGACAAAGATATTATAATGTTCACGTAATTTTAACACTTATCTAAAAGATGGATTAATATAAATATATATTTTAAACTAGCCAGCCTATTCTGATTATTGGCCATACGAAAAAAGCAACGAACATATAAATTAAAAACCAGTCAGCTGCATTTTTCGAAAAAAATCGCTGTATTAAAATATCACGAATTTAAAAGATTCGGCCAACACCGGGTCATGAACTAACGACCGCCGTCGCAGCCCTTTTATCCAGACAGACTGTGGGGCGCCGAACTGGGTGAAACAGTTCTCTACTATAAGATGTGGAAGATTGAGTCAGTTTTTGGCCCCTTTTCAAAGACTTTTGGCACGCAAATCCTTACTAATTATTATAAATGTGAAAGTGAGTTTGTTTGTCACGTCTTCACGCTTAAATGGCTAAACTGATTTTGATGAATTTTGGTACAGAGCTAGTTGGAACCCTGGAGACGGACTTAGACTAATTTATAAAAAAGAAAAGGGGGAGAAAGAGTGAAGAAAAGGGGGAGAAAGAGGGAAGAAAAGGGGAGAGAAAGAAAATTTATTTTAGATAATCACGCGGGTTAAAATTAGCGTTAGCCCAAAGAAACTATGCCACGCGGACGAAGGGGGGCTAGCAGTAAGCTAGTAGTCTATATAAGTAAAAGTCCTTCTGAGGTTGGGTACCAGTCCCGAGCGACTGCCTATCTGAACTCCACAACCCAGTTATTGCTGGTTAATACGGCAAGATTGGCACTGGTTGTTGAAACTTAAACGCGAGTTTTTGTTTAGGTATTCACGTAGGTAACGCTAACGTTAGCGAAATTGTGCAAGACTGTCGTGTCAATAATCAAAAATAATTTTCTAATATTGATTAAAATTGCTTGTTTTTAATCTGCCAATTGGAGTGAACTATGTTGTGTGTATGAGTATGTTTGGATTTCGTGAAAGAAAACAAAAAAAAGTATCGTTTAAAAATATATTCATCTAACGAAAAGTACACTGCGCCACGCAATATTTAATAACTGGCAACTTTTTTAAAATTCTATGAAATGGAAAATTCGAGAACATTCAGTCTGACATGGAAACCGAGATCGTATAATTGATATTTGTATAGAGATACGAATACCATGGAATAAACCGTCGTAGCCAGACACTCGTAGAGTTGCAATTGCTACGTTAGCGTAGCAGGTATAGATATATAAAATGATAAATACTACGAGGTTCTCATTTGAAAATCAACTCCATTTATTTGACTAGAATTAAATAAGTTGTTTCTTCATTAATAATTGGAATAAAAGTAATTATTATTAGATATTAAAATGTTGGTTAATAGAGAGTTTAAGGAAAGGAAAAAATCATGTTGCACCGACTAACATAATTACAAAAATGGTGTCATTTAATAGGATGTTTTAATGGTATTTGAAGCAAACAATTATTATCCTAAATTAAGTGATCTGAAGATAAACGATGTTCAAAGTTTCAGTTTTATTTAGTACTGAAGTCGTTTTACAATAGATAGAAAAAGGTTTTATAAAAATGTTTGTAGACCAAGTTAACAGGAAAAAATATCATGATTCACCCATAAAACAATATGTAACAATACATCAATGTGCAGCATACGCCGTTAGAAAAAAAACATCGTTGTTGAACTGATTTAGAGTCAGCCCGTTTACTTTAGTTATTTACACAATTTTATGTCGTACGGTATTCTTTTGTGGGGCCATGCCTCTGATATTCAAACAATTTTTATTTTTGCAAAAGGACATTAATTGCTTTTGCTTCTAAACGTGTTTGTAAAGACCTTCTTGCAAATAAACATCATTTATCAATTACTAGCTAACTATAATCTACCTCTGTGCCAAATTTCATCAAGATCTGTTCAGCCGTTTTGTCGTGAAGGAGTAACAAACATCCATACACCCAACCATCCATCCTCATACACATTCGCATTTATAATATTATTAAGTAGGATATTAGTACTTATCTATACCTATTCTTAGTATTTAAAGCATTCCTTATTTACTGCACAAAAAATCCAGGTGTATTTGGTGAGTAGCAGTCTAAGCTAAGTCTAGACATTGTGGTATCATTTGCATCGACTTTGCATTAAGTCCAAGAAGACTAACCGCAGATAAATGTTTTGTTTTGCAATGTACGTATACACTGTTCTATTACATGCGACGGTGGCTGCAGCGCTTCGTTTTGCGGGTTTGATTCTCGCAAGGAACAAATATTTTTATTGCCTACACGTAGTTGTTATGGGTGTATGTGTATATGTTTATGTATGTGAGTTTAAAACATTAAATGCGTCTAACCATGAAAGTGCGGAGCAACGTTTAACTGTAAAAGCTAAAATAAAATACTGCAATTTACTCTTGCAGTTGTACAGGGTATCCCTACAAGTAAGGATCAAATCAAATAAGGGAATAGACAAGATTATTTCCAAATTTTAAAACCTTGAGAATGACGATTTGATTATTTACGGTTAAAAAGTTATGACCGTGTTTTGTTTGTTCAATCACTTTGTATTATGCTAGAAACAGATTACAAATATTTTCAAATGGTTTTTTTGATTCCCTCCCCCTGCACATAAGCCGGGGCAAATAAATGATTTATACTTAAACCACAGGCAGAAAACAAAGAAACTACTTGGAACTGCTCGCACTGAGGTAGATTATTTAGAATTATGCGAAGTGATGTAAGATAACTTTTTAACCGTAAATAATTATCAGCGTTGAAAAGTTTGAAAATAACCTTGTCTATACCCTATTCTATTTGATCCTTACTTCCAGGGACATTTTTTAAAAAAATAATTTATTTTGTTGATGTTATGTTATATGTCAAATAGTCAAACAGTATTTTCAAAACGTCATATTATTACAAAGTCTTGCTACTGCAATTTAAACCCGAAAAGCAGCATAAGGACGGATTAGATTTTTAAAATAAAAATAAAAAAAGAAATCAAAGGTCACATACGTTTTGGTTATTGCAGTGAATTACTTCATGATGATATTAATATCCGAAGTCATCCGAACAATATGTGGTAAAAACCACCATCGTCATGGAAGACTAACAAGAAATATTATCTATGTGACGTTTTACGTCGTTAGTTTTACGTTAAGTTGCCATTAGTGAATGGCCGCTGGCGTTGCCAGGCGACTTATTGTCGGTTGGCACGCCAGTCGGGCTTGTAAACACGTCGCCATGTAGGCTACTGCATCTGCCATGCGAAATGACGTTCTAGTCTACTTTGATCGGGAGAGTCAGACCATTTACTGCCAAAATTGTTAACAATTTATTTATTAAATCAAGGATCACTTCATAAAGTTAAATCACACTTATAAAAGTAAAAAAAATGTGTGTATGTTTAATACTCCTTCACTCTCAAACTTTTGGAGAGATTCGGATGAAATTTTGTTATGTAGATAGGATAAAGCGTGGATTAACAAATTATTTTTATCTCGATCTTCGTATTTTATTATTACCAGCTTATTCAAAAGTAGGTAAAATATTAAAGTTTTATACAATATCAAGTTTGACCTTCAAAATTCGCCATATTGTCTCGGCTAAGTGAACTATGGAATATTTATTGTTGTTTTTTTTTTTTTTAATTTATTTCTCAAACAATTTTTGTGTAGATTAATACAATATTACTCGCCAAACTTTACGTTTGATGGCGAGATGTTTGTCCAAGGTTTGATTTTATTCATATTTTACGACTGGACTTTCAGGGTGCAAAAATAAATATGAAAGAGTTACCTTTTAAATCATTCAAATAAAATTACAGTTCTGGCTATCTGCAGACCAGTTTTGTTATGTTTTTCCATAATTCATAACGATGAATCTAAACGAATGCGACTCGATGTTTCAACTGCAAGCAAACTAAACGAGGCCCACATTCACATCCCATTGATAGTTAAAAACAAAACACAAACAAGTTCGAAATTTTTAAATCCTGAGCTCAAAATCATCACTAGAGCAAACATGTCAATCACTGCACGAAAAATTTATAGACTAGGCGCAGTATCCAAACAACGTTTGACTGACAAAACGAGTCGCGTCGAGGTATCAGCGATCGTCGGATATGGGGCAATTTCCCGCTAAAAATGACCGCTACAGAGCTGCCAACGATACCGGCAGGTGAGGGTAGGTACTGGCGCCTATGACGGCGGATGACGGATTGTGGATTATAGAATGTGTTTTCGAATTTATTTGAATTTGGATTTAAGAACGAGGAGATTATGGGTTGGTGAAAATGTGTGTCGTTGTGTTTTTTCTTGTTACAAGTGACGCGCAATTTCCAACAAAGCATTCAGTGAAATAAAGTTATAGTGCGTGGCCATAGTTTAAGGTAATGCACTTTCAGTTTTTTTTTTATAACAACAAATTGTGTCAGAAACAGAGATATATGATGGCAGAAGTGGAGGTTTTTTTTTGCGGATAGGAAATCCTCAAATTGCTTCTCCCTCTCTGGGTGGAGCGGGGGTGAGTGTCAAACTTTTACTGACTAAAACCCACCCATGTTCTTTTTCTGCCCATTTTATTCCGGGGCCGCGTTATCTCTTTCGAACAACCCGTAACCCCGGCAGGCGGTGGCTTTGGCAGGCCCCTCTGCTTAGAAGTGGAGGTTATAAAGTAGAAGTAAATCTTTACAACCTCATTTTTAAGGAACTGTTTATCTCTGCCAAATAAATTACATACCTGGGCCAGTAATTAATTTAACAAAGTCCGCGACGTATTGTTTTACAAAAACTGATGATGCAGTACTAACTGTTGAAAACTACGAAATGTTTGTCGATATTAATAATATATGAAATGGTATAATAGTAAATACTAATTTCCGTGTCAACACATGGGAAAAAGTAAATATACCATTATTAATAACATTTGTTCCAAATGTTATTAATAATTTTAGTGACCATAACTGTTTGAAGAAAAATAGAAATGTCATTCAAGCGCCAAAATATCTTTGTGGCAATTAATATCAACTAATATCTATACTAATATGATAAAGCTTTGAGTTGGTTAAGTTAGGTTACTACATAGAATAAAACAAAGTCACTTCTCGCTATCTGTCTGTACCTTTGTATGCTTCGATTTTTAAAACTACGTAACGTATTTTGATGCGGTTTTTTTTTAAATTGATAGAGATTCAAGAGGAATGTTTATAAGTACAATATTGATACTTACACTAGTACTTCAGTGTATCCACGCGAAAGGAGAGGGTCGCTAGTATATATATATAAGAAGAGTTTGTTTGTTTGAACGTGCTAATCTCAAGAACTACTAGTACTAATTGACGAAATATGTAAGTGCTGGATAGCCCATTTATCAAGGAAAACTGTAGGCTATATATCATCGCGCTACGCCACGATGAACATAGTTAATATCACAATAAACTCACCAAGCTATAAACAAGTTTCCATGCAGACAACAAATAATTTAACCTGTAACCGCCACTGTGCAGCCGTCAGCTGATCTCCCGCGTCACACGACGAGAGTCAGACGACGCAAAGTGGATTACAGTGCTCAGCGGCGACTCGAGTGTCCATGGACGTCATACGCGGTGTTTACACAACTTAATAATACACGTTGACCTCAATGGTCTTTTCTGACACACTTGTATAACAAGCTTTACCGTTCAAATCATCATATAACTTCTCCCACTCTGGGTGGAGCACGAGGGAGTGTCGACTTTACAGTATTGTTTTTAACGTTGCCCCACACTAGGATTTTCTCCTGTATCGTGGGTGTGTTTACAAACATTTAAACTTACATACACAAACAGCCAGACCCGAAACAACAACCTATAGGCCATGAAAAGATTTGTTCCATGTGGGCATTGAAGCCGAGACACTAAGCGCAGCAGCCAATCACTCAATTACTGAGCCCACCGTGTCGTCAAAATTGTTTTTTCGGTCGGAATTTTCCAGAAGCGACGCCGATCTGGAGTTGTGCCCGATTTATGACATTGGACACGCCCCCTATTGACAAGGGATTCAAACATAACTTGCAAACTGTTTGTGTACTTTTACTTATATCGTTGGCCAGCGACATCTGATGGTATATTTAATTTCTTGTGGATGCCATTGTTAATTATTGTTCTCTGTATCTTCGTTGGGTAGAGCGTCGTCTGTCGTCTATCAAAAAAATAATGTTTTTATGTATTGCAGTTGATCTTAAACGTTACCTACAACTGTACGTATTTCTGGGCCAGGACCACAAACGGACTATAATTCTTTAAAGGCACTAAATAATGTACACATATTTTAGTCTATTTTTTCAGTTTATTTGCGCGAAAAGCCGTTAACCTGAATTGAAACTGGTTTGGTTTAGTCTGCCGCATGCTGAATGAGCTGTGGGCCAAAATCGCAGAAGACCCCGCAGAAGATGGCGAGACAAGCTGGTCAAAACAAACTCACAGTGGTCTACATTAGCCCTAGATCAAAATAACTGGAAGTCATGCGGACTGGCCTTTGCCAAGCTGAGGGAAGACGCGGGCTAAAATTATCAGTATCTAGAATATCAACGTGGCTTCTAAAAACGCATAAAAGTATCAGCTTTAAAACAACCACTCGACTAGTCTGAAGAATTAAACTAATTCAGATTCACATTATATATTATAGTTAGCTCGACTAAAGTATTACTGCTTACTAAAACTAAATAAAATAATAAATATGGTAGCTTTAAAAATTACGATTGAGTATGGATATAGATAAAAATCTATATCCATACTCAATCGTAATTTTTAAAGCTGCTATATGCTGGTAACCCTATTTCATAATAAATATCAATTTGTTTGACGTAAATGTATGTTGTTATAATTTGAATGTGTTTTGTTTTGTGCCAGCGCTTTTTGAAGATTTAACCTACTTTTTTTTTTAATAATCCACAGATTTGAATGACGGAATGACGTCATCTATCTAATCATGTCTTCCAAGTTAAAAATGTATTAATTTACTTATTTAAACTTTATGTACAATAGTAGTACATAGTAAAGCCATAAGGCATTCTCTACCAGTCAACCTTTGGGTTAAATATGACAACATTATGATAGGCCATATGTTTTCGAAAACTTAAATACTAATACAGATGCTAAAACACTTAAACAAATGAAATAAACTAAATGTATGCAAAATTTCAGCACAATCGCAAGAAATTGGTAAAATTAAACTTTTCATATAGTTAGGGTAAAACTATTAAAAACGCGTTAAAAAGAGGAAGAGAAAAATGTTCAAATTGAGTAAAACTGCAGTAAAGTACAAAAAGACTAAACCTTTTAATAGCTATTGACACAAATTGATCAATCTTCACTTAAAATAACTGTATTACTCGTCGAGTGACGAGATCCTTAACTAAATTGTCGCGATCAGCCACCAGGCTAACAGTCGGCAACTGAACAGGTACAAGTATTTTATATGGAGCGATTACACCTGATGTCCACAAATGAGTTACTGGGTAACACGATAGATCTTGGCAAGGCTGGCTGTGAGAGTTTTGGCGTTTTAGTACCCGTAAAGACAGACAGACGTGAACAAACAGACGGGACCAACCACTAGTTTTTGACGTGATAGCTACTGCCCGCTGCTTTGTCTGCATGGATAATTTTACTGGGATAAAACTATAAGTAAGATACTATGTGTTAATTCAAGGTATAAACTATCTGTTTATCAAAGACGTCTATGTCTGCATATATATATCTTTATATATATCACTTTGTGCCCTGCGGTTTCACCCGTGTAAACAGAGATTAAAAGCTCATCGGGCCCATAGCTCATCCTTACTAATATTATAAAAGCGAAAGTGAGTTTGTTTGTTTGTTACGTCTTCACGCCTTAATGGCTAAACCGATTTTGATGAATTTTGGTACAGAGATAGTTGGGACCCTGGAGACGGATATAGGCTTATTTTATTTAAAAAAAAGTAGAAAATGAGGGAGAAAGAGGAAAGAAAAGGGAAAACTTAGCTTTGCTATTGCAATCAATAAGGCGCAAGGGCAAAAACTACAGGTAGCAGGTACCTGCAAATCAGGAAAGGGGAAACTGTGTTACCCCCGAATTTAACGCGAGCGAAGCGGCAGGCAAAAACTAGTAGGGCATAAAGCACACATGGACAGCCTGCTTCAGCTTAGCGACTTTTTGAGCATTGCCAGTAACTTGTGATTTAGAGCGCACTTTAGTGTTGCGTTTCCCAAACGGCTAAATACCAGTCATTTACATGAAGCGACAGCCTAACTGACCTATATAACCCAGTAACTGGGTGACGCGATCTCTCTTTGAAGGATGGATTTGTCATTTTACTAGCTTACTTATGTGTTAATCCAAGGTATAAGCTATCTAAAAAACAAATTTAATGCTAATCGTTAAAGAAGTTTGGGCATGATAGAGTAACAGACATACACACAAATACAAATTTTGCCTTTATAATATTACTAGCTGTGCCCAGCGGTTTCAAAAGCTGCTCAGCTCCCTCCAATCTAATTCTCAGATCTACCCGGTATGCATACAAAGTTTTATGCTAATCGGTCCAGCTGTTTCGGAGGAGTTTTGTAACAAATACCGTTTTTTAAAATATTATGATTATTTAAATAGATTGATTGGTTGGATAAAAAGCGAAAAGTTTGTTACCTAAATTAATCTCCCAAAATACCATACTTAAAACAATAAAAACATTTTAAAAATTTGAAACAATCCATCAATAAAATGTAAAAAAAACTCCAGTCATGAACTACACCGGGTCAGAAATGAACAGAGGAGGTTGAGGGTGTGACAAGTTAAGACCATTACTTGCACGGCACCGCAGAGGAGGTAGGGGAGAAGGCAACTTCAGTTGTGCAACGCTTTTGTGGGCTATGCACCGATAATGTGTTGGTAGTAATGTAATGGAGTTTCCCATTACAGTGCGGCCAGTAATGGGGTAAAAGAGGTGATTGATGGAATAATGATGGTCTCAATCAATTAATGCGAACGGTTTGGTCTTCATTACAAATAAGAATAATTTAGTACCTCAGAATTACACAGGATGGGTTGATTTCCTGGAACTCACACTAAGATTCCAAGTGTCGTGAATACTAATAACATTTGTTTGTGAAGTGACAGCCAATCTTTTTCCTAACTAAGAGTTCCAGTTATGCGAGACGACTCCCGGCCACCGTAGATGCGGGCCTGTGGACGGTGAGCAATGGGTAGCTCACCGTCCGTCCTTCTATTGACGACAGGCCGTGTCGACGGCGCGTTAGTATTTCACGCGCGCCTCAAAGAGATGTCAGCAAAGCAGAGGGGCTTGCCAGGGCCTCCGCCTGCCGAGGTTGCGGGTTGTTCGAAAGAGATACCGCGGCCCCGGAACGCAAAGGGATATAAGATACGCAATAGAAGGAGCATGGGTGGGTTTTAGTCAGTAAAAGCCTGACACTCCCCCCGCTCCGGGCGGAGCGGGGGAAGTTATTTGATGATTTCCCACCCAAAAAAAAGGGTTCAGTTATTGAACGGCTGATGTTACTTTTAGCCTGTGCCCTCCCACCACTGCCCATGAATTCCAACAATCAAAGGCTAATGTGGACCACTGTTCATTGGTTCTACTTAGCTTGTCCTGGCATTTCCTCAGAGGTCTACCGCGTCATTGTCTAGGCTCCACATCGTCGTTATTTTGCCCCATAGCTCATCAGGCATAGAGCACACATAGTAAGCCCAGTCCCACTTCAGCTAAGTGGCTTTTTGAGCAGTACGAACAGTTTGTGTTTCGTAGAGAGTGTGGTGTTGCTTTGACCAAACGACCAAATACTATTAATTTTCCATAATAATCCAGAAACGGAATGACACAAAATATCTTGTCAGGATTGATTAGTCGTCCCGACTACTCATTAAAAACTGCCTGTCATAGATTAACAAATGACAAACAAACTACAATTCTAAACTTTTAAATTTTTCAAATGTAGAACAGAACTAGGAACAAGTACGTTGCCGTGTCAAATAAATGAAAGGATATTTTTTTTACAAAACAAAGTTTAGAACACGATACAAAAAATGTTTTCAAAGTTTGTCCACTACACCTGCCCAATATAATAGTTCAATGAACCGAACCAACACGTCCAACACCATTTTTTAATTATTACATACGTACTCCGGTATCTATGGGTATACCCTTATTTTGTAACCAATTATTTTGTAAAAGTACTACGACATACAAAATGCGATTTATAACTTTCTTTACAGGCAATATTGGGCTAAGACAAACAAATAGGAAGTAAATAAAAAAAAAACTCGCATTTCGGTTTTCGTTTTATTTTTTGGTGTAAAATATAGGGTAAATATTGTTGATAGGTTGTATTTTAATAAAGCATGCATTCAGCATTTTGTTGAAATTCAGAAAACAGAAAATTAACCGTGAATTCAAAAGCCGTTTATTAATTTGTATGGATTTTACCAATTCAACGATTTAAGACCTTATACAAGATTTTTGGTGGTTTCCGTGTCGTTTAACAGACCTGGTTTTATAAAATACTGTGTACTGTTTTGGTAAAATACTGTATATCTATAATTTTGAATGCACAACATGAGCGATTATTTTAATTATGATTGTAGGAATGAGGTACTTTTATATTTGGGCTATGTTCCAAAACAAAAGAAAATATCACAATAACGGGATAAATAAGTGCCTTTCGGCTACGTTCGCACGTACCCATCAATTAGATAATATTTAATATCTATTATTTAACATAATATACCAATCTTCTATACGAATATCATAAAGAGGTATGTGTGTAAGTTTAAATGTAGGAGACAGAAACTAAACATCCAATTACAATAATTACTTTACAGATGCTAAACTACATTATATCGATGCCATAAGCTCATTTTATACGGACGAAGTCGCGGACAAAAGCTAATAAATTATAAAGAAAGTTTAATTTCCTCTACTCAAAAAATTCTCGATAATTGCCGTACAACGAATCTCCTACATTTTTTTTTAAATATAATGAGCCTATTTTGTCCCTCTTCAGGGCAAAGGAATCCCATCCCTCCTTCCACTTTTCGCGGTCTAGTACGATTTTAGGCCAATCCTTTGAGACAGAGTGCAGTTGATCCCGCCATCTCATTTCCATCATATTATTCTCGGTAATTCAACGTCATAAATTAACCCATTAATTTGTATTTACTTTGAAAATAGGCCCAAATAAACAAGAATATTAATAGTGAAATGCAAACCGTTCGCAACCCTGTTGTGTATGAGATAAATCGCATCAATTGATTGACTTACAGTTTTAAACAACTCAATTATCAATCTGAACGTTGACATTATGCTATTATAACTGTGTCGCGAATTAATTTAATTTTATACCGAATGTGATGTTAAACCGAAATATTTGAATGGAGCCAAACATTTTATGAGAATGTGAACGTTCCGTGTGCCTTTTTTTTGGTATGGTAAAAGGTAGTAAAAGTAAAAGTAGTTTGGTATGGTAAAGTTAAAAGTATTTTAATGGTAAATCATCAAATAACTTCCCCTGCTCTGGGCGGAGCGGGGGGAGTGTCAGACTTTTACTGACTAAAACCCACCCATGTTCGTTCTTTTGCCCCTTATGTTCCGGGGCCGCGGTATCTCTTTCGAACACCCCGCAACCCCGGCAGGCGGTGACCCTGGCAGGCCCCTCTGAGGTTCACGTGCCTTGCGACCTTTTGAAAAGGAAAGCGTTTGATGATGAAGTTATCCTTGACGCGGTAAAGTATGACATTACCAATGTAGCAGGCATCAATGCTCGCCTAATAAGAAAATAGTGTGTCGGCTAGGTTTTGATTAGCTTCGACGCGCTAGGAGGAAGAAGCATTAGGAGGAAATCGTAGCTAAATAAAAATAGCTTCTAAAATTATCCTACTAATAACCTACTAATAATTATTATAAATGCAAATGTTTGTGAATACTCTTTCACATCAAAACGGCTGAACAGATCTTCATGAAATTTAGCACAGGGGTAGATTATAGTCTGGAATAACAACAGAATACTTTTTTTTTCGATATCATGCGGGCGAAGCCGCGAACGCCAGCTAGTGTCATATATTTATAAGGTTAATTTCATCAAACATTTATTTTCTTCTTTTTAGAGCATTAAAACAAAAGGTTGTTTTTGAAAATATTTTTTTTACTTTAATTTCTAAGAGTGCGTAACCAAAAGGTAAAACGGGACCCTATTACTAAGACTCCGCTGTCCGTCCGTCTGTGCGTCGGTCAACGAGTTCTCTCTCATTAACCTTATTAAGATTATGTATTTCAGTTGCCGCCTAACAACCAATACTACTAAAACGCCTAACGAGAATAAAATAAATATTTAAGGGGCTGTCATACAAACATGTTTTTGTTTTGCCGTTTTTATGGATTAAGGTACGGAACTTTTCGTGCGCGAGTCCAACTCGCACTTGGCCAGTTTCTTCATTTATCTTATACACTCTGCTTGTTCTATATTTATTTAAAAACGTTAAAATAACATCAATTTTTAAAAAAACCCGAGTCCCACCTACGGTGTCCGGAAGTCTCAAGTCTCTAATCAGTTAATCTGCTGTCATATCTCATACCAACCATAGTGCGATTTTGCTGACCACAGTCATTAATCATATCTGAACCAAAAACTGTTACGATTTGAATAAGCTTCCAGAAATGGCGGTTAGTTGAAAAGCGAAGTTTGGCAATGGGCCCAGAATAACATAAGATAGAATAAGTCTTGGAACATGCGACCTGGCATTTGTGGGGCATATCGGGTAGGAATTGATTATTATTTTCGGTATTCCACCGATTTTAGGTTTTTTCACTATTTCAATGCGAATGCGAGGCTCTTGCAACGAAGTTAAGTAACATAACTTTGCTTCATTCCGTTATTTTTAGGATTCCGTAACTCAAAAGGAAAACACGGAACCCTTACCTGTAGGATTACTTTGTTGTCCGTCAGTCTGTCTGTGAAGATCCTTTATTTTAAAAACGTGTGGAAGTATCGAGTTTAAATTAAAACCGTATACTTAAATCTGTAGTCCTTTAAACCTGTGAAAAAAAAACAATTCTCCAAGTCAAATGATATGGCCATCTATCTATCGCAAGTTTCTGCGGAAACCTCGATGCGCATGTCTCGCACTTGGCTGATTTTTTCTTAATTTATGGTTAACGAAACAAATTTAAGAGCAGATAGATAAAGAAGGTTCTTACTTAGAATGTAAAACTCATTTTATTTTAGCAAAGAAGTCTAATACTGTACATATTCGTTTTCTCAGTCCATAGGTGAATAAAAAAAGAACTGTTGCTTTTTTTTTGCTGATGTGACATTAATAAATAACTTCACCCGCTCTGGGTGGAGCGGAGAGGAGTATCAGACTTTTACTGACTAAAACCCACCCATGTTTCTTATTTTGCCCTTTAAGGTCCGGGGGCGCGGTATCCAGCAAAGAAACTAAAATCTTTATTTTAATTCCATCAAGTTAAATATGGTGCTATCAACATAACAAAACTTCTCCATTGTTGTAATCGATCAAGAAACGAACTATTAAACATGGATGAAGCCTAATGTTCATAACTGGTACCTATTTCCGTATATTATGTACGCCCTGTAGCCTTTACAGTATACATACCTATTGTCAATACCTATGGTTATGTTTGTATAACCGTCGGCTCCACTACAAAAGCTTATCGGGTGAACCTACAACGTTTTAAGTCAGTATTATACCTACTTTCTATATCAAGAGTCTGCCTTGTTGAATTACGTTCTGGTTTGCTTTAACTGTTATCAAGAAAGAAAGAAAAACATTTTGAAACTCGCGCAGGTAAAACAAAATAAATAAAAGTAAAAAACATAATATTGGGTTTTTTCTGGAGACTGATTTGGTTGCCAATCGGTGGCAAGAAGCTCACCCCCTTTATATGGAACTGGCAAAATGTGGATTTCTACAGGTACATCTTCGCCTTACGTTTCGGAGATGGTAGGTGTGACGTCATATTAAATGTTTTGCCTGTAAATGATCCATTGCAGGGTAAACCACGCTTGTTTTTACGATTTCAGTTCTTAGGCTTATATTTGCCGCTACCGTTGTTAAAACAATCTTTTATGGAATCCAAAGCACATTAATATAAACCCGACTCTACTCAATGATACTAGCATTGCGATATCATTCAATAAAATATTATGTTTCTATATAAATAAGCTTATTTTTACGTCCAACATTCAATGACACCTATACACACAAAATTCAAGTGTATTTAAACATACTATACCAACATTCCATATCAAGGTCATCTATACACAGGTCATAGTGTTTAAACTGAACTGATTATGTCATCCTTCGCCGTAGTTAGCCATTCAATGTTTCCAAGAATAATGCATTATTAACCAATAATAATTAATTAAATGGAATTGGCATATTAATGTCCATGACAAATTTGAAATATGGAATGAGTTTAATGTTTGGTAGGAGACAAAATAGAAGTATAATGAATATGTTTACCATTTAAGTTCTAATTCAGTAAAAAAATCAGGTAATACCAACTGGGGTACCACGTGTATAGGCTCGGGTGGTTGCGTTAAAATAAATATTAGTAGCGTATTTCGGAACGCAGCTTTTCACTGAGGCGACGACGGTACGCGAGTGCGAGAGGGATAGCGCGAGATGAGATCACGGGAGCGAGCGAGATGACACGAGCTTATCCGATCGATAGCCGCAGCCGCAGAGTGCCGCGAGTGACGTCAGACGCCCGTCTCGTCATCTTTGACTCTGTTCAAAGAATTGTCACTATATTTTTGTATAGAATGAACGCCATTAACAGTTCGATATGAAAACCAACTATTGTAGGGTAGGGAGTGTGCCATTGTGCTTTTGGTGTTTGAATCATAATGTTTTGTACGTCAATAGACGACGTAAACATGTTATTCAGTGATTATGATTTCATGTAGAGATATAGGATAGACTGCAGTGAATTTATATTTATATGCGTAAATGAAACTTAAAAAAAGAGCAAAAACCAGCACAAATAATAAAAAAGTAACTCCATTTACTTAAATAACTGTAGAAAAATAGTCTGTAGGTCGCTCAGTAACACATAATAAACGATGTTATTACGTACACCAACTAACTAGTTTCCAACGAAAGTGAATCGATGAAAATAACCCAACATAAATGAATTAACAGCTCAATGATTAATTTGTACGGTACGAACTCGTAGACCGTCTACGAGCTACGGCGTAGCGACGTAGTGTTTCACTTTCATGCAGAAAATAGCAAAACAAAACTTTTTAAATCCGACGCATCTACGGGGTTCTAGGAAAAAAATATGAAGGGATTTTATGTTTTCCTCTATAGAAATAAAGTCTATGGCCTTTATAGAAAGGGAAGGTTTTATATTACGCTATTTAGGTCATTCGGAGTATAGTAGATTAATGTGACAAGGTCATAAGCTTTCTTTTGTGTAATACACGCTTCGGAAATTGGAAATATTACGAGTAGTCTTACAATTTAATTAAAGTGCATGCATTTAAATCGTGCTGTTATTTTTTATGACTGACCACTTCTGAATACTTTGTTGTAAAGTAGCAAAATAATTTTAAAGAATTCTTTCACATCTTTCCTGATAGTAAAAATAGTTGTTAAGGATTTTCACAAGTTATAAATTTACAAATACTGCAATAACAAATATGTTTGGCACAACATTTGTTAATAATTCTTCCTGTAGCTCCGAACTACATCAATTCAACCAATTATTTATTTCGTTGCTCGAATTTATTTGTGTCATAATATCGAGGCACAGTACTGTTTTTTTTTTTTTTGAAGCGCCATTTCACAGCATCGAAGTGCAATTAAAGTTCGCCTTAATCCCCATCAAAAGTTCCAATTTATTTAACGGCCAAACAATATTTTATTTCATTCCGATTTTACACGAATATGGGATATATTTTTTACGTGGAATAAGCATAAGAAGTGTTTATCGTTGTTAAAAAGGATTCTGTTATTGATAATAATATTATTTGAAACGGGATATTTAGTTTGCAACAGCGCCCAAATATCGGAAAATCATATTAATACTATTTACAATATTGTGACCATGTCATTTTAAAAAGTTATATACTGTAGTTCTACCATCATTTACGTATAACCTTTGCCATACTATGTGCGTAAGTAGTACCTAAGTCATCAAAAGACAGAACTCAAACTCAAAGCATTTATTTCAAATAGAACAATTATTAGTTTGTGTCTATTAATAGGTTGTATATATTTAGTAATTAATTTAATAAGTTACTTAAATACAATAAAGATAAAAACAACAAGTATAACTTCAAAAAAAAAAACAAAAATATATATTAGAACATTACAGGCACTTTTGAATGTCGAAAAACAAAAAGATGAAGCTACAGTCCCAGACACAGGGCATATTACTTGTGAAAGTACCGTAGTTGCAATTATAAGATCATTTTGTTGTCCGTCTGTCTGTCTGACTGAACCTAGAACCTAGAACGCGTAGAGATTTCGAGTTGAAATCATCATCATCATCTGCCTAGCCTTTTCCCAAGTATGTTGGGGTCGGCTTCCAGTCTAACCGGATGCAGCTGAATATCAGTATTTTATATGGAGCGACTGCCTATCTAACCTCCACAACCCAGTTACTCCTTGGTAAGACTGGTTGTCAGACTTTCGGGACACTGACTACCTGTAACGACTGTCAAAGATCTACAAATGACAGCCGGGACCAACGGCTTAACGTGCTTTCCGAGGCACGGAGGAAACTCGGTATGTAACGGGTGGTCACCCATCCACAGACCAACCTAGGCAAGCGCGGCTTAACCTAAAGATTGACCCGAGCGGCTGCTATTATTTAGCCACGAACTCCTCGAGTTGAAATCAAAATATATTTAAATCTGTGGTTCCTTGGAACTGTGAAAAAATCAACCGTCTAAGCAAGAAGAAGCAAGTTTGTAAGCAACCTTTAATGCGCGAGCATGACTCACACTTAGTCGTTATTTTTATTGCATAGCGAGCACTAAAATGAATCATCATTGGTCCATTTTTGTTTTTATGAATGGCATCTCGCAGCTTAACCTAAGAGGTCGTCGTCTGCTTAACCGGGCGATTCCTGTGGATGCCTTGAATTAAAGCCCTACAGCCAGGGCAAAAACTTACAAACTAAGCGACTACACGCTAAGGGCACCCCCTGTGGGGTACGAGCCTCGGATTAGGGCGTCGCTGGGGGAGGACGGCTAAGGGATGGGTGGGCATCATTGGTCCAACTAAGATCAATCCTTATATTGTTATTACTCATCATTTACCAAGCCTTTTCCCAACCATGTTAGGGGCGGCTTCCAGTCTGATACAGTTAAACACAACTATTTAACACGCAGTCAGATAGCTGCCTATCTGACTGCGTATACGCGTGACTCGTCTGATTTCCTCAAAACAGTACTGGATGATACAAGTATACGTTGGTAAGACTAATCGATTCATATTTCAGACATATTATTAACTAGCTTTTTTAGACCGCGGCTTCGCTCGCGTTAAATTTGGGGTAACACAGTTCCCCTTTCCTGATTTGCAGGTACCTGCTATCTGTAGTTTTTGCCCTTGCGCAATAATGCGTAATAGCAAAGCTAAGTTTCCCTTTTCTTACGTCTTTCTCCCTCATTTCTCAATTTAAAAAAAATAGCTATTTCCGTCTCCTGAGTCCCAACTATCTATGTACCAAAATTCATCAAAATCGGCTTAGCCATTGAGGCGTAAAGACTTACCAAAAAAACTCACTTTTGCTTTTATAATATTAGTAAGGATTTTTTCAGGAGCAGCCTCCGAGACTAGACTACTACTAGACTAGATTTGTGCACGGGTCGCAATAGGTTTGCCCCCTACACCATGGGACTTTATCATAACTGAAAAAAACGGCATACTTTCTACTAGGCACACCACTGTCTGACCCTGTGAAAACAAGCATGATATTGTTTATTTTGACCCATTTACGAAACGCCCACTCGCAATCAACACATTCTCATAATAGAGATTATACCATACCATAAGTTTAATTTTTAAACGCGTCCGGTCCTGTACGGCTGTAAACCTCTTATAATACGCTAGAGGGCGCCCTTCGCGCATTTTAATTGGTCCATGTTAATATTATAGACGATGTTATTTCGTTTTACAGGCTCGAACGGTGCTGCGGAGTGTATAAAGGGTCCACGTGTAAGCGTGTTTGTTTTGTTTTTGAGCAAATATTGAATTATGTGGTTTATAGTTTGTTCATTGTGTTGGTTATACAGTCTAACAGACATTTTAGGGATTTTTTAGCAGCTGTTGATAGCAGCAGCATCTTTATTTTAACTAGACTAATTGAAATTTTCTGTCACATAGCACCTACAATGTCTTTGTCTCTGCATCACCCTATTTTGTTTCGATCATTGGCTTGAGTTTTTTTCTGTTTAACATCTTTTTGATTACGTATTATTTAAATGTCTAAGTAACTCAGTTTATTTGTTTGTAACATTGTCACGACCTAACGGCTGATTGGATCGTAATAAAATTTAGCAAGGATTTAGATTTCAAGCTGGTGAAGGAAATGAGCTATGTGTAATTACGCTAATAACTAAGGGGTCTGAGCAATATTAGTCAAGAAGAAATTAGGAACCTCCTGACAAAAAAGCTAATATAAATTGCAAACCTAATTCGTGCGAAGTCGCCGGTAAAATCTTGTAATGTATAATTCTAAAGTGCAGATGGATGGATAGATGTTTTTACTCTTTTACGCAAGATATACGAAATTGGTTTGAATAAAAATTGGCACACAGATAGTTTTAAACCTGGGTCAAAAGTAGAGAAAAGAAAGAGCTTCCGTGAGAAAATTACCGAATTCCAGTTAGTAGCAGCTAGTAATCTATATTACTTCATAACTGTATGATTATGTAGCTCATGCGTAAACCTATATAGTGAGCAAGCAAAACCCAATGGATTTGCAGGTTGTTCCTGCCGGGGCTGCGGGTTGTTCGAAAGAGATACCTCGGGCCCGGAACACTAAGAGCAAACGTAGGAACATTAACGGGTTATATTCAGAAAAGTATGGCACTTCTTTCCGATCCGTCCAGAGCAGGAGAAGTTATTTGTAGAAAGAGCAAAGGTGCCAAGTCAAACAGTCAACACTACAATACCTTATACAGTGCGTGTCAACCAGGTTTAAGAAACCCGCTTTCTCTGGATAAGGGGAGGTTTAAATGAGTTCTGTTTATACAATAATTTCCTCGTTGTTTCGAATAAAAATTTGAAGTACACGCAATCGCATGACGGAAGGCTACTCCGATATTTGAGCATTAAAAATATCGGATAACGAGGGTAGTTCGGTGTTTTGTCAGGTGTAAAGTGAATTAGGAAAATGTTAGTAAAATTTAATTTTTATTATAACTTTAGGTAAGTTTGTGGTGTTAATTTTTGTGGTGTATTTAATTGAATTTAAAGTGAGTTAAGAAATAAATGGTCTGTTTTCTTAGATGTGTTTTTTAAACTTGATTCCTGATCTCGTAAAACAAACAAAAATGACATTTAAAATCAGAATAATAAATAGTTCCCAGCCTCAATTGGTCTTATTTAAAAATCTTTTAAAAAAATTGTATTCGAGAGTCTCAAATATTTTCCTAGAGCAAGTAGGTATGTGTCAATGTTCCTCTAGAATGCGTAGTAGTATGAGAATACATATTACCCTTTTTGGGAAGGAAACCAAAAAAAACCTTCAGAGCGGGGTGACTGTCAGACTTACTTTTACTGACTAAAACCCACCCATTTTCCTTCTTTTGCCCTTTATGTTCCGTGGCCGCGGTATCTCTTTCGAACAACCCGCAACCCGGGCAGGATAAATATCACGCTGAAGTAAATAAAGTGATTTAAAAAAATATTGCAGTTTATATAGACTAGCATAACCCACCCGTCACCCTTGGAGTGTTCACCATCTATTTATTCAATTAACTTCATTAACATTAAACGGTTAGGATATTATTCTGCACATCAACATATTTTATAACAACCCCATGGGTCGCTATTATTAACGCATAAAAGTCGTTTTACAGAATTAAACTTGTGTTAATAGTTCAAATGCATTAAAGCTAGTTTACTTTTATAATATCTTGTTTTTAAATACATGCTTTTTATAATGTTTTTCCTGGTATGCATTTTATAAATACAAAATAGATTTTCCTGCTTTGTCTTTTATTTATAACATCTAATCCAATCCATGCTGAGATAGATATAGATTTTGGCATCGCGCAGAATCAATTTATTAAATTGTATTTTTTTTAATATTGTTTTTCCCGTTCTTTTTTTAATCAATTTTGTTTTTCCTGTACGAGACTAATAAAAAGGTTTTCTTTCTTTATCTATGTAAGAAGTATTTACAAACACAAAAAAGAACATAATTAAATAGTGTCAAAAACTTCGTCCACATCGCTGGCAATAGGAAAACCAGATGATTGCAGCATTGCCACGTTCGTATTCACGTTTTAAAATGAATATTGCAAATATTCATTCATATATTTTCGCATTATTTATTCTTATACATATGTATGTGTATGATGCTACACTTTTAAACAACTGACTGTTACTTAGTAGCATATGACGGAAGACGATTGCCTCGGGTAGATATAGAGAAGAAGCGCTACGTTTATCGAGGTTGGTTCGTGGATTGTCTATCATATCGCGATACCTCTTTGCTTCGGAAAGCACACCATTTTTTTATTTCATTATTTCTTTACGGGTAGCCGTTGTTACTAGCTCTTAATCGTAAATCTTTGACGTAGTAGTAGTTAGTAGACTAATAGTATGACATGACAACCAGTCCTACAAAATGAATATCGAATTATTTAGTAAATGGATTGCGCAGATCAGATAGGGACTCGTTACATTATAATTATAATCTACTAAAGACAAACGACACGGCTTTACTATTGCTCAGATTTCACCCACGATTTGAAAGTGGTGTTAAAACCCATGTCTTTACAAATCAATCTGAGGTTGACAGTGCGTTTAAGTTAGCCCATTGGTTTAGCCTCTCAACAATGATATCAATTAGCTTAGTGAAAGAAGCATTTCTCAGTAGCACCTAGAACTTTCTAGGCGCCAATTCCCCCTTTGCAAGGTTCTGAAAATTAATAGCTGCAGTAATAAAATCGATTTACACTTTGACAGATTGGGCAAATTGAATGCCAATTTCTATATTATTATGGAGCGAATTTTGTTCATATAAAGTTATTATGTTTTGGTTATCAGCAATTTCTTGTTTAAAATCTTAAGTTTTTAGATAAAAGAAACTTAAATTAAGATTAGTTATTTTTTTTTCTTGCACAATTTTCGTATGCATGTTTATCTTCAAGTGATGTTACCTTAAGGATAAAACCAATGTGGATAATTGTTACTGAACCAATAAAATAAGTAACTAAATTTAAAAAAAAATCCCCGTTACAGTACCTACACTGCACTCTGACTAATCTTATTAAAAATAACAGTCATAACGCTATGTTTGTTTTGAAAAAATACTAGGATTGTTGTTAGAAAGAATATACTGAAAATTAAACTTTATGTAGTCTAGAATTTGGGAAGTATATCGCTGCTATCTAAAACTAAATGTTATGGGTAAGAACACGCTATCAGGTGATTATGTACTGTTTTAAAGTTGAACCAAAGGTGTACCTATGTCTAAACAGTATCTACGTATTCTTTACTACTGGTGAAACTATTCTGTTGTTGTTAGTCTACTGTTCAGTTTTTTAATGATATAAAGCCCATTTTTTTGCGTAATGAAAAGCATCAGATATTTTGCCCCGCTCTGGTCGTAGCGGGGGGAAGTATCCGACTTTTACTGACTAAAACCAACCCATGTTCCTTCTTTTGCTCTTTATGTTCCGGAGCCGCGGTATCTCTTTCGAACAGCCCACAATCCAGGTTTCTTGGGACGTTCTTGCTAGATATTTAAGGTCACATTTTGCTTACCGCTACTTAGTTTGAAAAACAAAATTTTTGATCGACAGCGTCGTGAAGAATTAGTTAACAACTCGTAAATCTTACAAAATGGACGTGCAACTTCTACAAAATTCCTTTTCGACGTCATCAACATCACTATAAAAAAAAAACAATTGAACACGAAATCAAGCGAATTCCTAAAACAATTGACCATCGCTCGCCATACTGCATACGTGTGACAGACAAGATAACAACACAACTTTATTGCTCTAATTGATAGATTGACGCAGCTATGACGTGTGTAGTCTACGTCGTTGGTAGAGCATATTTGTATTAACAAACAGAATTTCAACTAGGAACAAAGGGTTGGAATCAGCTAACACACATCAATACAAAGCTTTTATACGAATTTTTAGCATGCTTAGATGCAGATAACTGTTGATATTCATCATCTAAAAAGGCTAGGTTTCTCAATTATGTTGGGCTCAGCTTCCAGCTTAACCTGAGGCAGTTGAAGACTACTATTTATATAAAGAAAACGACGATTCTCATTTACTCGAGACGTCAATTTCTTAGTTTGAATCTGCCGTCTTTTCGACAGAGTTATAGACTCGAGTTATCGATTGGCGTCAACCGTAGTAAAACACAAACATACTCTATGATAATTTGCTCGGTGGTCTGTCAGAATATCCAGCATTCAAGATTATACTAATTGAGGTAGACATAATTATTTAGGAGTTAAAACTTTTAATGTTGTTTTCTGTTTTTATTGCAAGCATGGCTTTTTCTAATTGACTTGTGTAATCTTATCTTGAATTTATCTTGTAAATAGAAAGATATAAATGAAACTGTTTTTATTGCAGAAATCCAACTGACTTTTTTTTTTTCGAGAACAAAGTAGTACAAGAAAGATATTATATTTATATGAAGCAACTGCTTATCTAAACTGCACTACTGGGTAATACGAAACCGATTAGTAAGACTTGTTATCAGACTTTCGGATCACTGACTACTTCTACCAACCCAGTTGGCACTGGGTAGACACCGATTAGTAAGACTAGTTGGGGGGGGGGGGGTGTTTAATTTCAGGCTACTGACCACCTGTAACGATTGCCAAAGATATATTAATGACAGCCAGGAATAACGGCTAGCGTGTTTTCTCAAGCACAGAGGAAACTCGGTATGTGGGTGAATGAACGCATTGATGGTGAGAGCGTTTTATTTGTATAGTGCAACATCATGAAAATTTCAGTTGGAAACTCTAAGGCTGTCTTTTTTCAACTTTACGGCCCTTATTTATGTATTGATTTTTTTTAATTAAAAAGTTGCCCCACACTAGCAGTAAGTTTCTTTCTTTGTGTACAAATAAATTATTTTATTTTATTAATTTATTTTATTTATACCACCTACATTAAACTATCGTTAGCTAACTAATAATGCATGCAAAAAGCAAAACAGTTAAAAAGTTACGCATCCTGGCAATACTCGATAATATACCGTTTCACAAAGTCCTTACCAGAAAACCAGCTGTACAGTCCCGTTTTGATTCCACAGAAATGGCCTAGTTGGTTTACTGCTCTTCTTTATACTGTGTCATCGGTCGGCCGATTAGTTATAAAATCAATTAACACTACGGTTATTTGTTGGGAGTGTTAGTTACGTTATGGAAAGTTTAAGAAAGTATGAGTCATCTGTCTGTGTCAGTGAATATAAAAATATTACCTGTTTAGGGTAATCCTTACTTATTATTATAAAAGCGAAAGTGAGTTTGTTTGTTTGTTTGTTACCACTTCACGCCCAAATGGCCAAACCGATTTTGACAAAGAAAACAGTAACTTTTGACATATTTTCTTTCTAGATGTAGATTTTATGCATACACAGTCTAGACTGTCTATAAGACCGTAAAAACGTTTTGATGCTATGATTGTAGGTGCATTTGAAATGTAGTCATGTAGTCTGTGATGTCAAAATACATACAAACAAAAACTGTTCGTTTCTTGATATTCAAAGGTGCCTGCAATGGTCTAATTGAAATAAATGCTTTGAGTTTAAGTTTAGATCACAAAATGGTTTGATTTGTGTAAGTCACAAAGTAAATTTTTTGGCGTCTTAATTTTATTTTTATATTTAATTGCCAAATGTTTTCAATATGGTGACTAACGACTACATCGACCTAATATCCGTATCTTGACTTCTAAAGGTACACTTAAAGCTTGAAATCTTGACTATCGTACGTTTTACTCACGGGTTGACCACTGGAAACCAGAGCTGTGCTGTGGACTCACAAAGCACAGCATCATGTTGTAGTGACCTACTTGTCGCGGTCACGGCGTGCAAGCTATTAAATGTTTTAATGATTATTTTTTGTTATTTTGTGAGCTCGTAATTTGCGACTAATAAATATATTTTCTTTCTTTCTATTAGACTCATGTTAAAGAATAGACGTCATAGAACTATTATGTAAATACGTGTATGCAACATCGATCGCTTCTACGAATAACTTTACACTGTATCAATACCGAACAACCAGCCGCCATTGTACACATATACATACAACTAGTAACAGTTACCAGTTGATATATAACATGTTTGAAAATAAACACAAGTTCTGTATGCTGATTCTGTTTTGAACCAACAACAGAATCGATTTTTGCATGTGGCTCCAAAAATATTGCCCAGAGGTGTATAGAGGTATTTTTGGGTAAAAAAGTGTCTTATGTTTACTTGTTGGGTTGCGGGTTTTTCGAAAGAGATACTGCGGCCCTGGAACATAAAGGACAAAAGAACGAACATGGGTACCCACCCATGTTCATATTCTTTTGTCTTTGACTAAAACCCTTTAGTCAGTAAAAGTCTGACACACCCCCCCACTCCGCCCAGAGCGGGGGAAGATATTTGAAGATTTTCCATGCGCAACAAAAAAATGGCCTACTTGTTAACATGAAAATCAAATCTGTTAAGCAGTAAAAGCGTCAAATATCAAGTACAAGACAGACAGAGTACATCATTATCTGCTTAGCCTTCTTCGACTACGCTGGGACGAACAAAAACCTGCAGACTAGGCTGTCATTAAAAAAAATCTGATCAAACAATCTGACTACTTCAAAATATTCTAATTGTGACTGAACAAGTTTTTTACTCGTGGTAAAGACCATTCGTAGTGCATAGGTCTACGTTCCGTAATACATTTATCAGCTGTTTATCAGATAGGTAAGTCAAACAGTCGCAAAATGAAAAGAATAAGCAATTAATATTGATAAAGAAGTATCTATTTTAAAACTGTATTTAATATCAATCTTGTCCATTTAATATAAAAAAGATACTGATTTTTATTTATTTCATGATATATATGTTACTGTAAAAGCCCGAACTACGGTAAATCTTAAGATTTTCCAGTAAAACCTCACAGTTACAGTCTACGTTTAACTAAAGAGCAGAGTGGACAGCTGAATTTTTATAAATATAATAGTTTAATAATAAACTAAAGACCACATTTCCAATTATTTTCAGCAAACCCTTCCACATAGCTAGCTAGTCCGCCATATTGGATTTAGAATAACATCACTTAACAGACCATGCATTGTCATCCATACGAATAATGTAAGCAAAATTGCAAAATCCGAAACAGGGAAGTTTCGAATAGAATATTTAACTATTTGTTTACTCACAGATGGAGCCAATTAAATCATGTTAAAAATGCACAATCTATTATATAGGATTCTCGTATGACAATGTTCGTTCCCATAGTCCTCCGAAACGGCTCGACCGATTCTTTTAAACCCCTACGTGCAGCGGGTGAAACCGCTGGGCACAGCTAGTATTTTATAAAATTAATACATTTTGTTTGATGCATTCTTGGTTCTTTCATTCCGTGACTGTACACAGAAAGTTACAAACGTAGATCAATACTTTGCCAATAAATTGGGCTAAGGTTTTTGCAGAATAAACAAAGAAGGTTAGTCTATTTCCGAGATAATCCACATCAAGTATGACGTTTCTATAACACTGTTTTATTAACACTAGAAACGAGTTATATTCGTTAAGCTGTAACCATGGTACTTGCAACAGACAGCTGAAATATCGGGAATTAAAAGAAAATAGGACCTAAATATCCTATTCTTTTAGTTAGTCAAGGTGTTAGTGACCATGTCCGTTTAAAACTTATTACCACTTAGATATTCCAGCTTGGAAAGCCGAACGTTCGACTTTCAACGGTATTGCATAAGGTTTTAGGTTGTCAATGCTATCCCGATAAGTTTGTTAGAAAAACGTTATCGGGACTATCATGAAACTGACGATCATATTATTATGTATTAAACATTCTTTTTATCAAAAAAATGATATCTATTTCTACAAGTTACACACATTTAAGATACGTCCATCATCGTTGCATCATGCTGGTAGAGCATAATTATGTCTAAGCCAAGTTCCACCCGTGGCCGTTTCCGAACATGTTTGTATATAACCCTATTGAAATACTAGTGCAAGTTCAAGTGAATTGGTCCCGGTACGGCGGCGGCAACAGTAAACGTTTGGTCCGATATTTAGACAAACGTTGGAACCACTAGTAGATATTCTTAACAACAAATTAATGGTTCCAGGAACCATTAATTATATCGGGAGCCTATATTCATATGTTTTTTTTAATATTTTTTAAGAAATATTTAAAAATGTATTTAGTTGTAAGAAGAAAAGTGAAAACAGAAAATTAATGTTAATTATTGTAAATTGACTTGTCTGAAGAGGTTGTCAATGGCTTAATTGCCAAGAGCCTCGACCAACACCTAAAGAGACTCTCGTTAGGCAGCAGAATCAAGGGTTTGATTAAAAAATCCATCTCAACATTCTCATCTTAATTTAGTTGTAAACCGTGAAAGATTAAAGCATGTATTCAAAAGTCAAAGTTAAGTTCTCAAAAAGAATAAATTGAAACGAAACCACGTTACATTTCTTCACTTTACGCACGATTCCGCATTTCGCGTTTTTATAACACTAACTATGTCTCTGAAGATACAAAATCAATTTTTATAACTTTAAATTTCAATATCAACAATATATAGACAACAACAAAAAATGCACATACATGAGAACAACAGTTGCGCGTCAAAACTCAGCCATGACGTCGTGACATTATCAGATGTAACATGTAACTGGGCTATCGTCAACAAGACTTTAATTACTTACAGCAATCAAGATGTCACTGCACGCTACGCTACTGGTATTAGAGGATTAAAAATGATACAAAATCTGAACAGGTTTAAAAATATAATACCTTATTTGATTCAGGTACAAATTTTGTCATTAATTTTTGTAGGTTGGTATTTTTAACACGTTTTTAGTAGTTTCACCTCCAGCCAGGGTTGCGGTTTATTTGAAAGAGATACCCGGAACACCAAAAGGTAGAGGAAAGAACATGTATGGGTTTTAGTCAGTAAAAGTCTGACACCCCGCTCCGCCCAAAGCGCGGGAAGATATTTGATGATTTCCCATCCGAAAAAAGTAGTTTCACCTGTACTTAACTGTATAAAAATCTCTTCGTAGTTTTCATGGTCACTTGAGGCCCGTGACTTTCATTTATAGTGAGCTTTCGATATTTCGACACTATTGCAAGCGCCATGATTGTGGTATGACAACATCATGGTAGTTGCAACTGCGTTCGAAGATATCCCGTAAGTAGTTCTACTAATATTATAAATGCGAAAATTTATGAGTATTTTTGAATGGATGGATGTTTGTCACTCTTTCACGCATAAACTACTGAACGGATGAAGATGAAATTTGGCATATATATAGTTTATTAGTCCATAACCTAGTTTAATCTATAGGCTACTTTTAGTTCCAGTCTACCCGTTTAAACCGTGGAGCGTAGCTTAGTAACAAACCGTGAAAGCTTAAAACAATTGCAGACATACCTACTATAATCTAGCCACTCATAACTGTGTCACTAGATTCCACAGCCCACGCAAAGAAGCCCACACGTCGGAAGGTTCAACCATTTAATTCAATCGATTCCAATACGTCTTACGGGCATTTATAACAACGCTTTTCCGTAATTGTAAAAACTTTATGGCTACGTGTGTACGATCAAGGATCGATGACGTAATTTCTGACGGCGACATATTCTTAGGTATTTTCTATTGTCTATAACGCGTGTTGGTTGCAATAATATGACAGGTATTTACGGTTCTAATAATATGGCTATCTTATATAAAAAGTTATTACGTAACATAAAATCACGCCTGTAGTCCACGTCCGTAAGCAGAAGTGTATCTATATAGTAGTACAATCACAAATCGTTTATCAAAAAAGTAAGCTCATTTTCAGGGTTCCATACCTAAAG
This sequence comes from Ochropleura plecta, assembly GCA_905475445.1. Lineage (NCBI taxonomy): Eukaryota > Metazoa > Arthropoda > Insecta > Lepidoptera > Noctuidae > Ochropleura > Ochropleura plecta. Next base: position 17,709,430 of record FR997725.1, on the reverse strand, counting down.
AAGAAATAAACCGAACCCTTATTGGATCACTTTGTTGTCCTTCCGTCTGTCTGTCTGTCTTTCTGTCAAAAGTCCTATCTCGGGAAAGCGTAAACTTATCGAGTTGAGTTCGAAATTTAAACCATATACTCGAGTCTGTAGTCCCTTGAAGTTGTGCAGTCAAAAGATATGGACATGAAAAACAAAAACGACATTACCTACCCATAAATGTACAATACTGTTATTCGGATGCATCCACTTATATTGGACTCTCTCTCCCGTTCAGGTGGAACGGGAGAGAGAGTCCGACTTTTACTAACTATTACCCACCCATGTTCCATCTTTTGCCCTTTATGTTCCGGGGCCACGGTATCTCTTTCGAACAACCCGCAAATATTTCGTAACCTTATTTCGTTTTAACAGTCCATGAACGAGATTGACCCACAATTACGTAGAACCATTCACTCACACCTCTCTTTCATTCACAATCTGAACCTTATTCCGATCATCCCACGGTATATGGAAACTCATCACTGCATCAGTCACGGATCTAAGTTTAATTGAAAGCGCAATTTATGCAAATAGAATCGGCCGCTAACTTCATATTCCGTCGGGTCATGTAATCCGGGATATCGTTCGATAATTGTTCTCTACCCGAGTTTGGCCATCTGCTGTTTACATTAGAATAGGAACCTTTTAATGAGCGCAGTTGGTTGATTGCCACTTCTAGTGAAATTTTAGTTTTAGTTATTCTCGTTGGAAAATTGTAACGATGTAAGGTGTGGTTGAAAACAGAATTCAGATGCAGTTGTTCAGTTTAATTGGTTTATCTAGTCTATTAGTTTTTTGATAGTTTGTTACCTCTTATTGTAATTGTTAGTTTATCGCAACCTAATTGGTGCCACACGTTGTCTTGGCTTGGTATTTTGTTACGTCTAGATGTAAGTGTTGTTTATTGGAACTTAAAGAAATTTAACAAGTGGTTATGGCGTGAAAAGTGATCGTATTTCATAGAATTAAATGACTCTCATTAAGATTGAAATAAGCGTTTTTAGGAATCAATGAATCATGGAGTCAATGAAATACGATTTTTAATGTATCTATCATCATTTTCCTTGATAAAAGTCAGTTTGGGTAAGACCTCTTTTAAATAAAGCAACTAAAAGCCACAGACAGCGCGGTTGGTGAGTTGGCTTAGGGGCTGAGCAGTCGCTCGGCGTGTCGAGGGTTCGATGTCCGGAACAAATATTTGTATGACCTTCAGGTTATTTTTCTAGTTGTAGGGTCTGACTATATTTGAGTTTAAATGTCTTTAAACGCACTAATGATATAGGAGAAATTCATAGTGTAGGCAGTTTAAAAGAAATTTAGTTTGGCGACGAGTTTGACGCTTTCAGTGGCGTCTATCAGCTACAGGGAAATGCAAACAATAGAAAGCTGATTCAGTGTTTGTCTTTTAAAATATATATGAAAACGTACCTCCCGTCCCGAAATATACCTAACTAAAACCCAGAAGAACTTTTCAATGAGCTTAGTGACATACAAAATCTGTGCAATTCACTGCCCACAAAAACAACCTTAGCTATAGAGAAGTTAATTTAAGGACGCATTCACATCGGCGTGTTAGTGTTTCACGCGCGCCTCAAAGAGACGTCAGCAAAGCAGAGGAGCCTGCCAGGGCCTTCGCCTGCCGGGATTGCGGGTTGTTCGGAAGAGATACCGCGGCCCCGGAACGTAAAGGGCAATGGAAGGAACATGGGTGGGTTTTAGTCAGTACAAGTCTGACACTCCCCCCCGCTCCGCCCAGAGCGGTGGAAGTTATTTGATAATTGCCCAACCCAAAAAAAAGGACGCTTTCACATTTTTGACGCGCTCAATTTAACGTATCCTAGTCACAAGACAGCAACATTACGGGCACGCACATTTAGAATCAATGTCTCGCTCAATTTTATACTTTAACCTAACAAAATTTCATACAACTTTCCATAAACCATTCAAATATGTACCTACCTGTCTACTATCATTATCAGCTTATCAATTTACTCCCAGTTATCACACTGACCGGCAATCAGTGCACCGGGCACATCGACCACACTGGAGTGTTAATCGATTGGCTGGTTAATATTCTCATCAATTGTCGTGGTGTTGCTGCTTGATCGGCTTATGTAGATTGCTGGCTTGGCAATACTTCATTAGTACTGAGTAATAGGGCGTGTCAATATTTTAAAGGGTTTTTGTAAGTTGATGATGCAATTATGGTGCTAAATAAATTGTAAATGTTCGGGCAACAATTTATTGTGTACTGTTGTTTTGTTTGTTGTAGATTTTCTTTATACTGAAATGTGAAGCAGATACAATGTTTGTGACCAGCTTGTTTAATATATTTGTAACTAGCTGGCGTACTGAAATGTGAAGCAGATACAATGTTTGTGACCAGCTTGTTTAATATATTTGTAACTAGCTGGCGTACTGAAATGTGAAGCAGATACAATAATGCTTGTGACTAGCTAGTATAATATATTTGTAACTAGCAGGCGCAAACGCCTTCACCCGCGTGACATTGAAAAAAAAATCCTATGTGTTATTCCAAACTGTAATCTACCTCTGTGCCAAATTTCACCAAGATTCGTTTAGCCGTTTTGACGTAGAAGAGTAACAAATATCCATACATCCAGACTTAATTTTCAACTGGCAAAATGTGGTTGTACTGGTAGAGACAACTCTACCTAGCTCTACCAGGATTACAAAAGTGATGTTATATAGTGATACTAGCTTCCACCCGCGACTTCGTCCGCGTGGCATAGTTACTTTGGGCTAACGCTAACTTTAAATCGCCTGATGATCGAAAATGAAATATCTTTCTCTCCCCTTTTCTTCCCTTTTTCTCCCCCTTTTCTTCCCTTTTTCTCCCCCTTTTCTCACTTTTTTTAGCCTATGTCCGTCTCCAGGGTCTCTACTGTTTATGTATCAAAATTCATCAAAATCGATTTAGCCATTTAGGCGTGAAGACGTAACAAACAAACAAAATCACTTTCGCTTTTATAATATTAGTAAGAAAATCAAGCCTAGTTCTAAAAATTGTTCTAGGTACGCATTGTTACCTACCACATTGAATGCCCTTTACAACAAAAAAACAAATTACATCTCAGCACATCAATTCTAGTCAATAAATTAAACGTCCAGTGAGCGTCAACAGACCATTACCACGGCTCTGTAAGCCGTCATTATCGGTTTAATTGGTCCAAAGGCTGCGGGCGTATTGTCCGTGCTCGCTCCATTAGGCTAAAACAGAATACCGGAATAGATTTTAGTGCATTTTGATTTTCAAGCGTCAGCGGTATTTGTTAGCGGTCGCTGAATAAAGCGCTGCATATTTTTAAATGGTTGATTGCAAGGCTTGTTGACATGGGATTGAGTTCTTAGTTTGATTACCTAGGCGCTAGATTTTTGTATTGTGATTTGTCGTATTTATTTACTAATGATTTTTTATCTCAAAAGCAATTTTAGTTTCAAACATGTTGGGCACATTTTTGTACTGAAATACGATGCAATCATTTGATTGGGGGCTGAGGGATATACCCGGAGCTGCAGGTTGGTCTGAAACTGATACCGTGGCTCCGGAACACAGTGGGCAAAAGAAAGAACATGGGTGAGGTTTAGTAAGTGCAAGTCTAACTAAAGAAATCATTCGATGACTTTCCATCCAAAAGAAGGAGGGGTAGGTACTATGACGTTTGAAACCAGTGTTATTATATAAAAATATAAAAGTGGGAAAGAGATGCTATATCGGACGTCTACGCTCCATCTCTATTTCACTCTGGAATAAGATTTAAAACAATACTTTTTAAGACCTTATGGTAGAATTGTTGTCATATTTTTCTACAAAGACGTTCAAAGTATTGACAAACGATTTTTGACATCACTTCAATATAGTTGTGATATTTTACTTCATTAATAACGCTGAAAAAAGTTTGTTTGAATCCATACACAAGTTAGTGAAATTATTACTTTGCAACTTGCTAAAAATAATACAAATTTCTGACCCCTGCTCCCCATGCGACGTCTCTTTCATCGTCCTCTCACGCATTTGTACCAGTTCGTATAATATCGGTTTTGCTAGAAACCATCAGCTTCGGCCACTTTCGGCCTATTCCAGCCGAAGTTGCCCGAAATTAAAAGTTCGAAGCATAGTGGCCTGCCAGGGTTATTCGAAACAGATACCGCGGCCCCGGAACGCAAACGGTAAAAGAATGAACATAGGTGGGTATTAGTCAGTAAAAGTCTGACAGTCCTCGACGCCCCACCTCAAGGTGGGGCGTGGAGGACTGTCAGACTTCCATAAAATAACTCATACATACATACATTACATAAAATAACATGCCCATCCACACACACTATCATGACAGTTTCATAAATAAACTACATCCTCTCGCACAACTTTACAAAACATCCCTTTCAAATCACTCCAAACAATGTTATTAAAAACCGTACTACAACAAATTGCCCCATGATCCTCGAAGCTTCGATTCTATACATGTTTACACGGAAAAACAAATAGCGACAGAACTAGGTCAGCGTATAACCAGCCGGCATTTATTGCAAAAAGCGGGTAGCTTGCGAATCATCGTTGCATGGGAAGTATCCGCATGTTTTCCGCACTACGAGCCTGTTATTGTGGACTTTCTGATAAGTTTTCATGATAACAAAGCGAACAAGTTTAGAATGCTTGGGTAATCTTGGGTAATTTAGTTGTTTTTACAAGGATTGTCTGTCGGTAGTCAGAGTAACTTATTTGACATTGGACACGGAAATTAAGTTAAACCCTGGCTGTCATTCGGTTAGTAGATTAGCCCTTTCAAAAATAAAAGGTCAATTATTCAAATGAGGGAGATACGGAAATTTTTGAACGTCAATATTACATGAGACAGTCCCCATAAACGCTCGCCCTTTGCCAGTTGCTTTTCTAAGTCAATAAGGGTGGTGAAACGCTCAAAAATCTGCACCATCAGTTTGACCAAGGGGTACCGATTGGGCTTCCATGAACTGAAACCACCCCCAACATACTTAGAGAAAAGACTAAACAGATATTAATAATACCTTAATAGGCACCGAAGTGTAATATGGCAAGGATTGTGTAAATATCATTGCAGAGTGGGGCGTGATGCATGTGTGGGATTTTTGCTGCAGACTCATAGTTGCTTATAGTACTTTTTTAATCGGTAGGTTGTGGATTTTACATTAAATTCCACATAAATTGCCTCCGCCGAAAAAAAATATGAACGGCCTTTTCGTCAACAATAATAAAAATTGTCTTCATCAGAAATGTGAGTTTATACCAGCTGTTCCGCCATATAAAACTGTAATGTGAAAATTGAAGATTGTATTTTTTTGTTCATTTGAAAGAACATGATTTCACACGTATCGTGGTACTTTTGAATAATTGTTAAATAAATAAATAAACAGATAGTGACCGCAGCTGTGATAGTCACATTTAAAATGTTATTTTTACCTCAAGTCACGCTCGTATAAAATTATACTTTTTTTCCGGTTGTTATCAATTCATGCATTCTGTCCTACTTCGTAAGTATATATAAACGTATATGTATAAATATATATTATATATAAGAATATACTACGAGTACATAATGCGATATTAAATAAATGCGGGAGTATAAAAGATTTTTGTTACTCTTTCGAGCAAAAACTTCTGAACAGATTTTGATGAAATTAGTCACACAAATAGTGTGAATTAATACTTTTTAACCCGTTATAACAATCCCGTAGGACGATTACCAAACCTTATATGGGCAATAGCGTGTACATGACTTAATAGTAAAATCCTTTAACCATTTATTGGAGCGCTGATAACATTTATGGATTTTTTCTGCGGAAATAATATTGAAATAAAAATAAAATGGCGGCGGTAACCACAGTAACGTACACACCCGACGACACATCAACCTTAACAAAACCATTCTATGTGGATCTGTCATCGTATGAGAAATCTATGGCTAATCGGTAGTTCCCCAAAATAATCAATTTACTCTATAATTTTCAATGACTGTGTTATCAATCTTGTGTTTACCTTTGAGTTCATTCAATGAGTTTTAATGTTTAGAGGTTGATGTAATTAAAACATTTTATTATTTTGTATTGTAAAACATGTTTCTTTGGTTACTTCCGTTATACCACACTTACGACATCATCATCTGCCTAGCCATTTCCCAACTATGTTGGGGTCGGCTTCCAGTCTAACCGGATGCAGCTGAATATCAGTATTTTACATGGAGCGACTGCCACACTTACGACATACTGGTTGGAAAATATGAAAAATAAAAAGCCATTGAAAAAGTAATCATTATCAATTACTCAATTGACTAGTTGATATTTATTAGATACATTTTAAACAGATTTAAGTAAATCTAGGTTATTATTATATGTCTGGTTGTAGTTTATTTTTAGGTTATTCCTACGATTATCCTATATTATAAATGCGAAAGTTTTTTGTTATTATTTTACTCCAGAACGGCTGAACTAATCTGGCACAGATATATATTTTAGTCTTTAATAGCACAAATGCAATTTTTTTCTGGAAAAACAAATCAAAATCGTTAAACGGGTTATAACATAATAATTTTCATTTTAACGTATTTCATAGAAAATATTCCTAGAATAGGTGTAAGTCAAGTGGAGTTTCATATAATTTTTGGAGAATTATATTTTGGTAGTTTACTATTTTCTCAGACATCATCATTCGTAATGAGGATGTTGAGAGATTATATTTGATGATCAGAGGTTGATGCATATGAGGAGCTCGTGGCTAAATAAATAGTAGCCGCTCGGGTCGATCTTTAGGTTAAGTCGCGCTTGCCTAGGTTGGTCTGTGGATGGGTGACCACCCGTTACATACCGAGTTTCCTCCGTGCCTCGGAAAGCACGTTAAGCCGTTGGTCCCGGCTGTCATTTGTAGATCTTTGACAGTCGTTACAGGTAGTCAGTGTTCCGAAAGTCTGACAACCAGTCATAACAAGGGGTATCGTATTACCCAGAATTAACTGGGTTGTGGAGATCAGATAGGCAGTCGCTCCATGTAAAATACTGATATTCAGCTGCATCCGGTTAGACTGGAAGCCGACCCCAACATAGTTGGGAAAAGGCTAGGCAGATGAGAGGTTAATGCATATTTGCTTAAAAAAGCGGTTCCGAATTGCTGTAATAATATCAAAAACTACTCTACTATCTAAGCAGATATGACAACCCCATCGTGGACTAACACTCTCAAAATAAAAAGTAATTTCTTGACCTATATTCTCAGCCTCTGTCTATACTTAACTAAACGTTTACTCAAATAGAGCTCTGATCTTGACATAAAAAAATCTTGTTTATTATGACAGTACACCTATCAGATTTCTTGGAAATCTCAGCCAGCCGTCTGCGAAGCAAAACGAATCCTTTCTCAATAACGACAGGATGTTATTGAACTTGTTAGTAAGTGAATGAATGGATCGATAATGAAGAAGTCAATGTTACAATCAATCATTTTGAAATATTTTCAAGCTTTTGATAGCAAATATTGTGGAGTATTTCGATATGCCACGGTATTGCAGCTATTTTGGTTTCAAATTATGTGAATACACGATATCAACGGAAAGTTGATTTTCTGCTTATTATTAGCAAAGTTTTGAATAAAAATAAGAGATTATTTTTATACAAGCTTTTGCCCGCGGCTTCGCTCGCATTAAATTCGGGGTAACACAGTTCCCCTTTCCTGATTTGCAGGTATTTTTCGTTGGTACAAAGAGTGTGTGTACCGATTTTTGGCTTCCTTCCTTGAAAACTGCGAAAAGTCCATATAAAATTTCATACCCTCTTTTGAGGGGCTGGGGGCAGATTTAAAAAAAAAATATGCACGATGTTTTTGTTAGTGACGAATAGTCCGCATACCAATTTTTAGCTTCCTACCTTGAAAATTGCGTAATGCTCCATACAAAATTCCAACCCCTATTTTAGGGAAGTGGGGGTTGTCTATGTCGTTTCCAAGGTCTCAACTATATCTGTACCAAAATTCATCAAAATCACTTTTGCCATTTAGGCGTGAAGACGTAACAAACAAACTCACTTTCACTTTTATAATATTAGTAAAGATTTGGGCTTACTCTACGAAGGGATGCCTTTGCCCTGCAGGAGTATACATCAAGCATAAATGGGCTTACTGTTAGCTTGGAGTTTCTTGCCCATTCTCCTTCATAAAGATTAACACTTTGGAATGGGCAACTACATTATTTTTACAAGTTATTATGCATTGTGGCTGGGATCGTAGCTTCATTTTTCTGTTTCTTGACATTCAAAAGTGCCTGTAATGGTCTAATTAAAATAAAAGCTTTAAGTTTGGCTCAATCTTGACCTGAGGGCAGAGATGAGGTCAACTAATGGAACAACCTAACCCAAAATATAAAAGCACTAATCCAAAACAACCATCTATTCAAAATCGTTCCAAACTTGAAAGGTAATTCACTGATCTTTTGTTCACGGAATTGGTACTGACATAAGAGAAGACACGAAGCAATGCGTGTCATTTGAATTGAGCTCACTAACCTAAATGTGACAGTTACGACTCATAGAACTCTACGTTGGACCTAGTGCACATAGTCAAATCAATAAATTGACAATTAATAGAACACAATAAAGAATAAAGCACATATAACAACTTCTGTCAAACACAGCTAACAATCTTACACGAGTAAAAATATCACGAAATAACAAAATTTACCTTTTGTATAAATCGGGTGCACAGGCAAACTACACTGTCAAAACACGAGTATTAATTCCGATACGTGATGGATACGAGTTACGACTGCTATACAGGACGTTCGATAGCGTGATCTCTGTGCCAAATAAAGGAGAGGGGGACAATGTGTATTTTAAAAAAAACATATCAGGATACGCTTAGCATATGCAATCAATGCAATATATTAAATTTGGAACGTAGGTGTATAAGAATTAAATTACTGTTGGCCCTTGGATTTATGACGTTCTACTTCAATATCTGTCATTTTGGACATCGCCAAAATCACGTCAAAGGTTTTTTTTGAGTCGACCAAAAAAGAACGTTGTGTCAGCGTAAGCGTTGTACAAACGCTGCGTTATCGTTCGACAAACACTCAATTTTAAAATATGCCTAATTTCACATAGTCTAGAGTTGCGATTCCAATAACAAAAATATTTAAGACATAAAATATAGTTGATACTTAGAGTTAGTGAAAAGGGGTATTAACGGTTCTTGACCCCAACAGCTCCTATGGAAGTCACTGTTTCAAACGCCCTATATACGCTCTCTTAATACTACAAAGTGACCGACAATAAACGCATCCACACTCACGGAGCAAGCGGTGATAGCTCACATCCTGCGATTGTATCGCCCCAGGACTTTGAAGTGTTAATACTATCAACGTGTTATTGCGAAAAAGGGATGAAAGTAATCCTCTATAGCTTCATCTCTTTCTTGTGCTGGGACAAAGATGAGTTCGACACGATATAATTTGGTCCCTGACACGACTGATCTTCTTACGTTTGTTTTAAATATTTTGCCATTTCTAATTGAATAATGCTGATAAAAAAAATAAGGAAAAGGATTTATTACGAAAAAGTACTGGTTTTAACATTCAAGTAGTGGTGTCGCTATCAGGTGGATAAATGGTTCTAAACGCTGTTAAGTGATTACAAATGTCTAACAAATTTTTCCTTATGACTAATGAAGATTGCCAAAAATATATAATAGTTGCTCAGTTTCATATAGTCCATTGAAACCAGGAAAAGGAAATACAAGACTGTAATTTTTAATGCTGTTGAGCCCCAACATTTTAAGCCAATATTTTCGTGCATTAATTATCGTTAAAACGAATTTCAGATAAAGTTTCCCACAACCATCATTACAGAAATGTATTATGAAATTGGAGTATTTAAATACACAGGAATATTTCGTGTGCAAAATAAAGCAGATGAACAATTTTAATTAAAATCTTAATGCAACCATTATGCACTTAATGCCGATGTTCGTTTGTTATGTACCTATGTAGTTCCCATTGAGTTATTGTTCTCACCAGCGAATAGGGATCGGCTGAACAGAATTCATGTGAAATTATTTAGGTCAGCAGGGAACTACGGAGTTATTACGTATGATTGTTTGTTTTGAATTGTGGTTGCATTATTTTCATTATTCTTTATTGTACACACAAATAAAAGAAATGCGAACAAATGTACAATGGCGAGCTTAGCCCAGAATTAGGTCTTCTTACAGCAAACCTTACCATGCACTATTTGGTTGTATAAATGATTTTGGTCGAACGTTTTTAGCCATATTGGTGTCAATTCTTATGAACCACCGGATTATACTAGACTAAGATTAAAATAACATGCCTAATAACATGATATTTTTTCCCACGCCATTTAGTCGCGACTAAAGATCTGATTTAGCTTGACAACCACTAATTTTTGTAAAAAAAAAACGTCAATTTCAGAATACGATTTTCTTTGTCTGCTGTCAAACTATGATATAGTTAAGTTGTGTCACTTCAATCGATTTCAGAATAGGAGACGTCATTTGACACATTTTTAGAGTAGCTTTAGTTTGTGACAACAATCGACACCAATGTCGTTTGATGATATTGTCATCTAATGGTAGCTTGTTTAATGCACACAAAGATAATTAATTTAATAAACATTGTGGGAAGCTTTTATCAACCTTAGTGTTAGAAGTTACATCATTATGTAGTTTGGTTAGATTTTGTTTTGTATCAGAGGTCTTCGAGACAAGCTTTTGAATGCACAGACACCGTCATAGTCTTTTTTTTAAACTTTGCCCCACACTAGGATTTTTTCCTGTATCGTGGGTGCGTTTACAAACATTTAAATTTACATACACAAACACCCAGACCCGAAACAACTACCTGTAGGCCATACAAATATTTGTTCCGTGCGGGAATCAAACCCGCGACACGCAGCGCAGCAGTCAATCGTTCAGCAACCGTGCCGTCAATATACTGTTCTCACAGTATTCAATAGTGCTGAAACTGATCGGTTATTGAAGCCAAAATCGAGAATATAATCGATGAACGGCTAAACGAGCGTATCTCCACTTTGTCTACAGACAATATCACACTTAACTGACCCAATTCGTAAAGGTTGCATCTTGTCCTAATTCCGTTGTGGGCTAAAATGTGATTTCAGTGGGCAAGCATTTCTCAGCTGAATATCAAAATACCTCTTTGAAAAGAATTTATGAAGTGTTGCCAGAGTGAATTGTTAAATATCTGTTATTATTAATAGTGATTCCGTTAGCTTGTTATTGTAACTAAAAATAGATAAGCGCTTGTTATGAAAATGTTTAGTTTATTAGTAATTACTTTCGATGAACAACTTCTTACACACAACTGTGGTTGTTTGTGCATGTGAATTTAAATGTTTGTAAACGCACCTATGATACAGGAGACATTCCTAGTGTGAGGCAAAGTTAAAACAACTGTTAGTTTAAAATCCGAATATATGTTTTATGTATCGGCTTAATAAACAAGGAGATTCAATAGAACTCAACACTGAGTAATGTAAAACTTACAAAAAGCTTTAGTGTTCTTGGGACATTCTAGAAAAAGACAAACACCGAACCGTTTCATTATTTTTAAAAGACTATAGGCCAACTTGTTACATTATAGGATGACTTAATTCGTTTCAATTCAAGATTGTAGTTTATCACAAAATTTCTAGCAATAGTTTCTAAGATAATTGTTAGCTTGGAAACGGAAACATGAAGCGGTAAACAGGATCTGGTTCCATGAGGCTGTTAACCAGCTCAGCTAAAGGAATATCATAATTTTTTAATAAATGTAGATCTAATCATAGGCATCTGATTTGATGCTTCTATTCTCTTCGATGATTTTTGCTGAAAACCAACTAGGTATACCAAAAATATCTATGAACTATGAAAATAAGAGACACAAGACATTACTTAAAACATTGTTTTCCCAGTTTACATTGTCATCCTAAGAAAAATGTAACTCTATTAGTTCTGAATTACGGTGACGTTTGAGTAAACTTTAAGTTTTTCTTATTTACTAGGTCTCGCCTAACCGCCACAACATGCGGTCTTGGAGCCGCATGCAACAGCCACCTGTCTATCAGTCTACCTTTTAGTTTTTTACCTATCATGAATTTTATTTAAGGTTATCTACGAAATTGCCACCCGTGCCACTGACAAACATATACAGGCCTATGTCTGTTTGTCAGTGAAACTCCATAGGCTAGCTGTCATGGAAAGTTTTACTCATATCAGTATGATACAGTCGAAGCAATATAAATAGCAGTGTTATTAGTTTAGTATGATGGAAGTAGGTGGTCGTTTATGGCTTGGTAGGGTTTGAGTTTTAGTTTAGTGATTAAATGAAAGGAATATACATTCGTAATGATTTTAGAATAGCTGCTCTCCAGTCTGTATATTTGGTACTAGAAATTACTTATACATAAAGAGTCTTATAATTAGAGACTTATAATTTAAGCCTGTGATGGATATCACAGGCTTAAATTACATTTTAATATAAGATTCTGTTTTGCTCCAAATTGTGCTAGGCTTTAAGGCAATGTTATTGTTACCTTTCAATATTCTTATAGAAACTGTTTCGACCTCTTTTCTATTTAAAACATAACTCAAGAGTTCTAAGCCAATAAATCGAAATGATGCCACGATTTGAACTTTCTAACCTGAATTACAAAACCTTTGTATACACATTCCAGAATAATTAATTTACAGCTGAAAACAACATTTAAACAATAATTGATCATTTTTATCCGACATTTGAACTTTAAGCCACATTAACCTATAAAACGTAACTAAGATTTCTGTCAAAACTGTGCACACAATAATGCTATAGAATTTGGTGTATCACACAACTTTATTCGACCAAAAATACCCTTAAAATATACCAAAATCTTTTGGGCATATTTCTGTATATAAAAGCATATATTTTCGGTCGTCGTTCGTACACTTTTCGCTACGTATCCTACCGCCATCTTTAGCCGAATCTTAGAAACGTTTTTCGGAGAGCCGTGAAGTTAGCTCCGTTATAATAAAGATTAGGAGTATTACAGGTATAGAGATATATAGAAATATAGGCTTTAACTGGAATACGGGATCCGAAAGAAATGTTTCACTGAATGAACATTTTAGTTTCAATTGCTTTGCATTTTATGTTGTTTTTTGTTTCTGTTATAATCTGTTTATTAGTCATTTTCTGATAGAAAACACTTTGTATATGAATACTACAATACATCATTTTTTATCTAATCACTTAGTGTTCACATATATGACCTCCATTGTATGATTGCAGCTCATATTCATGAATAAAATATCATTAAATAGTCATCAAAATCGTAATATATAAAAACTAAGCGGCAGCAATGAAGTTACTTTAGTAAATTAAATAAAGGAGGAATGGTGTTTATAATTAAATTAATTGGATGTGAAATGGCTGAATAATTACTACGGCGTTGGTGGAATCCACACGCAGTCCCTAGGACAACATTACGTAGCGACGCAGACAATATTGTAAATACAAATACACTTGATCTAGTCTTGTCTCGATACATCTAAGTTATTGGCTTATGGTGATAAAGCTACCTACGCGGTATTTCTCGCGAAAATGGCAAACGAAGCCTTACAATCTATCACTCACCAGAGTTACGGGCATGGGCGCGGCGCGACTCAGCACCCACCGCACTCCTTTAACTAAATGAATCCACGACTATTTACTGCTTCGATTCTCGCCATTTTCCCAATAAAACCACCGAACATTTAGCTAAAGACTCAACGAAGATGGTCGCCCTCGCCGCCGTCGTTGTTGCTAGGTGCAGATCAATTGCCAACCCTTGTAGGTTACATGAATGAAACCTACACATTTTCGGTGCGTCATAGCTATCATATCGCTCGCACCCGACGCGGACCTTCAGATACGCCACGATTGTACTAAAATTACAGAATATTTTGTAAACGTCTTCAAAATTCAGTCGATTGAACGTGAACGTCTCGTTTTGGATTTGGCACGTAAGAGGGGCGGAGGGTTAGTGTAGAGCCTGACGTGTCAGTGTCGTGTGTCGAGCGAGTGGTAGACGGCGCTGACGGAAGGTCGGGGAAGCCGGGCCGGCAGGGCGCGAGCCCGGGCTCCGCTGACGTCAGCGACGGCTCGGCGCCGCGGACGGAGCGGCGGTGCTCACCACCGGCCTGCCAATTATTATTTTATGTACACGAACGGCGCGAAACAAAAGGCGGCGACGGCGACGGCGGGGCGCGGGCGGAGAGTGCTCGCCGCAGGAGCGACTCCAGGCGCCATCTAGCGGGCGCGCGGCGACCACTCGCGCCTACTCCTTTCGGTCTGCGGACGATCGAATTGAGACGGAACCTTTGCGCTGACCGACCCTCACTGGCCAACCGGACTCCGGTAACACTGTCACTGGTCGGGAGTAGCGCGGAGCGCGGTTGGGGGTAGTGGTTACGCTGCGGGTCTGGGGGTCACGTTTCGTAAAATGCGTTCACTGATGCGTACCGTCGTCAGAGCGTGGCTGCGTGTGATGGTGGCGGTCGGGTGGGCCATGCTGTCAGGCGGCGCGGGATAGGCGCGGGCCGGGCATGGCGGGCTCCTGCTCGACACTGCGGTGCGGGCGTCCGCGGCGCGCGCTGCACGCCACTGACCCGCGCACCGCCCGCGCCCGCCACGCCGCCGCCGCTGCGCGCGCACGCCCGCACCACCGGCGGCCGCACCGCGCCGACCGAGCCTTCGGCCTCCGGCCTGCACCGCGTGCACCGGCACCACACCGCACACGGCCCACGCAACACAACACACGCTACCTATTGATTGTAAACTAGGGTTCTGCACCTTACGAAAGGTCGTCAGTTCGTGTCTGTGCACTCGCTTTTAAAGTCAGCTTGATAAGTGTAAATAAACTAAAAATTCATTCTGATTGACGTAACGACGTGGCGCTTCATTATTTGTGTTACTGACCTGAACTTGGTCATTTCAGTAGTCCTATAGTTATCCATTTCAAGTAACATTGACCCTAATAAAGGTGTAACTGAGTGGTTATAGGTACATAGCTAGCGATACACATAATCAGTAGATATATATCGCTAGGTGTTGGTGTCGGAATCCCGTTAGCTTGCAGCGAGACACGTCGTCGCCGCATCGTCAAAATTTTACGACTTTGCTCGAGTGTGCTAACCCAAACAGATTCTATCTGGCACAATGCGATGCAGGATTTCCTTCCTGCTAGCTGCTGAGCACCTCATCATCTCATATGCGGCATCTATGGAGGATCTTGTTTCGGTTATTCTGTGAAAGGTGTGTAGCTATAGAAACAGGTCACTTATAAACATAACAACATCAGGTAGCCTGTATTGTGTACTAACATAACATCACGGTTGTAATTCTCGCAAGGCTAGGCAGTGGTGTACTTAATTATATTACATCCACATTAGGCCAGATTTTGATAGGATCATGTAATAGGGGTAACCCATTGCTATAAACTGGGCAAGTTTCCAGACTACCTGGCTGCTACTTAGAAATTTCCTGATGGGAAACTCGACCCGGGACCAAACCCAGACCTCAAGCTCTGCAGTCGCGACTCGACTCGACCAACGAGGCGGATTGTGTACTTTGTACTTACTAGCTGGCGCCCACGGCATCACTCGCGTGATATAAAAAAAAGTATCATATGTGTTATTCCAGACTATAATCTACTTCTGTGCCAAATTTCATCAAGATCCGTTCAGCCGTTTTGACGTGAAAGAGTAACAAACATCCATACATCCATCCATCCATCTATCCATCCTCACAAACATTCGCATTTATAATATTAGTAGGATTTTAAGGCAATAAGGTAGTTTTATAATGACAATATGAGTAGTATTCAACAAACCGAAGTGACTTTTAAACAGTTCCTAGAAGTAAGCCAATTACAGCTGACACAAGCGCACCTTTTGGCACAATTCTTTTAAATCGGCTTCCCGGCTCTATCTGTATATTCTGCTTATCCTGTTATTTTAAGCGTCGCACGCTTATAGCATCGCCTCGAAAATATTAGTTAAATTTTCCTTTACGTTGTTTATGTTTAGGTATGAATATGCATATATACCATAATATATGGGGAACTTTTATAAAGATGTCGAATATAGTAGCACTCTTTTTTCTGTTATTTTACCAACCGTGTTTTGTCTCTGCATCACTCTAAGATGGACTGGGAAAATGCCCTTTTTACGCATGGAAATGCTACAAATACCCCCCCCCCCCCTGGACGGAGCGGACAGACTTTTACTGACTAAAACTCACCCCTTCTTCCTTCTTTTGCCTTTTATGTTCCGTGGCCACGGTATCTCTTTCGAATAACCCGCAAAATAGGATACCTTGGTTTTTAACTTTATTTAGACTTTGATGCCACTGTCTTTCTGGAAAGATTGTCAAAGATCTTCAAATGACAATCGAGACCAACAGCTTATAATGCTTTCCGAGGCACTGCTGTTCTCGGCTCTGTAACACCCTCGGCAAGCAACTCGGGCGTTAAATCAGCTTCGCCCGAAATGACAAAGTTTCTTCACTTGAATTAAAAGGCACTTTATTGCTTTCATGGTACTGACATTAGCTATAGAAAAGATTATGTCAATCTTGAAACTCGTAAAATTACGAAAATCCTTGAAGATTGCTGTAGAAATGCAATAAGCGTTTACTAACGATACTCATTATCGGAGGTCACGACATACATATTATATATTTGTAAAAAGGAATAATTAAAAACCTTCTTTCTACGAACCAAAGAATTAAAATAAGAATCCATTAAATTATGCAAAAAAACTGAGCTTATCAGAAAAGTGTCCTAGAAAATCTGACTTAGTCACTGTGATTCAAAATTAAATGCGACTTTTCTTAGAATCTGAAGGTATAACGGGTTTCTAGCAAAGCCATTATACCTGATAAGGTTTGTTAGGACAAACCTGTATCGTTACCTAGGGGTAACGATACTAAGTAGAAAACAAATTTAAGTTATAAATAAGTTGACGCCTGTTATAGTATACTCACATTTTGCTAGTAATCTTTAGGTACGCATACTACACAAATGTCCTATACTATAACCTAGGCTATAACCCACCCATGTTCCTTCTTTTGCCCTTTATGTTCTGGGGCCGCGGTATCTCTTTCAAACAACCCGTAAGCTCGGCAGGAAGCCATTATACAGAATTTTCATGTAGTCGATGGGCTATTTCATCGGATATACATCTAAGAACTCCCATTTTAATTATGGTACACCAACTGCGCCCCGCGGTTTCACTCGCGTGGTGATAGAATATACAATATACCTTTATGAATTGTAGCCTATGAGTTATTCTGATGTATAAGCTATACTATTGTAAAGTTTCATTAAAATCCATTCAGTAGTTTTTGCGTGAATGAGTATCAAACATCCATACAAAATTTCGCGTTTATAATAACTATGATAGTAGGATTTTCAAAATCACACGTAACAGTTAATCTGTCTAGCAATCATGCAGTTTAATTCATACTTGAAAATAACCAGCTTGCATGTCAATATTTGCAAAATGTGGCGACTATGTTTTAGTAGTTGTCTGCAGTTCATCATGTTTGAGCTCAAAGTTAGGTGACATTGTTTGCCGTTGAGTGAGCTTCCGTTTCCTGTTTAGTGCAATCTAATCTCCGAAGCACGTGGCTTCGAAAGCTGACTCGATTTAACGACGGGTGCCAAGCTATAAATCTTTGTAAGCTTGTATATGCAAAGTTAGGGCTGCGTATTACATTGATATAATGTAATAACATCCATCCAATTTGACGACAGGGTTGGCGCAGTGGCTGAGCGATTGACTTCTGCGCTGCGTGTCGCGGGTTCGATCCCCGCACGAAACAAATATTTGTATGATCTGCAGGTAGTTGTTTCGGGTCTGGCTGTTTGTGTATGTGAGTTTAAATGTTTGTAATCGCGCCCACGATACAGGAGAAAATCCTAGTGTGGTGCAACATTTTTTTTTTAAATACTCAATGGACTCTTTTAAATCTAGATGGGGTCGCAGCAGACCGAGGAGGGAGGAGATGGCAGGACGCATTGGATGGTATTCTCTTTAATTGGCGGGAAGAAGCACAGCAACGCGGAAAGTGGAAGGAATTGTTTGCCCCTGAGTGGATCCGATAAGGATAATTTAAAACAAAGAAGACTTCCTATGTCTTCTTTAATTTCATCTAAAATGATTTAGCTGCCTCAAATCAAATAATTGATTGCATACATACCAAAAATAAAGCTGAAAACGAACACTGATTGTTATTTTAAAATTAGAATACCGACACATGTATTGCAGCAATTTGCAAATGATTAAATATCAGGCTGCTAATTCAGCTACTTGGATTTCACCTAAACTTTACTTTTAGGGCAACTAACAGACAAGTTTCAAATCCGTTTTGCCCTGAAATTTCAAAGTCTGGCTTCTCAATTCAGCGGGAAATATACATAGACTATTATATTTTACGGAAATGTGAACATTAATTTATAACATGATAGTATAAAATAGGTCCTTTATTCAATGCCATTGCAGCTATATAATGAATAAAAATATATATCGCTGCATATCGCATAATGTATGTTTCTATATGAGACGGGTGCCCATTTTGAAGTAACATGTAAGTAACATATTTTTGCTCGAAAGGATACGCATGAGAAACGTTATAAATTATGCTCACCGTATGTTCTCAGGTTTCATTTGAAACATGGTTTAAATTACATACCTACTTCCAAATTATGGTGTAGCGAATCAAAATATTCTATGAAATTTGGAGGAGATTTGTAAAATAAAGACGAGCCGAGCGAGTTTGCAAATGACTATTTTAGGAAATCCAAATAAAAAAGAAATCTTCTACCAACTGTTGGGGAATTTGAGGGACTTTTCAAGGAAACTCCAAAAGTGCTGATGACTAGTCAAGTATTTAATGCCTCGAAAAAACCAAGAGATGAAGTGAAGTGACAAATGTACATCGGTTGAACCATAGGTAGCCATAACATGTATAATACTAGTAATCAGTGCATCCGGTAAGACTGAAAAACGACACCGAGTCGACGATGATTTACATACATAATATAAGATATTGTATGATCTAAACCTTGGTTAGAAATTACATCGAAAACGGCTTTTCAATTTCAGTACAACGGGTAAACAAACAAGACAATTTCAGCCAAACCCACTACCTACCTACCAGCGTACCTACATCTCTTCAAATGTCAACAAAACAGGACGGGAACATCACCGTCGCACCTCGCGTCGCAGCATTGAATATTGTATGACTAAGAAGGCGTTTCGCAAACTGCGCTCACTAACCCCAACTGCTCACTCCGTCTTGGAAATTACCTCATTGGCCTAGTATCCGCAAGGAAACAAATCGTGAACACCTGGATTCGATCCCCAGGTAGAGCGTTATTGGTTTATTTTTTTTCTCATATCCTTAGTTTATTCTATACAAGGTAAACTGTGTTGTTGAAGTTTTTTTTTTCTTTTTAAAAAACGTTGCCTCACACAAGGAATTTCTCCTGTATCGTGGGCGCGATTACAAACATTTAAACTCACATACACCAACAGACAGACCCGGAACATCTATCTGTAGGCCATAAAAATATTTGTTCCGTGCGGGGATCAAACCCGCAACACGCAACGCAGCAGTCAACCACTCAGCCTCTGCGCCAACCGTGTCGTCAAAAGTTAGAAAGACAGTCAGGCAGTTGCTTCATAAAATAAAATACTGGTATTCAACTGCCTTAATTTAACACTTAAGGACTCGCTAATGGGTCTAACGGACCCAGTTGTTCAATTTATTTGTAATAACTTTTAAGTTTTGACGTTTGCGATATTGCCGCTCTTAGTACCTTTCAAAGACAGTGTAGCGCGGCAAATGGCGGTCGTATTTGTCAGTTAGCGTGGTGCGTGTGAGTGCTACAGACGTATAAGGTGCGTATGGGTCCGCTGGACCCGGTAGCGACTAAATACGTAAGTGTTTTTTATCATCATAGTATTCTTATTTATAAACTTGTTTTTTGTTTATTTCACAGAAAATGGTTTCCAATAGGCCCTTGAGACTTGACGAAATAGAAGACTCTGTTAATGAGTACTTTTGCTGCCCATAACACAGCGTATGAGTCCAAAATACATTGTATAATTTGGACTGGGCAGCGAAAGGGTGATGAAATAGAAAATGAAGACTGTTCTGAGACTGAAGACTACTTAGAAATAATTGAGCATGAATCAGAATCCGGACAAAAAGGCGACGAAGGTGAAGTAAATATACAATCTGAGCGTAAAACAACCTCACAACCAAGTCAAGTCATCCGTCGACCAGCAGGATCTTCGTCATATGGATTTAGATTGTGTTCCATAAAAAAGATCAAAATTTTTGCATTAAATGCAATATAGCCATTCGTGGAACACGTGAAATACATTTGTTCCAATTGTGTTAATAATATCAGAAGAAAAAAGAGACTGTTGATTTTGAATTATTATTTTATCCCAAAAAAAGCTATTTGATTTCATTGATTTTCAAAGATATTTTTTTCGTGTGTTTTTTAGTATTGATCTCTTATTGGTAATTATTCTAAGTAGGTATAACATAGTAGTATAAGAAAATATAGTAAGGAATTGATAAAACTACTAATTACAGAAGTTTTCAGAATTAAACTTAATCTTGTCGTAAAAACATGCCAAAAACCGGTAATTTTTGTAAGAGCTTGTTGATTAAAAAAAAGCAATAAATATTACTATTTGATTCATTATTGTCTTTGTTTATTATCATATCATCCCTTGTAATAAAGTAGTTTTCACTTTTATTTAGTATTTTTGGAAAAAAAAATAGAATATTGTACTGGGTCCAGCGTACCCGGTAGCGAGTATGGGTGTTACAAAATAAGACGCGAGTCCTTAAGTGTTAAAAGTAGAACAGTTACAGTCTAGTTGTGTAACCGTCGGATGTCGAGTCATACATAAGTCTTTAGTTCGAACCCCTTCTCGCTTCGGTGAAGGAAAGTATCATGAGCAAACCAGCATGTTTAAGAGATATTTCTCGACGGCATGTTTAGCCAAGTCGGCGGCATAAAAAACTTTTCTGTAAAAAATAAAACCGCCTTCCAAAAACAAAAAGTGTAAAATAAGTTTAATTCCGGAAGTCGGTGGCAAAAAAGTGAACGAAACCAAAAAAAAAATACCTATGCAATATAAATAAATTTGATTGTTAAGGGACCGCCTGGACAGTCCCATATCTTACTAATATTATAAAAGCGAAAGTGAGTTTGTTTGTTACGTCTTCGCGCCTAAATAGCTCAACCGATTTTAATGAATTTTGGCACAGATATAGTTGAGACCCTGGAGACGGATATAGACGGATAATTGAGAAATGAGGGAGAAAGAGGGAAGAAAAGGAAAACTTAGCTTTGCTATTACAATAAATAAGGCGCAAGGGCAAAAACTACAGTTGGCAAATCAGAAAATGGGAACTGTGTTACCCCGAATTTAACACGAGCGAAGCCGCGGGAAAAAGCTAGTAAATAAATTAAATAAGATTTAAGGGGTAGTTATTTGACGATTCGTCCATCCCAAAAAAAACTAGGCGAACGAGTAAGTCATAGTTATTATTTATTTAAACTTCATGTACAATAGTGGTATATAGCCGGACTTAATGCCATAAGGCATTCTCTATCAGTCAACCTTTGGATAAAATACGACAACATTGTGATAGGGTACAAAAGTTATGTATGATATATTAATAATAAGTATATTTATAAAAGTGAAAGTGAGTTTGTTTCTTTGTTTGTTACCTCTTCACGCCTTAATGGCTAAACCGATTTTGATGAATTTTAGTACAGAGATAGTTGGGAACCAGGAGACGGACATAGGCTATTTTTATTAAAAAAAAGTGGGATATGAGGGAGAACGAGGGAAGAAAAGGGAAAACTTAGCGTTGCTATTACAAATCAATAAGGCGCAATGGCAAAAAATGCAGGTAGCAGGTACTGTGTTATACCAAATTTAACGCGAGCGAAGCCGCGAGCAAAAGCTAGTATTTATATAAAAGTATTTGCCTTGATCAAAAGCAGTATTAAAGTTGCATAGTAAAAGACAATATTTGCAAACTCCCGGGTCAGAAGCTGGCAATTTACATGCTATTAGGAGGAAGCCATATAAGTAGAGGTGGCTGCATTGCCTTGTATACATATACCTACGTACTCACCGTTTTGCATGTCTGGTTTATTGTGTACTAGCTTTTGCCCGCGGCTTCGCCCGCGTTAAATTCGGTATAACACCTGTAGTTTTTGCCCTAGCGCTTTATTTATTGTAGTAGCAACGCTAAGTTTTCCCTTTTCTTCCCTCTTTCTGCCTCATATCCCACTCTTTTTTAATAAAAAATAGCCTGTGTCCGTCTCCTGGTTCCCAACTATCTCTGTACCCAAATTCATGAAAATCGGTTTAGCCATTAAAGCGTGAAGAGGTAACAAACAAACAAACTCACTTTCGCTTTTATAATATTACTAGCTTTTGCCCGCGGTTTCGCTCGCGTTAAATTCGGTAGCGCCTTATTGATTTGTAATAGCAACGCTAAGTTTTCCCGTTTCTTCACTCTTTCTCCCTCATATCCCACTCTTTTTAAAAAAATAATAGCCTATGTCCGTCTCCTGGTTCCCAACTATCTCTGTACCAAAATTCATCAAAATCGGTTTAGCCATTAAAGCGTGAAGAGGTAACAAACAAACAAACAAACTCACTTTCGCTTTTATAATATTAGTAAGGAAGTAAGGATTAAGTAAGGATTTGTTACTAAAGAAGTGGGTTACACACGGCGTTTGAAAGAGGGATACCGTTGCACAAACTTTATACTATAGATGTGCTCGTAGTAGGTACATTCAGCAAAAGAGGTAACTAAACAGGCAAGTCAGATAAACGGTCACATCTTTTGACTACGTAGATTTAGAGGTTTCATTTTTTCAGAACACAAAGGGACAACGGAGTCGATGGTATTCATTTCAACGCGATACCTCCACGCTTTTTTAAGTTAAAGGGTTTTAACACAGACAGACAGACAGCAATGTGATTCAATAAGGGTTCCGTTTTTCCTTTTTGATATACGGAACCCTAAAAATCAACTATAACTGACAAACCTGGTTACCTATCTCATTTATGGATCGTACAAGATTCTACATAACCAGAGTTGAAATATTTAATTCGTATGTTCTTAAAGAAAATCTGCTTTTTCAAAAGTGATAAATTTAGATAAAAACCTACGTACCAAATATAATATGTATATTAAAAAACTTCATGGTGTTACTTACATAAATCAGCGACACATCTCTTCAGATCGTCAATGACTATAATGTTTTAATTTAAAAAGGTCTGCTTCATGTGTCACATGACGCAAAACTTTTTTAAAAACGTAACATTATTACGTGAGATTACCAAATATTCTCCTACCATACAAATGAATAAGCTGAAAAATACTTTACATCCCCCGAACACAGCTCATTTCAGTGCACCCGCAAGTTTATTGGCCTTCATAACCCAGCTGGCAAAGGACTAAGTAAGTTTTGTCGACCCAGTTATAACTCGTCTCATACGTACAGTTCGTGGAAAGACGACACGTTTTTACGGTGATACAGAGACCGCGGGGACGATCCGAGCGTCGGAAGCCACGTTATGACTCCCGGCCACCTTCGATGCGGTCCTGTGAACGGTGAGCAACGGGTAGCGAAAGAGATGTCAGCAAATCTGAGGGCCCCGATAGGGCCTATACTGGTTTTAAAGAGATACCGCGACCCCGGAACACAAAAGGCAAAAGAAGAAACATGAATAGGTTCTAGGCAGTAACAGTCTGACACTCCCTTCCGCCCAGCGCGGAAAAAAAGGCGAAGCAACTGTGACTAACCATTCGTGTGTTCACTTCTTACTACCGTCGCTCTGCAGGTACCTTCGTCTGAGATACTCGTGGCTATTGGAACCGTAGATTTGTAAAACAGTTTTATTTCAATTTTGCTGTGCAATAAAGTATATTCTATTCTATTCTTTACATAAGGGTGCGCCCAGATAAGCGGGTGTATGCAGTATGGTGGAGAGAGAGCGCGTCCTTATAATAGTGTCCCAATCGAACAGCGTCGCGGGCTGTTCATTGCTATCTAGGTAGACGTGTTAATCACACTCGCTTGCGACAGGATGCTGTGGCTGCCCACTTTTGTCACTGCTCGACACTAGTTCTGGATTAGAATTATTCGTCGTCGCGTCTTCTTGGTAATTTCTTACAAGTTTAAAGCATTTGTTAAAACGTTGACCGCTTCTACTACTATTCTTTTTTAGTATTTTAGTTATTTCATATATCGTGTACCTAGTGGCCAAGTGGTTAGGGTACCACTGAATCACAACTAAGCATAGGCGGTAGTAACGCTGTAATGGAATCTGGAATCTTTAAAATTTCAAAAGTGACAGCAAAGCGAGCAGTAGTCATACTACATTTTTAGTCTAGCCCTACGTTTTCGAACGGGATAAAGAAATCACGCATTTTAGTGGTTATTTTGATGCTGCATCGTGTTTAAGTGAGTATGCGACGTTAAGGGTGAATTTCACAAAGTTGAAATGAAGTTGATGGCGTCATTGTGTGACGACACGTGATCGACACAATGTCAACTGTATGCATCAGATGACAAAGTCAATATTATACTTCAATGATCTACGTTTGTATGTACTGATCCTGTTCAGACTCACTGGCTAAATTCACCCTTTTTTTGGGGTGGGAAATCATCAAATAACTTCCCCCGTTCTGGGCGGAGCGGGGGGGGGGGGGGGGGTCAGACTTGTACTGAGTAAAACCCACCCATGTTTTTTCTATTGCCCTTTACGTTCCGGGGCCGCGGTATCTCTTTCGAAAAACCCGCAACCCCCGCAGGCTAAATTCACCCTTAAACGCAGATTTCATACAATCTGAATTTAGCGATAAAATCGCTAATCACGGATATTGTAGCCTGTCTACTTAGAGCTTATGGACATATAAAACGAATCTATTCCATGTACTTCAGATTGTATCGTGACATAAATAACATAGATGGGTGTAAAATACTGGATTGTATTTCCTAGAAGGCTTTTTTCGTGAGAATTGAGGCAGTCTGTTGCAGGTACTGTAAGAGTCGTTTAAATGACCGATTAATTAATATAATACACTAATTAAAGAAAAGGCGATAGAAACAGAAATATAGTTACTAAGGTGATAATAATGTCTCATGAAAATTCTTTTAGGATATTTACCCTATAAGAGATATATAGACATCGTCTGTAAAACGAGGAGTCAATATGGAATACAAACACTTATTTACTTTGAAAAAAACAAAAAAAAAAAAACAACAGACCAGAAAGGGCTTAAAAAAACTCGCAAAATAAATAATTTTAAAGTGTTACACATAAACCCTTAAGGACACGTCAAAACATAGATGCACGGTTTGTACTGGTCGTTTCCTGTAGACGTGAACCAGCAAAAAACTCCACGTGCTATCGGTAACCCCCACAGGAGCGTTTCCATCTCACGTCGTAGAAATGCCCAGCGGAATACGAACTTACTATAAAATTAATCCCTTTTTTATGCGAACCTCTGTTGTTTCATTGTTGGGTAAGAAAGCAATTCTTTCCCTCATATTATATAAATAATGTTATGAACTACATAGACTGGAAATAATTAATTGAATTTCGTCTACGACTGGGCAGAGAAAATCCATTTTTTTTTTCGAATCGGAAGGGCGTGTCAGTCCCGTACTGAATAAAACTTATTAATGTTCCTTCTTCTTCCCTTAATGTTCCGGGGCCGCGGTATCTCTTTCGAACAACCCGCAACCCCTGCAGGCAGTGACCCTGGCAGGCCTCTCTGTTTTGCTGACATCTCTTCGAGGCGCACGTGGAACACTAACGCGCCGTCGCGTGGACGGATCTACGGTGACTGGGAGTCTTCTCTCGGCGCCCAATATATTGCCCTAAAACCCTCGTGAATCATCACCAACAATGCATCATAATTTTAAAGGATGACATCATTTGCACTGTGTTCCTCAAACTGTAGTCGTACCTAGAAATGTTAATCAACAGAGTGCTACGAAGAATTGATTTTTCACAATAAAAATACTGATTTTCAGAATCTAGTGATTAGTGTTTGTTTTTGTTGACCTTTAGCGTTCTGATTCATACTGAAAACAAAGGTTTGTTTAATGATCAATGATACAGGATGTTAGGGAACACCGGCGTACAAACGATTACCTTATCTATACATCATTTTGCATCATTTACTCATTAAAAGTTTCGATGGGGGGCATCGAAACTTTAATCGTAATGTCGGTACGGTACGGTCGGTGCAGTGGCAAAGCTATTGGCTGCTACACTGCGTTTCGCGGGTTCGATACCCACACGAAAAAACTATTTATGTGATCGCCAGGTATTTGTTGCAGGTCCGGTTGTTTGTGTATGTGATTTTAAATGTTCGAAATGCTCACTACAGGAGCAATAATTCCGTTTGCGCGGGTAGTTTGGGCGGTTAAAAAAGGGTTTGGGTTACTCAAAATGAAAAACTCGTCATCCTTTTTTGTTTTCCGTCCGTCTGTCTGTCAAGACCCTTTATTTCGGGAATGCGTGGAAGTATCGAATTTCAAATTAAACCCATATACTCAAATCTATGATCCCTTGGTGCTGTAAAAAAGTAAACCTTCTATGGCAGTCAACAGATATGGCCGTGTATGTCGCAAGACCGACTCGCACTTGACGGGGATATGGCCGTTTATGTCGCAAGTTTGTACAAGACCGACTCGCACTTGGCGGGGATATGGCCGTTTATGTCGCAAGTTTGTACAAGACCGACTCGCACTTGGCGGGAATTTTTTTTACCTCGGTGTTCCTTCTATCCTGTATATTTTTAATGAGAAGTAAGGTTAACAAACATAAGTTGTCACTTTCCAGTTGCAAACCCACAAACTGAGGAGAAAACGACCTTAAATAATATAATAATAAATATAAAACTGTTTTACGTCCGTACATCAGGTCTAAGGTCCAGTTGAAAACCAGTGTCGGGCACTGGCTGCTCGGCAGTTTGCTGAACTGAGCCTATTTGGCGCAGCCGGGAGACACACAATTACGTATTTGTATCGTTTAGTTTTAAGTCTTTATCTCATTTTGTGTGCACTTGTGGCATGGGCCAAATAAATGTTTTTTCTTTCTTTTCTTTCTTTCTAAATACTAATACAACCTCTTCATAATGTGAATTGAACTAATAAAAAATCCGAACCACCCTGTAAACGGCAACCATTGCAACAACGTACCTACTCCAGTGCAGCGGAAAATTGCATCGGGAATTTACGAATAAAACCCGAACTTGCAAAGGTACTTGACCAGCCTGTTTAAAGGAAAGCGGGTCACAATCATACCCCGTTTGACGCGAGTCGGTCGCAAACGTACCCCATCAGACGCAAGACTTGCTTGCACGATTAAAACGGGTCCCAGTTTACATTACACGGAGCTTCAAAGATTTTTTTTAATAATTATTTTTTTAATAACAAAGTATGAAAAAAATATCACAACTATCTAGTTTATACAAAAAAAAAACTAAAAAAACGTGGTTATATGAGTAGATTTTTTTATTATGCTGGAAACCTTACTTCATAGTCTTGATATAAATGTGTTGTTATAATTTGGCTGTATTTCGTTATAACCAGCAATCATAGCATGACAGCAGAATAATTTGAAGATGAGAATAACGTGACTTAGGTGACCATGCATTTTCACTAAACAAACCGGGAAGTAGGTTGAATTCAACTTCTAGGTTTTTTACATAGTTACAGGTGAACCTAATCAAAGTGTTAAAAATCGACTTAATCAAATCATTACCTATAGCTAAGCCCGTGCTGAATAAGTACTAACTGCGGCTATTTGAAAGAGATACCGCGGCCCCGGAACACCAAGAGCAAACGAAGGAACATGGATGGGTTTTAGTCAGTATAAGTCTGACACTCCCCTCCACTCAACCCAGAGCGGATGAAGTCATTTGATGATTTCCCATGAGAAAAAGGAATATTGGGAACAAACTTTTACCAAGAATTCAATAGGAACATGATTTTAAACCACTAAACATTCGAATAAAATAATAAATTCTGCCATAATATCTCTTCGGCGTGTATTTTTGGAGATCGATGAATTAGAAAATTGAATTTATCTGGCCTAGTGCTGTAAGTAGTAGTAAGTCATTTGTGAGTTAAAATAGGTACAACACTTCCCTCTTATCTCACACCAACTAGTACCTGATCACAAAAGCAACCACAACACAACAACCTATTCTGACATTTCAAAACCCATCAACAACATTCTCCACAATTCATTCCATCAGCGCTCCACGCTACCGTTATTACACTGCATACATAACCTGCAATGTATTCAAAACTGGAGAACGAAAACCAAATCTACGTATAAATATTTTTGAGCCGCGTCCGCGTTTCAGAGATCTGTGTCCAGCGAATATTGCACTTTGCAACGAACTCTTTGTTCATGTAGGCTGTATTGGACTGCTTTTTAGGGTCCCGTACGCGATGTTGCTTTGTTCTTGTAGTTTGTACGATGCGCAATCTTGGAGGAAACGTTTTGTTTGTTGTTTTTTTTGTTAGATGCCTTAATATCTGGGTTGCTTAAAAGATTGTTTAGGGGCAATGCCCTTTTAATAAAGAATTAGGGGACTGTCTTTTAAAGAGTTATTACGGTTGAGAAAAAAGGAGCTACAGCTAACTGACAATTAAATAGTTTACAAACGAAGTAGATAACTTATTTGTAATTGTATTATGAATCACGAGTTTTTCAACTTAATGAAGTTTTTCGGAGAAGCACTGAATAGTGTTTTGTCTTTGGCCCACGTTCTTTCTTTGCCGATTGTGTTTCGAACAACCCGCAACCCCGGCAGGACATTCTAAACCCAAACAGTCATCATAAAAGTATATCCAACTTAGTTCCAGTGCATTCTATTGTAATTCCAACTGCCATAGCCAGATGATTTAATAATAAGCCGTAGTGAACTATGCGATAATGTAGGCACAGTTCAACGTGGCGCTTGGCAAACAATTGAGAATTTGTAATTCAGAAGTGAGCAGGCGCCGGTTTAAATCATTAATATTAATAGTAGAGTATGTTTACTGTATTCTAGAACTGGAATGTAAGTGGAACTGGTGAACTGTGTTTCGTCTGAATGAATAGAGGAATTGAAAAAATAGAAATTTACGTTACAAATGTTGTTGAGGTGTCGGATACTGAAAATGCCTTCCAGAGTCGATGTCTATGATTTCTTTCACCGATAACTGTAATGTCCAAGATAAACTTAACAGGTTCACTGTGCAGAGTGGGAATGGTCTATAAGTCCAGTTACGTTTTTGTTAAAACTTGGTATTTTTCTGGTTAAATTGTATACATAAGTGTTTTAAAATATTTACTTTTTTTAAAACGAATGTGTCCTGCCAAGTACGCATTAATTTAGAGACTTTCTACTGACGTCTATAGTGTCAGATGGCTTAGAAATTGTACCGGCGAAAAGACCACATACGATCTGTGGACTGGTACTCTTCAGACCGTATGTGGTCTGTTGACAGTGAACCTGTTAATAAGTATATTATTCATCATCTTCCTGCCCCTGTCCCATTCTATTTGGGGCCGGAGCCATACGTTTCCTTCTTCCATTCTCCCCTGTCAGATGACACAACTTTCATTTACTCTTTTCTTCTTCATATCATTCCTTACACAATCCATCCATCTTTTCTTTGGCCTTCCTCTCCCTTTACGTCCATCGACATTCATATCTATTACTCTTTTAGTGACATGCATTTCGTCCCTCCTCATTACATGTTTATATACCAAGACAAACGACTCAATTTGATTTTTTCTGTAAAGATGCGCCCATCTTTGTTACTTCCTTGAATATACTGATAAATTAGAAAGTAAATATTAAATTTAGAGTCAATTCAATTCAATTTTTTTTTATTTAATGGCATTTGTGGAAGGAGACACCACAATTTTGCCAATATCACGTAGGTACTATGGTAGACAATCAAACGCTGGAGATTTTATCAGTAATTATTATTGTTGAATAGAACACAGCAAAGAGATTAAATGATTTAAAATATTTTAACAAACAAATAATGAACCATTTTCTGCACAGACATTTCAGACATTTTGTTCTAAGAGAGAAAGAAAAAAAAAAAAAAAAGAGAAGGAATGTTAGCTAACAGTTGTTATAATTTACAACTTTATTTTATTAACTTCAACAAACTTACACAGTTTATATACAAAACGAGAGAACACAAGGGAGAGGAGACATTTAACCGATGTGGGACGAGGGATATGAGGGGGAATAATTTCGTGTAGAGAGAATTTCAATTTAGGACAGCAGAAAAGTAAATGGTCCACGTTTCCATCATCCAAACCGCGAAAAAATTTAGAGTCACATTGGTACAAACGCCTGCACATCAGCTACTACAATCTGTCAGATTTCTTTGATAGATTTTCGACTTTATTTCTAAAGTATTAAGTTCAAGGTTCATTGGGAAAAATTGACAGTTTCGGGTAGTTTGACCTGCTGGCGTACTTGCCCGGATTTGGAGACATGATACTCATGATGACTCGTGCATGATAGAAGAGGCATAAATCTTTAGGCTATCACGATATTAAACGGGTTTAAACCTATGACACTACAATTACGTATTCCTCAATAATTACATAGACTCACACATATTTTCAAACAAACATTTTAACCCATAAACTCACTACAAATTCACGTTAAAAGTTTCGCTCTATCGATGCCAATCCATTACAGGAACATGAGTTAACAATTCCTCCGCGTTCCTACGGGGGTTCAAATAGGGGGTAGTCACGCAATTCTGCTGCGTACAACTATACACTCCATTACGCAAATTGTTCATAATTATTTGTGGGTTAATATACATATGGATGAAGAAAGATATAATTACTGGTGTATTTGTAAACCATACGCCATAACATCACCTGGTGGCCCTTGCAGGCCCCTCTGTTTTGCTGACATTTCTTTGAAGCGTTCGTGGATCGTCGTTACTAGAAAGACGGACAGTGAGCTACTCATTGCTCACCGTCCACAGACCAGCATCTACGGTGGCTTAGGTGTCAGGTCGTCAAAATGATGCTTCGAGTTTTGTAGAACAGAGAACAATTTTTTTTAAGATTGTCTCTGCCACTTATAATCACTTTTGCAATTTCTTTTTCCAATATACAGTGTGCCATATTTTCGTCCAGTTACCAATAGCTGATACTTAATTCCAGGAAGTGAAAGCATACACGAACAAGTCAAATTAGGAAAATAATTTATTTCAGAAGCGTTAAATACACAAAATACAACAGATAATAATTGTAGAGTGGTATCGGAATTACCCAGTTATTAAGCTGCGAAGGTCAGATGACAGTCGCTTCATGTAAAAAATTTTGATATTTCATTAGTTGTCTATTGTTTTTGAACTATTTAAAAAGTACAGAGGCATACACGAATAGCTGTTGTAAGACTTTTTCTTTGTTCGGATCGGATATCATCATATAACTTGATGCCAGACACTCCCCCACTTTTCCTTGAGCGGGGGAGAGTGTCTGGCTTTTACTGGCTAAAACCCATCTATGTTCCTTCTGTTGCTCTATGTGTTCCGGGGCCGCGATATTCTCCCGGTATAACCCGCAACCCCGGCAGGCAGTGGCCTTGGCAAGCCTCTCTGGTTATCGCAGGCGTAGGTGCATTAGTGGTCACAAGAAACTGCTAAATATAACTATTTGTATGAAATACAGGTAGTTGTTTCGGGTCTGTTTTTGTATGTTAGTTTATATGTTTGTTAATGCAACCACGATACAGGAGAAATTACTAGTGTGGGGCAACTTTTTTTTTTTTTTTTTTAAGAAGGATAAGATATATATTATTTAATTTTGAATAAGTAAAAAGGCATGACCTCCATTGTAGATACAAGGCATTTTTTTAGTATACTGTATTTTCCATGCACGTTGCCTTTACCATGTAAATTAACTCGTTGTTAGAAGACAACGAGTTATTTTACCTCTAAACTATCCTAATAATATTATTAATGTGAAAGTTTGTATGGATGTTTGGATGTTTGTTACTCTTCCACGCAAAAACTACTTTATGGATTTTAATGAAACTTTATAATATAGCTTATACATCAGAATAACACAGAGGCTACAATTCGTAAAGATATTTTGTATACTCTATCACCACGCGAGTGAAACCACGGGGCGCAGCTAGTAATAATCCTACTTCGATATCACGCGGGCGAAGCCGCGGGCGCCAGCTAGTTTAATATAAAAAGGTGAACTGTACTAAACTTGTGTGTTTGCTACAATTTAACTCACAAACTTCTCAACCGATTTGAAATATTCATTCTTCGTTAGAAAACTACGCAGGTGAAACCGCGCAAGACAGCTAGTATATCCTTACTAATATTATAAAAGCGAAAGTGAGTTTGTTTGTTACCTCTTCACGCCTTAATGGCTAAACCGATTTTGATAAATTTTGGTACAAAGATAGTTGGGACCCAGGAGACGGACACAGGCTATTTAAAAAAAAAAGATTGAAATATCAGGGAGAAAGAGGGAAGAAAAGGAAAAACTTAGCTTTGCAATTACAATAAATAAGGGAAAAAACTACAAGTAGCAGGTACCTGCAAATCAGGAAAGGGGAACTGTGTTACCCCGAATTAAACGCGAGCGAAGCCACGCGAAGTAGGTTATATAGAATGACGCTCCAGTATTTAGGTACTGAATACTGGGACAAACCGCTGGGCATAGCTAGTATAAAATAAAAACGGTGTATTTATCAGTTGCATGTCACCATAACTTATGATGTCATGTTGTGTTTTATGTTTACGTGTGAGCTGCAGTTTTTTACTATCTTGTCCACACAGCGACACATCAAGCTATACATTTCCAGCACAATATGACCTCGCTTTATATAGGTTTTCAGTACAATGAGAGATCCGCATAAACTAGTTGCGTATAACTTGATTGGTTGTCGTGCGTACTTGTAGTAATGAATGATAGCGCGTTTTTATGGTTTTATTTAAATTGTAAATATCTGTTTTGTTTGCGTTTTCTTGTTGTCAGGGACGTTTACAGGGTGTTATTATCTGTATTAAAATGCTTGTGCTATTTTCAGTACCTGTAGTCCAATAAATATGTCACTCTCACTTTCATTCGTTCGATTCTATAAACACGTTGTATCATTTTAGTCCTGCAGGCGTATGGCTATAGGGTATATCAATTTATATAGGTATATATATTATTTAATTATGTCTTGCTTATTTTATGTACTAAATCAAAAATACTAAAATTAATAATGTATACAGGGTTTTATTTTATCGGGATCGTTTAGCACCGATCCCGATAAAATGTACACTGTATTGTACACTTTTCTTTATGAAAATATAGCTATTTTCATAAAGAAAAGTGTTATAATCCTTCAACGTAAATATTGTATGCCTGTCTTGGTTGCTTCTTGACTCATTTGCGATCAGAAGAAAAAATGTAGCTAAAAAAACGGAAAAAACTGAAGTCAGTGGCAAATAAGTCAACGACTTCCGGAAGTAAAGATATTTTGCACTTTTTAGTTATGTTTTGGAAGTTTATCGGTTTTTATTTTTTACTTAAAGTTTTTTATTTTAGCATTTTTAGTTATGGTATAATGTAATATCACACCATTATTATCGAGTATTCATTTTCCATTGTTACAAAAGATTAGCACATCATCCATATAGATATACAGAAAAAAATATTTATTTTAAAGAAAGCTCATTAAATACCTAAGCAATATAATAGGAAGTATAGGGTATATATACTTCCTATTATATCAAGCATAAAAGAATTTTGCAAATCGGTCTTTGAGTAATCGGTAAATATACATAAAAAAAGATTCCGACGAAATAAGAACCTCCCGGATTCCGGAACAACTACCTGTAGGTCATACAAATATATTTTCCGTGCAAAGATCGAACCCACGACACGCAGTGCAGCAGTCGATCGCTCAACCACTGCGCCAACCGTGTTGTAAATATAAGAAAGAATAAATACTCAATTAAAATCAACACGCAAGTCTACTCTACTATCGGCAAACACAATTTTCCTTCATTCGTCTAGCTGAAGCATAGACACATATGGTGCGTTGTTGACAATGTCGTCCGATACTTTATAATAGATGAGTGCTCGGTAACCCAGTTATGGGCTGCATCAAACTATTATGTGAACACCTGAGTGATATAGGATATATTGAGGGTCTAGCACCAGCGCGCAAACCTTACTTCCTTACTAATATAATAATAAAAAAGCGAAAGTGAGTTTGTTTGTGTTTGTTACCTCTTCACGCTTTAACGGCTACATCGATTTTGATTAATTTTGGTACAGAGATAGTTGAGAACTAGGAGACGATTTTTTTTTTAAAGTGGGATGTGAGGGAGAAAGAGGGAAGAAAAGGGAAAGCTTAGCATTGCTATTACAAATCAATAAGGCGCAAGGGGAACTGTGTTACCCCGAATTTAAGGCGAGCGAAGCCGCGGGCAAAAGCTAGTAAATATATAAATATGTAACGGAGCCACGTCAATTTTAAAACTAAAAATATCGTTGAAAATATAATAATTGTTTCACTCATGATGAGTGATTTTACTCATCATATTGTGATGATAAAGTTTCACCCCAGTACATCTAACTTTGTTTTACCTACATTAAAATTTATTTTTTGATAAAGAGATAAAGATAAAGAGATAAAGATCATTTTATTTGTCAAAACATGTGTAGGTCATAATAATACATGCAAAAATAGATGTTTACTATAGATGGTACATTACTTATCGATTGTATCAACATGTTTTACCACGACTGGTGTACAAATATTAATTATTATATGCAATTAATCTAAATAGTAAATGTCAAAATGAAATATCTAAATAGTAAATGTCATGAAATAATAAAGTCTAAAACAATTTACAAATTAAGTCAGTTAATAAGTCGTATAGAGAATTATTATTATGTGTTACATTTTATATGTCATCCTTCATCTTCAGTTAAATACATTTGTCACTAAGGAAATCTTGTACATGATAGTAACATTTTTTAATCAGAATTTTCTTTATGGTAGTTTTAAAGCTATTGGCGTTCAATTTTTTTATCGAGTTCGGTATGTGGTTATAAATTAGTGGAGCTCTGCATACTACGCTTTTCTGTAATAGTGCTGTTTTAGCAGGCTGGGCACAAAGTCTACTATTGTCACGGCGTTGACTGTGTGAGGGTACGTGAGAAAAATAATCCAGGTTGTTATGAACGAATAGAGCTGTTTCGAGTATATATAGTGATGGTAGTGTAAGGATTTTATGTTCAATAAATAGTGATCTACAGCTTTCTGTGCTTTGAATACCAAACATAGCGCGTATGCATCGTTTTTGTACTTTAAATACCATCTCTTTGTCGGTGGAATTCCCCCAAAAAATAATGCCATACCTGAGGATGGATTCAACAAGCCCGTAGTATGCACACAGTAGTGCATTATGGTGGATGGTTGGAGCAAGTTTATATAATGCGTATGAAAGACTACTGACCTTTTTGCATAGTAATTGGATGTGTTGTTTCCAATTTAACTTACTGTCAATAGTTAAGCCAAGAAAACGAGCCGTAGTAGTTTCTTTTATTGTGTAGTTATTATAAGTCAATTGTATATTTTGAGAATTTTGTAGTCTTTGTCCAAAGTGCATTATATTTGTTTTAGTTAAATTTATCTTCAAGTTATTATTATTGAGCCATGAAATTATAGATGTCAAGGAATTATTAATGTCAGAGTTATAATGGTTAATGTCCTTACATGCAATTGTAACAGTGCTATCGTCAGCAAATAATGTCATAGGTTGATTCGTTGCATTTGGCAAGTCGTTAATGTAAATAATAAATAAAAGTGGACCCATTACGGTGCCTTGAGGGACACCGTATGTCACATAGCGCTTCATAGATGTGTATGTTTCTTCTTTTTTGGTTGTATAATTAACTCTGCTTATTAATGTCATTTGTTGTCGATTTGTTAAATAGGATCGAATTAAGTCTAAAATATTTCCTCTGATACCATAAGCGTCAAGTTTGTTTATAAGTATATTTTTATCTACGTAGTCGAACGCTTGTGTCATATCGCAATAGATAGCGCAAACGGGTGATCTCTTGTCTACATAACATAAGACTTTTTCTATAAATTCATATATTGCGATATTAACAGATTTGTTTTGTCGGAAACCTTTCTGTTCCTTACACAATATTTGTTTATTTTCAAGATAGGAATAGATTTGACTGTATAAATATTTCTCAAAAACTTTTGCGAATATTGGAATTAAAGCAATGCAATTTGCTTATTAATGTTAATTAATATTAAGAATTTACTAGAAGATTATTAAGAACTTTAGTTTGACGGCACGGTTGGCGCAGTGGCTGAGCGATTGACTGCTGCGCTACGTATCGCGGGTTCGATTCTCGCACGGAACAAATATTTGTATAGCCTACAAATAGTTGTTTCGGGTCTGGCTGTTTGTGTGAGTCTAAATGTTTGTAAACGCACCCACGATACAGGAGAAATTCCTAGTGTGAAGCAACCTTTTTAAAAAATAATAATAATATAAAAGCCTGACCTACAATAACGTACTCTACAGAAGGGCTATAATAAAACAAAAACACGTGTAAACAAACCCGTGAAACACGAACGTAAAATAACGCAGACGCAGTTGCAAGCCACTTCCCCGAAATTCACAACTATTTACTA
This sequence comes from Ochropleura plecta, assembly GCA_905475445.1. Taxonomy (NCBI): domain Eukaryota; kingdom Metazoa; phylum Arthropoda; class Insecta; order Lepidoptera; family Noctuidae; genus Ochropleura; species Ochropleura plecta. Next base: position 17,672,534 of record FR997725.1, on the reverse strand, counting down.
TGTATATTGTACGTTGTTACACATCACTCAATTCCGCGAACATCCCTACCAGTTTCCCTACAACCGTCCCAGTTATTCAGCCCGTCAATCGCAAAGTTCAAGTACGGTACGGAAGGGGGTTGCAGTGTCCTGCCGCGGCGCGCTGACCCACTGACCGAGGTCAACGACCGGTGCACTGCAACCGTGCAACGTGTAACGTAGCAGACGTGCTCGCCGCTCGCTACTCGTGTGGGGTTGCCGTTTTCATGTCGTGTTTTTTGTTTTGTGCGAAGGGAACTTTTTGTGTTCGAGTTTTGAATTTTGCGCGAATTGTTTTTTTTTTATTTTTTTAGGGTAGGCAATATTTCGTATTGTTCCTCTAGGAGAAAGGAGTTAATGATACTGTGACGTATGACAGGGGGAGAATGGAAGAAGAAAACGTTTTCTAGCGACCTCAAATTGAATGGGACAAGGGCAGATTGAATGATGATTTTGTGTTGTTGCCGTTTTGTTTATTATTATTATATTTTGACTTGTAAACTAACCGTATACCGTGTCGTATAATATTGAAACCCACAATAATGAATATCGACGATTGCATCGATTTCATTATTGTAATGGTCTGGGTTAAAAGCGAATAACATTGAATTGATATTCACGGCCTGTTTTCCGTGGGAGTAGGCAGAAACTAGATCGCTTGTTGCGTCTACGTTCATACATTTGGCCATACCTTACTTTAGAAGAAAACAATGATTTTGTAGCCCGTCTTTTAATAAAACTTAAATAAAAAAGGTTTGAGGAATTAATTCAAATCCTAAAAAAACTTCAAACCGTTTTCAGGTCAAAAGTTGTTAAAAAACTAAAGTTATCCACATAAATAGGTCAGCATCCGACTGGCTCCGACTGTAGCGTTGCAATCTTTGAACGCTCAAGTTACTACTTAACTTTACTTAAGCAGGCCTGTGTGCCCATAGCTGTTTAGCTAGTTGATTTGACATCGGAGTCTAAGGAGAGGTTCTAAGTTTGCATTTTGCAGATATGATTTTAAATTGATATTCATTGAGGCAGATACTTAATTGCGGCAGTTTTAGGAGGGAGTGTCGGACTTGCACTAACTATAACCCATCCATGTTCTTTCTTTTGCCCTTTTCCGCGACTAAATCAAAGAGATACAACTCTTTGATCTGGTCGAGGTATCTTTTTTGAACCAACTTGCAACCCCGGCAGGCAGTGCCCTGCTAGGGCTGCGGGTTAGTTTGCGCACTGCCTTGATGGGCCTTTCCAATTTGTTGATACCTCTTTGAGGCGAGTATGGTTCACGAACGTTTCTAGTCGGACGGACGGTGAGCTTCCCATTGCTTACCGTCCACAGTCCGCCGGGTGGCCAGCAGTCGTCTCACGGCTCCTGACATCCAAAGCGTCTCCCGCTAGTAACCAGTCCTATTATCACATATTTAAAATCTTCTATTTAACTTGTATTTTAAGTTGGTTAGTTAGTATGTATCACGGTAGGTCACATGTTGAAAATGAATTTCGAACCAGTTTCCTCTAACCGATTGAGTTGAAATTTTGCACACACCCTTAGTTCTGGTGATTATTTTTTTTTTATTAAAGACACGACTTGATCCTGCAACAAGGATCGTCTCCTCGCGAGAAAATTCTTCTATAGTTAAAAACACGGAAACACGACTTTGTATACGCGTTTAATTTCGATAGATAAACCTAGATAGATGGATAGATTCTTCTATTTATTCATTTTAGTTTGTTTACTCTGCACGCTAAGCCCTTTGGACTCATTAACTTCTAACTCACTAAAAGCGAATTAAAAGCAAATTACGAAAGTCATGAGGGCTTTGGCCAGTAGTGGGGCAGTAAAGACTCATGGCAAAATGTTTAATTACAGTGCATTAAACGCATTCATTGAAATGTTGTGCCCGGTGAGCCTTAGATATTATAATCATATGTGATTGCTGTACCATGAAGACATTATCGTAGCTCTATCTTAACACCATTCTAGAAAATTTGCTAGAAAAAATTCTACATTGTCTTGCGCACACAACACGCACTACAAGCTAATAGGTACCAGGAACGTAGATATGTAAAGGAGGTGCATTTTCTCAGGTAAAGGACCCGACTCCGCTACAATTGAACATCGGAAATCATTTGTAATTGTTCTAATTTCAAAAGAAACTGCAAATCGTAACTCCATTTCTTCTCTCCATATCATAATTTAAACAAATTCTAGTTGTTAAAAAAAACGCGCTAAACATTAACTTAATTGAACAACAAAGTACTAGGAGCATAGATATGTTTAAGAGGTGCATTTTCTCAAAGGCGTTACTAGATGAAGGTGCCGTGACCTGACTCGCTGCAATTGACCTACGGACCTAGAAAAGTGTCGACGTCGAACAATGGACGGTTCATACTAACAACATAGGCTACTGGGAACGGGATAGATTTTTTTCATCTCTGCAGCTCAACATTTTTTTTGAGGTGTAACTAATAAAGTGAGGTTTTAAATATCGAGAGATCCTACTATCCTACTAATATTATAAATGCGAATGTTTGTGAGGATGGATGGATGGATGTATGGATGTTTGTTACTCTTTCACGTCAAAACGGCTTAACGGATTTTGATGAAATTTGGCACAGAGGTAGATTATAGTCTGAAATAACACTTAGGATACTTTTTTTTATCATCACGCGGGCGGTGCCGCGAGCGCCAGCTAGTATGAAATATTCGTGTGCATAATAAATTACTGCCTAGTGACCACAAATGCGAATACGATTAAGGTCTTTTTTTTTTCAGGTGGGAAATCAATCAATGACTTCCCCCGCTCTGGGCGGAGCGGGGGGGCATGTCAGACTTGTACTGACTAAAACCCACCCATGTTCCTTCTATTGCCCTTTACGTTCCGAGGCCGCGGTATCTCTTTCGAACAACCCGCAACCCCGGCAGGCGGAGGCTCTGGCAAGCCCCTCTGCTTTGCTGACTCTCTTTGAGGCGCGCGTGAAACACGAACGCGCCGTCGACACGGCCTGTCGTCAATCGACGGACGGACGGTGAACTACCCATTGCTCACCGCCCACAGGCCCGCATCTACGGTGGCCGGAAGGCGTCTCCCGCGGCGGCTGGGTTGGGCAGATGTTCTCTCCCTCAAACGCCAGGCCACCTCCTTTGCTAGCATTACTGCTTCGCAGAAGGTGGTGACCGCTTCCCATTCCCTCTCGCTCCGGACCATGGCCTGAACCAGGGCCGGACGCGAGAGATCGCCGCCGTCGATCGCCTCTACGAGGGCACGGCGGTGCTCCGCCCACACTGGGTAGATCGCCACTGTGTGCTCCACCGTGTCCTCAGGGCGATCGTCACAATGGTGACACCCGGGTGCTTCCTCCACGATTAAGGTCTTAGGTTCGATTCGCAGATAGGGAAAAATATGATTACGTTTTTCCATTAGGAATTTCACAGTAGCAGCCATGGAGTCTGGATTTGTGCCTGGTTAATGGTAATACCCTCGCCCTCTATCACATGGGACTAACTGGGGTAAGGTGAGTGTATTTTTAGGTACACCTCTGCGCATCCCTTCAGGGATTATATACGTGATGTTATTAAAAATGAATTTCTTTGCTTAAAAATTATTCAGACATATCATCATGGTTTTCTGCTCTTTTGGAAAAAAAAACTGCATATAAACTCAAACTCCAAGCATTTATTTCAATTAAACCGTTAGGTACAGGCACTTTTGAATGTCAAAAACAGATAGAAAAGATGAAGCTACAGTCTCAGTCACAAGGCATAATAACTAGTTAAAATACCGTAGTTGCCCATTCCAAAACGAAAATATAACAATAATAAGCCATATTTCACGGACCATAGAATTTAATTATCCTTACAAATTCACACATACGCATATTGTCATACATTTCCTACGCACATTCGAACGACAATGGCCACACCTTAACCTTAATGGCAGCTGCAGTGCGCCGCTGTGGCTATGCTCCTCTATTCAAAGGATTGGAAACTGACCGCATCTTTATGTACTTTGAACTAGCTGTGCATATTTAGGGCTCCCTGCTTATGAGATGCAGATTGTTATTAAGACAGTTTCTAGGTTAATTTTCGTATAGAACTGTTAGGCTTTTTTTTTAAACGTTGCCCAACATTTAAAATTTCATATGTGTCGAGGGCGCGTTTATAAATATTTAAACTCACATACACAAATAACCAGCCCCGAAACAACTACCTGTAGGTCATAGAAATATTTGTTTTGTGCGGAGATCAAACCCGCGACACGTAGCGCATTAGTACGCTCAGCCACTGTGTCAACCATGTGTAGTCGGAACATACCGTAACACACCGTTCTTCTATCACATTTTTACATGGAGCTACCAGTCTAACCTCCACAACCCAGTTAGTACTGGGTTGTGGAGTACCCCTTTTTTTTCTGGATGGGAAATCATTAAATAACTTCCCCCGCCCTGGGTGGAGCGGGGGGAGTGTCAGACTTGTACTGACTAAAACCCACCCATGTTCCTTCTATTGCTCTTACCGTTCCGGAGCTGCGGTATCTCTTTCGAACAACCCGCAACCCCGGATACAATACCCCTTGGTAAGGTACTGGTTGTCAGACTTTCGGGCCCAATGACAGCATTGGAAATGAATTTTTAAATGTAAGAATTTATTGAAATGTCTTATTTTGCAATGTGCAGTAAAAGTCTAAGGTGTAAGCGGCAGGTTAGTCGCGAAATTTAAAATTTATTGTATTTTTTTTCTTGCAATTTGCCAGTAACAAATAGAACTAGATATTACAGAGTCATTTAAATCATGATTACAACCCTCTAAGTTGATTTATTTAAGCCCATTTTTTTTGTTTTTTTTTTTAAAACGTTGCTCCACACTAGGAATTTCTCCTGTATCGTGGGTGCGTTTACAAACATTTAAACTCACAAACAGCCAGACCCGAAACAACTATCTGCAGGTCATACAAATATTTGTTCCGTGCGGGAATCGAACCCGCGACACGCAGCGCAGCAGTTGATCGCTCAGCCACTGCGCCAACCGTGTCGTCGATAAAGTCAATTAAGTCGATTAAGTCAGTTGTTCATGAAATTGACATTTGTTGGGGTAAAATTAACGTACATGGTTGTATTGATGCAGAGGGGCCTGCCGGGGTTACGAGTTGTTCGAAAGAGATACTGCGGTCCCGGAACATAAGGAAGGGAAGTTATTTGATGATTTCCCATTCACAAGAAAAAAATGTTGTTATGACAATTTTAATAAGTTGGACTCTGTAAACCCATATTTAGACGGTTGTAGTTCATATTTTAATCTATACATTACTTGACACTTGAAAATATTCGCGGGCTACCCTTGGTGCTTTCACCTTAAGTGCATCACATAAGCTTCATCCTACACCAGTTTTAAAGCTTGGCTCCAGAAAAGGATTGTAGGTAGTGCTTGTAAGTGATTGGCTGACTACATAGGTATATCGTACGTATCTACGGGTGCCATTTTCTTCACGCCTCCTTGATTTTGTAAAGTTTCAGATAGAGATGAAATGATAGGAAAGTGGTTGTTGATTTAGAGTTGTGTTATGATATTATTTTAACACGAAAACATTTTGTTAAACATTAAACCAACTTCCAAAAAATGAAACTAAAAAGTGGAAAATAACTTTACTTCCGGAAGTCGGTCAAAAGTTCTTTATTTCAGCATTTTTAGTTATGGTAAAATGATATAACTTTTTATCGAGTATTCATTTTCCATTGTTACTAAAAGATTAACTAACGGGTCATACATATATACATAGAGCAGAAAATGTATTAAAGACGATAACTCATAAACTACCTGAGCAATATAAATAGCATTGAAATAACCTAGAAAGCCTATCAAACAAAAAGAATTTTGCAAATCGGTCCAGGACCGGTTGGCGTCTTTGAGTACTCGGTGAACATACATCCTTGCTAATATTATGAAAGTGAAAGTGAGTTTGTTTGTTTGTGACGTCTTCACGCCTAAATGGCTAAACCGATTTTGATGAATTTTGGTAAGTTGGGACCCTGAAGACGGACATATGCTATTTTTTTTTAAAGTAGTAAACGAGGGAGAAAGAGGGAAGAAAAGGGAAAACTTAGCATTGCTATTACAATAAACAAGGGCAAAAACTAGTAGCAGGTACCTGCAAATCAGTAAAGGGGAACTGTGTTACCCCGAATTAAGAACCTTCTCCTTTTTTAAAGTCTGTTATAAAGATAAAACTATATAATTCCTGTTATCTCCGAATATAATATAATCTCCGGTAAAACATAGGTGTATCTAATAGTACACCCCACATTTCGGCAAGCCTTTTGCCACCAACGGGTCATAATTCTAGACTCTATGGCTGCTGTACAGAAATTCCCGATGGAAAAACCCAAGACCTCTTCCTGCTCAGCACACGCGCTCTCGACAACTAGAGCAACGAACAGTCTAATTTCTTTTTTTTTAAACGTTGCCCCACACTAGTAATTTCTCCTGTGTCGTGGGTGCGTTTACAAATATTTAATCTCACATACACATACAGCCAGACCCGAAACAACTATTTATAGGCGATACAAATGTTTGTTCCGTGCGGGAATCGAACCCGTGACACGCAGCACAGCAGCCGCCTGTGCCGTGTCGCCAAAGTTGCATTGAAAGTAATTGCCACTTTTCTAGTTCCCAAAAGATTGTAATTTATTAGCCTTTTTTTTGCGGATGGGTAATTATCAAATAACTTCTCCCGCTGCGGAGCGGGGGGGTGTGTCAGACTTGTACTGACTAAAACCCACCCATGTTCCTTCTATTGCCCTTTATGTTCCGGGGCGAATGTAACTCTTTCAGAACAGCCCGCAACTTTGGCCGGCCGGAGGCCCTGGTAGGCTCCTCTGAATTTATTAGTCTTAAGCAACGTTAGAAGTTATCAAAGCCCTTTACACTGTACACTTCAAGTATACCTACATTATTAGCGCAACTTCTGTCAAACGTGAGTGCAAGCAATTTACATAGAACATATTCAGAACTCCCTTTGAAACGTAGTACTGTATGAGTTGACGCCTGCCTTACTAAGTCAATGTTCTAGGGCATTGGTCACACTGCCAGCGACAAACTAAACGTACAAAAGCTTATAAGTCCTATTTGCGTCAAAGGTATTCCAGGAAAGTTTGGTGCATTCCTTGAAATAAGTTATCCAAGATCTTATTTTTGAAAATTTTGACAATGATTACCTGTGGGTTATTATTGAGCTGTCAAAAAAGTATCAGCTACTGTTCATAGTTTCGCAAAATTTGCAGTTTATTGAGGCGTAATTTTTAACGTTGGATTTCTCCAAACTACTCAGTTGAGACTTCAGTTCAAAATTGTTGTAAATTAGGTCTAGTATAACCCATTTAATTAAATCTATTAACCATTATTCACTAATTGCTCACGCAGGCAAGTGAGAACGCTGTCCAAAAAACAATTCAATTTTAGTTGCTCGCTCTTCTCGCTTATCGTTGACAATAGGGCAGATGCCTAAGCAATGGACTAATTGCTAATTAGATATTAAACGTGTTAATAGTGTAAGTGATTGAGTTAGTGCATTTACATATAACCTACTGTGATTGCAGTTCAGTGCATAGTATGTAGTTTTATATATTTGTTAGCTATTGAAGTGTAGTAATGAGATTTATTATAGAGATGGCTTAAAACCAGAAAGAAAAAAAGGACGTACAACATAACAGCAATAAGTGCGAATATAAAGAAAAATAGCATTACGTTGTTGTGAACATAACTGTCACATAAAAGCGAAAGTTTGTGCGGATGTATGTAAGTATGTTAGCTGCTCTTTCACGAAAAAACTAATGAATGGATTTTGATGAAACTTAACAATATACAGGTTACGTATCAGAATAACACATAGGCTACAATTCAAAAAGATATATTGTATATTCTATCACACGCAACTAAAACCGCGGGGCGCAAATAGAAATAACCATATTTTAGAAACCATTTAAAAGCGGGAGATGAGTGACCCATTTTCAGCTTTGGACATTTCAAACATTTACAAAAATTGGACGAGTCGACATAGAAAGGACCAACGCAAATAAAACAAAAAGCTGACGGGTATTAGGCTGCGGTTGCACCAGCGGGGCACAAGGGAGGGGCGACATCGGCTTCGTTCTACGCCCCGACGACGAGAGGGAAATAATTTCACACGTCGTGTTCACAAAGCTGCTGCTGCCATAAATTGAAAGGGGGGTGTTTTACGTTTTGTGAACGTGTTCTCTTACAGCGCAGTCTTTTGGTGCCTTAAACATGCTAGTTTCGGTTGACCCATGAAAATATTAAAAAGAAAATGTGAGAGCTTGTTCCTGCAAGCGCTGGATAAACTACACTTTATTTGAAGTGTATTTTAGTTTTACTTTATTATTCATGAAAATATGTGTAGTCCTACTATCCCACTTCCTACTTCCTATCCAACTTAGGTATAATAAAATTAAAAAATGCGAATATTTGTGAGGATGGACGGCTAAACGGATCTTGATGAAATTTGGCACAGAGGTCGATTATAGTCTAAAATAACACATAGAATACTTTTTTTCGATATCACGCGGGCGAAGCCGCGGGCACCAGCTAGTTACATTTAGATTTTTAGTTACATACAAACGCGGCAAACCCAAAAGAAGATGGCGGGATGAGCTGGAGTCTTTCTCAAAGGATTGGCCAATAACCGCACTAGACCGCGAGAAGTGGAAGGAAAAGGGATGCCTTTGCCCTGCAGTGGGTAACTAGGCTCATAATAATACAATCGCTCCAACTTTTTCTACCAATAATTAACAGCTTTTATGAACAACTAGCTTTTGCCCGCGGCTTCGCTCGCGTTAAATTCGGGGTAACACAGTTGCCCTTTGCGCCTTATTGATTTGTAATAGCAATGCTAAGTTTTTCCTTTTCTTCCCTCTTTCTCCCTCACATCCCACTTTTTTTTTCAAAATAGTTAGCCTATGACCGTCTCCTGGTTCCCAACTATCTCTGTACCAAAATTCATCAAAATCGGTGTAGCCATTAAAGCGTGAAGAGGTAACAAACAAACTCACTGTGGCTTTTATAATATTAGTAAGGAAGTAAGGATTTCACTAGCACGCGATCAAACTCATCTAAACGAAGTTCAAGAGCTGTAACTATCATAATTCTATAAAACTTATAACTCTGACAACTATTGATGCTGATTTCGTTCCCCGTTTAAGGTGAGTTGTCCCATAGGGTACGAATTTGTGTTTTCACACTAATATTATAGAAGCGAAAGTTTGTAAGTGTGTGTGTGTTTGTTACTCTTTCACACTCAAATGGTTAAACGGATTTGAAGGATATTTGGTGTGGAGATAGCTTATACTTGGATTAACATATATACTTTTTATCCCGGTCTACGCGAGTGAAACTGCGAGACGCAACTAAAACAAAATGAAACCCGTGTTGATATCAATAATACCAAATAAAGAGTCTTTTTTACCCGACTGCGCACCGCAAAGGAGGGTTATAATGTTGTCTGTATATGTGGGAAGTACCAAATAAACCTCTTTACTTTCTTTCAAACCAAGTAGTTTGTAAGTGCGCTTAATACAAAACTAGATTCTGCCAAGCACTTTACATTATTGCATGTCTGTTAATCAAAAAACAACTAACGAACAAAATACATCACTTTGTACTAATTAAAATTCCAACATGAGCTCTGCAGGCATTTACTAACACATGCTACTTAAACTAGGCAGTATAGTTTTTACTCCTAAAATGAAAATGTAGAACTCAAACTCAAAGCATTTACTTCAATTAGACCATTACAGGCACTTTCGAATGTAAAGAAACAAAAAATAAGTTACAGTCCCAGATACAATGTAAAATAACTTGTGAAAGTACTGTAGTTGCCCATTCCAGTGTTGATCACTATGGAGAAGAATTGGCAAGAACTCCAATCTTTTAAATCATAATTATTAAATTTTATTAGATCTTGGTCACATCATTCATGTTGAGATTATACAAATACTAGCTTCCGCTCGCGACTTCATCCGCGTGGCATAGTTACTTTGGGCTAACGCTAACTTTACCCCGCGTGATGATCGAAAAAAAATATCTTTCTCTCCCGCTTTTCTTCCCTCTTTTCTCCTTTTTTTAGCCTATTTCCGTCTCCAGGACTCCAACTATCTCTGTACCAAAATTCATCATAATCGGTTTGGCCATTTAGGCGTGAAGACGTAACAAACAAACAAACTCACTTTCGCTTTTATAATATTAGTAAGGATGTGAGAACGATGTAAGATGTAGTTAAACAGCTAGAGTAAAACAGCTTTCAATTTAAAGAAATAATGAGCCTGAAGGATTTACATAATATCACATCAGGAATCTCCAGAGGGTTAGGTACAGGTAAACCTAATAGAATACTTACATTTCTTTTTTTAAGACCCATGTAAAATGGGGCGAACCTTTTGCTATCAGAGGAGCCTGCCAGGGCCACCGCCTGTCGGGGTTTCCGGTTGTGCGAAAGAGATGCCGCGATCCCGGAACATAAAGGGCAATAGAAGAAACGTGGATAGGTTTTAGTTAGTACAAGTCTGACCCTCACCTCGCTCCGCCCGGAGCGGGGGAAGTTATTTGAAGATTTCCCATCCGAACAAAAAAATGTCTATTGCTATTAACTAGGACCAAAACTAGACTTCGGACTACTGACAAATTTTTAATGGAAAATCTCAATAACCTTTTTTTTGCCTGAGCTGGGAACCGAAGATCAGGACGTCGTGCTCAGCAGTCGAGTCATCGTCTCCTAATCCAAAGAAGCAGAAAAAAAAGAAAGAAAGACTTGTGTATGACAAAAATATTCATTGATTAACATTCCATATTCATTCTTGATCGCGGCTGTAAATCTTTGAAAGTAACTGTGATTAAAAAACCTGGTGTAAGAACGTTTTCTTGACGGAGATGCGGGTTGTTAGAAAGAGGTACCGGGGCCCCAGAACATAAAGGGCAAAATAAGGAGGTTTTAGTCAGTCAGGAGTGAAGTCTGAGATTCTTCTTGCAACACCCAAAGCGGGGCAAATTATTTGAAGATTTGCTAAAAGCACAGAATAGCGCTGTTTCACGCAGACAAAGCCATGGGGTCACCGTCAAAGATAGCGGAGTCGACTCTTTCGATCTTTGTCAATTCCGTGCCGTTATGTGGAAATAAACTATTATAAAATTTACCGTCCGCAAAAAAAGAACCCGTCTTACTCTGAGGACGTCGTGTTGTTAGCAAACTGAATTATGTGAGATCTGATAAGTAGGTAGTCAGTATTCAGCTGCAACCGGTAAGACTGAACGCTTGTCTGCCGAGATGTAAATACGCTTACTTACAGTATCTACGAGTATATTCTCATTAAACATAGTGGATTTATAGCAACGGATGCTTCCCTGCCACAAAATGCGCACACTGTATAAGCAGGTCAATGACCACAGAGCTCAGAGCGTCCGCGAGTTCACAGTTTTCATTATAAGTCTACTACTTAATATGAAAAATACTTGGAACTGTAGTTAGTTATAATCTTGAAGGTTTTAGTATAGATTATGTTGACTTGAAAAATATACATGTGTGATGATGATGACTATACTTTTTTGTCACACAAAAAATGGAGGTAAAATGTGTTTTCATCATGCTTCTATTGATTTTGCCCGTAACTGTGTAACAACGTGCCTGTGGACGGTGAGCAATGGTGGGCGTCCGTCCGTCTATTGACGACAGAAGAGATGTCAGCAAATCAGAGGGGCCTGCCAGGGCCACCGCCTGCCGGGGTTGCGGGTTATTCGAAAGAGACAACAAATCTGATACTTCCCCCGCTCCGCCCAAAGCGGGGGAAGTTATTTGATAATTTCCCACCCGAAAAAAAACTGTGTAACAAAATCTTAAAAATAAAATGTAACCCTTGATTCCTATCTACTATAAATTCTTTATTCCTTGTACACTCATAGACGGACGTCTTTTTATTTTATTTTACGTTTTGTAAAGTAAGCAATGACTTTTTGTCGGGTATACGTTATCCTCTCATACTTAAAGTACTACAGCCGTAACAACAACATTGTAAAACCAAATGATTTTAAAAGACTAACCATGGAGTTACTTACCGGTTCTTCTCCATAGGAAACGACCAATCCGAACCTTGCATCTTTTATCTGTACCCATGTAGGCCTGTGTGAAATAAAATACATTGATTTTGACAGTTTTCGCAGTGTTTGATGGAGCTAAATTTTTTCATAGATGTTAGGTTTAGATTTCTATGCATTATTCAATAGGTAACGTTGACGTGATCTCTTTGCCTACACAAAAAGTTTTGAAATTTCTGACACAAAACAAATTCTAACAACATTCATTTATATCAATCAAATTGACATTGAATTTGAAATAAAGTTACCAGCATAATACAAATGTTTATAGCTAACGAACTCATATCATCTTATATTTTTTCTGAAAATTTGTCTCATAGAAAGTATCTCATTCCCTGATTTGAACATCTAAGTATGAATAGGTGCGGGGGGAAGTGTCAGACTCTTACTGACTAAAACCCACCCATGTTTTTTCTTTTGTCCTTTATGATGATGGCTGCGGTATCTCTTTCGAACAACCCGCAACCCCGGACAGAGTGTATATTTACACTTCGCCTCGCGGATGCGAAACAAAGCAAAAACTAAATGGCCTACAAAACGTAGTTTCGTCGTTGTGTCTCGACGAACAATTATTTACAGTTCCATTTTCAATGCAAACTGTTTCATTATTGTGTCACAGGGTAAAAAAGTTAGTATAGACATAGACAGGTAACTAGATGAAGTATACAATGTGTCCGGTCACGGACTAGCGATATTCTATGTACTTATATAACAAACATTCTAGTACTCGAATTTATTGATTAAAAAATACTAACATTTTTTTTTCACAAAAAAGTTTACAAAACTTTCGTTGATTTGCATATTTTTTTGGACTTTAATTTTTTTAAAGTTACGAAAATATAAGCTCATCATTTCTTAATTTAAACGATAGACAAAATTGTTGCCCTCTGAATAACCTATTTTCGTGTCAGTAAGACCGAAACTTTGAGAGATATGATTATTTTTGTACACGCATAGAGAATATCTCAAAATGGCTGCTAAAAAGCGGGGAAGTGAATTGGAGTGTATCGTAATAGCATATTAAAACACTCGTTATATAAGTATCTAGAATATAGCTAGCCTATGACCGGACACATGGTATACATGTACAATCCATCTGCATTATAAAGAAATGTTAACAAAACATTCAGGCTTTGTCAAGTCCTTCATTTTTTAACCTACATTCGCAGTGTGGTGGAAAATATTTGGTCCTGGAACGCGGAAGTAAATATGAACTCTAAGGATATTATTTGCACATGTACGAAGCTATATTATGATAAGACTAATTTATGGCAACATATTATTATATTTAATGGAAGGCGGCGCTTGTTAAGTACCCTCGTATCTAGTAGTTGTTAGGCTTATACTTTTTTCTCTTATAAAAAAACTTTTTTGCAAAAAATAAAACCGACTTCCAAAAAAAAATGGAAAATAACTTTATTTCCGGAAGTCGGTGGCTTTTGTTGGTTTCGTTGACTTTTTTGCCACCGACTTCCGGAAATAAAGTTATTTTCCACTTTTTTTATTTCAGCATTTTTAGTTATAGTATTATGATATAATTCGCAAACACGGTTATTTTTAGCTTTTTAGTGCGTAGGTCTCGTCTTAAATACAAGCTTTAGGCAGTTGTCCCACCAACGACGAGAAAACGACTAACTATCGGCTATTTTCTCGCTCAAGAAACGTACAATAGATATACTTTCCGTGTGAATAAAAGAGATGCATATACAAACAGTTGATCGCTGACTGTTCACACTGCCGGCGAGCACTCGCTTCACTAGTTTGTCGCTGAGCGACAAGAGCTATGAAAGATAACACTCACTCGGCGATACTCGCCAAGCGATTAGAAATCACGCCGAGAGAGCAACCAGTGGTCATGTCATTTGGTCGCGTATGAGGCCGCAAGACTGACTGTACGCTTGACTGCCGCGAGCGAGTGATGCGAGTAATCGCCCGCCTCACTCGCACACTCGCTTATAGCCGAGCTACACAAATATCAGAACTACGCACTTGCTCCCCACGTCTCGCTAACTCGTTTCTAGTTCTAGCTCTACTCGTTACTCGTTAATCGTTGCCGGTGAGACAAGTGCCTTAGTTCCACATCACGCTATAGTATTTAATACTATCTAAATTATGCTTTAGTTTAAAACCAATTCAGAAATCATATGCATCATCGCCTAGGGGATACAGCTGATACTTGATCTAATGATTGATTATGTTTCTTAATGACTAGGTGAGGGGTGGGGAGGGGGTACGGGCACCCTGCTCCCACTCGCCTGCCTACCCTGGCGAAACCCATACTTATACATGTGATTGCAGCAATCACGGCAGATTTGCGGTCATTTATTGAAGAGTTCCGTTGTATATCACTGAAGATCTATCACCAAATTAAAATACAATCACCTCAAAAAACTGCGATGACCTTCCAAATCATAGTGCATAGCGTTTTTTTTTGTTCATTTGTCTTCGACAACCTCTAAAATTATATCATCAACGTAGACGAAGTCAATCTAATACGCATTATTAAAGATAACTCAAAAACTACTGGCCGGATCTTGATATTTTTTTTATGGGACCAAACGACAACCACTAGCTTTCGAATAAAAAAAGAATCATCAAAATCGGTTCACCCAGACCAGAGTTATGAGGTAACAAACACAAAAAAAAAAAAAAAAAAAAAACATACAGTCGAATTGAGAACCTCCTCCTTTTTTGAAGTCGGTTAAAAAGTAATGTCACCGTAAGGTTCTGAACACCGTCAGCTTATAATCCATCTCGCAATATTATAATCTGTAGAATAAAAATAAACTGTTACAGTATAGCGCATACATTTTCTGTAGTTTACAATCTGTCAAATTCGAATTGTGAACGAACCGACAAGGTTCATAATCGGTCCGATTTGATCAACAGTAAAAAAGTGAACCGTTCCTGATTGATAGGTCTTCGTGGTAGAGCGCTCTGTGTTGGTAGGTGTAATTTGTCGGTTTATCATGGACGATTTCGAAAAAACGATCTCGCGAGATAAAATAAATATCATAATATGTAAATATTGTATTGTGTGTAGTTCTTTGCCATTTCTTTTCCATTGAAAAGTACCGCTTCATGTACCATTTTATATTATTTTGAGTATTAACTGCCAAGTTAATCGTGTGCTCGGCTTGGTAGTGACAATTTGGTTCGACTTTTTCAGTATTAGCTCGGAGTTTAAATTTTGTGCAATTATTGACAACAGGGTCACCTTCTATGACATGGAAATTAAACATCGTAACTGGCAAAATGTGGATGTACTGGTAAAACACGTCTGTCTGTCTAGCCTTACGGCGATTGCAGGTGCGATGGCATACTATATTGTTATTTACTAGCAAGGCCATTACGAAATATTGTCGTCGCATTGTTCCGCGAGATTCAATTATTTCAAGTTCCGTTTTCTTTTTAAACTGTTTCTTTTACAAACTCTTTCGTTATCGCCGTGCCGTAAAGGATTGCACTCATTTACAGTTTCTTTGATTTGTGACAACACTGGTGCTATCTTCTTTTGTTTTTCCCAGCTTTCCTCGTTCTGTTTGAAATTAGAATTTTAATGAGATTTTTTGCTAAATCGGTGTTTTAATGTTGAGTTTCTTAGTAAGTAATCTTGAGTATTTAATTTTGTACGAGCCTTTTATTTAATTTGTTATGTATGTATTTTTGTTAGGGTGGAGTCTTGTAACTCAAATTTAAAGCCTGATGTCTTCAACCACTTTTGCTAATATGTTGTAAACAGGCTCAGTTTGGATGACAATAGATGGTAAGCTATGTGAAGTCATTCTAAATCCAACATGTCGGAATACCCAAGATGGCGAACCAGTTATTTTGTGTATCGAATGAAAGACCTTGCTAAGAAAAATAACATATTAGATATTTGAAAGCAGTCTTACCAAGTGGTACCTACCGTATTACCTACTAACTCTGTTGTTTAGGTCAGACAGGAAGTTGCTCCATGTTCAAGTTACCAGTTGAACTGGAAGACGACCAAAACACGGTTGGGAAAAGGCTAGGCACATGACGGTGCGGCAGTTTTAAATCATTAAAATAATGGTATAATTTTTTAAGTGACTCACTTTTAAATAAAAGATTTGATTGATTAATAATTTCGCTGGTGACACAGAGATATTTTTTCGTGTTGCTAACTCCTTTTGCCAAAAAAAAACTGTTTTTCAAAAAATCACTAAAAAGACGGAAATTAAATTTACTTCCGGAAGTTGGTGGCTAAAAATTCAACGAATCTAACAACAGTCACCAACTTACGCACCCCACTTTACGATAATAGACTAACTACTGGTTTAAGTGTCTCATCGATACAAATAAATGATAGTATAAATTTTCATCATGGTGGAATTATTTACTCCATATAATTATAAAAAAAAATCGGGATTTTAGATAAAATATTCAAAAAGACATTCTCATCGCCATTTTCCAGTGCACACTGGCACAGAGTAATCCTTTCACAACGCTGATGATTGTAATACATTGTATAGATAAATGAGTAAGTTATAATGGTGATTACTTTTAATGGTGATTATATTTAAATAAACAGTACTGGCAACTGTAAATGTATTGTCGATGAACGCTAGTACTCTGTAGGTAGCTTTTTAAACACATTTGAACTTTAATACCCTATTGGACTAAATAGTTTTGTTTAATTTGTAGTTGTTTTTGTTTCACATAATGCCTATAAACTCAATATTTTTTTATTATATTATAAATACCGTTACAATAGTAATAAACCTAGTGTGGATGGTAAACAAGAAATTTAAAAAGTCTCATTAATGCCAAAATTTATTGACCATCTATTATACTTTTAATTTATCCGATAGGAATCTCATATCGATTATAAACCCAGATGTGTAACTTTGACACTTGTTTGTGTTTGTTATCTGTAAGATTTTTAGTGCTAATATGTATCTTACACCTTCTATTCTTAGGACATTTTAGACCGTTAATCTAGTATTGATTGATGGAATAATAAGCGGTTGATAAATAACTAAAAATATGTTTGCATCAGTCTTACAAAGGGGCTAATACCCAGTACTGACTGGGTTGTGGAGGTTAGATAGGCAGTCGCTCCATTTAAAGTACTGGTATGCAGCTGCATCCGGTAAGACTGGAAGCCGACCCCAACATGATTGGGAAAATGCTAGACAGATCATGATGTTCGCAACAGAATGAACAAATTGTTAACGAAAAGTGCGTCTATGCCAGAACTCTAGAAAAAAGCCTGCGTGGAATCCGCATTACACTTTTATGAAAGCTACTTAATTATTAAATAGAATATTTTCTCAAATCTTCCCTACATCCATGCATGAAATAAGTCCAATTAACGCGGTGCTAATCCCCGGTATTTATTCCCGTAAGCCGTGAGGTGCAGGTGCGTCGAACCGCCGACCACCGGTAATCCGCTGATTTACTGCTCACCCCACAATTGTTGCTTGGGTTGGTGATTACTAAGTATGGTGATTGTTTTGTAATTTTTGATAAAGTTTTCAAAAGTTAAGGTAGGTCGCTGGTAGGAGTTGCCGCGAATCGAATTCAATGGTGAGTGATTGGATTATTTTTAACTAAGCAATGGACTGTCATTTGTTAAAAAAACATGAATGATGAATCATGATTTTCACAATTCATGAAGAAAAAGATTTATTGATAACTAGCAACCTGCTCCGGCTTTGCACGAGTTTAATATATTATACATAGAAACCTTCCTCTTGAATCACTCTATCTATTGCTGAAAACGGACTTAAAATCCATTGAGCGGTTTATTATTTTTATTTAAATAAAACGTTGCCCCACACTAGGAATTAATCCTGTATCGTAGGTGCGTTTACAAACATTTAAACTCACATACACAAACAGCCAAAACCGGAACAACTATCTGTAGGCCATACAAATATTTGTTCCGTGCGGGGATCGAACCCGCGACACGCAGCGTAGCAGTCGATCGCTCAGTCACTACGCCAACCGTGTCGTCAGTCGTCAGTTAAAACATCTATACGAACAGACAGCGGAAGGCGGAAACAACTTTTATATTCGATACTATGTAAAATATCGTGTAGTATCTATGGGGCAAGAATCCTGATTAAAATACACATACAATAATCACCAAACACCATAGAATCCTATCTAAATACATTTATTCTTCAGGCAATGAGTTTTTTTTTTTGACGTGATAACGTCTTTAAAATCGTTTTAGTCGGGTGACATGTTCAGAAACTTGTGTCACACCAAAACCTCACGAGCGCGATCGCGCCTCACGAGCGCGATCGCGCTCGTGAGGTTTAGTTATCACGTAAACATCTCGATCGTAAACCTACTTTACAAACAACCAATTTTTTTACATAATGAAAATATCGACTTCCAATGTCGAAAGTAACAAAACACAATGGCACCAAAACGTAAAGGTTTACCCGTAACCGGTTTATTATTCAATCTACAATTTCGAGCAAATTCTTAGAGGTTCTATTCCGTACATAATGCCACGAACCAGCGTCGGAGTTCAACATAACACGTAAACCAAATATACAAAAAACAAACACATCATTATAACCGAACCACTGCTTAGATTACATCGCGCCAACCGAACTTTTCACCTAATTACTTAGCCTGTATTAATGTAGGGAAAGCGGCATAAAAATAGGTCATATATTGGCGAAAGAATGGGACGGAAAATAGTGCAACAAATTGTGGTAAGGCGCTGTCTCTTTCTCGCGCCGGAAATCAATAATGGCATCTCACCACGTGGAGACAGGAAGCAAGTCTGCTCCATTTACATTGGTCCGAACTTGGTAAACGGACCACTTCACGAGACTCTATTATTACAGAATTGAATCCGACGGTCTTCTGTTTTGGACTCCAAATGGAAATTGAATTTCCAATCGATAGCATCGGGCGGAATACTTCGACGAATAGGCCTTTGTCGACGTTGCGGTAGTCGGGCGAATGTTGACTCTGATTTTGTATAGACTTTATATTTTTATTGAGAACATTCTAGAACAGATAAGGTTCATTTTGTTCAAACTTTAATACTAGATAGTTACCACGTTTAATTTATTAGTATTCAATTAGGTTTTACTAAGAAGCCACGTTACACGTTTCTTTCAACACGAAATTAGGCCAAGTACGCTAAGCACGAGTCAAAGACTTCCAACCATTGTCGTCTGTCTGGGACTCGTACGGACATCTATCGGTTGCGAAGAGAAACATAGGTGACTCTAGTGGCCAGTACCCGCCTTCTGAAGTTTCTAACTGTCGGTCCGTAGGAAATATATCTGCCAAACTGTTAAAACTAGATGGCTCTAGTGTCGCCAAATTGCTGTTACCAGATTTTGCCGTCCTGAGCGCTGATGTCACAGGATGTTAGTTCCACATTTTCTCGCTATCAGCACCAGGCGACTAGATGGCGCTACTAGATAATTTTAGATTGAGGCTCGAGAAAATGTCACCAGAGCGCTCTTAAATCATAGTTGGAAAGTTCTTCTGTTTTCCGTTTGCTACGCGGCTACGGTAGCGCTACGATGCTACGATGGCGCTACGAGTGCTTTGATGTTCAAAACTTCTACATGGAATTGTTAGAGGGCGCTTAACGTTATATTTAAGTTTTGACTATTTGAAGATATTATTATGTTCGTGAATTTATGAACAAACAACATTTTTTTTTAATACACAGTTTGGAGTTTATGTAAAAACTTCTCTTGATGTTGAACGGATTATTGAAACTTCATAGTACTAATCCTTTTCTGAAAACACAATAGTAAGATTTCTGTGAGTTCATACTCACATTATCACACTACAGATGGAAATAACAACAATGATCAATGATCAAAATGACATTTTATACGGAGCCCTTGGCGAACAATATTTTTTGATCTCATCCTGGATAGACGTAAGTAAAGGTTATAGTGTAAATGAAACGCTAGAAAAAAATCTAGACTGTTTACTAGGCTATTTTTTTTTCTAAATAAAAAGTGAACTATTGCATTTGCATTGTGAACCGTCTTTACTTAGAAAAAAAAGACAAATTAAGAGACTTAAAAAACCTACGCGAATCTTGAATTCTTTCTATTTTCAAATACTTTGAGTATTCGGCCGTTATAACAAAACTTGTAACCTTTGCTAAAGGTTATACAACCTCTACAGTAGCTGATAAACAAACACGGTCTCTAGGTAATTTTATATGTCATGAGCCAAGCCAGTGTAGTCAACTTTTTAAGACATCAAAGTGAGTAGTCGAATGTGTTGCATTTTCATTATTTGACACTTTATGCGTCGTCGCTGGATTACATTCTTGTTACAAGCAAATCTAATGTAGTCATTTTAAAGATGTTTACCTTATTACAGTCACCCAATCCAACAACAACGTGTTGCAATGAAAAAAAGGTTACTGTGACAGCTGTGAACTATATAGTTATGCAAACTCAGAGGTTAAAAGTTATTGTGAACGACTTTGGACCGTTGATTCCTGGACCCACTACAGATAACAAGGTGTATAAGTTTCTAGAGAGTTTTGCATTGACTGATTTCTAGAAAAAAATCAACGTTTTCCATCGGGTGAAAAAGAAATAAGACATTTATAAGTCTATGTAAATAGAAATCAATTGTCGCGTAGTGATGTGATCTGTGGCGGAATATCACTTGAGCACTTGACCGATTTCGGTGTTTTTTTTTGTGATTGTCAGGACAAGTGTACGAAACATATGACATTTTTTTTGAAAAAAAAAGTTGTCAATGACTTGGCTGGTATTTTTGTGTGAAATTCTGTAAAAAAATATAGTTTTTTTTTTACTAAAGATCCTTGCGTTTGGCGCAATTCGCATGTTGTAAAGTAATGATGCATCACTGGGGCGGGACGTATGCAAGTAAGTAATATTAACATAAGCACTCACATAATATCTCCCAATTTGAGCCTCGTATGTATGAGCGCGCAGGTCTTGTGATCTTGCGCAGCGAGCGCGGCCCGGCGCCGGCGCACGGGGCGCGGCGACGCCGGCGGCGACTCGTCTGCGGCGGCCGCATTTGCGGCATATCGGCGCACGCCCGGGGAGCTGCCGCGTCGGCGCACGGACGCGTGCCGCCCTCCCACGCCGCCCAGCATCCTGTAAATAAAAAAAAAACGTTAGTTTCGTTTACGAGGAAAAGTACATGCAGGTCATTTTTAGATCATTCATTTTGGTGATTGGACAGAGATGGAACCCCCTGCTCTGGGCGAAGCGGGACGGAGTGTCAGACTATTACTGACTACAAACCACACATGTTATTTCTTTTGCCCTTTATGTTTTGGGGCCGCGGTATCTCTTTCGAACAGCCCGTAACAACCCCGGCAAGATGGAATCCCCTGAGTCCTCATTGGTAATTAATCATGCTGAACGAAAAAGTAAAGAAAGCCTACCTATACAAGAGTGGAAATCTAATTCCCAGCAATGTTATGCTAATTTAGCATAATCTGCCTAGGATATGTATTACAAAATCCAGTGTATAAGCTACAAAACATATTCATATTTCAGTTACCACATAATTCAGTAAAAGCAATGTATACAATATCATTTTGATGCCCATTTTCAATTCCGTTTTGTGAATCGAGGGAAAGCTTTCGGTACCTACTTCCAAAATTAAATTACCTTCATCCTTTTCCAGTTTAGGCGTTTGCTTAGCTTATTGAAGGAAGCTATCAATATTCCAATTACAAGCAACGGCAATCATTGTTGACCGAGGATAGCAAATTTTCCATGGCGATGGGGATGGGTTTTCCTACTAAATCCTACTAATATTATAAATGCGAATGTTTGTGAGGATGTATGGATGTTTGTTACTGTTTCATGTCAAACCGGCAAAATGGATCTTGATGAAACTTGACACAGAGGTAGATTATGGTCTGGAATAACACATAGCATACTTTTTTTTCGTTATCACGCGGGCGAAGCCGCGGTTGCCATCTAGTGTTTTATACTTCGTGGGTGAAATTTATAATTTTTAACCGATTTCTGAAACAGGAGGTTTTGCATTCTATTACCATCTTTCGGGATTCGTTGGTAATAAAACTAATTTAACAAACAAAGTCATCGACTTCCTCTTTTCATAATTTACGTTTTTTTTTGGAAGTCGGTTATTTCGGTGATGATTTCTTTGCACTAGGCTGAATATGGCAACATCACGAATAGTTGAGAAAAAAATCGCTATTATCCTAAGCCAATTAATACTATCTATTAAATAATATATTATCTATTTAAGTGTCGTTGAGCGTTGATCAAAATATATGATACTGATAATTTTATTTTGAACTCATTGGCAGCGACAATTTGGTAAGCTCACCAACAAAAGGTCAGTATATCATTTTTACTAATTTACTAGCTGGCACTTGCGGCTTCGCCCGCGTGATATCGACCTCTACCTCTGTGCCAAATTTCATCAAGATCCGTTCAGTCGTTTTGACGTGAAAGAGAGAGAGAGAGAGATCCATCCTCACAAACATTCGCATTTATAATATTATAGTACATCTGTACATCCATCCTCACAAACATTCACATTTATAATTTAGTTGGACTTTTACAATTGTGATTACCTACGTTTTACGAAATTAAGAGTCAATCGGAAGGAATTGAAGAGATACAAACAAAGAAAATGATGTAGGTACATATATTTATCTCTTAGTTCATAGAGGTACAGATTTACAGAACGGTTTATTCGAGAGACTAACTGTGCATATGGTTCTGTTACCATGTTGGGCTAAGTTCTAATAGGTTTTTCCATCAGATATTTTCAGTTGAAGGCCGAAAAGTGTATCAGACTTTAACTTAATTGGCGAAATGTGGGTTTAAAACATGTCTGCTGAAACTCTTGTGGCTTACAGGCATAAACCGCATAAACAATAGGCCACTACTGATCTAATAACTGATTATTTCAAGTTTAATTCAAAAAGTTATTAATCTATTAAATAATTCAAACTTCTATTACTTAGTTTAGAAACTTGTTTTAGAAACATTTATAGTAATTGCATATTCATAGGTTATCCATCTACGTAATAAATCAAGTATGTTATGACAGCTGGTTTATTTGACCTTTAGATTTTAACATTATTGTAGGTCGAAGTTTGTATCAAAACAGCTGAAATACCTAATAGTGAACAATCCATAATGTTTTCACTGTAACAGATAGAAACATAAATAAATTATTTGATGCAAAGAAAAAGACACAATACAGACAATTAACAAAAAAAAACATTAAGAATGGTGATAAAAAAACAAATATTAAAAATGATAAATTAATCCATGGGCATATTACAAACATTTATAACGGTCAACCACAACTGGGCGGTATGTATTTCAAGGTTACACTAACTGGGAGTCCAGCACAGCATGTAACAGGTAAAATACTTAATAGGTTTCTAAAATTAGTTACAGAGCCGTTCACATTTCTTCATTTTCAACCCGTTTTTTTTTCTCTTTGATGAAAAAATCTTCAAATAACTTGCGGAGACCGTCTAATTTTTACTAACATAAAACCACCCATGTTTTTTATTTTGCCCCTTACCTTCCGGAGCCGTGGTTTCTCTTTCGAACAACCCGCAACCCCAGCAAGAGGTAAATACCTGACACTAGTATTCTGCTGAGTCCCAATAATGATACACGGATGTCGAGAAAACAGAATAGATTTAAAAAAAAATACGACATGGCGACTGAGAGAGCAACAAGAAAAGGGGGCGATAATCCAACACCCGAGTCCAGCGGGGGTTGGTACACGTCACATATTGCTTACTTGTCTTTGGTTATAAGAAATAATTAAGCGTTTTAATAGCAATAGTAGTAACACGAAACAGTTACTGATAAAATATAAGTGCAACTATACGAAAAATCCTTACTATCCTTACTAATATTATAAAAGCGAAAGTGAGTTTGTTTGTTACCTCTTCACGCTTTAATGGCTAAACCGATTTTGATGAATTTTGGTACAGAGATAGTTGGGAACCAGGAGACGGACACAGGCTAATTTAAAAAAAAAGTGGGATGTGAGGGAGAAAGAGGGAAGAAAAGGGAAAACTTAACGTTGCTATTACAAATCAATAAAGCGCAAGGGGAACTGCCTAGCCCGAATTTAACGCGAGCGAAGCCGCGGGCAAAAGCTAGTATAAGTATAAAAGTTATCGAAAAAAAAGGAATTTTGTTTTTAGATATATACATATTTTTTGTACCCTATAACAATGATGTCGTATTTAACCCAATGGTGGTCTGGTAGACAGTACATTATGGCATTAAGCCCGTCTGCGTACCACTATTGTACATAAAATTAAATAAATAAAAACCTAATAACAACTTTTTGTTTAATTTTTTTTCAAGCTCGTTAACTATGTAACGTACTGTTAGAAAATTAAGTTTCGCCATACAATAGTCTAGTCAACAAGTGCTTTTTTAGTCAAAACTTTTTAAAAAACTCGGAAAAATATGGTTGAGGGCTCATTCGATTCGGGATCGAATCTAGAAAGTTTTTGAAAAAATTCAAGACCCGCTCGAAAAAATTGCAAAAGTTATTAACAAATAAGTAAACAAAAAAAAAGGGGTTTAGTTTTTTTGGTATATCTTGAAAACTTTTTGATATATTTTGATTTTGAAAAAAGATTCAAAAAGAGGAGAAAATTTCCTAAAAAAAACTCCCTACTCGCGAAATTGTAGGACCAATATTAAAAATTTTACAGGGAGCTGAAAATACGCCTGAAAACGGGTACTCGGGTTTCCGCAAGCCACGCCCCCTTCGAGCGCTTTAATGAAAAATATTATTTAAACATATTAAATGTTGATATTAAAATTTGAAAAAATTCAGACATGTACAGGACAAATTAAAAAATGAAATACCGTAGAAAAAATATTTATATCGCGATTTTATAAAATGTTATCCATAAATTAATTAACAATTTCTTCCGACTGGGCTATAAACATTGCAAGTTGCATAATTGTTAAACCAGAAATCTCAATTTTTTTTCCTCTCGTGGAGCTATTCTTCAAAGATTAAAGAAAGGATTTCCGTTGAGTAAATTAAAAAATTGATAATTTTCGATTTGTTATTAACAAATTACCTAGGCGGCAAATTAAATATTTAAATAAATACTACAAGAATTATTTTTTTTTCCAATGTCGATGATCATTCGTTTTTCTATCAATAAAAGCTACCTAAAAATATTTTTTTATAAATTTAAATTCTTTTTGTTTATAAAATTGTTATAAAAAAATAGATTATTTATAAGATAATTGAATTTTTTTTTTTGAAAATAGATTCCTCGTAAAAAATTATGAATTTTAAGATAAAAAACGATCCTTAAAAAAAATTTTTTATTGCTAAAAAACCGTTTTGTTAATTAACAATTTTTTTTTACCTCTTGTTAATAATATTAAGGTACGTTTTTTTATTAAAATATCATTATTTATTATCCTCCTTAATAATTAAAGAAAAAATTTCGTTTTTTTATAAATTTTCATTGTTTATTAAATAAACAATTTGTTATAAACAATTAATTTTTTTTTGTATAATTTTTTTAGAATTCTTTACACTAAAATAAAACCGACCAATGACCTTTTTGCAAAAAAAAAATATATATTTATATTTATTATCGAATAAATTTTTCTTTCCGCAAAAAGGTAATTGGTCGGTTTTATTTTAGTGTAAAGAATTCAAAAAAAATTATACAAAAAAAAATTAATTGTTTATAACAAATTGTTTATTTAATAAACAATGAAAATTTATAAAAAAACGAAATTTTTTCTTTAATTATTAAGGAGGATAATAAATAATGATATTTTAATAAAAAAGCGTACCTTAATATTATTAACAAGTGGTTAAAAAAAATTGTTAATTAACAAAACGGTTTTTTAGCAATAAAAAATTTTTTTTAAGGATCGTTTTTTATCTTAAAATTCATAATTTTTTACGAGGAATCTATTTTCAAAAAAAAAATTCAATTATCTTATAAATAATCTATTTGTTTATAACAATTTTATAAACAAAAAGAATTTAAATTTATAAAAAAATATTTTTAGGTAGCTTTTATTGATAGAAAAACGAATGATCATCGACATTGGAAAAAAAAATAATTCTTGTAGTATTTATTTAAATATTTAATTTGCCGCCTAGGTAATTTGTTAATAACAAATCGAAAATTATCAATTTTTTAATTTACTCAACGGAAATCCTTTCTTTAATCTTTGAAGAATAGCTCCACGAGAGGAAAAAAAATTGAGATTTCTGGTTTAACAATTATGCAACTTGCAATGTTTATAGCCCAGTCGGAAGAAATTGTTAATTAATTTATGGATAACATTTTATAAAATCGCGATAAAAATATTTTTTCTACGGTATTTCATTTTTTAATTTGTCCTGTACATGTCTGAATTTTTTCAAATTTTAATATTAACATTTAATATGTTTAAATAATATTTTTCATTAAAGCGCTCGAAGGGGGCGTGGCTTGCGGAAACCCGAGTACCCGTTTTCAGGCGTATTTTCAGCTCCCTGTAAATTTTTTAATATTGGTCCTACAATTTCGCGAGTAGGGAGTTTTTTTTAGGAAATTTTCTCCTCTTTTTGAATCTTTTTTCAAAATCAAAATATATCAAATAGTTTTCAAGATATACCAAAAAAACTAAACCCCTTTTTTTTTGTTTACTTATTTGTTAATAACTTTTGCAATTTTTTCGAGCGGGTCTTGAATTTTTTCAAAAACTTTCTAGATTCGATCCCGAATCGAATGAGCCCTCAACCATATTTTTCCGAGTTTTTTAAAAAGTTTTGACTAAAAAAGCACTTGTTGACTAGACTAACAAGTCCCCTACAGTTTATTTTATCGTAAAACGTCGAATAACATTAAGAGAACGGTTATAGGTCATAATTTGAATATTTATAGGTTCATGACACGCTACAACAGTTTAAACCATTCACAAGTTAATTTTGCAGGACAAGGAGATTTTTTTTGAAGACATACCTTATGGCAGTAAGTACGCTAGCAAAGGAGGTGGCCGCACGCTTGAGGGGGAGAACCTCACCCTGCCTCAAACTTTTTTTTTAACCCAGCCGACTCGGTAGATGTCCAGGCATCGAGAGACGACTGCCGGCCACCATAGATGCGGGTCTGTGGACGGTGAGCAATGGGTAGCTCACCGTCCGTCCGTGTAGTGATAACAGGCAGCGTCGACGACGCGGTCGTGTTTCACGTGCGCTTCAAAGAGATGTCAGCAAAGCAAATAGGCCAGCCAGGGCCGCTTCCTGCCCGGGTTGCTGAGCGTGCGAAAGAGATAACGCGAACTTTTTCACTATTTTTTTTTTGCGGATGGAAAATCGTCAAATAACTTCCCCCGCTCTGGGCGGAGAGGGGAGGAATGTCAGACTTGTACTGACTAAAACCCACCCATGTTCCTTCTTTTGCCTTTTATTTTCAGGGACCGCGGTATCTTTGACGATTCTGGTTATTTACGTGTTGAATGTGTAAGTCTGCTCGTTGATTTTTGTATGACTTAATAATTGATAGTTCATGGCATGGTAATCCGTACCAAATCATAATCCCGAACTGCCAAGATGCAAAATGAAATTGTAAAAAAAAAACTAAAAGAAACATTTAAACATCGACCATCATTTAATAGTAGAGATTTTAGTTTTCCTCTTACCACATTCATTTAAAAGCAACAGGCAACATCTGAGTAATGAATCCTACACGAGTATATCGTACGAATCTCACAAAAGACGGGAGCGATACGAATCAACAGGTAGATCAATTTGGAGAATTCTGCGGATCGCAGCTTAGTGTCGGAGCCGCGGTCTCTAACTTTATCTTGACATCAATGTAAGAAAAAGACTTGGGTAGAGG
The DNA here is from genome assembly GCA_905475445.1 of Ochropleura plecta. Classification (NCBI taxonomy): domain Eukaryota; kingdom Metazoa; phylum Arthropoda; class Insecta; order Lepidoptera; family Noctuidae; genus Ochropleura; species Ochropleura plecta. The sequence continues at coordinate 17,644,518 of FR997725.1, read as the reverse complement.
TGGCATGCGCAACAATTTTTTTTTATTTTGTGCAAATCATTTGGGTAATGCGAATCATCATCATCTGCCTATGACGACATAATGCGAATCAATAAACGTAAAATAAAGAAAAATAATGGTAAATTTTCTTTCCTTTGACATTTTTCTTTTCTCGCTACAAATAAGGAAATAAGTTTTAATGGAGAAACACTGTCTCCCATGTCACAGGTGAGATCTTAGTTTGGGTGCTAGGGACCTATCTGTTCATAATGTCCTGTATGTTATACTTTAAGATGTATGTAACAATGTTTACTGTTTTCTAAAGTACGGCCAACGAGAAGCGATACCAAATGCTAAACAAAACCCATGCTTTTGTTTGACATTTGGTATCGCTTCTCGTTGGCCGTACTTTAGTTAAAGATTTTTTCAATACTCAATTCGCTAATACTTTACCTGCATAGGCATTTAGCAATATCTACAAAGATCTTATGGCGTATACTCATATAAGATACGAAAGCCGCCATTTTGGTTTTTGGTAAACTACTTGCGAGCTATGTCAATGTATGAGGCAACAGTTTTCCAACGGCAAAGTTAAGTTTACCCGAGTCCGACTCACACTTTTCGACTCTCCGACTTTCCGACTCACAGTTTCTTTTAAATATTCACTACAAAACGCCCCTAATGTAAGGACGCCGCTTTTACAAAACAAAGATATGCTTCCATTAACAACTAAACATATTAATGAAATAATTACAACATAAGTACCTACCTTAATCAATAAATAATGAACTGAGTCTATCGCAGTCTACTGCTAGACATAATTACTATGCCAAATTATGCAAAACCACATCATAACATTCCGAATTCCATATTAAGTCAAACCCAAGTACATTTGAACATTAAACAGACATTTATTTTCAGCTCCAAAACTTCTCACATCACGGTCGTCACCATAATACGAAGTGGTGAGCTTCATCCCGGCTGTTGTATTAAGGATAACGTGAGATTCGGTGACTGTCGTCCAATGATAGCAGTTTCGTGCCGGAATAAAATTGAATTTGCTGTTTGTTTCAGCTGTTGTTTGTTAGAAATGTTTCTTTCATAGTTGGTCGTGGTGTACGAGATTCCGGGTTTAAGTTTTGTTGGTGAATTGAAAAGGAATCAATGATTGCTTTTCTTTTTGTAAACAAAGCTCGACTAATCGAATATTAAAAAAAAAACAAGTTTCAGTACTGAGAAATTAAAAGAAACCGTACGCGTTTCTCACATCTTCATTTTTAACCCTTTGTATGTCTTAAGTTTCTAAGGGGGAACATAAGGTATGTGGGTGTTTTAGAAGAAAAAAACAATCAAACCTTAGAAAAGTTCCTGTTTTCTTTACTGTATTTAGTGTGTATTATAAATCACGAAATAAGAAAAAAAAAGAAAAATTAATCAATAAAAGAAAGAAAGTAAACATATTTATTTGGCATTTGCCACGAGTTACAAAAACATAAAAAAAAACTTAATTTTTTAGCACTACAAAAAGAGAACTGAAATCTATAATAGTGAGATATAATAATTTCTATCTCAAATCTGCGCCAAATAGGAATGAATGATCAATTAATTTAGGACACAAAACAGAGGCTTTTTCCGTTCCTTCCAATTGCGAATCTTTACTAATATTATAAAAGCGAAAGTGAGTTTGTTTGTTTGTTACGTCGTCACGCCTAAATGGCCAAACTGATTTTGATGAATTTTGGTACAGAGATAGTTGGGACCCTGAAGACGCACATTGGCAAAAAAAAGTAAGATAAGGGGGAGAAAGAGGAAAGAAAAAAGAGAAAGATACTTTTTTTTTCGATCATGACGCGGGTTAAAGTTAACGCCCAAAGTAACTATGCCACGCGGACGAAGTCGCGGGTGGAAGCTAGTAACTAAATAAAAACTCTGTGTAACATCGACTCTTCAGAATGTGTCATTCGTAATTTTCCCTATGAGCGACAAAAGGGTAACCCCCTCAGGTTACGTTCATAATTTCAGTCAGTAATTCGATACAAATTGCTTTCGCAGTCAAGTGATTTCTTTTTTACGAAATAATGTTGTTTGTGAGGGGTGATTTTTGTCAAGAGTTCCGCGTTCATTCTGTTCTGAGAAAGAAATATTTTTACCGTCTCCTTGATACTCGATCAAATGTCAGAATAATTGCTTGTTAAGCATTTCAATATATATGAAGAATATGATATTCTACTGAAAAAAAAAATGCTTTTCAAATGAAGGTACACTTTTTAAACTTTGATTGACACTAGAAATGGCTCTTCTGTGCGGTGCGGTTACATACATTTCAACTCTCATAAACAAACAGCTATAGCCGGTACAACTAAAATATAACTAAATTTAAATACTTAAACTACAACAGGACTACTACTATAGAGCACATAAGTTCCTCGCGAGGATCGAACCCGCACAGCGCAAAATCTAAATCTGAACGGAAATGATTTATATAGAAATGAAGGCAACAAACACAATAAGTTTCTTCTGATGAATACTTGTATCACAGTCTGCTAGGCGTTCTTGGAGCCACCTTCCAGTCTAACCGTATGGTTGAAAGCAGTGCGTAACTTACAGGGACTAGCTGACGCCCGCGGCTTCGCCCGCGTGAATAAAAAAAAAGTATCCTGTGTGTTATTCTCTGGAATAACAATAATATTGTCAGCTATAATCTACCTATGTGCCAAATTTCATCAAGATCCATTCAGCCGTTGACGTAAAAGAGTAACAAACATCCATCCATCCTCACAAAAATTCGCATTTATGATATAAAAAAAAAAACTAACAAAACACGCTTTTATAGAAAATCTAACTAAAAATTAGAAAATAAAATCTAATAAATTCGGATTAAGAATAGTGTAAATAAGAAATAAATGTACATTGTTGTAAAAAAGCGTGGGGTGCATCTGAAGTGCTTTATAAGATATTATCAAAGTGATGATCCTTCTACTCATCTGTCAATAAATGTTTATAACTATTGCCACTATGCACCCCACGCTTTTTTACAACAATGTACATTTATTTCTTATTTACACTATTCTTAATCCGAATTTATTAGATTTTATTTTCTAATTTTTAGTTAGATTTTCTATAAAAGCGTGTTTTGTTAGTTTTTTTAAACTATTATTTATTTTTCATTTTTTAGTTATTTTTTTAAAATATAAATTATTTTATCATTACATCAATTTACTACTAAAGTAAGACTGAGTTAATGATGGCTGCTTTTAGATTATATATTCAATAAAGCGTGTTGAATAATTTCAGTATCGTGTCATAAAAATCAATGATTTAAAAAAAAAACAGAAAATCACTGATGTTTATTCTAAGACAGTGACTAATCAGATAAATGGGGAAATTGGGTGCCTGCTGCCTTCCTTGGATGCGGTAGTCGTTTCTCAGGTTCCCTCTCCGAAAATTTCACCTTCTTAACAGTTGGTGACCTTATCGACTGCAGACCCAAGGTCATGCTGGTAACTAAATTATATGCCGCAAAATAAATAGATATTTCTGTCCTGAATATTTTGTTTTGTTGTGAATACGAAGTGTTTTTTGGTAAATCACGGTTATAATTATATTATGGATATTATAAAATGATAACAGAATGCGTATTAGATTTGTCGGGACATATATGTAAGTATAAGCAACAAGACGCAACTACCATATTAGTCTCTATAAGGTTGTGCTGAACTGAGTGCCCGAAAGAGTAAGTCTGGAACTGCACGCATGCGTAGTTCGCGCACTAACTCTGTCTCTCTTATTCGCATGCGTATGATGCGGAAAGAAATTAATTAATCCTGGCGAATCTAATTAGGATAATCGGATATGTTGATCGGATTATTGCATTGTCATCGATCTTTGACAGGTGTGTAAAGTTTGAATTAAATCTGATCGTTCAAAGTAGGACAAAAACGAGCTCAAAGGGGTCGGTTACAAACATACATACATACAAACATACAAAGGATAATCGGATATTTTGATCGGATTATTGCATTGTCATCGATCCTTGACAGGTATGCAAAGTTTGAATTAAATCTGATCGTTCAAATTAGGACAAAATCGAGCTCAAAGGGGTCGGTTACAAACATACATACATACAAACATACAGGTGAAGCTAATAAAAGCGTGTTAAAAAACACAAAAGGATGTCTGTTAGAAATGAAATAATATAAATAATAAAAAATAAATAAACATGTCAAAGGGTCATTTAATAATGGATAAAATACAGATATCTAATTTACAACCAGTTTATAATCTGGTATTCTACCACATAAATGGAACAACCTCAAAATCCCACTACATATTTGTTCGAGTGTAAATAGAAAACGACCTATTTGTATCAAAATAATTTCGTAAACGAATTGGGTGGAGTTAAGGAGTTTTAAATTGAATTGGTCGCTTTGAAGAACACGGGGAAATAGGATATGGTTTTCCATATTTTCAAACGATTATTATAATTTCAAAAGTATTTTTGTCTGTTTCTTCAGATTTGTTTGCACATTTTATGGTTGAATGAACTTTCCCTGTTAAGGCGGCTTTCGTTCAGTTGTTACTACTGACATTAATTGAGGAAAGTTTCGAGTATTAAATGAGGCGTCTAATAAAATGATATATTATAAATGCGAAAGTTTGTGAGTATGGATGTATGTTTGATCCTCTTTCACGAAAAAAACTACTGAACGGATCTTGATGAAATTTGGCACAGAGGTAGATTATAGTCTAGAATAACACATAGGTTACTTTTTATCATCACGCGGGTGAAGCCACGGCTGCCAGCTAGTTAGTTATGAAGGAGTATGGAATAAGAGAACATGCTACTCCCATCTCAAATAATTTAAACCTTATGGCAGGAGAATGATAATGTCACCACTTTATTTTCGGATGTGAAATCATCAAATAACTTCTCCGGCTCTGGTTGGAGCCAAAGGGAGTATCAGACTTGTCAGATGTGTATTGTAAAACCCATCCATGTTCCTTCTTTTACCCTTTAGGTTACGGGGCCGCGGTATCTCTTTCGAACAACCCGCAACCCCGGAACCCGCAGCCCTGGCAGGACCTGCAGCAAACCCGGATTCAAACATCCAATATAAGTCACGCTTTTCTTCCACTAAGCCACTCTCTCTCCCCTTTTACGAAAGCCCTTTAATAAAAGCTTTGTCGCAATTAGATTTTAGATTAAAGAACACGTTTTCCCGAAGGTTATTTTCATTAGTTTTGTTATCTTTGCTTTTGGCGTCAATAAATCTTAAGGTTCTTCCTATCGCCGGCTTTACAGGCTAATGGTGCCCTTAGGCGATGTACCCTTGATTTATATTAAACGAGCCAAGATAAGCGACTGTTCCTTCTGTTTTTTTCCTATTTCTAGGAAAATGGAGTAATTAATATAATTTTATTTATTAAAACTTTATGCACAAGTAAAACCTGTACAATGGCAGACTTTATGCCTTATGTATTTTCTACCTTAGGGTGATTCAGAGACAAAACACGTTCATTCACATACATTTTTTTAATAATTTTGACTTCTTAAAAACACTTGTTGTTGTTTACTTTATTTTGTATGGACTACCTCGTCGTTTTAATAATTGCTAGCGCTACTGAGCATAAGATCGCCGGCTTTGATTTCCAGGTCGGCCAAAGTGTAGTTGGGTTTTTAAATCAGGAATTTCTCAGAAGCAGCCCGAAGTTTAGAAGTTGGCGGTAAAATATCTCCGTACCTCGGAAAGCACGTTAAGCCGTTGGTCCTACACCTCATCCATCGGACAATAAGAGTAAGATAACCTTACACCTGTGCCTGCGCACACTCTTGTGCATTATAACATCTCCTGCGGAGAAGGCTAATCTCCACTGAGATTGGCCGCCATGGGCGAAAACGGTCAGGAGGACTACAATACATGGAACTTGAAGATAACCTGCAAAATGTGGGTGTACAATAAGGTACACCTCTGTTTAATTCGTCGGAGATTACAGGCTTGAAATGAAATGATAAACTAGGTAACACAGTGTTTAAACTTCTGCATATGTATAAGAATTTAACATTCAATTCATTTAAATTTAATTTGTAAACAAAGGGTTAATCATTTGTAAACCCTTTTTTTTTTTTTTTTTTTTTTTTCGGGTGGGAAATCATCCAATGACTTCCCCCGCTCTGGGTGGAGCGGGGGGGCACGTCAGACTTGTACTGACTAAAACCCACCCATGTTCCTTCTATTGCCCTTTACGTTCCGGGGCCGCGGTATCTCTTTCGAACAACCCGCAACCCCGGCAGGCGGAGGCTCTGGCAAGCCCCTCTGCTTTGCTGACTCTCTTTGAGGCGCGCGTGAAACACAAACGCGCCGTCGACACGGCCTGTCGTCAATCGACGGACGGACGGTGAACTACCCATTGCTCACCGCCCACAGGCCCGCATCTACGGTGGCCGGAAGTCGTCTCGCGGCGCCCGGCGCCCGGCGCCCTGGGCGTCTCCCGCGGCGGCTGGGTTGGGCAGATGTTCTCTCCCTCAAACGCCCGGCCACCTCCTTTGCTAGCATTACTGCTTCGCAGAAGGTGGTGTCCGCTTCCCATTCCCTCTCGCTCCGGACCATGGCCTGAACCAGGGCCGGACGCGAGAGATCGCCGCCGCCGATCGCCTCCACGAGGGCACGGCGGTGCTCCGCCCAAGCTGGGCAGATCGCCACTGTGTGCTCCACCGTGTCCTCCGGGCGATCGTCACAATGGTGACACCCGGGCGCTTCCTCCCGCCCGATGATGTGCAGGAACCTCCCGAAACTTCCGTGTCCGGTGAGGACCTGCGTCAGGCGGTAGGTGAGGACGCCATGACGCCTCTCCAGCCACTCCTCAAAGAGGGGACTTACCGCCGCTATTGTGGCGTGCCCTGCACGGGGTTGCGACAGTCGCTCTCTCCATGCCACCATGAGATCGCACCGGAGGTCTGCCCGCCAAGCGGCAACTTGCCGTGGCAGCGGGTTTTCCCCCCGGTGTAGTGCCTCCGCGCGCCACTCAAACAGGCGCGCGAGGACTATCGCCTCCAGATCCCACGGTGGCAGTCCGGCAAGGAGGCTCGCTGCCTCGCCGGAGATCGTGCGGTAGCCCCGGACAAGCCGCATGGCGCGTTCAGATAGTGGGCGGCGCGCCGCCCTAAAGAACGCGCCCATACCGGGGCCCCGTAAAGGGCCATGGACCGCACGACTCCGGCATAGAGCCTACGGCAGGAGGCGTTTGGCCCCCTCAGATTGGGCAGGAGCCGCTTGAAAGCAGCCCCCGTCCGCTCGAGCTTGGGAGCCAAACGTCGGAAATGTTCGACGAAGTTCCACCGGCTGTCGAGGACGATTCCCAGGTACTTCATCGTCGACCCGACGCCGATGCGAACCCCTCCTACCGTCAACTGGGATCCCGACGGTGGCGTGTTGCCGCGGCCATGAAAGACCATGGCCTCGGATTTGTGCAAGGCCACCTCGAGACCCAGCAGCCGGATCCTCTCTGCGACTATCGCAACCCCGCGTGTCATGATGTCGGCCGCCGCCTGGTGCGACCCCCCCTGAGCCAGAACGAGCGTGTCGTCAGCGTAGCAAACTACGCTGACGCCGCTGGGGAGGTCGGCGCGCAGCACCCAGTCGTAACCGATGTCCCACAGGAGCGGCCCCAAGACCGATCCCTGCGGGACACCGCACGACATCTCTCGCCGGTTCCACTCTCCAGAGCGACCGGGGTAGATGACGGCCCTGTCCGTCAGATATGCCCCGACCACGCGACGAAGGTAGGTCGGCATCCGGTGGTATCGGAGTGCCTCCCTGATGCAGCTCCAAGACATGGAGTTGAACGCGTTGGCGATGTCGAGAGACACCGCCACGACTACCCCACCCCTGGACACTGCAGCCCCCGTCGTGAGGGCTCTCACGCGCATGATGGCGTCCACCGTCGAGCGCCCCTTGCGGAAACCATACTGGTGTTCCGCAAGATCCGGCCCCGTCCCCACAAGGTGCCCGACGAGGCGGTTTGCAATTACTCTTTCAAAGAGCTTGCTCACCTCGTCGAGCAGCACAATGGGCCGGAATGCGGACGGAGAACCCTTTAGAAACGTTTATTTAAACTAACTCTTCACGAAACCGTCAACCATGCATTTTGTACATCGAATTAATTAATTACGCAAAAGTTACTGCCGGAAAACGACCATAAAAAGGTAAAAAGGCAGAATGTTATGCACTCAAAACATTTTGCTGGTGGAAGCATTGAAAAGATGATTGATCAGGGAGGTATTTAAATTAAAGTTATAATACCTATTAAAGATGAAAAGAAGGTTCCCAGGCATGCCCTAGAATAAAAAAATGCAATGACAGCAAGCCAAGACCAATGCCAAAGGCAAAGCTTGGATGCCTGTCACGAGTTTAGAATAGTCTTATCTTACAAACTTTAACTTTCTCATCCTTTTAAAATGGAGCGCAGTCGCTGGGCTATACGATACCCCTTGGTAAGACTGGATGTTAGAATCTCGGGCCACTCACTACTCACAGTAACGACTGTCAAATATCTACACACGACAGCCGGGGACCAACAGCTTAACAGACTTTCCTAAAGCTAGGAGGAAACTCGGTATGTAATGGATTGACGGGCTGCGCTGACTACGCTGCGTGTTGCGAGTTCGATCCCCGCACGGAACAAATATGATGTTGTATGACCAACGGTAGTTGTTTCGGGTCTGACTGTTTGTGTATGTGTGTTTAAGTGTTTCTAAACGCAGCCACGATACAGGAGAAATTCCTAGTGAGGTGTGGTGATCCGAGCGGCAGTTATCATTTAGCTATCAGCTCCTCATGACCGAAAAATTAATTAACAACAAAAAATAATGGCTCATTTCGAAAATCAATCTCCTGCGCATTTGGTACGGAATCTCTATAAAAGCCGATCATAAAGCCATTAATTTCAATAAACAGGGCAGGAAGGAAAATATTTATGACACGTAAAGTCCTCTCTCTCGCCTTTATTATCGACAGAGACATAATAATGTTTCTTTATTTATTCTTTTTTCGAAATAGGTTGTGACGTTTTTATTGTGTTATGAGATAATGCAGCCTTTTTAATAGCAAATTGCATAATAACAGAGATTACTAAATGGATGGTATTTAAAAGTACTTCAATTTATTCCCATTTCATTTACCTAATTTTGCCTGTGTTTTACCAAATATACTGAATGTGCACCAAAATATGATAAGTAAAATATGTCATAACGAGCATCTATTTAACAACTGTTGCAAATTTGTAAAAATAGTAATACACCTAATTTCAAAAACAAGCATTTATTTTTTTAGTTTTACTTCAGATAATGCACTGCAATAGTTATTGTTACAATAGAATATTTGCAGCGCACTACAATAAAAAAAGTGTTATATATTGGTGTTAATTTGGAATTTCATCCATTTTCTATTAATGCAAGTCGTTACTGGCACTCGCCGGCCACTCGCTCGGCTCGTGCGTAGGGGGTCACAGTTTTAACCTAACCTAACCTACGCATTTTTTTAACATTCAGGAATATTTGGTGCCCGATCAGTATTTTTCGGGGAAGAATAAAATAGTTATTGTTACAATAGAATATTTGCAGCGCACTACAATAAAAAAGTGTTATATCTTGGTGTTAATTTGGAATTTGTTTGATGTAACATATTTTGTTGGCCGAGTAGTTTAATTAGGATGGTATTTAAAAGTACTTCAATTTATTCCCATTTCATTTACCTAATTTTACCTGTGTTCCACCAAATATACTGAATGTGCACCAAAATATGTTAATTAAAATATGTCATAACGAGCATCAGCGCACTACAATAAAAAAGTGTTATATCTTTATCCATTTTCTATTAATGCAAGTCGTTACTGGGGGGGTCACAGTTTTAACCTAACCTAACCTACGCATTTTTTTAACATTCAGGAAAGAATATTTGGTGCACGATCAGTATTTTTGGTGAACACAAAAATATTATCCGTTTAATTATAGTAAAACAATTAAACGGGCTTAAGATCAATATTAGAAATGCATACATAGATGTACCTTAAGATTTTTGGTGAACACAAAAATTTTATCCTTACTAAATTCGCTATTATTAATCACATCGCTTTTATTTTACAGGTGAGATCATCAAATAACTTTCCACGCTCTGGGCGGAGTGGGGGAGTGTCAGACTTCTACCGACTAAAACCCACCGATGCTTCTTTTGCACTTTATGTTCCAGGGCCGCAGTAACACTTTCGCTCTGCTGAGATCTCTCTAAAGCACACTTGGAACACTAACGCGCCGTCGACACGTTTAGACGGTTTTTAGGGTTTGGTACTGCTGATTGCATAGATTTAGAGGGTATTTTCACAGCGTGTAGGGACCGCATACCTCATTATTTGTATTGCTTTTCCTCGTTCGGCTTTTGACAGACAGACAGGCGGACAACAAACTGAACTTTTAAGGGTTCCGTTTTTTCTTTTCAGGGACGAAACACCAGTAACAGCAATCACTAGATTAGCTGACAACGTATCAGCGGAACTGAAATATTAGACATTTTTATTTTAGTCCTTACTTTGATCATAAAAAAATTAAAACTCCTACCTTTAAAAATAACATGATAAATGTCAGAATCAAGGCAACCAAATTCTAAAATATACAGTTTTTTTTTTACTTTTATCTGCCCGCGAAGTTGAGCAACATTTAGCATAATAATACGGGCTATTCATTAGCACTAACGTTCTGTGAAGTTAGCAGAAATTGTTCTGAAGTTTTTTTCGGCGGTCGGGCCAAGTAATATCATAAAATTATTACTTTTTAAATCTCGTTTTTAGGAATTTTGTTTTGCTGAATTTTGTGGTGAGTGTTGCCATTGTATAGTGTAGTGTTGCCACACTAAACACGTCATCATTCTCCTGCCCTTTTCTCAAGTTATTTGTATTTTTTTTTAATTTGTCTCTTCTATTGTTCGTCATTTCATCGTTCACTACCTTTTTTGCCATATCATCTTTCAGTCCATCCATCGTTTCTTTGGCCTTCCTCTCCTCCTATACCCATCCACTTTCATACTCAAAACTTTCCTCACGACATTTCCCTCATTCCTCTGCATCACATGTCCATACCAAGCTAACCGATTACCGCACGAGTTTTCAGTTTCTTACTTTATCCATTCGCGTAATACCACACATTCCCCTAAGTATTTTCATCTCAGCTAGCATCTCAGCAAATGCCCTCTTTGGCCTAACATTCTGATCCGTACAATATACACAAAACATATACAATAAAAAAATACAAACAGACAAAAAAGTACGAAACTACTTCATATTTCATTGAGATTACTCAAAATCTGTAAACGTTCATTAACTTTACAGATCTGCGATAGGAGAGAACTATTAGATTAGTTGTGGAGAAGGGTTGACTTAGTTTTAACATCAGCGCGAACGCCCTATGCCGATTGGTCGCCGAGTGAACGAACACCTTGAGGATGCCCCGTGGTGGAGCGTACTAATATTATAAATGCGAATGTTTGTGAGGATGGATGTATGGATGTTTGTTAGGTACTCTTTCACGTCAAAACGGCTAAACGGATCTTGTTTTTTTTTTATCAAGATACGTAGAAAGAAATTGGCACAGAGGTAGATTATAGTCTGGAATAACACATAGGATACTTTTTTTCGATATCACGCGGGCAAAGCCGCGGGAGCCAGCTAGTACTTGATTATTGCTTGGCTAAGCTACATACCTTGAAAGCTACCACTTATGACTGCACTTTTAAGCTACGCTTAAATGAAGAAAATCCTACAATAATCTTTACATAGTATAAAGTGAAGTGGCTTGCGCTGTCTGTTCGCGAAAACCTTTTAAACTAACGGATTGATTCAGTTTTCAGCAAAAGCTAAAGTGATTCAAGAGAAAGGTTTATATTTATAACTAGCTGGTGCCCGCGGCTTCGCCCGCGTGATATCGAAAAAAAGTATCCTATGTGTTATTCCAGACCATAATCTACCTCTGAGCCAAATTTCATCAATATCCGTTCAGCTGTTTTGACGTGAAAGAGTAACAAGCATCCATACATCTATACATCCATACATCCTCACAAACATTCGCATTTATAATATTAAAGTAGGATATTAGAATCTACATTGCACCCGCGCGAAGCTGAGGCGGGTCGCCAGTATCCTTACTTACTTACTAATATTATAAAAGCGAAAGTGAGTTTGTTTTTTTGTTACCTCTTCACGCTTTAATGGCTAAACCGATTTTGATGAATTTTGGTACAGAGATAGTTGGGAACCAGGAGACGGACATAGGCTATTTTTTTTTAAGTGGGATGTGAGGGAGAAAGAGGGAAGAAAAGGGAAAACTTAGCGTTGCTATTACAAATCAATAAGGCGCAAGGGGAATTGTGTTACCCCGAATTTAACGCGAGCGAAGCCACGGGCAAAAGCTAGTAATATTATAAATGCGAAAGTCTGTGAAGATGTATGAATGGATGTCTAAATGTTTGTTACTCTGTCACCCAAAAAATACCAAACAGCTTTGAATTAAATTTAGCATACAGATAGTTTATAAACGGGATTATTACATAAGCTATACAATAACCGAATTCCACGCGGGCATACGCTAGTACTTAAATAAATAATTCCTGCTCTCCTAACTTTTTACAAAAGCAACAACTACCTATTTGTCAGCTATAAATCGAAGTCTCGGAATTATTAATAAAACATAATGTATGTATGTATTTTATGGCTACGTTAGCACATTGATATTCTAAAAAGGTACGATAAAGTTATCTTTATCTTTTGAAAAGAAGAATGTTCGGTAATGTTGGCCGCGTTTACACTGTTGATTTTCTCATAAATTATACTGGAGAAAAGAAAAAAAAACACATAACAATAAACAAAAAAACTTTTTCAAATAGTTTGCAAAATCACTTGAAATTTATCCGTATAGTCAAAACGTAAATACATCGATTTTATAATAAAATATATTCCTTTTACATAAAATATTTTAAAAAAATATTCATCTCTAAGGATCATAATGCTTGCTAACTACAAACAATATAGGTATTAATTAAAATTCTAATGGTCGACGTTGAAATTTCAATTTAAAAATCAACCTATTAACGTTACATTTCCATTGCTCGTGCTACCAAAAAGTTCGCTCCACCCCACTAATACCTACATTATTTTTCTAACAAAACTGTCTGTCTCAACTTCAAAAGTACTACCAACAAAGTGGAAGGAATCATCAGCCCCTCCCAGAGGATCAAAGTCTATCAGAGGGAAACTTATTTAATTTGTAGCCTGTATCAACAAGCTGATCACAGTTCGCATGTTGTTTATGTATTTTTAGTTTGGGACAGACGGACTACTGTTGAGGTGAGAACTTAATTTTGTTTTGTGGGGAGTGGGTTGTGGAGCCTACAAACTAGTGAAGAACTAATGTATCTTGAGCACACTTTTATCAGCTTCAGCTGTAATTAACTCGGCTGTTTGTGTATGTGAGTTTAAATGTTTGTAAACGCACCCACGATACAGGAGAAATTCCTAGTGTAGGGCAACGTTTATAAAAAACAAAACTCTATAAAACAACTTGGAAGTAACATTAGACGCACTTACCGGTGCCAATTAAGCTGAAATTTCACATTCATGTTTAGTTAATCTATAATAATTTGTTTTTAACTTTAATTTATATTTTTTGCTGTGTCCTAGCAGGTATGTACCGTGCTGTTTTTAAGCTTTAAGCCTTCTGTAACACCTAATACACACATAATGGTACGCAAATCAAATAAATTAATATGAATAGTTTAGGATTTACTATATTTTAGTTAAACTATGTCACGTCGCGAAGTAAACTAAAGCGACGTGACTTGTGATTAATTTTCAAATTATGAAAATAGGTATAAAACCTCTTTGACTACACAAAAAGTACAAAACAAAACACATTCAAATTATAACAATAAATTTTTACATAGAGCGAAGGCCTATCTGACCTCCACAACCCAGCTTATAACTGGGTAATACGAAATACCTCAGTAAGACTGGCTGTCGGACACTGACTAGGCATTTACAACAATTGTCAAACATCATAAACGTGCTTTCTAAGGCACGGAAGAAACTCGGTATGTAATCGATGAATGGATGGTCACGCATGCACAGACCAACCAGGTAAGTGCGGCTTAACCTAAAAGATCGACCCGAGAGGCTATTATTAATTACCCACGAGCTCCTCATCAATTAATTTTAATCAAGCGTTAAGATCTGCCTACAATGTAGATACTCCTACCTACTTAAGCGTGGAAGTGAAGTTCGTAAGTTGAACCTAGTGTTAACCGCGTTTCGGCACTTAACTTGGCACTAACTTAGAACCACTTAACTAGGCAGCTTTTGGTGAGTTACTTACTGATGCATTCTTTCTTTTACTAAGATACTGGTGATGCAAAGAAACATTGATTCAAACTATAGAAATAATACAAATAAAAAGTATTTGATGATTTTCCATCCGCAAAAAAGGCCTGATACTTTTGCTACAACGAAATGGGAACGCGATAAAAAAGGTTTATCATACTTTTTGTAAAACAAAGTAAATAAAGGAGCAACTCTACCTTATCAAACGCACCATAACATTAGTAGATAAAACCCGTAACAATTCCATGACCCAATTTCCAAAATATCGTGTTACCAAATAACGGGTCATCGGGCAATATTAAATGTTATAATCAAAGGTAAGCAGTCGTGGGGAAACGACAAGAATTGATTTACATAATCTGACAAACGCATAGACAATCATGTAGTTCTAAAGAAAATATCTTAAAGGTATCGTGACTAGAATATGCTTAATAGACTCTATTACATAGGATTAGGGTTTGCATTTGAATAAACCAGTAAGTGGCCAGTCAGTTGCTCCCAAACTTTTAGGGCAACCCCAATAAGGTTGCCTACAAAACACACGTGTTGCCAAAAAACTTAATCACACGTTTTCTTCCTTTGGGGATAGGGAGAAACTGAATAGAACAGACTACCACTAAGAATCTTCTTCTTTGTCGGATAAAAAGATGTACATTTGATAGTAACATCGCGTAACGCTTGGTTTAGCAGAAATGTACATTAGTAAACCAATAGAGGGCGAGGCTATTGCCACGCAGAAATCTAGACTCGGGGTCGCTACTGAGAAGTTTCTTGTAGAAAAATCTATCTATCTCCTGCCTTTATCCAAATTTATTTATGGTCGGCGCATGTCTTTTTCTTCCATGCCTCTATCTATTATTTGTCATCTCATTAGAAACCTCCTTTCTTGCCATATCATCATACACACAGACCATGCATTGTTTCTTTAGTATTCCGCTACACTTATTTAAAAAAAAACCTAATATACTTTATTCAACCTGGGCTTCAACCCTAGGACCTCTGTTTCTTTATCAGAATGTGAAGGTTACTTAAATAGATTTAACTCCGCAAACAGGCATGGGAAATACCAAAGTAAATATTTTTTTTCGCAACTCTTACATTTAAAAACAAAATAATTTAAAAACGTCAACTTCCTACTTAATAAAGTAAGAAAATATTTAAAGAATGTTAAGCATAAGAAGACTGTAAGAAAAGCATAAAATTTCATCACCATTCAAGGACGCAAATTAAAATATTTCACGACACTATGTAAATCTCAAGTTTTCTTGGAAAATAAAAACATTCCACCGGGCTAAAAATTAACAGGAGACTTGAGGTAACGAAATGATAGGCAAAAACATTTTTAATTTCCCTTTACAAGTTTCATGAATGCTAAAACAAATCTGAATGAAAGGCAGCAGTTTATAAAGTTAATAATGAACGCAATTTTATGGACATTAAGGAATATTATTGCATATTCAGCAAGTTTGAAAATCACACACATTTTCAGTAGAGTTCAATAAAATACTAATTGTAAGTCCCTTTGTGCTGTGAAAAACAACCCTATAAGACTTATACGCAGTCAAAAGATAGCTGTTTATGTCGCAAGATTGTACAGAACCCTCAGTGCCCGAGTCTGACTCGTTCTTGGCTGGTTTTTGTGACTGACTTACTATCGCATGGATATTATTGTAATATTGTATTATTGTAATATTGTTTGTGGAACGGAAAATGAAATATATTATTTTTTTCATAGATTATGTAAGGATCGTAGTAGTGAAGAGGGCCCTGTCAGGGCCATCGCCTGCTGGGGTTGCGGGTTGTTCGATAGAGATACCGCGGCCCCGGAACATAGGCAAAAGAAGGAACATAGGTGAGTTTTAGACGGTAAAACTTTGACATTTCCCCCCCACTCCGCCCTGACCGAGAGGTAGTGTTTAATGATTTCCAAATTTCGAAAAAGAAAAACGATGGTAGCAGGTTGTGCCGGGGTTGCGGGTTATTCAAAAGGTCAATGGTGCCTCCTACCGGGATTCCGGTTTGTTTGAAATAGGTCCCGCTACCCCAGAAAATAAAGGGCGAAAGAAGGAACATGGATGGGTTTTAGACAGTAAAAGTCTGACACGTCTCCCTCGCTTTGCACAGTACGGGCAAGTTATTTAATAATTTCCCACCTGTAAAAAAAGGATCGTAGAAGGTGTCGTGCTGAAGTTTCTGCCAATCCCTGTGCGAAAAAGGCGTGAGTTTATGTATGTATGTACAATTAACACAGGAAAAACTTGGTTTAAGTCATAAAGTATTTTTAATGTCAATAGTACTTTGGGATAATTTACGAGTACTACAGGGCAAAACCACGGACAAAAACTAGTACAAACAACGACAGGTCCACCTATTCTAAGCTACAATAACCTGATCTCTCTACTACGGATCGCACACCGTATTAAAGAGATCAGGTTAAAATGGTTTGGTGTAGGTTGATGTGCCGTCGTGTGTATATCTAAAAGGGTCAAAAATATTTGAGAACCGCTTTCTTACAATTCAAAGAAATATCTAGAAAATATTGTAGTGTCGTGAGAGATACGACCTCTTGCGCTGACGAGGGTCAAACTACTATTATGATGTTTGAAGACGGGTTCAAAGATATTGGTTTGGACTGATTTGCGTTAAGTCTATTATTGAAAGGTTCCACATAAAAAAGATTGCTTGGATGTTAGAGATATTGCTTTATTTTCGCGTAGAATAAACCACTTTTATAGGTACGCATATTTCCTAAGATTGAGAGGTTAAAAGAAAATTTTAGACGTAGTATTTGATTTTGAGATTTGTTAAGGCATGTATATTATTACTATTTATTTATTTGGAAAGATAATTGCTGCACTTACAATTCACACCAAAGCATGCAGCAAGTCAACAACCTTACATTAAGTAAAAAACTTCATACAGTAATAATATCAAGATCAGGATTTTGTGTAATCAGCTCGTTTAACAGATTCATCGCCTGGTAATGGACGCATGTCGAGCAGTTTAGGTACGCACAAAAATTATAATTAGTATAGTTATAATAAATTTAAAGAAAATGAAAGGTAGAAAAACATCATTGTAATATCTTAAAGATCACATTATTTAGAGGAAATTCGGATGACGGCATGGTTGGCGCAGTGGCTGAACGATTGACTGCTGCTCTGCGTGTCGCGTATTCGATTCCCACACGGAACAAATAATTGTATGGCCTACAAGTAGTTGTTTCAGGTCTGGCTGTTTGTGTAAGTGAGTTTAATTGTTTGTGGGGCACGTTTAATTTAAAAAAAAATAAACAATTCCGTAATAGCCCCAAAGAAATAATGATTGTATTAGGTTGTAAGTGGCAAACATACTATAAAACAGTGCGTTTAATATATTTTAAGATTATTCATGAAAATCACAAAATCGATTTAAAATAAACCCTACCTAATACCTACTTCAACGTTCATATAATATCAAAAGATAAAATCAAGCGGGTAATAAAATCTTAAAGTTTCCATTCAGTGTTTATTTTATGAAGAAGCTCTGGAAAATTCCTCCCATTTCGACTTAAGACGACTTAAAATCACTTTGCTAGTACGATGTCTGGCGTGACTCAAAAATAGGCCACTCCATTCATAACGTTTTCAAACACCAATGCCGAGAAGCTCGTTGTGTCTTTGAAGAGTTTCAACTGAATGAAATACAGACCACCGTGTGCTCATTTAATACGTTTATCAACAAATTGTATGTAAATTGAGATCTTAAATAATATATTTATCACATCTTTTTTTTATAACGTTACCCCACACTAGGAATTTCTCCTGTATCGTGGGTGCGTTTACGTGTACTCATTTAATACGTTTATCAGCAAATTGTAATATGTAAATTACCTTTAATAATATGTCCAATATATCTGCTATATTTATCGAATCTTTTTTTTTTATAACGTTACCTCACTCTAGGAATTTCTCCTGTATCGTGGTGCGTGGGTGCGAATTTTGTTACAAAGATAGTTGGGACCCAGGAGACAGACATAGGCTAATTTTTGTTTTAAAAAAGGGAGAAAAGAGGGAGAAAAAGGGTAGAGAGAAAAAAGAGTATAAATAAATTAAAAATTAAAAAACACGACTGCCGGGTCAAAAAAATGGACTAAAAAGAAAAAAACAAGATGTTAGTTTCAACAAAAATTTTCATCGCGGTCGGGGGACCAATCTGTAGAATACTTTCTTGCATAAAAAGTCCCCGACTGCGATGAATTTTATTTGTTGAAACTAACATCTTGTTTTTTTCTTTTTAGTTCATTTTTTTGACCCGGCAGTCGTGTTTTTTAATTATTTATTTTTATTTTAAACCTTTTAGTGATAAGTTTTATATAAAAATATATCGTAAGAAAAATGGAACTTTTTACCTACTGAGCCAATTAAGTTTAAGTTTGGCACACATTATTATGATTTTCTGGGATAGAAATAGATTATTTGTAAATCTACTCGTCACTAGTTCTTCTAATTGCCACTAGATGGCGCACCTTGTTTGTTTTCAACGAATCCACTATGGGATACATACGACATTTTTTTTATCGACAGTTTTGATTAAAAATGTAACGTATTTATGTTTTTGGAATTCACTCGTCAAATCCTAGACGATAATCACATGCATTAACAGAATAAATAATGAAAAAAAATTATGTGGGTGTTCAATTATTGATCATACCCGCCACATTGGATTTCTATACTTTTTTAATATACCTATGTTACTCGGGACGATGCAAGGATTCTAACGATACCCCATACATGTAAATCGGTTCAGGCGTTTAGAAGTTATGATGGAATAAAGAAACTCACATACATACAAACATTACACATGAACCCTAAAATATAACACTCCTTTTTTGGGGCAGTCGTGTAAAAAGGGAGAGAAATATTTTTTTTTCGATTATCATTCGGGTTAAAGTTAGCGGTAGCCCAAAGTAACTATGCCACGCGGACGAAGTCGCGGGCGGAATCTAGTGTTTTATATTTATAATAGGTACCTATGTTATTTTATCAACAGCCCTTTTTATTTTACCCTTTAATCGTCTCCTTACTGAAAACACCTTACGTCTACTATAATGCGTTTGTTATTTTTTCACGCAAAAACTACTGAACCAATTTAGATAGAATTTAGCACACAGTTTATAATCTGGATACTTTAAATCCCGGCAATACGTTTCCGTGAGATAATGATTGAGATCCACGCCTGGCGAAGCTGCGGACATTATATTTTTGATAATATTTTTGCTTTATAAATAATTGGCTGTGTAAATAAATGTTTTGTGTAAACCTACTTGTGGTAAGGTCATCGACGTCAATAGAAGTTGTTGAAATAACATGAAACTGACAGCTTCTTGTAATATGATTGGTGTCACTACCTGAAACAAGAGAATACACATGTTAAACAAATGCTTAAGAACTATCCGATTCTCTACCAAACACGCTATTAGAACAAATGCTTAAGGAGTAAACATGTTTAATTGACATAGTTTGTTGTATAAGTCTTCAAACTGACATGGTCACTAATATTATCATAAACACTTGAAACGGGATATTTACCGTGTTTTTGTGATGTCACGCGTTGCTGCATTTTTTCGCAACGAGTGACGTCACACGTAACTTTAATGGGCTATATCCTTGTAATTTTTGGTCTTATTTACAAATAAAAAATACGTGTCCCTTATTTTTGAATAATCTAAAAGACGGACTACATAGAATGTATTTACTTTGACCCTGGACTCTGACCCTTATTAATACTATCTATCTTCTATATATTTATTTATTCTATACTTTTATCATAATTGTATAAAATTTGTTATTTTATGAAGTTATTAGGCGCAAAAACCGAGTGAATACGATAGATTTTGTTGTTCTATTAGTTCACAAGAGTAACCTCTAGTTTGAACTTTTTTTTGAACCTCCATACATGATGGTTACCTCCGTTTTTTTTTATCTACATTAATATTATTAAGGGGTTAAGTTTGTGAAGTTGTGATCTACTGAACCAATTTTAAAATTATTTTACCAATAGAAAGTCACTTTATGTGGGAGTGTCATAGGTTCCTACGCTACTAGCTACGTGGGCTAAGCAGTAGGGTAAGTAATTAAAAAAAATCGGGTAAAACCCCACGTAAAACTAGTGTATTTAATAATCAAAGTGCCTCGCATTTCCCTTTAGAACAGTTGGAAGTGGAAAACTAATATCATCTACGTAAACTTTGTCTCATATAAATACTCTACAATACCACAGGTGCTGACGTCATCAAACGGTGGTGCTTATTACAAAATAATTTGAATGTTAATATTGTTATGTCATAGTTAGTTCACTTCCGATTGCCCATCCATGTTCAAATGATACTGGTCTTTATTTTCATTGCAATAAGGTGGCTCTTCGGTTGCTGCTGCTGATATGTCAGCCAAATGACAGTGATGTTTATTCTTATTAGATTAAGGTTGTAGTTAGATTGCTGCTGCCAGACGAAAATTGAAAATGAAAGGTGTGGGTTCCAGATTCGCTGCGGTCGTAATAATGACAGAATGTGGACGAGACAAGCCGTTTTGGGATGAAGAACGTATTAAGGCGAAAGTAATGTAATGTGTTTCCGCTCACGCCCTCTTTCTCATTTATTTATTTTCCATTATTTTATGAGGAAAATTGTTCAGGTGAAATTGTGAATGAAATCAGAAATAGGTTTAGTTTTTTGATATCAAAGTATCCGCTATTAGTGGCCAATCTTAGGGGAATGTCCAGTAGAGGATGTCTTACAGCTGAGGTGAGTTTTGAGTGAAATGGATAGCCATGTAGTTTGTTCTTATTATATATATTTATATGTAGTAAATTCTTGCTTGTTATTCTGTTATGTTACCTTTTCTTGTCGTTTTATATGTTATCATGTAGACCTTTTTAGAATCAAATGTTTTGATTTTGACTTGAAGAAAACAAAAACACTTAGATTTAACCTTTAAAAGTAACGTAACATATATATTTTTAAGGTCGGAGAGGGAGAGCAATAATATGAAGGAAAAGGGATTATTTACTCCTTACTTCGGACACCGGTGTCTATGTAACACTAGCCCAAAATAACAGCGACCTAGAGCAAGAAAGTAGAGTTTTCAGAGCTGAAACAAACTAGATCAAATTTAACTTCTAATGTAGTTTACATATTTACACGTAAAGCTATTAAACGCGGGGTTGCGGGTTGATCGAAATAGATACCGCGGCCCCGGAACATAAAGGGCAATAGAAGGAACATGGGTGGGTCTTAGCCAGTACATGTCTGACACTCCCCCCCGCTCCGCCCAGAGCGGGGGAAGTTATTTGATGATTTCCCAACCGCAAAAAAAACTATTAAAAACATGTTAAAAATTAAAAGACTTTGTTTGTTACAATCTTACAACAGTTTCAATACTTATAATAACAAGTCCAATCAAATAAACCGGGATAAGACGGTTAAGCAAATTTCGTGGGATACAAATTTCCAGCCCCACGGAGACTTACAAAGCCTATTATAAATGATTTGCAATTATTTCTCCTAATTTATTTATAACCCAACGTAAAGGAAACTGTTTTACTGATTTTTAGGGTAATCTGTGTAAAGAGGATGAAAGCTTTGGTAGGATTAATTTTGTCAGAAACAATTATTATTTTAAGATTCTGTACGATACGATTTTTACTTAGTAGGTATGACATTTGGTAAGAATCCTTAGCAATGAATGAACTAACCCGCTTTCATGAACGATTGGTCCGCAACAGACGACAGAAGTGAGAAATTGAAGGCCAAGGACTGGGACGATGTAATAACCCATACAAATATTATAAATATCTTTAAGTCTTTAAGTATGTTATCCTTTCACGACTAAATGGCTTATCGGATCCTAATGAAATTTACTATGAATTGGCTATATATTATTACATTAAAAATATCCTCAATTGTTTGAGAACTGTCATTATATTAATTAATGGAGTAATAATACTGGAGGCGTCAGGTAACGACAGGCATATGATGCAGTAATAATCCAGAAAACAAACATAAATGTTACAATTCGTCGAATCAACTTAGGACTACGATTTTAGTACGTTTTCTATGCGAAACCTCTAATACTATCATCAATCATCATGCATTGCGATTAGTGCATAAAAAAGCTTTTAGTCAGTTTCGCAGCGGTACTCGTTTCGAACGGTCGCGTGCAGTAAACGATATTTGTACCTCATTAGTTAACGAGCTTGCTCTCAAGTAGTGTTTGACCTTGAAGCGGATTAGTGCGTCGTTAGCTAATAATATAATGTGTATTAGAATAATTGTTTACAATGGAGGGTGATAAGGAACTTTTTACCGATAATGTTGAAACAAGGAGTGTTTTGACTAACAGCAACAATTCTATAGCAGAACAAGATGTGTTGGAGACATTTAATATGGAAATAACAACAAAGGAAGAATCGATTAAATCACTAAAACGAGGCAGAGAAGGAGACGAAACTGGTTGGAGTTTAGTACAAACTAAAGAGAAAAAACTCAAAGAAAGCAAAATCGAAATTTATATTTCATCAAAAGAAAAACTACCGAGACAGTTTGCACTAGCCAGACTATTTAAAGAAAAAGGGATTAACGATATAACGAAGGTAAAATACTTAAATAATTACAGAGTACGCATTGAGTGCAAAAACGAGTCGAGTGCAACAATATTAGAAACTAGCAAAGAACTTATAGACATGGAATGGAGATTTAGTAGACCAGATCACAAAAGCTACTCATACGGTGTCATCAAAGACGTAGATCTCGAGCTAACTGACGATGAACTTAAGAGCTGTATATCTTGCCCTGACTCCTTTGAATTGATCTCATTGAATCGACTAAAGAGGCGTAATATTAGTGAATCGCCAGAAGAATTATGGGTTACGAGTGAGGCAGTTCGGTTGTGTTTCAAAGGAGATAGGCTCCCCGCATATGTTTATGCCGATAATTTAAGGATTAAGGTGGAGCCATTTGTATTCCCTGTGTCGCAATGCTCACGTTGTTGGAAGTTCGGGCATACAGCAAGAGTGTGCCCATCTAAAAAAATATTATGCCCAAAATGTGGCAGTAAGCACCCAAACTGTGAAACACAACAATTTAAATGTATAAACTGCAGCGGTTCACACATGGCACTTTCAAAAAAATGTCCGGCATTTTTAAAAGAAAAAAAACTCAAAGATCTCATGGCTGAGTTTAATTGTACATATAGGAAGGCTTTATTGTTATACGTAGCACCTTCACCATGCAGGGAAGAGACGGAACCTGCTTTCATCACAAACACAGCTGATTTATTTCCTCAGCTCTCAAAAAATATCGACGTCACAGAGAGGTCAAGCTCACCTTTATATGCAGAAGCGGTCAAAACTAAAGCAGTTGTTCATAACCCAACCACTATCAAAGAGAAAAAAAGTGCTAAGAGGCACGAAACGACACGCATTGCTGATAACGACGATTGGGCAGACTGGCCACCAACAGAAGCAGCGGAAGCAAGTGAATCGAACAATGACCGAGAAAAAGAGGAACCTAGAGAAAAAGCGGTGCATTTTGAAGAGCTTATAGCTAGACTAAAAGAAATAGTTTTTTTGAAGAGATGCACGATAGCGGAAAAAATTAAAATGGCAATTCAATGTTGTGTAGAATGGTTGATTTTAGTGGTTGTTGATAATGTGTCGGATTGGAAATTGATGAAGAGATTGCTTGATTTATTTAATGGATCACGATAAAACTAGTGTCAAAATAAATATTCTACAATGGAATGCTCAAAGCGTAAGACCTAAATTAGTTTTGTTGGAACAGTTATTAAACCAAGAAAATATACACATTGCTGCGATAAGTGAGACGTGGCTAGAAACAGAAAGCTGCATGAGGCTGAGTAATTACACAATTTATCGTAAGGACAGACTTGATGGTTACGGGGGGGTTGCAATTCTTACCCACAAATCAATAAAATCTCAACTGTATGAGGTCCAAGTTAGTAACCAAGGTATAGAACTAGTTTGTGTTAAAGTATTTAATTGTGGCATGATGGAAAATATTGTTTCTATTTACTGCCCCCCCCTCGATTCGAACTTCTCAAAATGACTGGGATGCTTTACTTTCTATTGTTGCAAAAAATACAGTAATTCTGGGAGACTTTAATGGACACCATTCTAATTGGTCAAATAAAACGGATAGTAGAGGTGTTCAAATTTTTGAAGCATTGATGGACAACAACTTTGTTACTTTAAATAATGGCAGTCCAACTCGACTAAAAATGGTTAACTTGCAGTGTCAAAAATCCTCACCCGACATATCTTTAGTATCCTCTGACATAGCATTGCTGTTCAACTGGTCAGTCATGAATGAGACATTAGGCAGTGATCATAGGGTTATTAAAATTTCTTCGAATGTCCAAGCTAGTCCTTCATCAACAATTCGTAAAAACTTTAAAAATGCTGATTGGACCTCATACAGTGAACTACTCAACAACCTCTTTTTAGAATTTAAATTTTCCGGAGACCTACAGACCGATTATGACACCTTCATTGACTATATTAATTTGGCTTCTGAAATTTGTATCCCTTTAGTTAAAATTAACCCTAACCCTGCGAGTAATTTTCTGCCTAAGCCCTATTGGAATTCTGAGCTGTCTAAATGTGTGGCTGAACGCCGGCTTGCATTGTCTAAATTTAGACGTAATCCAAACTCTCAAAACTATGTAATAGTACAAAATAAAATAAGCAAATCCCAGAATATGATTCGCGCAGCTAGAGGTAAAGGGTGGGGTGATTTTTGTTCTTCATTAGATCACACTACATCACAATCAACTGTATGGCAAAGAATGAAATGGCTGAAGGGATATAAATATTCCAACCATCACGTAGACAAAGACAAGGCTACTGATTTGCTCCTTAGTTTAACGCCCGACTTTGTACACCCATGTGACATGTCTTTCGACACAAGGAACCCGGAACTTGAGGTTATAATTTTGCCCTCAGAATTTCAGAAATGTGTCCGCTCGAAGGATACGGCACCTGGGTGTGATAATATTTCTTATTCCATGATCAAGAAATTGCCTCAAAACTGTAAAAAGGTATTGATTCAGTTGTACAATAGCATCTTAACGTCTGGTTTTGTCCCCATACAATGGCGCGATATTGTAATTGTGCCAATCCCTAAACCAGGTCGAGACTCCCAAAATGTATCATCCCTTCGTCCTATTTCAATGATCTCATGCATTTGTAAGGTTTTTCATAGCATTTTAATGAATAGATTAGAGTGGTTTATCGAAAAACATATGCTTTTATCAAATAACACTACAGGTTTTAGAAAATGTCGCTCAACTGTTGATAACTTATCTGTTTTAGTTTCGCGCATTCAAATTGGCTTCTCCAAAAAACTTATTACTGTGGCTGTTTTCATAGACATAAGCAATGCATATAATTACGTAGACGTCAAAAATCTACTTACAACCATGCAACGAATTGGTGTGGGATCTAGAATTTGTAGTTACATCTGGAACTTTCTCAAGCTGAGAAACCTTAAAATTAAAATAGGTAACAACGAAGTAAGTCGAACGTCCGGTCGGGGATTGGCACAAGGCGACCCATTGTCACCATTACTTTTTAAAATAGCGACCATGGATGTTTGTCATAGTGGTGGAGATGTATTTCTATCGCAATATGCGGATGATTTTGTGTTGTACACCACTTGCAGTAATGTCTCATCGGCCCAACAACGCTTACAACCCGCTTTAAATGAAATGACTAAACTACTGATGAATCTGGGTCTTGAGATATCCCCCACAAAAAGTAACGTATGCATTTTTAAGAAAGGTGTAGTAAGAGACACTGTCACATTAAAAATTAGTGAGGTATCGCTGCCGGTGGTGAACAATGTCAAATATTTGGGAGTTTGGCTTGACCGATCACTTAGGTGGGCTAAGCATATTAATGAGACCCGAGAAAAGGTGCTCAAGCTAACAAATGTATTCAAAATTCTTGCCGGTTCTGGATGGGGAATACACCCCAAACACCTGAGACGGTTATACATCGCAACAGTTCGTAGTAGAATTGACTATGCTTGTTTTCTTTACGACAGTAGTTGTGAAACTCATCTAAGTAAATTAGACAGGGTCCAAAATGTTTGCATGAGGGTTATCGGTGGCTTTATTAGAAGCACAGCTATTCACGTTATGGAAAATGAATTGAATTTGCAACCTTTGAAGATTCGCAGATACTATCTAGCGGGTAAATTTTGGCTCAAAATAAAATCATACGTGGATAATAATATTACTGCTGTTTTAAAAGAACTACAAGGGCGCTGTGAACAATCGCACTGGCGAAGGAAGGTACCGCTGTTAGTCAGAATCCAGGGTTCGCTAGATTTGCTACCTGTCTACACAAGCCCAAAGCTTGAAATGTTCTCATTGGATACTTGGGTTCACAGGATTGATTTGTCTCAAATTGTATTGACTGAAGTGGCTGGGTTGGTTGCTGCTAAAAAGTGCTACCAAAGTAGCAAAATTAATAAGTTGTGCACTACCTATTTAAATATTACTTACTCAGAATTTTATAAAATATATACAGATGGATCCAAGGATAAAATAAGTTCTGGAGCGGCGTTCTTCGATCCACAAATTAATATTGCCGTGCAGTTAAAGGTAAACTCAAAATGTAATATAATGTATACTGAACTGATTGCAATAGAAGAAGCACTATCTTACATTGAGTCATTCGAAAGCGGTAAATATGTTATTCTGAGTGATTCGAAAAGCGCTCTTCAACATTTAATCCGGTGTACTACGAATTTTCGGGGTACTCCGGTTGCATACAATGTCATCAAATCCATATATAGACTTATTTCCGAGAAAAAGACTATTGTAATTCAGTGGGTACCGGCTCATGTTGGCTTGGAAGATAATGAAATAGTGGATGGATTGGCAAAAGATGCATGTGATGATGGGCTGGCTTGCCCACACCTCCCTTTGCACAGTGATTTCTTGCACGCAGTAAGAGAAGAATGCACTAAAATGTGGCATGAACACTTCGATCAGAGGTCACTGAGCAAGGGGATTTGGTACCGGACGATCCAACCAGCACTTTCTCGTTGTCCGTGGTTCGACCAGACAAACATGAGCCGATCAGAAATTGTTATGGCTCTTCGGATTCGATCGGGACACGTACCTATGAACTGTTTCGCCTATCTTATGGGTAAAGCTACTTCTCCAAATTGTCCAGAGTGTAGTATAGTGGAAGACACTTACCATATCCTGATGGAGTGTGTCCGAAATGAGGCCGAAAGAATTTCAATTTTACCCAAGTCACTAGATGTAGGTAGATGTAACAGTATTCTTGCATTCCCTTTGTCAAAGGATGCAAGAAATTTATATAAATTGGCTAAAATAGGATTTAGAAAATAATTTTTATATTGTTTGTAGAATAATTGTTTGTACCGATGAGGGTGGCATAATCAATATGTGATTAAACCCTCTATAAAATAAATAAAGAGAAAAAAAAAAAAAAGCTTTTAGTCGTAACAAAGATGGACACAAATTTGATATACACATCTAATGGTTAGGTCAAACCAGTCAGGTCAACGCGGTTTTGGGGTCAAATTCTTGGTGGTGAAGAATATTGATTCTACTATTAGTTTCAAAGATAAAGTAGCAATAAAACTTGAGAGGTGTCAAGGGACACCCGGATGGAACAAAGTTATTATTTATTATGTACAAAAAACCTGTATACACTCAACAAAAATAATCGTCGCGACACCACACTGTTCAATGCGAAATAGAAAGACGAAACGAAAATAACTGGCTTGCTTTTATTACAACACTACTTACAACTATAGCAAAAAGTGTCGTTACAGTTTTTGGTCTTAATTTTTTCCGTCTAGCCCCCTTTCGCAACGCGCGATAAGGAACTTTGTTCCAGTAACAAATCATATCATCACACCTATGATCCACATGGGGAAAGGCAAACGTGTATTAAATAATAGTCCACCGATATTTCGCCAGTTTGGTTAAAGTTCCATGCAAAAAAACATGTCGAATTGAGAACCTCCTCCTTTTTTTTCGGCGGTTAAAAAGGGCTAGTCAGTCGCGATTCCAGACTCTGTGGCTGCTACTGAGATTTTTTAAATGGAAAAACCCAATAGTATTTTACCTGACCTGCAGGCCTACCATGACGTCTTAAAGCAGAACTTATTCCGCTGAGGGAAAGAGATGGTGCTAGACACCCTGTATAGCTCTGTCTCTTTCACTCAGTGGAATAAGTTCTGCTTTAAGACGTCATGGTAGGGTAGCAGGGATTTGAACCAATCACTTTACTAACGAGGCAGTAATAACAATATAAGTGTCTCAGAGGAAAGAAAATACTAGTATATAAAGCATAAGATTTATTGACGCATGTACTTAGCATATTAGTGGAGCATTAAAATATTATAATTTAAAAATATTATTTAAAATATTTTATAATAATACAATAATTTTATTAAAATAAAGTAAAATTATTACAATATTTTTTATTAAAATTTAAATCTTTAGACGAAATCAATATAAAAGTAAGCACTAGTTAACCTGAATGATGATTTTATTATTATTTAGTCCGAGAACTGGGTGGGTCAACCACCGACTTACCTATTGTGAAAATAAAGTGCACTAGTGTCCGTAATTTACTCAAAATTAGAGAAATTCATTGCGTCATCTTATTTATAGGCTCCTCCAAAAAGTTCAATAAAGCGTAGGGTACCGTCGAAGTGGTTCGAGTCGATCTTGAGGTTTAGATTCATTGATAGATTGGTCTGTGGATGGGTGACCTATTACATACCAGGTTTAACTATGTAAAATTATAATTTTACAAGGGATCATACAAATGTAGACTTATACGTCGTATGTGAAAATAGGTTGGGTGTAGCTTTGTGGTGTTGTTATGATAAATGGTATTTAAAGATCAACAGAACTGGGATTGCGGGTTGTTCGTTAGAGATACCGCGAAATATAAAGGCCAAAAGAAGGAACATGGGTGGGTTTTAGCCAATACAATTCTGATACTCCCCCCCATTCCGCCCAAAGCGGGGGAAATTATTTGATGATTTCCCAACCGCAAAAAAAGGTCAACAGAAAGAGAGTTAATTAAATTCAGTACTTTGACAGTTCCGTATAGCACACGCCATAGTGACGGCTGTTCTAGCTAATTCTATTTTCAACAACTACTACTACATAAAAACTCCACAGCAATCCTATGCTCCTTCTCATTATAACCTAGGTCAAGAAGGCTTCCACTTCAACTATTCCCATAGCTCGTGAAAGTACTATCCAGCATCCTATCAACTGATAATCTCATACTGCAAGACTCTGATTTCCCTTAGGATGAACCGTATCCTAAGCAAAGCAAATACTAGCAATATTTTTAGGAATAAAATATGTGAAGAAAACTAGTTTCTTCTAGTCTAGTGGAAGATATATAATTATGTGACGACGATGCAGTGGTGCACTTTTAACTCAAACTCGCACTTTTGAATGTCAAAAAACAAATAAAAAAAGCCACAGTCCAGAAATAATGCAAAATAACTTGTGAAAGTACTGTAGTTGCCCATTCCAAAGCGTTGACCTCTATAGAGAAGAATGGACAAGAAACTCCATGGACATTTTACAAGATCATGGTTACATCATGTTGAGATTATACAAATATGTATTTGGGAACGATGTAATTATACGTGCTCATTAACAACGTCCAGAGTAAAAACAAACATAACAATAAATATATATTAATTAAAATAAACCTTGGCAGCGAAGAGATGACCGGTCCCAACTGACAGCGCCCGCTCACGAACATGACGCATGGATCAGCCCCAATTAGCTCAATCATTTTAAAGGAAACTAAATGACCCGACACACCCGCTACCAACAGCGAGACATTTAAGCGAGCACGACACTCTCAACCACCAGGGCATCGTCAATTCAATGATTCAATGATAGTACATAGCACTCACATATAAAAATATTAAATACGCGTACCTTTCCCTAATTGAACTATGAAGTTTTCATGCTGCTCGAACCAAATATACTCTTGTTTTGTCCTTAAAACCGATCGTTTTTTTTTTTATATTCTATACTGTAATATTCTGCATAATTACATGTTTTAGGTATATATTTACCATATTAGTATTTCGGAGAAGCTCGTGGCTAAATAATAGCAGCCGCTCGGGTCGATCTTTAGGTTAAGCCGCTGTTGCCTAGCTTGGTTTGTGGATGGTTGATCACCCGCTACATACCGAGTTTCCTCCGTGCCTCGGAAAGCACGTTAAGCCGTTGGTCCCAGCTGTCATTTGTAGATCTTTGACAGTCGTTACAGCTATTTAGTGTTCCGAAAGACTGACAACCAGTCTTACCAAGGGGTATAGTATTACCCAGTACTAACTGGGTTGTGGAGGTCAGATAGGCAGTCGCTCCATGTAAAATACTGCATATTCAGCTGCATCCGGTAAGACTGGAAGCCGACCCCAACATAGTAGGGAACGGGCTAGGCAGATGATGATTTACCATATTAGTATTTATTTTTAAATGTTCATTATTTGTATGCATTTGTCAGCTGGAAGAAAGTTCCAATGAAATAAGCAGAACATTTGTGCTCTTCTGTGTTAATGAAATGCCCTGTTAAGTGTTTTGTGTGTACATAAATAATAACTAAAAGATATGAACGTCATTCGTAGATGGCATATGTTTTGCAATATTTGTAAAGCCGACAATAACGAACGAACAGTAATTGGGGCCGGCAGCACTCGAAGTTAGATGGAACAGTAAGGAACCCTGAGTCATAGTTAAAAGTTAAAGCTTCAGTTCGATGTTATCAAGTTATTTAGTTTTACTCATTGATTAATTTATTTATTTAAAGTAAAAAATAAGTTAGCAGTGTATAAAATGAAAAACATGTTTCTCTGCTAAATAATAGCTATGCAAAGTTATCATATCTACACTAATTATATAATATTAATCCTTATCCTTACTAATACATATTATAAAAGCGAAAGTGAGTTTGTATGTTTGTTACCTCTTCACGCTTTAATGGCTAAACCGATTTTGATGAATTTTGGTAGAGAGTTAGTTGGGAACCAGGAGACGGACATAGTGTATTATTTGTATTTTTAAAAAAAGAAGTGGGTTATGAGGGAGAAAGAGTGAAGAAAAGGGAAAACTAAGCGTTGCTTTTACAAATCAATAAGGCGCTATGGCAAACAGTGCAGCTATACTGTGTTATACCGAATTTAACGCGAGTGAAGCCGCGGGCAAAAGCTGGTTACCTTAATAAATTGTTACTTAATCTATTAGAAAAACAAAAGTGACTCCTTATCTCAAAATCCTCATTTAACATGTTAATTATAAACAAAAACTTTTCCTTTAAAACCTTACCCGCATTTCTAACAACAAAACTTGTTTACCACAGAAAATCCGATCTAGAAACCTAGTTTTCACTTCAGAAAACATGTACGGGCAAATATATGTACATACCTAGCATTAAACGCAGGGAAACTTACTCAAAGGAGTCCTTGCTTTACCATTTCCTAGAAATTATTACAGGTACAGTTACAAGCATTCAATGTAAATTATCTCTAATATGTTATACCGTATGATTGTAAACATAGTTAGTTCAGAATCTACCTTGCAAGATCTTACACTATCGACAGTTTTTGAACTGCAACAAACAGTTCATAATTTGTCGATAATGTAAGATCTTGCGAAATTATGATCATTATTTAGATTTTTAAATTGAATTTTGCTTTTTCTGGACGCTCTTACTGTGCACGTCTTTCTACATCGTTCTCACATATTTGTATTTTAATCTCAACACGAATGATGTGAATACGATTTTGTAATAATATTCTAATTTAAAAGAGTGTCCATGGAGTTTCTTGCCCATTCTTCTCCATAGAGAACGACGCTTAGGAATGGGCAACTACAGTACTTTCACAACTTGTGACCGGAACTGTAGCTTTAAAATTTTGTTTCTTGACATTCGAAATTGCCTGTAATGGTCTAATTGAAATAAATGCTTTTGAGTTTGATTAAAATTTAACATATCATTTTATAATCAATCCAAGGCAAATCAATAATTAGTGAATTTGTATCTTTGCATGCGATGGAACGCACCTTGCACCTTGATTGGTGTGACGTCACGTATAGCCACACATGAACGGTTTGTAATTTAACTTGTGATAAAATCGGACCTATGACGCTGCCTTCAGGTGCATTTCGTATTGCTTGTAACTGTACACTTTCAACCTAGTTTTATTGAGTTTTTCGAGGAGAAATAACAGCCACCAAATGCTTCAATGGAAATGCATCAGTTAACTCATTTCCATTTGAGAGTAACGGAGAATATTTTATAGAACTTCAAGGAATATTAAAGTGGGGGTGGAGAAAATGATTTTTTCCCCTCTAGAAGAAAGTAAAAATCAAGGATTTAAGAATTAAGAGGCATGAGGAGAACAAGGTCTGAAGTTCCCCATCCACTTAAGAAAATAACTGGACTTCTAAGTCTACTGCCCGAGACGGTTTTATAGAGGTTTTTGTTGTAAAGCCTTTTTTTCTCATGGAAAACCATAAAATAAAATCACAAAACGAAGGAAATATCAGACTTGTACTGTCTAACACTCATCCATGTTCTTTTTGCTCTTTCGAACAACACACAGCCCCGGCAGGCAGCCCTGTCGGGCCCCTATGCTTTGCTGATATCTCTTTGAGGCGCGCGTTGAACACGAATGCGCAGTCAAGCGGTAGGTGAGGATGCCGCGGCAAATCTCCAGCTACTCCTAAAAGAGGGGACTTATTGCTATTATTGTCGTTATTGCGAAGTTCGCTCTCTCCATGCCACCATAAGATGGCACCCGAGATTTGCCCGCTGAGCGGCGATGTGCCACGGCAGTGAAGTTTCCCTCCGGTGTACTCAGTCCAAGGGATGACTATATGGTTAAAATTTCAACTTGATACCTTTACGCAGTCCCGAGATAAAGGGTCTTGACAGACAGACAGACCACAATGTGATCCTAGGATCATGTTGTGTTCCGTATTTAATTCCTTTTAATGTACGGAATCCTAAAAAAACGTTATGAGAGATAGGTAGTAACAAGACATATAATTCTAAAGAATAATTTTAAAACATTTATTAATTAAAGTAGAGCTCGTGATGAGATGGTCACTTTAATTCCAGTCTGGTTAAGTATAAAGTAACTACTCAATGTTTTGCTACAAAGTTAGTCGAGAACTTTTGATGAGGAGAAGTTTCAGCAATCGCAGAACTAACTGAGTTTTTACCGCCTGGGAAATAAATCGTGTTATTAGGATTACTTACCTGCGTTATGTTGTTTACGCTTAAGTTATTTTTGTGTGGCAATTAGGATAATTTTAATTTCTTAAAAGAGTATCCATGGAGTTTCTCGCCTATTCTTCTCCATAGAACAACGCTTTGAAATGGGCAACTACAGTACTTTTACAAGTTATTATGCCTTGTGAACGGGACTGTAGCTTCATTTTGTTTCTTGACCTTCAAAAGTGCCTGTAATGGTCTAATTGAAATAAATGCTTTGATTTGATTTGATTCTTTCAGAAAGAATTGTTTCTCTCCTACTACAAAAATGTAAATCTCCAATTTATAAAACTGGCAAGTACTTATCGTATCGTATCTTCAAATTCATGAAAAGTAAAAAACATTATCTTTGTATTTCTAAAGCTGTAGTGATTTCGGGAGACCTTTATTTTTTAGGACATCCATACCATATTGGGCTTTCCCATGCAATCCCACAGAGCCAACTTAGAACCTAGTAGGTAAAAATATCTCTAGATAAATAAAATAGCAAGCGATTCAAGCAATGCATGAAGTAATTACACTAGGCTGGCAGTAAGAAGGGACGTGGCGCTAGTCACTTGGCGTGGCGAGCATACTGCTCGGTTTGCTGCACCACCCTGAGGTGCTGGCAGCGCTGCGGCTGTGCGCGCCGGATGGCTGCGTGGGAGCGCGCCGCCGTCCCGCACTTTTAGACGTGCCAACGACTAAGACTAACTTGCTCAAGTTTACCCCAATTTCTCGAGCCGCTCGGATTAATAATATTATAACGTTATCGGAAGACATATTTGGGCAAAACCTGCCGAGATTTCTTCAGAGGGCACAGATCGTAATTGAGAGGAGTGCCCACCTCCCTTAATGATGACTAGTTAGGTATAATTTTGATCATATATACTTTGCCATGTTTAATTTAGATAAGTATTAATTTATTTCTAATTTAATTATCGTGTTTTTTTTTGTATTTTGTTTTATTTGATGACTTATAGCTTCGTATTGGATATGTCTGTAAAGGTGCTATAAATTGGTGGTAAATAAATAAATAAATGCAATCGAGCCATCCATCCCGACTTAACCATTAAAAGATCTTTCTTGATTAATTGAATCTTCACCAGTCTCGATTTCAACCCATGGATCTACGCTGCGTAATTCAAGGCAGGTGAGGACGCTCCAGTGACTAGTGGTCACCTACCTGTGGGTCACCACTAGTCCCCGTTCAAACTATAACAATAATATAGCTAGACAAATAAATATATCTCACTACCTTGTTGCTCAAGAATCTACAAGCGCGATTTTTGTAGTCTTTTCGGTTCGGATCTGGTGAAGTGTTATTTGGCTTTTTTGTTAGGAATTTCTCAGTGTTTGGATTTGGGTCCAGTAGATGGCAAAAGGCTCGCACCCTATCATATGAGAATGAACACGAAACTGGCGAAATGAAGGTGAACTATTTAGATACACCTCTGCCCAACCATTCGTCAAGAACGGGCGAGATGTTATATTACTACGACAGACGTCAAAGTGAGTTTATTTAAGGCGTTCTGTCAATCCTTCTACTCGAGCGGCCTATGGGTGTCATATACGAATCGAGCTTACAACGTCCTGCGTGTACAATACAACAACGCTTTCAGGATGCTGTTGCGGTTGCCGCGGCGTTATAGTGCATCAGGAATGTTTACTGCAGCCCACACGGATGGCTTCCATGCCATCATGCGCAAGAAAGCGGCTTCCTTACTGCAACGCTTGCGTAACACTCGTAACAGCATCCTGAAAATGATTGCTGGTAGGCCCGACTGCCCCATTCAAGGGCACTGGATGAAGTTAGCCATAGGTTTGTGTAAATAAGTAGTACTAATAACACTAACATAGTATATGTATAAGCATATTCTTTTACTAATTCACTAACAAATTATGGACTCTTCTGGGTCTGAAATAAAGATATTTTATTTTATTATTTTATTTATCACTAAAATATCATACAACAAAACACAGAAACTAGTACCAACATCACAAAAAAAAGTTCAATTACACAAAACAAAACACGCTCACGTACATATTATATTTCATATTATTTTAAACAAAAAACACTTGAACAAGATAGTTACACACACGTCCCTGTCAGAACCCAGACAGGAACAAACGGTTTGCAATCATTGTACTCGTCGCTCGTATGTAGTGAGAATGTACTGTAATTTTCACTTGTGAGATATTATTATAGTGATGTGTGAATCACATTTTATAAAAATAATGTTGGTTGTTCTAGTTTGAATTGCTGTTCTTGTTTTTTGGCATGAAATGTAAATACAATTTTTTTGAATGCTGATGTCGTTCAGCGTGTTGTTAGATAAAGGTATTCGCAATTATCAATCAATCAATCAAAGTATTTTTATTTCACATAGGCCTACATTGGCACTTGTTATACATCGAGAAAAAGTGCATGGTTGGTCGTTTCCTATGGAGAAGAACCGGCAAGAAACTCCATGGTTACTCTTTTAAAATCACAGCATTAGTACATAAGTAGGCCTGACAATAAGTCATTGCTTACTTTCTCATCGTTGCCATGGTACTTTTGAGTGCTTTTTTTTCTCATGTATATTTTTACTAGCGGTTTCACCCGCTGCTCATATCACTCAGGGGTATGAAAATTAGATTACGACCGATTCTAAGAGAGGAACGCGAGATATCGAGTTAAAATTAAAACCATATACTCACTTATAAACTTTATACTACATTACAAACTTATACTCCGTTTGTGCTGTGAAAAAAATCAACCCTCTAAGTCTACGCAGTCAAAAGATATGACTGATTCTGTCGCAAGTTTGTACGGAATCTTCGGTACGCGAGTTTACTCGCTCTTGGCCGGTTTTTTTTGGTAACAATTATTGAGTTACTTAATTATAAATATAAGACCGCATTCCCGTAAAATAAACTCACGTTATTTATATTTCTCTCTTTTGTTATTCTCTCTAAGATCCCGACCTCGAAAATAAAGTAAAACTCAACAGGCAACTTCCATATTGAGAAGAAAAACGCTAAACCACTCACAGACAAGCATTTATCCTCATGAATATATGTATTTGTTCCCGCTTCAGAACACTGTTTGAAAATATAACCTCATCTTTTGAATAGAATGTGGCTCAAAAATGTTGGAAGTTTAGGCTAGCTTGCGAGGAACACTGAGCGAGGAATGATGAATGAGGCTCAGTTTTCCAATTGAAAAATGAGCTGAGCGAGGAAAGCTAAGCTGTGTAGATGTGTCGTTGTCGTAAGTAATTGTGTGTGCAGCGTGCAGGATATGCATGGATTGTTGCGGAAGGATGCGGTGTAAGGACTGAATGTCGAACAATTGCGTCGTCTACGGATTCTGTTATAGTTTGCTTTCTAGTTATAGTGTGACTCAAAAAATCAAAAACACATGAGAGTTTCTTGTCACAATTAACTACAACACTTTTAAAAAACTGGCAAAATAATGGCAGTTATTAAAAAAAAACTTAGGCCTCTATAAAATTCACGCCTGTTAAAACTAAAGGGACTTACGCCGATATCAACCACATACATCACGTACATCATACATTTGGCCAGTTCTGCTCAAGTCCCATTTAATAGAGGCGAGCCTATTGCCATCAACCGGCCCCGAATTTGGACTCCGTGGCTGCTTATAAGATATAGGTATAGATCGTTTGTAAATCTTTGACAGTCGTTACAGATAGTCAGTGTCCCAAAACTGCCAATCGTATTACTCAGTTTTAAATGGGTTGTGGATGTCAGATAGGCAGTCGCTCCATTTAAAATACTGGTATTCAGCTGCATCTGGTAAGACTGGAAGACGACCCCAATACAGTTGGGAAAAGGCTAGGCTGATGATGATGGCTGCTACTAAGATGTTCCTTATGGAAACCTACAAATACTTTTCCCGACCTATGAATAGAATAAGAACTAGCTACCACTACACTCCTGACTTCTTTAATACTAACTAGCTGGCGCCCGCGGCTTCGCCTGCGTGATAATCGACATAAAAGTATCCTATGTATTATTTCAGACTATAATCTACCTCTGTGCCAAATTTCATAAAGATCCGTTTAGCCGTTTTGACGTGAAATAGTAAAAAACATCCAGACATCCATCAATAATCACAAACATTCGCATTTATTATGTTATAAATATATAAGTAGGATTAACTTAAAAGTGCTACATCTCTGCTCAACCCTTACTTTATTATAGGCATGATGTTATAATGCAGAAGCCGATGATGTTATAGTCAACCGGCTTTCACCCACAAAACTGCTGGAAATTCAGCCTGAACTGCCAACACAGAATCACGGCCATTATACGAGTACATAGCTTTTCATAAATTCTGTTCAGCATTTTTTCAGCTGCAGCGCTTGATTGTACCTGTCCATACTACATACCTCTTTTGTTGAAGCGATTGATTTTACTCTGTTAAAAGGATTGTATGGGCTTTGCTCGCAAAAAGTTGTTGATTGATTTTCAATACAAATAATGAAGAAATATAGTGAAAAGTTTATGTAGTTTTTGGTAGAACAGCTCGCTTTTGTTGTATGGTATATAAATTTCACACGTATGAAAATAAAGGAAATATCTGTTAGTCGGAATTACGACGAGCTCAAAAAAAAAAAATTTAAACATGCAAGCATCACAAATATAATATTTCTAAAAACATTTGGAAAAATATGATTTGCTTGCACGCCGTGACTGCGACAAGTAGGTTACCAATCAGCATGATGCTGTGCTATGGAAGCTCACAGCACAGCGCTGGTTTGTGGTAAACCCGTGAATTAAACGTGCAGAAGTTAAGACAGCCTACATTAATATTATAAATAGGTACTTAATTAAAAAAATAAACTACAACAGTATTTAGATAGGTAGAACTGAAGTGAGAATAAAATAAATGGAGTAGTATATAAATGTAAAACACAACAAAACATGGCGTGTTTTTTAGTCTCGCTAGCCGCTCCCCTCGCGTCGCCACCGCGCGATGCTTTCAGAATTGAGTGGTCATACCACAACATACGCTTTTCATTTTATAAGTCGTTTTATTTCATAAACACAGCAAAAAAAAGTCTTGATATTAAACTTTTTCTTTCTTATGTGACATTTATTGTTTTAATTTGTTCTTTTTTCTTTATATTTTCTTTGTACAAGTAACTGCTTGTAATTCAGTTGCAAGATATGACAGACACAACTTAGATATAAGTTCAATAAAAAAATTGTAAATAGTAGAAAAAAAAATCCCACCACAAGTAAATTTCCCTACAGAACCACTAGGGTCAAATCACGCCCTTTCCGTACAACATATCATCAATCATGGCTGTCAAAGGCTCAAGGTCGGACTAAAGGTGTTCCTATGACGTCACGTCAACGTACCGTAGGGTTGTCGACCTCCTCCAACATTTATGAAGACTCATGACGATACCTTTGGAATTTTGCACTTATTTTTCCGGTCGTTTCCCCATGTGATTGAATTATAGGCTTTTGTATAGAAAGTCGATATTTTACGAAATAGTTTTAATATATTTGGGTTTTTAGGTCACTTTGTTGTTGCCGCTATCAGTCTTATCAATGTTTGCAAAGAGAAAGTTATGAGTACAGTTCAAGTAGGTACTCAAAAATATTATCTACTTCAAATGAATGTTGGTAAGATAGTCAAGCTTTTTATTTTATAAATATACGGTTACTGATCATCCTCAAGATGATGATATCAATCCACAAACTGTTTAAAAGCAAATGCCGTTTCTTGCCGGTTCTTCTCCAGAGCAAAACGACCAACCCGAACCGTCCACCTCGACGTTTTGTAAGTGCCCATGAATTTAGCACAATATTTTTTGGAGTATGGCTTGTTTAAGTCAAAAGTAAACAGGCTTCTTTTGAGTCAGCTCGTCAAACCATCGTTCTTGTCTTTGTCCTTAGACAGGATTTAGGTCAAGAGTGAGCCCATTAACAATAAAGAAAAATATTACATGCATTAAGTTTTTGCACTACCTAATCCAAGTGCAATTTTTTAGTATTGAATGCAACCAAATGTTTGCATGTCACACTATTTTGACTAAGTGTTATGGATTTGTAATTACTTATATGCTAAGATTGAAATTGTACCTACACTTATTGCAAATTAATTGAATTACTCAAAAAATATGTCTCTAAGTATTCAAGCATAAAGTTATTTTACGGAATTACAACTTTTTCTGAAAATAAATTGTCTGCTATTTCATAGCAATGTGCAAAAATAATGATCAAAATGTAAAAAGAAACTGAAAACATTTAGTTAAATCTTCTAAAACTTAGTCATGACGGAAAGGGCAGTGCAGTGTGTAGGTATTACCACACAATGATTGCGAAAAGACATATCTTCAATATTGTATTGGAAGGGCTGATATTAAGGTCAAAAGCCTTACAACTTGAGGTTGTTGGTTTATAAATCAAAAAATGATTTATTAGTGTGCAAATCCTAATTACGCTGATCACTCTATCTATTGCTGAAAACTTCATAAAAATCCGTTGAGTAGTTTATAATCTAAGCGAACAACAGACAGCGGAAGTGACTTCATTTCATACAATTTAAAGACTATGAGTAGGTAGCAGAGTGCTATCCATACATATGAGAGTACATTAGACTCCCGGCCACCGTAGATACGGGCCTGTGGACGGTGAGCAATGGGTAGCTCACCGTCCGTCTGTCGATTGACGACAGGCCGTGTCGACGGCGCGTTCGTGTTTCACGCGCGCCTCAAAGAGATGTCAGCAAAGCAGAGGGGCTTGCGGGTTGTTCGAAAGAGATACCGCGGCCCCGGAACGTAAAGGGCAATAGACGGAACAGGGGTGGGTTTTAGTCAGTACAAGTCTGACATGCCCCCCCGCTCCGCCCAGAGCGGGGGAAGACATTAGATGATTTCCCACCCGAAAAAAAAAATAAAAAGTAGGTAGCAGAGTGCTATCCATACATATATGAGAGTACATTAAGTTGAATACCTGCCTAACTAAAAAAAAACCGGCCAAGAGCGTGTCGGGCCACGCTCAGTGTAGGGTTCCGTAGTTTCCCGTCCGTCACAATAAGTGTTCCCACTTATGAGTTTAAAGGTGGAGGAGGAAATTATTTTGTACAACTTTTTGTCTTTTTTGTACAAAAACTGTTGTGTCAATCAAGTTCAAAATGATTTTCCTAGAAAGTCCTTATAAAGTTCTACTTTTCAGATTTTTTTCATATTTTCTAAACTTATGGTTCAAAAGTTAGAGGGGGGGGACACATTGTTTTTTACTTTTGGAGCGATTATTTCCGAAATTATAGACATTATCAAAAAATTATTTTAGTAAACCCCTATTCATTTTTAAATACCTTTCCAACAATATATCACACGTTAGGGTTGAAATTAAAAAAAAAATCACTTCCCACTTTACATATAGGGTGGCTACCCTAATAAAACATTTTTTTCCAATTTTTATTTTACCACTTTGTCGGCGTGATGGATATACATATTGGTACCAAATTTCAGCTTTCTAGTGCTAACGGTCACAGAGATTAAGCGAGGACGGACGGACGGACAGACAGACATGGCGAAACTATAAGGGTTCCTAGTTGACTACGGAACCCTAAAAAGGAAATGTACTATTCCAAGTCAGAAAACCTCATTTCGATTACGATTTAGAAAAATACAAGTATTTTTCTAAATCGTTGTCCCACACTAGGATTTTATCATAGTATAAAGAGGGGAAGTACGATAACTTCATACAAACGCGTAGCGCGCGGCTTGTATGTGTGCGCCGTAGTATCTATGCGTCGCCGCACGCACACTAAACAAAATCTCGGCTCCTTTCGCGCTGCGCCAGTCGGGGCTAACACTGCACGAGGTTCGCGCGTCACGGCTTTTCGGCACCGCTAAACGAATAAAAAATGTCTGATAACCGCGGGAGAAAGTATTGCTGTGTGTTTGGGTGTCTTAATAATTCATCAATTCCAGAATTGTCTCAGTTCAAATTACCTATTGAACAGGAAAGGTAAGCTACTCACTTATTCTAGCATAATTCAATTTTTTACTTCATAATGAGATACCTACCTACCTACTGACTTCTTTTTGTTGTATTAGCATATTAGTTTTCTATCACACAGAGGAAGTAGAATAGAATAGAATATACTTTATTGCACACCAAAATCTACGAAACAAAACTGTTTTACAAAAAGATGTTAAATCTATGGTTACAATGGCGGTCTTATCGCTAAGAAGTACCGCGAGTTATCGCGAAGTAGGTAGATAGGTAGGTCTACTTTCCCACTAGAATGTTTGTACTTTTGATCTGTCAACTGATTTACCGCTATTGCTTTGTTTACGTTTAGTTGTGCCGATTTCTCAGTATTGTAGGTATATTAACTAAGTACCTAACTACCCACAGTTATGAAATCGTAATTAAAAATAAGTTATTGACTAATTTTAAATTATATACAACATTATTTTTAGTATATGCGAAACCTGAATATAGTTTGTTCAGAATAAGTAACTGAATCGATTCCAATAGTTTTTACACCATGTTATATTTTGTCCCAAAAATATTAATAAAAGGTTACGAGTTGGACACTTAGTAGGCATACGAAATCATACGGCGCGCAACAAGGTCACGGCAGGTCAAAGCGACAGTACCTACGTGCGGCGTAGTTTGTGCCGCTCCGTGGCCGTGTTTTTGTACGGACAGCCAGGTTAAATAACAAGCTTATAACTTAAAAGCTTATAACTTAAAAGTGACAACCCTATGACAGTAGGCAATTATATCGCGAATTGGGCCGGAGATAACCTACTTCCCCTCTATT
This sequence comes from Ochropleura plecta, assembly GCA_905475445.1. Taxonomy (NCBI): domain Eukaryota; kingdom Metazoa; phylum Arthropoda; class Insecta; order Lepidoptera; family Noctuidae; genus Ochropleura; species Ochropleura plecta. Next base: position 17,601,971 of record FR997725.1, on the reverse strand, counting down.
TACTTTGATTTTATCCTGTATCGTGGGTACGTTAACAAACATTTAAATCCAAATACACAAACAACCAGACCCGAAACAACTACATGTAGGTCGTACAAATATTTGTTCTGTGCAGGAATCAAACCCGCGACACGCAACGCAGCATTCGAGCGCTCAGCCATTTCGCCAAACGTGAAATTTTAATAAGATCAAAGCCCAGTTCATTTATTTATTGTTCTACAAAAAAAGTACATACATAATTTAAATGACACTGAACCCCACACTAGGATACCCTGTGTCGTGGGGTTCAGTCTCTTTCGTCTATGGTGGAACAATATACAATCGTTATTTTTAAATTACTAATGTGATAATCGTGCAAACATTCGAATGTTGCGTTCATTTTATTGTACCAGACCAACCATCGCAACTGCAAAGCGCTTTCCGTTTTGTTAGTAAATAAGTTTTCGAGACGAATTCGTCTACTCGTGACCATTCGCTCTAGTTAGGTCGCGATGTTTGAGTGAATGTGGTCTCACAAGAGTACAATCCCATCCCCACACTTTATATTGTCATATCTATGACACTATTGTTAACACATCAAGGATTCTTATCAAACTCTCATTGATGTCAAGTTTCATAAATAAAGATCCTTCACATTTATATGAAAACACAATAATGTGTCCCTTTTATGGTGGGTGGGTGTTGATATAACAAGGTCCTTTTATATTACTTTGTGGGCAGTTGCATTTGGTAAAGGAAGAATTTTGCCAGCAGAAATTTAGGCCTGAGTCTTAGGTAGTCTTTTGTGGTGAGCTTTTAGAATAAAAAAAATATAATTTTACTTAGTTGTTTCACTAGCAAAAGTTAAAGCTTGTAGGTAAGTGTCAGACTTATACTGACTTAAGACCACCCATGTTCCTTCTATTGCCCTGTGCGTTCCGGGGCCGCGGTATAACACTCTTTCGAACAACCCGCAACCCCGGCAGGCGGTGGCCCTGGCAGGCCCCTCTGCTTTGCTGACATCTCTATGAGGCGCGCGTGGAACACCAACGCGCCGTCGACACGGCCTGTCTTCAATAGAAGGACGGAAGGTGAGCTACCCATTGCTCACCGTCCACAGGCCCGCCTTTACGGTGGCCGGGAGTCGTCTCGCGGCGCCCGACGCCCGAGGCGTCTCCCGCGGCGGCTGGGTTGGTTTGAGGTTCACTCCCGCAAACGGCCGGCCACCTTCCTCGCTAGCATGACTGCTTGGCAGAAGGAGGTAAAGGAGGTCTTGACAGATAGACAGACGGACAACAAAGTGATCCTATAAATAAGAGTTCCGCTTTGCCTTTTGAGGCACGGAACCCAAAAAGAGGTAGGATTAGAGTTATAAAGATGCGTGCCCATAATTTTTAATTGAAAATCTGTTTCAAGCCTATCACATCATCTACCTATTCTTCTCCATAGAGATCAACGCTTTGGAATGGGCAACTACAGTACTTTCACAAGTTATTATGCCTTGTGACCGGGACTGTAGATTCATTTTGTTTCTTGACATTCAAAAGTGCCTGTAATGGTCTAATTGAAATAAATGATTTGATTTGATTTGATCAGCCTATTGTTAATTCTTTCGGAGAGCATATACGTAGACACAGGGACACAATATTGTTGTAATCTCATTCATAATGGTTCGTTATTTCGCCATCTACATGCATTAGCATAAGTGTAAAATTCAAATCCTATTATACTGTGTCACGTTAATGCATCTTCAAAAAGTCCTTCTGACGACCGCTACAAATGGAAAACCTGGACTGCATAAAACGTTAACTAAAAAGAAAAAAAAATGAACGGTTACTTTGAAATTTACTAAATTCAAATGAAATTATATGAAGGAAAAAGGAGTTAAATATGCCGTGACGTCTGACAGGGGAGAGTCGAAGAAGAAAACGTGTTGGGCCGATCCCAAATAGAATGGGACAAGGTCAGGAAGATGATGGTGTAGGTACTCTACCGAATTCATAAAAAACAAATGCGGCATATAGCAAAAAATAAATAAAAATGGAATGAATTGCGACGACGCGGTTGGTGCAGTGGCTGACCTATCGACTGCTGAGCTGCGTGTTCCGGGTTCGATCCCCGCACGGAATCAATATTTGTATGGCCTTTATAAAGGCACCCACGATACAAGAGAAATTCCTTGTGTAGGGCAACATTTTTAAAAAGGAAAAACAATGAAAAGAATTACCTCTTGACTAAATAACTTATTTTAAGCAAATTGGGAACCTTTGTAAAACAATATAAATAAGTTAACAATAAAATGATAAATTCCTCAGAAACAAACCTACAGCATCTTTTGCTACCGAAGCAATAAATAGCCCATTAAATTGGTCCCACACGTTGTTAGTGAGACAGCAACTAGTATATTTTATTTTATACTCGGTCCCCAGCGAGTAAAAGTGCAACAGTTGTTATAAGCTACTACCAGGAACATAAACTGAGGGTTTTGAAGAGGGTTATTAAATTTGACGGCACGGTTGGCGCATTGGTTAAGAGACTACTGCAACGCCGCGTGTCGCGTATTCGATCCCTGCACGAACTAATATTTGTGTGACGGACTAAGGAAGTTAGGATTTAGTTAAAATATAAAGACGATGCATAGATTTATAGATAAATATTACGTGTGTTTGGCATTGTATTTTATTGCGACTAGGAAATGTTCAAATAACTTCCCGAGCTGTGGGCGGAGCGGGGGGAGTGTCAGACTTTTACTGAATCCACCCATGTTCCTTTTTTTGTCCTTTATTTTAGTCGAAGTCGGTTCGATTACCGTGTGCGGCAAGCGAATTATTATAAATCTTTGAATGCCGTTTTCTTTCTTTTCAAAAATAAAGGAATGTTTTCTTTGAGTAATTTTTCTATCTAAAGTAGTATTTCCCCTTTTTTTTTTTTTTTTTCGGGTGGGAAATCATCCAATGACTTCCCCCGCTCTGGGCGGAGCGGGGGGGCATGTCAGACTTGTACTGACTAAAACCCACCCATGTTCCTTCTATTGCCCTTTACGTTCCGAGGCCGCGGTATCTCTTTCGAACAACCCGCAACCCCGGCAGGCGGAGGCTCTGTGGCAAGCCCCTCTGCTTTGCTGACTCTCTTTGAGGCGCGCGTGAAACACGAACGCGCCGTCGACACGGCCTGTCGTCAATAGACGGACGGAAGGTGAGCTACCCATTGCTCAGCCGTCCACAGGCCCGCATCCACGGTGGCCGGGAGTCGTCTCGCGGCGCCCGGCGCCCTGGGCGTCTCCCGCGGCGGCTGGGTTGGCCTGATGTTCTCTCCCTCTAACGCCCGGCCTCTTCCTTTGCTAGCATTACTGCTTCGCAGAAGGAGGTGACCGCTTCCCATTCCCTCTCGCTCCGGACCATAGCCTGAACCAGGGCCGGACGCGAGAGATCGCCGCCGCCGATCGCCTCCACGAGAGCACGGCGGTGCTCCGCCCAAGCTGGGCAGATCACCACTGTGTGCTCCACCGTGTCCTCCGGGCGATCGTCACAATGGTGACACCCGGGCGTTTCCTCCCGCCTGATGATGTGCAGGAACCTCCCGAAACTTCCGTGTCCGGTGAGGACCTGCGTCAGGCGGTAGGTGAGGACGCCATGACGCCTCTCCAGCCACTCCTCAAAGAGGGGACTTACCGCCACTATTGTGGCGTGCCCTGCACGGGGTTGCGACAGTCGCTCTCTCCATGCCACCATGAGATCGCACCGGAGGTCTGCCCGCCGAGTGGCAACTTGCCGCGGCAGCGGGTTTTCCCCCCGGTGTAGTGCCTCCGCGCGCCACTCAAACAGGCGCGCGAGGACTATCGCCTCCAGATCTCACGGTGGCAGTCCGGCAAGGAGGCTTGCTGCCTCGCCGGAGATCGTGCGGTAGCCCCGGATCAGCCTTATGGCTACCACCTTTTGGGGCGCGTTCAGGTAGTGGGCGGCGCGCCGCCCTAAAGAACGCGCCCATACCGGGGCCCCGTAAAGGGCCATGGACCGCACGACTCCGGCATAGAGCCTACGGCAGGAGGCGTTTGGCCCCCTCAGATTCAGATTCAGGTGGCATTACAAAATTTTACCCTGTATATCTCCGTGAATTAAATAATTTTTTACCTAATTATCTTGTAATTTTTTATATTTTGCTATTTATTTAACCACTAAATATTGTTTTGCTAATTCTATTTGTGACTGTATTTAATTTTCTTGTTTTTCATGTTTTATGTACGACCGATAACTTGTATGTGCGGTGTTTACTGATAGTATAAGTTGTTTATAAAAAAAATAAATGAAATAAATAATAAACCCCAGTAGGGTGTGGCATTGTTGGTCAAGAGAATTTGCATTGAGATGTAACTTAATAAATTTATTTGAATCCTGTGGTTTTCCACCTGCACAAATAAGCTGGTTGAAGTGTAACTCTTTGACCGGCAAGCGAACGGCTGACTAATGAGTCTTTGAGCGCAAAACAAACTCGGCGAGCTGCCAAGTGCCAATAATATTAATTGAAGCGACAAACGCCAGTCCAAAGGCTCGTGCTCTGATTGGCTATTAATTGGCAAGTTATACTCTGCTGAACTTATGTGGTGAGCCCACTGTGAGCAAACGTACTTGAACACACGACACTTGACGACACGGTTGGCATAGTGGTCGAGTGATCGACTGCTGCGCTGCGTGTCGCGGGTTCGATCCCCGCACGGAACAAATGTTTGTATGGCCTACAAGTAGTTGTTTCAGGTCTGGCTGTTTGTGTAAGTGAGTTAAAATGTTCGTAAACGCACCCACGATACACGAGAAATTCCTAGTGTGGGGCAACGTTTTATAAAAAAAGAAATAAAGAAAAGAAAAGAAAGAACATATTTAGAGGAGTTAATTTTTAAGAGAGGTAGTAGTAATGACATTATTCTTGTAGCGTCTAAGCGACATCAAAATGTACGTTTTATGAACCTAACACCAACCCGGCCACCGCGAGACGACTCCTGGCCACCGTAGATGCGAGTCTGTGGACGGTAAGCAATGGGTTGTTTACCGTCCGTCCGTCTAGTATCAACAGGCCGGGTCGACGGCGCGTTTGTGTTCCACGCATGCTTTCAAGTGATGTTAGTAAAGCAGAGGGGCCTGCCAGGGCCACGGCATGCCGGGATTGCGGGTTGTTTAACAGGAGGATAAAAGGCAAAAGAAATAACATGGTTGGGTTTTAGTCAGTTAAAGTTTGACACTCTCCGCTCCGCTCCGCCCAGAGCGGGGGATGTTGTTTTATGATTTTCCATTCGCAAAAAAAGGTACGGAGGTAGTAATGACATTATTCTCGTAGCGTTTAAGTAGTATCAAAGGATGTGCTTTGTTAATTAGCCTCCTTGAAACTCTTTGTCTCCCAACGCATCTGTATAACAACTGAAGCAAACTAATTAATTTTTACCTTTTCCTTGAATTGTCACAAGAAAATGTTAATTTGAAAAACCTAGCTACGAAAAAAGTTGTTGTTTTTTTTAAAAAATCCTAAAGATTTATATTGACTTAGTACTAACTGACAAGTTTTTTTTTTTAAATAAAACGTTATAACAAAAATAAATATAAATTTTTAAACTGAGTTGGTCACTAACATTAGAATAACGTTTCTTTTTATAAACGGGAAATTTACCATGTTTATCATGAACCAAAAAAATATAAACCGAATTTTTTGAGTTCCGTACATAAAAAATAAAAAACAGAACCCTTTTACTATGACTTTGTTGTCCGTCTGTGGGTCAATCAAGACCCTTTTTCTCAGAAACGCGTGGAAGTATCGAGTTTAAATTAAAATTAAATACTTAAGTCTGTGGTCCTTTAGAACTGTGAAATAAACCATCAAGTCTACACAATCAAAAGGGCCGTTTATATCGCAAGTTTGTATGGAACCCCCAGCATTAGCTCGGGTTTCTTTTTGTTCTATCTTTCTAATACTTAACTATCCACGTACAACATAAAAACTTGTTATAGGAACCGAAACTCGAACTTATGATACTAACTTTTGAGTACTAAATCCTTAAACGTCACAATCTCCACGTTATCACGTTCAATGTACAAGGCGTGTTATTACTATGCTAACATACTTTTGTAAATATGTAGTTCTAACTTCACAAACCGCATAATTTTGTTGAAAGCTTCGCGGTTTCATGATTTAGCGGCAAGATAAGAAAATGTCTCGTATCTAGTTGTTACTATGTACTGGGACGAACTAGAGTACACAGAGTTAGTTGATGGAAAAAATCAACTAAATGCACGTTGGATTCGCGTACCAAAGGTTCCGTACAAACTAGCGACATAAACAGCCATGTCTTTTGACTACGTTGACTTAGAAGTGATTTTAAGGGACCACGAGGTTTTAATTTCAACTGGATGCCTCTACGTGTTCCCGAGATAAAGGGTCTTGACAGACAGACAGATAACAAAGTGATCCTAAAATATTCCCGTTTTTAGGGTTCCGTAGTCAACTAGGAACCCTTATAGTTTCGCCATGTCTGTCTGTCCGTCCGTCCTCGCTTAATCTCTGTGACCGTTAGCACTAGAAAGCTGAAATTTGGTACCAATATGTATATCAATCACGCCAACAAAGTGGTAAAATAAAAATTGGAAAACAATGTTTTATTAGGGTAGCCACCCTATATGTAAAGTGGGAAGTGATTTTTTTTTTAATTTCAACCTTAACGTGTGATATATTGTTGGAAAGGTATTTAAAAATGAATAGGGGTTTACTAAAATCATTTTTTGCTAATGTCAATAATTTCGGAAATAATCGCTCCAAAAGTAAAAAACAATGTGTCCCCCCCCCTCTAAATTTTGAACCATAAGTTTAGAAAATATGAAAAAAATCTGAAACGTAGAACTTTATAAGGACTTTCTAGGAAAATTATTATGAACTTGATTGACACAATAGTTTTTGTACAAAAAAGACAAAAAGTTGTACAAAATAATTTCTGGACTAAGTTTGTAGTATAATCGTATATGCAAGCATTTTTTTTAACTTCGTTTACATATTTTATTATCCTGAACGTATTTTTTTTCAAACAAAAAAAGAATTATTGAAATCGGTTCTCGCAATCCAAAATTACCACCGAAAACTTCTTAAACGTTTTTGTATTAATTAGTAACCCAATTCCCCGAGAGATGGCGCTGTAGGTACTTATTACATTGGATCGGGTATTACCGAATTGTTCGGTTGGTCTCTCCTTGGCATTGGCGGTATCTTATAACTACATAAAACTTCTATCAAGAACATGCTAAGGCAATTTAGAACAAAACTAAAATTCATTTTTTTAACACCATCAAAATGTTAAGGTAAAAACCAGTTCATAAATGGTTCGATAGATGGCGTTGCGTAATGACGTCATTTTTTTAAAAGTCGATGTTGAGTTTCATGACCTACCGTGATAAAGAACACTTATTGTGATGTGACGGACGGGAAACTACGGAACCCTTCACTGAGCGTGGCCTGACACGCTCTTGGCCGGTTTTTTTCTTTTAGGTTACGGAACTCTAACAATATTTGATAAATATTAATACTTACTAATATTATAAAAGCGAAAGTGAGTTTGTTACGTCTTTACGCCTAAATGGCCGATTTTGATGAATTTGCCGCGGGCAAAAGCTAGTATCCTATAAATAAATTTTAAATTTATGTTATTGATATTAAAATATTTTTCTACAATCAACATCCATGTACAAGTGTTTAGGACACGTAATTTTAATAAAAAATGTTAAACTAACTCATAAAACATTAAATACACACTTCATTTTAATATAAATTGTAACATAGAATGTTATTAAACATTGTTCTAATCTACACGTGTAAACTTAATAAACGTATCCTGAATTTAAAACCACTATGTGCTACAAGGGCTACGAGCTACGAACGCGCTACGTTATGCTACGAGAACGTGCTACGCAAAATGTTTCCTTGGCACACTTTCTTAGGTCTTTTGGAAGTTGATATTCATTCCTACTTTTTCTTTTTTAAAGTTGACACAATAACATGGACGTTAAGCATTCATTCTGTTAATTATTATTTACTAGCTTTCGCCCGCGGCTTCGCTCGCGTTAAATTCGGTATAACACACCAAGCAGACCTGCAGTTTTGCTCTTGCGCCTGATGGATTTGTAATAGCAACGCTAAGTTTTCCCTTTTCTTCCCTCGTTCTCCCTCATATCCCACTTTTTTTAAATAAAAATTAGCCTATGTCCGTCTCCTGGTTCCCAACTATCTCTGTACCAAAATTCATCCAAATCGGTTAAGCCATTAAAGCGTGAAGAGGTAACAAACAAACAAACAAACAAACAAACAAACTCACTTTCGCTTTTATAATATTAGTAAGGATTAAGCTCCAGCGGAAAACGTTGGGTGAGTAACAAATATTTTGAAAATACCTAGATAATTATTTCGTACCCCGTGGCATTCCTTATGGATAAGTCCCATATATTCCCACGTGGGTTGTAAATAGTTGCGAAACGATTATCTCAGGACAAAGGACGAGAATATTCAACCAATGTTAAATTAACATACTTGAATAACTTCACCTGTAATTATGGAAAATACCCCTGAGGTTGTTAACCGATCCCTTAGCCTGCCAATCGATAGTAATTAATCGAGCCACACCATATTTAGTACTATCTGATTCCATAATCAAAACCGCTTCATTGGCATATGAACTTACTTGTCAAACAAGTACGTAATGTTTACGTATACTAGAAGTGGTAACATTACAATAAATCTTAGTGGGTATGAAACGTGTAACTAACAACAGCGCTATTTATTACACGCCTACGCTTAATAACATATCTTATCTAGCACTAGTAAATAATGTTGATGTACGTATGTTTTAGAATAATTTATTCGTAGCATGAATTACACTAAAAACTGTTTAAATTTACACGTACAAAGTTATGTATTTTTTAAGCAGGAGGTTATATTTTCCACCAGAATCTTCATTTTTTATGCATATAAGCCGATTACTCTGTGATCACTGGTCGAATTTGCGTTTTTTTTTTCATTTTTTGTGTTAATTTTTTTTTATTAACTATGCTTGAGTATTTTATGAGTTATCTCCCTTTAAACGTAAACGTATTGTTTCTTCGTAGTCTATTTTGATGATACGTTGGTTGTTTAACAACTTCTAGTAAAAAATAGTTTGTACTAAAAATCGTATCGGTTACTCCAACTAAAAGGGTAAAATAAATAAACGTTTTTATAACAAAAAGTCGGAATAAATTCAAACCAGAATAATAAAAATATTCTGGTTTGAATTTATTCTGAAAAAAAAATATATATTTATAATATTTTTCTATAATTTTAGCTTTTTTAGTTAAAATACTTATTTAGTTACATATTAAACTAAATAAATAACTATACTTCGGAAGTCGGTGGAAAAAAACACCACCTTTTTCTGAAACTAACGTTATTTTAGCCTTTTTTAGTGTTGTTTTTTGAAGCCGTTTTTTGCTAAATACTTTTGTTAAGTTGACGGATGACTTTTGCGCTGAAAACAAGACATGTTGCAGGAAAGGATTACTTTGAGCTGGAATTAAAGGATATAATCCTTATTTAGCTACAATACGTACAAGTCCCAATAAGAGGAAAACAATTACAGGGCGTCAATAAAATCATCTTTATCACTGGCAAAAAGAAAAAATGCACAGAAGGCTGGCATTCTTAGGTCAAAATAAAGGCTTGGTCGACTCTTTACGTGACCAGAGGGGTCTCTGGTCACGTAAAGAGTCGACCAACCCCCTTATCGATGTCGCGAAATAAGTGAGCCCTCAGACCTCATGGCCCCAATGTTTCAACCGCATACGGCTCAGACACATAACAACCAGTTAAGTCATTATACTTTCGCCGTTTGAGGTTTACGTTTATGGTGATTTCTCTAAAATATATTATTTGTTATAAAAAAAAAAACAACATATTTAAGTAGAAACAAACAGTAAGTTCTAACAATTGTTTAGTTATTAAGTCACAGGCACTTTATTCATCTGCCTAGTTTTCACCCAACTATGTCGGGGACGGCTTCCAGTCTAGCCAGATGCAGCTGAATAACAATTTTTGACATGGAGCGACTGCCTATCTGGCCTCCACAACCCAGTTAGTACTGGGTAATACGATACCTCTTGGTAAGACTGGTAGTCAGCCACACGCACTTATAACAAAAAAAAAAAACGTTAAGTAACAGAAAATGTTTGTGACTAAATTAATAAGATTTCCAAGTTCCTAATTCTGCGTTGTTATTACAAGAACAACAGTTAGATTCCATGTTTTGAACACATTTAACAAAATTTTATATTACCAAGAACATGCTCATCATTAGGGATTATTATGTGATGTCGGTACGCACTCCTCCATAATCCATCTTAATGAATTTTGAAATTGATTGGAATTCTGCTATGCATTTCTGAGTAACCTTCACATTCCTGAACGAACCGGAATTAGTAAGACGTGACGTACAACACCTACACACCTTCATAGATGTACGGAATAAAAATACATTTGATTTATAGACACTGTTTTTTAATAGTAGTTGTACAGAGGGAGTGAAACAAAAAATAATGCGCGCAGATTGAAATGATTCACAAGAGAGCTAAAAATTACTCATACTACTTTTACAAGTGCAACAATCACTTACAGGCCAACAATATATATTATTAATATAAGAAAAAAACACAAATGTATGAAATTAAAATAATATAAAATAAACCGATAACATTAATTCAAAGTAATAGCAATTTTTTTTTTTCGACATACCTAGGTAATTTAAAATAGATCAATAACTTTATAAAAAATAAATTAAGATAACAACCAAAAAAACACCTTCCAAATATTTATTATAATCAATTATTATTTGAGCTACAAGCCCCTGTCGTAAAAGAAACTCTTGTGCAAAATTACATGATTCAAGACCCAGTGGTTTACACTGTGTAATATCAGTTGGTGAATGATTGAATTTAAAAACATTTAAACATGTGAACGATTGAAGATTTCTGTTGTTTTTCAATCTGTTAAGTACATAAATCGTTTATTTCTTCGCAGCTATTTCCGAAAACATTTCAACACATCTATACTAAAACATTCACCTCAATCTTTGTTAAAACATGCAGCTACAACGCAACAAACAAAATCAAAATGGAAATGAAACCACCAGCGGAACCATTTCTGTTTATAATAGACGGTTTTATTCAAGCGTCCGAACCGACGCAGCAATATTCTCGTACATTGTATGTTTACCTGTCAGTCAAAACGTCAGAGCGGTGGAACTTCAGCAATATAAATGTAAATTATCGTACGAGGCCGATGGCACCATGCTCGGATGTAAACACTAGTTTAAAATGTACATGATAACGAAATGCTAGCACACATACTATTCTAAAAATTCCATACATTTTTCGTGTTCGATCTGTTATTGTGTTAAGATAATTTTTTGTGGCTTATAATATACTAAAGTTGATATCACATTGTTAACCGTCTTCAAAAAAGGAGAAGCTTCTATGTTCGACCGTTTTTTTTTTATGTATGTTCTCCGATTACTCCGCCAACTGTGAATCGATTTTCAAATATATTTTTTTATGTCCGAAGGGGGTATACTTCTGAAGTGTTCCCTTATGAATTTTATTTATATTGTTGGGGTAGTTTATGAGTTATATATCTATTATACATTTTTTTTCTATGTCTGTAAGGATGATCTGCTAATCTTTTACTCGATAATAACATAATATCATCATACCATAAATACAAATGCATGCCAAAAAAACAATACATACAGAGTTCCAAAAAAAAACTAAAACATAGAAAATAACATTAACTCCGGTAGTCGGTGGCAAATAAGTCAACAAAAAAAGAAGAGTCACCGGCTTTTTATTTTTTGGATGTTGGTTTTATTTTTGTCAGTTCAAATAATAATTTGGTGTAAATCTGCGGATTAAAATCTATCAAGTAAGTGAATAATGAAATGTAATATTCATTGTGAGTGGTTATAAATTAAATCGAAATTTCCGCACGCATACACAAAGTAAAAAAAAAAAAATACGTGTGGCACTCGGGGACTGCCGCAGTAAAGCTATTGCATAGCATTTTTTATCAACTTATGCAATAGAGGAGCTGGGGAACAAAAGCGGACTTGTCCACTGTACTCGAATTTTTTATTTTTATTTTTTTGCACTCTTTAAGCTCATATCTATCGAACCCCGGAGTATTGTGTATCAAAAGCGGTCCGATCTTAGAGAAAAAAATTGTTAAAAATGATGATTTCGTTCAAAAGCGGACTTGTCCTGTTAGAAATTTATTAAAATTCTAAGGGATTTTTTCTCCAATCAAAACCGGACAAAAACGTAAGGAGAATTGCCGTTAGTACGAAAAATGTCAAACAAAACCGGACAAGTCTAAAAAAAATCATTGTTTTTTTGTTATGATATCCCTAAATCAGTTGTGGCAACACTGCTAAATTAAAAAAAAGATAATCAGCTGTGTGACGGTCATTGCTTTCGTAATTTTGAGAAGAATTTTCCTAGAAAACCGACAAAATTATGGACGGAATCGAAGAAATAGTGGCCAATATAAATGACGGCTCACGTAAACGAAAAAAAACAGGACGGCAAGCGCAAAACAACAGGGAATCGAAGTGAGTATAAAATTATACCTACCGGTGCGTGTTTGTTATTATTCTAACCTATGATGAATTTAAAATTGCTATTATTTTGTTTTAGGTACGCAGATAAAGACCCCCTTGCTTTGAATTTCGTGTCTGCGTGTGAACATAACAAGGGAAAATTTAAGTGCCAGACTTTGACATTAAACGAAATTGTTTACAACCGCAAACTACTATATGAAAAAATTGGCAAAAAATTACAGGATATTTACTTGTCACGGCTCATATCACCATGCCCCATAGAAAGAGAAAGATCGAGAGAGGAATCTCGCAAACCGCAGAGGAATAAGTACTTTGTGACATACTTTCTCTTCCGTGATTCAAAAAGGTTAGTAAAAGTATGCAAATCTTTTTTTTTGGCTGCTCTTGGGCTCAGTAAGCACAGGGTAAACTTAATTGCGAGCAAATTATATGAAGGCAAAACGCCACTTGACGGCAGAGGAGGAGACAGGAAAAGTTTCAAAAGTATTGATAAAAAGGAATCTGTAAGAAAATTTCTCGGTGGTTTGCCAGCAAAGGAGTCACATTACAATCGAAATAAATCAAAAAGAGTGTACCTGTCATACGAGCTAAACGTAAAAAAGTTGTGGGAGTTGTACAATAATTCAGCGACTGATGATTTGAAAGTCTCACAAACGATGTTCCGAAATGTTTTTGAGAACGATTTTAATATTGGGTTTGCGTCACCATCTTCCGACATATGTAGTACCTGCGAACTGCTTAAAAATAGGCAGAAGACTGAAAATAATCCTGAAGAACTTCAATCATTGAAACTTCAACTCCGAGTTCATAAAGCTAGAGCCAAAGCGTTCTTTTCCCTTACCAAAGAAAAACCTGAAAATTCTATGACAATATGTTTTGATCTCCAACAAATTCAATCCCTTCCTAAAACGCCAATCCAGGAATGTTTTTATTTACGACAAGTTGGACTTTATTCTTTCTGCATTACTGATATGCCTACAAAGGAGCCACATTTCTTCATATGGACAGAAAACCAAGCTAAAAAAGGCGCCACCGAAATTGCGTCTGCCCTTTTAACATACCTGATGTTTACTGATTTTTCTGAAGTGGAAGTTTTACGCCTTTTTTCGGACGGGTGTGGAGGTCAAAATAAAAATGCACATGTCGTCCACACTTTGATTTTCTGGTTGAAAAACTACGCCCCTCAAAATGTCGCCAAAATCGTACTAACCTTTCCTGTACGCGGTCACAGCTTCTTGCCGGCGGATCGAGTGTTCGGGAGGGTCGAAAAGGATTTGCGGAAGATGCCTTTCATTTTGGATCCAAAAAAATATCATGAGGTTTACGCAAAGCATGGCAAAGTTCATATTTTAGCTGAAAACTGGAACCTTTACAACGTCAAAAACCTTGAAGACTATTACAAGAAAGTGGAAAGTATTCGTGATGCAAAGAGAATAATAATAGAAAGAAAGTCAACCATCATCCAAACAGAAACTCCTAGTCAATCTCAACAATCAACACGAAGAAGTCAGGGCCGTAGTCGTGGCAGAGCACGTGGCCGAGGCACTGCAAACATACGAAGAGATCCTACTGCACGTTTAAATCACGTAAACTTTGGTGTGAAAGTCTTAAACACCTATTATGGAGATGAATCATCAGAAAATGCTGTATCATTGTTAAAAATGACAAAAAACCATCCGAGTTTACTACAAAGATTTTCAATGGTTAATGAACTAAAACCAAACAAGAAAAAAGATGTTGAAACACTCTTAAAGAAACAATTCGGAGATAATTGGATGGATAATCAAGAGCTTGATTGGTTTAAAAACAATATATTCCATACCTCACCAGTGGCAATTGCTGAAACAAGTCAAATAAATGACGAAGACGACGACCACAGTGACGATTGTGACTGTTGCGAACCAGATGTGGGAGAGTTCATATAATTTTTAAATAAAAAAATACAATAATAGAATCTAGTTTTCTTTCATAACCGGACATGTCCATAACTCTTTCAATCATAACCGGAGTTGTCCACCTTTTGTAATCAAAACCGGACTTGTCCATTACAAAAAAATAAAAAAAAAATTGAAAACGCATAGTTTTATGACCAACAAGCAGGCTATTAGTTATGTTGTATTAAATACTAATTATACTGAAATGCACAAAATTACAGCCCATATGCATATACCTATTTCAGTTTTTTTGCTCTAGTGTAAAATTTGATTAATTGGACAAGTCCGCTTTTGTTCCCCAGCTCCTGCTCATAAACACCCACCTACAATAATATTGTAGGTGGGTGTTTATGAGCAGAAAGCTCTTCCTTATTAGTTTTATGCGCTCGGTACCACTAACACCGTCACTCATAACTCGATTTTGTTCTCGGCACTCAACTGGATTTTGCTCTCGACACACAAAACTCACCGTATCGGGTCTTGATATTTTACCTATTTTTCCTCCTTACTTATTTTTACACAATTGAACAACATCGCCGAAATATCGGAAACTCGGAATAAATAACAAACGTGGTAAATTTCCCGTTTTAAGTGTTAATAATAATTATTACCTATCTTCTTTCATGCAATACAATAAATGTAAAATTGATTGATGGTATCAAACATGATTGACACTAAAATTCCTTTCCTTAAATATGAAAGCCTCAGAAACGTGCGCCACGCAGCTCAAAAAAAAATGCCGCTGGCTCTAGGGATTTGAGCAGCAGTTTTTGTTATCCGTGCTAAAATCAGAAAAATGAAATGTGATATACATGTTAAATCTTATAGTATCTAGTGCAACAAGAGCCAGTTATGAACAGGAATGTTTGATACAGGGTGTAAACCAACTTAACAAGGTTATGCAAACAATATTGCTGGCAAACGACCTTTGTTTTTAGAGGTATCAAGTTGAAATCAAAACCTAATATGTAACTCTGTGGTCCCTTTGTGCTGTGAAAAAATCAACCCTCTAAGTCGATGCAGTCAAAAGATATAGCCGTTTATGTCGCAACTTTTATGGAAACCTTGTTTAAACTACCATACTCACTTTAAAAGCATAAAAAAAGTAAACAAACGCTGTTATTTTTATAAAAATTTCAATCATAATCCCGTTCATGAATAAGTCGAGAGGCTTAAAAGCCAGGACCGAGCCTCCATAACGTTAATGTTGGGTAATATCGCTCAACACATCATAAAATTTAGTTTATTCTCAATGTTTCATTTTGGGGTTAGATTTTTATACATTACACAACAATACTTCGAAATTGGACCATGTGTTTAATAGCATAACGTTGATTTTGGATTGTAATGGTTTTTGAGCAGAACGCAACAGGTCGACTTAAATAAATACGGAGTAATTTTGTTTGGAACTAAAACATGAGAATAAGGAGGTTTTATTAAGTGTAGTAGAGATATCGATTTCGTTTTAGAAATGACGGGCTCTTCTAGATTGATATTTTAGCTTATCTGGAACAACGATAGGTATCTAATATTTTACGTGACCTAGGTAAGCATGCATTTAAAATAAATCCCAACTATATTAAGAGGTTAACCTCCAGTCTAACCAGCAGGATGCAGCTTCCAGCGACCAGTATAATGCATGGCAACTACCTATCTGACTTTCACAGCCCAGTATTACTGTGTAATACGATACCCCTTGGTAAGACTGGTTGACACACTTTTGGATACTGACGGTCTGTAACGACTGTCGAAGATTTACAAACGGCAGCCAGGATCAACGGCTTTACGTACTTTCCGAGGCAAGGAGGAAATCGGAATCGGTATGTAACGGGTAGTCACCCAGGACAGACTAACATAGGCATGCGCGGTTTAACCCTCGGTATGCCTGGTGGCGAGAAGTGACGCGGTATGCCTGGTGGGTCTGTAAGACCCAGTTTTGGATCACTATTTCATATACATATTGCAGTAAATAAATAAAAATATTTGTTTTATAATGAAATTACATACTAATATTAGGATTAGACATAAAAATCGTTTTACAAATCAACGATCTTTATTTTTTAAATTTTAAATTTGTTCGTTTTAAACATAAAATTAAGCTTTGAGCTTTTTGTTAACAATTATTATGAATTAAAAGTAGAGAGAGCACTTTAAACAAGTCTTTTCGTTGTGGAAACGCGTCCCGGACTGAGGTAGCGGGCGGAAAGCATTGAGTAGCTTGCGGGTGCGCTCAGAATTCAAATTTGAATAAAATACAACGGTTTTTCTGCCTTGTGGGTCTGACAGACCCTACCAGGCATGCCGAGGGTTAACCTAAAAGTCGACACGAGTGGCCGTATTATTTAGCCACCAGCTTTTCGGAACAATTGGCACTAACCATAAATTTTTTGATCAACACAAACAGCGGGTAGCCAATACATAATGGCCTAATGTGTGGCCGCTGTAAGCCACTATTGAACTTATTGGCCTCCCTACGTGTGAGGCTGAAGTCTCGAGAGTACGCAATTAGTCTTTAATTGCCAATGTTCGGTATTTGCTCGGTGTTTCGGTATTTTATTTATGTCTTTATTTGATGTTCCGGAGACAATAGTTTTTACGACTGTATATAAATATTTTGTGTTGCTTGAATTTTAGCGAGACGTCTTAGGTTTTTAGAAGTTGATTTTGACACTGACAGGAAAAATCCTAGTGTGGGGCAACGTCCCTAGTGTGGGGCAAAGTTTATTAATATTAAAAAAAAAACTATTGTCCCTTGGTTGGAGGTGTGAAAAATCACCATCAGTCAAAAGACATGGCCGTTTATTTATTTAGTGTGCAAGTCCGATTTGCATTTAGCCAGTTTTTTGTGTAATATAAAAAAAGTTTTTTGTGTAATATAAAAAATAAGTTTCGTGTTTGATGAGAACGTCGATCAATACAGTTTTCGTTTAAAAAAAGCAACGAAAAATATTCATCTCTTCAAAGTGTCCCCGTACAGGAAAATAGCAACAAAATCAAACTCGATGAGTGGAAATTTCAAGCAGCTGCAGCGAAGCTCAATAATTAGCTCGAGCAGCGCGAACGGTTTTTTTTCTGTGCAAATAGGTTTTCCAGGAATGAAAAACATATCCCAGGCTACAGAAACGAAAAATACAAATGACATTCATCGTATTAGGGTCCGTAAAGAAACCTTGTCTATTCAGGGGTCTTATTTTTATCAAATACTAGCTTCCGCCCGCGGCTTCGCCCGCGTGGTGTGTTGATAAAAAGCAGCCTATAGCAAAAATAACAAAATCGAAGTATATATAAAATTACGTCTCATTTTTAAGGTTACGTCCCCAATGGGTAAAAACTCTATTATTAAGTCTTCGCTGTCCGTCCGTCCATAGGTAATGGTACGAATCTAACTAATAGGTATGTATTATGAAAATTCATAAAACCTATGTTTTATTACATTTTATGTAATTAGATCTTATTGTACCTATATGTTCACAAATAAAGGATTTGAATTTAGTTTGTAAGGAACGTGTCAACTCAACGTACTTTGTGCTCACGCGTCTGCCCGTGTTCGGGTCGCGCACTCAGCGATGAGCGACTTGTTCCCTACACCGCGCCCGAGCGGGCCAGCCTAGTCACGGCGACATGAAATTAATTTTGTTGCGCGTTATTTTGATTTTGCGCGTTATTTAATCTTCATGATGTAAAAGGAAAAAATAATCTTCATGAAATGTTCATGCCAACCAACCTATTTAAAATGATAAGGATTAATACTGTATTTGTGTAAATAGCTTTCCAAGTTAGCGCTTTATAATTGCCCATTTGTTAAAGTATTAAAATGGATATAGTATGTTATCCTTAAGATATAGACATATGTCACCGCTGACTTTTCTGTGGACCTATATAAGATACACAATTACACCATACATTATTTTGTTATATCTTAAAGGGTTTAGGCAGCGTTTTCGTTGAAAGCTCCCAGACAGCATACTTTTTGCCGACATCTTCAACAAATATAGTTAATGTACACAGAAATAAATACAAAAACTTAACAAATTATATACTAAAACCTTTCTTAAGAATCACTCTATCTATTACTAAAAACCGCATCAAAATCCGTTGCGTAGTTTTAAAGATTTAAGCATACAAAGGGAAAGCGACTTTGTTTTATACTATGTAGTGATGATAGAGCGTTTACGGAGCAGATCAATGTAGGAATTTAAAAATAATATTTTAATGAAGATTCGATACATCGTAAATAAAAGTCTTTAAACTGACATGGTTACTAACATTATAATTAACACTTGAAACGGGACATTTACCATGCTAACCGTGTTACCGTTTCAAGTGTTAATTATATCGTAAATAAATGATAGGTCTTGTTATGTGTTCTATAAGAAGGTGTATGGAATATGACTTTGTCGTGTTATTTTTAAAAATTTTGTTTGACATCGCGGTATCTCTTTTGAACAACCCGCAACTCCAACTGTCTAACCCTTTGGTGACTACAAGCGTGATATTATATGTTAAAGAAAATGATGAATAAGTATTCATTTGATGGAACTTTCCACAAGTTTCCATGAACCTTACTGATAAAGTAAGCGACTGTATCGAGTTATATTTCTGTAACATCAAAGAACTCGCGATCTGCAAATTATTATTCCGTTTCAATACATTCACAAATTTTATGCTCTACTGGTATTTGTAACTAACTGTGTTAAGGTATTATTCACTAGCTTTGGCCCGTAGTTTGCTCGCGTTGTGGTCGGAAATTATCCTACTTATATAAGATATAAGAAAGAAAAAAAAATGGAATATTATTAAAATTATTGACTTATTTTCTCATATTTGGGTGAATATCAACAAGTGCATATTTTTTGTCAATTTTGGTGGCAAAATTTTACTTTACTTTTCGTGAAAACTATTGACCTAGGACAAAAATAGAAAGTTCAAGCTTCAGGAATCTTCATGAGGTCAGAAAATATCCTGGTAACTTTTCGAGATATTTGAGTTCAAAGACTAGTGTAGCCACCAAAATTGAAACTTGTCCACCAAAATTGAAAGTTGACCACCAAAATTTATATTGGTCCACCAAAATTGAAAGTGCTTAAAACAATACATTAAAAACCAGTTTTTGTCACAAACTTAAATCTCTCTAATAAAGCTCAATGACCAAAAAACTCCATCAGTTAATAAAACTCAGTCTTGTTATAATAATATTTCGTTTATTCAGTTACATACATTTTATATAATTTTTTAAATATTTCTTAATAAAAACATAGAAAATAAAAAAGAAACATTTAAAAATACAAAAAATAGTACCCCACCGGCATCGGGGACAGGGTCGAAGCTACCGGTGGTTAGAATTCCAGAGACAGGAACCTCCTCACAATACGGTACAACGAGGAGAACTGCCTTCTGAATCAGGCCCTTGATCCAACCGCCTAAGGAGACCTTCGACAGATGTTCGTCGAGGCTCTTGGCAATCAAGCCATTGCCCGTTACGACAATCGGCACAATGATAGCCGAGTTTACATTCCCAGGTCGACAGCCTCGTGTGCCAAGTCGAGATATTTTAGTTGTTTTTCTTTCTCAGCTTTTACGAGGTTCTCGTCATGCGGGATGATTACATCTTATCACCACGATGTCAGGCTTATTGGCGACAATAGTCCTGTCAGTAATGATAGACCGATCCCAGTACAGCGTGACATGGTTTTTCTCGAGAACTGGGTCGGGCACATACTTGTAGTACAGTACCTCAGATTCCACAAGATTATATTTCAAGGCAGGTTGCTGATGAATAATCCTGGCTACTTGGTTGTGCCTATGCAAGTACTCGCCGTTAGCTAGACGAGAACAACCAGAAATAATATGTCTATGAATAAATATATATAATAATATGTATGAAAACATGATTAAATAACAATATTAAACCACAAGGCAGAATCTTAAGAGAATCCATCAACAAAAATCACACAGCATGATATCAGTCATTAAATCCAAGAAAGAATATTATAGTTCTTAAACGTGAAGCTTGTGTCGTCTTTATTACAAAAAAAAACATGTAATATAAAAATAATTAATACTTAAATAAGTATTTATAACTGTACACATAATTGTACTCGGATCGATCCATCATCACTGACAGGACTATTGTAGCAAATAAACCTGATACATAACAGACCGGTAACAGACATACAATAGACCTGTGGATCGATCAGAGCGGCGCGCAATGATTGTTGACGTAACGGTCCCACATGACGAGAACCTTGTGGAAGCCGAAAAAGATAAACAAATCAAGTATATTGACTTGGCTCGCGAGGTTGTCGACATATGGGACGTGGACTCAGCGATCATTGTGCCGATAGTCGTTACAGCCAATGGCTTAATTGCCAAGAGCAACACCTGAGAAGGCTCTCGTTAGGCAGCTGGATCAAGGGCTTGATACAGAAAGCGGTACTCCTGGACAGAGTACGTATTGTTAGGAGGTTCCTTTCTCTGGAGTCTTGATTGCCGGTAGCTTGGACACTGTTCCCGATACCGGTGGGCTACTATTTTTATATGTTTTTGATAAGAAATATGTAAAAATATAAAAAAATATGTATACAAATAAATAAACGACAATAATACTAATTATAATACGGTTTTAATGTACTCTTTCGGCATACTTAAATGGACTCAGACTGAACTTGATGCCCTGGATAGGAGAGTTCGTACACTGCTGAAGGATGCATCACCTAAGATCATCGGTAATGAGGCTGTATATCCTTCGGAAGTGCGGAGGTCGAGGCCTATTTAACGTGAAGACCTTCCATAACCGAGAGGTGTGCAGTCTCAGTAGCCATTACCAGTCGACCTTAGAGTAGTGCAGAAAAATAGCATGGCATGTGCACTTTAATAAATAGAACAAACAGAACAGAAACAAATAGAATAGTAACGTATACATATAAATGAACAATGTGCAGTGAAAAACTGTCTTTATATGTACAAATAATATATAAACAGTACATACTTCAAATTTGGTGGCTTATTTTCAATTTTGGTGGTGAAAATCGCCACCAAATCCACCAAAATTGAACCACCAAAATTGAAACCAGGCATAAAAAAAATCTTAAAAAATACAGTTATTAAGATACAAAAGAATAAATATCACTGATAAATAAGTTACCCAAATCACTACCTACAATACGTAGCTTACTATTAAAACACTTAAAAATCACCAGCAAATCGATCCACCAAAATTGACAAATTCTTGTCCCCTGTTCGACCCAAGAAAGATACTTTTTTTTTGGCGAGCAATTACAGCACTAAGCACACACCTGTTACGCACCACTTCCTGCACACGACTGAGAAAAACAGAACATAAAAAGCGATTGATCGCACACGCGCGAATCTTCATGATAATGTAAATTGAAAAAGTGCTACCAAAATTATGATTTTTGCTAGGACAAACTTGAATCGAGTATCCTGTGCTTTTAACATCAATTTTATAATATGATTTAGATGTTTTTAGATAGTGTGTCATATGCATTTACCAATGAAATAATTTGTTTTTTACTTCACTTTAAATTGTTCCTTTGGTAAATACATTTATATCAAAAAATGGAGCTAGGACAAGCCACCAAACTTGAATTTTAAAGTTATTTATTTTTCCTAGCCTCCATAGGTAAGCCTATTTAAAAAAAAATTGTGGCCCTAAGTGGAATAAGTTAAGTAGTTCACTAGAAAAAAAATTAAGAAACATCCCATCATTTTACACCATGATTCTCAACGTGGACACGTAAAATTAGCGCCTGGGATATTCACCCATTTGCGAGGCAACACTTATTAATGTAATTATGGACAATTGTGATACATATTTTACTATGTTACCTTCTAAAGAATAGTTTGTTTTTTTATCACCACAAGAAAGCCAAATAATTTATGGAAAAATAAACAATTTTGTATCTCTATTTTGGTACTCGTTTCTATAACAACAGTATATTCTTGTATCAATAAGTTCTATACGAATAAACTCGTGAGATATTGCAAATAAATATAAAATGTTATCAGGACGAGTGCGGGGAGGGCCCTATTCGTCTTGTACGGGTTCCCAAGTAAAAGGATACGATGAAACGATACGATCAATCAACATCCAAAGTTGTTTGGGTATCTACTACCTACTGAGGTACCGTGAAATACTTCCTCTATTTTTGCCATAAGGTGAAAGCGTCAGGGTAAAGCGTAATATACATTTTTTTTAGGTTTTTTTTTGCAATTGACAGTACAGAGACAAAATGTATTTTGATAAAAAATATGATACGTGACCGTAACACATATATTTTAAAAATATCGGAATAAAAAATATATAGGTATATAAACTATAAAATATATTGTTATAAATCATAATTATAATCGTCATCTATCGATTGACGATGAAATTGATTGTGATGATTATAATTTTATAAACACATACACATACGTACATATCATATGAGTACATATTGAATGATTTTTCATGAAATTGACGTTAAATGGAACCTAAGCTCTCCTATACATCACAGAGCGGGGGAAATTATTTGATTATTTCCCATTCCTAAAAAAAGCCCTACTACCTATAACTCTACTGCTTTAGTTGTGACCGGGTATTTAAAAGCACGAGTTTGACCAAAATGTACGGGACAGATAAGTTTATCGAGATTACAATGTTGCGTAATTTAGAGATCACCTAAAATTGTTTCAAAAATAGAAAATTTATAAATAAAGATTGATTAATTAATGTCTTCTTTACACCCACCGACCAATAATTCATTTATTATATTTATTTACCATAAATCATCCAGATTGTTAACTCTTTAATAATCTCATACTCGCTCCGTAATAAACTGTCACTCAAACGTATATGTTCCAGACGTCCTAGTTCAATTAAAGTAAAAAATGTATGTTCAATACTGGGATGAAAAATAAACCTTCACTGCGTGGGTTCTGAACTGACGTCATGTATATTCATTTCGCTGGAGATCAGTGGGTAGTACTTTCTTTACGAATTGACCCTTACTGCTAAAATATATTCTATTTATATAGGTAAATTTCAGAAACTACAAGCGTAAGTGTAGGGTTTCAAATTTTCCTTTAAGGTCGTAGGTGCTCAGTAAGACGGGATTTTGCAAAATTCAATCCCTAAGGGGGTAAAAGATGTTAGCAAAGTTTGTATGAGAGAATGCGATTACTTGGCCAGACAGACTTGAATTTTTGCAAAACTAAAAGGCAATATAACACCACGCTACGAAACTAGGGACACACAGTCAGTTATGTATAAAATTGAAGAGAAGACTGCAGGTTTTTGCAATAGCCTAACAGACCCTAAAAATGAGTATGAACGGACCCTTAACGCAGCCAATAGGCACTTCTTCCGCCATCTTTGCATTTTTTTCTGGTCCATAGTCCTGGAAAACTAATAGTTACAATGATAATGAAAGTCAAAGTTCCAACTCTTTTTAAATACTTTTTTAATGCATCCAGTTTTTTCAATGATGGGAAATCATCAATAGCTCTGGGTGGAGAGGGGGAGAGTGTCAGACTTGTACTGACTAAAATTCAGCCATGTTCCTTTTTTGCTCTTTATATTCCGGGGCCGCAGTATATGTAATAATAATAATATTTTTTTGAAAATCCAGGCAGGCAGTAACCCTGGTAGGCCCCTTTGCTTTGATGACTGCTCTGAACACTCGCGCTGTCGACACTGTCCGACTTGCACTTGCCTGGTTTTTTATCTCTCTCTTCCTATAGATATGGCAGTTTTTTTTCCGAGACTTGAATGCGGTATGTGAGGTTTCGCCCACTCGTTCACAGAATAGTTCATTAAGTAGAGATATAAGGTTGTTTGCTGTTAATTGAGATGTATGACAATATCGGGGGCGGTGACGTGCTCTGATTTATAAGTGGGTATCTGCTGAGCTTTTCTGCTCATATTTTACGTGGTTAATTATTTGCAAGTAAATATATGATGCTATATAAACCTCAGAATCATAACTTATTGAATAGACAACTATGTTTATGGTTATTTTTTTTAGAATCACCTAAAATATTTTTAATTTGTAGAGCTTTTTAGGGTTACGTCACTAAAAATGAGAAAACAGAAACCCGTCTGTCTTTCAAGACCCTTTATCTTAGGAACTGGTGAAGGTATCGAGTCAAAATCCAGTACCCAAGTCTGTGGTCCCTTGGAACTGTGAAAAAATCAACCCTCTAAGTCAACGCAATCAATATATTTAGCTGTTTTTGTCGCATGTTTGTACGAAACCCCTTTTTTACTGCTCTTGGCCTCATATAAACCTTGGAAAGGAAGAGGAGGTACGGCATATCCTGTGTAAAGATCCCAACTCACGTTCTTCATTGAGTACGAAGAAGTAATAAAAAATGAGTACATTATTACCACATTATAATTTTGTGGTTTAAATGAGTTATAACAAAAAACTTACGAAGAACATGAAACGTTTAAAGAAAACATTAATAAACTCATGTTATGGTGGAAGTGTATGGCGTTGGTCGGCGTTGCAGGTTGTTCGAGCTGGGGTTGTGGGTTAGATATAGCAGTTGGATAGATATATGATACGTCATTTCAGAGTCACAAGGGACCACAAACTTGAGTATATGGTTTTAATTTCAACTCCATACTCTCACGCGTTTAGGAGATAAAATATACAGACAACAAAGTAATCCTATAAGGGTTTCGTGTTTTCTAAAAAATAAATAACGTCATCCAAATAATAAAATCACTGTCCTAAAAAGTACTAAAGATATCGTCTATCTCTTCAGAAAATTAAATTCTAAACACACAATAATTATGCTCATAAGAAAATTCTACATAAAGCGAAATACCGATTTCTCAGAACCCATTACTATCTACAATTTAATAACGAAGAGTTTCCTTGAAATTCAGACATGCTGCAGAACGGTATTCCCATCATCTAGGTGAAATTCTAGGAAACATTGAAATAGCTAGAATGATTCAGATGTCTTTCCACGTGTTTCTGAACACCTACGTCTGAGGAATCCGGGTGGATTGAGCCATTTATGAGGTAATTTCAGACAGACAAACAAACAGATACATAGATGAAAATTCCCAGAAACACTGTTTATACTTAAGAGTAAACAAACGAACGTCATATTATTTTAGAATCTCAATAGTTATTTTTGTAAAGATGTTTTAAGCTATTGCATAGCTTCTATCGCGGGCCTTGAGCGCGGGGACCGAATCCAGAAATTCCGTAACGAAGAAAAACATGACGCTCCCCACTCCGACGGGCACGGAGGTGTGGCTTGTCTAACGTCGTTTACACAATACGGTCAGTGATTTCAATCCCGATTCTAATGTTCGTGAGCGTGTTTGGTAGAGAATCGGATAGTCAAACGACATTACGCTGGATCAAACCCAAGGTCTTGTTTTTCTTTTTGCGACTTCTTTTCATTGGAAGTACTTTTTAAATATTATATTTAGTTTTTTTATTTATTGTCTAAGTTGATAAAAAAATGTTTCTTTTTGCGACTTCTTTTTTTTGGAAGTACTTTTTAAATATTTTATTTAGATTGTTTTTATCTTCAGTTCATCCGTGATCATGGCGATTGCAACATCGTTTAAAGTGTTAATAATAATGTTAGTGATCATGTCAGTTAAAAGAATTAGATAGGCAATCGTTTCATATTGTAGATATATTAACAATACCAATATTCTATTTAATTTATGTACCATACCGCATATTCCGTTTGTTGATTTTCTATCCCTATGGCAACCTGTTGGTTCAACCGCTTTATGATCGGCCATTTATTGTCCTAAGTGTCAAAAGCACTATAAAGCTGGACAAATATGATTTGGAACATTAATATATTAGTGTTTGTTTTGTGATTTTCTAAGTATTTTGGGGTAAATGTGATGTAAATATGAAACTGTTACAGTCCTAACTGATTCTACATACTGGTTTTCCATTATTTTGCGAGTAAACAGCGAATGGTTCAAAAATATTTAGCCCAAAATTTAGCCATAAATTTAAAGATATTCTTGTCATAGTAAATAATATACCATAGCCTGGGAATGTTCAATTTATACAAAACAAATTCTGTTTAGTGCAGCTGTACTACAAACCATCTACGGATCGGTCACATAACTAAACTAGAGTAGGTACTACCGACTCGTACAATCCTATGCATACCCAAAAATACTGTAACCTTGCGGATTAGAAAATAGTTTTAATCTATAAATCATATATCATAACATATATATATATCTATGCAAAGCAAAAATAACGATATCGTTTCAAAGCACTTAAAAGAAAAATCCAACACATTTATCGTAAAAATACTACTAAGTCAAAATAGCGAGGAATGAATTATTGCCATCGATTGATTTACAACTTTAAGATTTACACCGAGTTCCAAACAAACATAAAACTCAAAACTATAAAATAGAACAAAATACGTTGATATCATAAAAGAAACGTTGCGATAAAAATCTATTACTGTTGTCTAAGACATGGAGTAAAATGTCTCTAACCATTAAATAACTTCCCCCGCTCTGTATGGAGCGAGGGGGAGTGTCAGACTTTTATTGACTAAAACCCATCCATGTTCCTTCTTTTGCCTTTTATGTTCCGCGATATTTCATATCTCTTTTAAACAACCTGCAACCCCAGTATATAATAGTGTAATATAAGTATAATAGTCTCCTGTCATTTGGTATTCATACCTATTTTTGAATGTTGATGGTCGGAGAGCGAGAGGAAGGCCAAAGAAAAGATGGACGGATTGTGTAAGGAATGATATGAAGGAGAAAGGAATAAATGATGCCGTGATAGGGGAGAATGGAAGAAGAAAACGTGTTGCGCCGACCCCGAATAGAATGGGACAAGGGCGGGAAAATGATGATGACCTATTTTTGAAAGTCATTTCCACCGTATCAAAGAATTACGCAAAAAAATGACCTCTGATAAGCTTTTTGACGTCGGATAAACATAGGACAAGCAAGATCGATGGGGACCTTTGACGTAGTTTATGCAATGACATTCTAACTTGATGGAGATTAATACAAAGTCAACATACATTTTTCGTGTGTGAAAAAGAAGAATTTACAATTCGGAACACGTTACATACAGCCAAAACGAACGAAGCCTTATTTAGTCTCCGTTTTAATTTTAAAACAAAGACTTAAATACAGCTGTAGAGCGAATTCTTTTAGTAATTAATTTAGCAATTGTCATTATTCAGCAAATTAAATCGTAATAAACAATTTGGTAAAAATTGAAAATCGTTGACTATATACTATACTATATACTATATACTATACTATATACTAAATTTTCCTTAAGGGTTTTCTCAAATATTTTCTTTGCATATGTAATCGCACAGGGACCATTATGCTTTGATGGGATAATCCTGTCTTTCGTGAGAAGGCCTGAAAATCTTAATGCATCGAGCAAACATGTTAACCCTTTTAAAAGCAAAGGTAGAAGAGTACCTACAGTAAAAACACGCTTGTCTATGCGAATAAATTGACGTATCCTGTATGTCATCATATAAGTCCACATTTGACAGATGAATCAAATGTCAAACAGGTTTTACTCTAAAAAATTCAAAAAAAGTGAAAGAACTGTGCTCTTAGGGGAGCTTCACGCCGCGCGCCGTGTCGATGGCGCGTTCGGGGTTCCACGCGCGCCTCAGAGAGATGGCAGCAAAGCAGAGGCCCTCCGCCTGCCGGGGTTGCGCGTTCTTCGAAAGAGATACCGCGTAAGAACATGGGTGGGTCCGCCCAGAGTGTGGGAAGTTATTTGACCATTCGCAAAACAAGGGGACCGCCACACTTAGGGACACGGAATCGTTTCGAAAGAATGTCATGTTCGAGTAAATAAAGACAAAGTTCTCTGACGCAATACTACATTGCTACATCTGAACAGTGACAAAACGCGTTTATTTTCAATCTAATTGGCATCCATAGGTATGATCACTCTGTTTTGTAATCAGCTCATTTATCATTTAGCCGTTTTTTTCTGGAATCGATGACTCTGTTCGGTACTCAGTCCTGGACATATGTGTCGTTTACCTCATTCAAGTCCTGGAAGGTGCAATTAGTTGTGCATGAGGAGTAGGAGGGGTTCCCTCTCATCATTTTCCTGCCCTTGTCCCATTCTATTTGGCAGAATCTTGATGCTCCGAAATTTATTTGGCATAACACACTTAGCATAATTTTCTTTAAACGAACATTTTAAATGCATAAAAAATATTTGATATTATTATCGTTTGGCATAATATTTAAAACTTCGAATTTACAATGGCATACTTTTAAGATGGCAAAATTACATTTAGTATAATTACGATTGGCATAATGGCCGGCGAGTGCCAGAAACGGGGTTCCCTCTATCTGGCAGAATCTTGATGCTCCGAAATTTATTTGGCATAACACACTTAGCATAATTTTCTTTAAACGAACATTTTAAAGGCATAAACATTATTTGGTATAATTATCGTTTGGCATAATGTTTAAAACTTCGAATTTACAATGACATAGTTTTAAGTTGGCAGAATTACATTTAGTATAATTACGATTGGCAGAGTTCAAATTTCGCATAAAATATTATTTGGTATAATTTCACTTGGCATACTATGCAGACGGCAGTAATGGCTAGGTTAGGTTAGGTTAAAACTGTAACCTTCTACGTTGAACTTGACTCCAGAAACGACTTGCATTAATAGAAAAACGAGATTGTTTTAGGTAGGTTACCCGGAACTGAACTATTTAGATTAGGATAATTACTTATTGAATTCAATGACATTATTTCTAATTCAATTAAACAATTACTAAAGTAAATGACATTATTTTAAAAGAACTAATTAATTAAAATAAATGACAACTTAAAATGACAAAGATGATCCTAACTATAAACTTTCTGCGATATGACAATACTGCCGTTTATCGATATAAAATATATGCCAAAAGACGATTCTGACTGTGAACTTTCTGCGATATGATGTTTCTACTTTTTAAATATTATGGATATGAAGTTTATGCCTAGAGATGATTCTGACTTACAAAATTATGAGTTTAGAATGTATGATAAATGAGTGTCTGCTAAACAATTTTCTGCGAAGTGAAGTTTATGCCATCCGTTGTTATGCAAAATAAAATTATGACATAAAAAGTTCTGCTATAAAGGGTGGACCCCCAGAAACGACTTGCATTAATAGAAAAAAGAGATTGTTTTTAGAAGGTTACCTGGAACTGAACTATTTAGATTAGGATTATTACTTATTGTATTAAATTACATTATTTCAAATTCAATTAAATAATAACTTAAATAAATGTCATTATTTTAAAGATATAAATAATTAAAATAAATGACAACAAACAATGACAAAGACGATTCTGACTGTGAACTTTCTGCGATATTATTATGATGTTTCTACTTTTTAAATATTATGGATATGAAATTTATGTCTAGAGATCATTCTGACTTACAAAATTGTGAGTTTTGAATGTATGATAAATGAGTGTCTGCCAAACAATTTTCTGCGAAATGAAGTTTATGCTATCAGTTGGTATGCAAAATAAAATTATGACATAAAAAGTTCTGCTATAAAGGGTGGACCCGAGTAGGAGAGGTAGGGCATAACCTGTGTTGGGGTTCCACACTCACATTGTGTCCGAGATGAATTGACTATACCTCATCTAGCTAGATTTAATGCAGTGGCAAACTTGAACCCGCAGTCGGTTCAAAGATTTCCTTATCAATCATGACCAGGGGAGAGTTTCTCAACACAGTGTGTTGAAGTGTGTATTTCAGGGGTTATTTGTTTTTCCAGTGTATGTCGTTCGTGTACCATTCTGTTTGCATACGCAGGGACTACCTCGATAACACCCTCTTTAATGGTTTATGAGTATACGGCTTGTACACAAAACTGCGATGCGACGTCGCATCCTAAAAATCTACGAGCTCGCCCGACCGATTGCAAGAACTTGCGAATTAATTTCCTATAACTTTTACCAAAAACAGTCAGATGCAGTCACGACCTAGTTTACAAAAACATGCAGTACGGTTGACGGTTGCCAAAGGAATGGTCTTACCGATTCACAGTTTTGTGCACAAGCATTTTCAACATAATATAACTGCATGCTCGTTACCTACCGTATAACTATTTATTTATTAAAAACAAATCTGAATAACCAGTTAAAACCACACAAACAAGTTATTAAGTCAATTCATTTAAGCTTGCATTTTAGATTAGCAGGCTTAAATTCCAACTCATCATAAAAACAAATAACCATCGCCCTTTTACTCACGACAGCGAAACGTAACAGCTTCATCGAAACATCAAATCATTTTCTCCCGACGTTTTACTTCACATACAACTGTTTCCTTATTCTTCATAAACAGCGTTTGGCACTCAGTATCAAATCCTGTTATATTTATCCATCTATGTCGGTGCTAGGGGTGCCACACAAATATTCGGCTCGACTCGACTCGACATAGCCGGGCGTCAAAACCAAATATCTGTGGTAAGACATTTCGGGAAAAGCCGTTTGTCTTAGCTTGAATTCTAACCGAGCAGATCTCCCTAAACACAAAACCCGAAGTTACTGGAGTTTCGTACCCCGGATTAATGACAGTTGTCCTTATCCCCGATGATTTTTAAAAATCCATGAATCACAATTTAAGAGAGAGTTGGGTTCATTTCGAAGTTTCGAACTACTTTCGAACGTGCTCGTAGTATTTTTGTTGACGGACTTAGAGAATAGACACACTCGAACATGATTTAGCAATATGAAAATACTAGCTGGCGCCCGCGGCTTCGCCCGCGTGATATTGAAAAAAAAATTGAAAGACTATAATCTACCTCTGTGCCAAATTTCATCAAGATCCGTTCAGCCGTTTTGACGTGAAAGAGTAACACACATCCACCCTAACAAACATTCGCATTTATGATATTAGTAGGATGACCTTAAAAAAGATGGTTAATCAGATAGATGAGGAAGACGGAGCTCAGAGTTTTGTGGACTGATATAAGCTGAGTTGATTGAGATGTGAAACCAGGTTCGCCGATCTGTGCCAGCAGCATGGAAGCTGAACACATTTCATCGGGTCGAAGCGACCCGATGAAATGTGTTCAGCATTTTTTGAAAGTTGTTCAGTATTTAATGTCGAATTAAATATCCGGTCTGAACGAGTGAGGAGCACTCTTTATAATATTCATTATCGGCAACACTTTGGTACTACCTTATGGTGTTATTGGAATCATTATATCGTAAACTCTCTTCTATCTCAGCCACGTATTTTTGTAGACACTCCTTAAAATGATTCAATGTTTTATAACACCCTTCATTGAGCAGAAGAAAATTATTTTGACAAAAATGTTTCTGTTTTGCTGCAAAGAAATAAATAATTAAATTTTGTCTCCTACTGTTTCTTCAGATGGGAATTCTTCAAATAACTTATTTATTTATAAAAGGTAACTTTACATCCTTTTTTTCTAACTTGCTCTGGGCGGAGCGAGGGGGGCAGACTTTTACTGACTAAAACCCACCCATGTTCCATCTTTTGCCCTTTATGTTCCGGAGCCACGGTATCTCTTTCGAACAACCCGCAATCCCGGCAGGCGATGGCTCTGGCAGAACCCTCTGCTTTGTTGATATCTCTTTGAGGCGAACGTGGAACACGAACGCGCCGTTGATAACGGCCTGTTGCTACTAGACGGACGGACGGTGAGGTACCTACGTTAGCCGGGAGTCCCCTCGCGATCTATGTTTCTTTTTTTAAACTTTGTGTTCTGAGGCCGCGGTATCTCTTTCGAACAACTCTCAACCCCGGCAGGATACAGTTGGGCTTTGATATTAATTTGTATCACGCAACAGTTTTATGAACTGTCACTTGATTCATATAAATTATCCTACTATTATTCTACTGTGGCTTTTTTGGGCCCCAGATAGATTTCCCAAGTGCAAATACATACATTGTTAAACAAACAGTAATAAAATCAGGAAAAAATCAAAACCAAACAAAACAATATCACAATTCACTAATTGAAAACTCAAACCCACAGTTTCATAATTTCCTACAAATCATTGTGGGTACACCGCCCACATCGTATCCGTTTCGTTGTATTCACTATTAAAACAGTCTAGTTTATTTGCAGATTCTTGTTTACTTTAACAGTAGTATTCAATACTACTATTTGAATTTAAATGCTGTTCACAAATATTTGATTTTAATTCATATTGTTTTTTCGCTCCAGTTCATTCCAAGCACGTTTATTTCAGGGTTGTATTCAAACAATTGTTAATGCATTCATTTCATTTAATAAAACAAGATATGTTTATTACAGTGTTCACCCATTAGCACTTTTTTTTAAATATGTGTTTGTTATTAATCGGCCAAGTGCCAACCACTCTTTCACAGAGAATTGGTAAAAAAGAATTATGTGGTTTTATGAAACCACGGTAAAAGTGAAACTTTTTTTCACATTATAGACATTTAGACGTCCCTACTCCGCGGCCAACCGTCACGCGACATGCAACACATCGACGAAAAAGTTTGAGTCGATGTAATAAAAGTTTCAATTTAAAAAGAATCTACACAAATCTTTCAAAAAACTAACTATATGAAACAAGTGACATAGATGTTGCCATCAGTACTGTAGCCTGTTATGGGTAACCGTTATTTACAATCAGTTTAGAACCGCTTACTTAAGGTCAATGATGATATAAGATGTCATAATCGATCGATGCTGAATCACCTTCGTTTTGCAGACGACCTTATTATTATCTCTAATAACCCAGATCAACTGCAAACTATGCTAGAACAACTTGTCAAAGAAAGCCAAAATGTAGGCCTAAAGATGAATTTGGCAAAAACAAAACTAATGACAAATCGCTCGAAACCATCCATACGGGTTATCAACGATCTAATCGAGTTTGTAGATGAATACATCTATCTCGGACAGATCATATCTCCTACAAACGATACATCTAAAGAGGTCCAAAACAGAGTAAATGTAGCATGGAAGCGATACTGGTCCCTAAAAGAAATAATAAAAAATCAATCAATACCAATGACGTTAAAAAGCAAAGTGTTCAACTCGTGTATACTTCCTATTATGACTTACGGTTGCCAAACATGGGCTTTAACCAAGCACAACATTAATAAATTACAAATATGCCAACATAACATGGAAAGAAGTATGCTTAATGTTAAGAGAAAGGACAAACTAAGCTTAACACATATTAGAGGGAAAACAAAAATAGCGGACTTATCACACAAAATAAAAAAGCTAAAATGGAAATGGGCGGGCCACTTAATAAGGGACAAGAAAGAGAAATGGGCAAAGCTGGTAGCCGAATGGTACCCGAGAGAAGGGAAAAGGAAGAGAGGACGCCCGATACGAAGATGGGACGACGATATTAAAGCATCAGGGGGGTCTTTGTGGAAAAGAAAAGCTCATGATCGCGAAACGTGGAAGACTATGGGGGAGGCCTATGCGAAAGCAAAACAATCATCGGAAACCGATGTCGAATAAATGTTATATTTTTATTTTCTTTTTAAGTAAATTTTGTGTAACTAGATGTAAGATTGTTAATAAAGGCTATTTTATTTTATTTATTATTTATTTATTATTTAATCGATCACTAGTCATCAAGTTTGTATTTCCTAGAAGGGTTATTATAATTATGTTATGGACTACATATTTCTTTCATTAAAAAAAGGAGGAGATTCTCAATTCGTCAGAACCTTTTTTATCTATGTTCACCGATTACTCAAAGACGCCTGAACCGATTTTCAAAATTCTTTTTTTGTTTGATAGGGTATACTTTCCAGGTGGTCTTATATCAATTGTATTTATATTGCTTAGGTAGGTTATGAGCTATCCTCTATAATACATATTTTTATCTCTATGTCTTTATGGTTGATTTGCTAATCTTTTAGTAACATGAAAAATAAATCCTTGATAAAAAAAAATATGTGAGATATTATCATGCCATAACTAAAAATGCTGAAATAAAATCTGTTTTGTAAAAAATATAACCGACTTCCAAAAAACTAAAAAGTGGAAAATAACTTTACTTCCGGAAGTCGGTAAAAAAAAGTCAACGAAACCAACAAATGTGTGTGTGTGTGACTTCAAAAAAGAAACGACGATAACGACGAGGTACAACATTATTTTCTTTAGACTAATTTTATTTTCGCATGCTTCCAAACATTATTTATGTTAATACATAAAATTCCGTGTCCGTCCGTTACCCTTCATGTGATAGACTTGGCGTGCACTCAGTAATTAAGCACACACATTGAGGTGGAACCTCGTATCGTGCCTAATCTAACCAGCCAACCGCTAATCTCCGTCTGAGAGCAGACTGTAATTGTATTTGTGTAGATTAGGACTAGTGTTGTACTACAACGTTTCTCATCTCAATAGAATTAGTATGAGAAGTGAGAAATGTCTATTAAATAAACATTTGATTAAGTTTTAGTTTGTTTGTTACGTCTTCACGCCTAAATAGCCCAACGGATTTTGATGAATTTTGGTACAGAGATAGTTGGGTCCCGGAGACAGACAAAAGCCAATTAAAAAAAAGTGAGAAAAGGGGGAGAAAGAGTGAAGAAAAGGGGAGAAAAATCTTTTTTCGATCATCACGCGGGTTAAAGTTAGCGTTAGCCCAAAGTAACTATGCCACACGGACGAAGTCGCGGGTGGAAGCGAGTGTGGAAGTTTTTTTTTATATTTTTTCATATTAAAAAACAAACAATATTTAAAAATACAAAATATAGTAGCCTACCGGTAACGGGAACAGGGTCCAAGCTACCGGCAGTCAGGGCTCCAAAGAGAGGAACCTCCCAATGATACGAGCCGTGTCCAGGAGTACCGCTTTCTGTATCAAACCCTTGATCCAGCCGTCTAACGAGAGCTTCCTCAATTTACTTATTTTATTTATTAGGAGGATAATAAACAGCTACAATAAAAATTACATTAATGTTCTATTGAAGCAGTTCTCGCTTGTCTAGAGGACCTACGGTGCCTCGGAGAACACGTTTTGCGGTTGGTTGGTCGCGGCCATCATTAATAGATCTTTGGCAACCGTTACAGATAGTCAGAAATGAGAGCTTTTCATGTTATGTATGAAAAGCTTGAATTAAGGAAAGATAATTTGGATGGAAATATACTGAATTTTATACTTTTTTTTTAATTATACAGCGTATACCAAAAATATGTTACCATATTTAGGGATGTGGTACAGACTGTAAACCTGAACAACTAACGAACGAAATAAACATTTCTTTAAAATTAATAATTAACTGACTCAATGAAAATAATCCTTACTAATCCTTACTATTAATATTATAAAAGCGAAACTGAGTTTGTTTGTTTGTTACTTCTTCACGCCTAAATGGCTAAACCGATTTTGATGAATTTTGGTACAGAGATAGTTGGGACCTTGGAGACGGACATAGGCTATTTTTTTTTAAAGAGTGAAACATGAGGGAGAAAGAGGAAAAAAGGGGAAAACTTAGCATTGCTATTACAATAAATAAGGCGCTAGGGCAAAAACTACAGGTGGCAGGTACCTGCAAATCAGGAAAGGGGAACTGTCTTATCCCGAATATAACGCGTAAACTTATCATAAATCACATGTAAACTAATCTAATGCATTTCTATCAAAAAATATTGTTTTCGGACTAAACATTTACTATAACTATGGATAGAGTTAGCGTGGTAAAATTCTTAGATGTATTGATTGACAACTTGCAAACCACAGCTTGAGAAAGTTTGCAAATTATGACCCCAAATAGAATGGAAGATGATGATGATGATGTTTGCTCTATAAATCTTTTAAATGTCTTTGGTTGTCCCATACATTTGGGTTAAGTGGTTATTGAAAGTTTTATTTGGCTTTGCTGTTTTTTGCAACTACGGTAGATGAATATTATTTACAAGTACACTATACAAATTACAAGAATAACAGTATACAACTTATACATAAATAGGGTGACACAATGGGCGGTCTTATCGCTAAACGCGATCTTTTCAAGACAACGTTTGGCTTTATAGGAGGAGAGACAGTAGGTACTGTAGGTAGTCTGTGGTGTAACCTTTTTTCAAAGTTAATAACGACATTTAAAAAAAACCATTTATAATTCCATGGAGAAAATTGTTCAGTTTGTTGTTAAAAACCACATAATTTAATTACACCACACCTTTCTGGTACACGCTGTAGAATTATAATAACTCATCATCATTTTCCTGCCCTTGTCCCATTCTATTTGGAGTCGTTGCAGCACGTTTTCTACTTCCATTCCCCCTATCAGACGTCACGGCATCGTTTACTACATCATTCAGTACACAATCCATCCATCTTTTCTTTGGGCTTCCTCTCCTTCTCCATCCATCAACATTAATATCTATCACACTTTTAGTCACATGTGCTGTAGAATTACGAAACACAATAATAATAATTATTTTTCATAATTCTACACGCATTCTGATCTAACATAACACTCGGGAATAACAGGATCTAATGTTTTGTTCCTTGAATGATTAATACAATACTGAAACTTCTTCCTAAAAGTACTTTAAACATTGTTAGACCCCCTGATTACTTAATAATCCCCTTGGCAGCAATATCACGGTTATCGTCAACGCCCCCTTTTCTAATCGTCTCAGTCGAGGAGATTAAAAACCGGGAAAGCTCTTGTTAGAAAGTAATTTGATTAGAGGGATCTCTTCTAATCCATTTTGGGGGTCTTGAAGGATTCAGTCAGATGGGTTGGTGAACGAAGGATTAAGCGTATACATTTTGCAGAGGTAGACCCGTATCTTATTGAAGATATTTTCAAAAAGTCTTTTCGACTTTTTGATGATTATGTATTCGATTATACTTGGCGGGTGATGGACATTTAAAATGTTTATAGGACAGCCTAATAACATGTCTGTTTTTCAAGAGGGGTTGGCAGAGATCTGTTGAACTCTGCGTTATATTAAGGTCCCATATTACTCACCAATTGGAGAATTGATGAAGTTATTTTCAACAAGCTTTTATTTATGGGCTTAAGGCGCGGTAACAAGCTAATCCTTGGGTATTCGCGGAAGTGAGGCTAGCTGCAGACTGGGCATGGTCTGACACAAGTACACGACAGTAGTGCTTCGAAAGAATAGAAATAAGGTCGAAAATATTTCGGCGTTTGATTTTATTTGAATATCATGTCCGCCAAAATGTAGGTCATTTTGCAGTTTTAATTGAATATAAAAAAATACAGTTCTGTGTTTGAAAAAATTTAGATATCTCTTTAGTCTATAAAATTTCCTTTGTTATAGATATAAAAAATATGATGGTTGTCGCTGAAAAAATTGAGATTTTCGTTGTCTTTTTAAACATTTTTTTTTTCGTAGTACTAGATCACTTTTGTAAACTGATTTTATTTAAGTCTTTACTTTATGTATTTGACTATACACGGTATTTTTTTTTGGCTAGTGGCATGTACAGATACGGCTAACTTTGCGACGAAAATCTAGACGTTTTACGAAGTGTTTGCTTTGTACAGCGCCTTAACTTGTAACTAAATATACGCATGTTAAAAAAATTTGAAGTGAAATTTGACCCATTTTTCGGTTTCCCAATGAGCTGAAATTTCCTTATATGTATTTTTGTTTAGTTTATAATAGATAGCAATGCATGATTTGCGTGAAGTGACGTTAATTTAAATATGGCGGGTTCCGAACATGGCGGACTAGTTAGACAGGGTTTGCTAACAAAAGTATGAGAAATAAAATTGCGTCAATTTAAAGAGTGTTTTATATTAGGGTAATAAACGTCAAAAGGGAAAAATGCTCATCATTTTGTTGTCCGTCTGTCTGTCAATAGCCTTTATCTCAGGAAAGTGTGAAGGTATCATATTATTATGAAAATTCAAACCATATACTTACTCAAATTAGTAGTCCCCCTTTTTTTTTCGGGCGGGAAATCATCAAATGACTTAAGTACCCCG
Source organism: Ochropleura plecta (assembly GCA_905475445.1). Taxonomy (NCBI): domain Eukaryota; kingdom Metazoa; phylum Arthropoda; class Insecta; order Lepidoptera; family Noctuidae; genus Ochropleura; species Ochropleura plecta. The sequence goes on along the minus strand of FR997725.1, from coordinate 17,563,419 downwards.
CTCTGGGCGGAGCGGGGGGGCATGTCAGACTTTTACTGACTAAAACCCACCCATGTTCCTTCTATTGCCTTTTACGTTCCAGGGCCGCGGTATCTCTTTCGAACAACCCGCAACCCCGGCAGGAATTAGTAGTCCCCTGGAGCTGTAAAAAAAACAATAAGTCGCAGTCAAAACATATGGTCGGTTATGCCGCACGTTTGTACGGCACCCTCGCTGCGCGAATCCGACTCGCACTTGACCGGTTTTTTTTTTCAAATTATTTTAAATTACAAAATGAAGAAGCTATTTTGCTTATGTTTCAGCTATAAAATATAGGAAAGCTCCTATTAACAAATAATAATATAATAGCGTGGGCTCAAAATTATGTTTGATAATTATATTTTGTTAGAAAGTTACAAAATAAATTAGTTTTGTTTACCACTTTGATGTCGATAAGCGTTAACATAAAATTATTTAGTTGGACCTAAATAGTTCTTGGACAACCTTGTTAATAACGAAATTTATAATAATCTTATAGTTAAAATAAAGATTGAAAACGAAATGGCAAATGACTTTATTGTTTTGCCTTTGATAATAAGGCAATTTTAATTTAAACTGTTATGGGTGACCGGTAGTTTGGCTCATTCCTTGAAAAAATCCTTGTGATTGGCATCTCGTAGTTCAACGTATGAGGTTGTCATCTGCTTAACCAGGCAATTCCTGTGGATGCCTTGAGATTAAGGCCCTGGCCAGGGCATCAACTTGAAAACTACATTTGTATACCATATCATTCTCATTTTATACCATAGACTACCATCACGTCTGTATTCCCTAGTGGAAGTCAAGAAACAAACTAATGAAGCTACAGTCCCGGTCACAACGCATAATAACTTGTGAAAAAACTGTAGTTGCCCATTCCAAAGCGTTGATCTCTATGGAGAAGAATGGGAAAGAAACTCCATTGACACTCTTTTATATTATAATATGTTTACAAAATCGTATTTACATCACTTACTCATAAATAAATTCCTCTCGAGTATAATATTCATGTTTCATTGCTACTCAGAGATATTAGCACATCGTCCTTATATATAAACTAAATAACCTAAGCAATATAGATAATTTAAAAAAATGTGGCTAGGAAAACAATATACTCTGTTGAATACTCTTAAGTAACGTTAAAAAACCCTGTATTGAAAATAAAGAAATCTTTTCTTCAGATCAAATAATAATATAAATGCAAATAAAGATCATTTGTCTCATCTAAACGAGTAGTGATTAAAATAACATTAGTCGAAGTATTTTTTTAGACCTTTATTTAAATCTAGAATCTTTTGTATACCAAAGAGCTTAACACGTGAGATCTAATGATGTCGTCGTACGATTAGTTCAAACAAATAGAACACGCAAGCCATCGCGCGAGCATAGACAATGTTTAATTGAACATTTTCATCACACAACGAGAACTCATTGTTTGCATTGAACTTGGAATACCTACATTATTTCTTAGAAAAAATATATAATATATATAATAAAATTGTATTTATTGGGCGAATTATCACGGAACAACAGGTCAAAAGAACAAACGATCAAAGGGAAAATATTAAACCCTTATTGGATCACTCTGTTGTCCATCTGTCAGTCTGTCTTTCTTTCTGACTGTCTGCTAAGACCCTTTATCTCGGGAACGCGTGGAGGTATTGAGTTGAAATTAAAAAAGCCATATACTCAACTCTTTGGTCCCTTTGTACTGTGCAAAAATCAACCCTCTAAGTCAAAAGATATGGCTGTTTAAGGAACAAGTTCGTACGGAACCCTCGGTGCGCGGGTCTAGCTCGCTCTTGGCCGGTTTTTAATCTTTGAATACATATTTTCTATCCAAGTCATCGTATGATCCTTACCATATAGGACGACGCCTTGCGATACCTTCGTTATGTTTTATTTTCTTTATTATGAAAAAAACAAAAACCTATCGAATCCTTTTTTATGCGAATGGGAAATCATAAAATAACTTCCCCCGCTCTTGGCGGAGCAGGGAGGAGTGTCAGAATTGTACTGACTAATACCCATCCATGTTCATTTTATTGCCCTTAATGTTCCGGGGCCGCGGTATCTTTTTCGAAGAACCCGCAACCCCGGCAGGTGGTGGCCCTGGCAGGCGCCTCTGCACCTATCGAACCCTTGCGTGTAGTTTGTTAAAAGCATTGGAAGTTAAACCGTTTCCCATCGTTTTTCAGATTTTAGAGGTACATATAAGAGTAAACGACCCCAATACAGCAATTTTTCGACAGTGATCATTATAACGAGCGAGCACAATTATTGGAAGTTTAGAATGACTTAAATTTCTGGTAAGTCGGACACCGACAACTGGGTAACTTTCAGATTGCTTTAGATACTTACAGATGAAGCTAATATAACCGTTGAAAAAAAACACATTTTTATGTTTGTGTTTTTTTTTTCATTTCATTTTTTTAATGATAATTTTGGCAAGCCAATTATGATAAGCCTGGCAACGAAGCTCAGAGCACCACAAATTGCCTTCACGTCATAAAACATGGCTATGTAGAGGCTCCAACCAATCCCAAGTGTTTACGGCATCCTTTATTATCTTCGCAAATGATAGCGGCAGATGAAAACGTTTCACGTTGATGGTTCGTGTTGATTGAAGCTATTCTATGGTAATTAAGTGAGAACTTTTTATGAGGATTTCAAAGCTACTGGTGGGTATTTAATTTGGTGTTCGTATTTTATTGTATTTGTGTTCAAGATGCCCCTTGTTTTACTGATGGGAAATCATAAAATAATATTCCCCCTCTGGGCGGAGTGGGGCACAATATCAGACTTTTCCTTTATGTCCCGGAGCTGCGTATATTTTAAAAAAATATACAGGGTTATTTGTAAAACACTGGCAACGTCTCAGGACCATGTTACTAACATTAAAATCAACAACTTTTGTTCTAAGACATTTAAACATTTATCATATTTTAGTTCATCAGATTTTCATACAAAAATAAAAATATTGAAATTGAATCTCTCTAATGTTACGAAATCTATGCGAAGCAAACGTACCTACAAGCGGCGGTGTAGGTATGTAGGTACAGCAAAATACGGAGTTCAAATGTGTTAGATAGGACAACGAAATCTTGAAGATTTGTTTTTGGTAAATGTATAAAATTTTGTAAAAAATCATAGAACAAAAGTTGTTGTTTATGATGATTGTAATACAGTCCTGCAAGGTTGTCGGTGTTTTACAAATAACCCTGTATATGGTCTACGGTCTCTTCTCATTAAACCGACGAAAACGTAACACAAGAATTTTATTAAAGAAATCCTAAATTGACTCCAAACACGACAAGGCCGGACACTTAAAACCTATTTCAGTTATTTTTATTCCTCCCAGCAGTGGGACGAAAAGACTGATAAAAAAAATGAGTACCTTCAAGTAAACTGTTGCCAAATAATGATAAATGAAATACAATATAACCTCTTATGATACTGTAGGTAAGTATTATTGTTCAGAATTCTAAGCGGCACGTAAACAAAGCAAAGGTGTCTATTACAGGGTGAAGTGAGCCCTCAAAGGTACTTCGGTACTTGTGTTTGAATTAATTCTATAGGTACCTACTTGAATAACACTTCATTCAACAGTATGATACAATCATCAATCCGTTTTGTGCTTAGTGATTGTGATAATGGTTCTTTTGTAACGGTAATTTTGTCGATTTATGATTAAAACTCAAATTAAACCATTACAGGCACTTTTGAAATGTCAAGAAACAAAATGTTGAAGCTACAGTCCCGGTCACAAGACATAATAACTTGTGAAAGTACTGTAGTTGCCCATACCAAAGTGTTGATCGCTATGGCAAAGAATGGGCAAGAAACTCCATGGACACTCTTTTAAATAAGAATATTATTACAAAATCGTATCGAAAAATCGATTCATTATACATATTTTGAAATGGTTATTGTGACGTCTCTATTAAAGAGATGTCAGCAAAGCAGAGGGGCAAAAGAAGGAACATAAGAAAAAGAAGGAACATGGGCGCCCAAAGCGGGGGAATTTATTTGATAACTAGCTTTTGCCCGCGGCTTCGCTCGCGTTATATTCGGGGTAACACAGTTCCCTTTACCTGATTTGCAGGTACCTGCTACTTGCAGTTTTTGCCCTTGCACCTTATTTATTGTAATAGCAAAGCATTCATTTCTCACTTTAAAAAAATATTAACCTATGTCTATGTTTCCAAATCCTTACTAATATTATAAAAGCGAAAGTGAGTTTGTTTGTGACGTCTTCACGTCTTAATGGCCAAACCGATTTTGATGAATTTTGGTAAAGAGATAGTTTGGTGAACCTTAAAGACGGACAAGGGCTAAAAAAAACTGAGATGAGGGGGAGAAAGAAGAAAGAAAAGGGAGAGAAAGATACATTTTTTTTCGATCATCACGCGGGTTAAAGTGAGCGTTAGCCCAAAGTAACTATGGCACGCGGACGAAGTCGCGGGCGGAAGTTAGTACTTAATATAAACCGAATACACCCACCAAAAACTCAACACAAGCACCCTTACACGTGCCGAATTACCTGTCAACCCCCATGAAAGTAGAAAGGGATAGCAGAGAGTCCAATAACTTAATCCCATTGCTACCTACTCAGACATAAATACCAATACCTCTACCTGAGAGGAAGAAAAGCACTCCAGAAGTTTATCGATTGAGAGGAATAAACAAACAATAAGCCTTCTGGCAGATAAAATAGCGCCCTTATAAATAAGATTATAGGCTCGGAGAGAACAAACTCAATTGCTCAGTACTATATTTCTTGGAACAGTACTAGTCCATTGAAATGTTACATTTTTTAGGCCTAACCTTGCGTTTTTTAGAGGACGCAATTTTATTTTTTTGATGTGTAAAGGGGGTCAGTGTAAAGCTAAAACCAAGTTTGTGGGGTCGCCACTCTTGTCCCACGGCCGCCATCTTGAAAATAGGGGTTGAAATGGTTTTTACGATATATCTCTTAAACTATTTATTTGATAAAAAAAAATTGTTAACATTTTTTGTTGCAAATTAAATTCTCTACAACTTTGGTCCAGTAACTTTTTGTCGTAGAACTATAAATAAAAAAGTTATAAGCGAAAATCTTCAGAAATTCGAGAAAAAAATATTAGCTATTCTTACAATAACAAAGGTTAGGAATAATAATAACAATAGCAGGCAGCTGTTCTTTTGTTCCCTCATGGTCACTTGGGTATTTTCTACCTGAACAGTATTCTCAGTAACAGCATGACATTTAAAATTATTTTAAAAATCAATAATTGTTAAGTCCTGTTAAAGAGTGAAAAAGAGCATATAATTATTTTTTAATAATATTGCAAAAATTATAATTAAAAAAGTTATAGGTAATAACAAAGTAAATAAATAAAAAAAAACAATAACTGATGATAAAAAATAATATGTCATCAGTTATTGTTTTTTTTTATTTAATAATAATATTTTTTAATAATAATATATTATTATTAGCACACACGTATAATATAGGTATAGTTAAGAGTACTGAAAAATAGTACTGACTTCGGAGCGCTGTAAAACCTTAGCTATTGACTTAATGAAAAAATTAAGCGAATGAAAGTTGTTTCTTAAAAAAAAACGATCTACAGAAATGGTCAGATATCATTTTTTCGTAAAATGATAAAAAAAAGTTACATCAAAAAATATAATATTTTTTCTCGAATTTCTGAAGATTTTCGCTTATAACTTCTTTATTTATTGTTTTACGACAAAAAGTTACTGGACCAAAGTTGTAGAGAATTTAATTTGCAACAAAAAATGTTAACAATTTTTTTTTATCAAATAAATAGTTTAAGAGATATATCGTAAAAACCATTTCAACCCTTATTTTCAAGATGGCGGCCGTGGGACAAGAGTGGCGACCCCACAAACTTGGTTTTAGCTTTACACTGACCCCCTTTACACATCAAAAAAATAAAATTGCGTCCTCTAAAAAACGCAACCCCAAATGTAACTTTTCAATGGACTATTGGATCTTAAGTTAGATAAGAAAATCGTCCAAATTTTGAAACTAACGCTCCGTTCACGACCTCCGGTTCTTCTAATTGAGACGCGATTTGTGTCAAACGACACGAGCAGGCGTAACGTTTTTTTTTTCTCTTCACAAACTGCGTAACTGTGGCCGTGTCGACAGCGCGTTCGTGTTCCACGCGCGCCTCAAAGAGATGTCAGCAAAGCAGAGGGGCCTGCCGGGGCTACCGCCTACTGGAATAGCGGGTTGTTCGAAAGAGATACCGCGGCCCTGGAACATAAAGCGCAAGAGGAACGTGGGTGGATTTTAGTGAGTAAAAGTCTAATACTGAGGTCTGGGGGGACCCAGAGCGCATAAAAAGAGCCGCGTAACTGTGTCTCCTGGTATTTTATTGACAATATCTTTCCGCATCGAAGCGCTACTGCAACACGTATGTCGCTTGATCGTGTAACTTGTCGCCAAGTGAAAAGTCAACACAGTCCCTAGTATCCTGTTCCAGAATTTCTAATCCCCAAGTTCGTAGACTAAATATTTCTAAACATACCTAGGTTCATTCGTTCGTTCATACTATTGTTGGTCGAATAATCATCATTACAATGACTGATACATCTTTTTGTTTTGTCGATTGAACTTTTTTTTATGGGAAATTAATAAATAACTTGTCCCGTTTTGGGTGGATCGGAAAGGAGTGTCAGACTTGTACTGATTAAAATCCATTCATGTTACTTCGTTTGCCCTTTGTGTTCTAGGACCGCGGTATCTCTATCGAACAATCTCACAGCATACACAGGTGTATTTGAACTAAAGTTTACTTACACCAAGTTGGAGGAATATGAACGTAATAGAAATGTATGGTAAATGTTTTCTTTTTGTATATTAATATTTTCTGTTGAGACTCTTGAGCAAATATTGGTTTTGGTAACGCTTATAGATAAGGTCGTTTGTTATTTATTTTTCTACCAATGAAGGTTTATTTGCTATGTACCGTTCAGAGAATGTTGTGAAGCCGACAAGGCTTTATTATATATTCACTAGCTATGCCTAGCGGTTTCTCCCGCTGCTCACCTCCTTTTCTAAAGAAGGGTATGAAAAATAGATGTTGGCCGATTCTCTGACCTACGCGATATGCACACAAAATTTCGTTGAAATCGGTCCAGCCGTTTTGAAGGAGTATGGTAACTACCACTGTGGCACGAGAATTTTATATATTACTAGCTGTGCCCAGTGGTTTCACCCGCTGCTCACTTAGGGGTATAAAAAATAGATGCTTTGCTGGCCGATTCTCAGACCTACTGAACATGCATATAAAATTTCATAAGAATCGGTTGAGCCGTTTCGGAGGAGTATGGGAACGAAAATTGTGACACGAGAATTTTATATATTAGAAGATATACAGTTAAAGAGTAACTAACACTTTTTGGATGAAAAGAACAGACAGTTTAAAATAGACGAAACATGTTGAGCAGCCGGAAAGTCAGACAGCACAAAAATGTAGTTTTACTAAAAATATTGTAACCAAATTAAATTAAATATTGTAATATTGTAAAAAAGGCCCCATATTCAACGGGTTCAAAAATTCAAAAGTTAAAGAGGGAAGAATTTTTTTTTCGATCATCACGCTTGTTAAAGTTAGCCCAAATTAACTATGCCACGCGGACGAAGTCGCGGGCGGAAGCTAGTTTTTAAATAAAACTAGACTCCATACTTTTAACTGACCTAACTACATTAAGAATTAGGCTAAAACTTACAGCAGGATAAACAGACAGCTCCCCAACCAATACCCAGCTTAATTATTCTTATACAAACATTTCCAGGTCATTTGGTTCCGTATTTGCGTACCCCTGATTGCCTTTAAGTGAGTTCAATATACTTGTATGTAAATTGGCGGTTTAGAGAAGAAAATGGATTGTTTGGTTTGGGGTTAACCCTTCGTCATTTAAAGTCTTCAGCTTCTTGTTGCTAGGCATGTTAATGTATATCTAATATATATTGGTTATCGATAAGGTTGTGTTAAGATTCATGCAAAAATAAAACTGAAAAACGTATTTTTTTACAAATTATTAAATGTTTTTCTTTTATTTACTAGTTCATATACTACTGCCTCGTTGGTAGAGGAGACAGTAGCAAGCGCGATTACTGAGTATGCGATCCTGGGTTAATTCTTGAGTCAGGAAAATTGCTTTTGGGCTTTTTCATCAGGAAACTCTTTTTTTTTCGGGTGGGAAATCATCCAATGACTTCCCCCGCCCTGGGCGGAGCGGGGAGGCATGTCAGACTTGTACTGACTAAAACCCACCCATGTTCCTTCTGTTACCCTTTACGTTCCGGGGCCGCGGTATCTCTTAAGAACAACCCGCAACCCCGGCAGGCGGAGGCTCTGGCAAGCCCCTCTCCTTTACTGGCATCTCTTTGAGGCGCGCGTGAAACACGAACGCGCCGTCGACACGGCCTGTCGTCAATAGACGGACGGACGGTGAGCTACCCATTGCTCACCGTCCACAGGCCCGCATCTACGGTGGCCGGGAGTCGTCTCTGTTGAGTCGAGTTGTTCTGTATCGCCTCTAGGTGGTCACACTTGCGTTTTATTTAGACCTCCTTCGGCGACGACGCCCGTTTTCTGCCACCCGTTGCTTGATGATTCCGACCCATCAGACTTGATGCATTCTACAAACATGGCCCGCCCAATCACATTTTAAACGCTCATGACTTAAAAATTATAACTCACAGAAAAATATAGCTCTTAAAATTTATGTCAGGTTAGTGTTATACTTGAAATATCTTTATTCTTGAGATTGTGTAAAGAGTTATCAATATCTCAAGTGTCAGCAAATTTCGTTGCAAAGTCATAACTGAAACCCTGAGGTTGCAAGTTCGTAAAGTTGTGGGCTTGACTTAAGCTTGCACATGGTGAAGAGATAGGTTTTCTATATAAGTGTATTTTAATCGCCATTTTTTAATATTACAACTTTGTGTAGGAATAAAATTGGAACAATGACAAAAAATTGGGTTCGAACTATTTTTGTTTGCCCCCTCCAAAAAAAAGGCAAACAAAAATAGTTCGAACCCAATTTCCTTCCTTCTACTAATCCAGTCACAACAACATGTATACGGAAAATTAAATAAAATGCGCTGCCGCTACTCTTTCATGCAAGAAAAATCATGAAATCCCGTCTGTAGTGCACATCTAGGTAGTATTTTGTGTAGTACTTTCTTTGCTTGTATTTTCCTTTCAAACTAAGCCGTGTTTTCTAAGAACCTCGAAAGTCTCAACATATGCAAATGTGCTACGAGATAAACATACATCGTTATTATATTTGGGATCTAATTGTATTGTTTATAAAACTATTAAATGATAAATAATGTTTATTTTGCAAGTAGGTTTTCAAAAACACTTTTACACGTCTTTTTAAAAACTAGATGAGGCCGGTGTTTCGTACCCGACTACTTTGAGAAAAAACAACCGAAACAAACTCAGAGGACATAGTCTTTTTTAAAAATCTTGGTCAACTTACATGAGTACTATGCAGATTAGTGTCTGAAACGGTATTTTTAAGAAAGTATCACACAGATTGATTAAAATTTATGGTTGATGAAACGAGACTCTATGTATAAATAGTTACGGAAAGGTACCTTTGTTTTGCACGTCTTTGCAAAGATAACGAAAGTTACCAGACGGTATGTAGCCGTCTTTAGGGTTGCGTTGGGTGATCATTTAAAGGAATCTCTATCTACGGATTTTTTTACGGATGGGAAATCTTCAAATGACTTCCTCCTTGATGAGTGGAGCGGGGGTCAGACTCTTACTGACTAAAACCCACCTATGTTCCTTTTTTGCCCTTATGTTTTGGCGCCGCGGTATCTCTTTCAAACAACCCGCAACCCTCTATCGACGTCTAAGAAATGGATAGACATTATGGGTACCTATATAATATAGAGATATACCTATATATGTGTATGAGTGGTTTTTTTATAGGTAAGTGATTTTATTTCCTTCGAATAGTCAACAAGTTATACCGCGAGAGTTTCGTGGAATCAGAAACGGTTTTACAAACAATTGCTCGAAGTCAGCGGATATTAAATTGTTATTGGTTTAACTTGGTTTCTATTAGTTCGGTGTGATTAATCTTGGATTAATATTTGAGTTCGATAAATAGTTTAGATTGAGATTGTCTTAATAAACTCAAAATCAAACGAGGTTAGGTAGAACGTACGTTTCCAAAGTACTTTTAGATTAGCTTACAACAAAGTTGTGATGGGCTAGGCAGATATGTATCTATAGTTTATATACATTACGCCAATTTTTAGATTCTAGTCACAAGGGGGGGTTCTGGGGATGTTAATCAGCCATAAATAACACGAAGCATGTTACCAACGCTCTTTTTTTTTTCATTTGTTTTCTTTTTTTGTTTAATCCTATGTGCACTTGTGGCATGTGCCAAATTAACCTATTTTCATTCTTTCTTGATTACTTATGACCAGTAAACCAATGAGATAACAATAAAATCGCTCTTTAGTTTTATCACTTAAAAAAACTACAGAGCTAGAGAAAAATCTAAAAAGCTAGAACCTTGAAAAATAAATTAATCAGTATTATTTTGCTCACAGAACCCCGAAACCCACCTAAGAAGCTACAAAAGACAGCTATTTATTCTTCATAAGCCTCAAATATAATCACAAAAGAGTACCAACATACTCACATCTCTTTGACAATAACGAAATAATAAGCTGCAAGTAACAATAGATGATACTCCCAGTTTCGACTGCTGAAGGTATTATTATACTTGACGAAAGAAAATATAGGCCACATGTAGTATACATATAATAATTATTTGTTTACTAGCTGGGGCCTGCGGCTTCGCCCGCGTGATGATCGAAAAAAAATATCCTATGTGTTATTCCAGACTATAATCTACCTCTGTGCCAAATTTTATCAAGATCCTTTCAGCCGTTTTGAAATGAAAGACATCAAACATCAAGTAAGAAACATCCATACATCCATGCATCCTCACAAACATTCGCATTTATAATATTAGTAGGATAGATAACAATGGTGAGCCCATGGCTAAATAATAACAGCCGCTCTGGTCGATCTTTATGTTAAGCCATGGTTGCCTAAGTTGGTCTGTGGATGGGTGACAACCCGTTACATACCGAGTTTACTCCATGCCTCGGAAAGCACGTATAACTGTTGATATTGTTGCCATTTGACAATCGTTACAGGTAGGCAGTGTCCCGAAAGTCTGAAAACCAGTCCTACCAAGGGGTATCGTACTACCCAGTACTAACTGGGCTGTAAAGGTCAGACAGGCTGTCGCTCCATGTAAAATCCTGTTTTCTGCATCCGGGAAGACTGGACGCTGACCCCAACATAGTTGGGAAAAGGCTAGATGATGATGAGATACCAATGGTGATGGGCTATGTCTATAATAAAGTCCTCCTGATCGTTTTCGGTCACAGCGCCTTATATCAGCGGAGATTACCGCGGGAGATATTAAAAAGGCACAGGTTCACTCTGTGTTTCCTCACTCTCATAGTCCGATGGGACGGCAATCCGACACGACCAGAGAGAGATCAGGTGCAGAACTATAAATAAATAATAAATATCTTGGGACAACTCACACACGGCTATCTGATCCCAAGCTAAGCAGAGCTTGTGTTATGATAACCAGACAACTGATATACATACTTATATAATTTATAAATACATACATATTATAGATAAATCACACCCAGACACAGAACAAACAATCATGCTCATCACACAAAGTTTGTCCTGGGTGGGAATCCACGACCTCCGGCTCAGCAGTCAGAGCCACTAACCACTAGACCAACAGGCCAGTCAAACGTCAACTAACGGCTTATCGTGCTTTCCAAACTACGGGGGTATCACCGACCGGTATATACCACCATGTTCCAAACTACAGGCTCTTACTGAGAAATCCAAAATGAAAAAACCGTTTTTGCTCGACCTGGGAATCGAAGCCAGGACCTCGTGCTCGGCATTCGCGCTTGCGACCGCGAGACCAATAGAGCAGTCAATATGCCAATTATATAGTGTCTATATCACTTTAGTAAAGCATTAGCAACATTGTTTGATGACAAAAAACGACGAAATGAATGTATGAAAAAAAACTTTTAATTACAATGAAAGCTTTAGGTACTAACCGTTTGTGCAGTATTTCCTTTCATTCGTATAATTATATACATGCATTTATTTGACGTAAAAGAAAAAATAATACAAATATATGAAGTCAGAAAAAAACTCTTAAAGATCAAAATGCAGAAATAAACGTTTCTTGAAAATCGAGATCTGAGAATGGTAACTTTCACCCAAGAAAAATGAAAAACTTTTTCAGTTTTGATAAAATGCCTTAAATCTACCATTACACAGGATTACTTTTAGAACTAGTTATAAATGGGATGCTTCCACAAAGAACTCCTAACATACTGTCCTCCAAGTAGCTCCTCAAAGAGGGATGGGTGTACTAAGGGTCTCCCTTCACAAAAAATTGCAATCGTGAAAATATGATGGAATTGTGTTTTCGAAACTTAGAAGTAGTCCTCAACTTTGCTATATATTAATCATCACGGCGTGAATGCTGCAGTAATATTATAACGACAGCCATTCCAGTTTTACAATTTGAGGTTATTCTGGCCTTTAAAAAAATCATTAAATTTTCTAACGATAGGTAGTAATTTTTATGTTGTTACTCACAGGTTAAAAAATGGAATCACAATTTGCACAAAAATTGACATTTTTAATATTGTCTGTATTTAAATTCCATAAACAATTTATGAAAAAAAATATTTCTGTAAAATTAAACATTTGGAAACACATTTTGGAATTTTTGTTTGCTTTTAAGGTATTAAGTACCATTTGATTTTTTTAAAACTCTTTTCGTAGGGAGCCCCTTAAAATTTGTATATGATAACTTACATACAACCACATTTCGCCACTTTGGTTTTTTAGAGTAAGGTAGTGAGTTCGTTAGTTAAGTGCCTCTTCAGTGCTAACAAATTTTATATCGTTGTTGTTGTTAACTTTTTATATATCAAACATCCATTACTCGCCACCCAACTCATATACTCCACACTCAATAATTTAAACAACAAACAAAAGCAACAGATGAAGAAGTACAGTCAACAGCGCGATTACCTCACCAAACTCCACACGTTACCGGTTTTCCAATAAATCGTGACTTATTTATTACATGGGTCTGCTATCAACAGGTCGCGCCGGCTGTCGAAGCGTTCAAATGTTTTGACAGCTCTCCAATGGCGCCCAACTTCGTTGAGTGGATTAAAATAAATTGTTTTGTGTGGTTAAAATATTGTGATGTGAGTTTAGTCTTTAAAACAGTGAATTATAAGGTTTCTTATGGTTATTTGACGTGGTGTCTAAGCATTTGATGCCTTGATGTGAAACACTTGACACTGAATGCGCCACACAGATTGAATCTGTGATTTTAGAATCGAATACAACTGGATATTGTTTTCTTTTTTTAACGACTTCTAAAAAGCAGGTGGTTTTGCATTCGGCCAGAAACTTTTATTTTGTTGTTTCGTCTTTATTTCTATGATAGAATCATCATTTTCCTGCCATTGTCCCATTCTATTTGGGGTCGGCGCAACTCGTTTTCTTCTTCCATTCTCCCCTACCAGACGTCACGGAATCATTTACTCCTTTCTCCTTTATATCATTCCTTACACAATCCATCCATCTTTTCTTTGGCCTTCCTCTCGCTCTTCGTCCATCAACATTCAGGTCCATTTCTGTGATAGAAAAACCTACATTTAAACTATCTCTTACATGTCATATATATGTACAGAGGTATAAACCGTGAAAGCTTAAAACAATGAAAGAATAAGCTCTAATTTCAAAAATAAACTGTAAATGTCTTAATATATAGATACGTACTTGTTTTGTATAAAGTCAAAATTGACTTCATTCTACCCACAAACTAAGCAGCCAATTAAACGTCGCCGGTCCTAAAATAAATCAGTCTACGAATTCCAAGAAACTGGTGTCTGTACTTATATTAAATTCTAAAGAATCTTCTTGAACCATTCACTCAAGTAAGTCTTATTATAGAGACAGCGAATTGGAGACGCTCTTTATCAAAAGGCAGTGAGGCAAATATACGAACTAACGTACCTACGTTATTTACCTTTGGTTTCATCAAAGAAAATTAAAAAAAGCGAAGCCTCTATGATAAAAGTACTCGAGTATAAAAATTGTGTGGATTCAATTGAATAGATACTCTTGAAGATATTCGTGGCTGTTTTCTCAGATACATAATCTTGATTTTGTAGCACATTAATAAAGGCTTCGACTTTTGTCGCAATGAATGAAATGTTAGATATATTATATGAGCATTCTTCTTTTAATGTAATTCTCGAGTCTTCACAATAATTAAAATGCTATTGTGTATGTTCTACGTCTTCTGGAATTGATTCTATAAACTTGGCTTAAAGATATAGGTCAATTATAATAGGGTAGTTTCCAGTTATAGATTATTTTTGAATAATCTAAAAGACGGACTATTTTTTTAAACAAGCCTATTATAATGAAGGAACAAAAACTTGTTCATGGTAAAATTATAGAATCAATTCCTGCGCAAATTTGACTCGCGCACCTAGGGTTTTGTACAAACTAAACGCAAACAGCGAAATAAAAGGAATTCTCTTTTGACTGTGTAGACTTAGAGGGTTGATCTTTTTGCACCTTCAAGAGCCCACAGATTTAAGTATATACATCAATTTAAACTCGATACATCTACGGGTTCTCGAGATAAAGACTCTCGCAATGATGGGGAAAAAATATCGCAATGTCAGGATAAGAAATGATATTCGGCGTTGTTTCAGGGATTTTTACACCCATTTATTTGTGGGACTCATACCTACTTTGATATACTACGAAATTCATCAAAAATCATACAGGCTTATCTTAAAGTACCATTTAATTCCTAAAAAAAGAGGCGTTCTCGTTTCAAACGTTAAAATGTTTACATAAAATTTGTGTTCGTAGCATATGTTTGACGACACGGTTGGCGCAGTGGCTCAGCGATCGACTGCTGCGCTGCGTGTCGCTGGCTCAATTCCCGCACGGAACAAATATTTGTTTGGCCTACAGATAGTTGTTCCGGGTCTGGCTGTCTGTCTGTTTAAATGTTTGTAAACGCACCCACGATACCGAAACAAAGTGTGGGGTAAAGTTAAAAAAAATAATACAAAATCACAATTCAATTTCACACAACTAAAAACCAAGTTTAAACTCAAGAAAAGTCTAGACTTCGAGTGGCTACTAGCACTAAGTACTTCCAGTGCTTATAAGTAGTTACAACCCACACTGTTCGTATTGGTAGAGAACAAAGGAGTATTATTAATTTAAGTTAAAATGAGCCAAGCTGTACGGTACACGATTCTGTAGAGAACAGCTACTTACATCTTAGTTCTAAGCTAGCCATTGCAGTGTGAGGTTTTAATGCATTTAAATATACAGTGAACAGGGAGCAGTGCATGAAGTATCCACTTTGCTTAAAAGTAGTGGTACATGGTATTGGATGGCTATTTCTCGGAAACGAAACATTTTAGAAATATTTTGTCACAGGCAAAACTTGTTTGTATTAAGATGGTACTTGTCTGTATTGATTTGTTTATAGATCAGTTATTAATTAATGACGGCATGGTTAGCGCAGTCGCTGAGCGATCCACTGCCACGCTGCGTGTCGCGAGCTTAATCCCCGCACGGAACAAATATTTGCAGGACCTACAGGTAATTATTTCGGTTCTGGCTATTTGTGAAAAAATACCCAGTGGTTCAACGAAGCAGCTTTTGTTTTATGCAAGAGGACATGACAAATTGAAATGATACCTTAGGTTGATGCAGAGAGAAAACATGTACGTGCAGCATAACAAAAAGGTTTTAAGAAAACTTAAATACAAAAAAAAGAAAAGAATTTAAAAACACACGAAGAAAAAATAACAACCTTTAATTTAGAGACAAATCTACCAGCTTCTTAAGCAGTATCATTACAAATTCCACTAACAGTTAACAGCTTAGGTTGAGATCAATCTTCGAATCAAGCAAGCACTCCAAGAGATGCCAATTTGCATGATTAAACCTATATACGGTAATAGCTAGGAAGGTAAGCCATTTACTAATATTATGCATGGCAATTAAGACGATTAGTAGGCATCTCAAAGGCCGTCTCCGAGTTCCTACCGGATATACAATGGACCAGGTAAGGGAGTATATATGTGACGCAATCGTCACATATATCCACCCTTAAGTAACTAGTTTCCGGTGGAGCGGAGGTGAAATACATGAGCGGTACGAAAACTCCTAATAGATCTTAAGTCAGTATAATTTGTAATATTATAAAATCCTTACTAATTTTTATAAATGCGAAACTGATTTCTTTTTAAATTTTCCCTCGCTAGGAATTTCTCCTGTATCGTGGGTGCATTTACAAACATTTAAACTCACATACACAAAGCCAGACCCAAAATAATTACCTACCTCTAGGTCATACAAATATTTGTTTCGTGCGGGTATCGAACCTGCGACACGCAGCACAGCAGTCAATCGCTCGTCGTTTGTTTGTTACCTTTTCACGAATAAACCACTGAAACGGCTATATTTCTTGACTGCGTAGATTTAGATGGTTGATTTTTTTCACAGCTGAAAGAGGCTACAGTTTTGAATATATGATTTAAATTTAATTTTGATAACTCCTTGCGTTCCCAACATAAAAGGTCTTGACAGAGAAACAGACGGAGAAAAAACAAATGCAAAATGTAAAAAGAATGTATGTGCATAATTGCGTGCGCATGAGTTTATATTTGTATTGATGAGTTAAAAAAACGGTTGTCTTGTTTAAGTTAAAGCTATAGGATACGATACGATCCTTACTTCCTTACTAATATTATAAAACCGAAAGTGAGTTTGTTTGTTTGTTAGGTACGTCTTTACGCCATAATGGCCGATTTTAATGAATTTTGGTACAGAGATAGTTAGGACCCTGGAGACAGACATTCCTCACTCTTCCTCATTTCTCACATTTTTTTTTAAATAGTTAGAAATAAGGGAAGAAAAGGGAAAACTTAGCATTGCTATTACAATCAATAAGGCGCAAAGGCAAAAACTACAGGTAGCAGGTACCTGCAAATCAGGAAAGGGGAACTGTGTTACCCCGAATTTAACGCGAGCGAAGCCGCGGGCAAAAGCTAGTAACACTATATGTAGCAGTCTGCTCTGTTGAAACGCATGCTGATTTCCCAACAGGCATGCCTCAGACCACTGAATATAAACAGATATTCGCTTACCCATGCATGGATCTAACCAAAACAATACTGTCCCTAATTCGTGTAGCGGTACACTAACATGACAAGCTACGATTAAGCAGGCCACACACCAGAGTAGTTTACAGCAAGAAACATTCTTAACTTTTCTATTCAATTGAATCCACACAATTTTTATAACTGTAGCCTTTATTAATGTGCTACAAAATCAAGATGATGTATCTGAGAAAACAGCTACGAATATCTTAAAGAGTATCTATTCAATTGAATCCTCACAATTTAATATTCGAGTTCTTTTATAATAGAGGCTTTGCTTTTTAATTTTCTTTTATGAAACCAAAAGTAAAGTAGGTACGTTAGTTCGTATATTTAGCTCACTGTCTTTTGATAAAGAGCGTCTTCAATCCAAATCTGAAAACACCGACCTCTTAATTATGAAAGCGTGGTTTAACTAGTTGATCTTCTGCCTAGCCTTTTCCCAACATCATTGGAGTCGACTTTTAGTCTTATCGGATGCAGCTGTAGTACCTTTTTAGCATATCATTGCTTAAAAGGTGCTTCCACACACATATTATGTAAACGTATAAGTTGATGAAATAAACATTTTTTTTTTTATTTACTGACTACCTGTAACGACTGTCAAAGATCTTAAAATGACACCCGGGACCAACAGCTTAACTTACTTACCGAGGCGTGTAGGAAACTCGTTAGGAAACGGGTCACCCATCCATAGACCAACCTAGGCAAGCGTGGCTTAACTTAAAGATCGACCGGAGCGACTGCCATTATTTAACCAGCAGCCCCTACCTAACTATTAAAGTACACATTAATAATAACAACAGAATACGTAGAAGCACATTCACATAATATAAGTACCCCGATCCTATTAAAATCCATCGCATTATTGACCATGTACTCAGTTGAGTACAATCAAAATCGTTGATATTGCGTCCCGGTGATTCGTACGGGAGCTGGTTTCTTTTGTTGCCGGTTCGTCCGTCACGTGCCCGGACCGGATCGATTCTGGAGTATCTTTGTTGAAAATTGAAAGGACGCAACAAGAATAGTTAGCTTTTTCGGTATTGTTGTGTGTTTTACTCTTTTTCCCTGTGTGATATGGGTAGTTGCATTGTGCCAGCTTATGAAATACTGGCTGTGCAGACAACTATTGAAGACCAGCTTCCACCCGCGACTTCGTCCGCGTGGCATAGTTACTTTGGGCTAACACTAACTTTAAACCGCGTGATGACCGAAAAAAAAAATATTTCTCTTCTCCCTTTTTTCTCCACCTTTTCTCACTTTTTTAGCCTATGTCCGTCTCCAGGGTTTCAACTATCTCTGTACCAAAAATCATCAAAATGGGTTTAGCCATTTAGGCGTGAAGACGTAACAAACAAACAAACTCACTTTCACTTTTATAGTATTATTAGTAAGGATACGATGATACAGTATAGTAATCCTTCCAGAGATAATAAATAGAAACTGCAGTCTCTAAGAATTAGTTAAAATAATTAAATGGAAATGAAAGAGGATTCGTTTAAAAAGAATCTGCGAATAAATTGCTAGTTTTCAACGGAAAATTATAAGACAATCTGCCACCTTTTTTTTAATTTAAAAAAACGAGCAGGGACTCAATTTGACCGTATTTTTGTAACGCGATTTTTCCGTTAATTGTTGTTGACGGAGTTGTTTTTCCGATTTTCTTTTCATCTTTTTCCGGCAAATAAAAAACTGTCTTAAGTGTTGATTGAAAGTCTGTTATTTTTCGGAAAATAGTTTTTTTAGGGGCAAAATGGTAAAATGAGAAACTGAATAGTACACACGACGTAGTTCATGGTATCTCATTGTATATTTTTTTTCACAGCCTCAAAGGACTACAAGACGTGAGTATATGGTTTTAATTTCAACTCGATACCTCCACGCGTTTCCAAGAAAAAGAATTTTGAAAGACAACAAAATGATCCAAAAAGGGTTCCGTTTTTTTTTTCTTTTTGAGATTCACTACTGTAAAACACCCTAACAGATAAAACTATCTTAATAAACATTTGAAAGTCTATAAATGGTCGTCATCTTGAAGGAGCCATTAGCTGGTCATAACCCTACAAACTCCGTGACTCAACTAAATCTAACTTATTTAATCTGCGTCTGGACCAAGTTTAATGAAATAAACAGCAATCAGAAAGTCAATCTTACAGTAATGTACCAAAAGTATACAGTTTAGTCCTATTTGGCGTGTTTGAGGTAATCTTGGGAAATGTTTTCTAGGTGTCCAAGTTTTTTTAGTATTACAGCTTGGCAGATTAGATTCCGAACTTCGATGAAAATCATGTTTCACGACACATTTACAGAATAAGACGGGACCTACGTACTAAAAAGCTAAAAATAACCGTGTTTGCAAATTATACCATAATACTATAACTAAAAATGCTGAAATAAAAAACTTTTTTGCAAAAAATAAAACCGACTTCCAAAAAAAAAACTAAAAAGTGGAAAATAACTTTATTTCCGGAAGTCGGTGTCTTTTGTTGGTTTCGTTGACTTTTTTTGCCACTGACTTCCGGAACTTTTATGGGACCAAACGACAACCACCAGCTTTCGAATAAAAAAAGAATCATCAAAATCGGTTCACCCAGACCAGAGTTATGAGGTAACAAACAAAAAAAAAATACAGTCGAATTGAGAACCTCTTCCTTTTTTGAAGTCGGTTAAAAAACATTCAAATACAACCTATTGTATTGTGTTTTATAACGTGTTTGTGTATCTTTTGTTGGATATCCAAATAAATAAACTATTTTCTTTATAACTGTCTTTAAAAAAAAAAAGGTGTGTGTCAGCTCCGACGCACGACTGGAGTTTACTCCTTAAGTACAAAAAAAATAATTAATAAAAAAATATCATAATTAAAATAAATAAATAATTAAAAATATCACTGACGGACGACAAATTTCATAAAGCGCCATCTAGTAATATTCAACTGTACGACAAACACCATAGGTGCGGTTGCACCAAAGTTGCACCAAAAACGTAACGAGGTCATTCATCAGTAGATTTTACACCTCACATTTTTCTCATACCGGGCGCCTTAAATATGAAAATCGATTCTTAAGGAGTAAACTCCAAAACGTTGCCCTACGCTAGGACTTTCTCCTGTATCGTGGGTGCGTTTACAAAAATTCAAACTCACAAACACAAACAGCCAGACCCAACTGACAGAACAACTACCAATCCACGACACGCAGCGCTACAATCAATCGCTCAGCGACTGTGCCAACCGTGCCGTCAAAAATTCAAATAGGATTATCCGTTTGCAAAGGTAAAAAAAGTAAGTAAGTTTACATGGTGTTATTTAAATCATGTGCTAAGGTTGTCGATAAGTGAAATGTTTATTTAGTATTTTTAGATCGACTGTTGTGATGGCTAAATGATAGCACAGCGTTTTTTATCTTCTTCTTAAGAAATCTTTAACATACTAAGTGCGTAGCTAATGATCCAGGAATAAATATATATATATATTTAACACTGGCAGCGACTAGCAGAGCTATCGTCAAAATCTTCTCTAACCACACAGGCTTTGAGTTCAAAATCGGTTTTTAAACCTTGTAAGAACCTCGAGATTATGAAATCCCCATCAAATTCGGCGCGTGTATATTTATTTATTTATTTAACATGCTATGGAGGACTTACAGCTATATAAAAACTTAACATAAAAAAAAACATAGAAACAGAAAGCCAATTACAAGCCAACACGTATAGAAATGGAATAGATATTATGTGAACAAACGTCAGTACAATGTGTTAATTTAAAGTTAATGTAGTACCTACTCATTTTCTAGTAGAGACACTTTACCGAAAATCAAAAAGCCAGCGTAGCCCATTATAGGCACTGAAATAAAGCCATTAAACAATATGGATTGAACAGAATATTGTTCTATTAAAGGTAATAATAAGTTATTTATATTCAATCGAAAAAAGAAAACTGATAAAAGAAAACATTAAGTTCGATTGAAGTTCGTTAACAAAAAGATTTTAGGTCTACGTGACAGCTCAAGCGTAAAGCTCTTAAACTTTCTTGTTCACTGTCGTCATGCAAGAAAATGTAAGATTGTTTTCGATATATTAGACTTTATTATTCTAGTTTTATAAATATACTAGCTTTTGCCTGCGGCTTCGCTCGCGTTAAAGGGTAACTCTCCTTTCCTGATTTGCAGGTTCCTGCTACCTGTAGTTTTTGCCCTAGCGCCTTATTTATTGTAATCGCAATGCTAAGTTTTCGGTTTTCTTCCCTCCGTCTCCCTCATTTCTTACTTAAAAAAAATTGCCTGTGTCTGTTTCCAGGGTCCCAACTATCTCTGTACCAAAATTCATCAAAATCGTTTTAGCCATTTAGGCGTGAAGACGTAACAAACAGACAAACTCACCTTCGCTTTTATAATATTATATATTAAGGATAGTAAGGATTATTTACCAACTACTATACATTTATGCTTAAAGCTTTTAACATTACAATATTATGTCCGTAAGGACTGAGGAGCCACATCAGATTTTTAAAATCTAATCTCACCGTTATATAGCAGCAATGTAGCTTATTTTGCAGCACGAATTCAAGTTTAGCAGCAAAATATATCTTATATTTATATTAAGGTATTTGTTGAAATATTTTGTGAACCATTGTAATTATGAAGCGTGATCCTGACACATTGATGTGCTGTTATTCTTCTTATTTTAATTATGAGTATTGTATAAAAAATAATTTCCCATAAATATAATATTGCGAGCCTATTGCTGTTCCACTACTGGGCAAAGGTTTTTTCTTCTCATTTGACGGCACGGTTAGCGCAGTGGCTGAGCAATCAGCTACTGCGCTGCGTGTCGCGGGTTCGAACCCCGCTCGGAACAAATATTTGTATGACCTACAGATAGTTGTTCCGGGTCTGGCTATTTCTGTATGTGAGTTTAAATGTTAGTAAACGCCCCCACGATACAGGAGAAATTCCTAGTAAGGCATTTTATTTAATGCATATTATATACATTTTTTTAAACTGTCACTTTCGGGATACCTTCCGATATTTAACTAATAATGAACTCCCGAAATTTTGACGCTATTGTCAGGGCCATGATCGTGGGTCGACAAAACCTAAATATACATAACAAACTATGCTATAAAGCCTTCACTGTACTGACTTTTGTATGAGCAGTCGTTCCACGCCCACGTTCCGTTTATTAAAAATACTTTCAATAAAACTTTCATGAAACGTTTCAATCTCCGGATGCGATATATAAAAGCTGGGAATAATAAACGAAACGATTGCACCTTTTGATCGAGGCGCAAATGTTCTCAGGGCTGTCACAAACTTTCAGATCACGCTGTTCAGTTTTTAAAAGGGTAGGTTTAACCTCTAGAGCCCCAGCGGCAGAAAAACGTGCCAGTCAACAAGTATTACCGTTGAGCCCCGCTGGTACAAATTTGTGCCACCAAACCCCGGCCGATTTAAAACTGTATTTGTAGTAAAGATTAGTCTTAAAATCAGATCACGCTTATGATAAGAGCCCGCCCGGCGGTGCTTGACGGATAGTTGACGTAAATAATGGCGGTCCTTGAGAGGTTAATATGTGTATCTCCAAGTGCGAATTGGTGCTAATTATGCTTATGATGGGCCGTCCAAAAGCGTGTTGTGTTGACGATATAGTCAAAATTTCGAGAAATAGATGATGAGGGATGCACAGACAGAGTAGAGTATTATATTCCCTAAGAGAACTGTTTAAGAAAATTAACATCATGACAGTACCTTGTCAATACATATATGAAAACATTATGTACGTTAGGAAAAATCTGCATGTATTCTGTAAAAGAGGTGACAGACACCACTATAATACTAGAAAAAGGGACCAACTAGTTCAGCCAGGTTTCAGGCTAGCTAAAGTAGACTCCTCTTTTAGGGGGTACTGCTTAAAATGTTATAACAAAATACCTCCAAATACCCTACAATTGAATGAATCGAAGTTTAAATCTTGTATTAAACGCACACTATGTAGGCAAGCATATTATAAGTTGGGGGATTACATTAATGATAGAAATGCTTGGCTCAATGCCGGTCCTGCTCCACAACCATAGGGGCAAACTAATTAATCCAGCGTCTGAAGTTATTGTGGCAGCTGTAGAAGATTGTAAGACTATATTTGCATTGTATAGACTCAATTTCCTAATATTGTATAATTGTAATGCCCATGTGTGAGTACTATGTAAATTAATTGACTCGACGGTTGCCCTGGTGGTTGAGAGATTGTTATGCTCACTTAAATGTCTCGCTGATGGTGGCGTGTGTGTCGGGTCATTTAGTTCCCTTCAAAATGGTTGAGCTGAATGGGGCTGATATATGCGTCATGTTCGTGAACGGGCGCTGTCAGTTGTGACTGGTCATCTATTAGCCGCCACGGTTTGTTTTAATTAATTAATTTATCTATTAAACTCTTGTTTTTGTTTTTACTCTGGACGCTCTTAATGTGCTCGTTTTTCTACATCGTTCTCACATGTATTTATAATCACAACATGAATGATGTATCCATGATTTTGTAAAAATATTATGATTTAAAAGAGTGTCCATGGAGTTTCTTGCCCATTCTTCTCCAAAGAGATCTACGCTTTTGAATGGGCAACTACAGTACTTTCACAAGTTATTATGTCTTGTGACTGGGACTGTAGCAGCATAATTTTTTTGTTTTCATGACATTCAAAAGTGCCTGTAATGGTCTAATTGAAATAAATGATTTGATTTGATTGAGAGTGGTAGAAGAAAAGGGAGGCCTACATCTAACAGTGGGTGATCTAAAACGATGATGATGATGATATATCTACGTATGATGAGTGAAATAATTATCCTACTTCCTACTAATATTATAAATGCAAATGTTTGTGCGGATGATGGATGTTTGTTACTCTTTCACGTCAAAACGGCTGAACAGATCTTGATGAAATTTACATTTACACAGAGATTTTTCAGAATATAATCTATATTCTGGAATAACACATAGGATATTAGTTTTTTTCGATATCACGCAGGCAAAGCTGCGGGCGCTTTAGTTTTAGTTAGTAGATTTAGTTTGTTTTTAGGGTTCCTTTGTTTCCTTTTGAGGTACGACTCACTTTGTTGTCCGTCTGTCTGTTTGTCAAGACACTTTATCTCGGGAACGCGTGAAGGTATCGAGTTGAAATTAGAGTTTGACAACACGGTTGGCGCAGTGGCTGAGCGATCGACTGCTACGCTGCGTGTCGCGGGTTCATCCCCGCACGGAACAAATATTTGTATGACCTGCAGATAATTGTTTCGTTTTGGCTGTTTGTGTATGTGAGTTTAAATGTTTGTAAACGCACCCACGATATAGGAGAATTCCTAGGGTGGGGCCACATAAATAAAAAAAAAATACTTAGTGCTGTGAAAACATCAACCCACTAAGAGTACGCAGTCGAAAGATATGGCTGTTTATGTCGCAAGTTGGTACCGAACCCTGATGGTATATTCCAATAAACCTTATTCAGACCCCGAAAATCCTACAATTAGTAAACGCCAATTCAATGACTACTAAATCAGTTTAACCCAAAGACGTACAACATGAATCTACAGCCAAGTATTTGAACTTGTTCGAAAGTGCGCGTACATTGCCAAATCTCCTGGCAATATCACTGCATCACATGCTCTCTAAACCTCACTGAACACTTAACTCATTTACAAACTCACTTCGACTGAGTCTAGACGTAAGCTTCCGTGTAGTTTCGAGACTTACAGAGCTTAAGCTCCATATTAGTCCCCCAGTTGCAGACAGGCGAGTACTAGCATCCTGGGGGCGTGAAGGGGGTGAGAAGGGGAGGAAGCCCGGGCAACAGGTGCCCGGAGCGTTACCAAGCAGCCCCCCCCCCCCCCTACTAAATCAAACTTTAACATTATCGACGTTCACAATTTCCTCCTACATTGAACCGCGCAGTCGACCGTACGCATTCGCAGCTTATTAACAGCGAGCATTGGACTGTGTTTATCTCGACACGCTCGCCACCCTTCACCAATTTAACGAATGGCTGTTGTAAGTAATAAAAGTTCCCTCCAATGTTGTGTAAATTAAAAGAGGTAGTAGATGAAATGGCAAGCTAATTACTAATTAGTTTGCATTATTTAAATTTCGAATTCCGTCGCTCTCGGTGCCTTTATTTTTTGTTTAATATTTATGGTTTGTTCAATTACGTTATTTATTTCCTCGGACGTAATATTTTATGTAACACTATTATATTGATTTAGACAAGTTATAGCGTATGTATTATTTTGATATTATCATTTTAAAGTATGAAATATTATTTTAATTATGTTTTCTGCTATTTAACATTGCGATAGAATAATTATTATTAGAATAATTTATAAATAAATAAATTTAAAGAATATTTCTCGCGTGTTTTATTACACAAAGTTATTAAATACAATTTGTTGTACAATGATCTGTAGGTGGCGGGTTAAGCGATGCTGGTAGGTAATCAAATACTAATTAATGCTGTAATTAAATCTGGCCTGTATTGTTTACCCAAACTGAGCTCTACCTATTACAAATATTATTTATTTTAACAATATCATTACAATTTAATGGGCAATTATTTTGATTACATCATTAAAGATATTGTTGCTCTTATTGTAATTTACTTGGGGTACGCACAGCACGTTTCTATTCTTTCCTATTTCATACATCGACAACAACTACCTATCTTTTTAACCATCAACCAAACTTATCTAGACAGAATTGTCTTTTTTATAATCAGTTGTGTTTTATCTTTCTACTAGCTTCCGCCCGCGACTTCGTCCGCGAGGCATAGTTACTTTGGGCTAACGCTAACTTTAACCCGCATGATGATGGAATTTGTTTTTTCTTTTCCCTTTTCTTCCCTCTCTCTTCCCCTTTTCTCACTTATTTAGGTACAGAGATAGTTGGGACCCTGGACACGGACCAGGGTCCCAACTATCTCTGTACCTAAATTCATCAAAATCGGTTTCCCCATTTAGGCGTGTAGACGTAACAAACAACCAAACAAACTCACTTTCGCTTTTATAATATTAGTCAGAATAACGTTTTTTCTTTTAAACTGTCCTGTCCTGGTGATTGCTTATCAAGAGGTCTTTTACTGACGGTTCGTTTGCCAGGTCAGTCAGTGTTATTGGGTTTTTCACCATTTCTTCTTCTTTTTCTTCGCTGTTAGCCGATATCGTCATAGACGCGAACTAACCATCATCTTTTCTCCTCTTTGCTTATAGCCATTTACATTAAGACTTGACATTTTACTAGTCAAACTTGACTTAATGTTTCAAGACCAAGGTCACACGTTTTCTTTAACCTGTCCTGTAGTGGTACTACTGAGCAAGACGTTTTGAGTTTGGTTCCCAGGTCAGGCAAAGTGTTACTGGGATTTTCCCTCAAGATTTTCTCAGTAGCAGTTATGGAGTTGATGGCAATAGGCTCACTTCCTATATATCTTTCCATTTCATCATTGTTGCATAGGTATTTATTATTTTACTAGCTTCCGCCCGCGACTTCGTCCGCGTGGCATAGTTACTTTGAGCTAACGCTAACTTTGACCCGCGTGATGATCGAAAAAAATGTATGTTTCTCTCCCCTTTTCTCACTTTATTAGCCTATGTCCGTCTCTAGGGTCCCAACTATCTCTGTACCACAATTCATCAAAATCGGTTCAACCATTTAGGCGTGAAGACGTAACAAACAAACAAACTCACTTTCACTTTTATAATATGAGTAAGGATTTTATGTTGTATATTTATGTTATTTATTTGCCTTTGGACTTGTATCTATGTAAGTATATTCGTATATTGTATTTAGTCATTATTTGCTTATGTTGTTATGTATTCTTTATTTTCTCTTTTTTTTACGCACTGTGTGTACATCTCTTTTTATTTACTCTCCTTTCGCAGGAATGTTGGAAGACATTTCTATAGAAATAAGAATTACCTTTGTACCTATATTCTGTTCCTGTCTTTTATTTTTCTGTATTCAGTATACACGACGATGTACACGACGGCACATCAACCTACACAAAACCATTTTAACCTGATCTCTCTACTACGGTGTTTGATCCGTAGTAGAGAGATCAGGTTATAGTAGTTTAGAATAGGCTGACCTGCCGTCATGTGTACATAAATCGTTAAATAAATAAATATATGGGGGCTTGAAGACATAACTAGCGAAACGAACGTTTGGTTAACAGCCGTGATGTATGTTCTGTATTTAAAAGAACAAAGAAACAGCGTCGTCGTTTTTAATCCCACAGCAAAAAATACAAAGTAAAACTTTTGCCCTAGTAACCGATGTAGGTGAACTGTCACTTACATATGCAAAATCAATATTTCAAGACATAAGGACATGCGACGTCTGACATCATTGTTCCTAGAAATTATACGTCTACGACCGCCATGACTTGGTAACTATATGTTTCCACTTAAATATTTTATTGGAACGATGTTCCTTATTGCGCGTTGCGTTGGGGCTAGACGGAAAAATATAAGACCAAAAGTTGTAACGACACTTTTTGCTGTAGTTGTAAAGCGTGCGGCGTACGCGTGTTTCTCTGTCTGTTTCTCTGTTTCTGATAGGAAGCATGTCAGTTATTTTCGTTTCGTCTTTCTATTTCGCATTGAACAGTGTGGTGTCACGACGATTATTTTTGTTGAGTGTATACAGGTTTTTTGTACATAAGAAATAATAACTTCATTCCATCCGGGTGTCCCTTGACACTTCTCAAGTTTTTGTACTGGACAACATGTAAGCAAATGTTTTGCCTGTCACCATCATCATTTCAGTATGGACGTCCACTGCTGGTAATAGGCCTCGCCTAATTCCTGCAATACCGTGCGGTTTTGAGCCGCCTGTAACTAGCGACTCCCCGCAACATTCACCACGTCATCTCGTCATCCATTTGGGGGTCTAAAAAGGCCGTTTTCGCAGAATCATTATACGATAATAATATGAATTATGTTTAATACTTCAATTGGTCACAGACGCAGTTAATATTAAGTCGGCAATATCGTCACATCGTTAATGTTTTCCCCATTGTTTGTCTTTTTATTTAGTGTATCTGTGATTTATATTTATAGTATTTTGTTTTATATCTATAGTATTTTATAAAAAAAATAATAATAATTACAATTTTGATGCAACTCTGCGCACCTTCCTGATCTCGTGTATGAGGCAATGGAGTACAGTCCTTCGCTATCCAGGATGTCGGCAGATTCAGAGGAATAGTGAACCGATCAGGATAGAGCGAGGTATTTTCCAGGGCGATAGTTTGAGTCCACTTTGGTTCTGCTTAGCCTTGAATCCTCTAAGCATGCACGCTGCTGGAGAATTCAGGTCTGGGCTATCGATTGAGGAGAGGTGGTCAGGTTATATCTCACCTTCTTTACATGGATGACCTGAAACTCTTTGCCCCCAACGATTTGCAGCTGATGGAGCTACTGAAGGTAACTGAAACTTTCAGTAGCGCTATCAGGATGGAATTTGGTGTGGACAAATGTGCGGTCATGCATGTAAAGCGAGGGGAAATTGTGGAATCTGTGGGAACCCAGCTCTCAGATTCCATAAACCTTAGATCCCTCTCAGCAACCGAAACCTACAAGTATTTGGGGATGTCGGAAGCGCTGGGCATCAATGTTGCTGACATGAAGCAATCGTTGAAGGAACGCTTCTTTGGCCGCCTGAGAAAAGTATTTAATAGTCTTTTATCAGGCGGAAACAAGGTGCGTGCTTTCAACGGTTGGGTCATGCCGGTTTTGATGTACTCTTTCGGCATACTCAAATGGGCTCAAACAGAACTGGACGCCCTGGATAGGAAGGTCCGTACATTGTTAACGGCATTTCGTATGCATCACCCACGTTCTTCGGTTATGAGACTGTATATCCCGCGGAGTTGTGGAGGTCGAGGCTTTCTAAACGCCAAGACTCTCCACAATCGCGAGATATGCAGTCTCAGGGAATATTTCCTAGAAACAGACGTGGGAATGCATCGAGATGTGGTTGCAGTGGACAAAGGCCTCACCCCGCTCTCCTTGGCTAAAGAGAACTGGCGCAAACCTGTAGTGCTTGACACTAACGACCGCAAGGAGGTATGGCAGAGTAAGGAGCTTCACGGACGCTTTTTCTGGGCCCTACATGGACCCGATGTAGATCAATCAGCGTCCGTAGCCTGGCTACGTTCCGGGGACCTTTTTGGAGAAACCGAAGGTTTTGTCTGTGCAATTATGGATGAAGTTATGATGACGAATAACTACCGGAGATTTATTGTGAAGAACGGCACGGTTGACATATGTCGGGCATGCCACCGTCCGGGTGAATCAATTCGACACATTATCTCCGGTTGTTCTCGTCTAGCTAACGGAGAGTACTTGCATAGACACAACCTTGTAGCCAGGATTATCCATCAGCAACTTGCTCTAAAATACAACCTTGTGGAATCGGAAGTGCCATACTACAGGTATGAGCCCGACCCAGTTCTGGAACATGGCAATATCACATTGTACTGGGATCGCTCCATCATCACTGACAGGACTATTGTTGCCAACAGGCCTGATATAGTGGTGGTGGATCGATCAGAGCGGCGCGCAATGATTGTTGACATAACAGTCCCACATGATGAGAACCTCGTGAAAGCCGAGAAAGATAAGCAAATCAAGTATATTGACTTGGCTCGCGAGGTTGTCGACATGTGGGATATGGACTCAGCGATCATTGTGCCGATAGTCGTATCTGCCAATGGCTTAATTGCCAAGAGCCTCGACCAACACCTGAGGAGGCTCTCGTTAGGCAGCTGGATCAAGGGTTTGATACAGAAAGCGGTACTCCTGGACACGGCTCGTATTGTTAGGAGGTTCCTTTCTCTGGAGCCCTGACCGCCGGTAGCTTGGACCCTGTTCCCGATACCGGTGGGCTACTATTTTTATATTTTTATTATTTTTTAAGAAATATTTAAAAATTTAATTATATGTTATTTAGACAATAAATGGACGAAAATATAACAATTTAATAATAGTATAAATTAATAAAAAAAAACTGTTTTACACCTACCAATGTTTTTCTCTGCATCACCCAAAGATTGGCTGGTAGAAAATGCCTATGACATTAAGTCCGCCTCTGTACTTTGTGCTTGAAATATTAAATAAATAAATATAGTGAATTGAACTTTCTGCACATTTTACGATTGGTAACGTAATTCATATTATTAACCTGTTATGATTCTGCTCAAGCGGCCATTTTAGACCTCCTGTTGGGGGTCGTCTCACGCTGCGTTTCACGGTACGCGGCTACTCGTGAACCTTCTTCCTCATCGACCATCGGTTCTACGGGCTATGTGCCCTACTCATTACCACTTCAGCTTTGCCATTTGGCAAGTTATATTGGTAATTTTGGACTCTGGACGACACGGTTGGAGCAATGGCTGAGCGATCAACAGGCGTACAAATATTTGTATGGCCTACAGATAGTTGTTCCGGGTCTGACTGTTTGTGTATGTGAGTTTGAATGTTTGTAAACGCACCTACGATGCAGGAGAAATTCTTAGTGTCGATCAAAGTTAAAAAAAAATAAAAAATCTTTAATTCTCCTACAAACGTCCTCATATCTGTTTCGATCCCGTAGGGAAACTCCAAACATAGCTCTTTCGCCAATACGTAAAGTAATAATCTAATACAATTCTCGTGTCACAATTTTCGTTCCCATACCCCTCCGAAACGGCTGGCAGGTCGGAGAATCGGCCAACATCTATTTTTATACCCTTCTCTAGAAAAGAAGCTGAGCAGCTGGTGAAACCGCTAGGCACAGCTAGTTTACTTGTAAAATAAATGGAGTAAGAATAAAGAAAACATATCAAACTATTCTCAGTCCTTTGAAAACCTCTTTCATGAAGTAAGTTCGACGAATACTTTTGTCAAAGAAAAGCTTTCAAAAGGGTCAAACACGTACTTTATCAACTGGGATATAATTCGGGGAAAATTGGACAGGCTTACGGGTGATACTTCTTGTGCCTACATATTATATACTAGCTGCGCCCGCGGTTTCACCTGTGTAGACCGAGATAACAAGGAGCCTATCTAGATGATACGATCCCCTTGGTCAATTACCTAACTCCACGAGGGCAGAATATACTTATTCATACACAAAAGCGTTATTTCCTTTGTGTTTTTGTTTACTAAATACGTTATGTATAGGTAAACAGTGCAGAAGTAGTCAGTTTCGTCTAAGAAGTTGTAGTTGTTGTCTCTTCACTTTTAATAATTTTGTTTTATGTATTTACTAGCTTTTTCCCGCGGCTTCGTTCGCGTTTAATTCGGGGTAACACATTTACCCAAAAAAATACAAAGGTTAACGTTTTTTTTTAAAAAAAAGTAAGAAATGAGGGGGGAAAGAGGGAAGAAAAGGGAAAACTTAGCATTGCTATTACAATCAATAAGGCGCAAGGTCAAAAACTACAGGTAACAGGTACCTGCAACTCAGGAAACTGTGTTACCCCGAATTTAACGCGAGCAAAGTCGCGGGCCAAAGCTAGTAAATAAATAAAACGCAGTATACACAATATACTTATACTACACACATCAAAAGTGTCTAGGGATCAAGCATTTTTATGCGGATTTCTTGAGATTGAGATGTGGCTTTGTAATAAATTTATGATTTTATAAATTTATATGGATCCTTTTTGGTGCATTTCATAATTTGAATCAGGAACTCTCAATCAAATTCGAGTAAAAGATGAAAATAAGCTGTCAATATTTTCCCTATAAAAACATACAACGCATTGAAGACATTATTAGTGCTACTGTTTCCCTACTACTGATTAAAACCAACGTTATTATGGAGCGGCGACGTCATTTAAGCAGGGAAGAAATGCTCAGAGCCGTGGGAATGATAGAAGCTGGTTCCCGGCAACGTACTGTAGCTTTAGCTCTGAATACAAGTCAGAGTGTTATCAGTCGACTTTGGACACGTTACCGAAGCACTGGTACCGTGGCTGAGCGCCATGGAGGACGGTATCGCTGCACCACACGGAGACAAGACCGATACATTCAAATCTTAACTCGAAGAGCTCCAACAATAACCGCCATTATGTTAGCCGTGAGGCTTCATCACTCTTCAGGGAACTTAATTAGCGACCAAACAGTCAGAAACCGCTTGCATGAAGTGAACCTTCATACCCGAAGACCGCTACGGGTACCACCTATAGCAATGCACAATCGTAGGATTCGATATCAATGGGCTCTTGAACACAGAAATTGGGCAGAAGAACAATGGCGTTTCGTGTGCTTTTCTGATGAGTCTCGTTTTGGTATGAGACCGGATACAAGACGTATACGACACTGGAGAACCCCTGGACGCCAACAGCGATTAAAATCCTGCCAGGAAGTCCATCCTTATAGTGGTGGAACCATCATGGTATGGGCGGGTATTTGGATCGGCGGAAGAACTGAGTTGATTTGGATCAGAGGCAACCTCAACGCTCAAATTTATGCTGAGACGATTGTATCAGACGTCATCGTTCCTCTACAAGTGCAAATCGGTCCCTTATTTCAGTTAATGCATGATAATGCACGACCGCACACCGCAAGAGTTGTAAGACAGACTCTCGCCGCAGCTAACATCAATGTCCTGCCCTGGCCTGCTCAGTCGCCAGACTTGAACCCGATTGAGCATGCATGGGATATGCTACAGAGAAGAGCTCTGCCGAATATGGAGGGTATCCAGTCGCAAGAAGACCTTTTTTTGTTGTTGCAACGAACATGGGCGGCCATTCCACAGCGTGATTTGGATGAACTCATTTTGAGTTTGCCAAACCGATGTTCTTGTGTTGTTAGTGTTCGCGGTAGAAACACGGATTATTAATTGTTTAAGTTACCCAATAAAATTTTAAAGAAAACTGTTATTTCAGTCTTTTTTTCGAACTTTAATGTTAGTGGTTCAAATGTCAAAAATCCCTTTATTAGGAAAATGGCAAATTTCTTTATTAATGCAAAGGTGACTTGGTTTATCGTTACTGTGACAAACGAAAACACTTTATTTGATGAATCCTTAAAGAAAATTTTAATTAATATCAATCAGGAGAAAAGTTATTGCAAAAATATAATTATGTTGATCCCTAGATACTTTTGATGTGTGTATATACATACTTGAGTACACAGGATAAGTAAAGATTTAGTTTAGTATACAATAGAACCTGTTGGTTTAACGTAGGTGGGATACACTGATGGATTGGACGCCATTTTGATAGATCTATTGGAGTATGCAAGAATGGAAATTGTATGTTATGTATTGTGCTGAAGATGATAAAACTGCATCTTGAAATAAGATGAAAAAGGAGAGACATAAAACAAATATTGTATTCTTTTATAAAATCATGTACATACAGGATGGGATACGGTGTTCCATTTACGATTAAAGTTTTGGTATAGAAACCATTTCTGAGAGTAGGCTCTCGAATTTTGCTTATGACAAAGTCATTAAAGAGTCACACATGGAATGGATTATTATTTTAATGTAATTATTGTAATGTAAAATGTCTTTAATATATTTGTAATGTGAAATGTATTTAATATATTTGTAATGTGAAATCTTTTATCATATTATAATGCCATTTATTCAATTTGCAACTCAAGAACAATTATTTTATTATATCTTAAATATTAATTTTAGCCCAATAATTGAAATGTGATTGTTTTTAATATTTTTATAGTGCCATGTGTTAAAAAGTATTCAATTTGTAGCCTAAAAACATTAATTTATTTTTATTTTAGCTTATTTTTATATTATTGCAATAATTGTTATGTTGTATGTTATTTTAGTATAATATAGTGTGTAATTTGTAGCTTTTATTAGGGGAAAAAATCTGAAATAAATGGGCATATTAATGGACGACATATAAACTCTAATATCAGATTAAGCACTTACCGCACAATAAAGAAACAAAAACCATACCTTCTGATACGATAAAAGACACGACAAACACAGTTACCACACCTTAAATAACGTTCTTGAATGATGACATATTAAATTAAAGAAAGCCCCGACATGTCAGCGGTGGTCTCGGCAGTAATGGACACAGGAATGAGGGTATCGGCAATAATGTTGATGAAAAGCTTTCTTGTCTATGTGTTATTATAGCGCGGCGAGTTTATTTACTATGCTATCTATATCATTTGCTTAGCCAACCCAACTATGTTGAGATCGGCTTACCGGATTCAGTTGAATACTAGTATTTTACATAGAACGACTGTCTATGACCGGGTAATGCTCCTTGGTAAGACTGGTTGTGAAACTTTCGAGCCACTTCGATTCTGAAAGATGCAATGACCAAGACTCTCCTGGCTAATAATGTAAGTAGAAAATTACATTCCTTTGCAACAGATTACATTAAAAAAATAGTACCATAACTTAAATAAAGTTTTAAATATCTAATAAGGCACGGTGGAGTGACCGGCCTCGACGCCTGCAGCTAGGGCTTGTAAATTGAATCAGGTAATGACGGTAATATTATAGGCAACCCTATTTATAGGGTTGGCGAATTATTTACTAAGTTGAGTCCACGGTTCGATATTTGAGCAGCAATGTTACTTGTAGAATATGTTTTGATTCAACTAAAATATATGCTTTTTTAAATAATTTTATTCTATTATACTCATCTATTTATTATTTATAATAAAATTCTTCTCTTTACATTTAGAAATATAGGTTCCCGCTGGTACCGGAGGCAGGGTCCAAGCTACCAGACAGATTAAAACTCCAGAGACAGAAAACCTTCTCACAATACAGGCCGTATTGAGGAGTACTGCCTTCTGAATCAGGCTCTTGATCCAACCGCCTAAGGAGAGCTTCGACATTTGGTCCTCGAAGCCAGGCCATTGGCCATTACGACAATCGACACAATGTTAGCCCACTTCACATTTCGCATGTAACATGTACATTTCACTTGTTACATCGATTATTGACGCGCTGATCGGTCTATCTTCACTATGACAGGCCTATATGCGACATTAGTCCTGTCAGTAATGATAGGTTGATCTCACACTACAGCGTGACATGATCTTTCTCGAGAATTGGATCGGTCACATAGCTATAGTACTTATAGATTTAAGTTTATATTCCAATGCAAATTGACTAGCTTCCTATTAGAGGGACTGACTTCAATGAAAGCAAATAAGTTCTTTTTTTTAATCAGAACAGTATTTTTTGGCCTATGGGAAATCATCAAATAACTTCCTCCGCTGGAGGATCTCAGGCTTTTGCCCTCTATGTTCCGAGGCCGCGGTATCTCTTTCGAACCACCCGCAGCCCCGGTAGGCGCTTATGAGAAAAGCTTTTTAAACTTACTAGCAAGATAAAACAAATATTAATGTAAAACCCATATACTTTATGGTGCAACTAACGAATGCAACTGAAGTTTAATAATTAAAGACGCACGAAGTCCTGCATGTGACTTCAACCAGTTCACAAAGTGAATTAAAGGCGACTGGAATTTACCGACGAAGACATGTTTAATGGAAGAGGAGCCCAAGGGATGTGCAAAGTACTTACAGTTGGTACCGGTACCAGTGTACAGAAACCAGGTATTAAATGATAAATTATGTTTATTTTGCAAGTCAGTTTTACACGTCTTTTTTTGAAACTAATTGAGGCCTGTGTTTCGTACCCGACTACTCTGAGAAGAAACCGAAACAAACTCAGAGGTCATAGTCTTTTTAAGGTCCAGACAAAAAATCTTGGTCAACTTACATGTAGACTATGCAGATGAAATTGTCTTTTTAAGAAAGCACCACACAGATTGAGTGGATCTGTTCAGTCAGTGCAAACATTTGTCAGTTTTCGTGTAGCTCGACTCAACGACACAAATAAATAAATAAGCAAAATTCTATGCAAATGATTTTTTTTTCTTATATTTTTTTTTAAATTTAAAATGTCACAGTTTTAGTTGCCATTATACTCCAAAATAGATTGACCGATTTTATGAAATTGTATATGTATATTTGGTAGGCGACAAAGGCCCTCTTCAGAAGAGAACCTGAGCAGCGGGTAAAACCGCTGGACACAGCTAGTATCCTTACTATCTATACTTCTATACTAATATTATAAAGAGGTAAAATTTGTAAGTTTGTAAATTTGTATGTAGGGGGTAATCTCTGGAACTCATAATCCAATTCTAATTTTTTTTTATCTGGCAGAAAGCTACATTATTCCTGAGTGCTATAGGCTATAAATTGTTTCTATAACATGTATCTTAACCGAGCTATCACAACTTTTGTCTAGCAAGTCGGAAAAAAATACCTCATAAAACAGAATTATTTGCGTGCGCTGCCAAAACAGTTGCTTAAAATTAAACACAATGTATTTCTACCTGGTTCGTCTTAATTATTTCTACAAACAAGTCCATTATACCATATCTTTTTCTTTTATATTTTATCTTTTATACTTCTTTTATTGCATTAAAAAAAAAAGTTTTCGGCATACTTACGTTTGGTTGATTATTTGAGCAACAAAATATT
The DNA here is from genome assembly GCA_905475445.1 of Ochropleura plecta. Classification (NCBI taxonomy): domain Eukaryota; kingdom Metazoa; phylum Arthropoda; class Insecta; order Lepidoptera; family Noctuidae; genus Ochropleura; species Ochropleura plecta. The sequence goes on along the minus strand of FR997725.1, from coordinate 17,526,543 downwards.
AATTCTTATGACAATAAATTATTTTAGTATCACAAGAACATCATACAGATAAGATTTGCCATTTACAGTATATATCAATTGGTCATGCAGTTTCGGAGATAATATAAAATTACTAAAACGCAAAATGCCCCTAGCATAACTTTCATTGTGCAGACGTTTTACCTATTTGCCAATAGATGGCGTTCTGCAATTACGTAATTTTTCTGAATCGCGGTGTTAAAACTTTCCGTGGATTGATGACCCTCTCGAATTATTATGCCCACGTTGTCATTAGTTGGAGTTCTAAATAATACACCATCTGCCTAGCCTTTTCCCAACTATGTTGGCCATGTTGGGGTCGGCTTCCAGTCTAACCGGATGCAGCTGAATATCAGTATTTTACATGGAGCGACTGCCTATCTGACCTCCGTAACCAGTTAATACTGGTTAATACGATACCCCTTGGACTACCCCAGACTTTTGGAACACTGACTACCTGTAACGACTGTCAAAGATCTACAAATGGCAGCCGGGACCACCGAGGTACGGAGGAAACTCGGTATTTAACGGGTGGTCACTTATCCACAGACCAACCTAGGCAAGCGCGGCTTAACCTAAAGATCGACCTGAGCGGTTGCTATTATTAAGCCACGAGCTCCTCTAAATATTACATGTCAGTTGCTTATTGTTTCGTTCGTATGGTTGTTGTTGTTGATAGATACCTCATAATCGAAAATATCGTAATTTCGTTGTTCGTTTGTTTTGTATGTTCGTAGTTTCGTACTTCGTTCTATCGTAATAATCGATACGAGTTATTCGATATTACGATTGTTTTGTTTTGTAAAGGCGGACGGTGTTCGAGTCGCTCTCCCTTTGTTCATAATTGTTTTCAAGTCTGTGCGTAGTTTGTTGAGAGCATGCCTTAAAGGAAATCTCAACTGTCCCGGCAGACATCACAGACAAGAGCCGCTCGAGTACGCCGTACGGAAGAATCTGCCCCTGAAAATGAGCAGCGCCTCCCGAGAAATAGAGAATATATTTCGCAAGCACGCGCTAGAGAATCTAGCTCCGAGCGCTAACAGCGCCTCGCTAGCCAAAATGTGAGGACGTTGCGGGCCCGTGGCAATTATATGTTGGTCTATCAAGAGTGGGATCATCCGAAAAGCAGATTATTCTGTTACCGGAAAATAAAACAACCTCAAACATTGTATATAGAGAGGCTTCAAATTAAATAGATACTTAACTTAAATAAATAAAATAAGTAAAAGGCGACTAAGGGTTAAGTTACCTTGAGCAGAAAAGAGATCTTCGGTAATCTTTGAAGTTACTGATCTGATTCCATTACTAATAAAATTAAATACAGTAATATCAATCGAGTGTAATCTTATGTTAAAACAATAAATTTTCCGCGGACGAAGTCGCGGGCAGAGCTATACTCGATAAAAATTCTGTGTAGAAGAAACCGATGGAGGTCTTCTCAACTCAGACTTCATTTATTGAATGAACTGTTTGTTTATTACCTAACACATTTAACGTTTTTCCGAAAACATTCATGGATTAAAAAAAAACAAATCTGTTAAGCCGTTTGACAGTGAAGGAGTAACACAAATACACACACATATAAACTTGTCCCTTATAATATAAGTCTTGTGTGAACGTGTAATTAGTAGGATTATTTCTTTCAAAATCTTCAAATTGTCATTAAAAAGTATATCACGTTGTTGTCTACGGGTCCCACGTTACTTTGGCTTAACGCAATATGATTTTCCCATATTTCACTGTCACCACTGATTAATTACAGGTACTTAATTAATTTCATATTAATAATTAAACATCATTACTATATATTTTAATATTAAAAAGCGAAAGTGAGTTTGTTTGTTTGTTACCTCTTCACGCTTTAATGGCTAAACCGATTTTGATGAATTTTGGTACAGAGATAGTTGGGAACCAGGAGCCGGCTATAGGCTATTTTTTTTTAAGTGGTTTGTGAGGGAGAAAGTGGGAAGAAACGGGAAAACTTAGCGTTGCTATTACAAATCAATAAGGCGCAAGGGGAACTGTGTTTCCACGAATTTAACGCGAGCGAAGCCGCGGGCAAAAGCTAGTAATATTATAAAAGCGAAAGCTAGTTACCTATAAAATTAAGTATCTAAATAAAAATTCATACAAGAAGTGCGAACCAAACCACTGTTTAAAATTACAAAATAAATCAGACTATACTTTCAAAGGAATAGCAACGGAAGAAATACACCGAAAATCGACTGTTTCCCATCTGGCGGAAGGTATTAAAATCGGCTAAAGGAAGCCGATCACTTTGATGTCTAAGGTGATATACGTTCTAATGACCTCAACCTAATACCAGGATGTATAACAGATGGATATGCAAGTGCATACTTGTAGGTTTTACGATATAACATCAAGACTGATTTTCGCGGTAGGAATCGTGAGGAGAAATTGACGAGGCTTACGGCTTGCTCTTTTTTTCTGTTTGGATATCACCTAATGATTCCTCCCGATCTGGGTGGAGCGGAAGGGACCAGACTTGTACTGACTAAAACCCATCTATGATCCTTCTTTTGCTCCTTATGTTCCGGGGTTGCGGTATCTCTTTCAAAGATATAAAGATAGATTCTAGAAATCTAGGATTTGAACAACTTGCTCATTTATCTTTTAGCTTCTGGTTTTGTTATTGTTTACATGAAACTCGTCTCTGCTTGGATCTTTTAAATAAGTCCAAGCTGTACATTACTACAGTGTTGAGGTTTTTTTTAAAATAAAGTTTTAGATTTGGACTGAGTATTTTCAGTTTTCAGAAAGATCTATGAAGAGTTTTGAGTCACTTTTGTAACCGCTGTAGCTTAACTTATCTATACAGTAGTATAAAGCAAAATTGTCTTTAAGTTTCTCTACAGATAGGCACGCAAGCTTATCTTAAATGTATTCTTGATGATGATGTTGTCACATAGCCGATTATGGCAACACCGATAGCTGTCTATGGCTTCCTATGATAAGTTAAGAGTGTATCTCGATGTCTCTGCAGCTACCTAAATGCATCATTCTACAAAAGCCCTCCTTTCTATCCTTCTATATATTTTTAAATCGTTGTTCGAGACTGTATACAGCCTTGGCTAGGTATTGCAGTAACAGTGAATCAACGATAAGATTTAAAAAGGAGGATTTTCATTTTTAAATAAAGCCACAATTCAATGGTACTACTGAGCAGTGATAGTCTAAGTATGTGAACGACTAGTAGTCGTTGGTAGTACGACTACTAGTAATAATAATACATGCTGGTTATCACGATGTTTCTTTTCACCAAAGCAAGTGATAGATGCCTTTACATAATCCTTATCCTTACTAATATTATAAAAGCGAAAGTGAGTTTGTTTGTTTGTGTGTTACCTCTTCACGCTTTAATGGCTACACCGATTTTGATGAATTTTGGTACAGATATAGTTGGGAACCAGGAGACGGACATAGGCTATTTTTTTAAAGTGGGGTGTGAGGGAGAAAGAGGGAAGAAAAGGGAAAACTTAGCGTTGCTATTACAAATCAATATAGCGCAAGGGGAACTGTGTTACCCCGAATTTAACGCGAGAGAAGCCGCGGGCAAAAGCTAGTTTTATCGTAAATCTTACATAATTATATATAAGACTAGCTGGCGCCCGCGGCTTCGCAAGCGTGATATCGAAAAATAAATGTATTCTATGTGTTATGCCAGAATATAATCTTCCTCTGTGCCAAATTTCATCAAGATCCGTTCCGCCGTTTTGACGTGAAAGAGTAACAAACATCCAAACATCCATCCATCCTCACAAACATTCGCATTTATAATATTATAATAGGATAAGATTTCCAGCACCAACCAAACTAAAAATTGCTGAGTGCGTTTATCTAGTTTCAAAACACAAACATAACAAGTAAAAGCTTACTTCACTAAAAAAAACATAATTTACTTCCCGTAACAAAATACTGTTTATTTAATTCGAAGTGTTAATACCGAAATTCAAAAAAGGAATTCCTTGAAAAAAAAATAACGGTAGACTGAGCGAGGCGCACAACAGGTAGTAATATCATTACAAAGTTTCAAACTCTGTCGTACGCGTTGTTGAGAACGATCCACTTGACCAGCGCGGTCTTTATAATAGTACAATTAACAGATTCATTGGAAATGTTTTGAGGGAAATTGAATTTAAATTACGAGTGTATATTAGGAAAGTATTTAAAAGATTTGATAAGGATATTGACTGGATAAAGAAAACAAAATTCTATTTAATCCGTCAGTTAGCTCATCAACAAATTATAGGACACACATAATTTTTCTTTTATCAGTCATACAAAAAATGACAAAGATAAACCGCGTCAAAGTTCGGGAGTGCGGGCCTGGACGTCACTTCTAATTGTTGTACCAAGACGTGCCGTTAGGCGACATTTTAACTCAAAATATCTGCGTTATGTTTTGGTTATGTCAAAAAAGAATACGTCACCAATAGTTTCCATACCATTCCTATTGTCATTATAAATATGTCTAGAAGCACCCAAGTCAGTGCAGTTAGAAGCCTGAAAGTCAGATAAAGATATAAGTTACAAAAAGAGTAAGCCGTGTCAGACTGAAAGCCCACCTCATCATAGGAAGAAAAAAGGTTGCCAGATGATTTTCACCCCCTGCTTTTCGGTTGTTCGAAAGAAATACTGCGTCCCCGGAACACAAAGCGCAATAAAGACGAACATTTTTTTTAAAAACTTTGTCTCACACTAGGAATTTCTCTTGTATCGTGGGTGCGTTTACAAACATTTAAACTCACATACACAAACAGCCAGACCCGAAACAAATATTTGTTTCGTGCGAGAATCGAACCTGCGACACGCAGCGCAGCAGTCAATCGCTCAGCCACTGCGCCAACCGTGCCGTCGAACATGGATAGGTTTAGTCAGTAAAACTCTAACACTTCTTCTGCTCCGCCTGGAGTGGGAGAAGTTATTTGATAGTTTCCCATCAGACAAAAAAAAAATACTTAGTTAATGACTTTGTGAAGTGTCTGTTAACATCTTGTACACCGTAACACAAATAATACCTACACAAGCATTATACCTCAAACGTTGGTTCGAAATCACGTACGCAAATACCTATACGCTGAATACAAATACCGAGTCCTATCAAACGAATTTCTCCGTAGAACCCACAGTCTATATAACAGGTACGATCTATATCAAATGTGTATTGCAGAGCAAGTACGTACGTTTCGTGGTAACTGACTACGAGTGGCGGAGTGAGACCACTCAGGTTGCATTTCAACGACTGATGCGGTTAACCCACTGACGTAATTTTATTATTTTACTCTGCGGCTTTGATGTCTGTCATATACTACGGATTTATGAAAGTTTGCAAGCTAATGTTTGTGAATGTCAGCAGTGTGCCCTATTTAGTTTCTAAAATACAGCAGATTTCATGTTTTAAAGTTGAAAAAATTATATACTTCCATATATACCTACTTAAATCTATTTTAGAATCTCTTCTGGGTGTGATTTTTGTCAGTCAAAAACATCAGTTGAAAAATCATAAACTCCTGTGCAAAATTCACGTGACCAAACTGCGTAATTAAGGCAATTCGTTATCTGATTATTTTAGGGTACCTCAGAAGAAAAAACGGAAGCGTCTGTCAAGACCCTTTATCTCGGGAACGCGTAGGGGTACCGAGTTGAAATTATATATTATACAATATACTCAAATCTACGGTCACTTAAAGCTGTAAAATCTACCCTCTAAGTCTACGCAGTCAAAAGATATGGCCGTTTAGTTCGCAAGTCTGTACGGAACTCTCGGTGTGCGAGTCCAACTCACACTAGGCCTTTTTTTTTAAAGTACAACAATAAAACAATGGCAATGGTAAACAACGTTTGAAAATAGGAATAGATTTATTATGAACAAGTATGAATCAAAGTATTTTTACACTTACTCTATTTCCTTCACTAATTGGTAATTACATTCTTCACAGCAGTTCAACCCGTTTCTTTTTGTAGATAGGCTTGCGGTATAAGCAAATAGTGCAATTCAAAATCAGGGTTAGAAAGTTTAACAGCCTACTCATTGGCAGGTTTCCAGTCATTCAGTCACTTAACATCATCATAAACTGTTCATTCCATTGAATGATCGATGACACGATGATTTATTGGTCAATCTGATATGACAAACAAATTAAACTTTTTGCCATGGTTCGTTAATTACGTTCTCGTATACGAAGGTTATATGCAGGATAACTGGTTTTTTGAGTTAATGGTCGCTTGAGCGATTACCTGGATTCGATTCCTTGGTTTCGGTGAAGTATTTTAAGGTTGTTTACCACGTATTTCTCAGTGGAGGCCTTTTCAGCAGATAGGAAATTATCAAATAACTCTGGTAAGGCTCAGACTTTTCTTTCTCTTTTGAAACCCACGCATGTTCCTTCTTTTTCCCTTTATGTTCCAGGGCCGCGGTATCTCTTTCGAACAACTCGCAACCCTGGAAGGTCAATAAAGGCTTGGAGTCCAAATTAGAGCCCGATTGAAGCGCGAATGCCCGTAAAATCGACAGCGTTTATATAAAACTAGCTTTTGCCCGCGGCTTCGCTTGCGTTAAATTCGGGGTAACACAGTTCCCCTTTCTTGATTTGCAGGTACCTGCTGCCTGTAGTTTTTGCCCTTGCGCCTTATTTATTGTAATAGCAATGCTAAGTTTTCCCTTTTCTTACCTCTTTCTCCCTCATTTCTCAATATTTTGCCTATGTCCATTTCCTGGGTCCCAACTATCTCTGTACCAAAATTAATCAAAAATCGGTTTAGCCATTGAGGCGTGAAGACGTAACAAACAAACGAACTCACTTTCGCTTTTATAATATGAGTAAGGATTTTCGTTTCACAGTTTTAGTTGCCATATTTCTCCAATACGACTTGACTGTTTTTTCTAAAATTTTATACGTAAATTCGGTAAGTCTGAAAATTTGTTCTAATCTAGTTTTCAAACTCTTAAGTGATAAGGGTGGCCCTCTTCGAGACTGACTTTGGAGAACGCGGCATATGTTTAAGGATCGACCCGTGTGACTGTTATTAAATAGCCATGAACTCATTACATGCCCAATTTAAATTGGCGACAGGTTTGCCCGGGTGTGTATAGACAGTACTAAAACTAAGACGTCATATCTAACGTCACCTTCTTCTAGCCATATCATCTTGCATACAGTCCATTCATCATATCGTTGGTCTGCCTTAACTCATTGTCAGTCAGGACATATCCCCATAAATGGTAAAATGTAGTCGAAGGTACTACTTACACTTCTGCTGTTACCCTTCGGGATAACAGGCGTGTATATTTTGATATTTTCCTCATTCCTACATACCTATATCATGAATGCTGATTTCCACACATTTTTCCAGTCATCTTTGCCACTTGCAGACTTCTAAATTAATTATATATTAATACAAAATGAAAACAGCAGTCACTTAAATAACAATATTATAGTTTCAAAAATAACGCTTTCTTTCATTGCTCACCAAACCAAATGCTTTAAAAATCACTAGTCCGCCACACTGGATTGAAAATGACATCATTATTTTAGCTTACCACGCATTGCGATCAAAACTAATCATGTAGGTATGCAAAATTTCAGCGCAATCGAAAGAGTTTCAAATTTAATTTTTAGGTTTTTTTTACAAAGTCAGTTATTTACCGGTGAAGTAAATAAAAGCATGTTTAAAATATCTAGACAGACTGGAGAGACGGTAAAAATAAACTTTGTATTAGTTACCTTATTACGCGAAAACCAGGCATGCTTGTAAAATTATATGACATCGTAAGTATCGTATTCTAAGACGTACTGTACGGCATCATTATAATATTGCAGTGACATGAATTTGAAAGATACGCTGTCGGATCTCATGAGGTTTCTTGTTACAGCGGACTGAACATGTACATTGGTTAGGTATATACATATGTACTTGTTTTCTTCATAGATACACCAAGATGCCATAAATAAACCACACTTTCTCGTATTCTTCTGCAACCCCTTCATTTAATATCTACATCATAGCTATGCATAAAAAATAACTAGTCTGCCATTTTGAGAATCCATTGACATTCCAACTAAACATGTACGCAAAAACTCAGCCCAATATAGGAAACGAGAAAGTAGATCAACTTTAAATTCTAAGCTTTTAGCATGCATTTAGTTACAGGCGAAACTAATAAAAGTGTGTTAAAATAAAAGCATAATTCCGAATGTGACCGCAGCTGCAAAGCCGCTTAGTCTCCAAAACAAACAACAGCAACACAACTATAATTGTCTATGGGAGACTTCGTTAAAGAAAATAGCATGGATAATACTTTGCTTCAATCTAACAGCATTTTGGAACTTATAAACCATTACATTGATTTGATTGAGGATGGTTGCTGCGGTTGGTTGGTTTGCTGTAATTTGCGATTGGCATGTTACGACATTATGTAAATGACTAACTACTGAGTGAAGTCGTTCTTCGAAGTGACTATAAAATAACTTTCATTCAAAGTACTTACTAGTGCAGAAACGTATATCTAGAAGAGAGAAATTCATTCAGTACTTTATTCTTTCGAGCCAATCCACGCTCAAATGATTTTAAAAATCACAATTCTGAATCGCTTTCTACATTTTTAAAACAAAAATAAAATGACAACCTAAATGTATCCTCCCGAAAAATATTCTCTCAACCTCGGTAACTTATTTAAAATTAACGAAAAGTTACTGAAGTGATTCAAGTGTTTGCGTTCAATTTATAAAAGTTAACGAATTCATCAAAAAAATTCAATAAAAATAATGAATATCTTAAAATAGACTTGTTCGTCTATCGTGATGAAAATTATATTATGTACTTATTTTTAACAAAGTTCAAAGGGATAAGTTTATTTTTATGAAACCTTATTAAAACCTACTACTAACTTACTTACTTCCGAGCTCGTTCAAAAATAAACTAAAAATGATGCATATTTCTAAGACGCCATCTTGTTTAATAAATTAAATTTGACGATGATTCTATGTCATGGAAGCTTTGTATTTTTAATATACTTTTGAAATTTGTACCTGCTTCCATCTGGTAACCATGAACCGCATTTTGAAGACTTATTACAGATTCTTTGAACTAACAGTCTATGTCACTCAATACAATTACTTATTATTAATCTACTCACGCTCAACCCGCAAGGGAATTTAAGTAACAACCAATTATTATAATTCACATGTCATGTTCTTTAATCAACGTCTAGAGCACATAACTACCATAATTATGACGTATCATGACAACTGACAGCTGTCACTTGTCAGATTATAATTAAGTTGCATTTTAACTCTAATTATGAGCTTAAGAGGCGTAAACTGAATAATATACACTGGCATTACTATCAGATTTTGAAGTAATGTATTTTTTTAAAAAAATATTTTTCTAAGGCTGCCTCGTTGGTCGTGGTGTGTAGTGGTCGCAAGCATGAGGTCATGGGTTCAATTCTCCGGTCGGGCATAGTGTTTTTAAGGTTTTCCAACAGGATTTTCTCAGTTCCAATAGGGTAGCCCCCTATTACATGGGACTTAATTTTTTTTTTGTTGTGCAAAATATTGTTGAATAAATTGAGTTGGTATGGTTTTGTGAAGCTGAGGAATAAGTAATATGTTATAAGGAAAGTTGAATAGGAATCCTACTATCTTACCAATATAATAAATGCGAATGTTTTTTAGGATGGATGAAAGTATGGATATATGGATGTTTGTTACTCTTTCACGTCAAAACGTCTGAACGGATCTTGATGAAATTTTGCACAGAGCTAGATTATAGTCTGGAATAACACATAGAATAATTTTTATTCGAAATCACGCGGGCGATTCCGCGGGCGCCAGCTAGTGTGATATAAAAGTAAAAAACGAGCAAAGGAACCATAAATGGTGTTTAAGCCCTTGTTTGTCGGAACGTAGATCTACGCAAGAAACAATGCGTTTTTAATTGTGTCTGTAATTCCGACATACAAGCGGTTAATGAGATGACGTTTACTATGGGTCTGTGCATGATTTAGACCCCTGATAATGATCTATACAGTAGTTCAGGCGTGCCTCTAAAACGTACAAATAACCTTCATGACAACCATATGAACTTTCACCATGACATTCACGTCGTTATGTCTAATGGTCAAACATTGTCAACCTTTAAAACTAATCTATTAGATGGCGCATTAGTCGATTACTTGTCACTGGAACAAGCATTATATTTGGGTACTATATAGGCAGCAACAACAACCAGTAATAGGTAGGGCTTTATAGTTATAGGGACTATATTTTTCATCTATTGTGTACTATTTATAATCCTATATATTATTCCAGACCATAATCTACCTCTGTGCCAAATTTCGTCAAGACCCGTTTAGCCGTTTTGACGTGAACGAGTAACAAGCATCCATTACATCCATACATCCATCCTCAAAAACATTCGCATTTATAATATACTAGCTTTTGCCCGCGGCTTCGCTCGCGTTAAATTCGGGGTAACACAGTTCCCCTTTCTTGATTTGCCTGCTACCTGTAGTTTTTGCCCTTGCGCCTTATTGATTGTAATAGCAAAGCTAAGTTTTCCCTTTTCGTTCCTATTTCTCCTTCATTTCTCACTTTAACAAAAAAATATCCTATGTCCGTCTCCAGGGTCTCAACTATCTCTGTACCAAAATTCATCAGAAACTTAACAGAACAAACGAACTTACTTTCGCTTTTATAATACACTAGCTTTTGCCCGCGGCTTCGCTCGCGTTAAATTCGGGGTAACACAGTTCCTCTTGCGCCTTATTGCTTTGTAATAGCAACGCTAAGTTTTCCCTTTTCTTCCCTCTTTCTCCCTCACATCCCACTTTTTTAAAATAAAAATTAGCCTATGTCCGTCTCCTGGTTCCCAACTATCTCTGTACCAAAATTCATCAAAATCGGTTTAGCCATTAAAGCGTGAAGAGGTAACAAACAAACAAATAAACAAACTCACTTTCGCTTTTATAATATTAGTAAGGATTTTCCATATTCCACCGCATCACATTCCCATACCAAGCCAATCAATTACCACACAACTTTTCAGTCATCGGCGGTACTATCAAACTTCCTGTTACGTACTCGTTTCTTAGTTTAGCCATTCGCGTAACACTACATAAATTCAAATGAATTAGCTACGAAGGTAAATCACAGAAATTTCAATTGCAGTTGAAATCAAACCTCTACATAATCATGCAAAGTAAACGAATGGAAATTCTAATCAACGGTGTTTACTTTTCCTAAACACTAGTAACTCACTGCTAACTAACTCTGTTACATCATTTCATTGCAGCGGTTGTAGAATGTTCCTATACTTTTTTATACCTATTCTAATCTATTATAACCTGATCTCTCTAGTACCGATCTAGGCCAAGTAGAAAGATCAGGTTAAAATGGTTTTGTGTAGGTTGATGTGCCGTCGTGTGTACATTTTTTTCACGGATTAACCACTGACAACCAGCTCTGTGCTGGTTTTCAGAGGTCATTTTTTCAAATATATTTTTTTTAATTTTGAATAGATTTCCTGGCAGATGACAGCATCTTCCAGTCAGCCTGAAAGCCTTTAGCCTTTTAGCCTATTCCTAGATATTATAGCTTCTATGGTATCTTTTTCGTAAGCATTTGATATTTAGGTATAATAAGATGTCATTTACACAAGGTATTATTTATATACCTACAAAAAATAAACGTCAAATATAATTTTCGTTATTAACATCAAAACCCCTCATTTATAAAAACATTGACTTTTCCAGCCCGAAATAAAAATTTAAATTTCAGCCATTCATTAAAACTGAACTCGACTCCGATCAGTTAATGGAGCGTCAGTCAAATTATAATTAACCCGTAATTAGCGCGGTTTCCTTTCGACCTCTTTGGTATCATTTTATTGATAGTAAATGCAGGGTTAACAAGGGATAAAATTTGCATATAAGAACGAAATCACGGGCGGGCTGGATCATATTTTATTTAGGTACTTTTCATATCCCAAATATTTTCACAGTCAAAGCAGTAGACTAAAGACGTAAAAAGTGATTTTTAATAATTATGATTTTAATGTGGACCACTGTTCGTAAAAATTAAAAAGAACATTTTTTTAAAATAAATATACAAAAACTAGCTTTTGCCCGCGGCTTCGCTCGCGTTAAATTCGGGGTAACACAGTTCCCCTTTCCTGATTTGCAGGTACCTGTTACCTGTAGTTTTTGCCCTAGTGCCTTATTTATTGTAATAGCAAAGCTAAATTATCCCTTTTCTTCCCTCTATTTCCATCATCCTCATTTCTCTCTTTGTAAAAAAAAAGTTGTTTGTTACGTCTTCATGCCTAAATGGCTAAACCGATTTAGATGAATTTTGCTACAGAGATAGTTGGGATCCTGGAGACGGACATAGGCTTTTTTTTCCAAGTGAGAAAAGGGGGAGAAAGAGGAAAGAAAACGGGACAGAAAGAATTTTTTTTTTCAATCATCACGCAGGTTAAAGTTAGCGAAGTCCAAAGTAACTATGCTACGTGGACGAAATCGCGGGCGAAAGCTAGTTTTTAAACATTAAAAAAATTTGGTTGTTTGTAAAGTAGGTTTACGATCGAGATGTTTACGTGATAACGTCTTATTGGTGATATAAGTTTTTGGGAAGTAAGGAATTAATGAAGATAACAATTTTTAAGTGAAATAAACTAATGTAAAATTGTTTTAAAAAATTATACAATTTCAGCCAGAAGCCAAAGTAGTGACATCTAAAATGAAATAAGGTACTAATTTAAAGTTTTTCGAGCCAAGTAACAGATGGCGCTACCATCTTTATATCTCGTGAGGTTTTGGTGTGATACAAGTTTCTGAACATGTCACCCGACTAAAACGATTTTAAAGACGTTATCACGTCAAAAACCATGTATTTGACGAAGACATTAAGCGTTTCCCCTCGCGTGCACGACGTGCGCCAGCGATGATTTTTAAACTTAAAAGCAACAACAATACAGCCCTATATTCATTGACATTAAAAAAGTGTACGAGGATTTTTAAAAGCAGACTCTATGACGGGCAGTTCAAAGCTAGATGTCACAGTCACCTGTTAATTATACAGTCCAGTGATGCATGATGTTTCTGCGGTCACTAAAGCGCTGATAAGCTCTAACCAATATTACTAACTGGAAGATCCAACCTGCTTGTTTGTTATATCTGGGTTACCTCAATAAATACAAAAAAGGTTGGTATCTGAGAGCCTGAACTAAGTGATATGTATCCTGCCGGGGTAGCGGGTTGATCGAAAATGATACCGCGGCCTCAGAACATAAAGGGCAAAAGAAGGAACATGGGTGGGTTCTAGTCAGTAAAAATCTGACCTGACACTCCCCCCGCTCTGCCTAGAGCTGAGGGGAGTGCCATAAAAAATATAAGTTGCTATGCCATTTTCCAGTTTTTATTCTTATCAGAACCCTTCCTTCAAAATTTCAGAGTCTATAAACAAACGAACTGTTGATGACTACAATGCCATCTACCAGAGACAAGACCGAGCAACATGATGATGGCGCGGCCAAGGGCCGAAAGATATTCTTTTATTTTTACTTATGCAGAGTAGATAGCGACGCACAAACGGCTACCATGCATTCAGAATATCATTCTAAACATGAAAAATTAAAAAGATTTACACGGTTAAAAAATATGAAAAGGCTGATTGTTTGTGCGTCGATGTTTTTCTTTTTCCATACTGTATAAATTGACATACCTACCGAAAAGCTAAAAGCAATCAATTTAAAAGCCGTTGTAATACGAAACAGAAATGAAGTGCAATTACCACTTCATTGTATCGTTTAATCAAACAACAATTAATTGAATCTGGTAAGTTAAATGTTGCTTATATAGAAGTTGGTTCAAAAAATAAGTAGTGCTTAACCTCAAAATCTAAACAACTTACAATCCATCAGGGGCTCTTATTAAGTTAACATATAAAGGAAATTACTTACAACTTTTAGAAATAACCGCCAATTATCGATCCGGGGTTTTGGGTCGTTCTTAAGAGATACCGCGGCCTCAGACATAAAGGGCAAAAGAACCTTCTTTTGCCTTTAATGTTCTGAGGCCGCGGTCCTCCATGAGTGGGTTTTTGTGAGTAAAAGTCTGATACTCCCCCTCCCAAAGACTTCGTGTCTGGTTCTGAGAATATCCTGATCGGAAGCTCAACAACACTTAGCCTGAAATCGAAATCAGACCCGGAGCCAATCATCGATCAAAATATCTGTTCCGACAAAATCCGGTAATAATACCGTCTGAACGAACGTTCCCTACGTTTAACGAAAAAATGTATTCTTATAAAGGCGAAAATAGCTTCGCATGGTCCAATGAGCAGCGGGCCGCTTACAATAGATACCTGAACAAAATTGTGTGAAGCCGCCACATTCTGCTGGTTTAATGATACAAGTACGACGAAAAAGTATACTTGACTATTGGAATAGAAATTCCAAGTCAAGTCTACTTTTTAAACAAAATTATGGTCATGTAGTCTGGTTCATCAGTCTTACTATAGACTATAAGGCGCTGCGTAAACGTAGACACTTTTGTGTCTTGCGTCGGATACAAGCTACCGATTTCTATAGCGTTGTAGAAGAAGATATTGTGTCATGTAGCAGCTGATCACATACTGTTTATTATTATATTGTATAGAATTTGGTAGCTTGTATCCGACACAAGACATCGAAGTGTCCACGTTTGTGCAGTGCCTTATATTATCAATGCGAATGTTTGTGAGGATGGCTGTATGGATGGATGTTTGTTACTCTTTCACGGCAAAACGGCTCTACGGATCTTGATAAAATTTGGAAGGACATTTAAACAGAGGTAGATATTGTCTGGTCTGTCTAGTCTGGAATAACACAAAGGATACTTTTTTCTCCGATAACACGCGGGCGCAGCTGCGGGCGCCAGCAGTACACTATAATATTGTCGATTCTGTCGTCACAAACCAAACTAAAACTACTCTAAAAATAAATAGTTTATTCCTGTGAAATGAAGTTTTCTTTTCTGAAATAGGTAGATTAAAGTGACACAACGTTATCTTATTATAGTTTACTTAATTTAAAGAAACTGGCAACCTCGCTATTTTGAAATGGTTTTTTCACCAAACAGTGTTTCCCAAGCTAAATCAGACTTTAATCGCTACTAAAATGGTGTATGAACTACAGAATATTACGATATTTTTAAATTTATTTATAACATTTCAAGCACAAAGTACAGAGGCGGTATTAAAGCCATATGCATTTTCTGCGAGTCAATCTTTGGGTGATACAGAGACGAACAGTGGTAGGTGTAAAATAGAAAATAAATTATTAATAACATGAGTTTATAAATATTAAACAAAATACTACAAACATATATCATCATTTTCAAAATAATGTTCGTGAATAAACGTTAACTATCTATTTGTGTATTCAAGTAATGTATCGAGGGATACGGACGGAGACATGCTTCAGTAGCGACAGTACTGAGCTGCTGAGACAAAAGGGTTGAATACGTCTACAGCTCATATAGGTCGCAAGCTTACACAATATGTTATAATAGAAACATCAGACATTATCGTGGAAATGTGGGAGAAGTGTTCAATTCAATTTATTGTGAAGATAGTATAATGATATTAATGGACGTCAGAAATGATGGAAATCTTTTGTTTTTTATTATTAATTTGGCTTTATCTATTTTTGAACACATTTTGAATATAAACTTTTCATTTAAAAAATCTTTTCGTGGTATATTTTTATCAATATCAGGAACAGAAAGAAATTTGGGTGATGTAGACTTATAGTATGTATAAATCAGTTGACAGAGAGTGACAGTTTTTCGGAAAACTTGTTAAAGTAAAACATGGTATTTTTGAACCAGCTGCATTATGTACACTTTCCTATGACCCACAAAAAAGATGGTTTAATTTGATTACATAGATTTCAAAACCTATTACCAAAACATCTCAATATAAAATACTTGCTGGCGCCCGCGGCTTCGAAAACAAAAATATCCTATGTGTTATTCCAGATTATAATCTACCTCGGTGCCAAATTACATCAAGAGCCGTTCAGTCGTTTTGACGTGAAAGAGTATCAAACATCCATAGATCCATCTATCCTCACAAACATTCGCATTAGTATGACTGTTATAACCTACAAACAATTAACTAACATGCATAGCATAAAACACATATTTCAAATGAAAAACATCAAAGTTTTTCCAGCGTATTGTCCAACGTACAATTAATTTCATCTAACAATACATGTTGTCGGCAACCATTTCATGAAAGCTAACGAGAATAGTTCACTAATTATGTTCAATTTTACTCAGACACAGTGTTGTGTGTAAATACAATACCATGTAGTACTATGTTTTTATTGTTCGAAAGAGATATCGCGGCCCCGGAACATAAAGCGCAAAAGAAGGAACAGAACAAACTAAAATCCACCCAGGGTTTTAGTCAGTAAAAGTCTGACACCCCCCCCGCTCCTCGCCCCGCAGCTGGGGAAGTTATTTGATGAGTTCCCGTAAAAAAAGCGCGACTATTTTGGGACGAGGTCCCGCTGCCCTACCATGACCTCTTAAAGCAGAACTTATTCCACTGAGGGGAAGAGACAGAGCTATACAGGGTGTCTAGCACCATCTCTTTCTCACACAGGAATAAGAACTGCTATAAGATGTCATGGTAACCCTTCTGTTCCTGCTCCTTATGGGTTTTTCCATACGGAGTTTTATTCAGTAACAGCCTGGAGTTTTGAGTTTGGTTTATGATACCCTTGTGCCTTTTTTAGGGTTCCGTAACTCAAAAGGAAGAAACGGAACCCGGTATTGGATCACTTTGTTGTTCGTCTGTCTGTCTGTCGGGTTTTTCATATAGGAAATCATCTCCCTCCGGTCATGTCGGTTTACCAGCCGCAGGCTATGAGAATAAAAACTAGTACCTGTGCACACACTTGTGCACTATAATATCTTCCGCACTGCTAATCTTTGCGGATATTGGCCACCATGACCAAAAACGGTCAGCAGGACTATTCAAGTTGTAGATTTGTATCCTCGTCAAAATTCAGGAGGTGAAAATCTAAATGTAGACAACACGGTTGGTGCAGTGGCTGAGCAATCGACTGCTGCACTGCGGGTCGCGGGGTCGATCCCCGCACGGAACAAATATTTGTATGGCCTACAGATGTTTGTTCCGAGTCTGGCTGTTTGTGTATGTGATTTTATATATATGTAAACGCACCCACGATACAGGAGAAATTCCTAGTGTGATGCAAAGTTTCATTAAAAGAAAAAAAATATTTCGGCAGATATTCATTTACAAGGAAAAAGAACTAATTTAGTCCGCAACAAGATCTTTTATTAATAACGGCTCAAAACGGATGATCCATAATTTCATTTGTTTCTCAACAACAAAGAGGAACAAATCTTGTTCACTTTAAATAACTTTATTTATTACTTCAGGCGCGTCAGAATAATTTGACGTTACAAATGAAAGAATAAGTGGAGTTTTTGTTTTTGTAAAGTTTAATGGAAGAAAAAATACTTTTTCTTTTTGTAAACGTTGTCCCACACTAGGAATTTCTACCGTATCGTGGGTGCCTTTACAAACATTTGAACTCACATACACAAACAACCAGATGAGACCCGAAACAACTATGCAGGTCATACATAATATATTTGTACCGTGCGGGAACAGAAGCGCAGCAGTCGATCGCTCAGCCACTGCGCCAACCGTGCCGTTAACTTTAGATTATATTAACAAGTGCTTAACAAGTGTTATTACTGCGGAATTAGGTATCAACCGGAAACGAGTTAACCTATCTAATGACTCCACGTGACTCTTTGGTGAAAACTGGCGTCAGGTTGTCATTAACGAATTAACCGTTTGCCGTTTTACCAACGTCAAACTTCTGGAAAAACGCCAAAAAAAACAAACGAGAAACATAATCTTTTGCCGTTAAATATTTACTTTATTTTTATTTAAGTATGTTTTGTTATAGCAGTAACAGAAATACATCATCTGTGAATTTTTTAACTAACTAACTATCACGGTTTATGCGACACTGCTTGGTGACACACGGATTTACGGACGGACAGGGGAATCTTAGTAATAGGGTCTCATTTTGAAAATGTTGAAAATAAGGCTTCACTGTTGCCTAAAAGAGTTTAAATATATCTCCCTCAGTCATCTTCTACCGCTATCTGGAACTCGTAACAAGATAGAACCACAAAAAAATGTTCTGTTCCATAACATAGCTTATCAGTAGTGGTAAAAACGAGCCCTAATAAATAAAATATTCACATCAACTATCAAGCCACTACATACGTAAATATAAACGCTAAAAAAGTGCCTTGGGGGTGCGGAATAGGTGTATTTATCATATCGAAGGCTCTGTAAGAAATTGTGTCCATTTTTGGCGAATTTTATATCAATTTTCTGAGGTGTAAGCGCGTTCATACATTACTTGCTTTTGCCCGCGGCTTCGCTCGCGTTAAATTCGTGGTAACACAGTTCCTGCTACCTGTAGTTTTTGCCCTAGCGCCTTATTTATTGTTATAGCAATGCTAAGTTTTCACCTTTCTTCCCTCTTTCTCCCTCATATCTCAATCTTTTTTTTACAAAAATAGCCTATGTCCGTCTCAAGGATCCCAACAATCTCTGTACTAAAATTCTTCAAAATCGGTTTAGCCATTTAGGCGTGAAGACGTAACAAACAAACAAAGTCACTTTCGCTTTTATAATATTAGTAAGGATGTGATACGATGCACGCTCCGTTCGACGAACGGGTACCTAATACCAATGGCGGTTGCCCTTCATGTCTTTTGGATTACGGAAGGCTAAGGGATTATACGGAGGAGTACGTGACTTCATTACGTTTTAGAAACAAAACAACACTGTTGTAATGCATTTTACGTACCATAAAGACGAAACGCGACCGTAAACTTCGAAGTATTTTAAAAGAAAAACAGATTTAAAAACTCACATAAATCAATCAGGAAAAGTTTCAAACAAAAGTAAATTCATTCAAAATTAAATATTGGACATCTACACTATAATAATAATATTATTAAGTGCTTGATACAGAAACCGGTACCCCTGGACACGGCTCGTATCGAAAGGAGGTTCCTCTCTCTGGAGCCCTGACTTCCGGTAGCTTGGACCCTGTTCCCGATACCGGTGGGCTACTATTTTTTTGTATTTTAAATGTTTTTTGTTTGTTTTTTTTTTTTTTAATAAATATCTAAACATATATTTATAAAGAGGAAACATTTGTTTGTTTATATAGAATAGGCTCCAAAACTACTGGACCGATTTTTCACCAATTGGAATCTACATTATCAAGAAGTAACATAGGCTATACAACATCACGCTACTACTCACGGGAGCGGGGTAGAAACTAAAGACGCGAATGAAACCGCGCAAGAAAGCTAGTTTAAAATAAACTCACCTTTAATTTGCTAGAGCTAAAAACAAACAGTAAAAGGAAAATGCGAGCAAGAATATTCAATTTCATTTTCTGCTTTAAATTAACATACTTCTCTTTGCACTGATGTAGATAATGTTGCCACTATCCCGGTGAGCAGAGGCAAATAAGCATTCATCAAAGACTACTCATGTTTCAAAGCTACATAAATTCTAGAAACAAGTAGTTCTGAACGTGATTTACAGCCAGCTTTAACAAAAAGTTATTTCGTATGAAATGCCTTCATTACTGAAACTCGGTAGGAGTTTTGATATAGTCTGGATAATATACAGTGTAACTGCGTACTGTTTTGTTTTTTCACACTCTCACATTTGGTCCAAGTTTCCTCGCATAATCTTGGTTTTTTAACAACTATCACAGGGTTGTCACTTCGTAAAATATATAAAAAATAGTTTTAGCTATTTTTTTCTCCTTTCAATTTTGCAAGGATGAAATGTTAATTTACAAATATGTTGTTAACCTGGCCAGGACATTCAGCCAACCGCTCCCTATCCACAAGCTCACAAGTTCAAAAAGCTCTCAAGGATAGGAACTATGTATTTTTTTAACGTATGGTAATCCGTCCATATATAAACCATCAAATAACTTCCTTTACTTTGGACGCAGCGGGAGGGAGTGTCAGACATTTACTAACTAAAACCTACCTCGAATCTCTTTCGAACGAATCGCAACTCCGGGGGGTAGGAACCCTTAAAAGCTGTTTATTTCAGGCTCATTGCATGATATTTTTTTGTCTTCGGTTTGCATGATCACCACATATTTTTGTTTACTGGACTTAGTCACATTAAACTGGTCCGCTGACCTCACACATTTCACTCAATCATTTCTATCGTATACTAATAAAGCTCCCCAATAAGCTTAAGATTTTGTAACTTGAAGTTTAAAGATGTATCCATCCCTATTTATAAGCAGCAAGGTTCGAATGCGAAATCAGCGGTACTCGAGCGAAGCACCCAAGAGACGCGGGCGTGCCTCAACGCCCCACTTTGTCAAACTAGGACCCAATATGATTTATCACGAAACCTGTATACTCCTACGTCTCTTGATCCCTCGTGATTTGGAGAGGTCGGTGAGCGATGGACTGAAGTGTGACCCAATCTTATTTTGGTGTAAGTGAATCTGGTTGCCAAATAGCATCATCCAAACTCCGGGTGTTTTGTAGGTAGGAATCTTTAATGTGAAACTATAGTGGATACTTTTGGAGCATAATATGTTGATTTGATTTATTCATTATAATAGGATTATGGGGCAAGCGTAGAATATAACAAAGAAGACGGAACACAACGTGGAGCAAATAAGTGGGGATTTTACTTTCATCAATATTTTCTCTACTGTTGGCTATAGGCTTCTTTTTAAGATTAATTAAATTGGGATTAATATAGATAAATGATAATGTAATAATAACCAACGAAAGCTTAAAAAAACACGGCAAATTATATTTTATTTTAAACAATTTATATTTCAATATTTTAGTTATATATATATAATTAGTTTACCCATTCTGGGCGGACCAGAAAGGAGTGTCAGATTTTTACTGACTAAAATCTATGTTCCTTTTTTGTCCTTTGTGTTCCGGGGCCTCGGTACCTCTTTCGAACAACTCGCGATCCCGGCAGGCAGTGGCCCTGGCAGGCCCCTTTGCTTTGCTGACATATCTTTGAGGCGCGCGTGGAACACGAACGCGCCTTCGAAACGTTTGTTTGCCCTTACTATTTAAAACACTCGGTCACTAGAATTTTAGTTAACCAAAGCCACAGAAATAATTAACTTTAATCCAATAAATGATGCTCTTTTAAATATCATTTCCATCTACATTCAGTTTGTCTTTTATAAATGTCCAAAATTACACGTCTAGTCAAGACACAATTTTTTGTCACTAAAATTCAATGATTACCTTATTACCACAAAAACTCGTTTTCTACCACCTTCTTATTGGATTCACTAGAACTGGAGCAGCTCTGGTATATTTTTCCGGAACCGGTTTGAATCTGGTAATTTTTACCGGATCCGGTAGCCAAAAGATAACGGATCTGCCGGATTGCCGATTAAGATACCAATAATCCTTACTAGTATTATAAAGGCGAAAGTGAGTTTGTTTGTTACCTCTTCACGCTTTAATAGCTAAACCGATTTTGATGAATTTTGGTACAGAGATAGTTGGGAACCAGGAGACGGACATAGGCTATTTTTTATAAATGGGATGTGAGGGAGAAAGAGGGAAGAAAAGGGAAAACTTAGCGTTGCTATTACAAATCAATAAGGCGCAAGGGTAACTGTGTTACCCCGAATTTACCGCGAGCGAAGCCGCAGGCAAAAGCTAGTAATTTATATTTCCCTTACTACTTGTAATGACAAAGATATTATTGATCAGTATTAATAATATCTTTGTCATTACAAGAAGTCACCTGCACAAAGCTGATCATCCAGTGATGATCAGCTTTGTGCAGGTGACATCTATAATATTCCGATTATCAATTAGCAGACAATGGCTTATAATTACAACCTTGATCAATATCAATCGACGCCGACGTAGCACTGGCAATAATAGTCACCAGAATTAGATACAGGCTTGTTATCAATCATCTAAAAGCTGTAATTACTTCCCTTTGTAAACTACACAAGGTAGAAATTAATTTAATTGACTACGTTTACATATTGCAAACCGAAGATTTAAATCGTCAGATGTACAGTCAAGAATTGGTATGTACATTAAGCAAAATTTTAATGATATTTTCTCATGAAATATCGCTTAAAACTTTGAAATATGACCTATTTCATAACAGTACCTAAATATTATTATGACACAAAATTGCTATCAATATAGTTGGAAAAAATACTGTTTGAAGTTGAATTATGTCACACGATAATAAATATAGTAGGTATGTAAAAAAAAATTATCGCAAATTCCAAAATAAGTGAAAGATATAACTTTCAGTAAGAGTGAACGCGGCAAAATCAATCAATGTCGATTCGAAACACTTGCTCTCATATTTGTGTGTCACGGTTATCTAATGATTTAAATCCTATCGATCCAGTGGTCGAAGACCCAAAAATGTCGGCGTTGGATTTTCAAATCGGACATAATTTCACTGAGTTATTTTGTCAGGGAATTCTTTGAAGTGGCCCGAAGTTTGGAATTGTTTTCGATAAGTGAGAAGAATGTTTTATATCAAACTGGACATCGGCATCGGAAAAATGTGGGTATATAGGTAGCAAATATTTCTGACATTTTTACTAATATTATAGAAGCAAAAGTGAGTTAGTTTGTTACGTATTCACGTCTACATGGTCAAACGATTTTGATGAATTTTGTCACAGAGATAGTTGGGATCCTGGAAACGGACATAGGCTAATTTAAAAAAAAAGTGGGATAAGGGGGAGAAAGAGGAAAGAAAAAGGGAGAGAAAAATATTTTTTTTTCGATCATCACGCGGCTTAAAGTTAGCGTTAGCCCAGTAGAGGGGCCTGTCAGGGCCTCCGCCTCCGGCGTTGCGGGTTGTTCGAAAGAGATACCGCAGCCCCGGAAAGTAAAATAGAAGGAATATGGGTAGGTTTTAGTCAGTACAAGTCTGACTCTCCCCCTCGCTCCGCCCAGAGCAGGGGAAGCTATTTGATGAATTCCCACCCCTTAAAAAAAGCCCAAAGTAACTATGCCACGCGGACGAACTCGCGGGTGGAAGCTAATATGCATATAAACGTGTAAGTATTTGTAATACTACAAAGTGTGTTTTTTATTCGTTCTAAGAGTCCCGTACCTCAAAAAATAATAAAAATCGTTTTTTTTTTTAATTAAAAGGAACCATTATAGAACTATGTTTGACAACGGTTAATTTAAAAAAAAACCGACACGTTTGTAACTCGCAACGCGTATGCAACAAAACGTACCATACAAATTGTCGCGAACCTCGTTCTAACCAATTACATCGAAAAGTTCTCAAGATACGCAAAATTCGTTGGATTAATGCCTCAAAATATTTGGATCTCGACGAAATAATCGAAATTAGATCTAGAAAGTATCAACTCAAGATTCAGTTTCATTTAAATGCCAAAAGGATTTCTTTATTGGTATGAATGGTAAATGTAATAATTCTCGTGTTTCAAGAAAGGGAAAGAATTGAGCGGATAAGAGAAATAAATTAATGTTTTGGTTTTTTAAATGGATATTCTCGTTCGTTCGAGTGACTTTTTTTTTATTTAGTTTTGGCCTAATAAGATTTTTCTTTCGTTCGCACCTGTAAACTGTCAAACCGTCATTTAACTGCTATGTTTTGTTCTTTGTGTGAATTTTCTCAATCCCGTGTACGTGTTTTACACTTGACTTTTTTTGACACTGAAAGCTTTCTATTATGAACACAGAAATTATATTTTCCCACACCAAGACCTACCTCGCTAAAACCCTCGTTTAACCAGCAAGCTTGGCTCAAACAAGGCTGTTGAGACTTCAGGGAACTGAGCTAAATCCTCTGGAGCTTAACTGGTGGGTCCTTCGTATAGATTCGCTTATATATGCACATAAAGGCTTCTCATAGGAACCTTGAAGGGAGGAAGCAAGGCTCTTTGACAAACTAGACTTCAAATGGATTACAGTGAAAGAGCTATTGGTTCTACAGTTATAAGCATCAAACATGTATCATTTTAAGTGTTTTCTGGAAAACGATTTCAAATTTTATAAACGTTAAGCTTGACTGCTTCGTCGTTTTGGTGGTTGTGAGCTTTTCCATCAGGATTTTCTCATCAGCAGGCGTGGAGTTTGAATTCCTGCCCTTTGATGACAATATGCTGCTATATTGTGTAAGGAATGATATGAAGGAGAAATGAGTTAATGATGCCGTGACTTCTGACAGGGGAGAATGGAAGAAAAAAAACGTTTTGCGCTGACCCCAAATAGAATGGGACAAGGGCAGAAAAATTATGATGATGACAATGGCTCGCATTGCATGGGAGTTAACCTTAACTTGCAAATGTAGGTGTACTAGTATACCTCTGCCAAACCTTTTGAAGATAGCACAGGCGTGATGTTATGCTATTAAAATCTGGTTCTTCTAACCTGACAGACAGATGTGTTATTGAGGAGTTTATTCAGCCACTTCTTCTTCTCAGCTGAAACACTAGGGAGTGGCGAAGGGAAGGGCGTTTTGTGGGACTGTCTCTTGTAATTTGACGTTCGAATAGTGCTGTAGCCTAATTTCGATAAATGACTTTTGATTAAAAACACACAATCACATTTTTTTTTAGTTCTTAGTATATGATACATACAATATCTTAATATTAAATCGGTGTAAAAATTAAAAAAAATATATATTGAAAATAGGGATTTTCTTGAAAAAATCGCAATAATATTTCCCATAACATAATGACAAAAAAAACAAACTAAATTATAATTATATAAGTCAATAGTTACACACACAAAGTAAAATGACAAAATTAAGTAGAAGCAGTTGTCTTAAAGCCATTCAAATATTGCTTTCCTGAAATTATTTGTGTGCAACACTCTATGCGTGTAGGTAACTTGTTAAAGATTTTGATTGCCGTGTAGTTGGAATTCCTGCAATACAAATGTAGTCTCTGGCTAGGTAGTAAATAATTTATTAGGGCTTTTGCTTTTCACTCTGTTTGAAATGTGTCCAAGCAATAGGAATACTGCGAATACCCTTTTATAAATAATGTTCTCGATATGGAGAGACAAAATCACTTTTTAACACATTTCACATTCCGTTTTATGTGGTAGCTACCACCACCGCAGATAAATATTTTTTGCAATAGCATAAAAATTAATGAATTTTTGTGTGAGCCATTTTAAAACTCCGTTTGTTAAAGTTGGCCGCGCAACTTAGACGTAATTTTTAAGTTGAAAATATAACAACACAAATATAATACAAGACAATACAAATACAACTATTCTATTACATTTTGTTTTGACGTTTGTAGTTTTTTGTTTTTTGTTTCCGCATGGGAAATCATTAAGGCGCTGTACAAAGCAAACACTTCGTAAAACGTCTAGATTTTCGTCGCAAAGTTAGCCGTATCTGTACATGCCACTAGCTAAAAAAAATAACCGTGTATAGTTCAATACATAAAGCAAAGAGTTAAACAAAATAAGTTTACAAAAGTGGTCTAGTACTACGAAAAAAAAATGTTTAAAAACACCAAGAAAAAAATTTTTTCGTCTCGAAATTCTCAATTTTTTCAGCGACAACCATCATATTTTTTATATCTATAACAAAGAAAATTGTATAGACTAAAGAGATATCTAATATTTTTCAAACACGGAGCTGTATTTTTTGACGTGATAACGTCTTTAAAATCGTTTTAGTCGGGTGACATGTTCAGAAACTTGTGTCACACCAAAACCTCACGAGCGACATTTCATAAAGATGGTAGCGCCATCTGTTACTTGGCTCGAAAAAAAAACTTTAAATTAGTACTTAATTTCATTTTAGATGTCACTACTGGTGATAACTTATATCACCAATAAGACGTTATTTTATATTCAATAAAAACTGCAAAATGACCTACATTTTGGCGGACATGATATTCAAATAAAATCAAACACCGAAATATTTTCGACCTTATTTCTATTCTTTCGATGCAATACTGTCGTGTACTTGTGTCAGACCATGCCTAATATGCAGCTAGCGTCACTTCCGCGAATACCTAAAGATTAGCTTATTGCCGCGCCTTAAATAACATTCCACGCTCTAAGCGGAGGAGCGTCTTTACTAACTAACACCCATCCTTGTTCCTTTTTTGCCCTTTGTGTTCCTGGGCCGCGGTATCTCTTTCAAACAACCCACCACAACAACAGGTAGTGACCCTGGCAGGCCACTCGGAATATTTGTAGTTACATGTCCAATATTTGTGACTTGGACATTTGGTATCACAGATAGGTAAAAAAGAGATATATAAAAAAATATGCTATTATTTTGCTGGAAACATGTCTCTCTAATTTTTAAATCATTACTCCGCGTGTCCATGCTAAGGCCAGTGTTTCTTCTCTTCCACTGAATTTAATTTCGTTTACTAGCAAGAATAATTCAGAAACATAGCTCTCCAACACCAAAGCTTAGTATTTTCTCACTTACCTCCATTTTTAACTCGCTGTGATGATGAGGCGTCTTGTTTGTAACAAGAAAATATAACAAGACAAGTCTGAAGCTTACCTGTTTCTCGGTAAGATGGAGTCTTATTAACTCGAAACAATTCTGCACCTCAGAAGCTGAAGTTATTAGAAAGCAACTTGTAAAGAAGTTGTTTTGTACATCTTCTTGTATATAAAATTATCATGTAGTAGTTTTAGTTGACATACACCTTCGAAACGACTTGACCGATATTTATGAAATTTTATAATGTAAAGGAGGCTGGCGGGGATTCACGTATAATGGGACCCACTCTGAGGAGCATCGTATAGTATAGAAACTTATACCTAGTTGTAGAACTATATAAAACTAGAAAAAAAGCAAATGGGCAGTGAGTCGTAGGTGGAGAAGAAAGAAATTCAAGGTAAAAGATTATAACCTAAAACGAATCCAAGATTGCGTATTTAACAATACAATATTATCTATTGTTTGAATGACCTCAAGGACATTTGTTCGTTCCCTGAATTCAACAGCAAAATGGTTCAATAAAGCATCAGCAACTCACACAACGCATTTTAACGGATACCTAGTTAAATCCAAACCACTTGCAAATCGAAATCCAAAGGTAAAAGCGTTTATCTAAGTCGGTATGTAGAATAATCAGTCCAAACGTAAAGCCAAGTCGTCAATAATCCATAAAATCACACAGAAAATAACAGAAATTCCACGTTAGCCGTTGAAAACAAACAATGGAATAATACGAAATAGGGATGCAATGCAAACGATACATCTATCTATTGATAAAAAAACATTGGCTACGGCTATTAATTATTATAGATAACTAGGCTGTATGGTCTACAGTTCTTTGCTTCAAAAAATCTCATTTGTCCTTGCGTTTGTGTTGTCTATGACAGCGCTAACATAAACACGGTTAGCAGCATAGCAGTTATAATCAAAAATTAAGATTCAATTCGAAGAAAAACACTTCATCCTATTTTGCGTATCTGCGTAAGTACCTAGTGATTGTGGAGTGATTTAGAATTTGTTTGTTAAACTGTTCATTATTTAAATGCGAGGTGAAAAACACTTGTAAATATGAATTTTATTTTAACCATCATTCCACCCATCATTCCTTCTACATTCACACATATTTCTACAGAATTTGTTCAACTTTCTTACCTTTTTCACACCAATTAATCGTTTACAAAGACACCTATCTTTTATATAGCTTTTAGATTGCTTGCACAACAAACAAAACTTACATTTATTGACAAAAAACGACTTATACAATCCTAAAAACATCGATGTATATGATGTTCATAAACACCGATGTTTTTAACATCGGTGTATATGATGTTCATAATAAACACCGATGTTTTTTTATGAGCGATGTTGCATCCCTAATACGAAATAGTTTTGACACTAACAGTCAGTTCATATTGACAGCATAACGTTTCATTCTACGTTATCATAAATAATCGTAATTTTTTTAACATTTTTGTAAAAAAAAATGTGAACGCATGTTTAATATTAACGTTTTACATATTTTTTTATACTTTACAAGTTTCATTTATAAAAAAAAAATTACAACCGTAAACATCCACTAGTGTGAGAACATAAATCATATTAAGAGCGGGTTGGAATGAAATTCGAAACACGGTGCGTTCAATAACTGAATGATGACTTATTTTTAAGAAAATATTTCTAACTTTTAATATCCATGATCTAGTCATTCAATATTTTTAGATAATCTTTCTATAAACTCTTAGTTATAATAAACATTAACTCGCTAGTGAACGATACTTCGTTAATTTATAAATAATGTGGGTCCAATTTCGCCGGCCTCCTTTGGTAAATCTGAGAATAGAAAAGGGTGGCCTAAGCAGCGGGTGAAACCGCTGGGTGTAGTTAGTAATATGGAATTTTATTTACTTTGAAGAAAGCTTGAGATAAGTTTCTATCAAAAGCGATTGTGTAAGATAAAATTGAAATTAAATAATAAGGGGTTAGCCTTCTGGAGTTGCGGGTTGTTCGAAAGAGATACCGCGGCCCCGGAACATAAAATGCAGTAGAAAAAACATGGGTGGGTTTAGTCAGTACAAGTCTGACATTCCCCCCCGCTCCGCCTAGAGCGGGGGGAGTTATTTATTAAATTTCCATCCGCAAAAAAAAGAAAAAGGGGTGAGCCTTTTTTGCCAATTACGAAAATTACTGATTGTGTTCAACTGATAATTTTCACCCGCATCTAATTCAAGCTGGTGATTTTTCACTTAGTTAAACTAACCAGTCCATACAAATGAATCCCGAAAATAAAGACAGTAAAGAAAGAAAGAAAATAAATTATCTTGATCGACAGGTTGTCCTTCAGAGCGTCCCTTATCTCGAGGCTGATCCTTTAAATGTGTTTAACTAGAGCTGTTGAAATTGAAAAGATTTATCGACTCCTAAGTGATGCGAAAAGGGTCTCAATCGGAGGTGTGTATCGATAAGCTAAAGCGATTGTGATCGAATGAACCGGGGATTGGAGGCCTATTACTGAAATTAATCTGCGACTAAATGTTACGTCAGGTTATTTTTTATTCATCATCTGCCTAGCCTTTTCCCAACAATGTTGGGGTCGGCTTCCAGTCTAACCGGATGCAGCTGAATATCAATATTTTACATGGAGCGACTGCCTTTCTGACCTCCACAACCCAGTTAGTACTGGGTAATGCGATACCCCTTGGTAAGACTGGTTGTCAGACTTTCGGAACACTGACTACCTGTTACGACTGTCAGAGATCTACAAATGACAGCCGTGACCAACGGCTTAACGTGCTTTCCGAGGCACGGAGGAAACTCAGTATGTAACGGGTGATCACCCATCCAGAGACCAACCTAGGCAAGCGGGGCTCAACCTAAAGATCGACACGAGCGGCTGCTATTATTTAGCCACGAGCTCCTCTTCAGGTCAGGTTATTTTTATTGACTCTTGTTATTTTGGTTGTGCTACGTGAAAAAATAAGCAAAATGCTAATTGACCACGAGTTATTTAAATGTATAATATATTGTTGATCATCCGCTTAGGCAGAAAAATTCAGTCTCCAATTCGAGCAATATGTGGTTTAAGAACTTTATTATTTCTCATAAAGAATTAACAATAATTCACTTACTGAGAAACTAAATTTAAATATAAATATCGGGGTAGTAGAGCGTACAAAAGTCTATGTTCTTAGTAAAAATAACAAATGTGAGGGTATGCGATCACAATAACAAAATTATGTGTATACTTGGTCACAAATTACCAAGCAAACACAGATCCAAACTAAAGTTAGTTAATCGTTTTACTAGATGTGGCAATACATGGCAACGTACTAATTAATGAAGTTGTTTTTATTTTATATTGTAATTTATATACATATATCAGTCAGTGAATCAATCTTTAACAACCTCACTTTAATGACAAGGGTATCCTCTCAGAAAGAAAGACAAAGTGAGTCATAGTATACGAGTATCTTGTGCTGCTAGTTTATGTTGGAAAACGTCACGTTTTTGATTGGTTAGTTCTAGGACATGGCAGTTTTTCACAATATTTTCTTCTCCTCATAGCGTGGTATTTAACCTTTGTGTTGTTCAATGGAAGGATTTTATCCTACTAATATTATAAATGCGAATGCTTGTGAGGATGGATGGATGGATGTATGGATGTTTGTTACTCTTTTACGTCTAAACGGCTGAACGGACCTTGATGAAATTTGGCACAGAGGTAGATTATAGTCTATAATAACACACAGGATATAAACTTTTTGTTTGATATAACGCGGGTGAAGCCGCGGGCGCCAGGTAGTTCTATACAAATATTTATTGTTGACATAAATTTTCTATAATGAGATTAAAGAACTAATCTAATCTCCCTGAATCATACACGCTAACTTTACAACCACTGTTAATAGATCCCCATTTTTTTTTCATTTGGCTGGCGCTTCTCTACCCAAAACTCGTCATTTAACTAAACACACAGTTCACACATTCCATCACACACGACATTCAATTGTTTCAACACGTCACAAAACCGATTCAAACTTGTTAAACCTTGTTTTGTTTTCAAGACTAATTACCTACACACATGGGACACTTGTAATCAGATTGCGTCGGATTACGCTTGAATTATGAACAGCGTAGAGGTCAATTTAGCTTGCACGGCGCGTAAGGCCTTTTTGCTTTAATGCGAAGGGTGTTTAATGAAGTGAGGCCTACGTTTCCGCCAACAGGGGTCTATGACGGCTCTGAATATTAAATTGCAATTGTGAATTCGTGTTTCGGTTATTTTTATGAATTAATTTAAATTAGAAGCTGAGCTGAATTTTAAGAGTATTTATTTTGTAAATGGCTATCATTCAAACACGGAATTGATATTTGTTTTAATAAAAACCAGAAAGAATGCCACAGACGTACAACACACCGCTTAATTAGTTGAGAACATTTACATTGTTTCAAGATGGGAAATGATCCAATAACTTCTCCCGTTCTGGGCAAAAACGAAAGGAGTGTCAGACTTTCACTGTCTAAAACCCATCCATATTCCTTTTTTTACCCTGTGTGTTCCGCGGCCTATTTTAAGCCGCATGCTTTGCTGACATCTATTTGAGGTCGCGCGTGGAACATAAACTGTCGTCACTAGACGAACGGATGGCGAGCTACTCATTGTTACTATTGTCTACGTTGCCCGGGAGTCATCTCAAAGCACGCGACGCCCGGACCGTCTCCCACGGCAGTTGATTCGACGTAAGCTACGATCTTTTAAAAATAATAGAGAATAACGCTTTGAATGAATGGGCAACTACAGTATTTCCACAAGTTATTCTGCCCTGTGACCGGGACTGTAGCTACATCATTTTGTTTCTTGACATTCAAAAGTCAGACCAGAATTGAAATAAATGCTTTGAGTTTGAGTTAGAGTTCTCTTCCTCAAACCTCCAGCCACCAAGCTTGTCATAATCTAAGAACTTGAAAATTTACACAAAAGAGTTTTTGAAATAAGTAAGGGTTTTTGAAAAATCATTCCCTAAAGAGTAGAAGTAGAAACTAAAGTTTGTATGGAAATTTTGTTTTTTCTGACGGAAAATCCCATTATGAACACCACTTCTTTCTAATAATCCTCCTCATATTATTAATGCAGAAGTTTGTGATCATGTACCTCATAATGTGAAAAGAAAAAGAATTTGGTTGAAATTTGGCACAGAGCTAGTTGCTTACCTGCTACCTGGATTCTATGTGTTAAACATAGATTTTTTTATTCAGATAGAACAATCCCATGAGACAACTACCGTTTTACACATGAGCAAAACCGCA
The DNA here is from genome assembly GCA_905475445.1 of Ochropleura plecta. NCBI lineage: Eukaryota > Metazoa > Arthropoda > Insecta > Lepidoptera > Noctuidae > Ochropleura > Ochropleura plecta. The sequence goes on along the minus strand of FR997725.1, from coordinate 17,494,618 downwards.
GTCATGAACTACTACTGAATAAACAAAACAAAATCTATTAATCTTTTACTGGGATCCCTACAGTAGCTCACATGAATGAACGATTATTGACATTGTAACTCCATAAAACTTATCAAATTCCCAACGCGCACGTACAAATGTAGTGTGTAACGTTTTAACTGCCTTTTATGGCGAAAGAAAACCACCATCCCATGTCGGTAATGATCGTGTATCACACGATATGCGCAACATTACTTACTAAGAGACCCTTATAAAATATACCTCTTAATACAACTCCTCTCATTTCAACATCTACCTAGCCTTTTCCCAACTATGTTGGAGTCAGCTTTACATGGACCGACTGCCTATCTGACCTCCACAACTGAGTTAGCACTGGGTAATACGAAACCTCTTGGTAAGACTGGTTGTCAGACTTTCGGGACACTGACTATCTGTAACGACTGTCAAAGATCTACAAATGATAGTCGGGGACCAACAGCTTAACTTGTTTTCCATGGCACGGACGAAACTCGGTATGTATCGGGTGGTCACCCATCCGCAGACCAACCTAAGCAAGCGTGGTTTTAGCTCAAGATTGCCTAATATTTAATTTCCTATGACGTTATATCTTCAGTTGTCGTCATCGGCTTGTATGGTCAAAGCACGTTCGATCAATGCCAATCCGCGTCATGTCACTAGATTTTTTTTTCTTTTAAAAAATGTTGCCACACACTAGGAATTTCTCCTGTATCGTGGGTGCGTTTACAAACATTTAAACTCACATAAACAAACAGCCAGACCCGAAACAACTACCTGTAGGCTATACAAATATTTGTTCCGTGCGGGAATCGAACCCGCGACACGTAGCGCAGCAGTCGATCGCTCAGCCACTGCGCCAACCGTGTCGTCAAATCAATTATATTTTCAATTGAAATAATAATATAAAAAAAAAAATCTTGAAACCAAAAAAGTGGGATGATATTTAAATTAAACCTTAAAGTGAAATTTAAGTGGGTCAATTTTAACAGGATTGCCTTACTAGTCAAAGTCGTATGCTCCAAAGTGCAATCGACCTGAATTGTTCTTTGGTGCTGTAACTGACAGGTCATTATTCTACATTCGTGCAGCGCTTTAGTCGTTCACTTTGTAGTTCAATCGACCCATTCTTCATTATATATCTTAATTTTGACTGCTATCATGGGTAAAGTAACAAAAATAAATCGAAAAACATCCCACACGTATTGAAACTTAAGTTACTTCACGTAGACGTCTGCTACGCTGCTACGCCGTAGCACCTCTACGAAATTTAGCTACGCAGTTTCTTACCATCACAATAATCGCTAATGGCATTTTTCCACAAAACATAAACAGTAACAACAGCTTTCAAAGTTTACGACTGACTATAAACCACATTCAGAGCGTTGATTTATTACTACTCCCTAAGCAATAGTGCTTTCTGTCGCCATTTTCTTTAATACAACTCGCAATATGCCCAGGAGATTTTATCTGGACTAGACTCAAAGTTGAAATTTCAATAGATACGTCGATTTCTGTCGGGAGTTCGCATAAATAACTCAACAGGTAGGTTGGGAGGTTCTGTGAAGTGGTTAGAGGCTTTTTGAGATTGTTTAGTAAGTCATGAATTTAATTGGATTTGGCTTGGTGATAAAAAGTTATGAAAAGACAAAAGGGAAGATACGAGAACGCATAAAGATTTCTAATATAATTTTACAATGTGCAGTGAGAGAATAGCACGTTTTTTGATAAGTATGAAGACCATGAAAAAATGCGCATCCTTGCTTTAAAAAAATACTACCGGCCATACGGATTTTAGCAGTCAGTAGTATTTTTATCCGTGATGAAAACAGAAAAAAATTAAAGCCCTTGTTGCGATAAATGAGAAAAAAGCTCGCATGTGAAATACATTGCATGTTGAACCTAATCGTAGTGCGATAAGAGCCAGTTATTGAGAAAGTATATTGAATATAAATAAGCTCATGCGTCATGCCCCCTTTCATAACCCCCTTAAGGTAAAGCACAAGTGTACCTTAAGTACACCCACATTTTGCTAGTTATATTTTAAGCTCCGTTTAACATGAGGCTAGTTTGCTGCCATCACCTTTAATAAAGGACAAAAATCCTGATTAAGTGGCAGCTACTAAGAAATTCCTGACGGAAATATACAATAACACTTAGCTCAACCTGGGAACCGAACCCAGGACTTCATAATCAACAGTCGCGATATCTATTTCACACCAAAATTGAAACTGTTTTACAAAAAAAAATGCTTAATCTATGGTTACACAGGCGTTGACGGTTGCAATAGACAATGTTCTAAGCCAAACGTATTATACTAAACAATAACTTACATACATGACATATAAGTAGGTATATTCAACATACCTGAACTTACATGTGTGTGACATAAAAAATCGTAACACGCATGTCATTTTATGAATGACACATTATATTGAAATAGAACGTGATCGTATTTTGAGAGCGTGCATCAAATGTCAGTTACATTACTCCCGTAACTGGGTTTATATTATCATTTTATGTTTCACTTTATCGTTGGAAGTGTGACTACATACATTTTGGGAGTCTGTACAAAACGGAATTAATGGTTTATCTTTGAAGTTTTTTTTTCTCGTTTAACAAAAGAGTTGGAAGACTTTATTCGAAGTAGTGCGTGTCACTTCGGCCATTTTGTTTTATTTTCGAAATATTTATTTAAAGTTTCATTTATAAGGCAAAATTTTGTAAAGAAAATAAAATCTTTCACTGATGTTTTTGTGTAGGTACTATGTACCTACACAATACATAATGTATCAATGTATTGACATGCTACATGTCTACATCAAAGGGGTAGTTATCACTGAATGATATTACAAATACACGCACGAACAAACTTAGAAACACATGAGTATTTGATAGATTGCATTTACGATGTAGATACATACACCTACATCATTCATGAATATACAATTGAGGTAGAATGTGAATCATCATCAACATCTGCTTATCGTTTTCCCAACTATGTTGGAGTTAGCTTCCAGTCTAACCGGATGCAGCTGAATATCAGTATGTCACATAGAGCGATTGCCTCTGACTCTATTATTGGGATTTTCCAAATGGAATTTCTCAGTAAGAGCCCAGAATTTGGAATTTGGCGGTACATACGGGTCGGTGATACCCCCCCCCCCCCCATACTTCTTAATCCTTACTAATTTACTAAAAGCGAAAGTGAGTTTGTTTGTTTGTTTTTTACGAGTTCACGCTTAAATGGCTAAACCGCTTTGATGAATTTTGGTGCAGAAATAGTTGGGACCCTGGAGACGGACATAGGCTATATTTTTTTAAAAAAGATTGAGATTAGAGGGAGAAATATGGAGGAAAAGGGAAAACTTAGCATTGCTATTACAATAAATAAGGCGCAAGGGCAAAAACTACAGGTAGCAGGTACCTGTAAATCAGGAAAGGGGAACTGTGTTACCCCAAATTTAACGCGAGCAAAGCCGCGGGCAAAAGCTAGTGCACGATAAGCCGTTAGTTCTGCGCTTGATGTCTCTCCAGTCGGATCGGATTGCCGTCCCATCGGACTATGAGAGTGAGGAAACATAGACTGCACCTGTGCCTTTTCAATATCTCCCGCGGTAATCTCCGCTGATATAAGCCACCGTGAACGATCAGGAGAACTATATCATTGATATAGCCCATCACCATAGCTATCTCATCATCACCTAGCCTTTTCCCAACTAAGTTGCGGTCGGCTTCCAGTCTTATCGGATGCAGCTGAATACCAGTATTTTACATGGAGCGTCTGCCTATCTGACCTCCACAACCCAGTTAGTACTGGGCAATACGACACCCCTTGTTAAGATTCGTTGTCAGACTTTTGGGACACTGATGGCTATCTGTAAAGACTGTCACAGATAACAAATGACAGCCTGGGCCAACACTTTAACGTGCTCTCCAAGACACGGAGGAAAGTCGGTATATAACGGGTCACCAATCCACAAACCATACTAGGCAAACACGGCTTAACCCAAAAACCGAAATAGTACCAAAAATACGTCTCTCGACTTCAGTGTTGCCTAAAAGCAACACTCCCTATTTTTGTAATTTTGTTTTGTCTGTAAAAAATATAAAAACATAGAAATACGTGTATTTCATTTTTTTGTAATCATCTCCAATCCAAAAATCCAAATAAATAAAACCCAGTTTAGGAGTAAATAGATACATAGAGGGTTAATATTCTGAAAAGAATAATCTGACATCTCAACACACAACATTGTATCCTCACATACAATTTAATAAGTAAACATTGCATTTGGTCCTTGAAATAACTAACTATCACGTTGTACTATCCGTCTGCCAAGCAAAAAGACATTGTTAAATCGTTTTATAATTGAATTATGAATTCAATCATGCACAGAGTCGGTGTATAAAAGAGCTTTTACATTTAACAAATGAACAACGGTAAGCAATCTACGTAAAAGGATTCTTACTGCAGTAAACTCCTTGTATATATGAAGAGGGTCCAGATTATAGCATGTTTCAATGCTTACCATGCTACCTGTATGTTTCATAAGTAATCAATAATTATTCAGTCAATAATTTTGACGGCACGGTTGGCGCAGAAGCTGAGCGATCGACTGCTGGGCTGCGTGTCGCGGGTTCGATTCCCGCACGGAACAAATATTTGTATGACCTGCAGATAGTTGTTTCGGGTCTGGCTGTTTGTGTATGTGAGTTTAAATGTTTGTAAACGCACCCACGATACAGAAGCAAATCTTAGTATGGGAAAACGTTTTTTTTTTTTAAATTTAGTGTCATGTACAAATTGAGTGCTTTGATTTAGAATTTAACCAAAAAATATAAATGTTAATGCTACCCACCACACCACATTGCTCCTGTCATTATTATACCCGTAACTAAAACTTAAACACACCATATCGATAACGCAAATTGGTTTCGTCGCCTAGGGCGTGAAATCCTATATATCCCTAATAACCGTACCGAACCGTACTTCAAACTGAATTCGGTTAGTTGCCGGCACAAACGGAGATGACAACATAATTACTGCCGAAATTAGCAACAGGATTCTGTTGCCGTGTCCCTGTGTTAGGGTTGCCAGACGGTTGCCGGCTGGTGGGAACTGTATTTTACACGTCTACACAGAAATGGTTGGCAACCAAACATAAATAATCAATAATGTGTATAGAGAGGTTCGTTGTGCAATCCTTACTAATATTATAAAAGCGAAAGTGAGTTTGTTTGGATGTTTGTTTGTTAAGTCTTCAAGCCTAAATAGCTAACCCGGTTTTGATGAATTTTGGTACAGAGGTGGTGGTAGTAGCAGTAGTAGATAGTTGGGACTCTGGAGAAAGACGGAAAAGGGGAGAGAAAGTTTTTTTTCGATCATCACGCGGTTTAAAGTTAGCGTTAGCCCAAAGCAACTATGCCACACGTACGAAGTCGTCTAGAAACTAGTATATAATACACGCTTAGTACAGTTCAGAAGACTTTCGGATCAAAACGTTTTTGTATTTCCTCTGTCTAGTCTTCTCATTTGGCAGTTTTTAAGTTTTTTCACCGAAGCAAGTGGTTTTTAAACATCACGAGGAAATCAAAACACTTGAGAGATATTTCTCAACGCGTTGTAAAGCCAAGTTAGGGCCCATTTGCGGCATAAAAACATTGACACCAGTATAGGCACTAAATTGCCTAGATTTTCACGTATTATATTACGATTATTCTTCTCTTTTCGTGGGCACTATTTGTATTTTAAATTCACTGAAAACTCTGATTAAGCTCCAGAAAAAAATGTATGTATTTTGCTTTCTTAGATTACATGTATGAGCTGAGATTTGTAAAAAAGGGAAAATCACTCACTCACTTTTCACGAATTTCAGAAACCACAAGTGTTAGGAGCCTCATCTTGCATGGAGCACCCTAATAAGACTAAATAAAGTGCTCACTAAGACTAAGATTTTGCAAAATTCAATCCCTGAGTGGCTGAAACAGGACAAAGTTTGAATGGGAGAAGATTCCTTGGCTGGATTGATTGTTATGATAAAACTACTAGGATTGCATGACATTCACGCTGGTATTCATTCCAAAAGTTTGGCTTGTACATGCAAGTTATGGATAGAATCAACTAACTTATGCTTTTTCATGGTTAATTAAGATAGGTATTAATTTATTTTTAATTTAATTAACGTGTTTTATTTGTATGTTGTGTTATTTGGTGACTTATAGCATCGTATTGGATATATCTGTAAAGGTGCTATAAATTAGTGGTAAATTAATAAATGAATAACTTTTTTAACCCGGTCTACGCGAGTGAAACTGCGAGGCGCAGCTATAAGCTATGTAACATCAAGTTACAATACTTAAAAACTGAGCAGCGGGTGAAACCACCGTGCACAGCTAGTCTTAACATTTAATCTTACCTGTCGTGCGAGTGGAGCAGCGGCGTGAGGCGCGGCCGATCGCCGTCGTCAACTTAGCAGCATGGTGGAGGCGTCCGACTACACCGGGCCTGCGTCTGCGCACCGCGGCACAACACTAGCACTACACAACACTCAGCGCGTACGCATTATTATACACACCCTCACGTATTTATTTTAACACTGCACTTCTTTGTACCTGGAAAGAGAGAATGGTGGTTAGTTTTAGTTTTTAAAGACTTTAATAAGAAGAATTAACACTCAACTAAATGTTCTTACTGCCTCCGGCAAAGAGACTATTATTATGGTTAAGTTGTATTTTGACTAAAAACTTCGGTACTGGTACAAGTTGACAGTTTAACAAAGTATTTAAACATGTTTCTTTGTTAAACTGTAGATTCGAAACGTATTCATGATTTTTCATCTTTCTTTAATTACTGAATGAGACTAGAAAATAAAAACTAAGTAAATTCTTTATCGTTTTATACTACACTAGCTAGCGCCCGCGGCTCCACTTGCGTGATGATAAAAAAAAAAGTATCCTATGTGTTATTCCAGACTATAATCTAACTCTGTGCCGAATTTCATCAAGATCCTCAGCTGTTTTGACGTGAAAGAGTAACAAACATCCATACATCCTCACAAACATTCACACACATTTTTAATATTAAAAAATAATAATACTACACTGGCTGTGCCCGGCGGTTTCACCAGCTTAGCTACTAAGTGTCATAGCATGATTTTATATAGCATATGCTATTTCCTGATTATTTATCTTTTTACTAATGAAAAATGGCTAAAATCGGTATAGTTTCGTTCGGAACATATTTGGTACAAACAAACAAAACAATCTTTTTTATTTATAACTAGCTTTTGCCCGCGGCTTCGCTCGCGTTAAATTCAGGGTAACACAGTTCCCCTTGCGCCTTATTGATTTGTAATAGCAACGCTAAGTTTTCCCTTTTCTTCCCTCTTTCTCCCTCACATCCCACTTTTTTTTCAAAAAAGTTAGCCTATGTCCGTCTCCTGGTTCCCAACTATCTCTGTACCAAAATTCATCAAAATCGGTGTAGCCATTAAAGCGTGAAGAGGTAACAAACAAACTCACTTTCGCTTTTATAATATTACGCTGCTCAGCTCCACAGTCTCGAAGTGCGGTGTTATATAGTCTATAGTATTATAACAATGAAAGAATTTTTAAAATCCGTTCTGCAGTTTTTGAGTTTATTCGTTACAAACATACAAAAATATAAATCTTTTCTCTCATTTATTAGTGTTAATAGTTTATACAAAAAAACACAAACCCTCATTTCGGCAGTTGGGTAACAAAACTGTATTTTTTCAAAGTTCTATTTATTTATGTAACAATTTATATACACACTGAATAAAAGTAAGAAACAGAAAAATATGTTAAAAGGTAATGCTTATTTCTAAAGAAATCTTTTCCAGCATTCCTGCGAAAGGAAATTAAATAAAAAAAGATGAAATTATGAATGAACGCATCAAATCCGTAAATATATTTAATCAATTCCGATGTTTATTCATTTATTATAGTATTGAAAACATAAGGTTTTAATTAAATGTGCTGCACTGTGACGAAGTATATACCAATTATTTCGTCATAACAATGGAAAAACAGAGCAAGCTTCGTAAAAAAGAAAAATATTTTAATTAAAACAGTAATTATTCCAGAACCGTTTATTTCTCGATACGTACCATAATATGGGGTGGCATCGAGTGTACTTGTTTAAGCAAATTCGCATGGACGATCCTGAAAAAGTGCTTAATATTCATCAAAAACTCCACACAAGTTCGATGAATATTTAATTTTATTCTTAAAATAACGAAGCAAGAGCAATGCTATTTGATCTTCATTACTTTGCCAGACAAACTTCTTCTTCATTACACATGGCGCAATTGAATTAGTTGATAATAAAAAACAATAATTCTGTCTATGTACGTCTATAAATGTCTATTTACAGTGAAAAACATTACTCACAATATGACAGTCATAAATGGGTTGTAAAGTTGTAGGTAGGTTGAGTACGGGGTGTACTATAAACCACGAACTCGAAATGTCCGATGACATAACGTTATCGAGTATTTATATCAACTTTATTGACCACCTTTACGGTCTAAAAGTGAGATAACAATCGAGTTTGATGACCGTGGTAGGCTTTCAGGGAAAATCAATAGATGCATAAATCCGAAACGAAATGTTTCGCCATGAAAGTGAGGAGCGCCGTATCGTGGGTGGTTATTAGTGATTTTATGGCTTTATTTACAGTATTTGTATTTCAGTACTGCGTGATTTGATTGGTCGATTAAACGTTATTTTTATTTATTACAAAGAATCTTTCTAACGACCGTAGTCGCAGCTAATACATTAAAACTAGCTTCCAAGACGAGTCACTTTAAACAATGATGTTTATTGCGTTTCTGCTAATCGATTAAATACATTTAAAGAATAGTTGTTTTTATGTTAAGCTATAAATTGTATTTAGCGAGTCGTCGTGCAAGCTAGTCCAAATATTTCCATCACAAGTTTCCATCAATAAATTCAATGGTTCGTCTTTTACTTATTTGTACAGATAGCATGCCACACGTAATGCACCAAAAGTTTGTAATTTTATTTGAAAACGTAAATTGAAAACTAGAAATCTACTGATTCTATCGATAAACACAATCATTGTACAAAAATGTTCGCTGCGAACTCGTAAAAGTGGTTTACAGAATAAAACTCTGTAAGATCACACGATTGGCAATCTGCCAATAGGATCAGCTGTAGGATGAAGATCACAACGACTCATCAAGGTCCAACAGGTCTTCTTAGAAAATTATTATGTTTCCGATTTAGCATCTCACCTTTTTTGCAGACAAACATCATCTTCCTGCCCTTGTCTTGTGTCATTTGTTGTCGGTGCATCTCTATCTTTTTCCATTCCTCCTTGTATTTCGTCACACGAACATTTACTCCTTTTTCTTTCATATGAATACTCGCACCATCCATCTTTTCTTTGGTCTTTCTCTCTTCTTCCATCAACATTTATATTGATAATCATATTTATATTCAACTTTTATGCAGAGAATTTGGTATTATATTAAGATCGGTCGGTTAATACCAGTGATTCGATTCGATGATTCGAGAAGTCGTGTGTCTATCAGTTTTTGGTATTACGAAAGCGAACGATCTTCAATTTCAAAATGAGATCCACAACAACAACAGAAAAGGAATGTCAATTTTTTTTTTCATAACCTTCTTTAATTCATAAGCTCCTTCTTTTTTACCAGTCGGTTAAAAATAACTCAAATTTAACCTTAATCTACCGAAAGTTATTTCGCTCCGAAGCAGTATGGATGTATTAATGGATACGTGCCTACTATACGCATTGCATTTTGATTTTACGTAAAAGCTTTTACCGTTGCCTCTACTTTTAATTTTGCAGGAAAATTCGAATTGAATTTTTTGACACTCGCAAATTCTAGAACCTTATTCATGAATATGGCAACCAGTAATCTATATGATTGAATAAATTAGCAAAGTGTCTTATAACGTTGAACCGTCAAGCAATAGAAATAAAACGGCTTTCTTACGGACGGGAAATAATCAAATATTTTCCTCCGCTCTGATTTTTACCGACTAAAAACCATCCATGTTCCTCCTTTTCCGTTTGTGTTCCGAAGTCGCGGTATCTCTTCCGAACAACCCGCAACCGCGGCAGGCAGTCGTCACTAGACGGACGGACGGTGAGCTACCTATTGCTCACCATCCACACACCCGCCTCTCCTGCGGCACCTGGGTAGGTTTGAGGTTCTCTCCTCAAAACGTCCGGCTATGTCCTGACTGCTTCGCAGAAGGAGATGACCGCGTCCCATTCTCTCATGCTCCGAACCATGGACCAAACCAGGGTGGGACGCGGGAGTTCACTTCCGCCGATGACCTCTACGAAGAGGTAGCGGTGTTCCGCCCAAGCGGGGCAGACCGCCACACTGAAAAACCGTCCACCTGTCCACCGTGTCCTCCGGGCAAACATCACCGGGCGTTTCCTCCCATCCGATTATGTTCAGGAACCTCCAGAAACATTAAAGCAAGAACGATGATATCCTGTACGCTTCTTTTAGTTCTATTACGCCGGTGGGACTCCACCTGGCCACGCTCGTTGAGCAACCGCTGCAACATCAGCTTGGTAGCTGCCAAGTCTTTTTGACTGAAGTTGGTTGCGCAGATTTAGATTCCTGACACTTCTTCTATGGCATCAAACTTCTGCTGCAGGAACGCCACTGAATCATTAGCCACAAGTTGTTGATAGATGGCGATTAAAATTGCGGGTGTCGGTTTGCGAAGCCTTATTTACGATATGAATACACGTCAGCATCAAAACGCAACCAATGCGAGACTGACCACGCCCTTCTGATACAGTTTGTAGATGAGAGTTACAATGTAAAATAAAAACACAAAGGTAGGCGTCATCAACACAACGCTGAGTACATCAAAAATAGTTTTCTTTGACATGAAATCATGTCACAGCAAAATACAGTTCGCCGAATTTTCACACCTTTAATTTTATTCATCTACACGTTTGTTATATGCCTACGTTTTTATGCTTTTGTGAAAAACTCAATAATGTTTCTGTTTCAATCGTGTTCAATAAAACGTACCAAAGACTACATTAAATAAGTGATTTCGCAAAATAAAAGGTTTTCTAAGCCCCGCAGTTTCACTCGCGTAAACCTGGTCAAAAGAAGAAACATGGATGGGCATTTAGTCAGTAAAAGTCTGACACTCCCCGCCGCTCCGTTCAGAGCAGGGAATTCATCAAATAACTTCCCCTAACCTAAAAAACTTAACCTAAAAATCTAAGAAACTTTCGCGCACCGTAGGTTTTTTGCCCGTGCTAAAAACTTACAGTGCGCGAAAAATCCGACTCACACTTGGCCGGTTTAAATGCTGCTTGAATGCGGCTTAAATGCTGTCATAATCACTAGCTCTTAAACTGCTGTGTAATCGAAGAGTTAGTCAGCCCACAATGCCACTTAGAAAGTAATTCAGATAATCGCGCGATCGCTTCAATTAAATGAACATGGAAGATGGAAATTCATTCAAGAGGTATAAAATACTTTCGAAAGTTTGTTAAAATTGAGTGTAATAATATTTTAGCTGTTCAAGTTTCCATAAACTTCAGCTAAGATGATGTATTTTGGGAAACACAGTATTAAGTTGAAACACGTTGAACAATTTGTCTGGTTTTTGAGAATTTAACAGTATTGACTAGATCACCATTCATCATTTTCCTGTCCTTGTCCTATTCTATTTGGGGTCGGCGCAACACGTTTTCTTCTTCCATTCTCCCCTGTCAGACGTCACGGCATCATTTACTCTTTGATGAGTGATAAGATAGTGTTATGTAATATTTTCCCATTATAGTTTAATTTGTTGTTATTTTTAATTTAATGTATTGAGATATGCAATTTTTTATTTAATTTGTTCGTCTACTTAATCTGTATTTAAATAATTTTGCATGCCGTAAGGCAAAATGTATTGGGACGTCGTAAAACTTACCAGCATTATTAAGTATACCTTAGCAAATAAATGATTTATATTTCTAATCTATCGATGTCCACTAACAAATACTTAGAGGTTTTGGCATTAACCAACATATTTTATATAATGAGAGGTTTTCCTGAACTGGTTGTGATTTCCTGTTCCTAACTTATAATGGCAATTTGAATGGCATGGTCATGACGTGACCAGAGCTGTGTTTGTAATGTTATGATCGATCTCGTATCATTTCATTAAAAAATTATCCCTGAAATACATTTACTAACAAGTCTTTCAAGGTTAAGTACCTCAAAAGGAAAAAAGTGGAACCCGGATAGCATCACTTTATTGTCCGTCTGTCTGTCTGTATGTAAAGATCCTTATCTCAAGAACGCGTGGAAATACCAAGTTAAAATTAAAATCATGTACTCAAATCTGTGGTCCCCTGAAAACCACTTATGGTTTTCATTCTTTCACAGCTCCAAGCAGTCTGTCTGTCTGTTAAGTACATTTATTTTGAGAACGCGTAGGATTTTCGAATTAGAAACCATAAACTCAATTCTGTGGTCCCTTGGAGCTGTGAAAAATCAAAACTATCTATATCTACGCAGTCAAAAGAAATGGCCATTTAGGTCGCAAGTTTGTACGGACCCCTCGGTGCGCAAGTCCAAAGCGCACTTGACCTTGAAGCTTAGTACAAAGTACTAGCCTTTGTACTAAGCTTTGCTTGCAAAAACGCACTATCGGGATAAAAATGATCCCTTGTCTACCCGTGTTTCAAACATCAATGGTGGATAACGAACTATACTATTTTCTCTCACATACGTTCAGTTTTGTCCATACAGTTTGACTGTTTAGGTCATATAATACTGTACATGCATAAGCTATCATACATTTTCTTTTCCGGATTGGAAATTATTTAATAACTTCCCCCGCTTTGGGCGGAAGGGGGGAGTGTCAGACATTTACTAACTAAAACCCACCCATGTTCCTTCTTTCGCCCTTTATGTTCCGGGGCCACGGTATCTCCTTCGAACAACCCGAAACCCCGGTAGGCGGTGGCCTTGACAGGTCTCTCTGATGACCAGAGATAGATAGATAGTTAGATGATATTCTATAAACGGGTTTTAGAGTACAGTGAATCACTGAGATGCGATTTGCGGAGCACATGTCACTTGATATTAATCATGTCGCAAGTCGCAGAGTGTAAAGCAGCCACTCTAAAGATAATATTTTATCACAGTGTTATAACATTACACGCCATATCATTTACTTTATTAATGTACCGTTGCGTCACTAACAGATTTCAGTAAATACTCTAGATAAAGGCTTCATTTGGACTTATCATACGAGTGCCTGATTTATCATTATGTAGTACATTGTATCTACCACCATTTTATGTTGATACGTACAATGTACTACATACAAGTAACAGCTGTTTGCCGTGACTTCGTACACGATTTGCTTGAAATAAGTCCTTTTGTAAGAAGGTGTAATTTGAATTTTTGTTTGTCTCCAGTATTTATTACACAGTTATCTGCCTTGCGATATAGCCGTTTTATTCTAATGTATGTCATAACATTGTCAAACATGTCAGTTGTCAGTTGTCAAACTGTTGAGGAATATATATATCCTTACCAAATTTTATTACAATCCGATAAGCCGTTTAGTCATGAAAAAGTAACAAACATACATACAAAGAAATACACAAACAAATAAACAAACAAATACAAACAAACTTATATAAAAACAAACAAACACATTAATTCAAACTGATTTACTTTCACATTTATGATAATAGTATGGATGTATTTACTAAACGAAGGGTTTCCTATAGTACAAAGACCCACATTTCGTCAGTTCAGTTTAAGTCTCATGTTATAAGAGGCGTGCCCATTACCATCAAAAGAATTTATACCCGGATCAACACTTCATGCTGTAATTGGAAAAGTCCTGACAGAAAAGCTCAATAATTTTTCCCGACTTGGAAATCGAATCCAAAACGTCTTAAAACAGCAGCACTCAAAACCAATAGACCTCTGCCTAAGCCATCGACGGTTACATTCGTGATGTTATCATCATTTTCCTGCCCTTGTCCCATTCTATTTGGGGTCAGCACAACACGTTTTCTTATTTCATTCTCCCATATCAGACGGCACGGCATCATTTACTCCTTTCTCCTTCAAATCATTCCTTACACAATTTATCCATCTTTTCTTAGGCTTTCCTCTGTTATGTTATCTATAAGTAGCACCTATGTATGTACAGTCACGAATTTTGAAAGTTTTTTCTTTTTTACTCATGTCTGTGGTAGTGACCACAGTTGAGTTTATGGTTTTAGTTTTAACTCGATATCTCCACACGTTCCTGTGATAAAAGGTGTTGACAGACTGATAACAAAGACATCCTATACGAGGTCCGTTTTTTCCTTTTGAGGTACTGAACGCTAAAAATCTGCACCACAGTTATTTGAGCCAGATAATGTTAATACACTTATTAGTTTTAAAACTCACATTTGTAACCCATACGTTTAGTGTAGAAGGAGTTCACATGCACAATTTTAAAGCCATTCCGACGGCATTTAACACTAACATTAATGTTCTTTATTCAGTGTTGCAATAGGTAAAAAAACCTATAGCACTTTTATGAACGTTGTAATGGTTTGAAACCTTATTTAAAAATACAAAATCTGACTATTTCTGGCTTGACCTTTGCAGTTTTATTTTAACGTTAATGGAGCCGCTAGACAGAAAACTTTGTCCTTTAATAGGGCTGTGCATTCGGAAAGTTGGCAACGTCGCTAAATGTAGCTGTCAAATGTTTTAGTGTTTTTTAATAGATTAAAATATCGCAGTTAATTACTCTAAAACATGGATAAATGGTATGACCACAGCATTTGCAGTTTGCAAGTGACTTTTGGCACTCAATCGAAATATTCAGTGTTCTCACGTTATAAGTTATTAGAATGTATAACCAATATTTTAGTACAACGCAGTGGGATAGTCCCTTATTTAATTTATTGAAATTTATAAAGTCAATAAATCAGTGCAAAATTGATTTGACAGCTATTTCCAAGGTAGCTATTGAGGACACAGTTGGTGCAGTGGCTGAGCAATCGACTGCTGCGCTGCGCGTTGCGGGTTTGATCCCGCACGGAACAAATATTTGTATGGCCCATAGATAGTTGTTCCGGGTCTGGCTGTTTGTGTATGAGGACATGGGACAGGATACAGGAGAAATTCCAAGTGCGGGTCACGGTTTAAATAAAAAGCTATAAAATGCACACCTCTACGTACAGACGCCTGCACATCAAGCTACTACAATCTGTCAGATTTCTTTGATAGATTTTCGACTTTATTTCTAAAGTATTAGGTTCAAGGTTCATTGGGAAAAATTGACAGTTTCGGGTAGCTTGACCTGCTGGCGGCTGTACAATCTACTTCTTTTTCATGTGATACAGGCCTTTTTTTCGGATGGGTTATCACCAAAGGAATCCTTCCACTCGGCTGAGCGTAAGGGAGTATCAGACTTGTACTATCTAAAGTCCATCTATGTTCCTTCTTTTGCGCTTTGTGTTCCGGGGCCACGATTTCTCAAAACAAAACGCTGATCAGCTCAGCAGAAAGAACGCGCCGTAGACACGATCTGTCGTCACTAGACGGACGGGCGATGAGTTACCCATTGCTCACCGCCCACAGGCCCAAACTGCTGTCAAAGTTTTAATGCCGCCAACAGGCCACTGATTAATTTGGCTTTACATGTCATGGAGAAATATCTCATGCAGCATACTGGTTTGGTTTTCATCCGATATTTTCTTAAAGCGAAACAAGTGATAATATGCATAATTATGATTCCAAAAATCAGAGGACTTTTATGTATTTTTCTTTTCAGATGGAAAATCCTAACTAATATTATAAAAGCGAAAGTGAGTTTATTTGTTTGTTTGTTACGTCTTCACTCCTAAATGGCTAAGCCGATTTTGATGAATTTAGGTTCAAAGATAGTTGAGACCTTGGAGACGAACATAGGCTAATTTTTTTGAGGGAAAGAGGGGAAAACTTACCTTTGCTATTACGATAAATAAGGCTAAAACTACAGGTAGCTGCAAATCAGGAAAGGGGAACTGTGTCACCCCGAATTTAACGTGCGCGAAGCGGGTAAAAGCTAGTCATTAATATAGTCGAGTCTTGGATTCGAACTCAACCGACACCTATGACTTGGCAATCCGGAGATCATAGCTGTGTCAAGTGTACTATGTATGGGTTGCGAGTTGTTCGAAAGAGGTACTGCGGCCCCGGAACATAAAGGGCAGTAGAAGGAACATGGCCGGGTTTTAGTCATTACAAGTATGAAACTCCCCCCCGCTCCGCCCAGAGCGGGGGAAGTTATTTGATGATTTCCCACCCCAAAAAAAACTTTACTATGTATTATTATAGAGGTTCACCGGAAGGTATAATGCTCTTGGCAACACCCGTTGCCAAGAGCATTATACCTTCCGGTGGTACCTGTAAGAGTAAATCGACCAACAATAGGTCCTTGTGGAAACAAAGCATTACGTTTAGTTTTTTTATTTCGTAAAAAGTTTTCCTTCAACAAGGCCGAGGGGTAATATTGACGTAGATTTTTTCAAAAGTTATCTATTAGTAATAAAATATACCAATTAAAATCTTTATTTAGAACACAACATAATATCACGTATGTGATCCACTTTTTTGCGGATGGGAAATCACCAAATAATTTCCCCCGCTCTGGGCGGAGCGGGGGGAGTGTCAGACTTGTACTGATTAAAACCCACCCATGTTCCTTCTATTGCCTTTTACGTTCCGGGGCCGCGGTATCTCTTTCGAACAACCCGCAACCCCGGCAGGTGGTGGCCCTTGCAGGCCCCTTGGCTTTGCTGATATCTCTTTGAGGCGCTCATGGAACACTAACGCATCATCGACACGGCCTACCGTTAATAGACGGACGGACGGTGAGCTACCCACTGCTCACCGTCCACAGGCCCGCATCTACGGTGGCCGGGAGTCGTCTCGCGTTGCCCGACGCCCAGGGCGTCTCCCGCGGGATGTGATTCCCTAAGGCTTAGACACAGGGTGTACCAATCCATCTCCTACCTATATATTTTTATGTATAGTTAACACATATTAGAAAACCATAAATTTACAGTCTAAATTTCTGGGTCTTAACATTTTGTTTCTTATCCGTAAGTCGATTGTGGGGGGATTTTTGAAACCCCAAAAGGGAAAGTGAGTATTGCTTGTCAGTTTTGCCGATGAAAATCCAATGTTAAGGTAAGGTAGATACTCTCATTAAAATTAACCCTCGTTGGAAAAAAATATACATTACGATGATAGTCTTCGGAAAAAAACCCCTAACGGAATAAATTACAACACAAATGGCGATGTAAATAATTTCCGAAGCGGAAACAACCGACAAAGAGGTTTTATTTATTAACTAAGTCATGTAGAAATAACTGGATAATCTGTTCTCGTACGGGAAATCGTTTCTTATGTACGTATACAAATAATAGAGCGGCTATATTTATATTATTTCTGCTACATGGTCAATATTTTTGTTTGAAAGTCTAAGGAAAGGCAATATGCTCGCCTACTATTACACACGCCTTAAATTAGCAGGTGAAATATAGTACACGTAGTCCTCTGCCTAGCCCTTAATATGAGAGGCGTATTTATAGAAAAAGGTGTGTCTGCAATTTTGATGTCTTTTTTATGGTAACATGTCAATGTCATTTCTATAAAGATTTTTTTTATACACGTCGCTCTGAATATTCGATGGCTAACAAGAGCCATTTTATGTTTTCATGAGCCATCAACAATAATGCAATCATATTACATCGTGACAAAAATATAACCTGACAAAGACAAAGGAAAAAATCACACCTTATTTGTAAGTTGAAGATGTTACAGGTTATTTGGAAAATCTTTGCGAAAGCAGCCTTGTCCTATTTTACAGAAACTATTTGCGAAAATACTTCGTAATAATACCAATGATGTAGGGGGGGATTAATTCATCTGAATTATGTAGGTAGTTCTGAAAATAACGGATTTTAGACGACTTATTTAACTGTCTTTCTTCCAGTACATCAATTTGCTAAACATTATGAATGCATAATTTTAAATATCTGTAACTTTTTATTAGTAAACCTATTTTATAGGTAAGTGATGGTTCCCATTGGAAAATCTTTGTAACTGCAAGCAATTGTTTGTAGCCTTAAGTAGGGTATTCGGATTAAACGTATCACATGAAATGACTAAATGCGAGTAAACCTTTAAAAGTATTGAACTAATTATTTAAAAACATACCTACACACTCGATATCAAACTCCCAAATCAAAGACTCACAACACTGCACAAAACAAAAATGGCCACACGCCCACACTGCACTTATTACCGTTCGATCCGAAAAAAACGCTTCTCAATTCAAAAGTCCCGCCATTATGAATGTCATCGTATGGCAACACAGCGCAACGCGGCTGGCAACCTCACGTCAACAGGTCGCGTCCCACACTGATGCCTGCCGCCCCGATTCATCGCCCCGTTCGCGCTCGCGCCAAAAATAATACTCTTAGAAGGACATTGAAGGTTTCCAATGGCTCTGTTGCTATTGGAAAATGGCTTTACCTGGACTATTGTGATACTTCTTTGGATTCACATTGATTTGCTTCGTGACTAAAATTTAAAGTGTTTTCAAATGACGATGTCGTTTTGTTTTTGGAAAAGTCACTTCCATTTTTTTTGGTAATAAAGCCGTATACAGACAAACAACGCTCAGAACAGAAAGTTATATCATTATAGAGCTGCACCATACATTTCGCTCTAGAATGACATTGTTCGGAGCCGCTGAAGTAAAACATTTTTAACTTTGCCTGTCAGGTTAGAATTATATACAGAGCCTACACATAATGAACGCAATACCTCTCATGTTATGCCTCAGATCATAAAACTTAACAATTACTTGATTGATTCATCACTGTTTTATAGTTTTACCATGCATGTTGATCAGCTAATTGCGTCAGCTCTTAAACAAAGCCCAATTTTTGTGCGAATTCCAAGTACTCGTAAAGTTGTTCAGTCCCTCTCCTGTGGTCTCGAGAACTACTAAAGACCACAGGAGAAGAGTCTTGCATTTACATAATAAACAACCCCTTGTGATCATTCATCATCATCGTCACTTTGTCTATCTGCCTAGCCTTTTTCCAATAATGTAATGCTTCCAGTATAACCTGATGCAGCCGATAAGACATTTTTTTTTATAATTAAAAATTTATTTATTTTACATTGAGCGACTGCCTGTCTGACTTTCACAACCCAGTGGTTGCCAGACTTTCTGACCACTGGCTACCTCTATCTAACGTCTATCATATTTACCTTTGTTTCATTCTATTGCTTTTACTTTATAATTTAACTAGCTTTTGCCCGCGGCTTTGCTCGCTTTAAATTCGGGGTAACACAGTTCCCCTTGCGCCTTATTGATTTGTAATAGCAACGCTAAGTTTTCCTTTTTCTTCCCTCTTTCTCCCTCACATCCCACTTTTTTCTTAAAAAAGTAGCCCATGTCCGTCTCCTGGTTCCCAACTATCTCTGTACCAAAATTCATCAAAATCGGTGTAGCCATTAAAGCGTGAAGAGGTAACAAACAAACAAACAAACTCACTTTCGCTTTTATAATATTAGTAAGGATATTGATCTCATTTGTTTTTCCTTTTGTAACAATTTTCGTTTTTTTGTCTTCTGTTATACCCTAAAAAACTTTTTTTTTTTTTTTAATATTGTTATTACTCATAATAAGTATTATGTAAAATGTGGGTTAACCACAATCACATTGACAACTGTATAAGTCCAATACTATAATTTTATTTTTTATCATTTTTTTTATACAAAAACAGTTGGTGACCTTTTTTGCAGATGAGAAATCATTAAATAACTACCCCCGCTCTAGGCGGAGTGGGGAGGAGTGTCAGAGTTGTACTGACTAAAACCCACCCATGTTCCTTCTATTGCCCTTTATTTTTCGAATCCGCGGTATCTCTTTCGAACAACCCGCATCCCCGGCAGGGTTGGTGACCTTTGTTAAAAATAAATCAAACATCTACAAACAACAACCGGGACCAATGGCTTGGCATGCTTTCCGAGACACGGAGGAAACTTGGTAAGTAATGAATGGTCTACGGAACAATCCAAGCAAGCAAGGTTTAACCTTAAGATCGAAAAGAATTAAATACATGTAATTTGGAATTCTAAAAGTGACCAGACAATAAGCAAGAGTTTTCAAAATGTCAACTGTAAAGGGTCGAATGAGGTAAGTTTTATAATTCTGTGTGACCAAACCCACGGAGAAAACATAGTTATTTTAACAAAGGTGTTGATTGTTTTAGTATTGAAAGATTAAACAATGTTGTGACGTATTTACGATTTGTTCAAAGATAAATTTATTGTCTAACGCGTATACGTTTGTTTAAATCCACGTCAAATTCTATTTCCGATGTGTACCGACATTTATTATATTGCGTTTACGCGAACGTGCGGGCGTTTAGTCACTTTTTATATTTAAAGGTCAGATTGGGGGGATTAGGGAAAAGCGAGACACGTGTAGGGCCAGCTGTCTAATTGCGTGACGTACCTACTCACAATAACATTAGCCTTCGTTTTCATTACGTTATTACAAGTATAGAGACTTTCTTTAAGCTAAGAAAATAATGGACTACCGGATTATTACGGATTATTTTTCGATTTCGCTTTTTCGCTATCACGACATTATTTTAAAGTAAGTGTTACCCCTACTGCCAGGGTTTCGGGTTGTACGAAAGAGATAACGCGGCCCGGGTGTTACAATGGTGACACCCGGGCGTTTCTTCCCGCCCGATTATGTGCAGGAACCTCCCGAAACTTCCGTGTCCGGTGAGGCCTCCACGTGCGACATCCACGTGTGCCTAGTGGCTGCTGCTCTCCTCGATTCGTCGAGTGGGAACAGCAGTTGCTGGGCCGGTGCACCCTGAGGCGGACAGTGGCATTCTCCGAGGAATGGAAGAAATTTCTATCCCCTGGGGAAGATCACTGTCTGTAGCAAATATTCTGACATGGGAGGGGTTCAACCTGGACCACCGGGGCGTTGTTCCGCGTGACCCTCTGAAAAGCAGAGGGCACAGCGGAGGAGCAAGAGGGGGCTCGATGTGCAATCATCCTGCTTCGAGCAGACAGAGGAGGCACTCCTTCTCTGTCCCCGTCGATCTCGTTACCCCAAACCGGAATTTCGTGGATCACGTCTCGCGGCTTCGATTGGTACCGAGGTTCTTGGCTTAACCGCCCGGACCGCGAGGTAGAAAACCTCTATAAAAAGTCACCCCGAATCTCAAGCGGCGGCGCACCGCGAGGAGATGAATGGCTGACGGGTGTTCCTATGGAACCTTCAGTCGTTAGTGCGTCCCCCGCCAGGTTACCAGCCGACTGGCGGATTATTGCAGGCTTATCTGGGGACAGGGGTACCCCCAGACGGACCGAATCATTCCCCCACTACTCGTGGGAACCTAACTAGGCTTGTGGCATTATATTGTTTTGATAGGATAAATCTCCTTAGTTCTCGATTGTTATTATAATCGGATCTACATAAGCTTCGAATTTGTATCGCATTGTTTTCACAGCAGAGGTTACTAAGAAAACCTTTACTGAATCCCATTAAGGCAGCCAAAGGGTTGCCGGGGTTGTTGTAAAATAAACACATTGTCGTAATTTTCATGAGAAGAAAAAGTTATATATTTCATAGGAAAAAAATCAATTGTTATACATTACATTGTTACACATTAACTACCACAACTGTACATAGACAGGTACACATATATATTTCAACCTGACTGTACTTTTGACAAAGACATAAAATGTATAAAATAAAAGAAGGAGAATAAAAATATTTAAAATAGTAATCAAAAAATGAATCATATTAAACCTATATCAGACACACAACGTTGGTGGTTGCATCGACCTAACCCTTTGGTCAGAACATCCGCCAACATTTTTTCCGTAGGCAAATACGATTACACTATTTTATTATTCTCAACCAGTTCTCTAATAAAATGGTAACGGACGTCGATATGTTTCGTCCTACTGTGATGTACAGGATTTTGTGCTAACTTTTGAGCACTTTGGTTGTCGTTAAAAATAGTAACAGACGAACACTCACCTGTAATCTCACATATAAGGCGCTGTAAATACACAGCCTCTTTAGATGCGCTGGACAACGCCATGTACTCAGCCTCTGTGGACGACAGTGCAACTGTGGGTTGTTTCTTACACTCCCACGACACCGGTGCATTCGCCAGTTTGAATACATAACCAGTATATGATCTCCTGTCATGGGCGTTGGCCCAGTCAGCATCGACAAAACCACGTAGAGACTCTCCAGTCCTTTTAAATGTAAGACCGTAGTCTAACGTACCTTTTAGATATTGCAGGACACGTTTCGCAGCGGTCCAATGCGCCTGCATGGGGTTCTTATTGAATTGACTAAGGAAACTTACGGCAAACAAAATATCGGGCCTTGTATTGATAGCTAAAAACATTAGGCAACCGATCAAGTTTTGATAAGGGACATTGACAGCTGGTTTAACCTGAGAACGCAGGTCAACACTAATGTCCATAGGAGTTGAAACAGTTTTGCACTCAGCCATATAAAATCGGTGTAACGTCTCTAATATGTAACGTTTTTGGTTAATTTTTATATCGTTGGTTTCCTTCTCTTTAACGATATGCAGACCGAGGCAATAACTTAGTTCGCCTAGATCCTTAACACCGAAGAAATTCTTTAAGCCATTTTTTAATAAATTTAGTTCGATTTTATTATTATAAAATATAACCAAATCGTCTACGTAAATCGCTAAAATAGCGATGTTATTATTAGTAGGATTCTTTTTAATATAAACGCAGGGCTCAGACTCTAATCTGTTATAGCCTAAATCACGTAGCACCTCATCTATGCGTTTATTCCAGGCTCTGGCAGCCTGTTTGAGACCATAAAGCGACTTATGTAGTTTACACACCTTGGTCTCCTCCCCTTCAGTTACGAACCCTTGAGGTTGTGCCATAAAAACATCCTCCTCTAGTTTTCCGTGAAGGAAAGCTGTATCTATATCTAAATGATGCATTTTCAAATTATGTTCAGTGGCTAGCGCAATCAAAACCCTTAACGACGAGTAACGAACTACCGGCGAGAACGTTTCCTCGTAATCGATTCCGTAACTTTGACGAAAACCTTTTGCAACTAAACGTGCTTTGTACTTGCTAACTTTACCTTCAAAATCACGTTTTAACTTAAACACCCATTTACATGGTATGACTTTCTGTCCTGTGTTTTCTACTAAGGTCCAGGTATTGTTAATAATCAAGGAATTATATTCGTCTTCCATTGCAGCAATCCACATGTCCTTGTCAGGACGTAAAAGAGCATCAGAATAAGAATAAGGTTCATCGTTTAACTCACCACTCTGCATCGCCGAACAGCAACAGACAGAACAGTAACTTACAGGTTTTCTTTCCCTTAACCTGTACCTCTTATTGGGTTCTACAGGCACCTCTTCTTCCTCAACACGTACTGTTGGAGTTGTAGGAAGAGGATGGGCAACAGGTAAGGGTAATACCGCAGCAGCAGTGCTTGTACTCGGTACAGGATCAACTGAGCTTTGCACCTGTAAATTATTATTGTCAGAAGAAAGAATAATACTATGACAATCTGATTCGTCACCTATCTTGTTGTTTGTGAAACAATCCTCTAAAAATACTACATCCCGCCCTTTTATACTTTTTCTTATATTGGAGGGATCACGAAACCTAAATGATTTGTTGTCGTCGCAATATCCAACGAATATGTACTGTTTTGCTTTCGCATCTAGCTTTTGGCGATTGCAAGACGAGACATGAACGTATGTACGACAACCAAATATTCTTAGGTGCGAGATATTTGGTTTTCTATTGTACCATAACTCATAAGGAGTACAATTTTGTAATGCTCTATGTGGACATCTGTTTTTCAAATAAGTAGCAGTACGTACCGCTTCTTCCCAGAAGGACTTTGGTAAGCTACTATCTTGTAACATACACCGAGCCTTCTCTACTAAAGATCGGTTCGTCCTTTCAGCAACCCCGTTGGATTGTGGACAATACGGGACAGTAGTCTGGTGCTTTATTCCTTTCGAAGCCAAATACGCCTCGAATTCAGCATTAACATACTCACCGCCGTTATCAGTACGCAAGTTTTTTATCTTTTGCGAAGTTTAGATTAAAGTTTCCCTCTCTACAAAAGCTTCAAACTCTAAAAACTTTTTCTTAACATCCGCTTTAGAACGTATAAAATAAGAAAAAATCATCCTAGAAAAATCGTCAACAAAAATAACTAAATACCTATTTGACTCTAAAGACATTACGTCAAAAGGTCCACACACATCAGAATGTATAACTTCTAACATTCTGGTTGCTTTCTTGTATTCAATAGCTTTGAAGGGTTTTCTACTCTGTTTACCTTCAATACAGGCTATACAAGGGTTTTTATCTAAAGACGAATACTCCATACCTTTAGCTTTTCCATGACGTAGGTGTTCCAAAGCGACGCGGCACAGATGACCAAGTCTTCGATGCCATAGACTCGAAGAAGCGTTCTCTTTAGAAACCATAGCACGCTCCGGATAAATTGGTATCTGGTCCAGTTTGTACAACCCACCAACGTTGCGTGTAGCATGACCTACTATTTTGCCAACTACCTTTACATCGTCGTGTTTGTACATAGAACAACCATTTTTATCAAAGACAATAGTAATACCCTTTTCAACAGCCTTATTTACAGAAATTAAATTCGTACTTAATTCAGGAACATAAAGAACTTCTTTTATACTACTTAAAGTTAACTTACTGTCCTTACTAAGCAGCAATTCACCAACACCAGCTGAGTTTACCTCTCTATTATTGGCAAGAGTTATGGAAGACGTGGACGAAGGTCTGAAATTGCTGAGCCACTCTTTAGAACACGTCATGTGTGACGAAGCTCCAGAGTCCACATACCAATCAGTTGGACTTAAACCGCCTCCTACGCCCAAACAAAGAAGTGTAGTCTCCTCACTAGTCTTCTTGGTTTTTCCCATATTTTCTTGTTTTTCTTTCATATAAGATGGACAGTCTGGTCGTTTGTGTCCAGGTTTCTTGCAATAGTAGCAAATAATCTTTCTTGGTACTGCTTTATGTGGTTTCATCATTCTATTATTCGAAACACAGACCAATTCCTTAGATGCACGCTTTGCGCTTTCGTTAAGTAATTTCTGTTTAACTAACTCGGAAGTTACCTGTATATTTGAATTTTCCAGAGCCATTACTAGGGGATCAAATTCTGATGGTAGCCCTCCTAGTAAAATTGCTCCTATAGACATATCGTCGATTACACGCCCTATATCCGCTAAATCCTGAGCAGTGCTCATCACGGCATTGATATAGTCTTCAATTGAACCAAAATCAAGTAACTGGTATCTATACAACTTCCGCTCTAATGTCAACTTTCTTCCCATACCTTTGTCTTCATATGCGTTCGCTAGTGCGTCCCACACGTCCTTAGCTGTAGTACAGGACCGTATGTGGGTGATCGCTCCACCATCCACAGTAAGACACATCTTCGTATAAGCCTTGAGATCCCTGTTTTTCCTCGCGGCTAAAGGTGTACTGTCTTCCTGTACGTATCCTACAATTGAAGTCCATAAGTCTTCGTGTAAGAGGTAAATACGCATCTTGAATTTCCATTGTGCATAACCATCTTTGCCACATAATGGTCTGATGGTTGTCAGCGAGACTCCAGAACTGGAAGGCATAGCATGCATAGCATTGCTATCTCCCACCGACATCATGTAAAAATATTTCTTGTACTATTAAAAAAATATTAATACACCACAATAAAATCAATCACAACAACAGCTGTTTACTTTCTATTTAACGCTCTCTGGGCCCATAACCATGTGTTGTAAAATAAACACATTGTCGTAATTTTCATGAGAAGAAAAAGTTATATATTTCATAGGAAAAAAATCAATTGTTATACATTATGTCATTATAAAATAAAAAAAAACAATATTCACAATCTATGCCTTTACAGGAGCCAGTACGATTAGATGAATTGAATAAATACTCTAACAGGGGTTACTGGTTAATCGAAAGAGATACCGCGGCCCCGAAAGATAAAGGGCAAAAGAAGGAACATGGGTGGGTTCTAGTCAGCAAAAGTCTGCCCCCCGCTCTGCCCAGAGCGGGGGAAGTTATTTGGGGATTTCCCATCGGCTAAAAACGAGGCAGCAAAAGGGTTGCTTTTTCATATAGTATTCCTGGTTGAACAACCGTATTCATGATAGAAACTCTTCCTCTAGTGAATCCAAGCCAAGAGAGCTCTAACTTGATTATTCTCCATAGGAAACTATTATCGTAAAAGCACAAGCGAACAAGCCCAAAATCTAATCTAGACTATAATAACTCATCCAGTTACTTTTTATTACTAGCAATAACGTCTAATATATATGAGTAAATCCAATTACTTACGTATATTGTGGTTACCTACTCTATTTTCTTTAAGCAGTTGTCAAGCTGTCAACGTTATGTGTTGACAGGTTGCCTGGTTGAATGTTGTCAGATGTTTAGGGAGTTTTGGGGAATTTCACCTAAATTGAAATTGATTACGATCACCAATGAAACTGATCCCGATCACCAATGAAACTGATCCCGATCACCAATGAAACTGATCACGATCAACAATGTCACTGATCGCAATCATCATTGAAATCGCGAATAAGTGCTGTGTCATTACCGTTACGGAATATCGACAATCAAAATCAAAATATTTTTAATTCACATAGGCCTACATGGGCACTTATAAAACGTCGAGAAAAGGTGCACGTTTTGGGTTGGTCTATCATAAACAAAAAAACCGTGCTTGACCAACCTAGGCAAGCGCGGAACCCTTTGCATACCAAGTTTAGTAGTTATTTATTTTTTTATTTAACACTTCAAGTACAAAGTACAGAGGCGGACTTAATGCCATTATTAATGTTATTATTTGTTATTTAATTATATGTTTGTTACTCTTTCACGTCAAAACGTTTGAACGGATCTTGATGAAATTTAGCACAGAGGTAGATTATAGTCGATATCACGCGGGCAAAGCCACGGGTGCCAGCTAGTAGTTCATACTTTGACAGATAATAATCTGATGTATCATCAAATGATTTAGTCCGATCAGATTTAAAGAACTAAGTCAATTCTGTTGACAGTCGATTTGGAAAAACTAAACACTTTCAATCAATCTTTATAAGCATAAATGAACCTACCAACTTTGAACCTTATGAAAAATTCTAACTAATATAGACACTAAACACTATACAATTCGTACTGGCTTAGATTAGATAAAAAAGTCACGACTTTCTTATTTTTCGTGCAAGTCGTGATCGCGAGGTCTTTCCCTAGTAGTGGGCGCAGGCTAGCAGTAACTGAGTCTTTATTTTTTTTATTTGTAGATCTTCGATAGTCGTTACAGGCAGTCAGTGTCCCGAAAATCTGAAAACCAGTATTGCCAAGGGGGATTACCTAGTTCTAACCGGGTTTCGAGGTCAGATAGGCAGTACACCGTATAGTATACAATAGATATAGTACACCCAAAGTATCTATTCCACACCTAAACAGTATCACAACCGAATTCGACAAAACCAACGCTAATATTGAAACCATAAAAAAAACTTCAACTACAAACTTGTCAGCTACTTATTAGTGGTACTAGAAATCAAAGACAAGCAATAATGACAGCTGGTATTAACAGCCAAGTCTAACTGTTAACACCTTAGCAGTGTGCTGACCCACTTCTGAGCTTACTGACGTGGGAAGGAGTGCACCTGTCTACGTATTGTTGGCACTTTGATTAGCTTTAAGGGTTGTCTTGAAGTGGTTGACATTTTCAGTACGTGCATTTTGCACTCTTCTTTTTTTTAATGTTTTCAGCAGTTTCTTATTCTATAAGTTTGGTATTTCAACTGAGAAATATACAGCGTGTTGTTTTGCATCCTCGCCAAATTTAAGGACGTAACTATGCTAATGATTCTCGACCCGAATCGATAATAAAATAAGTAGTTTTTTTTTGACTTTTTTCGTATTTTCGGAAATCGGTAAGTGTACACTACACTCTGACGATCTGCTCCTAGCTTTACGCGCATAACGTATGCGCCGACGCTCACGCACACTGTTCTGTTTGTTCTGTAGGTGATTCTGTACTTTTGAAGTGGAGATATTCTGTAATACTGTTAAATTTAAACAGACAGAGACAGATCATAAAAGCACCGTATATTATTATTGATCAGGTACCGTAATTTTAATTGATTATTTATGACTTTTATTAGCACCTCCTAAATTTTGGCGAGGATGCAAA
Source organism: Ochropleura plecta (assembly GCA_905475445.1). Taxonomy (NCBI): domain Eukaryota; kingdom Metazoa; phylum Arthropoda; class Insecta; order Lepidoptera; family Noctuidae; genus Ochropleura; species Ochropleura plecta. The sequence continues at coordinate 17,466,202 of FR997725.1, read as the reverse complement.
TCAACAGATTGTATAAAAAAAAATGCTACACGAACACAACTATTAAATGCAAGGCTTTGTTTTTAGGATTCCGTACCTCAAAAAGAAAAACGGAACCCTAATTGGATTACTTTGTTATCCGTCTGTCTGTCTGGCAAGACCCTTTATCTCGGGAACACGTGAAGGTATCGAGTTGAAATTAAAACTATATACACAAACCCGTGGTCCCTCCTGCCGGGATTGCGGGTTGTTCGAAAGAGATCTCGCTGCCCCGGAACATCATGGGCAAAGGAAGGAACATGGGTGGGTTTTAGTCGGTACAAGTCTGACACTACCCCCCCTCCAGCCAGAGAGAGGGAAGTTATTCGATGATTACCTATACGCCAACAAAAACGGCTTAGAGATATGATTTTTCCTCAACTCTAAGGAACCACACTTAAAGTTGAGGAAAAATCATATCTCTAAGTCTACGCGGTCTAAAGATATTGCCGTTTATGTCGTAAGTTTGTACAAAACCCTCGATGTGCATTCGACTCGCACTTGCCCGCTTAAATTGTCAAGATGTTGTATTATATATTTACATCGTATTGTATGCATATATTTGATTGATACGATTGTGCTAGTCAAAAACCTATATTTCCAAGTTCAATTCAACTTTAATGTTGCACGTTCATTCTACTTATACTAATAATTTCAAAACAATGAAATCGTTCAAGCGTAAAAAACAATTTCCACCACGACGAGGTTACGTATATTTTTTTCTCGAATAAAACTTTATACGGTGACAATGTAGCAAATTGAGTGACATTCTCATAAGGTGCAAACGTGTCACGCTTACAAACTAATATCCTTGCAAGGACTGTACATAAGGGCGTTATATACCGACAAGGTGCATATGTAATAAACTGATTGACTTGCAAGGAATGATGTAGTGGTAGAATAAACACAATTTAGTAGTTTTTTTTTAACTCTGTCCCATGCTTGGAATCTCACAGTCACATACACAAATAACCAGACCCGGCAGATCTATCTGTAGGCCATACAAATATTTGTTTCGTGTGGGGATCGAACCTGCCACACGCAGCACAGCAGTCAATCTTTTAGCCACTGCACTCAGTTGCTCGTCTATAACATTTAATTAAGGATTGTGCAAGCATATGTGTGTATATGGGATATTAATAGCTGCGCCTGCGATTTTACCCGCGCAAATCGAAATAAAAAACATATGTGTTAATCATGACGACGACGACACAGTTGGCGCAGTGGCTGAGCGATCGACTGTTACGCTAAGTGTCGCGGTTTAGATCCCCGCGCGGAACAAATATTTGTATGGCCTACAGATAGTTGTTCCGGGTCTGGCTGTTTGCATATGTGACTTTAAATGTTTGTAGACGCACCCACAATACAGGAGAAATTCCTAGTGTAGGGCAAAGCCGTCTACATACCATACATAAGCAAAATTTCAAATCACTCGGTGGGTCACGGAGTCGGATTCTCCCATACACACTTTGCCTCCCTGTTTCACCCCATTTGGGATTGAATTTATGCAAAATCCCGTCTAAGTAAGCAGCTACGTTCTTCCCCCATGCAAAATTTGAGTCTCCTATCGCTTTTAGTTTCTGACATTTCAAGATGAGTGAGTGAGTGATTTTTTCTTTTATTTAAATGAATGAAAGAAAGAAAAAACATTTATTAGTCGCAAATTACGACGAGCAACAACATAACAAAAAAAATAAACATTCAACATGCAAAGTACCTATCACAAACATTTACAAATACATATAAAATAGCATTGAGACAAAATAAAAATAGCTTGCACGTCGTGACTGCTGAAAATTATTACCAAAAGATGTTTCTTACTGCAATTTTCCCTTTCACAATCAAACAAATGAACGCTATCAGCTTATGTAGTAAACCTTATCTAAAGTTGAATTTACGTGCCGACACCGTCCAAATAAATTATTTGTAATCTGGAAAACAACAAAAAAAGTAATTACTTAACTCGTATATTTTCTCTTCGAACGGAAAATTATACAAAGTTTGGCAGTGGGCAAGCAACGTGAGTCATTAAGTAAGCTAAGTAAATTATTGGAAAACTTTAAGAAAAATTACTACCTAATTAAATAAAGTTTCAACAAAAGTTCTCAGAGAGAGTTCTCTTGGAATGACGTTGTAAGCTAGAATAGTTTTTTTTTTATTATCATACATGCTTCCGCCTGCGACTTCATCCGCGTGGCATAGTTACTTTAGGAGCAGCGGAGCATCGGGGAGTGTCAAACTTGTACTGACTAAAACCCACCCATGTTCTTTCTATTGCCCTTCAAATGCCGGGGCCGGCATCTCTTTCGAACAACCCGCAACCCCGGTAGTATAATAGCTTATTAATCTTTAATTATCTAGTTTCAGAACGAACTAAAAAGAAAGGTCGTTTATCGATTTTTTGTAGTAGCCCGGAGATTGGATTTGTGCCATTTTGATAACTGTTGCCCCCTTTTGTTCGAGTGTTTGGGTAAACCTCTGCTAAACGTCGGCCCACTCTATGAATTTCTCGTGTATCGTGGGAGCCAACATTTAAACTTGCATACACAAATAGCCAGACCCGGAACAACTATCAGATATTATTTTTCCGTGCGGGTTCAAACCCGCCACTCGCAGCGAAGCAGTCAAACGCTTAGCCACTGCGCCAACCGTGTCATCAGTCATTTGAGCATAACTAAAAACCGGGTGTACGTAATACTAGCTGCGCCCCGAGGCTTCGCCCGCGTGATGATAAAAAAGGTATCCTTTGTGTTATTCCAGACTATAATCTAACTCTATGCCAAATTTCATCAAGATCCGTTCAGTAGTTTTTTCGTGAAAGAGCATCAAACATACATCCATACTCACAAACTTTCGCATTTTTAATATTAGTAGGATAACCTCTGAGTTTAATCCGGGCATAGTCAGTAAATCGACGTGTCCCTTAAGAGATAAACCTTTAAGGACCTGTCTACATGGATCCAAGGGGTATTAGTAGAATTAGAGAAATTAAATTACTGGTTTCAGTGGGATTGTTGAGGTTATTTCGGGTACGTACATGTTATTGTCTGCGTGTTGTAGGAATTGTTTGTCAAAAACATAATAGAGGTAGCAACATTAAATCTAATGTGTCGAGAATGGGTATTGTTCGAAATTATTTGTGACGAGTTTGGCAAAACAATGATAGCAGTTGTGCAAGGATGTTTTGGCGTTTGAATATCTAATAGATAAAATAATATATTTATTTTATAATAAGTATAAGGTACATTTAGATCTTATATTAAACATTGAATCACACAAATCTACAATTTCTTGTGTAGAAATATTAAATACGCTAACTGCATGCAAATCATAGACATTCCAAGAATTAGAATTTTTTTAATGAAATTGTGTATGTTATTGTGTATATTAATTCAATTAAACTACAACATTGATTCGAATTAATTTCAAAAGATTAATTGTAATGTCAGAATATTAATTAATGAGTCACGAATAATATTGAAAAAGATTTTTATGGAAGGTTTTGAAAGTTTTAATTTCAATGAATCGGATGACAAGAATGGATAAAGTAAGGAATGACTATATTAGAGGAAGTTTGAAAGTTGCGCCAGTTACAGAAAAAATTAAGAGGAGTCGTTTGTCTTGGTATGGGCATGTAATGAGGCCCTCCTCATTACATAGGCCCTCCTCATTTTTTCACAATATGTGCTTCATCCCTATGAAGCACATATTGTGACTAAAAGAGAGATGGATCTAAATGTTGATGGACGGACCGCGAGAGGAATCCCAAAGAAAAGATGGATGGATTGTGTAAGGAATGATATGAAGGAGAAAGGAGTAAATGATGCCGTGACGTCCGATAGGGGAGAATGGGAGAAAAAGCGTTTTGCGCCGACCCCAAATAGAATGGGACAAGGGCAAGAAAATGATGAATTTCAATAAGTAGGATTTAATTGTAGAGATTCTCATTAAATAACATCATAACATCAATAGGGGGCGAGCTTATTGCTATCAATCACAAATTCAGTCTCCTTGGCTGCTGCTAAGAAAATCCTTATTGAAAAACCCATAACACTTTGCCCGACCTGAGAATTGTACCCAAGACCTTTTTTTTTCGGATGGGAAATCATCTAATGACTTCCCCCGCTCTGGGCGGAGCGGGGGGGCATGACAGACTTGTACTGACTAAAACCCACCCATGTTCCTTCTGTTGCCCTTTACGTTCCGGGGCCGCGGTATCTCTTTCGAACAACCCGCAACCCGGGCAACCCAAGACCTTAAGCTCAGCCGTCACGCTTGCAACTACTGCACCCACGAGGCACCTAAATAAAGAAAAACCGGCCAAACGTGCACCAAAAGTTCGGTACAGTCTTGTAAGTAACTAATGAAAGTACCAAACATTGCTCCAACGAAAAAATAAACTGTATTGAAGCACAAACTTAACTTTGCCGCTAGAAAACTGTTGCTCACATAAAGGGACATAGGTCGCTGTTAGTTGACCAACTACAACTAAAGTTTGTAATCACATTACTCAATGATATTACTATGTTGATGTTTTCATGAATTTGAATTTGACGGCACGGTTGGCGCAGTGGTTGAGCGATCGACTGCTGCGCTGCGTGTCGCGGGTTCGATTCCCGCACGGAACAAATATTTGTATGACCTGCAGATAGTTGTTTCGGGTCTGGCCGTTTGTGTATGTGAGTTTAAATGTTTGTAAACGCACCCACGATACAGGAGAAATTCCTAGTGTGGGGCAACGTTTTAAAAAAAAATGCGAATGTGTGGGAATGTGAACCAAACGGCCATAGGTCTTACACTTTACTTACACAGTTCGTTCTTTCACGACTCCAAGGGACTACACTGTATATAGTTTTCATTTCAACTTCACGCGTTGTCGAGATAAAGGATATTGAAAGGCAGGCAGACGGACAACAAAGCGATCCTATAAGGTTTCCGTTTAGTAGTTTCGACGGCGAGTTTGTGTTCCACACACACCTCAAAGAGATGTCAGCAAAGCAGAGGGGCCTGCCAGGACCACCGCCTGCCGGGGTTGCAGGGTGTTCGAAAGAGATACCGCTTCCCCGGAACATAAAGGGCGATAGAAGGAACATGGGTGGGTTTTAGTAAGTAACAGTCTGTCACACCGCCCCGGTCCACCCAGAGCGGGGGATGTTATTTGATGATTTACCATCCGCAAAAAAGGGATTCTGCTTTTCTTTTGAGCTAAGGAATCCTAAAAAGGAGGAAACCAAAACAAAATGCAGCTATATAAGGATACTAACCAAAACTAAAATACTCGTTGAACAGTTTTTGTGACGATGTTTCCACTTTGTGAACAGTAATCTCGAATGTACCACATGTCTGGAGGTTTCTAATGCTCTTTAGTTTCGCTAAGAGATTTTTATCGAGGAACTGATAACAGTTTTTTACGTTGTCTTAGGTATATTTTTCTATACTACCTTTTTCATGATTCGTTTGTCTCTAGAGTATTTTTTGCCCAAATCGTGTTCGTCTTAAAAAGCCTCTGCAGCGATCTAAGGTGGCCAAATACGGTGATTAAAAATTACTTTATTTTGAATCTCAATTTTTCTTTACAAACAATCGATACAGAGAAATGGTAAGTGAATGTTAGCGCCTTTTCACGAGAACAAAACAAAACACAATTAATCTTCGTAAAACGTCGTACCTTTTTAATTAAATACTTTAAATTCTATCGCGAATAAATTGACTTGGATCATTAACAGAACAGTATACACCTAATTCTCATAAACATAAGGTCTAATACAAGCCAAACTTTTGCGTCTCGGCTTACTAAGACTTTCCAGTTGTGGAGAACAAACTCTCCACAATGCACATTTATGATTTCTAGTCGAGAACTTTTCCCAACGTATTGGATCTAAGTAGAGAAAAGCCTTCGCTACCTGTATGTGCTTAGAGACTTGCATTCAACAGGAAGAGTGTACTTAGCGTACACTGAAGTTATGTATTCTTGATCCTGAAGCCAATTTAAAATAAAGGTTTAAACTTAAAACGTTTTAAAGGCATAAAGTTTAGGACTAAGTCGGGAGCTTTAATTCTAAATAGAAGTATCAATAAGTATCTGATTGTTGATAAGTGTCACTTTTATTCACAAAAACTTTTTTACAATTTTTTTTTTTTAAAAGTATATAAATAAACGTAAAGCAACTTTAGCTTTAAAAGTAAAAAAAAACCTTGTTTTTAATTTTACAATTGTTGTTATGTGGTCAGCATGAATTATTTATTAGTAATGGTAAAAGTCAGCATTTTTTAAACATCTAAATTACATACGTTAGACAGTCCGCCAAAAACTCCCATCAACACGAGGGAGTTTTGGTCCGTCCTAACATTCTAACTGCGTTGAAGATCTCGAAGAGGCAGCACTAAGGCTCCAGAAAAATAGAATTACAACTGCTCTACACTGCAATAGGGTAACATAGTATACTGGCACAATAAAACAGCACACAGAACCATTATGACGGTGTAACGTGCGTCGAGGTAATCAATCAAGCCCCGTTGAATCACATTTATTTGAAGTGGCTTGACTTTCAGCCGGATTGGTGTCGCTACCTCCCGACGCTTTATTACCGGATTGTTGTGGAATACGAAAAAAAAGGGCTAAGTTAGTAATTGATGAATGTGCTTATTTGTTGACGTTTGAGTCGTGCACTTAACTGGATTTTATTCCACAAGGTAAATAGGACGTATATTCAGTGTGCTAACACCGGTAGAAGAAAAAAGATATACCCTATTTTTGCGAATGGGAAATCTGGGCTAGCTATTTCATTATAGCGAGGTAGGTCTTGGTGTAGGAAAATATAATTTCTGTATTCATAATGGCATTAAAAAAATATATAAATCGCATAGAAAACTTTCAATGTCATCTACATACTCGTATAAGGTTTACAAAGTCGAAATACCTTTTATTGCGGATGGGAAATTATCAAATAACTTCCCCCCTGCTCTGGGGGGAGCGAGGGGGACTGTCAGACTTGTACTGACTAAAACCCACCCGTATTCCTTCTACAGCCCTTTAGGTTCCGGGACGTAGTATCTCTTTCGAACAACCCGCAACCCCGGCAGGCGTAGGCCCTAGTAGGCCCCTCTGCTTTACTGACATCTCTTTGAGGCACGCGTGGAACACTAACGCGCCGTTGACACGGCCTATCGACGGTGAGGTAAAAGAAATACCCTCACGCTACTATGATACTACACACTTATTAAGAGTTCGCTTATACCCATACTGACAGAAGTGAACTGACAGAATTGAAATTGAAATGACAGTTTCAGCATGAGCAAGAAAAACAGTATCATTTTAACGATACGAGAAAAGCAGTCGAGATTTATTTTAGGTCTGAATCATAAATAAAAAACTTTTAGAAAATCTCTACCAAATGTCAAGATTGGTTGGTATTCTCTCCAATAAGAAAATGATAAACGAGAATGATTTACTTTGACTTTACTTAAATTACTTCATAAAATACATGCCTGTTTTCGTAAATACTCTCATGGAAAACCTTAATATTCCTGTTTTGACTGAGTTAGTTTTATTAATACCTTTCGCCCGCGACTTCTTCCGCGTGGCGTAAAAACATCTTTCTCTCTCCTTTACTTACCTCTTTCTCCCCCTTTTCTCACTTTTTTGAACCTATGTCCGTCTCCAGGGTACCAACTATCTCTGTACCAAAATTCATCAAAATCGGTTTGCCCATTTAGGCGTGAAGACGTAACAAACAAACTCACTTTCGCTTTTATAATATTAGTAAGGATTTACTATATTTCAATTAAAAAAACTAAACTAACTAGACACATTATAACAATTAAATAAACTAAAATAATTAAACTAACAGACTATAAAAAAGGCATAAAAAAACTCGTCCACAACGCTGTCAGCTGGTAATGTACACAAGAAACTGGCCGCGTTACCACGTTGTATAGTGACACTTAGCCTTTGACCATAGTAAAAGCTAGCCTTTGGTCCATGGGAGTAAGTCCTTAAAAAGAATATGAGCACATTGGCCCACGGCCCCAGAGTTTCAACCCCGAACGGCACGAAAATACAGTCTCCGAAAAAAAAACTGTGCCTACCGATGATAATTCAACATTACTTTTTTATGATATAAACGTTGACTGGTAGAGAATGCCTTATGGCATTAAGTCTGCCTATGTACCACTATTTGTACATGGAAGTTTAAATACATATTTAAATGAGGGATAGAAGAGAGGAAGGTGGCTAAGGAAGCAGAGGCAAAATGTGCTATTTTTCATCTTTTGTGTCAATGACAGGAAAGTATTTTAAATTCTGGCATTTAGTAGCGATTTGCTCTATTTACTTACGTGAATGCTGCTCAGTAACAAATTAAAACCCAACCATTGTCGGTATTAGTCATGAAAATGTATATTATTATTATTATTAAGCATTTATTTCAGATAAGAAAAATCCATACATTGTTTGTTAGTAATTAAATTAAAAAATATTAAAAATTAAAATTAAAAATTAAAATTGAAAATTGAAAATAAAATAATCTTTTAGTAAATAACTTATCTAAAATTAAAAATTATTGGCCTGGAACCCGTGTGCACACTGTTCCAGTACCGCACCAGAGGGCAATCCATCCTTTCCATAATAGTGTTTAGGAAACTGCTGGCGCTGACACGCACTCGTTGCATCAGAGAAGCAATACGCTTGCGCACAATTGTTTTAAAACAATCAGTCCCAGCCTCGGCGAACATTCCTGACGCGCTACAAAAGCGAGGCAGCCCCAGCAGCATCCTCTAACCATTATTATACTGGACACGTAGGGCGTCTAGCGATCTAGGTGTAAACTTCACCCATAGGCTGCAGGTGTACAAAGTTTGACAGTACGCTTTGAATAAAGTAACTTTAACTTCCTTTGTACACCTTGCAAACCGACGGGCAATCATGTTGCAACGCATTGCCAACGCCCTACGTTCCCGCTCAATATCGATATCATCTGAGAGGTCCTCGGTGACCCAGTGCCCCAGGTACTTGAACTTCGTCACTCGCTTCAAAGGCACCCCCTGAAGTTTCACGGGTAGAGTGGATTGAGGTACGTTCCCAGACTTAAAAACAAGTAGTTCACTTTTACTGGTATTATACCTGAGGCCATGGGCCCCCGCGTACCTCTCACATATATCTACTAATAACTGCACGGCCCTAACCGACGGACTCAGCAGAACCATATCATCCGCATAGCTGATATTGTTTACAAATACGCCATCTATAGAACAACCGACTGAAGCTCTGCTGAGCTCCTCAATCAGGGCGTTTACATAAAAGTTAAAAAGGCGTGGAGAGGTCAACCCTCCTTGCCTCACACCACACTCCAACTTATAATTTTCAGAATGCGAACCCCCCCATCTTACAAAATTAGATTGGTTGTCATACCAAAAACTCAGAATTTTTACAATTTCTCTGGGCGTATCAGTGTATCTTAAAAGTTTATCCCAAAGAATTTTATAAGAAACCAGGTCAAATGCCTTCGACAAGTCCAAAAAACAGGCGTATACAGGTGTTTTCCTAGTGACATAATACTGCACAGTATGCTTGAGTCTCAAAATAGCAGTCTCAGTGGAGAGCCCAGGCCTGAAACCAAATTGGCCCTCATGTAAATTAATATGACCGCTAAGCTGATTATCAAGCAAACCATCCAGCACCTTCGCCACTATTGTAGCCAGTGAGATCGGTCTATAGTTGGACTTGTCGGAGACATCACCCGTCTTGTTCTTAACAACAGGCACAACAACGGTCTTCATAAACTCCGGAGGCAAATACTCATGGCTTAAACACAAGTTATAAAATAAAGCCAAAACTCTAGGCAGGTGTACACCCGCATACTGCAAATGCTCGATACTAAGATCATCATGACCTGGTGATTTACCACGTGTCATATTTTTCACCACAGTAGCTACTTCTTTAGCTGAAAAACGAAGTAACTTGGTACCGATCAGATTCCCAGCATCAAGCACCTGCAGACGCGGGTCTAGTATCGATTCTACCTTAAAATGTTCTTTAAAAACTTCAGCAATTCGGAAGTGCTCACTCTCTCCATTTACGCTAAAAGGAACGCACGAACCAGATCCCAACACCTTGGTATGCTTCCAGAAGCGTTTAAAGTCCTTAGCGGCATGATGTGAGGCAAGAATATCCATCTTTATTTTATTTTCATTATCTTGACACCATTTAAGCTTAGACTTAAAACGCTTCCTTGTCACACGCATATCATTAAAATAATGTCCAGCCTTAGGTCTACCCTGCAGCGTCCAAAGCTGAAAGCTGATTCGCGCCTCCCTATGCACCTCACTAACATGCTTATTCCAACCCACAATCTGTTTTCCCTTTTTACACTGTTGTGAGTAAGAACTACTTTCTGCGGCTTCCCTCAGCACCCTCACAATTTTCTCATACAACTTATCAATAACAAATTTATGCTCCACGACATTACACAAATTGTCAGCACATAGGGCACACTCCGCAGGGAAATCAATGTTTTTTAAGTTGATCATACACTCCTCATTATAATTAGCAATCTGCTTATAGTCTCTCACGCCCCATCTCACTTTATTACAAATAACATTACTATTTGGTACTTTACTTGGCAAATCATCAACCATGAAACTAACTTCTAACGGAAAATGATCAGACCAAAATACATCATACCGTACCTTCACATCCGTGACACATTGATTGGCTGCCTCTGTTGTAATACAGTGATCCAACCAACTTTTACAGCCTTCATGGCTATCACTTATAAATGTGTAGGTATCTGAGGTCGCACCTAGATTTATTACATCAGAGCAGAGCCACCTACGCTCTTCACAAAAACTATTAAGCTCCGTAAAAAACAATTTACCCGGATGAGCATTAAAATCACCTAATATTATTATTGATTCAACGTCATAACTGTCTATCACCGCATTTATTTCACTGAGCACCTCCGTGAACTCCGTCATATTGTCTACATTGTCTGTGGGCATATATACCGAGAATATTAAAGAATTCCTATTATTTACACTCACCAAAATAGCTGTTATCCGAACACTACTACACAGCACAACAGAAACTGAGGAGAACACACCTTTACGCCACATTAAAGCGACCCCACCAAACGGCCGGCCACGAAGAATGCCGGCAGACGTGTCGACTGCCGACCTGCTGGTGAACTCGAAGCTTCGGTCAATCGAGCCAATGTAATTCGTATCATGTGGCAAAAGCCAGGTTTCCTGAAGTGCAACCACATCAGCTGTCTTACACAACTCTCTTATCCCCTCCACTGATCTTGTAACCGACTTGCAGTTAAAAGTAACAAGTTTAATGGTTTTCATGTCTGTATTGCACATTATTATTTAATATATTCGCTCCCGTTGCCACTCACTCCCGTAAGGGTTCCCTGGGACGTTCTAGTTTTGAAATCCACAAAACGTCTAAACGAGATCCCTTCAGGCCACAGGTTTTCATCCAAAAATATACCTAATTTCTGCTTAGGTACAAATACCTTGTAAGCGTTGTAGTCCTTTTGCCTCTTCATTTTAATTTCCACTAAGTGCACCGCAATATTAGTTTTACTTAATATATAATCTTTAATATCACTACTCGACGTCTCTTTGTTGACATAATTTATAAACAAGGGAATTTGTAAATCTGCAGCTTTGAATTTGCTTACAAAATCTTTACACTGACCCTGTTTTCCCACAAACCTATTCCTCAACCGTCTTCTCTGCACCTCAATCCATTGCTCTTCAACATTCGTTTTAAATTCACCATCCCGCACCACTTGAGCGAACGAGTTTTGTTGCTTAGCGAAGTTACTCATTGAATCGGGCGGAGCATTATTCACTGCTACACGTGCCGGTGAGGCCATTGATGGACGACCCGCGGCGACAGACAGTGCCGAAACCAAGGTAGTGGCCTCAACACCTTTCACTTCTCCACCAGCTGCTGACGACTGCGCGACAAGGACAGGACTCGCTACGCAAGACAGAGACCGCGCTAGCGACTGTCCTTGAGGTGATCGGCGCGTAAGCGCTGTGGAACCACGATCAGATGTTTTTGCTGATACCCTCGTAGGATTTTTTGTAACAGTTTGCAACAAATTGTTTTTTTCTATTATAATGTGTTTTGATGAATCACTATTACTTTTTTCTTCACTACTATTTCCCAAAGTCAGTTCATCAGACATCGAATCAACTTCATTAACCAAGGGACACTTTTCCACGGACAGTTTTGTTTGTTTACATTGTAATAATTCTAATCTTAATTCATTCACTTCTTTACTAGTAGCATAACTTTCCTTCATAATTTGCATCTGATCCTGTAGAATAATGATGTCTTTTAAAAGCCTTGTGACATCGACATGGTCAAAAGTGACTGGAGGTAATCTTTGTAAGTTCCGTGCCACAAAAATTGGCAGCTCTTCTGTAGTATTCTTTATCAATGCTACCATATCAGTAAGATCACGCTGCATCTTTCCATCTGCTTTCCCTTTTCTCACCTTCTTTTCAGTTATAGTTAAGGACTGGTACAGCAAATCCTTAGCTGACACCACCTCTTCGGTAGAAAAAGCTGTTGCACACAAACGAATGATGCTTTCCTCGTTCATAACATTAGCTTTATTTTGAATAAATGCTAACACTTCACTGATTACAATGTTGCAATTATTACACTTTACTACTACTAATATAACCTTGGAATCTCAAAAGATGTTATCTAAAACTATAACAACATGGCTGCCATTATTAATGATCCAACATTATGGTACGCCAGTGTAGTTACGTTCTAGCGAACACCCTCGTGTGCTGAAATATCAACGAACATTACATTGACATGGTGACTCGCAGGTTTGTAAACTTACTTTTTATTAATTGTTGGGGTCAAAATTATAGCTGATGGTTCTGGTATGTCTTCCAACTTCATAACTATTATACTATTATATTATATATTTTATTATAATAAAACCGCGATAATTGGAATAGTTTGACTCGTTATTAAAAATCGAAAAAAGTGAATTAACCTTATGTTGCTTTTGTGAACTTGGTAGTAAGTCGCTGATTTCTAGTTAAGTTTCCTCTACACACTCCTCAAGTCTTATGACGGATGATCGGTTCATGCCGAGCGTCTTTGAAATTATATTTTTTTCTCCTTACCATCTTAAACTTTTGGATTTCGTGGACTTATTATTGCATCGAGGTGAGCTATCATAATATGTATATTTAATAATTATTAAATCAAAATCTGGATAAAGCACGCCGTTATTACACTTTATACATAGTATGCTTCTTTAATAGTACAGTTAACTGCTTTTTTCTGGTTTAATCTAATTGTTAGAATAAGATTCCCTGAAAACACCAATAACAAAAGTTACTTTTTTTACAAACTTGTCAACCTTGCAATATGTACCAATTGTAAGCAAGGAACCAGGATCGTCAGACACAGTTGAAAGTTTCTTAAACATACATAAATGTTTTTAAAAAAAGTTTGATAATTTGATAGAAAACAAACAGTTCATAAAATAAATTAAATTTTGGTTGACTCAATAGTTTCTAAGAAATTTGTTTTTTATTCTATATTCTCGACCGATTTTTGTTTGATAGGGTATACTTCCCCAGTGGTCCCATATCAATTTTATTTATATTGCTTAGGTAGTTAATGAGTTATTGTCTATAATATTTTTTTCTTCATGTCTATATGGATGATATGGTAATCTTTTAGTAACAATGGAAAATTAATACTCGGTATAAAAATTATGTTATTTATCATAATACCATAACTAAAAATGCAGAAATAAAAATCTTTTTTGGAAAAATTAAACCGACTTCCAAAAAAAAAATACGTGTGGCACTCGGGGACTGCCGCGGTAAAGCTATTGCATAGCATTTTTTATCAACTTATGCAATAAATAAAAACAATCTAAATAAAATATTTAAAAAGTACTTCCAATGAAAAGAAGTCGCAAAAAGAAACTTTTTTTTATTAACTTAGACAATAAATAAAAAAAAATAAAAAACTAAATATAATATTTAAAAAGTACTTCCAATGCAAAGAAGTCGCAAAAAGAAAAACAAGACCTTGGGTTTGATCCAGCGTAATGTCGATTGACTATACGATTCTCTACCAAACACGCTATTTGAACATTAGAATCGGGATTGAAATAACTGACCGTATTGTGTAAACGACGTTAGACAATGCACGGCCTTCAAGCCACACCTCCGTGCCCGTCGGAGTGGGGAGCGTCAGGTTTTTTTTCGTTACGGAATTTCTGGATTCGGTCCCCGCGCTCAAGGCCCGCGATAGAAGCTATGCAATAGCTTAAAAACATTATTACTAGTTTTTTTTTCTAAAATAAACTAAGTAAGTACTCGTTACTCTATCACATCAGCTATCTGTCAGTTGTAAGTCCCGTTGTAATCGGTCGGTTTCGAAGATTAACCGAGAAAAAACACAGACGACTACCTACTTAAAAATCTTAATGTTATTTCAAATTGTATCAATCTTGCAAAGCAGGTAGTAGCAAATAAAAGGTTTTTGGATCCGATAAAGCGATTTCTCAATTAGTAAGGAGGCACTCACTTTGAAGATTCTGCCAAAGCAAATCAGACTTTAAAGCCATAAACATTAAAATAATTTTATATAAAACACTCATTAAATATGTCCTTTGATGATAATACCAATTTGTAAAACACTCTACTTAACCACGACGTATGCGTACAATTTGTGAAGAGACTTACAAAGATGTAATTATTTCAGGCAGTCACCAAGGACACCTGTTTATTTGTACTACTGAACGGGTGACACAAGAGCTAGTAATTAATTCTGAGATGGGAATGAGACTATTGTTGTGGTAATGATAACGGTAACATTGTAAAATTGTATAGGTATGTTTGATTATTTATAACGGTAGGTAGAACTGGGTCCTGCCAGAGTTGTGGGTTGTTCGAAAGAGGTACCGCGGCCCCGGAATATAAAGGGCAAAAGAAGGAACATAGGTGGGTTTAGTCAGTAAAAGTCTAACACTCCCCCCTACCCGCTCCGCCCAGAGTAGAGGAAGTTTTTGATGTTTTCCCAACCGTAAAAAAGGTAAAACTGGATCGGCGGCATCACAACTACAGCGGTGATTTTTTGAGAATACTTCTTTCATAAAACCTGCGCTGTACGCCCGTTTTTGTTGTTGTGCTACGCAAAGTGCTACGGCGTAGCGGCACCGTGCTACGATCAAAAAGGACTTCACATTTTGACGCGCGGAGTTGGCTTTGATTTATAAAAACCGGGCGCACTAGCTGCGGATACAAGCCTTTGTCAGATCTTTAATTATATTATATGTCGAAGTAACAGTCCGCTGACTAGACTACTCTCCAATTCGCAAAGTTCGACGCACCTTAAATAAATCATTATTATCATTTATTCATAAAAATCACGGGAGAATTCCCCAAAAAAAACAGCGGTGTGCCTCATAGTACACTCATATTACAACAGTTATGTTTAAGTTCCATGTTATAGGGGGCGAGCCTATTGCCATCATTCGAGCACAGGTTCAGACTCCGTGGCTGCTACCGAGATAATCCTGACGGAAAATTTCAATGACACTATGCTGACCGGAGAATCGAACCAAGAAACTCATGCTTAAGCAGTTGTGCTAAATTGTGTCGGCAAATAACTGAGCTACGAATTTAGCGCACCTCAAAGACAATTCTGACAAGTCTTTGAAAAGATTTGTACTAAACAAGTATCAGTAAAACGAAGGCTTAGTTTGTAAACCCAAAAAAACTTACTCATACGAATAAAAAATCACAAGGCAACTACTACCTACAATAATCCCTATAATTTCAAACTGATCCACAAAAGGGTAGCCGTTATTTACAGATTGACTTTCAAGTCACCGTCTGTATCGATCGATCAACACGTTGGCGGTGCGTCGCCGATGCATATTTTGTAAGGTGTTGATTATTCTGTGTTATGTAGAACCATATTTTATGTTTACTGAGCGATCTTGTAGGCATGGGTAGGTATTGATTGTTCGAACTTTTTATTTGAATCATGTCGCTGGCTTTTACTTTGACCAGAACTAAGCGTTGCCATACTACATAGCAACACGGTAAGTCTCTTGGGGACATTACTAACTGACAGCGTCGAGAATGAATTTTTAGACGCTATTATTTATTCATTTATTTTTGATGGAAAATCTCAAAAACAATTCGCTTGACGTGGGAATCGAGGCAAGGACCTCATACATACTTACATAGTTGATAAAATATTTTTATATTTTTTTGATAATATCCACCAGTTTTTCCGTGTGTCGACTTTATGCGAAGTTTACACAATAGGCTAGTTTCGCAACAAGTGACGCCACACGTAACTTTAATGAGCTATATCTTTGTAATTTTTGGTCTAATTTACAAATAAAACGTGTCCCTTACTTTGGAATAATCTAAAAGACGAACTAAATAGAATGTAATTTCTTTAAGCTTGGAAACTGCATTCATTGTTTTAAAAGGCCAAAATTTCAGAAATGTAAAAAAAACACCAATGACAAATTTGAGAAAAAAAACGTCACGGTACAAGAGGGCTTTGTAGTTGTAGATCAATGCGTAAAAGATGATTGAATGATTCTCCCCCTCAATCGCATAAGTGTTACCGAAATCATATCACCGTAACGTAAATGGATGTATGTCATATTTATGTTTTATATATTTTCGGCATGTAAAAGAGAGAATATTAAACATTGGGTATTGAAAACCCCAAAATGATATGTTTTAAGAATTAATAAATATAACTTTGTAAAAAAAAAGTAGATGATACGAAAAGTCTGTTTAGGTACATGACCCAGATATTAGTATGTATTTAAGGTACGATAGGACTTAAACACGCATTGTCATCATAAATGTCCCTACTAAAATAAAATAAAAAGATCAAAATCATCAAGATCCGTTCAGCCGTTTTGACGTGAAAGAGTAACATACATCCATACATACATCCATCCTCACAAACATTCGCATTTATAATATTAGTATGATAGTTAAGTATAACTAATCCAGAATGTAGATTCTGGACAGAATGTGGATTTCTTAACCAAACTAACTACTTAACCTGTAGAGGCTTAACAAAGTTTGTGCAGCTTGTTCACTAAATGCTAAAAATAACTGGTTTTACGCCAAGGAATCCGTTTGAAAATCAGTATTTCCAAGTAATAAGTTCAGAGGTTAAAATTGCTTCAAACTTCATGCAGAAATACGGCCGGAGGTTATTTAAAAGTTAATAATAGAGTAAAAGCGATATTACAGCCTTGTAGGTGATTGTTAGTCTGCTTTAGAAACTTTCTTAGAAAAAGACGTTTGGCGGAAGGTCCGTCTGACATGTGGCAGGTTAATCGAATGGATTCAAGTGCTATGATTTTTTTAACGGATCTCTGGACGCCAATGACACAAATATGTAGTATTAGAAAAAGGGTACTGACCGATACCTGAGCGTATTTTAGCAATTAGGTATTTACACTCTGTAAGTTAGGATGCAGAAAATGACGTATTCAAGTATGGTTTAAGAAAGACAGAGAGCTAGAGAGAGAGCGAGTGTAAGAGAGAGAGCTTGTATAATTGTAAACTATGAGAACAGAGGAATGGGAAAAGGTTGCGAGGGCTAAGGGTCACTTTTCTGACTTGAGTGTAACAGAATCATTTTGGCGTACGACTAGTATTATATAGTATTTTCTTTGTATTTCTTCTGTAATTTTTAATAAACATAAATAATCTCATCCTCTGTTTTTTACACTAAAATAGAATTAGATAATTTAACATATTACAAATATGTAAAAAAAAGTTTAACCTAGCGGTTTTTGTTATTTAGCCAAAAACTCCTTAAAAGTAAAATATCTTTGTGATACACCAGGTTCTTTAAGCATAAATTAACTTTTTAACTCACCTTAAAAAGTACGAGTACATTAATTGTACTAAATGTGATAAGTTTACAGATACAGTGTATTTAAATCATCATCTACTTAGCTTATTCTCAACTATATTAGGGTCGAATTATTAATCGTATATATATATTAATCGTATGCAATAGACTAGTTTCTAGGGTCAAAGTAACCACATTCTATTCAGTCAGTCTTTTAGATTATTCAAAAATAAGGGACACGTATTTTTTTTATTTGTAAATTAAACCAAAAATGACAAAGATATAGCCATTAAAATTACGTGTGACGTCACTCGTTACGAAAAAATGCAGCAACGCGTAATTTTTATTCTAAATTACAAATAAAAAAATACCTTTCCCTTATTTTAGAATAATCTAAAAGACGGACTAATATTTTTTTTATTTTGGAACCTAGCCTATTGCACACCACTATTTTACATGGAACGACTGCCTCCTGACCGAGTTTTAGTTTATGAACGTAGTACTGAGCATCAAACTTAACAGCTTTCTCCACGAAACACAATTGTTTGAAATGTTTGTTCGGTTTGAAGCTGTCAATGCTCGTGGCCGGAATCAAATGAAAATGTCTTTTTCATTTGATTCCGGCCACGAGCGCGTTAAACTCGCGCACCGAGGGTTCTAAACAAACTTGCAATATAAACGGCATGTCTTTTGACTGCGTAGACTTAAGGGGGTTCATTTTTTCACAGCACACAAAGGACTACAGGCTTGAGTTTAGGTTTAAATTTCAACTCGATACCTCGAGATAAAAGGTGTTGACAGACAGACGAAAAACAAAGTGATCCAATAAGCCTTCCGTTTTTTTTTAGGTACGGAACCTGAAAAGTAAAAATACATCACCTTTAATAAACCAAACCCGCTTTCATGACGCCACCTACAGACGATTGATGGAAAAGTCACACTTAATTCGAGAATTCACTCAGGCCGATTTAAAAATGCCGCCGTGGAATAATAAATGAGGGTTATTCATATTCAGTGAGGTTCGTATGAATAAAACGAAATTTGTCAACCTTCGACATTTGCGTTTATTTTGTATCAAAGAGATTTAAAAGACTTAAAGAGCAGACTTTGGGAATATTATCATACTAGCTTTTGCCCGCGGCTTCGCTCGCGTTAAATTCGGGGTAACACAGTTCCCCTTCACTGATTTTCAGGTACTTGCTACCTGTAGTTTTTGCCCTTGCGCCTTATTTATTGTAATAGCAAAGCTAAGTTTCCCCTTTTCTTCCCTCTTTCTCCCTCAATTGTCACTTAAAAAAATAGCCTATATCCGTTTCCAGGGTCTCAACTATCTCTGTACCAAAACTCATCAAAATCCGTTTAGCCATTCAGGCGTGGAGACGTAACAAACAAACAAACTCACTTTCGCTTTTATAATATTAGCAAGGATTTTTCACGAATGCTACCTGACAAGCCAACATTTGACACTAAACAGAACGATTTGTTACCAAAAAGTAACCAGTATTGAATTACAATTTTCTCCGTCTTTTCCCCTCTATCAAACGAAAATATTTGAATGTCTTTGCCTAGTTTAAAAACTTTGGCACTTAAAATGGGTGCTTAACAAAGTAGTTTCTGTACCAAAATATGGCCGTGTAATAAAATCTAGAAAATAGTTCTGAAGAAAAAGTTTCTGACTTCACTTTAAATAAAAGATTCTCTAAAGGCTAAAGCGATATAAATATTATTTTGAAATGAACCAAAAAATAGGTCGATGAGTTATGATAATTTTTTGTTGTTTCGACGTCTAATTTTTCTTACTTTTCGTTCTTATTTTTAAATACTTTGAGAATCCGAATGCTATTATAAACAGCCTACATACTTTAAGGTTTAATCTTCTTCTAATATATAAAATTCTCGTGTCACAATGTTCGTTCCCATACTCCTCCGAAACGGCTCCACCGATTCTTATGAAATTTTATATGCATATTCAGTAGGTCTGAGAATCGGCCAACATCTATTTTTCATACCCCTAAGTGAGCAGCGGGTGAAACCGCTGGGCACAGCTAGTATGAGTTATAAAACCTCTACAGTACACAACTTGGATTGTTTATTCAGCCGTTATTCCCGGCTACCAATTGGAGAGTTTTGACCAGCTTTACAGAGGGAATATTGTTTTAAACTGTTACTGGTTTGTAGACAAGCAGACACTGGTAAAAAAAATGATATTATTCAGCTACTAGTAGGTATACCTACTGGAAGCGGCCCTCTTGATGGCCAACATTGTTGGATAAAGGCTACTGAGATTGAGATTATGTCAGTTCACAGTTTCTCAAAGGTGATAAGGTGATAATGACGGCACGGTTGGCGCAGGTTCGATTCCCGCACGGAACAAATATTTGTATGGCCTACGGATAGTTGTGTCGGGTCTGGCTGTTTGTGTATGTGAGTTTCAATGTTTGTAAATTCACCCAAGATACAGGAGAAATTCCTAGTGTGGGGCAGCGTTTTTGTTAAAAAAAAAATATCGTAGGGCCTAAAATCTAGATAACAAACTAAACAACACTTTATCAGCAGTTAATGGAAAACTCTAACAAGTGTTGCCATTTACATAAATACCGAAAATCTTAAGTCAATCCTCTTGAAAGTTGTTCAAGATTCAAGATATTTTTATTTGTGCAAACATGATTGTACATCATGCAAGACAGTCAATTTGCCAGATCCGTGGCTTACAAATATACCGTGTCGACGGCGCGTCCGTATTCCACACGCGCCTCAAAGAGATTTCAACAAAGCAGAGGGGCCTGCCAGGGCCACCGCCTGCCGGGGTTGCGGGATGCTCGAAAGAGATACTGCGGCCCCGGAACATAAAGGGTAATAGAAGGAACATGGGTAGATTTTAGTCAGTAACCCGGCACGGTCCCCCCGCACCGCCCTGAGTGGGGGAAGTTATTTGAAAATATGCTTACTAATATACAAATTAACATGAAATCAATAATGTTACAAATTTGCAATAAATCATAAAATGATCAAAATTGTATAGTTATTCAAATTTAATTCAATACAATTCAATATTAAATTCGTTGTAACAAATAAAAGTCATTGAAAACGGCCACCACTTGTCAAGTCCTCTAGATTGAATGAATTAATATGTTTTAGTAGCTTTTGTTTGTAGCAAATAATTTCAGCATTCTATTTGGGAAAATATTAAAAACAAAATGCCGCATAAACCCTTTTAAGAACAAAATTAAGTCATTAATTACCGACACAGACGCCCTCAAAATATATCAGTCTATATTCTCTTTTGCCATATTAGAAAGGTTTAAAACAATATCTGAAGTTCCCAGACTGTTACTGAAAAACAAAGTTACTTTGGTTTGTTAACGTAGGGTTGAGGCATTTTATTATGTTACTGAATTTTGTCTGTCCCGCAGACTGATTCGACAAGGTAAAATGTCTTTAGCTATGGCGTGTGAAAGTGTAACATTAATGTAATGAAAATAGTCTTCTCTATACTGTCACGAACAGTCGTTTACAATACGAGTTCCGGAATACCGTCGTACAGTCGAGTAAGTAGACTTTCATTTGTTTTATAGACCGATTGACGTTATCAACTCAAAGGACCAGGGCGAGATTTGACCCACATTATTTATAAATTAACGAAGTATCATTCACTTGCCAGTTAATGTTTATTATAACTAAGAGTTTATAAGAAGATTATCTAAAAAATATTGAATGACTAGATTGTGGGAATTAAAAGTTAGAAAAGATTTTTATTTTCTTATAAATAAGTCATCATGCAGTTATTGAACGCACCGTATTTCGAATTACATTCCAACCTACTCTTTATATGATTTACGTTCTCACACTAGTAGATATTTACGGTTGTATTTTTTTTGTAATAAATGAAACTTGTAAAATATAAAAAAATATATACAAACGTTAATATTAAACAAGCATTCACATTTTTTTATTACAAAAATGCACAATGTTAAAATAATTACGATTATCTATGATAACGTAGAATGAAACGTCATGCTGTCAATATGAGCTGACTGTTAGTGTCAAAACTACTTCGTACTTCGTATTATTTCATTGTTTGTTTTCAACGGCTAACGTGGAATGTCTAATATTTTCTGTGTGATTTTATGGATTATTGACGACTTGGCTTTGCGTTTGAATATGAGACATACTATGCTCAAAATGTTACCTTCACACTCAAATAGAATTCCCTTAATTGACAACAAATGACCTAGAACTAACCCAAGTAACACATAAGCAAGATAACAGTACGCAATAAGAACATTTTACAGTTCAAAGATGAATATAGTTTGTATAAGAGCTTTGGGAATAGCCAAATGCTGAATTAGGTTGAGTTCGGAGCCTTAAAATTCTTAACGCTTAATAAATTCTGTATTTCTGCCCTTCCCTTCTTTAGGCTTAATAACCAATCACCGTAAAATTATTATACAGATGTTATTTAGCATTACGCATTCCAGGTGGCTTAAAGCTTTAAAACAGCCCCGTCGGCAGCATTTATCTGAATAACCATAATCTGTCCTGCTATTATTAAAGCAGTACTAAGCTAGTAGCGTTTGAAATAGCTATTTGCTGAATAAAGTATCACCTTCTGAATAATATTGTTACATATTTCTATTATACAGCTTGATACTGAATAATTGTCTTTATTTTATCTTTAATTTGGATAAGATTCTATCTTTTACTAATTATTCAGCTGCTGAATAAACAATATTATTTATGTTTTTATTAAGCTTTTTTCAGTATAATAGAGAGTTTCAAACTATTTATTCAAATTATATACCATATTTGTATTGTTATAGCGTCCATAGCTTAATACCAGCTTAATTAAAGTATTATTGTACGTATTTATTTTTTGCGTTATGGATCGAAAGTAGTGGAAAAAACGTAAGAGAACCGGTAATATCAAAAGAAAATTGTTAAAAGAATATTTAAATATCAGAAGTAGTAATTGTCCAAGTGAAAATAGTTTGAACAAAACAGAACCCGGTCCCAGCCATCATGCGTGTTTGCCGTGCAATGATGAGGGTTCCGTCCCCCAAATAAGTCAAACAGCATTGCGATTTACGCAAGAAGAGAGTGCATCTGATGGTAGCTGTACAGATATCGAAGAAGAACAATGTACCGAACACATGAAAAATTTGATATTTCGAGAAAAAACCAGAAAATGGGCTGTCGAAAAAAACATTACACAAGTAGCACTAAAGGATTTGGCAGAAATATTAAATCAAAGATTCCCAGACATTGTACCTAATGATCCAAGGACCATTTTAAATACACCGAGACAAGTCCACATAAAGTCTATTGAGCAAGGTGAATACTGGCACAATGGCGTCATTGAGATACTTAAAAACATATTGACTAACACAAACGTTGTGCCAGAAAAGATATCACTGAATATAAACATGGATGGTCTTCCAATTTTCAATAGTTCAATTTAGTGAAAGCCGGGCGGGAAAATTCCACATTATAAAAGGTTTTTGTTCGTTCGATAAGAGAACCCTAAAAATCTGAATGTAGAAATGTGATCAAACTACCTATATAATTGTTATTCAGAAGTTGGTGTAACGAGACTACCTCTTTTTAAAGTTATAGCTTAGTAACAAGACATGTGTGCACTTTTATTCAACATTATAAAGCAAAAACTATCGATCGCCATTAAAAATCTTTGTAACTTATACTTAAAAGGAATTTACGAATCACCAAAATGCTTAATCTCACAACTACAACATTTTCAACTCATTTATGGCTTATTTTATGGGTTAAAATTGCTAGTATTAGCTATTTCGTCACAAGTACTTTTGTCAGACCTAGTCTGTTTGTATGAAAATACTATTTACTATCTGTTATCTTGATTATTCACGCGGCGCGTCGTGTAATGAAAAAAAAAACATTATATTCACGACAAAATTACTTGCGCACTAACAATTAACATACTAGCAGACCTCTAACTTAGTAAATTTCAATTTATAAGTTTTCGATTTTATAAGTTCGCCGGCGGATGTCAAATCAACATTAAATTCAACATATCGACATTAAAATCCAATATGAATTATTTTCACAATTTGTATGAATAAAGTTTGCAAAAATGTGAACAATCTTAATAAATTTTGAATACAATAACCAATTCGACTAAACTGAATAACTCAGTTGTAAGAGCTTAATAAAAACAATGTGAGCTGTTATTCAAAAGTTATTAAGCTCCTACTCAGATGGTGCTCAGATGTTATTTAGCTGTTGCTCAGATGTTATTCAGCGTTAAGCATTCAAAATTGGGGCCCTTTTTGCTTGAATAACAGCTGAATAGACGGTACTCAGACGTTATTCAGCTTAGTATTCAGATTAATGCTCTTGATGATTGCTCTACTCAATCATTATTCAGCACGTCTGTGTTACTTGGGAAGTAAGTACCTATACTTGCCTAAAAAGATACAGAACCACGATGATGCTGTTGGTAAATAATTATTATCTGATTGAACACCTTTTTTAAACAACGTATTACATAAAAAAGATAATATTGTACTGTTAAATACGCAATCTTGGATTCGTTTTAGGTTATAAGTGGAGGAACCTCCCGAAACTTCCGTGTCCGGTAAGGACCTGCGTCAAGCGGTAGGTGAGGACACTTACGCAGTATTCAAAAGGAATTTGGTTGCCTTTTCTTTGTGACTCTTTTGTGAGATTGGAGAAACGGAGATTCAATTAAGGCCGATTTCACCTTTGAAACTAAACACAATCAGTACATAAAAGCTATCAGCAATAAGACCGCCATTGTAACCATAGAATTTATTAGCAATTACTGTAAAACAGTTATGTTTCAATTTTGGTGTGCAATAAAGTATACTCTATTATATTCTATTCTATAAAAACCGCTTTCAAGAGCCATCAGCGTTCAACGTGGTTTAATTGTGAAGATCGCGATTCATTTATTGGGGAATTATGTAGGCGGATTCGCCCTTAATAAGTAGATGAAGTTGTTCCAGAGAAATCTTTTCGTGTTTTATACCTACAGTAAATACTTATTTATTAGTGTCCATCGTTAATCCAAAAGTTAAATTTTAATAAACTACACGATAAATAACTCAAAAAAATTTAAAATGAGTCTTAAAACATGAACTATGTAAGTAGAAAATTATCAATAAAATTCAATTTGACAAAATCGACTGAATAAAATTGTTTAAAATAAAAGAGATTGCTGTAAATAATTGTTTTATTGGCTTTATTTTTGTATCATCGAAGACTGTTCTATAAATGTTATGCAAAATTGCTTTCAACCGCCGCCGCCGCCCTTTCATGCCAAGCTCATAATGTTAAAGTTCACGCTTATCGGAACGCCATCGGCTTCATTAATAAACCAGAGAAACTAAATTAAAATTATCAGTGATAGTCAAGGGGTGTCGGACTCTCATGGTGGCATGGAGAGAGCGACTGTCGCAACCCCGTGCAGGGCACGCCACAATAGCGGCGATAAGTCCCCTCTTTGAGGAGTGGCTGGAGAGGCGTCATGGCGTCCTAACCTACCGCCTGACGCAGGTCCTCACCGGACACGGAAGTTTCGGGAGGTTCCTGCACATCATCGGGCGGGAGGAAGCGCCCGGGTGTCACCATTGTGACGATCGCCCGGAGGACACGGTGGAGCACACAGTGGCGGTCTGCCCAGCTTGGGCGGAGCACCGCCGTGCCCTCGTGGAGGCGATCGGCGGCGGAGATCTCTCGCGTCCGGCCCTGGTTCAGGCCATGGTCCGGAGCGAGAGGGAATGGGAAGCGGTCACCACCTTCTGCGAAGCAGTAATGCTAGCAAAGGAGGTGGCCGGGCGTTTGAGGGAGAGAACATCTGCCCAACCCAGCCGCCGCGGGAGACGCCCAGGGCGCCGGGCGCCGCGAGACGACTTCCGGCCACCGTAGATGCGGGCCTGTGGACGGTGAGCAATGGGTAGCTCACCGTCCGTCCGTCGATTGACGACAGGCCGTGTCGACGGCGCGTTCGTGTTTCACGCGCGCCTCAAAGAGAGTCAGCAAAGCAGAGGGGCTTGCCAGAGCCTCCGCCTGCCGGGGTTGCGGGTTGTTCGAAAGAGATACCGCGGCCCCGGAACGTAAAGGGCAATAGAAGGAACATGGGTGGGTTTTAGTCAGTACAAGTCTGACATGCCCCCCCGCTCCACCCAGAGCGGGGGAAGTCATAGGATGATTTCCCACCCGAAAAAAAAAAAAAAAAAAAAAAAAAGGGGTGTCGGACTGCTAAGTCATAACTCTTGAGTTCGAACCATAGACACGCACCTTTGATTTTTTGTATTCATGTGAGTTTTGTTTAATTATCACTTGCTACGGTAAAGGAAAGCATCGTGAAGTAGCCATTACCAGCTTGATTTTTTTTTCGGAAGGGAAATCATCAAAATGACTTTTCCAGCTATCCAAAGACCCGCGTCTACGGTGGCTCCCGACGTGCGGAAAGACCCGCGGCAGCTGGGTTAGTTCGAAGATGCCTATCATAAGTCCATGGGGGGTATAAAAACTCTAACACCAGGCTAGGCAATTACCACACGAAAAATGAAGACTAAATCAAAGATTTGATACTTTTGCGTTTACCTATCAGCCGCACGGGTCAACCTTAATTAAAGGTTCGGGGGTAGGATGGGTGATCCCTAATACAAGGACAGCGATGATAGAAATCTGACGGAGATTGACATCCAGTTAGTTGCCACACAGCTGCCATTTACACCTGTCAAAGATCTCTAAATACCTTTACGACCATTAGAAAAACTTATATAGAATCTAACCAGTCTTTTTTTTCGTTTTAATTCGTCCACGTCGCTGTCAAAAGCAGGCAATATTGATTTTTGGCCTAAACACAAGCCAGTCCCTAGCCACGTGCAGAATCGACACACCGCTTGGCGATACCCCTAATAAACTAAGTGGCAACTCTAACTCCATAGCCCTTGACTCAACACCGATTACATTAAAAAGTAAACCACAGACTAAATAAAATACACTTATATAAAATCTAATCAGTGTTATTTTCCTCGATAACTTTAACCTCTCAAGGACCGCCATTATTTACGTCAACTATCCGTCAAGCACCGCCGGGCGGGCTCTTATCATAAACGTAAACTGATTTTAAGACTTATCTTTACTAAAAATACAGTTTTAAATCGGTCGGGGTTTTGTGGCACAAATTTGTGCCAGCGGGGCTCAACGGTAATACTTGTTTACTGGCACGTTTATGTGCCGCTGGGGCTATAGAGGTTAACAGAGCTAATATGTTTACTACAACACCAATAAAGTCAGTAATATAAACAAATACTAGTTGCATTACGTGGCTTCACTCAGCTGGGTACCCGGGAGTCAGTGACTAATGGAAGTCTACCGTACCCTATATTGAGTTTTTTACTTGACAGGTGGTTTTATCCTGCCAAGTTTCACTGTGAAATCTGGAATGAGTAGGATTTTTCTGACGCATATAAATCTATTAATCAAATGCGTAGCCGGTAGTAGAGGTTTAATCTAAAGATCTACCCAAGCGGCTTCGATCTTTTAGCCACCCCAACATAGTTGGGAAATGGCTAGGCAGATGATGAAGCGCAAAGATTCCACTACACACTTCTAGAACAAAAAGCCTAATCCACAGTTGTTTTTAGAAAGAGCAGGATACGTGTAGGTACACACGACGACATGATAAAATTACCAGGTTTTAATAGTTTAGAATAATTATGTTGACTTGCCGTCGTGTGTACATCAATCTTGGAGCAGCACTATCTATGGCAGATTTAGTTGTCATTTTCTTTTCTTTGTAGGTTATGGAATCTTTCAAAGTCATTTTTCATTCCAATTTTGCAAATAAACAATTTACACAAGAATAACTTTGAAAGATATTTTTTTTAGTCATTAATTTTAGTTCGTTTACAATACTTAACGAAAATAAGGTTGAACCCTTATGGTAATTTCCCTAACAATTTACCTAATTTTGTAAAGTTTACAAATTACTTTTACTCACAAAACCAAAACAATTCAAAGGAAAGGTGTGCGTATTTCCATCTTGTAATATAATTTCGTGGTATCCAGTCATAGTGGGGTGAAACAGGCTTATTCTGTAGTTTCAAAGAAGTATTTAAGTAAAACAACGAAATTATTTTTCATGTGCGTTTTGTTTAGAGTTTAGACTGTGATTTATTTTTAAGCTATTGCATACTTCTATCGCGGGCCTTGCGCGTGGAGACCGAATCCAGAAATTTCGTAACGAAAAAACCTAACACTTTCCCCGAGTGCAACACGTATTTTTTAGGTAATAGGGGTTAATTCTAGGGTTATGAAGTTCGAGTTGCCACCTAGTCTTTAAGGGATATCGAGTCAATATAGGGTACGGCAGACTTCAATTAGTCATTGACTCCCGGGTACCCATTTGAGTGAAGCCACGTAATGCAACTTGTATTTGTTTTATTACTGGGTTATTGGTTTTGAAGTAAACATAGTGACTCTTTTTTAGTTATCGAGGAGGTTAGATTCTATTTAAGTGTGTTTTATTTAGACTGTGGTTATATTTTTTCAGGAATAGGGGTTGAGTCTAGGGCTATGGAGTTCGAGTTATCACTTAGTATTTTAGGGATATCGCCAAGCGGTCGGTTGATTCTGCACGGAAGATATGTGATTCTGCAGAGGGTGGCTTGTGTTTTGGCAAAAAAATCAAGATTGCCATCTAACGTGTAATGTTGCCAGCGTTCTGGGCATCTTGCCCTTTGACAGCGTTGTAGACGAATTTTATCAATAAGTGTTAATGAAGTGAAGATTAACATAAAGGAAACTCTTTAGCGCAGTCGAAGATGCGCGCAAAAGTTAAAAAAAACACCTTTTACTCAACACCAACATCGCCCAAGACATCCAGAATAACCCCACAATGTTGAAAGGCAGCTATCGGCCGTATCTAGCGGAAATTGCGCCCCCAAGCCAAGGGTCGATCTAATCGGATCGTTGCGTGTACCGCACAGATCATTAGCGCCATCTACTGATAGTTCTACCTTTCTTTGCCCACTGCTACAGGGTTGGTGAACCATGCATGATATGATTGGCTTAGAAAAAACACTTTGGTAAGGGCAAATTGAATTGAGCAAGCCTGGTGATCAATGACCATATTATCAACAGTAAGGAAGAGTCCTTTTTGTACCAACGACAAACAGTTGTCACCAACATCATTCTCCACTCCCCCAAATAAAAAAATATCATCGGAAATTTAAAAAAAAAAGTGCTATCCTCCAAAAGCGAAACATACACTGTTAAAATGTAAAGAACAGCAAATATTTAATAAACAAAATTGTTCTAAGTACTGTAAATACTACTTAGGTATTTTTAATTGAATATTGCTGAACTGTAAAGTGTAGCTTAAGAGGGATCAACATCATCATCATTTTCCTGCCCTTGTCCCATTCTATTTGGGGTCGCAAAACGATTTCTTCTTCCATTGTTCCCTGTCAGACGTCATGGCATCATTTACTCCTTTTTACTTATTCCTTAAACACTTTATCCACCTTTTCTTTGGCCTTCCTCTACCTCTCAATTCATCAACATTCACATCAATCACTCTTTTAGTCACATGCGTTTCATCCCTCCTCTTTACATGTCCATACCAAAACAATCGACTCTCAAACTTAAGTGCTATCCATTAGTGGAGTTTCATAATCTTATGATGTTAATATCTGATTGTCGAATTAGCTTTAGTTTTCGTCGAAAAATTATCAATTTTAGCTTTAGTGTGATTCTCACAGATGCACGTTCTAAAATAACTCTTTTATAGCTCTAAGTTCGCAATCCCTACACTACTTCACGATTTGTAAAACCTCCATTGTAAAAGGTAAAGTGTATCTAATTGTTGGAACTTGTCACATTGTCAGTGACCTGTATTTCAGTTCACCCTCCCTCGGCCAGAAGACTGATAAGATCTGTTTTACTGGGTTGAAACAGGCATAATTTTCTTTTGAAAATTATAGGTATGTATAAGCGACATGACAAAAACATCGGAGGTTTAAAAAGGTAGTTTCGAATGATATATTATTATACAGACTTGTTTTGTTTATTTTCGTTTAATAAGTTCGTGGTAAATATTTAAAGTTAATGGGAATGTTTGGATGTCTGGATGGATGTATGGATTTTTTATTTAAGCTTGTTTTCTTTATTCACGCAAAAACTGCTGATCGGATATGGATGAAATTTGGCAGACATATTGCTCATAACCTAGATTGCCACAGAGAATACTTTTTTTTGATCGCTATCGAACGATCCCGAGGGTAGATTATTACCGAATTTCACACGGGCAAGGCCACGAGTATGAGCTAGTCGAAGAATAAAGATGTGTGGCTTTACAATACTACAGCCCCCGAAAACATAGAGCAAAAGGAGGAACATAGATGGGTTTTAGTCAGTACAAGTCTGATATTCCCTTCCGTTCCCCCCAGAGCGGAATAAGTCACTTCCTGATTTCCAAATACGAAAAAAAACACATGGAGATTTTCGCTATTAACTACATTTTTACAATTAAACGACTTATTAAGGAGTATTTATAGTAATTTTGAATTCAGTTGAATGAAGTCTCCTCTAGTGCCAAAATAAAAAGAGAAAATGAAAGCTTTAAAATAAAATATCAAGCATTATCCGTCAGGAAAAACTGAAGCGTATAACATGACAACAACAAGTTGAACCCGCATACCGCACGAGTGCTTTTAACAGCAAAACAGTATGTGGCCGCGGTCACTCGTCAATTAGAACGAACCTATAATGTAGGTAGTTATGTAATGATGTATTTTACATGGTTATCGTTATTTGTAGGGCCGTAATGGCATTTTAGCAGTGACTGCTTTACGGTTGGTGTTTTCATTAGGTACCATTTTATTTATTATTGAACATCATGTTTTGTAAATTTCGAATCGAGTTTATCATAAAATTGTTTTTTTTTACGGCACGTTTGGCGCAGTGGCTGAGCGATCGACTGCTGCGCTGCGTGTCGCGGGTTCGGTCCCCACACAGAACAAATATTTGTATGGATAGTCGTTTCGGGTCTAGCTGTCTGCGTATGTGAGTTTAGGTAAATGTTTTTAAACACACCCACGTCACAGGAGAAATTCCTAGTGTGGGGCAACGTTTTTTTTAAATATAATAATAATACAGATGTAGGTCCTGCCGAGGTTGCGGGTTGTTCGAAAGAGATACTGCGGCCCCGGAACGTAAAGGGCAATAGAAGGAACATGGGTGGGTTTTAGTCAGAACAATCCTGACATTTTATTCTTCCACCACAGTAACAGTTAACTTCTAAGTCACTTTTTAGGGCTTCGTAACTCAAAACGAAGAAACGGAACACTTAAAGGATCACTCTGTTGTTCGTTTGTTATTGTATTCAAAAGAAATAGCCGTTTATGTCGCAGTGTGTTCAAAACCCACGGTGTGCAAGCCTGACTCGCTCTTGTTCGGTTTTTTTAAACCCATGAAAGCTACAAGAAATTGCTTTTATTGTTCAGAAAAAAACACACACAAAGACAAAGCATCGGTCTACCTAGAAAGTAGGTTAACAAAGCATTAGCTCAATACCTCCTACCTTTGATATTAAGTCATGTACAGACGCCAGCAGTTCAAGCTACCCGAAACTGTCAATTATTCGAAGTCGAAAATCTATTTCTAAAGTATTAGGTTCAAGGTTCATTGGAAAAAAATGACAGTTTCGGGTAGCTTGACCTGCTGGCGTCTGTACAATGAAAAAAATATCATTTCGAGAGTACCGAACATTCGCTTCTTACGTTTCAAATTTCGTTGTTTTATTCACTGAAATGCATTTTAAGAGAACATAATATGTTCTACTAAAATGCATTTCTTATGAAAGATGCCAAGATTATTTAACACTAGCTGGTGCCCGCAACTTCGACCGCGTGATAGCGAAAAAAAGTATCCCATATGTTATTCCAGACTATAATCTACCTCTGTGCCAAATTTCATCAAGATCCGTTCAGCCGTTTTGACGTGAAAGAGTAACGAACATCCATACATCCATCCATCCATCCTCACAAACATTCGCATTTATTATATTAGTAGGAAGTAGGATACAGGCTTGGTATGCATAACTTTGTAACAAAGGGCGTGAGTGTCTTTTCAATGTTTTTCATGCTTTTAAGTGATTAATTGACTGCTTCAAGGTCCTGAGGATTTGATTGAATGTTGTGATGTGTTAGTATATTTCTTCAACATATTCTAGACAGGGATTTTATTTTAAGCGAAGGTGAAATTACTTACAACTTACGATCTGCTTTCGAAATTGTGTTATAAAATTGCTATGTAACAAAATAAATTGTCAGTCCAATCAGGGAATGGAATAGCAAATTTTCATCTTTGATATTTTAACCAACGCCATCGCAAACTCATTTTCAATGTTTCACTTTTCCTTTCATCGTCGTAAATTCAACTAGCCTGTATCCTGACCAAGATTATAATTAGATTTACCGCTAGGTCGTAATTTTCCACGCCACCCGCAATAATATCTGACTAAGCAGTATATTTTTTTACCCGTCAAAGCGGCATAACCATAAAAGCAATAATGAAAAAAGCAATATTATTATAATATGGCGTGAACTCGAAAGAAAATTGATTGAAACCAAATATTAATATTCTTTCAACCCTCAAATTGCGATCGCGTGGTCAATTAACCCCACGCGGTGCTAACTGTAACTCGAAATACAAAAGGAAGTGAATTAGGAAGTTTTTTCCGATGAATTATTATGATTTTTGTCTGAAACTATGTGCTAAACTATTATTCGTATAAGCATGAAATCATAAATAACAAGTTTGGTTCGACTTCGAAGAATTTCGTTACAAAGAAAATGGCGTCACAAATTATTTTCGAGAGCTGTTATGTTTAGGAGCGTCGTGTTTTATTATGATTCATAATTTTGAAAGACAGTGTAATTTTATTTTATTACATTCTTGACAGGAAAGAACAATGTTTTACTTTGTAAGTGTAGACAAAAAAAGAAATAAGATATCGAAAGATCTTTCTAGAGATGGCCCTTTTTTCCATAAGGTAAGGTAAGTAGTAAACGAAACAAAAATATCGTGACACTTGATAGTAGTCCGTCCCTCTCTCAGAGCATAACCTAACAACAATGTCAACATAATAGACGTAGTTATTCCCACCCATAACACTTTGGTGTTTAAATATGTTAAGATTCCCAATACTGGCTTAATAGCAAGGCCAAAATAAACCCCTAAAAATACTAAGCTGAATGGCTCCATGAGATTTTAATGACAAACCTGCACTATATAATTTATAAAGCCAGCATTCCATGCTACACAGCCAATAAAAATATAACATTCAATTCATTCGTTCCAACAGTTGATATAGTTCACTCCGACATAGTTACTGTCACCGCAGAAACGCACGTGCGACAAATACACGCGCTGATGCGGAAACCGGCCTTCCAGCGATTTATTTCACGAGAAAACTTTTGTTTTGTTCGTGGTACAAATAATAATATGTATGTTACAGTTTCAGTTACACTATTGCTTCTGCTGCGTTTGAATATTACATATATTTCAATTTACAGTTTGGGTAAAGTGTTGATGGGATTTTCCATCAAGAATTTCTCACTCGTAAATAAAAAAAAAATTACCATTTGCAGATTATGTGAGTCCTCCTATTATATGAGACTTAAAACTAAAAAGGATATTGCTCTGCGCCCACGCATTTTTAGCCCTGGACCCAAGAGCATCGGAAAATGATGTATTATATTTTCTATAATTTTTTTTTAACTTTATTAAATTAATTACTATATAGAAACTATCATTAGTAAACTCCTTTATGATCTTATTTTATAGCGGACTAGCTGCAAAATAGATACATTTTAAAAAAGTTCTAGATTTTGAGGTTATAGTCGAACCAAAACAACGAATGCTAGGTATGATTTTTCATAGCTCCGAGTGATTTTTGAGAAACTGAAAAATGATATCATAATTCATTTAGCTAATTTTAATAGTAGGTATTAAAATGCATGCACCAATGCAATTTTTTTAGCGCCTAAATGGATGTAAGTGCAACATTACAGTACATAGAAATTATTTATGTAATATAACATAATAAACTGTATTTTTAACACTAAGCGTAGATGTCGGCTAGCGGATGTTATAAGTCGCATAAAATATTATAAAATGTATGTAATGTAATGTATTTTGGCATACAGCTAGTCCGTGTTACAGAAATATTTGCAACTTACATAATTAAGAAGACAATTAATTATCGTGTATTGCGATACTCTTTTTTGCACAGGGCGATTTTGGACATTGTCCTTTGTTTTAAATAATAATAAAATGAGGGTGTAGTCCTTCGAGAATTACAGTAGCTATGCTACAGTTTCTGTATAGTTTTGTCCGAAGTTTGGGTGTTAATGACCGGAGGAGGTCTTAATAGTCCCTTGAGTTGGTGATGCATTGAGATTATTAATAAGGCATGCGAAACCCGGTGTCGGTCCCATAACCCGGGGAAACCGAGTTTAATTGTATTGAAACCCGGTTTTTCGGTCCTATAGTATCGGAATAGGGTTTCGATACGATAATTATTACTGTTGTTTTGTACTGGATGGCATTGTTTTATAATTCTTCAACTTTCTGTGCGTTATATGTATGTATTACTTAACCAATCACAGACTGACGATTGATACTGTTATTGTTGTTATTGTTTTTAAGCATTTACTCAGACTATTCGATGCAGTTTAAAACCCTCTCATAGGTACAATATTGTTGACACAAACGTGTGTCCAATTTGGTAAGTGAACTTAGCACTTCCCTTTTTTAATAATTGCAGTATTTTTGTTTATAGGTATTTTGCTTGCAAAAGAACACATTTTTAATATTCTTTGCTCAAGAAGAAAAAAACGGAACTCGTATAAGATATCTTTGTTATCAGTCTGTCAAAACCCTTTATCTCAAGAACGCGTCGAGGTATCGAGGTGCAAATAAAACCATAAACTCAAGTCTGTGCTCCCTTAACAAAATTCAAAGTTTACCCAGTTCAAAGATATGGCTGTTTATATCGCAAGTTTATACGAAACCCTATTTTTTTTGGGATGCGAAATCATAAAATAACTCCCGCTACTCTGGGCGGAGTGGAGGAGGAGTGTCAAATTTGTACAGACTAAAACCCACCTATGTTCCGTCTATTGCCCTTTTTGTTCCGGGGCCGCGGTATCTCTTTCGAACAACCCGCAACTCCGACAAGCGGTGGCCCTGGCAGGTCTCCTGCTTTGCTGACATCTCTTTCCGACTTGGCCTGTCGTCAATAGACAGATGGACGGCGAGCTACCCATTACGTTGATACGGAACACTCGGAGCGCGATTCCGAGGTTTTTTTATCATTGCAGTGCTTTAATGTTTTTCAACATCACGTCAATGAAAACATCTAGAGAACAAATGAGACCAGTCCCTCACACCCTACAATCTAAACGAGCAAAATACGTTTGCCTATCAATAAAAATCAAATTCGAATACCGTAATATTTCCTTACCTTCTAAAACGTTCCGGATTCCAGAAACGATAAAAACAAAGATTGATTAGGAATTCAGTTCAGCTTCAATCAATCATTCGTTCAACTGAGAACAGGGTTCGTTCGTTCGGTCCCATATCTCGTGTGTACAGACCCTTAACTAATTATGCACATAATTATCGACGAAAAGATCTATTGAGAATGATTTTATTTTGGAATTTTAAGGCAATTGTCCTGTTAGTAGGTTAAGATAACACAGTATATTCGTCGAAGCTTCGACGGAATAAAAATATACAAAGAATATTTTTATTTAAAAGAGTGTCCTTGGAGTTTCCACAGTCTTCTCCACAGAGATTTACGCTTTGAAATAGGCAACTGCAGTATTGCCACAAGGAGTATATTATACTTTGTGACTAGCGCTTCACTTTCATTCTTTTGTTTTTGACATTCAAAAGTCCATGTAACGGTCGCATTTAATTAAATCTTTGGTTATTTTTGATCTCTGGTTGGTTGGATCTGCTTAGAGCATAGTCTGGAGCGAGAGAATATGGGAAGCGGTCAACTCCTCCTGCAAAGCATAACTGCTAGCGAAGGAGATGGCCGGACGTTTGAGGAAGAGAACTGCAAACCAAACCAACCATCGCGGGATACTCTCAGGGCAACGGGAGTCGCGAAACGGCAATGGGAAGCTCATGAGGAGAGCAAAGAGCAAAAGCGGGAGTATGGATTGGTTTTAGTTATGTAGTATTATTCTAACACTCCTTTTTGCTCCGCCAAGAGCGAAAACATATAAAAAGAGGTTGCAGGGGGAACGTGAAAATAATAGTCTTGAGTTAAACAATGGAAAATATAGTTTATTCCCCTTTTAGACATTCACAAAAACATTAATGCGCGGTAACAAGCTAATCTTTAGGTATTCGCGGAAGTGAGGCTAGCTGCCTACTGGGCATGGTCTGACACAAGTACACGACAGTACTGCATCGAAAGAATAGAAATAAGGTAAAAAATATTTCGGTGTTTGATTTTATTTGAATATCATGTCCGCCAAAATGTAGGTCATTTTGAAGTTTTAATTGAATATTAAAAAAAATACAATTCCCAGTTTGAAAAATTATAGATATCTCTTTATTCTATAAAATTTCTTTTGTTAAAGATATAAAAAATATGATGGTTGTCGCTGAAAAAATTGAGAATTTCGAGACGAAAATTTTTTTTTCGTGGATTTTTAAACCTTTTTGTTTTTTCGTAGTTTTAGACCACTTTTGTAAACTGATTTTGTTTAAGTCTTAACTTTATGTATATAACTATACACGGTAATTTTTTTTGACTAGTGGCATGTACAGATACGGCTAACTTTGCGATGAAAATCTAGACGTTTTACGAAGTGTTTGCTTTGTACAGCGCCTTATGGCGCAGATAAACGACTTTTAATGATTTTTTATTGAACATCACGTCTAAACTTGTAGTCTTATTTCTTTGAAAAAAATATATGATAAACTAGACAATTTTATTCATAATTTTATATGTGAAAATGTGAAATTATATTTTAATAACATAGTGTAATTAATTTGTAAAGTATTGTCTAACGTGGACAAAAAAACGACAATCACGCAAAAACTATGAGGCGTATTTACATGAAACTTTAATCATATAAAAGACAATTTAATGACCCATATTTTAGTATACGGATTTTATTTGTATTGTGTTTGATAAATCAAGGTGGGTTGTTATTTCGAATAATCTTGGTGCGCGTTGAAGCGGGGCTCTGGCGAGCGACGGGCGGCAGTGTATGGCTGACTACTGTCACGTTTAATGTCGCCTTAAGTCGGATTTATAATTCGCGTGCGAGTAGTAGGAGTCATTTGATGATTTCCAAAGCGAAAAAAAGGGTTCCGGGAGGTATTTTAAGTAAAGTTACAAAATTAAATACTTGCATAGGTATATTAAAACCGTGGATTTAAAAAAATATATTTAAAAAAATAAAAAACCCGACTGCGTAAAAAGTGAAACAAACTACACACCTAATAAAAATAAAACTGAAAAGAGAAAAACAAGTACTGTAATCTGGAACTATGAAGAACAGTCGGGACCCATTAAAATCTGGAACGGCTCACACTCCAATAATGGGTCCCGACTGTTCTTCATAGTTCCAGATTACAGTACTTGTTTTTCTCTTTTCAGTTTTATTTTTATTAGGTGTGTAGTTTGTTTCACTTTTTACGCAGTCGGGTTTTTTATTTTTTTAAATATATTTTTTTATTTTTGACTTTTTAGTTATGAGTATCTATTAGGTAATCATTATTTATGAGATTATTATTTTTGGATCCCCCCTTTATAGCAGAACTTTTTATGTCATAATTTTATTTTGCATAACAACGTATAGCATAAACTTCACTTCGCAGAAAATTTTTTGGCAGACACTCATTTATCATACATTCAAAACTCATAATTTTGTAAGTCAGAATCATCTCTAGACATAAATTTCATCATTTTATTTAATAAGTAATTATCCTAATCTTAATAGTACAGTTCCGGGTAACCTACTAAAAACAGTCTCTTTTCTCTATTAATGCAAGTCGTTTCTGGTAGTCGTAGATGGTCACAGTTTTAACCTAACCTAACCTAGCCATTTCAACCATATACATAGTATGCCAAGTGAAATTATACCAAATAATCATTGCTCTAAATGAACATTATGCTAAACGATATTATGCGAAATTTGAACTCTGCCAATCGTAATTATACCAAATGTAATTCTGCCATCTTAAAAGTATCTCATTGTATCAACTGGATATATAATGGAATCCAATCAATAAGGCGCAAGGGGAACTGTGTTACCCTGAATTTAGCGCAAGCGACGCCGCGGGCAAAAGCTAGTATCAAATATTTTTTATGCCTTTAAAATGTTCGTTTAGTGAACATTATGCTAAGTGTATTATGCCAAATAAATTTCGGAGCATCAAGATTCTGCCAGATAGAGGGACCCATTATTTTTATCTTTACATTTATTTTGTTCGGCTACCTGGGTAGCCGGAAAGTACTGATAGCACGGGCCTAAGCCAAGTGATTATCAGTTGGGTTTAGAGTTAAAGAGGTAGTAATAGGTACAATACTGTTTTGTACTGTAGCTTGAAAGAGAGATGAATCTGTTTATGTGGATATGTTGGTTCGGGTTATCTGATTTACATTGTAGGAATTTCCTCAACAGTCTACACGTGTTTAGTATCACTGCCTTCTGAAGCAGATGGTAGGTGTTTGAGGGCAGGTTCAGGGAAGTTAAGGACTGGTGAAGTTGTTTTGGTATTACTCCTATAGTGGACAACACTATAGGGACTATTGTAACTTTTTGAAGATGCCAGAGGCGGGTAATTTCTTCTTTTAATTCGGTATACTTAGATAATTTTTCTGCAAAAGTAGTTTGTTGTAAGTTGTGTGTATATGGTACAGCTATGTCTATGAGGTATCCAGTTTTGTTTGTTTTATTTATTAATGTGATGTCTGTCATGTCTGGTCTATTGAAGTGGATGGTTCGGTCAGTAAATATCCCTCGGTCAAAATATAATTTTGTTGAAGCGTTTTCCAGCACAGTTTCGGGGATGTATTTGTAGTTTAGGGAACTATGGACTCTATAAATTTGTATTGGTGTGCTAGTTTCTGATGTATGATGTTAGCGACTTGGTCGTGTCTATGTTTATAGTCTGTCTGGGCTATTGATTTACACGCGCTTGTAATGTGCTGGATGGTTTCTGGTGAACTATTGCATTTTCGGCAATATCAGTGCTTAGGTTTTTTATAATGTACTTCCTATAATTTTTAGTCTCAATGACTTGGTCCTGAATTACAAGCATGAAGCCTTTAGTCTCCGGGAAGAACTCGCGTCGTTTAAGCCATGCATTCGACGCTTCCTTGTCGACATCATTTTGACTTAAATCTTGGTAATGCCTTCCGTGCAAAGATTTCTGGCTCCATTCTAGTAGTTTGGTTTTGTTATCGCTTACTTGTTTGTTTTTCTGTTCGGATTTATCTTTCAAATTAAGAGGTGTAGATTGATGGTCGCTGTTTGTAATAATTTTGTAAAGTGTAGAAGTTCCGGCGAGTTTATTATGCCGAAAGAATAGGTATATAAAATACATGCGCCGCCCGGACACCGCTGCGGCCGGCCGCATCGATATGTCCCTGCATTTTTAAACTGTAATATCTTCGGAAATATTCATTTAAATTACATGCTGTAAAGGGCCATATTGATCTATATTAAATAGACAATGTATTTAAGGTACTTAATTTGATAAAAATGAATGCTGTTTTGTTTAAATACATATGTACATACGTGACGGCCTACATTTTAATTATTTATAAATAAATAGTCACTTGAATCGAAAAGTGATGAAAGAAAACTATTAATGATTTTTAAATACCTATTCGACGATACCCCACTTGACATATTTTGTTGGATTTAATTTTTTTCATTTTCACAATATGGTGTCTCATGGTCGCCATTTTGTTTTTTTATTAATTTCATATCTTCAGTGACACTCGCAGGACTAAGAGGAATCGATTGACGTGTGAATCATAAAAATCGGCCCAGGCGTTTAGTCTGTATAGTGCTTCAAAGGAACAAACATACATACATACATACATACATACATACATACATACATAGACTGATGAACACATAACCCTCCTTTGCGGAGCGCAGTCGGGTAAAAAAAATACTGACGCCCAATCCTTACTAACTTTATAAAAGCGAAAGTAAGTTTATAATAATAATAATAAAATCTTTATTCACATAAAAAGGTTACAAATTGATTTAAAGTCTCTGATTCCTGAGCTAGGTTCAAAGACCTGTATTACAGAAATCAGTGGCCTTTCTCATGTTTTGGTGACAAACAATTATGTAAATAAATGCAGTTTGCAGATTATCTGCCAAATCTATTTTAAAACTATATATTTTTTTTTATATAACAAAGGTAAGTGAGTAATTAGAATCGTGTCATGTGTGTGTGTACGTATGTGATGTGTGTGTGTGTGTGTGTGGGTGTGTGTGGTGTGTGTGAGAGAGAGAGAGCTAAGTCAGACTGTGTGCTTAATGAGTGTTTCACAAAAAACCTAGATTATTGTAATATTAGTTCCGTTTGTTCATAATCTTGTCCCAATAGCCAATTTTTAATAGTAGTTTTAACTTCACGAACAGATAAAGGGTGTATATTTTTTATTTTATTTATTCTATTGTATAAGTGAACTGCATTGAAGCCGTATTGTCGCCTAGCTGAGGCTGTTCGACATACAATAGATGGGCATACATTTTTAATGACACGCTGCTTGTTGTATTCTTCTACGTTGTAGGGGGTGATTTTATGCTGTTGAATAATTAACTGGTAGATATAGAGCTGTCTAACTGAGAGGACCTGACATTTTTTATACAACTTAGCAGTGGGGAACCTGTATGGACTAAAAATCATGACTTTTAAAATAGATCTCTGTGCTCTTTCTAAGTCTATTAGAAATGTTTTGCAAGTGCCACCCCAAGCTTTAATACAATACCCCAATACAGATCGACCGAGAGCGTAGTAAACTCGCCGCAGAAGATCCAGATCAGCGACATGTCTCAGTTTCTTAAAGACCCAAATTAGTTTTCTAGTGCGCGATGTTGTCGCTTTAATATTTTGTTTGTTTATTAGTTTGTTTGTTTCTTACGTCTTCACGCCTAAATGGCTAAACCAATCAGACATCGGCTATTTTTTTAAGAGAGAAATGTGGGAGAAAGAGGGAAGAAAAGAGAAAACTTAGCTTTGCTATTACAATTAATAAGGTAATAAAAACTTTGAAGTCCAATATTTTCATAAATTTATAGAAAGTTACCGGTATGGTTTATCACCAAAAATGATTGCAATGTCTAAGGCGGGGAGCACAAGAGCCTATCGGCTTAGATAAGGCTACTTTTACCATATTACAAGTTTAGGTTGAAACATTTGCTTAATAAATTGTTCTGTTTTTATGAATTGTTTCTTGGTTATAGGGATAAAATAATCAAACGTTAAGCGTTTAATTTGTGGTCTTAAACGTAGTTCAATTTTTTTACGGCGCACCGCTTAGTTGATTTTTTATTAATTAAATCATTTTTGGGAAACACTTACGTAAAGAAAATTCGACGTCTTTTATTAAGTAATTAACGAACGCTTTTCTTTAATAAAGCGAAGATAATCATTAATTGACTCAATCAATCCACGTTTTTTGTCAAAAAAGAGAACTTGGTGTCTATCAAAAAATCAATGGCTTTCGTAAGCTCATGATTGAGAAATCCTGTCATCACTCTCGTGGGTTACCTTTTTTTAATATAGGAAATCATCAAATAACTTCGCCCGCTTTGGGCGGAGCGGGGGGGGGGTCAGAGTTGTACTAAAACCACCACTAAAACCCACCCATGCCCCACTTTACGTTCCGGGGCCGCGGTATCTCTTTCGAACAACCCGCAAGCTCGTGGGTAACCTCAGTCAACCTTTTAAGAAGCCTGTAATTTCCAAAGTATCGGGCAGAGGTAGACAGAAATCATCATATAACTTCCCCCGCTCCGCCCAGGCGGGGGAAGTTATGTTGATGATTTCCCACCCAAAAAAAAGGACCAAATTACATTATTGCTTTAATTAATTTGCTGCAGGTATTTTCATTTTATGTATGTACCACAAAATCATAATTCTATTACATCAACTAGGTCACTCGTATATTCTCATTCATACTTGACCGTAAATATTCCTCCTTACACAATAAATTACTTATCCTTTCCTCCACATTGGACATCCCAAAATGAAGTACGTACCTACTACTCACAACTTCTAAGATACAGAATCCATCATCCTCAAATATTCAAGTTTCCTTTAGTAAATTGCATTGGGACCACGATATTACATTACGACCGAAGTAAAAGGCTATTTTCCTATCATTTACTAGGCTATGTACGTTTCCGCTTCTTCATATTTCAGGCCTTATGTATTATGTAAGGTCTAGTTTTGTACGAAGGAATATTCTATTCTACCACACCAAATTGTCGCACTAGTTGTAATGTCCACTTTGTCGCATACAATTCAACTAATAATTATTATAAATGCGAATGTTTGTGAGGATGGATGGATGTGTGAATGTATGGATGTTTGTTATTCTTTCACGTCAAAACGGCTGAACGGATCTTCATGAAATTTGGCACAGAGGTAGATTATAGTCTGGAATAACACATAAAATACTTTTTTTTCGATAACACGTGGGCGAAGTCGCAGGCGCCAGATAGTTAGGTGTGTAAATACAATTGTTAAAACTCTTTTCGTTTTGGATTTTAGGTGCAAAATAGAAGAAAATATTTGGGTAAGTTTCTAATCGTGTGAATATTAGAACAATATTAGGTGATTTGGCATCTGAGAACAGAATTATATATTGTTTGTTCTCGTGTCGAAAGATGAAGAGGTTTTGTAAAATCTTCTTCTTCAATGTATTCACCACCAGACAACCTATACAACTGTAATCTTGTATTTTTGTACTAAAGTTCATAACAAAGAACTAAAGTGAACACAGATTTTTGGAAATTTAAACGCACCCACGAAACAGCAGAAAGTCTTATAGTAAGAAATGCCATCGGATGTACAAGCAATACAGATAAAAGGCTAAACATAGACGTATAACAGACGTATAAGCAAAGTTCAAAGTCGCAGTTAATTTTGTTTATTTATTTATTTATTAAAGTTTATGCACAAATATAAAAACATTGTACAAAAGCGGACTTAATGCCTTGGGCATTTTCTACCAGTCTACCTTAGGGTGATGCAGAGAGAAAACATAGTAGGTGCAGGGTGCAGAAAGATTGAAACCGAAAAAATTAGTAATATTTACAATAAAAAAAAATATAATGATAAATACTTATATACATACATACAAAAAAAATAACAAAAAGAGAGTTAAAAATACAATGATACATGAAGAAAAAACTACAACCATTTAATTAGGAGAAGAATCTGCCAGCTTCTTAAGCAAATGTTCCCGAGGTTTCACTTTGAAAGTGAACCGATTGGTGGCCATCCTGGTATTCAGAGGAAGTGCATTCCACAGGAAGACCGCCTGGACAGGGAATGAAGCTTTGAGAATATCAGAGCGGTGAGAAGGACATCGCAGAAGGCGGTTATGGGAAGAACGAAGATTTTTACTGTGCGCAGAGCATAAAAATTGAAAATGTGAAGTTAGATAAGAAGGGGAAGTGGGTTTATTGAGAAGAGAAAAGAGTGTAGTCAAGGCCCTTAACTGTCTGCGCTGTCGGATGGGAAGCCATTTTAAAAGTGACCGATAAGCGGACACGTTTACGTTAATCTAGCTAAGCGCATGCTAACACGGAACAAATTACATCACTATACTACCCAGTGCTGACATGCAGTTACGTTTACTAACCTCATACATTCGAACACGACACGGTTGGCGCAGTGGCTGAGCGATTGACTGCTGCGCTGCGTGTCTGCGAT
Source organism: Ochropleura plecta (assembly GCA_905475445.1). Taxonomy (NCBI): domain Eukaryota; kingdom Metazoa; phylum Arthropoda; class Insecta; order Lepidoptera; family Noctuidae; genus Ochropleura; species Ochropleura plecta. Next base: position 17,422,266 of record FR997725.1, on the reverse strand, counting down.
CCCCACACGGAACAAATATTTGTATGACTTACAGGTAGTTGTTTCGGGTCTGGCTGTTTGTGTGTGTGAGTTTAAATGTTTGTAAACGCACCCACGATACAGGAGAAATTCCTAGTGCGGGGCAAAGTATTAAAAAAAGAACAGTTGACTTTGCCATTATGTGGTCAGTCTTTCTAAAGTTGCGTTTACCCAGGGTTGCGGGTTGTTCTAAAGAGATACCGCGGCCCCGGAACACAATGGCAAACGAAGAAACATGGATTGGTTTTAGTCAGTAGAAGTCTGACACTCCCTCCTGCTCAGCCCAGAGCGGGGGAAGTTGTTTGATGACCTCAAATCCATAAAAAAGCATGCGTTTACTTGTACTGTAATAGTAATAGTGAGAGGGACAACTAGCGTGTTTTGTAAGAGACGTATGTGTGCACGCGTCTTTAATGGTCCTCAAAAACTGAACATTAAATACCACAGTATTTATTTAATTGATAAATTCGTTGTAGCCAAAAGGGAGTTACACTAAGAATTTCTCCTATATCGTGGGGGCGTTTTTAAACTCACTTAAACAGCCAGACTCGGAGCAACCTGTAGGTCATACAAAATATTTGTTCCGTGCGCGGATCATTAAATAAAAGCCGCAGTTATCGATGGTGACAACAACAATGCCCTTACTATGATGTAGTTTTAGTGTTATAACACTTTGGGCATTATATATCAACATATCATATCACTTTCTTCATCTACTACTAACCATTTTTCTAGATTACCTTATATATACCTTACCCAAACTTATAGGCGTGTCTCCACTTACCACTGATGTGACCATCGGCACTTAATCGGAAAACTTCGGGTGACATCGGGTTTTTGCTCCGTCAATCACCATTAGATATTATTAGGTGGGGCAATAAAGGATTTGGGTAAGGTTGCCACAAACACGTGTGCTATTTCGGTTTGTGACCCTGCCAGGGATATTCTTGCCTGCTTGTGTTTTTGTTAAATGTTGGAATTAGATACCAGGGACTAGGAGAGAGGCTAAATAACAACAGGCGCTCGGGTCGATACCTGAAGATTGACCCGAGCTTCTGTTATGGTTTTTGAATTTTTAATATAAAAAGTTTCCTTTTTGGTATAATTTGAAATTTTTATATGGCAACACTTATAACGGCTGACACTCGTTTAAACTAAGGAGGTGGCAAAGTAGTGGGGCGGAGAGGCTTGGTTCCAGCCGAACTTAGATTCTGCATTCGTTTGCTGCCAAGCCTTGAGAAAGCCGAGACATCTGCTGGGATTCCTGTCCGTTTGGTGATCACTAATTGTATAAATATGTACTAATTTATGTATGTGTAACAAAGTTGAAAATATTAAATAATGATTGAAGGCAACGTGGTTTTAATTTCCTGAGGCCTTTTTTATGTTGAATGTCTTAAGTTCCTACCGGGGAATTGAAAGTTTCAGTGGATATTAAAAAATGCCTTTTGCAAATGTATGGGAAATGCGACATATAGGGTCATATCTTTTGATTGCCTTGACTTAAAAAGTTGTTGGTTTTTCACAGCCCAAAGGGACCGCACACCTTAGTATTTGGTAATAATTTCAACTTAATACCTCCACGCGTTGCCCAGATAAAAGCTCTTGATTTTGACAGGCAGACAGTCAGACAAAACGACAACAAAGTGATCCTTTAAAGTTTCCGTTCTTTATAAAACACGGAACCTAAAAAAAGCTTCATAGGGCTCTAGCGAAACGCAATACAAAAAAAATACGGCTGGAAACTTCACTTCAGATTTTATAACTGGCGATGCAGAGGAACAACATGGAAAAGCGTTGCTTCAGAATAGCATTTTTATGTTAAGCCTATAAAATAAAAGTATAAGGATGCTTTCGACTTTACGGATCTGCTTTATAAGTATGAGGTTGATTGTTAAAAAACATCGGAGGAATATGGCTTTTTTAAGTTTATGTCCTCTCTCGCTTTATTTTGCAATAAAAAGCACCACTGAATTACCGTTAAAAATTGGAAGAACCGTTTGTGTTTTGAAATTGGAAACAAACAGTTCTTCTTCTTATTATTCGTGATTTTTTTGTATACTTTCAAAAACACTTGACTCACCACGTATTGGACTATCTAATTATAATTAAAATAACACTCAAGTGACTAAAATGGTTAAGCTGTATGGTGCTGATCTTAGCTTCAAATGAAACGAAATGGGTGAAATTCTAAGTGAATTAATTTAATTCAAAATATAGTTTGTAGTATACATTTTGAGCTAGCGTTCTGACAATGCTCGTTAGTTTCATACATAACCTGTTATGAAAGCTGACAACAGACACAAAAATTAATGAAAACTTGTTATATTAGATCATAGAAATGTTTTTCATTATCTTCCTGCCGTTGTCCCATTCTATTTGGGGTCGGGGCAACACGTTATCTTCATACATTCTCCACTGTCAAACGTCACGGCATCATTTCTTCCTTATTTTTTTTTCTGTAACAGGCGCAACTTTCTTTACTTTAGAAGGAATGTTTTTAAACCATCAAATAAATAAACATGATAAATCCTAACATTAAAATTTAAAAGAAAAAAAAAGAGAACAAAAAAATAGCAAAAATTACGGATTTTTGCATGGAAGCGAGAACGTCATGAGATTCGCAATTCTATATTATCACATTGTCATCCCTGTTACCGCTATAATTACAGCGTGACAACCCTACCACAGATAATTACTCTCAATACCTCTTTGTCTTAAGTATTGACGATTACTCCAACTTTTTCCTGACAGGGGTCTGAAACACCATCGTGATTGCGGCCTAATATAAACAAAAACCTTTGGCAATATTACGCCCCTGACTTTTAGAACACGTATTAACGTGGGTGACGTGTGTCCAATATGGGCCACTGTGTAAAGAACCAGAGACGGGTAATTATTAGTAGTGATAAGTTAATTACGTTTAGCTAGATTCCGGCAAGATTTTGACCGCCTGGTTTTCCTGGATTCAGTTTCAGGCCGTTCAAAGGCATTTTCACTTGTTTTGAATGATATTGATATGAAATGAAAAAAAAATATAAATGATATGAATTGAGAAACTTAACAAACGGTATTTAGCCGGTATTATTTCTTACTTACTATATTTAACAGGGACCCATAATCATCTTCCATAAGCAAGATTTCAATTCAGTGTCTATGGCGTCTAGATCACGTTAAATGAACCTGTAGCAATGCCTAATTAAACAAAGTAACCTAGTAACCTTTCAGGTAATGAAAAATTGATAACCTGCAATCAGAAAACAGCTATAAACTTTAATACGATGTAGTAATAAAAATCTGCATTTAAGGCGCGGCAATAAGCTAATCTTTAGGTATTGACGGAAGTGACGCTAGCTGCATACTAGGCATGGTCTGACACAAGTACACGACAGTATTGCATCGAAAGAATAGAAATAAGGTCGAAAATATTTCGGTGTTTGATTTTATTTGAATATCATGTCCGCCAAAATGTAGGTCATTTTGCAGTTTTTATTGAATATAAAAAAAAATGCAGCTCAATGTTTGAAAAATTTTAGATATCTCTTTAGTCTATACAATTTTCTTTGTTATAGATATAAAAAATATGAGGGTTGTCGCTGAAAAAATTGAGAATTTCGAGACAAAAAATTTTTTTTCTTGGTCTTTTTAAACTTTTTTTTTTCGTAGTACTAGACCACTTTTGTAAACTTGTTTTGTTTAACTCTTTACTTTATGTATTGAACTATACACGGTAATTTTTTTTGGCTAGTGGCACGTACAGATACGGCTAACTTTGCGACGAAAAACTAGACGTTTTACGAAGTGTTTGCTTTGTACAGCGCCTTAAGAAGGAGAACTCAAATGCTTGTGACACAAAGGTAGACCTCGATAATTATCGCGAAACCATTCCATTCATATTCGTGAAACTATTTACACCATTTTTCTTTAAGATTTATTATTAGGTTATAAGAGAAAGAAAGAAAGAAGAAATTAAGAGTTTTGATGCAAAGTGAATTTTAAGGTTTAAGTTTATTAGTTGATAGCTGCACTGTCGCATTACGTTAGGGCCTGTAAAGATCTCTATAAGGAGGATAATAAATGTATACTTAAACTAGATAAGACAGATAGATAAATCATTTATTTGATGCAGCAAAAGACAATACAGGAATTAATACAAAATATATAACAGAAAAAAAGGTATACATTAAAAAAAAGTACGGTAGAAGTTAGATTGACCCGTAGGCATTTAGTCACATCACAAACATTTATAAAGGTCGCCCACTACAGGGCGGTGTGTGTCTCAAAATTGCACCAAATAAGAGTCCAGCTCAGCATAATGCCTAGCTGACTGCCTTACGCTGGTATTCTGCTGAATCCCAGCACACGGATGTCAAGAAAATGTGCGGCGAATATTATGAAGGTGGGTTGTCAGAAGGAAAGATTTCGAATTTAAATACTAAAAATAATACCCAAGCATAAATAACTACACTAACTTAACTTGTAAAGGTAATGAATTGGTTGTACATTTTAGTAGAACCACTTCATAACAGGCATAATAACATTGAAATATTACATTGAAAAATAATCCGGGCAACAGGAAAGCTTGGTTAATTTATCAGTATATCTCGCGAATATTGATAAAAATGTGTCTGATAACTTGTGATACAGATTCGCGTACATTATTAATGGGCCATCGATTTTTATTGAAGATAAAAAGGTGACACATTTCAAGTATGATGCTACCTAGCACATATATCATGTAAATAATAAACTGTGAAATCATAGTTTAATAATTATATCCTTACATATATAATATTATAAAAGCGAAAGTGAGTTTGTTTGTTTGTTACGTCTTCGTGCCTAAATGGCTAAACAGATTTTGATGAATTTTGGTACAGAGATAGTTGGGACCCTGGAGACGGACATAGTCTAATGGACATAGACATAGGCTTTTTTTAAAAAAAGGTTGAGATATGAGGAAGAAAGAGGGAAGAAAAGGGAAAACTTAGCATTGCTATTACAATAAATAAGGCGCTAGGGCAAAAACTACAGGTAGCAGGTACCTGAAAATCAGGAAAGGGGAACTGTGTTACCCCGAATTTAACGCGAGCGAAGCCGCGGGCAAAATATTTATTTAAATTTATTGTTTAACGACATTGCAGTAATAGATAATACGTTAAATACAACGTGTTAAAAAAGACCAGTAATACTTACTGCCTACCTGGCACATATATCATGTAAAGAATACGCTGTGAAAGAATCATAATTAAATTCAATAATTCCATTTTCCAAACATTTTTTTCATTTTACTTCACTAATACGATCCTATTGCGTTCAGGTTAAGTTGTAGTGGCCGGAGTTAGTAGGTACTAAAGAAATTAAGTACGAATGCGCTGGTTACATGGAATACTTTTTCCTAAAGGTCTTTCCTGATGGAATAACTCACTGTAGAGTAGATGTAGATGTAGAGATACCTACCTAATTAAACAAAATTGGAAATAAACAGCTGATTTTAGGGCTGTCGCAAGGAGCTCGTGCAAAAAAAGGGAAAAGTATTTTTTCTCTAAAAGTATAGTATTTGAGAACCTGGGAAAATGCGCAAAGACAGCTTATCACCTTAAATGTTTGCCCCTTAAATGTTATTGGTCCATTTTAACACGTATAACTAAAAAATATTAAGGAGTTGAGGAGACTGTTTATCTAGTAGTCGCAAGTTCGACTACTTAGCGTTAAGTTCTTGGGTAGCTATGGTCGATATATTCAGAGCCTCATAATCAGTATATACAGGATGAAAAAAAATAAAAATAAAAAAAGCTTTTTTCCACTTTCTTTCTGTTTTTTTCGACTTTTTTCCTGTATACCTTAAATTCTTAAGTTGGTTCATTTTACTTAAAGGTTTCAAATTGCTGTCCCGCATTGCAAACAAAGTCAAACGTTCCATTTTCAAACCTCATATCATGTAAGAAGGAAATATGCATAGAGATATTTTTACCATTTAACGATTTTCATTTCGAAGATTTCAACAAGAGCAAGGTTTTTTTAAATTTTAGTTATTTTGAGTCCCGGGCGAGACAAGCGAGTTTAAGAAAATCTTTGAACGCAGTTTTGTTTCTTTTTGAAAATAAATAAAAGAATGCCTCCTTTAATTGAAATGGGCCAATTTAAGGTGGTTTACCTCTAGGACCCGACTTATATTTTCCCTATTTTTCCTAATTTTTTCCCTGTATATGCAGTGTGTTATTATTAGCTAAACACACTTATGCTACACACAATCTACTTATAGTAGGAACAAACCTAAGGCCCGGACTCAATCATAGTGAATGAAAGTGTAAGGTAGAATTAATGTTCGTTAATTTTATTAAGTAAGAACTCTTTGCAATGGGCCGGATGATTAAATCATTTTTAAAACATAGATCTCTGATACTTCGTACTATAACACACACATACTAATCTGAGACACCAAAATTGCTTTCAGAAACCGACGTTATGCGGGCAATAAAAAAGATGTATGTATGTACACGTAGCCGTTGCCCCGGGCTATGATCCTGTGAACTACTGGAGTGTACGACAATCTTTATTGCGTGGTCCCTTACAAACACGTTTTGGTGATAGTCTTGCCAATTGTTAGGTTGGTATTATGTTATCAAAATGTTTTATTTAGAATGTAAATGGAGAGTAAAATTGTCTAGAAAAGGTGTAACACATTTTTCGAGAGAGGAATAGAGAATATTTCAGTAATTCTTAATGAAAATGTTGTTTTTGTCAGTTAGAGATTCGCAAGACTGGTGGCAGACAAAAAAGCGATCATTCCCTAATGATCACCAGTCAAAGCTTTTTTTATCGAATCCCAAATCACCAAATGACTTCTACCACTGTAAAGGTGAGTCAGACTTTTACCAACTAAAACCCTTCCTTGTTCCTTCTTTTGCCATTTGCGTTCCGGAACCGCCGTATCTCTTTTGAACAATCCCGAAAACTAGTCACAGCTGAGATCTAAAATAAGTTTGTATTTTATTGTTTTGGCACGAGTCTTGGCTTCAATAATGTAAAATGTTACCATATTTAGCTTGTTATTTGACAGTTGTGTTGTTACATAAAAACTTTTAATTTTTTTTTTTTTTGCGGATGGGAAATCATCCGATAACTTCCCCCGCTCTGGGCGGAGCGTCAAACTTGTGCTGACTAAAACCCGCCCAAGTCTCTTCTTGCCTTTTACGTTTCGAGGCCGCGGTATCTCTTTCTAACAACCCGCAACCCCGGCAGGCATCCAATGTAAGTATTACGTAGGTAACATTTTGTGATCCATTAATCACAATTTAAATCCCGCCACGATAAAATATCACAATAAACTAACAATATTTTCTTTAAAAAAAAAACATAACGGGAAACAGCAATTCATCTCCGCAAGTGAACTAAAAAGAGACTGATAGTTTATAAAAAAAAAGTTCTATTTGAGAAATGAAAAGGTTAGTTCTACGAATTATTTTAAAATGTATGTAAGGAAGTACATTTCAGCAGAGATGTCTATTAATCATTAGATTTTCATAGAATAACACGTACCACGAACCGAGATATCAAAAACTGTAGGTATATTAATTTGTCAAAAATATATTATACAAATACTTAGAAAAATGTTAGCGCACTTCGCTGCAAATATTGTTATTTCTGATTTCTTATTTCTTCTCAGAGCTTTCATAATAGAAATCATTTAGATAAATAGAATATACTTTATTATTATAAAGTATTTTACAAATTACAAGAACTTATAAATAGGGTGACACCGCCCGGTCTTATAGCTAAAAGCGAAAGCGATCTTTTCAAGACAACTTTTGGATGGATTTAAGGGAGGAGGACCGACAATACTATAGGTAGTATGTGGTGTGACATTTTTCAAATAAATAGCTACTTTTATATAAATAGATACATATTTAAAAAAATCATAAAGAGCAAAGACATATTTAAGAGAGAGGTAGTGTCTTACTGACCTAACTTATCTAGTTTCACGACTCCTATTTTGGAAACCACACGTTAACAGTGACAACACTACTGATATAATTTTCTGATCGCATTACAGTCTCCCAACGTGTTGATTCCATTGTGTTTGGCCAAAAAAACATTATTTTACCCCGAAGAAGCACACAACACGAAAAAATACGTCTTCAAGCACCTCGGGTTATCATAAGAAAGGAATACGAAAAATGTCACGCATCTTATGTATTCCTTGAGGAGAAAAGGCTGCCGATGAGTTGGTAGGTGAGTATATTTCGAGATGTTTGTAAATAAAAAATAACAATCCTGGGTTATACAGGACGTCCCTCAAGGAATAAACTTGACTTATGGAGTTTGTTCACCCTGCATTATCCGAAGCCATATAATGAAGTCGTCGATATTAAAATTTAAAAAATAGTCGTTACACATTTAATCCTTCAAGCATTCTAATACGACTACAACGACTTAACAGATTTGGATGAGATTTAGTATTAAAATAGCTTATATATTAATACTTTTTAGCCCGGTCTACGCGCAGCTAGTAATTTCATAGTTTTAAGATTTTTTCGTATCTTTAGATGATTTTGATTGTTGGAAACAACAGTGCTAAAACGATAATTGTATTTTCGATTCCGAAATCGACGTATTTACGTTACGTTTACATCACGCCTTTGCAAGGATTCTGGTCTACAGATGTTTTTTTAAGGTTCCGTAAAGGAAAAAATACCTCTAAAGGAACCCTTATTGGATCACTCTGTCTGTCTGTCAGGACCCTTGTTTTTTTTGTTGCGGATGGGAAATTATCAAATAACTTCTCCTGCTATGGGAGCTGGAAGCGGGGGGAGGGTCAAACAGGTACTGACTAAACCCCACCTATGTTCCTTCTATTGCCCTTTATGTTCCGGGGCCGCGGTATCTCTTTCGAACAACCCGCAACCCCGGCAGGCTTTTAAAACCCTTTATCTTGGAAACGCGTGGAGGTATCGAATTGAAATTAAAACCATATACTCAAGTCTATAGTATATTTGTGCTGTGAAAAAAATCAACCCTTTAAGTCTACGCAGTCAAAAGATATGGCGGTTTATGTCGCAAGTTTGTGTAGAACCCTCGCGAGACTAACTCACTCTTGGCCAGTTATTTTAAAATTTGACAGGCTCGGGTGGTGGGTGGGAAAATAATTGGGAAAAGTGAGGTCTCGTTTTATATTACAGAAAGTGGTTGTCAATTTGTGACATTATAGTAGCGCAATATCTACTAAAAGCTGTGGCGTAAACCCCTATTTTATGCTACAGCAACTTAAATTGCTGCGGTTTTAATTACAAATTAAGGCAATAACCGTAAATCGTTATTTAAAACGTAGCAATGATAATAAATTACGATGAAAACAAGATAATTAATAATTATTTTCACCTGAATGTCACACTCGTGCACTTCTATTGGAAATTATGAAATAAAAACTTTAAAATTAAATTTGACCCGTTTCCTGGTTTCCGACGTTTGGATAACAATGCCGAGTGCCCCGTTCCAATAAACAAAAACGACTCGTTTTGCTTACGGATAGTTTTATTTTGACATAAGTCTCATAGAACTTATGTCAAAATACAACTATCCGTAAGCAAAACGAGTCGTTTTTGTTTATTGAAACGGGGCAAAAAAGTGACGTTATTCTTAATCAAATATGGCAGACTACTAAAGATGGCGGACTACTATTTTTTATACATTCCCATGATATTATAGATTTGAAATGAAAGGGTTTGCTAAGAAGAATAACAAAAATAAATCAACGTCACTCCAAAGCGACTATTTTCTATCTTTTATTTCCGTTTAACATTCTATAATATTATTTTATTGTGACCACATTGTCAATTTATAATGTTTTGTTAATCCAAATTTGGTGTACCTAATTTATGAAACATTTACATAATTGAAAATAGTAAAATATTGAGTATACAAACTCTTTGAAACCTAAACTTTTTAACATTGTAGTATTCATCTAATGCTGGCAATAATTTTAAATAAAATTTGATTTAAAAATCTTTTTGAAAATTTTGATTCCATTTTCTTTGACGTTTTGCTTTCCTTAACTTTTTGGTTTATTAGAAATTATCAGAGTTCAACGATTATCTTGAGTCAGAAACATCTTTTGCAATATGCCACAAGCATGCAGGCATCATATGGACTCGCTGACAGCAACCAGAGCCGTTACAATGATTGAAGAAGGTCATTCGCAGCGATCTGTGGGTTTGCAATTGGGATTTTTTCGCAGAGATATTCAAAATCTATGGAATCGCTTCCAAGAGACCGGCAGTGTTAGAAGAAGACCTGGTTCGGGCAGAGTTCTCATTACAACAGCTCAAGAGGATCGTTACATTCGATTAAGTGCGCGCCGAGATCGCACAACGACGGCCCGCAAGCTGCAAAATCGTTTACGGCTGACAACGGGTACTCGTGTCAGTGACCAAACTATTCGTAATCGATTGCATGAAGACCAGCAGACATCAAGAAGGCGAGTTGTCCGTGTTCCATTAACCAGAAATCATCGTGCAAATCGTTTAAGATTTTCCCGTCAACATTTGGACTGGGACATAAACCAATGGGGCATGGTGCTCTTCACAGACGAATGCAAAGTTATTTTTTTTAACGACGATCGGCGTATTATAGTATGGAGAAGACGCGGCGAAAGATTTTCAGAAGCCTACATCCATGAAGTCGATCGTTTTGGTGGTCCAAATGTAATGATTTGGGGCGGGATAAGCTTACACGGCAAAACTGAGCTCGCTATTTAAAATGAGGGTACTGTTACTGCTCAGCGGTATATTGAGGAAGTTGTCAGACCACATGTGATCCCATTTGCACAGCGAGCGGGTCCTGGATTCATCTTGATGCAAGACAATGCTCGTGCACACACGTCTCAAGCGACTCGGTTTGTACTGGAAGCCTCTCAAATTCAAGTCTTGCCGTGGCCGGCCAACAGTCCGGACCTAAATCCAATAGAGCACATGTGGGATCAGTTGAAACGAAGAGTTAGAGACGGTGATCAGGAAATCCACAACCAACAGCAACTCATCAACGCTGTTAAAAGGGCCTGGGAAGAGATTCCAATGGAAAATGTCAGGCATTTGATTGAGAGCATGCACTCCAGGCTTCAGGAGTGCGTAGCTAAACGAGGGGGCATACCCGTTACTAAAAGATGAGTATGGAGTATTTTCTTTTGTTTTCAGTAACTTTACATTGTTTTTATTTTTAACCTAAAATGTGTTTTTTCTTTCAAAAGCAAATAAACTTTTTAATCATTATTATTTGAATAAATTTATTGGTCTACATGGTAAAAACAACATTAGTTTTCGTTATGGAGACAAAAAATATACCTACATTGGTTTTATTATTTTCATGGTACAGTCAAAATACCTCGTGGCCCTTATATTGTTTTGAGAAGTACCTATATATAAGTATTACTAAAACACTTAATTTAAAAAACTTAATTAAAAGAAACAGCTAAGTGCGTACTTTATAAGTTGTTTAAGTATTTGTTTAGAACTACAAACAACCATAACTTAGTATACAGACTTAATTTTTACAACCGAACGATTAAATTAAGACTAAAACTAAGTATATTAAACATTGACGAAAATAGGACTCCTTAAAGTACCGCCCCGCATTGCTGTCATCCTGGAACATTCCTAGAAGACTTAATATACTACACCTACTGTAAATTATCAAACACCTACATAATATTCCCCCAATCCGCCCCAACCATCGTTCACGGCGCCCATATTATAATTGCTTTTTAAAACTCAAATACGTTCCCGTAAGTCCAAATTGTTTACTTTATATTTTCTCCCCTAAATAATTTAATGTTTTGTATATTTTATGTGACATCTTCCGAGTTAAAGTTTTTATGATTTATTTTCTTTCTGACGTCAGGTGAGGTGAACCATTTTTCTTTTTTTGGATCGCGTTGAGGTTTCTTTAAATGTGATAAATCCTAAGGGAGGGTAATGTTTTTCTCGCGTTTGTAGCGAGGTACTTGTATGTTTTATGTAACCGAGGAAACCTCTCGGGTTTACCCCTCAATCGATTTAGGCAATAAACGAGGTATAGTTGATACGCTTTGTTTTATAGAATTGGGTATTTGTTACGTGACAGCATAAATCAATTTGTAAAACGTGAGACTTTGCAAATGCTTGCCATGCGCTGTGGCACTAAGTCCGCGTACGTATCACTATTGTACAGACGCCTGCACATCAAGCTACTACAATCTGTCAGATTTCTTTGATAGATTTTCGACTTTATGTCTAAAGTATTAGGTTCATGTTTCGGGTAGCTTGACCTGCTGGCGTCTGTGAATAAAGTTTAAATCCTACTTCCTACTAATATTATAAATGCGAATGTTTGTAGGGATGGATGTATTTATAGATGTATGATATATAGATATCAATATCACGCTGGCGAAGCCGCAGGCGCCAACTAGTAATAGAATAATAAAATATTTTTAGTACAACATCTAGTCTGCCGAATGGGTCTCTAAGTTTGTGTATTTTGTAGCACCACAAAATCAATATAGTTTCAAATATATAAAATACTGGCTTTTGCCCGCAGCTTCGCTCGCGTTAAATTCGGGGTAACACAGTTCTCCTTGCGCCTTATTGATTTGTAATAGCAACGCTAAGTTTTCCCTTTTCTTCCCTCTTTCTCCCTCACATCCCATTTTTTTTTAATTTAGCATATGTTTGTCTCCTGGTTCCCAACTATCTCCGTCCCAAAATTCATCAAAATCGGTTTGGCCATTAAAGCGTGAAGAAGTAACAAACAAACAAACTCACTTTCGCTTTTATAATATTAGTAAGGTTAATAACTATTAACATTTAAAGTAAGGTTTTTGCTGTTTTTAATGTGTGTTATTTTTTCACGCCTTAACGACTGAAAAGATTAGGGTGAAATTTGTCAAACACGCAGCGCCCACAGCAAAAAAATCAATTGGTTGGAACCTATATACTATTCACCTCCTAACTCCATTTTCAAAGTTTTTACGAGAATCCATAGAGTCACATCTTTTTTTTAACCCAGCAAATGTGCTCAAGTTTCATACTTAACACCCCAGAGAACCATTCGTTTTTCTGCGAATCGTACTCACGGTACAGCGTATGATCTGCTTTTTCGTGGAAGTTGGCCACTTTCAAAAGGGCCATTTCGTAACTTTGAGATAGAAATAACTTTATGAAAACGACTTATGTTATCTTTTTTGCGGTATATTATTATATACTAGCTTTTGCCCGCGGCTTCGCTCGCGTTAAATTCGGTAGCGCCTTATTGATTTGTAATAGCAACGCTAAGTTTTCCCGTTTCTTCCCTCTTTCTCCCTCATATCCCACTCTTTTAAAAAAAAATAGCCTATGTCCGTCTCCTAGTTCCCAACTATCTCTGTACCAAAATTCATCAAAATCGGTTTAGCCATTAAAGCGTGAAGAGGTAACAAACAAACAAACTCACTTTCGCTTTTATAATATTAATAATAGTAAGGATTTACCAACTGGCGCCCGCGGCTTCGCCCGCGTGACATCGAAAAAAAAAGTATCTTAAGTGTTATTCCAGACTATAATCTACCTCTGTGCCAAATTTCATGAAGATCCGTTCAGCCGTTTTGACGTGAAAGACTAACAAAGATCCACACATCCATCCATCCATCAATCCTCACAAACATTCGCATTTATAATATTACTAGCTTTTGCCCACGGCTTTGCTCGAGTTAAATTCGGGGTAACACAGTTCCCCTTTCCTGATTTGCAGGTACCTGACACCTGTAGTTTTTCTCTCGCGCCTTATTTATTGTAATAGCAAAGCTAAGTTTTCCCTTTTCTTCCCTCTTTCTCCCTTTTTTTCGATAATATCGATAATATAGGGCATAAAACTTATAAACTAAGCGACTGCACGCTAAGGGCACCCCCTGCGGGGTACGGGCCTCGGCTTAGGTCATCGCTGGGGGAAGAGCAAAGGGACAGGCTGGATCTGAGTTCCATTCATTGGGGGATTTAGATTTACTGGCTCAGCTACGCGGGCTGGCTCGAGCAAAGGGACGGATCACGGGGTGCGCCATGAACAGCGCTCGCTTATATACCGGATTCGATTTTTAAATTCTTCTTTATTTACAACAGTACTAGTAGGTATACTTGTATCCACATTATACCTTTACTAAGCCGGGACGGGTCGCTAGTTACAAAATTAAATACAAAATAACTTATCCAACACTACCAAACATCATATTCATCCAACCAAAACAATTGAAGGCTGCTTACCGATTGGAAATTACTGTTTCAAAGAGAAATGTTCTCATCATTGAAAACGATACAAAACGCTCGATTTCATAAACTCCCGAAAAGGACGTTTTCAGATCAGTACAGGTACTTTGCTTACCTATTTCAATTTGTTATTGTGCCGTCCCCGAATTTTGAGTTAGGGACAATAAGAGACAGGAAGTTTCCTTTGAACTTCAAAAGGTAGCAAAACCTGATATCAATGGGAATATGCATTAATATTCATTGGTATCTATAGTTAATATTATGTATTTACTGGAGACTGTTGGTAAACAATCTATAATAACTGCCAAGTGCGAGTCAGACTCACGCACCGAGGGTTCCGTACAAACTCGGATCATTTAGTTCAAAATGGTTGAGTTGAATGGTGCTGATCTATGCGTCATGTTCGTGAACGGGCGCTGTCAGTTGTGACTGGTCATCTCTCAGTTGCCACGGTTTATTTGAATTAATTATTTATTTTTGAAATTCTGTTTGTTTTACTATGGACAATTTTAATGTGCACGTCTTGCTACATCGTTCTCACATAGTTTACCATATTAACACGAATGATGTAAACAAGGTTTTGTAACAATATTCTGATTTAAAAGAGTGTCCATGGAGTTTCTTGCCCATTCTTCTCCATAGAGATCTACGCTTTGGAATTGTCAACTATAGTACTTTCACAGTTATTATGCCTTGTAACTGGGACTGTAGCTTGATTTTATTGTTGTCAATGTTTTGACAGTTCAAAAGTGCCTGTAACTGGCCTACTTGAAAGAAATGATTTTGATTTTTGACTCGCAACATAAACGGTCATATCTACTGCGGTTGAATTTTTCACAGCTCCAAAAGACTTGAGAAGACTATAGGTATATAAATATATATATGTATATAAATCGATACCTCCACCGTTCCCGTTCCCGAGATAAACATAGATAGATAGATAGACAGGCAGACAACAAAGGGATACTCTAAGGGTTCCGTTATTTCCTTTTGAGGTACAGAAATAGAAATAATATTGTGTGCAACAGCATACAATATATTTTTTTAGGGTAACACGAAACATCGTTGGATTAGTGGTCATAAGAGGGGCTAAAAGCTTGTACTTGAGTTTGATCACAAATTGGTAGGTGTTTTTGTGTTTTCCAATGAAAATGTTGCTGACAGCAACCCTAAGTGAGAATCAGTACCCGGCAAATGTCAATGAACTCGCCGCCCTACATTGGATTTCATCATCTGCCTAGGCTTTCCCCAGTGATGTAGCTGCATCTCTGCAATTAACACAGAGCGTCTGCCTATCTGACCTCCACAACCCAGTTAGTACTGGGTAATACTAGATTCCTTGCTAAGACTGGCTGTCAGACTTTTGAGCCCCTCAGTAGCTGTAACGACTGTCAAAAATCTACAATTCCGAGACCAACGGCTTAACGTAGTTCCCGAGACGTGAAGGAAACTTGGTAAGTATTGGGTGGTCGCCCATCCCCAGAACAACCCAGGCGGTTTAACCTGAAGATCGACCCGAGTGGCTTTTATTAAATTAATATTCATTTATTTCGGAGAACGGAGATCTATATTTTGTTAGTAGTACAACCGGCCTAGCTCTAGTGTTAGTAGAAGTATTTTTTTTTTTAAACAATGGAAGACAAAGCAAGAACTATGTGTCCTACTTAATCAACCTCCAAACAAAATTCTTACTAATATTATAAAAGCGAAAGTGAGTTTGTTTATTTGTTACGTCAAATGACAAAGCCGATTTTAATGAATTTTGGTACAGTACAGAGATAGTTGGGACCCTGGAGACGGACATAGGCAAATTATATTTTTTTAAATTGAGAAATAGGAGAAAGAGGGAAGAAAGGGGAAAACTTAGCTTTGCTATTACAATAAATAAGGCTCAAGGGCAAAAACTACAGGTAGCAGGTACCTGCAAATCAGAAAAGGAGAACAGTGTTACCCCGAATTTAACGCGAGCGAAGCCGCGGACAAAAGCTAGTGCCTGATATTTGGAGTATAGCTCTCCGCCACAGCTCTCAGGATATAGCTGCGACTACTCCGCACTCTGCATAACAGCGACGCAGTTTTTTTGCGTATTATAGCGTGAAAGCCATCAGTTTTATGACATACCTACCCAAAAAGAACGAACTATCCTCCTCTGCTCATCTCTTTGACACAAACAGGCGTGATGTTATACTCAGATACCTTTCCATTTGATCACATTCAACGAAGACCGTCTCCAATCATCTGCAACATCGCGTTTCAATTCACTTGATCCATTGGCTTTGCTACAAGCCGTTGCGTCCCTATGTTCTCTCTATACCAGTAACAATGGGGATTCATTGATAAACTACGGTATTTTAAAAAGTTAGTATGCCTTGTGACTGGAACTGAAGATTCATTCTTCATTCATCTTTTTGTTTTTTTTGACATTCAAAAGTGCCTGTAATGGTTTAATTGAAATTAATGCTTTGAATTTGAGTTTGATCTGAGGACTTTTCCGTCTTATCCCTGATTTTCAACAGTCTCTTAACTTAATGGAGAACTTGCATGCTGTTGATGACACTCATCATCATCATCATTTTCCTACCCTTGTCCCATTCTCTTTGGGACCGGCGCAACACGTTTTCTTCTTCCATTCTCCCCTATCAGACGTCACGGCATCATTTACTCCTTTCTTTTCTTTCTTTCTTTCTTTCCTTAGGAGTAAATGATGCCGTGACGCCTTACACAATCCATCATCTTTTCTTTGGCATTCCTCTCGCTCTCCGTCCTTCAACATACATTCAACAAAAATGCATTATTGGTTAATAATAATTCGGTGATGTCTAGAGTTCCGTACCTCAAAAGGAAAAAAAAGGAACTTTATAGGATCACTTTGTTATCCATCTGTCTGTCAAGACCATTTATCTAGAGAACACCTGAAGCTATCGAGTTTAAATTACTCGGATCGGTAGTCCTATGAAGCTGTTAAAAATCAGACTCTCTAAAGTTACGCAATCAACAGATATGGTCAATCGTGAAATTTGGCAAGAAGCAATATCATGGAGCACCAAAAAAGGAAAAAAACCCGAAAGCAATAAATTTTTAGATGCATCACAAAAACAAATGTGATTATTAACTTAATTGCAGTTGGCAAATTTAGAATCAATAAAAATATGACTGAGTTCGATATAATTTTGACGAAGTATTCTTTATATATTTTGATATCAAATAATAGGCAAGCAATACTGAACTCACATCAATTTAATTGGATGAATGTTTGTAGGTACGCCATGTACGCTCTCGAGTTACCTTCCGCACGCCAATTTATTTTATAAGCACTGTTATGAAATTGATTGACCTGAATTTAACAGTCAATGATTATATTAAACAGGAGGAGCTCGTGGCTAAATAATAGCAGCCGCTCGGGTCGATCTTTAGGTTAAGCCGCACTTGCCTAGGTTAGTCTGTGGATGGGTGACCCCCCGTTACATACCGAGTTTCCTTCGTGCCTCAGAAAGCACGTTAAGCCGTTGGTCCCGGCTATCATTTGTAGATCTTTGACAGTCGTTACAGGTAATCAGTGTTCCGAAAGTCTGACAACCAGTCTTACCAAGGGCTATCGCATTACCTAGGACTAACTGGGTTGTGGAGGTCAGATAGCCAGTCGCTCCATGTAAAATACTGATAAAATAAAAAAAGCCTTTTATTTCTTGCGTAATCACATTTCAAATACATTCTTATTATTCCTATGGTTGGTACAATCAGTTTTCTGTAATCATGTAAGTTGTTGTTTGTAATTTATTGATTTTAGTATGGTTAGTATTTAATTTATTATGTAATTTATTATTAAATACGATTTCTGATTTATTTAGTTTAATGTACAATATGCATAGACTAAAATTATTAAACTAAACTAAACTTATAAATAAATTAAAAAATAGCGTCAAAAAATTCGTCCTCAACGCTGTCAGTTGACAATGTCCCCAAGAGACTGACCGCGTTGCCACGTTGTATGGCAACGCTAAGCCTCTGGCCAAAGTAAAAGCCAGCCCTTGGGTCACGGGAATATTTCTGATTATAGCTATTGGTTGTTAATTTATTCTATAATTAATTTTAATTAATATAATATTATTATTGCATTCTCTAATGTTTTCTTAAAACTATGTTTATGCATGCAAGAACCCCTTCTTATGTGAGGGTGAAGGCCTCCTCCAGATTTTTCCACTTGTCCCTATCCTTGGCTTTTACTTTCCAGTGTTTTCCTGCTATTTTTATTAAATCGTTTTCCAAGCGAGTTGTTGGTCTTCCTCTTTTTCTAATGCCTGCAGGGCCCTGAAAATACTGATAAGCCGACCCAAACATAGTTGGGAAAAGGGTAGGCAGATGATGATGAATTATATTAAACAGGTTTGCGATGATGATCGTTTGTTATACCGAATAATTAAAATTAAAACTGTAATTATCAACTTCGGGAGTTTCATTCAAATCTGTGCTGTGTTAAAGGGCGTTATAATATCAACCTCGATTTGTCCCTAAAAAAACAAAATTTTTATTTTCCACCATTTATTTTGCTTAGATTGAGTTAGCTTGATGTAAAGATACTTGGTTGGGAACCGGGGTTGCAAGTTATTTGAAAGAGATACCGCGGCCCCGGAACATAAAGGGTAAAATAAGGAACATGGGTGGGTTTATGGCAGTAAAAGACTGACAATACCCCCAAGGCGAAGTTATTAGATAATTTCTCATCCGAAAAAAAAGTTCTAGAGTTAATTTTTTATTCATATCTTAAGGGAATACAAACGTCACGTATGACTATGATAAATATAGTACTAGCTTCCGCCCGCGACGTCGTCCGCGTAGCACAGTTACTTTGGGCGTGATGATCGAAAAAACAATATCTTTCTCTCCCCTATTTTTCCTTCTTTCTCCCGATTTTCTCACTTTAAAAAAAATGATGTCCGTCTCCAGGGTCCCAACTATCTCTGTAACAAAATTCATCAAAATCGGTTTAGCCATTAAGGCGTGAAGACGTAACAAACAAACTCCCTTTCTCTTTTATAATATTAGTAAGGATTCGTATATGACACCCCGCACCTGTATTGAATGGGAACTAAGAAGGTACAACTCTGCCCATCTCTTCGGGGATACAAACGTGGTGTTATGTTATCTACCTTGATTTCACCCCTCTTTACTGAGGGATATGGTACGCGAGGAAAAAATAAACATGTAACCTTATTTGTTTACAGAAATTCCTTTGTCAATCCGAGCGTATTGTTTCGTATTGCCGTTACAATTTGATTGATAGCCAATTGAACCACAATATTCCCATTTCAAGTTACATATGCTACCTTATATCTTTTGTAGAAAAAATACAATGAATAAAAATAAATTCTTGGCATGTTTTTTTTTCGGAGAAATTGATTATTGACAGGAATGAAGGTTGTCATAAATAATAACATGAAATAGCAGCTTTAGTTATGTGTGAAAGAGAATAAAGTATATTGCGAAGTATATAGTGAATAGCGATAATGATGAACCCGAAAAACCAATTTTTTTTTTTTTTTTTGCGTTTGGGAAATCTTCAGATATCTTCCCCCGCTCTGGAGCAAGGGGGAGTGTCCGGCTTGTACTGACTAAAACTCACCCATGTTCCTTCTATTGCCCTTTATGTTCTCGGGCCGCGATATCTCTTTCGAACAACCCGCTACACCGGCAGGCGCTGGCCCTGGCAGGCCCCTCTGCTTTGCAGACATCTCTTTGAGGCGCGCGTGGAATATTTACGTAGATGCGTGACCCGCATCTACGGTCGCCGGGAGTCGTCTCGCGACGCCCAGGGTAGCGCCAGATATCTTGAGAGCTACGACTTGGCAATCCAACGGTCGCACCCCTAAACTTTCACTGCAGAAATTAATTTACTAACTATGGAAATTATACCCGTAGTATCAATCTGTAACAGATCAAAAGCAAGTTAAGTGATAGTAGATAATTATGGCAAATATCCGCAGGACTAATGGCCTTATTCAATGGAAGTAACCATTACGGACAATAGACGTTTCTAGCTGACATAGTTACAGACATTGGTGGCCATAGACTATGACTAGGTATTGTCTATGCCCCAATGACTAAGTCCTTTGACATAAGGACTTTGTCATGGTGAACAAAAGATGATTGGTATTTTGATAGACTTTAGTTAATAATATAGGCTGTAAAAGTTTTTAAACTGACACAGTCACAAAAGTTAACACTTAAAACGGGATATTTCCTCAAACCAACCCGGTCACCGTAGATGCAGGTCGACAGGCCTTGTCGACGGCGCGTTAGTATTCCAAGCACGCCTCAAAGATGAAAAGAGATGTCAGCAAAGCAGAGGGGACTGCCAGAACCACCGCCAGCCGGGGTCGCGGGTTGTTCGAAAGAAACACCACGACCCCTTGTTGATGATTTCTCATCCGCAAAAAGGGATATTTACTCTATTTATGTTGGGTTTCCGATATTTTGAAGCTGTTGCAAACGCGATGATCACGAATAAAAACTATCGTTGAATTGTCAAAAAAAAAAACTATACGAATAATTACTAAATACACGCACATCATTCAATCACTTGAAAAAAAAAAAACCAAACTAGTAACACAATACTATCGGTAGGTCCTCATTAATTACATTACCGACCAATCAAAGAAATCAATCATCATAAACATTATGATGTTTTTATGCTAAGTGTTACCATACTTAACTCAAAGCTTTTCAAATAAACATTATTATCGATCATGAAGGAAACATTATGATAATTAAATGTTGATTCGGCTATTAATAGCACTCAAATTAAAGTTACTTGCATTTACAAGTCGTTTTATATTTAAAAAGGATCCAATGCAAGTACAACAATAATTTGGTGCTTAAATCAAATAAATAAATAAATCAAAAGTTACTTGCGTTTCAAACCAACCCAGCCGCAGCAGGAGAAGCTCTGGGCGTCGGGCGCCGCGAGACGACTCCCGGCCACCTTAGATACGGTTCTGTGGACGGTGAGCAATGGGTAGCTCACCGTTCGTCCGACAGGCCGTGTCGACGGCGAGTTCGTGTTCCACGCGACCTCAATGAGATATCAGCAAAGCAGAAGGGCCTGCCAGGGCCTACCGAGGTTGCGGGTTGTTCGAAAGAGATACCGGGGCCCCGAAACATAAAGGGCAAAAGAAGGAACATGGGTGGGTTTTAGTCAGCGAAAGTATGACACTCTGCTCCACCCAGACCGGGGAAAGCTATTTGATGATTTCCCATCCGTAAAAAGGTACAGACGCCTGCACATCAAGCTACTACAATCTGTCAGATTTCTTTGATAGATTTTCGACTTTATTTCTAAAGTATTAGGTTCAAGGTTCATTGGGAAAAATTGACAGTTTCGGGTAGCTTGACCTGCTGGCGTCTGTACCTGCGTTAGCATGACATTAAAAAAAAATTAAAAGGAAAGAATTGGTGCAAAGGTTAAAGGATTATGGTAATGCCAACAACCTACAAAAACAAAGGTGTGAAGGGCATTCGCACTTTATGGGTTTCGTACTTACAACTACTATTGCTTTAAATCAGTCAGGCAAAGAATATTGGGCAGATGTGACCATTGTAGCGGACAACAAACTTATATGGTTTTACTTAGATTTTTGGATTTTAGTAAACATTTAAAGAATTATTTACCTAACTTATAAATAAATTTAAAAAATTGCTTAAAAAAATTCGTCCTCAACGCTGTCATTTGCAATTTTCCCCAAGAGACTAGCCGCCATGCCACGTTGTATGGCAACGCTATGCCTCTGGGAAAAGTAAAAGCCAGCCCTTGGGTCACGGGAAGTGTCAACCAAACTTTTGAAATATTTGTGGATTAGGAATAAAAAATCCAACTGATTTTTTACAATGGTGACACCCGGGCGTTTCCTCCCGCCCCTTTATGTGCAGGAACCTCCCGAAGCTTCCGTGTCCGGTGAGGACCTGCGTCAGGCGGTAGGTGAGGACGCCATGACGCCTCTCCAGCCACTCCTCAAAGAGGGGACTTACCGCCACTATTGTGGCGTGCCCATGAAGGGTACGCTTACACACGTTTCTTGCAATTTGTGTACAAATCTTTTAATTTTGTGTGCAAATAAGAATAATCAATTTTCAATTACCTTTAAAAGCAAAAAACACTCTACTTCCTCTTAGTATTTTAAGAAGCTTTGAAAGTATTCCACAATAAAATACCCGGGAAAACGGTCCCTGGACGAGCAGTATTAACGTTCAGGTTTACAACTGTACGACAAGTCACCTGCTTGGGAATGCAATAGCTTACTTTAACTTAGAACTCTTTAAAGTGCTCTAGACCTAAGTACACTTACCTATATTCGACCACCTTTAGCACATCTGAATTCTTTTAGAGATGTTTTTGGTATTTACGTTGCATAAGAAATCCAGCGTTTTTTTTCAAGTGGGAAGTATTTAAAAAAAAAACGACATTGCCCCACACTAGGAATTTCTCCTGTATCGTGGGTGCGTTCACAAACATTTAAACTGACATACACAATCTGCCAGCCCCGGAACAACTACCTGTAAGACATACAAATATTTGTTCCATGCGGGGATCGAACCCTCGACACGAACAAAGCAGAGAAACGCTAAGCCATTGCGCCAACCGTGTCGTCGTATCATCTAATTACTCCTTTCGCTCTGGGTGGACCGGAAGAGAGCGTCAGACTTGTACTGACTAAATGCCTATCCATGATCCTTCTTTTGCCCTTCGCGTTCCGGGCCAGGATAGCCCCAACTGCAGGTTGGTTTGAAAGAGGTACCAAATGTACAAGTATACGGATTAAGATATTTTTCGTCTTGTTCCGTCTATTACTAGAAAATATTTGAATGACTTTGATTGCATTCCTATACACATCTACCATTTTTAACCAACTTCAAAAAATGGAGTAGGTTCTCAATTCGTCGTCTTTTTTATGTATGTTCACCGATTACTCAAAGACGCCTCGACCGATTTGCAAAATTATTTTTTTGTTTGAAAGGGTATACTTCCCCAGTGATCCCATATCAATTTTATTTATATTGCTTAGGTAGTTAATGAGTTATTGTCTATAATATTTTTTTTTTCTATCTCTATAATTATGGTTTGATATGGTATCTTTTAGTAACAATGGAAAATGAATACTCGATATAAAAATTATGTTATTTATCATTATACATTAACTAAAAATGCAGAAATAATTTTTTTTTTTGGAAAAACATAAACCGACTTCTAAAAAACAATCTAAGAACTGGAAAATAAATATACTTCCGGAAATCAGTGGCAAAAAAGTCAACAAAACCAACAAAAGACACCGACTTTCAGTAGTAAAGGTATTTTCCACTTTTTTCGTGGAAGTCGGTTTAATTTTTTACAAAAAAGTTTTCTATTCCCAATTTAAACATTTTAAGTATACAAGCATCATTGCAAAACAGCCTGCACTCTTTAAGGATTCAAAAAGGTTTTAATACCTCTACAATCCTGAATTAGAATACCTTTTCCAAGAGACAAAGTTCAATGACCGATGAGAGATATCGGACCACCTTGTTATTTAAACTTTGAGTGCAAAGCTCTTCATCGCTGGAGTACTAAAAATACAGACTTATATTTTCACTAGCTATAAACCGCCGCCGTTAAATATATATTTTTACATATCATGTTTCAGGTTGAAATAACATAGTTGCATTAAGTCGTTACAGGTTGTCAGTGGCCCAAAAGTCTAACAACCAGTGTAGTTAGTGCCTTTTTTAATAACTTTAAGTAATACTTAAGTGTATCTTACTATATACATATACTAGTTTCCGCCCCCGACTTCGTCCGCGTGGCATAGTTACTTTGGGCTAACGCTAACTTAAAACCGCGTGATGATCGAAAAAAAAATATCTTTCTCTCCCCTTTTCTTCCCTCTTTCTCCCCCTTATTTCACTTTTGTTTTTAATTAGCAAATGTCCGTCTCCAGGGTCCCAACTATCTCTGTACCAAAATTCATCAAAATCGGTTTTGCTATTTAGGCGTGAAGACGTAACAAACAAACAAACTCACTTTCGCTTTTATAATGTTAGTATGGATAGCAGTTAAAAGTTTTTTTAATGTCTGTCGCTCCATGTAAAATACCGCTTTCAGCTACATCCAACCAAAGGTTAGGTTGGCAGCCAACCCTAACATAAATGGAAAAAAGCTAGACCTAAAAAAAAGAAGATACAATACCGAAACTTCATTTAGTGTTTCTAAAAACATTAAAAATCAGAAAAATTTAAGATCGGAAGCCACCTGTTGATTAGAGAAAAGAGCGACTAAGAGCGTTCTAAAGAGACAAATTACAAGTTTCACTTACAGATTCAGTCCCAACGCTACCTTAAGAACAT
Organism: Ochropleura plecta; assembly: GCA_905475445.1. Lineage (NCBI taxonomy): Eukaryota > Metazoa > Arthropoda > Insecta > Lepidoptera > Noctuidae > Ochropleura > Ochropleura plecta. The sequence goes on along the minus strand of FR997725.1, from coordinate 17,397,613 downwards.
TAATTAACAAAGCCATTACTTTTAAATTAAAAAGAGGTTTCTAAACGAAATCTTATTCCAATAAGTGAGTAATTCATGGATCGTTTAACTGTTTTTTTTTTTCTTAAATGAGTCTTCATTGGTCTAGTGGTCGCAAGCATAAGGTCTTGATAGATTCAATTACCTGGTCGACCAGAGTCAGATACTGTTTTTTTTTTTAAAACGTTGCCCCACGCTAGCAATTTATCCTGTATCGCGGGTAAATTTACAAACATTTAAACTCACATACACAAACAGCCAGACCCGAAACAACTATTTGTAGGCCATCCGTGCGGGAATCGAGCCCGCGACACGCAGCGCAGCAACCGATCGCTCATCCACTACGCCAACCGTGCCGTCATATGTCTATGGAGTATTGGGGAATATACTACACTACGTACAGGGAGTAAAAACGCCCTGTTTGTTAATCTCCCACAATATCGTTACTGTTTCATTGACCACCCAACAATTTTCTGGGAAGTTTCTTCCAAACACGTGCAAAATCAATCTTTAAAGGTTGCCATAACTAACAGTATACTTGCCATAGCATATTGGTACTTATGGCAGCATATGTCTAACACATAAGCCGTCGGTAAACTAGATAAACCATAACTCAACAAGTGGGGTATGAACTCGGGAATAATTTGAAGTTGAAATCCGACCGTAACATACATTACGAGGGAAGCCCCTTCGGAAGATTTACTTTGGTTGTTTCGACGGAAGGTGTAAGTTACTGTAATATTGATTGGTACATTTTCGAGTCGACGACACGTTCGTGTACCACGCGTGCCTCAAAGAGATTTCAGCAAAACAGAGGGGCCAGCCAGGACCACTGCTTGACGGGGTTGCGGGTTGTTCGAAAGAGATACTGTGACCCCGAAACACAAAGGGCAAAAGAAGGAACATGGGTTAGTTTTAGTCAGTAGAAGAAGAAGTTAGAAGTTGTTTGATGATTTCCCATCCGCAAAAAGGAACAGGTAGATGTGAATGACAACGCCGGGAAAGGACGCCTTAGAATGACGTATACTGACCTTATCAATGAGATGAGCACTAGGTAAAAAGGTTGCCTACCCCCATAAAAAAGGCATGAGTTTATGTAGGTTTATATAAATGCTACTGCTTAAACTAACTTTAGGTGCACATCATCCCGTATGCAAATAGGGAACCCTGATTTCAGCTCATACAGTTAGACTGAAAGCAGGCCAAACACATCGACTCTCTGAAATACCTTGTCAGTCTAGATTTTACAAGCATGAGTCGTCGGTTTTATCTTCCCAACAAATTAGGTTTGGCTTCCAGTCTCCACTGCATGGATGAAGCTTGTAGTGTATCTATTTAACCGTATAGTTCGGTACGGACCCCTTCGGGGGCTCGACATTCAAACCTCCGCTGGCTCGGTACTGGCCCCGAAAGGGGTCGAACATTTAAGTCATACGACCTCCTCATTATTTTAGTAAATATTTTATTTTCTGGTTAAAAAATAATATGGGTGTGCATTCATTAAGATAGTAGAATAAAAATCTCATATGTAAACGTCGTTAGAAGTTCTTTAATTATTGAGCAAGTTTCTTAATTAACCTTTATAAAATCCATGTGCGTAAATTACGATCATAGCCATTTTGATGGCAGTGTAGGTCGACGCTAAAAATCATAAAAAGAATGGTGTTTGGACATATAAGCTCCACATTGTTGGGCCAGATTAACGTGTCCTTTTATTACGTGCAGAAATAATTCGTAATTGAACTTAAATTAGCAGTGGTAATGATACATTTTGAAATCTAAAGTCGAAGTTTCGCGCCAATCGTGCTTGTTTACATTTTTCATTCCACATTATATCACACGGACGCGAATAGATTCTATAATAAATGAGACAAACATCATGGCAAATATTATAAATAACATGAAAATGCCCAGATCTTATCGTAATTTGCAATAATAGGACCAATAACACGTAATATTCATAACCACTACTAAATTCACTTTCGAAAATGACGTCCATTTCTTTTTTTTTTAAATTTTGTGATGTGTTAATGCGATTATTTCAATCGATTATTTTCTTGTAAATCAATCAACTCGAATAATTAAATTAAGGAATATCAGAAATCGATAGATGAAAATAAGAATAATATTGTAATACGTGTAAAATACTATAAATATTGATAATAATATTTTTTACGCCACTAAAACCGACTCAACAACAAACAGTAGAATCTGATCTATGGCTAAATTCGCGCCAATTTTATTTTCAGATAAAATTCAAATAAGGAATGCGCTCGCTGTTCGAATTTATATTAAAATGTTTATTTGCTATTTTATTCATAATTAGGTTTTGTACCTACTATTTGAATGTGAATTGCAAATAGAAATAAATAAGGTTGAATATAGAACGCCCTTATTATGATCTTGGAAGGCACAGTAAAAAAAATCAGCCAAGATAAATTATATTTGTTCGACAAAATTGTTTGTACCTAGTATGGTTGGATTAGTTATTTGGAAAGCGTTTTCATTCTTTCCTAAAACATGGCTCGTAGGCCAGTGTTCTTGGATTGGAAGCCTTGGGGTAAAAATGGCCTAGAGGGAGACCACAATTGAGATGGAAAAAAAACCCCGGTACACATCAAGAAAACTCCAGGTTCAAAATGGGTCCATTTTGTACCTAGAGTTTTCTTAATGTCGTGTACCGGGGTTTTTTTTTGGGGTGGGAAATCATCATGACGAAGTGGGGGGGAGTGTCAGACTTTTACTGACTAATGTCCACCGATCGATGTTCCTTCTTTTACTCGGGGCTGCGGTATCTCTTTCGAACAACCCGCAATCCCGGCAGGACCCTACCGGGGTTGCGAGTCTGACACTCCCCCCCGCTCCGCCCAGAGCGGGGGAAGTGAGGCGCCACGGCATCCTCCTCTACCACCTGACGCAGATCCTCACCGGGCACGAAAGTTTCGGGACGTCCCTGCACATCATCGGGCGGGAGGAAACACCCAGGTGTCACCAATGTGACTATCGCCCGGAGGACACGTTGGAGCACACAGGCAGTCTGCTCTTTTGAGCGGAGCACCGCTCTGTCCCGGAGGAGATTGTGATGTTTGAAGGAGAGAACCTCAAACCAAGCCAGCCACCGCGGGAGACGCTACAGGGGTCGGGCGCCGCGAGATGACAACGACTTTTTGTTAAAAGTTTAACAGAAGCGGATGTTAATTGATGATTTCCCATCCAAGTGGCGCAAGACCGATATAAATGGCGGAATTTAAAGTAGGCCTCCTTTAACTTCCTAAAGAAGTCCTTAAATTCCAAAAAAGAGAGATACACTATTTAAAAATACTTTTTAGGGTTCCGTACCTCATAATAAATAACAGAACCCAAATATCCAAACTGTGGTCCCTTGAAGCTGTGAAAAAAACAACCCTCCAAGTCTACGTAGAGAAAAGATATGACCGTTTATGTCGTCAGTTTGTACGGAACCCTTGGTGCGTGAGTCCGACTCGCATTTGGCCGGTCTATTTTTAATAGGCTGAACCGCTTACTGATACGCAAAGGTCTCCTTATACCTTTTTAATTTTTTTATCCAACCAATACTTTTAAGTGTCAATATTTTAGAGCCCCGATGTGTACTTGTGTACGGAGTCCCTTTATGTCTAAAACAAGGCTCTACTGCGGAGGCATGCATGGCTTTCTAGGTGCGGTACGGTATGGTTGTGCCGGCTGGGCTGCCTGACTGGCTACCTACAGAATTAGCATGACCTACAAAATTGGCCGCCATTTTCATTTATCGTCATTCAAGAAAACAGTCAAAATCTTTTACCGCCAAAACCGTTTGACAGCAAATGTAAGTACCTCAAATCTGGGCGCATAACAAAATAATTATAGCATAATAAAAAAGCACGTGACAAAATGTCTTTCTTTTATAATCGATATCATAGATATTTGTACAACTATAATATCTATAGTAGAATATTATGCCACCTCCATAGGTAATTTCCTCAATGGTCCCAAAACTTTTTTTAAAGTTTCCTCTATTACGATTATCGATTAGGTTGAATGCAACTTTTTAATCGTAATGATGAAACTTAGTATCACGGTCAGCACTAAGAAATGTCATATTGCAACAAATTTTGTAGTATTTTTTGTCGAGATTTGTATAGTGTTTTTTTATTAATTTATATGTTAAATGGCAAAAATAAGAATGCAGATGGAATGTCACTGTTTTTATTTTAGATTTCCGATTTTATTATCAAATGGTTATCTTGTGTATGTACATTATTTCCAGCGTTTTTAAAGTACCTAATTTTTGGAAGGGTGTAGTAATATGTATTTTACACACATTTTGCAATAGATTGACGCCGTTTTATCGACCTTATGAGGTTTTTGGAAATATAAACCTCAAACTTGTCGTATGAAACAGCCGCTGTGATTTATTTTTAATAACAAAATTGAATGCTGTAAATTGATGAAAAATCTCGAACTTCATGACAATTCGCGTCACCCCACCGATTCAGCTGATGTGTCATATGTCAAAATCCTGTCGTGCAGAGTGGTTAATAGATATGCAAACATTGTCTCACGACCACAAGTAGTCAGGAAGCTGTCACTAATGTCAACTGTCAGTCAGCATGATCCGCCATCATTAAGTTTGAGCCTGTGATGTAATTAGTCTATTGTGTTGTCAACCTGTAGCTCTGCTACAAACGGATGCCAAAGAGCTGAAAACGTATTTTAACATGAAACGACTGTCTTCCTAGCCTTCAAAAGCCAGTCAAGGGGTATAACTATTAGGGCGGCGCGCCGCCCACTACCTGAACGCGCCCCAAAAGGTGGTAGCCATACGGCTGATCCGGGGCTACCGCACGATCTCCGGCGAGGCAGCGAGCCTCCTTGCCGGATTGCCACCGTGGGATCTGGAGGCGATAGTGCTCGCGCGCCTGTATGAGTGGCGCGCGGAGGCACTACACCGGGGGGAAACTCCGCTACCGCGGCAAATTGCCGCTCAGCGGACAGACCTCCGGTGCGATCTCATGGTGGCATGGAGAGAGCGACTGTCACAACCCCGTGTAATAACAATAGTGGCGGTAAGTCCTCTCTTTGAGGAGTGGCTGGAGAGGCGTCATGGCGTCCTCACCTACCGCCTGACGCAGGTCCTCACCGGACACGGAAGTTTCGGGAGGTTCCTGCGCATAATCGGGCGGGAGGAAACGCCCGTGTGTCACCATTGTGACGATCGCCCGGAAAACACGGTGGAGCACACAGTGGCGGTCTGCCCAGCTTGGGCGGAGCACCGCCGTGCCCTCGTAGAGGCGATCGGCGGCGGCGATCTCTCGCGTCCGGCCCTGGGTCAGTCCATGGTCCGGAGTGAAAGGGAATGGGAAGCGGTCACCTCCTTCTGCGAAGCAGTAATGCTAGCAAAGGAGGTGGCCGGGCGTTTGAGGGAGAGAACATCAAGCAAACCCAGCCGCCACGGGAGACGCCCCGGGCGCCGGGCGCCGCGAGACGACTCCCGGCCACCGTAGATGCGAGCCTGTGGACGGTGAGCAATGGGTAGCTCACCGTCCGTCCGTCTATTGACGACAGGCCGTGTCGACGGCGCGTTCATGTTTCACGCGCGCCTCAAAGAGATGTCAGCAAAGCAGAGGGGCTTGCCAGAGCCTCCGCCTGCCGGGGTTGCGGGTTGTTCGAAAGAGATACTGCGGCCCCGGAACGTAAAGGGCAATAGAAGGAACATGGGTCGGTTATAGTCAGTAAAAGTCTGACATGAACCGTCGCTCCGCCCAGAGCGGGGGAAGTTATTTGATAATTTCCCACCCGAAAAAAAAAAAAAGTGGTAAAACTAAACGTGGTAATAATTATTATGAACACCTATCTAAATCTGTCACCATAAAGCCAACGAACTTGAGGATCTTATTTACCTTTACAAGAAAATGCAAGCAAGCATTTCCATTCACTTTCTTTTGATCATAGAGAACCCTTCAAATGCGACCCAAAAAAATGCTTATCAGACACTTTTTCACAAGTCACGATGAATCAGATTGTAACGCTTATTTTTTACAAAAACATTTTAGCTTTATTCGAGAACTAGGTTTAAGTATAACTAGTTAAAAATTCCGTTTCTCACGGATTTTACGACATGAAAAAGTATGGAGATTTATTTTACAAACCTTTCTCAATTCGTTTTCTATAATTATGTTAATAAAACCTCATCCAAATCAGTTGAAAAGAAAATTCGGTCAAATGTTTAACGCAGCACTGTTCTTTTCTTGGACGACATTGACAGGCAATTCTCAATTTAAAAATAATTGTTCGAAATAGCAAGAAAAACAAGATGGCGGCGTTATAACTGCACAAGACAAAGAAATAGACAAAGATTACCATCAGAATATGCCACAGAAAACGAAAAATAATTAAAATTACGGCGCTTTTTCAGCAACTAAAATTTTAAGTTTAGCACTCAAATAGATAAGAGTAACTTTTTTATTACTTGCAGGGAGTCAGCGGATTTTTATCATACAGCCTAGTTCACGTGTCGCGTAAAGGTAATGCCTTATTAACCTATAATAGGTATTGATTAGGTGACAACGTGTAGTACGCGTTGTTAGGGTGTGGTACCGTCATTGGAATGTCGTTGTCTTAAGTCCAATCAAGCACATGCGTCGCAAACATATTTTAGATGAGTGAAATTGTTGGCATCTGATAGTTTGGGTTTTTTTATCCGCTTTAGGTACTATCAAATGAGAGTAAAAAACGAATGAAAATAACCAAGTTAAATGGTAGTATCATAAATAATATTTTAATGACATAAGTTTCCTACATGATTATTTCACAAATGGCCAGAATTTTCATCCTAGTGCGAGTGTATAATCGTTTTCCAAGTAAGTACCAAGAAACAATTAATTTACTTTCCGATCCGTTCCGATAAACTGTTCAACCAGTTTCCAATTTCCTGCAAACTTGAAAAAACAGTTGCTACAATTCTCTGGACTGAACACAATGTTATACAAAAGAGTATTTAATTGAGTATTTGATGATTTATACTGGCTAGTCACATTTCCAGTTATTTGTTCGAAAATAGAATGATAATGTTGAATCAATTTAAATCGCGAAAAAGAAATGTTAAAATATAAATCCGATATTTTGTTCTGAATTTAAAAACCTAATGTCTGTGTAATGCTTCACAAACAAAAGTTGCTAAAAGGAATCCGAAACAAAGTTTGTAACATCAATTTACTAAGCCTCTAGAATTCTAATTCTCGAGGGGAAAAAAACGTTTTAAAAGTTTCGAATTTGCCAAATCACTGTTATGCTATGCCTATGGTTTACGATTCGACGAATCAGACTAATATAAAATTTTACCTGTATTGCTATAAGTATTCATAAATATTGCTTTTTTTGGTGATGTATCTTAAAGCTTTACTTTGTTTTAAATTCAAATCTTTCCTTCCAAATTCAGTTATATTTCTAAAACTCATTATTTGTTTAAATCTACTGTATCAATGTGCGTGTCTACATATATACCGTAGATTTAAACAAAGATATATTCAAATGCATCATAAACAAAAAGAATTAAAGAGACACATTAAATAAGATGAATTCAAATTTTTACGTTCAACATTAGCGGCAAATTGGTTTCAAATCTCAAATCTCGTTTTTAACATTTCCCGATTTGTTTTTTATGAGATAAAAACACTAGGTGATTTAAATTTATAAGATGTTTTTAAAAATCATTCGAATCACTAATAGTGATCATTATCATTTATTACACTATATTCGTCATAGTAGTTGATACTTAAAAGCATACGTACCCGCACAAAAATCCAGAAAACGTGGAAAAACTACACAAGAAAATTCACAACACAAACCACAGACACAGCGTCACAAAACTTATTAAAAAAAAATAGACTCCACTTAAATAAGGAACAGAGATGCGATATTTTTTTTAAATTATCGCGGTAAAGCTAAGGTGTTGGTTCTGTACAGCCAGTCGCGACGGCAGGCGTCCTGACGTTGTTAACTCGCGTCGCTCACTGCTACCCGCGCAGGCCAGAACTCACGCTGTTTTCACGTAGTACTCGCTTTTCAGACGTCGAGTGCAATATGCTCGTGTTAGTACGCATAGCCCAACTGTTGCTTTTGCTTTACATTAAAGCGTCAAAAACACTTTTTAGTAGCTTTACAGTACCTATTCCTAGAACCTCTGTGTAATTTGATCAAATTTTGTTTGGATTACCAAGTAGGTTATTGTTAGATTAAAACTGTTAGGTGAATAGTCTGTAATTTAGGTATGATTTAGTGATTCACTGAACTTACTGCTTAACTACAGAGATAAGCCTCCAATATCTTTATGTCACTTTATAATTTTTATGACAAGAATGGGTTTTATGTGAAAATAAGTTGTATTCCAAAACTGCAGTTATTAGAACTTACTGGGACTCGATTGATTATTGCAAGCAATTAACCTTTTATTAAACGCCGAGTGAAGTTACAATCAGTATAAACAGATTTACCACACATTTTTCGTTCACGCCTTATTATATACATATATTTATACGTATATTAATTTTTGTAAGTACATACTTTTTCTACATTTTGAAATATTTCTTAATCAATAGTAAATAAAAAATAAAAAAACATTTAAAAATATATGAAAAAAAAAATAGTAGCCCACCGGTATCGGGAACAAGCTACCGGCTGTAAGGGCTTCAGAGAGAGGAAACTCCTAACTATACGAGCCGTGTCCAAAAGTACAACTTTCTGTATCAAACCCTAACTAAACTTACTGTAGCTGCCTAACGAGAGCCTTCTCAGGTCATATTATTAACTATTATAGATTTTATATAAAACAGCATAACGTATACTAAGTCTTGTTTACCGTCCTACAAAGTGTTAAGTTAAATTTTCTATTAAGTACCAAACGCGTTTCTAGATTTTTAACGTTGGTAGGTAACGTAACAATGGAAACAGAGTTCGTGTAAAACTCGCTCTTCCTCGCATAGATCTTGTAATAATCTGTGTAACCCAATTTTACGCGTTGGTACACGTAAATTAGCGACAGAACCCAGGTGCGGCGCGTCGAGTGCGTTCTTTAGCTTAGTGTTGCCAGGAAACGAAATATTGTTCCGGCTTGCGAATATAATTAAAGGTTCGTTCATTAAATTGACTACAAAATTAGGAACTGTAAGTAATACTTAAAGTTATGAGCAAGATCAATACAATAAAGTATCTGAAGTAATGAAGAAAGTTATGAGAAGTATTTCATTAATTTGTATTGTTTTAGTACGGCAGCAGTAATCTATTAAAGCCCAATTTCTGAAGCCCAATAGCGTTGTAGACCTCAAACAAAATGTATTTACCTTAAATTCAGTCCTAACAAATTTCCCAAGAGATAAGCTACTTTTCCAGCTTTTTCTTCGATCAAAGCAGTTTTTCCACAATAGCAACACCGCCTCAAGTGATTGATGCTTTCCCGCCAAAAAGAATTACTGGCCAGTTTATGAATCATGGCCGACATGTTTTACATAATAACGCCTTGTTTTGTGCCGCGATCGAAATAAAAGATAAAAATAAACACGTTATCAACGCAAGTTTTTGTTTATGAGCTTGTCAGGATATTAATCAAGGGAACAGTTGCCAACAGATAGAATGTTTGAACTGTTTTACTATCGAGCAAAATATTTGTATATGTTAATGTGAAAGAGCGATCGAAGGTAATTCTAAAATGTGCCGGATTCGCCAATGAAAGGTGATGAAAATGGATTTTTATTTGTAAAAATACTTGTAAAATAATTTGTATTATATTTAAAACCAAACAGATCTTTTATACTTACCGAGAAACAAGAGTATAGGTGACAGTACAAAAATAATACAATTTATCAATATCTTGTAAGGTATTTTTTTTTATATTCAAATCCTTACTAATATTATAAAAGCGAAAATGAGTTTGTTTGTTACGATACGACGACTACAAGATAGTTGGGACCCTAGAGTCGGCTCTAGGGTCCCAACTATCTTGTAATCGTCGTATATGTTATTTTTTTAAAGTGCGAAATGAGGGAGAAAGTGGGAAGAAAAGGGATAAATTAGTTTTGCTATTTCAATAAATAAGGTGCAAGGGCAAAAACTACAGGTAGCAGGTACATGCAAATCAGGAAAGGGGAACTGTGGTACCCTGAATTTAACGCGAGCGAAGTTGCGGGCAAAAGCAAGTATAGAAATATAATAAAGTTCTAGATTACACTAAGAATGTGTTATCGAGAACTTTATTATATATCTTCCCACAGGCAATCATTATTTGTGTTTGTATAATCATTTTTTATCGCAGAAACGCCCCAGAACTGTGCTTTAGCAGCAACACATGCAATCAACGTAGGCGAAAAAAATCAGCAACTAGACGAAAAGTAAACAACAACTATTGTTTTAAGAGAGCGAAATCACCGAGCTAAATTCACTTCCCGCTCCTATTTAATTACTACATTGCCACCAATACTAACTCCAGCATAATACATACGTACCAATACGTCGTAAAGATTAAAAGATCTCACTGTTTATCTTAGAAAGTGTTTCATAGTTTCAGCTGGTTGTTTCCTGCGCGTCTTGTAAAGGTGAACGCAGACGAAACTGCAAAAAACTGGAGCATTTTCTTTACGATACATTTTAGTAGAAATATAAATATAGTGTGATTGTTCAATCACCTGTATCTATTAAGGTGGTGTGGTACACTACTCGTCATGCAAAAAAAAAGTCTGACTCATGAAAAAAAAACAATTTTTTCTGTGGACTAAGAATAGAATAAAAAGTTTTTATTTGTATAGAATGTATGTGGTATCAACAAAAGTTCAAAAATCCTTGTTCATTCTGCCTTACCTGTAACAGGAGATTATTTCCATATATTATTATGAATTTTAAATCACTTTGGCAGATACCGCATTGACTAAATCGCCGACCTGAATGTTTATACAAACAAGCACCATGTGGTCATGATCCCAAGGTCATCCACAATTTAAGGTCCTTCAGCTGCTAAGATTATTATTTTGAAAAAATATTACTGATAATCAGCTCCGACACGCAATTCAACTCATTATCAAATCAATGAAAAATGGACTGAAATATTTTGCTGCTGGCCGCTATCCCTAATAGCAAACTAAAGAAATGGGTCACCAATGTACTTGGTAGTAAGAAATGGACCGACAATCTTATATGTATGGTGCAATCTTTGAGTTCCGAATCTGGAGCTGCAAGATCAAGTTCTAAAGTGGCAATTGGAACTTTGTTTACTTCGGAATTACAATTGAATCGATTGCATGCACTGTCGAAGTGTTGAGTGAGATGTAGTTATCTGTTTGGAAGAACTAACTACTTAATCGAGATCACATCAACCATCAAGAGATCTAAATACGATTGTGGTTTCCATTTCTTAACTTCAGACAGATAACATCGGGCCTGTGGACGATGAGCAATGGGTAGCTCAGTGTTCGTCCGTATAGTGACGACGCCGTGTCGATGGCGTAAAGGGCCGCTGCCTGCCGGGGTTGCGGGTTTTTCGAAAGAGCATAAGAAGTAACATGGCCGGCTTTAGTCAGTAAAAGTCAGACATTTTCTTCCGCTCCACCTAGAGCGGGAGAAGTTACTTAATGGTCTCACATTCGAAAAAAAAATATAAGTATAAAGTTTATAATAAGAATTCCAGTAATTACATTTTAACATCAAAGTGTTGACGGAAGGTTGAAGGTAGGAATTTGTTATCACAAAATTGATTCTTGAGTCCAGATACTAGTGAAATGAAAAGAAGGTTAGCAATCTTACCATTATAAAGTAACTAGCTTTTGCCCGCGGCTTCGCTCGCGTTAAATTCGGTATAACACAGTACCTGCTACCTGCAGTGTTTGCCCTTGCGCCTGATTGATTTGTAATAGCAACGCTAAGTTTTCCCTTTTCTTCCCTCTGTCTCCGTCATATCTCACTTAAAAAAATAGCCTATGTCCGTCTCCTGGTTCCCAACTATCTCTGTACCAAAATTCATCAAAATCGGTTTAGCCATTAAAGCGTGAAGGTAACAAACAAACAAACTCACTTTCGCTTTTATAAAATTAGTAAGGATGCGAAAGTAAGAATTGATAAATTAAAGATTAATGCGTCGTAGGTCTAGTGATCGTTAGCACAACTGCTGAGATTTTCAGGTCGGGCAAAAATGTTATTGGATTTTTTCATTAGGAATCTCCCAATGCCAACCTCTTTTGTCACACATATTGTTTATAACCTTTTTTTCGGGTGGAAAATCAACAATTAACTTCTCCCGCTCTAGACGGAGCGGAAGGGAGGGTCAGAGTTTTACTACTATAACCCATCCATGTTCCTCCTTTTGCCCTTTGTGTTCCGGGGCCGCGGTATCTCTTTCAAACAACCTGCAACCAAAATCAAAAATCAAAATCAAAATATTTTTATTTTACATAGGCCTCCATGGGCACTTATAAAACGTCGAGAAAAGATGCACGGTTCGGGTTGGTCGTTTCCTATGGAGAAGAACCGGCAAGAAACTCCATGGTTACTCTTTTAAAATCATTTAGTTTTACAATGTTGTTGTTGTTACAGCGTTAGTACTTAAGTATGAGAGGACAGTGTAGGCCCGACAATAAGCCATTGCTTACTTTAAAAAAAGTAAAATAAAATAATACGTTAACAAAAGTTAACAAGCGTCTAAGAATCTACAAGGCCAACCCCGCCAGACAGTGGCCCTGGCAAGCCCCTCTTGCTTTGCTGACATCTCTTTAAGGCACGGTTTATAACCTGGATAAGCAAATACTTTTTGCCGGCATTGCGACCCTGTTGGACAATTACCTACCGAAATCCAGGCGGGTTACACCGTGGGCATAAGCTAGCTACGGCTAGAAAATGTGCAATCTTTATGACTGTCTACGCAAATATGAGTATGAACTACAAATCTACTTTAAACGATTAGGTACGTAAATATTTTAGTCATAAATACCTTATGCTTACCTAAAGTTCCAAAGCGAAAGCGGAAAATAACGATAGCGTCAGATAGTTCGTAATATCATACAATTTATATCAAACTTTAATATTCGAAGGGATTTCTACCCGTGTCTGGATATTCCCTTAAATTAAAACTCTGTACGTTTCCTGACATTGTGCATTTCGGATCTGTCTAAATGGTTACGGTTTAGGGTTGTCACCCATTTTACGTCATGCCACTGTCATGGCGGATGTTACCGCTGCGTTCAACAGTCGTAGCTCTCGATATACGGATGTCATCAATAGGTATTTAGTACACGGATTTTGGTGCCTGAATTTCTTTGAATGAAACGTAAGCCGCGAATTTGCGAGCTATTAAATGGAAAACATTTGTTGGTGAGGTTGTACTTAGTTTGTATAAACTTACCTGAGCATGATGAAAATAGTGCTTTTATTAATAGATATGATTAAGTGACATCCCTAAATATGTAACACTTATTCATGAACAGTAAAGTTGCCAAAAAAGTAATTATTAGTTGCCATTTTCAAAAACCTAATTATCCAAGCTACGGAAGCCACCCGTGAAACTCACAACATCTTTGTTATATGCACTTTGCAGACCAGTGCCAAATAAATTTTAATAGGCTTTACAGAGTTATAATAATTAAAATCATAAATACAACCCTGTACGTTCATTCCACCCCCCGAAAAGTGACCATTTCATGAAAAACTCAATGAGTATATAATATCAATTAATATAATTTTTTTTTAAAACCATTACAAACGGTCGCAGTTCATATTTTAATCGAAATACCACTCGATTCCGCCCCACAAAATGCAAAAAAAACAGTCAAAAACACAAATACGTATAAGCTCTAAAGTTTAGTTACGTTACACCGGCTCTCGATAAAATAAATCAATTTAATCACAAAAGATCTATTCCTCCGTAGTCCTATTAAATCTAAGACAGGCTCACAAATTGCAAGAACCAATTAAATTAAATTGAACATTCTAGTAGGAGCAAACGATGAAATGTTTCAACCAGACACATTGCTACCAACATTCAAGTAAACTTGATTTCACAGTGATACCAAACCAACATTACTAACGCTACCAACTTTCAAGCAATCTTGAAATCTCAGTGATACCAACATTATTAACCCACGATTTACCTTGAGTTCTAAAATTAATCAAAAGTTAAATTAATCGAGTTGACGTCATAGCATTTATTTACCCTTTTAAAGCAACAAATAGATTTAACGGTGTTTGATTTGGCTAATAGTGGTGACATTCTACCAGGATATTATATATTGTTTGTCGGGTCTTACCTTCGATACTTTCTTTTAAATGGTCCGACCTTCTATCTAACACAGGACGGTGCGGGTCTGTGGACGGTGAGCAATGGATAACTCGGCGTCCGTCCGACTACTGACGACAAGCCGTGTCCACGTCGCGGTCATGTTCCACGCGCGCCTCAAAGAGATGTCAGCAAAGCAAAGGGGCCTGCTAAGGCCACTACCTGCCGGGGTTGCGGGTTGTTTGAAAGAGATACAGAAAGCGCAAAAGTAGGAACGGGTTTTTGTCTATTAAAGTCTGCCCCTCTCCCCCGAAATTATTTGATGAGCCCCCATCCTTTAAAAAAATACCATAGTAACACCACATTTTTTAATAAGGGGTGAAGTTTTCTAATTATACAGAATATTGCATCAATCTAAGCAACCCTTATAAAGTTTAATGGCCAACCCTACCTGTGCAACTTCTCAACGTTCGCCTCTAACTTTCTTTTTAAAATATTCTAGTAAGTTGCTTTTTATTTTTGTCTCCGCCACAGGCGGTCGGCACGATCGCGATTTGAATTAAAAAATGTATTCAAAAAGTGACGTGGTGCATAAGGTTCCTTACATTTTAGTACTTATATTTTCAACAAGTACAAATTCTCAAAGTACAAAGTTTTTTCGAAAGGTAATTTTCATTCAGAAAATAATTAGAAAAAACTTGAGAGGTGTCAAGGGACACCCGGATGGAAGGAAGTTATTATTTATTATGTACAAAAAACCTATATACACTCAACAAAAATAATCGTCGCGACACCACACTGTTCAATGCGAAACAGAAAGACGAAACAAAAATAACTGGCTTGCTTTCTATGAGAGAGAGAGAGAGAAACACGCGCACGCCGCACGGCTAGCAAAAAGTGTCGTTACAACTTTTGGTCTTAGTTTGACAGCGATTTTTTAAAAAAAGGCTCTTGCTAAAAAATAATTAACAAAAGTGTAAACTCAATTATGAAAAAAGTTGAAGATTTCAAAGTTTTTCCAGAGAATCTAAAAAAGTATTTTTACGAATCTGTTTGTCAATGCGGAACAACGCACGAGTTTCAACTTTTTTTATGGAGTTCCAAAAACAAATATTCTTATTCTTATTCTTTATTGCACACAAAACAATAATAAACACACAAATTACAATATACAGCTTATGTACAACGGCGAGCTTAACCCAGAATTGGGTTTTCTTACAGCAAACCTTTCTTAATGATTAAAATTATTTGCATAATAGGATAGGTACATATTGTGCATAGAAGAACATTGAAAAGCTTAAAATAACATACAAAACTGATCAGTTGTTAGTTCACTAACATTAAATAAAAATTGCTTACAAATAATACATAAATAGATAAAAAACATAAGATAACATACATACATATTGATTATATTGACAGGAAATGTTCCCTGATTCCTTTCCGGAACACGTCTACCGAGGGACTATCCCGCAAGGAGTGGGGAAGTGAATTCCAAAGGCGTACAGCACGAACAGTAAAAGATCCATCATACCGACTTGAAGAGTGGGGTGGGAAACGAAGGAGAAGAGATGATGATGAGCGACAAGGTTTACCTCTAGGAACAAGGTACTCAAATCGTTCCCGAAGATACAAAGGAGCTTTAGGATTGTGAAGAACAGAAAAGAGAAAAGAAAGTGTATGAGAATCTCGACGTTGCCGAATTGGTAGCCACTTCAGCTGCTTCCGAAACTCTGACACATGATCGTACTTGCGAAGCCCAAAAATGAAGCGGATACACAAGTTCTGCAAACGTTCGAGCTTATCAAGAAGTTCCTCAGTCGCATCAAGAAAACAGACATCAGCATAGTCTAGAAGAGGTAAAAGAAGAGACTGAGCAAGAGTGATTTTGGTTTTAAATGGCAGAAACTTTTGAAGACGTTTAAGGGATCGATAAGAACAAAACATCCTCCTGCTTACTTCAGCAACGTGAACGCTCCAAGATAAGTTGCAGTCCAAGAACACTCCTAAGTCTTTGACTTTTTTGGAATACGCTATAGCGACACCATCATAAATAATAGGCGGTATTGACTGGTGATTCAGTAAATTGATGAAGTATCTGCCACCAATAATGAGAGCTTGTGATTTAATTGGGTTAACTAATAATCCAAATGTTTTAGCCCACTGACTAATGTTTTGAAGATCATCATTGATGGCATCGATGGCCTCAGGAAGCTGTTCGAGGTTAAAATGGCGATATAGCTGCAAGTCGTCTGCATAGAGATGATAATGAGAATTAAGTACTTTAGTGATAGCGTTAATAAAAACAGAGAAGAGAAGAGGAGAAAGGACGCCACCCTGGGGAACACCCGCAGCAAGATCGCACCAATCTGAGCAAGCATCATTTAAATGTACCGACTGCGAGCGACCCCGAAGATACGAATCAAACCATGCAGTCACAGAAGGAGATATATTTAAAGAGGAAAGGATACCTAAGAGGATGTCAAAATCAACTGAATTAAAAGCACTGCTGAAGTCCAGCAGAACCAGCACCGTCAGGCGTCGGTTTTCCATGGCCAATCGGATGTCATCCGTTATTTTAAGTAAGGCTGATACAGTACTATGGCCAGGGCGGAATCCAGATTGGAAAGGACTATTAGAGAAAAAGTATTGAGAAAGTTGATTATTAACAACACTCTCAAGGACTTTGGAGAGGATTGGGAGTATGGAAACAAACTTATTATGCGGAAAAGTTTTTCTCGAAAGTTCTCACTACGTGGCTATGTGATTGGTTGTTTGTTTATACACTTTTTCTCACGGTGTTGGCGTGTGTTTTGGTGGGAATTGTTTATATTTTATGAGTTGTTGTTTGGAATAAGTAGTGTAGGTCCCTAATTTGAATACCCCTTTTAAGCTGGACTCAAAATATACATATATACTATTCGTACATATTCAAGATACTTAGAGGGAAGGTACATAATGCGGGCAATCGGACATATTACGGCAGATAGGTTTTTGTGTTCCGGACAGGTACGTGGGGTAACGTCAACAGCTACGCTTGCTGGCGATGCTGCGCGCAGACCAAACTGTTAGGAGCGTCGCTCACTGGTAAGTCGAGGCGAACGTCGTATCAGCGGCGGTGTGGCGTCGCAGCACGGGCGAAGAGAGGTCTCTGCGTAGAGTAGAGGCGCAGGCGGCTATGTCTAAACGCAGCTACGCACGAAACCAAATGACAAAATGGCTGTGGAGTCGTGGCTTGGGCACACTTGAGCGCCCTTCCTGCGCCTTCACCTCGCCCGCGCCGCAACTCTTGTATATGAGCACACTGCCATTCATTTGAAAAAGAAAACCTTGTTGCGGCGTGCCTCTCATGCGCCCGCGCCTCAACTGCACCTCGACTGTTATTCGTTCTCGTTAGGCGCCACTGACACGTGCGCTTTGCATTCTCAACCTCATAGCTAGTGACATTGATATTATTATGTTTCATCACATACGGTAACCTTGTAATTTATTTATTTAATTTAAATAAATATAATAAAATAAATAAATCCGACAAACAATGGTATTAAAAAAACTGCTATTTCAAACAAAATTCAATAACTACGCTCTCTAAATGTACGAAACGGCAGATTTTTAAAATATAGGCAACAGACAGACTGTGATGTTTTCACTTTTAAACACTTGGATGGGTAATCAATAATGTTACAGCATCAGCTTATCATAACAGTAATTTATTCAATAAAGGCTACGGTCCGCTAAAACAGCAATATCCGTTTTTATTGCCATTTGATGATCTTGTATAATTTTATTTTTGTACCTAGAATAACTCTTGCCATTTCGCCCACGTCTCTCTTCTGTCGGCTGCTCGACATAGACAGCTAGGGAGGTAGCTAGGCGAATGGAGGTACCCAGGCTGTTGTGTAGTATCGATTTAACTCTTAATTAGTGGTGTTGCATTACCTAGCATAAGGACTACACTAATTAGGAGTCGGTGTATTTCGACCTCGATAGTTCACTTGCATACAATTCTTTTTAAAGGTTGCCTGAAAAAAGAATGTCATGCCAAGGAGTTAGCTGGATCTTGAAAATGAAATTAACAAAATACCTATTGCATTTCGAATTTACATATTAAACAAACATTTGCCTACAAAGAAATATAAATACATTTTTAAAGTTGGAAGAAAAAGATCCAGAAAAAATATCATAATATTAAGTGTGTGTGAGTAATACCATCTGGCTTGTAGTTGTATTTTAGAATTATATGTTTTTTTTATTTAGTAATGACATGTTATATACTACTGACCGCATTATTTATAACATACATTATTTGAAACTTAATAATAAAGTTAACGTATGACGAACAACTACCGGAAATATATTATGAAGGACGGGACGGTTGACGTGTGTCGGGCATGCCATCGTCCTGATGAGTCCATCAGACATATTATTTCTGCTTGTTCTCGTCTAGCTAACAGCGAGTACTTGCATAGGCACACAACCAAGTAGCCAGGATTATTCATCAGCAACTTGCCTTGAAATATAATCTTGTTGAATCTGAGGTACCGTACTACAAGCATGTGCCCGACCCAGTTCTCGAGAAAGACCATGTCACGCTGTACTGGGATCGGTCTATCATTACTGACAGGACTATTGTCGTCAATAAGCCTGACATAGTGGTGATAGACCGATCAGCGCGCCGCGTAATCATAATTGATGTTACCATTCTACATGACGAGAACCTCGTGAAAGCTGAGAAAGAAAAACAACTAAAATATCTTGACTTGGCACACGAGGTTGTTGACATGTGGAATGTGAACTCGGCTATCATTGTGCCGATTGTCGTAACGGCCAATGGCTTAATTGCCAAGAGCCTCGACGAACATCTGTCGAAGCTCTCCTTAGGTGGTTGGATCAAGGGCCTGATTCAGAAGGCAGTACTCCTCGATACGGCCCGCATTGTGAGGAGGTTCCTGTCTCCGGAGCCCTAACCACCGGTAGCTTGGACCCTGCTCCCGTTACCGGCGGAAATCTATTTTTATATTCTTAAATGTTTTTTTTTTAATTTATTTTCTAAGAAATATTTAAAAATGTAATTTTAAGATGCAAAGTATATAAAGGACATAATAAAGTTAACGTACATAAATTTAAAAAAAAATGAAAACACTAAAGTCTAATATAAACAAAAGCTTACTGCATTACTTAAATAACTTCATTATCGACTTAACGCAAGCCTGCTAAACGCTATTAATTTATCCATGTTGCTTCGCTAAAATGAAGTGAAAACTGATTTTCTTCTCCGCTCCTTATATTGTCTCTTATGATTAATATCGCTGCTGGCTCACGTAACAGTTCAGGCTTATCTGGGTTAGTTGGGATTTTTACTAGGAAAAAAAATATGGGGTTAAAAGAGTCGAATCTCTCTAGCAATCCTTACTAATATTATAAAAGCAAGTTTGTTACGTCTTCACGCCTAAATAGCAAAACTGATTTTGATTAATTTTGGTACAGAGATAGTTGGGACCCTGTAGGATATATAAAGAATAATAGGAAAAAGGAGAGAAAGAGGGAAGAAAAGGGGAGAGAAAGATTATTTTTTTTTCGATCATAACGCGAGTTATTTTAGCGCAGACGAATTCGTGGGCGGAAGCTTGTTTTATAATACTTTGTAGTTACTTAACGAAGAAGTTTCCATTTTTTATTAAGTTTTAATAACTAAAATACGAAGAAACAAAAATCCGAGAAAAAATACCTAAAATATCGGTAGATAAAAAATGTTTATAGACTTTAAAATTATGCTTGAAATAAGGTATCTTGACGTCATTCTATCTCAATACGTTAGTTATTCTTGTTACGGGGCCTAACGAAACAAACACAAGAAAAGGTATATAAGTAGCCACTTTCTTACAAAGATAAACTGAATATTTCCCTACTAACATAAAAGCGTATTTGAAGAATAACCATCCAATGCTGTGTATTTGTCAATCTGTTTCAAGTCATTTATTACTAACTAGCGTTTGCCCGCAACTTCGCTCGCGTAAAATTTGGGGGCTAACCCAAATTTTCACACATTTTACAGTTCCCTTTTCCTGATTTGCAGGTACCTGCTACCTGTAGTTTTAGTCCTTGCCCCTTATTGATTGTAATAGCAAAGCTTAATTTTCCCTTTTCTTCCCTCTTTTTCCCTCATTTCCCACTTTTTTTTCGGCCGTCTTCAGGGTCCCAACTATCTCTGTACCAAAATTCATCAAAATCGGTTTAGCCATTAAGGCGTGAAGACGTAACAAACAAACTCACTTTCGCTTTTATAATATTAGTAAGGATATTATTACTGCTTCTCTAGTTTTCGCGTTGAGTTCCCTCTACACTGTACAGTGTTGTCAACATCATGAAACAAGTCCATTGTCTCAGTGGTCTACGTACTAGAAGGAGTTCGACTCCCAGGACGGGCAAAATGTTATTGAGATTTTCTTTTAAATATTTCTCAGTGTACCAGCTCAGAATTCTGGAATTGTGGGTATGGGTTATTAGATGAAACTAAAACATTACTTGCGAAATATTGGTTTACAATGAATACCTACACCTCTGCTCAACCATTCCAGGGAATACACGAATGATAGTATATTATTAATGGTACGTGAGTTTTAGTTCTAAGAATCTAGGGAAATACAAACAACAACCTTTTCAAATAACATCTCATTAATTCTAACAAACCAATCAGAAATATATACATCAAATAAAATCTTTGCTTGTTTAGAGCACAGTACTCAGCAACGATGAACCCATAAATGTACTTCCAATCAACCAGAAACTAAATAAACAACTGAGCAAGTAAAACAACAAATAGTTTCTATTTGATTGAACAATTTTATTTAATAGCCCAACGGAAATACACCAACCTGCCGTAGTCTATGAAATAGAGGTGGAATGAAATGCATTCTGAGAACGCGTTGAAAAATAAATAAGACCTCTTTCGCACTCCGACAACGTGCTAGTGAGAAGATATTAAAAACTTATTGGTACGTAACCACGTACCAATAAGTTTTCTTTTTATATATCTTTTTTATTTTTTTAATATCTAGCCTTTAAAACCTTAAAGGCTAGATATTTTAAAGTCTGTTCATAAACACACTGTGTGTGTGTTGATTAAATGATGGAAGGATCATGGGTGGGTTTTAGTCAGTACAAGTCTGACACTTCGCCCCCCCCCCCTGCTCCGCCCAGGGCGGGGAAAGTTATTGATGATTTCCAGATATATAACAGAAAAAAAAACCATAGTAAAACTACAGTTTGTAATAATAGGTAAAATTTTCTAATTATAAAGAATATTGCATCAATCTAAGCAACACTTAATAAAGTTTAATGGCTACCCTGCCCGTGCAACTTCTCAACGTTCAGCTCTAACTTCCTTTTTAATATTTACCAGATTGATACAGCCCACTGTACATACGTGATGTATCAATATCAGTCGATCCAATTTTGAAACATTAATTGCTACCTTGTTATTAAACCTACATGCCCAATTACTGGTATGATTGATACGAGATAAAACTAATTAACTGTTGCAGTAAATTGAGCTGTGATGCTTGATATGATGATTTTCACACTTAAGTACTAACTGTGTAACAACAACATTGTAAAACCAAATTTTAAAAGAGGAACCATGGAGTTTCTTGCAGGTTCTTCTCCATAGGACACGACACGACCAACCCGAACCGTGCACCTTTTCTCGACGTTTTATAAGTGCTCATGACGTAGGCCTATGTGAAATAAAAATATTTTGATTTTGATGTTTCGTTGATCTAGTCAAAGATCTAGTGATCGCGAGCGCGATTGCTAAGCTTGGGGTCCTGGTTGGGATTTTTCTATTTTCTTTTTTTTTTTTCTTAGCAGCCACGGAGTCTGGATTTACGCCCAGTTGATGGTAATATATACAATGTGTCCGGTCATGGACTAGCGATATTCTAGATAGTTATGTAACGAGTGTTTTAATATACTATTACGATACACACTTGGGTCGAATTCACTTCCCCGCTTTTTGGCAGCAATTTTGAGATATTCTCTATGCGTGTAACTTAAATAATAACTAATATAACCGGTGAAATGGTGGTGTACTATTTGGTAAACCTCTGTCTAACCCTCCGGAGGTATCAGCCTCATCATTAAAATTACAAGTTTTTTGTAAAATATTGATATTAATTTACGCCCTTTAAATCAAAAGTTTTAATGGAGGAGCTCAAACAATTTGGGTCAAGTAACCCTCATTAGATACTTTTTGTTGGAGCTTAATGAAAAATACCGACCAAGTCCGAGTCGGACTCGCGCACCAAGGGTTCCGTACAAACTTACGCCATGTTTATGTCTCAAGTTCGTTGGAAATAGCCGTTTAACCAGTATATTTAGACTGCGTTGGCCTAGAGGGCTGATTTTTTCACAGCTCCAATTGACGATAGACCTGATTATACGGTTTTAGTTGAGTTTCGGTCTTGGCAGACAGACTGTCAGACAGACGGACTACGAAATTATCCCATAAGGATTCCGTTTTTATTTTGAGGTACGAAACCCTTAAAAAGCTTCCTAGGACGAGATCATTTGGGTTTTTGCGGCGGCAAATTACATCGTATTTTATTTGAGGATAAATTTAGAAGCTTTGTGGTTTGTTGAGATTGTCAACGATTTTAGAATTTGCCTTCTAGGAGTATTTATTTTTTTTGCGCTGCGTGTCGCGGATTCGATCCCCGCACGGAACAAATATTTGTATGACATACAGGTAGTTGTTCCGGGTATGGCTGTTTGTGTATGTGAATTCAATGTTTGTTAACGCACCCACGATACAGGAAAAATTCCTAGTGTAGAGCATGTTTTTATTTAATAAAACACCTTCCAGACACCAAAAGATGATTCATAACGTGTTTAAAAAAAAACATTCAAATTTTAGGGAAAAGGAGCACCATAATAATAAAGCAATTGTATCTCCTACCTGTAGGGTTACCATGACATTGTTATAGATATAAAAAACATGACGGTTGTCGCTGAAAAAGTTGAGACGATTTTTTTTTCCGTGGTCTTTATAAACATTTTTTTTCGTAGTACTAGACCACTTTTGTAAATTGTTTTTGTTTAAGTCTTTTCATTATGAATTCTACTATACACTGTATTTTTTTTTTGCTTATGGTATGTACAGATACGGCTAACTTTGCGAAGAAAATCTAGACGTTTTACAAAGTGTTTGCTATGTACAACGCCAGAAGTCTATATACAGGATGGCCAGTTGATAGGCGTCCAAAGAAAAAAATTAGATGCCTTATGCTAAGGGGTACCTGAATTACCCCCATGTATGTTCCGCGATTTATTGTAGTTTAGGAGCTAGAATTTTTTAAGTACTATTTTCAAAATGTTCACCTAACATTGGTTTTTATTTTTTTTCTCTTTATTTCTATCTTTTCCAGATATTTTTCTTTGTGGAATCTATTAGCGATAGCAATAGCTGCCATGCAAAAAGAAACCGTTTGCCTAGGCATTGTAGAACTTACCACAAAATTAGTCCAAAGTTCAAAATTACCGTTAGAGTTCACTAATCAAAAAGGTTCAGAGCTTTACAAAAAAAAAAAGTAAGGTGTGCTACTTGCCAGAGTTTTCTAAATATCTTAAAAACTTCTATGGACCTTCAACAGACAAATTCTTTTTACTGCAAAAAATCGCGGAACATACATGGGGGTAATTCAGGTACCCCTTAGCATAAGGCATCTAAATTTTTTCTTTGGACGCCTATCAACTGGCCACCCTGTATATCGCTATATGAAATGAAAACAATCAATGTGCTTTATAATCCCTCGGGAAAACTTCTACTTTTTATTTCAGTTTTCCAGTCGTCGTATGAGTTTTCAGTGTAGTGCGCCTCAGTGCTGAAGTTCACTCATAAAACTCCAATTTGTTATGAAAACTCGATCGACGTGCGCTTCTGTACTCCATGAGCTAGGGATTAATCGATTTTCATTCATGTTGATATTGTTGAGGGCATGGCGGTAGTATCTGAGATCAGGGTAGATGAATGTGAGTGTTAGGTGTATGATGAATGTTATTTTGGTAAACACCAAAAGATGATTCATACCGTGTTTAAAAAAACATTCAAATTCTAGGGAAAAGGACCACCATAAATTAAGGCTAATAATAAAGCAATTGTATCTCCTACCTGTAGGGTTACCATGACATCTTATAGCAGTTCTGATTCCTGTGTGAGAAAGAGATGGTGCTAGACACCCTGTATAGCTCTGTCTCTTCCCCTCAGTGGAATAAGTTCTGCTTTAAGACGTCATGGTAGGGTAGCTGTAGAGAATTTTCTTGAGAAAAGTTTCTTGAGACTCGTAGTCTCAAATATTGCATGGATGGTCCTTTTTGGATGTAGATGCTCACTAAGACGGGATTTTATACAATACAACCACTAAGGGGGTGAAACAGGGTGGCAAAGTTTGTATGTTTCAATGAACACTAATGAGCAAATTACTGCAAGGAAAAGTATAATCCCAGTTTCTTCTTTCCTCCAATATAAAGTTATAATGAAATTCTAAATGTCACACCATAAATCTCTGAAGATTGACATTATCGAGACTAAAAGTAAATCCCATTACGTTCCCATCCCGTAAACGTAATATTACCGTAACATCCTACGTTATACTCCTCTGTGTCAAATTGTATGACTTGATACCTTTTAGATTTGAGAACTTCAATTTAAATCAAAGAACCAAATCATTAAGGATAGTGTAGACCGACAACAGTAGTCCTGCCGGAGTTGCGGGTTATTTGAAATAGATACCGCGGCCCTGGAACACAAAGGGCAAAAGAAGGAACATGGATGGGTTTCACTCAATAAAAGTCTAACACTCCTGAGAAGTTATTTAAAGAATTCCCATCCGAAAAAAAAAGTATAGAACTTTTATTGTTGTGTAGCTAGAAGTTGTTTAAAAATAACGTAATGGTCTGGACTGTACACTTTTATAATGTAATCCCTACTAATGTACAACTGCAAACCTATAAATACACAACAGTAGAGCTTTCTACGAACAAAATCCTATGGAAAACCTATTTCTGTCATGAAGCATTGCTTTGTTCCGGATTAAAAAGCAATCACAGATGCAGCCGTCAATTTATCTGTTTACTAGTTGTGCATTGCAAGGATCTTTTTGCAGAATTCTTCTCTGGTGTTTATAGAATAATTGCGCAGAATTTCACCAAAATAAACTAAATAGTTTGAGAATCGAACAGTCGAACATTTTTAGTTTTTCGATATGGCATCTGTCCTGGAAGGCCTTCAGCCAGGGCAAAAACGAAGGCCAAGGGCACGAACGGGTACGAATAGGTACGAGCCTCAGTTTAGGGCGTCGGCGTCGCTGGGGAGGGCAGCAAAGTGACAGGCTGGATCTGATTGACATTATTTAAGGACTGGTTTGGACTTACTGGCTCAGCTGCGCAGGCTGGCTCTATTGAGAGCCAGCCCGCGCTGCTGAGCCAGCCAGCCTATAAGTTTTATCTCAACGCAGTTGGTTCTACCAAGAATTTGCATCCACAGATCAAATTGTTGGAATTATTACCACCGTGATTTCTTGCAAGGCTAGTAATTTAATCATAATCCATTCAAATCGATCCAGTCGTTTAGTTGCAGTATAGATAAATAACCTAGATACCGACTGCAACGCCATCTTCCAAGCTGATATTTGTGAATCTAAACCAACCAGGGCACCACCCAAACGCATCCAAAAAATACATTCAAATCGATCCATTCGTTTAGGACGAGTTCAGTGGCATACACACGTACATCAGAATTATAAACATACAGAAGATACAGAATTATCTAACCGGACCCTTTTTTTTGGGTTGGGAAATCATCAAATAACTTCCCCCGCTCTGGGCGGAGCGGGGGGGCGTGTCAGACTTTTACTGACTAAAACCCACCCATGTTCCTTCTATTGCCCTTTAAGTTCCGGGGCCGCGGTATCTCTTTCGAACAACTCGCAACCCCGGCAGGCGGATGCCCTGGCAAGCCCCTCTGCTTTGCTGACTCACTTTGAGGCGCGCGTGAAACACGAACGCGCCGTCGACACGGCCTGTCGTCAATAGACAGACGGACGGTGAGCTACCCATTGCTCACCGTCCACAGGCCCGCATCTACGTTGGCCGGGAGTCGTCGCGCGGCTCCCGGCGCGGGCGCCCGGGGCGTCTCCCGCGGCGGCTGGGTTGGTTTGAGGTTCTCTCCCTCAAACGCCCGGCCACCTCCTTTGCTAGCATTACTGCTTCGCAGAAGGTGGTGACCGCTTCCCATTCCCTCTCGCCCCGGACCATGGACTGAACCAGAGCCGGACGCGAGAGATCGCCGCCGCCGATCGCCTCCACGAGGGCACGGCGGTGCTCCACCCACGCTGGGCAGACCGCCACTGTGTGCTCCACCGTGTCCTCCGGGCGATCATCACAATGGTGACACCCGGGCGTTTCCTCCCGCCCGATGATGTGCAGGAACCTCCCGAAACTTCCGTGTCCGGTGAGGACCTGCGTCAGGCGGTAGGTGAGGACGCCATGACGTCTCTCCAGCCACTCCTCAAAGAAGGGACTTACCGCCACTATTGTGGCGTGCCCTGCACGGGGTTGCGGCAGTCGCTCTCTCCATGTGCCACCATTAGATCGCACCGGAGGTCTGTCCGCTGAGCGGCAATTTGCCGCGGAACCAACTTCAACTTGACACTAACTTCATTAATCAGCTGAGTCATATTTGTATCTTATGTATATGAATAGGGTTACAAAATTAAACAAGCATTCAGCGTTCCTCACAAACCCAGGTTTAAACTTTTCTCATTTACGTACAAAGTTAGTTCATAGCAATACGGTGTCCGACTGTCGAAATAAAGCAAAATTTTGTTACTAATGTGGAAATTGAGTTCAAACGTTCAGTCAACGGAACTTTGGAACCTTTCCTCCTTAGTACTTATTACTGTTTAGAATTACTTTTTTAACGTATGTGCACATAGGTACTTATTCTGTAGTTGAAAGACTGGGGCTTATTTCAATAAAGTTTTTACATCTAATCCTTACTATTATTATAAATGTAAGTTTGTTTGTTTTGATGAATTTTGGTAAAAAGATAGTTGAGACCTGAGGGAGAAAGACGGAAGAAAAGGGAAAACTTAGCTTTGCTAAAACAATCTTTAAGGCGCAAGGGCAAAAACTACAGGTAGCAGGTACCTGCAAATCAGGAAAGGGGAACTGTGTTACCCCAAATTTATCCCCAGCGAAGCCGCGGGCAAAAGCTAGTAAATAATAAAGTTGAAGTGCGAAGGCAAAACGTAAAAACTTTTCATTTTGTTATTTTATTTCTTCGTGTGTTGAAAACCGTCGTTTGATTCACGTGGGCACTTGTCACTGCAGGTCTCAGCTTCAAAACACGATGTGAATTTCGTCTCAACCGTAATGACAAAGTTTCCAAATTTGAATCAGAATGTGAATGTTTTGGATCATACCTAGGCGCCATCTAGTTAATCTCAGTTCCAACTCATTCATATTTTTGTATACATGGTTTAACTTTACTTAAAAGGCCTCCGAGACCCCATTTTTTTTCGAATGGGTAAGGTTCAAATTACTTCTCCAACTATGGGCGGAATAGAAGGTAGTGTCAGGCTTTTACTGACTATAACCTATCCATGTTCCGTCGTTTGCCCTTTGTGTTCCGGGGTCCCCGGCTCCATGACTGCTGTACTGGGCAATACATCCATAAGCACAGTATTTAGAGTGTGTCCCAGCAATTTTTTTATATATAGCTATGTAATTGGTCTGCCTACACATGGTTTACACCTTGTATGTCCAATTTTTCTATAAAACGTAAACCCAAGCACTTGGGCTCTTTTATAATCTGCACACCAATAACACAGAACCTTACATACTTCAGTTCACAGACAGAACCGATGCGGAGTTGTAATAGAAACTGCAAAGAAAGATTGTAGACGGAGGCATATAAAACATATAAAAGAAGCCGCGTTGATAACACCATCCGTTTTTAAACCCTACATAAAGTGGGAGGATACAAGCTTAGCATAAGTTTATTTACTACCATGGCCTTAGCTGCGAATGTACTAATAAATATTCTAGAACACTTCTTACGAATTTCTTGGGTTTATGGTGACGGTTCTTGAACTTGCCGACGACTTAGCGGCTACATATAAGTACCTACTTCCCCGTTGCGTGCATGTTGCGTTGCATGAGGTAGATTTTGTGTGTTGTTTGTACCGAATAGGCTCCGAAACTCCTGTTCCGATTTTAATAATTTTTTCGTCAAAGGTTAAATTATCAGGAAGCAATATAGGCTAAATATCACCACACTACGACATTCTGTAGCTGAGCAGTGGTTAAAACCGCCGGGTACAGCTATTGTTATGTATACTTATATCAACTATTTATTTTCCTGCCCTTGTCCCATTCTATTTGGTATACTTAAATCAACCGACCACAGTATAATTTATATTAAGAATCCTAGTCGGTAAACCGCCTTGCCATTTCTCAACTATAGTGTGGTCATTTTCCAGTGTGGCCAAATGCAGAACAGTTTTACATCTACTGATTGTCTTCAAACACGGAGTAGGGAGGTACCTAAACAACACGAAATATACCTGATTGGACGTTGTCTTATTTTACGGTGACCGATTGCCAGTACCTACCGTCTGTCTAAACTCTGCCAATGCTAGCTATCCAGAACCACCGGCTTGTCGTTCACATGGAGTGGTGAGCCAGGGACGTATCAACTGCGACAAGCATGGCTTAAGTCGATCGAACCGTCAAGAAACTCTTCCTAAAATAGTGAAAATTTATACCTTAACTAACTACCCTGAAAACTTGCTTCCTACTCAGATTCTAGTTCCCATTAGACTATGCAAACTTCGGATACACTGCAACTTCTATGATTAATAGATCTTGACAGATTTGAGTTTACCACTTCCAAAGGTAGCGATGAATCTTCCGTCATAATCTAAGTTTGGACCAGATTTACATTGGCTGATGGATATTTTGATTACAGGAAGATACAAATTTGATAGTTTCAAGGAGACTCGAAACTTTCCCTAATTCGGCCAAGTATCCGAAAACAATTCAATGTTCTCTCTTAACCAGGCAACTTCTGTGTGTTACTCTAAAAAGCCTCCTCCTTGAGTTTTTCTAGCATGAAGTATAAATAAAAAAAAATGTCACTCAAGGGACAACTTCCGTGATTTTCATTTGTTACGAGCACCCGATATTATGACGCTGTCACAAACGCTATGATCACAAGATAAATTTAGAATGCGGGTAGGTGATCAAAATTATTAGGTGCAGACAAATCGGTCTACCCTCTTTCTTAGTCATAATATATTACTTCTACTTCTCTACTACCCCACTTTCATCTTACTCTTTTCTTTTTAATTAGCCTGTAATCCTTCCAAAGGGTGTTTGTAAAGATCGCTTTTAACGATAAGACCGGCCATTGTGTCACCCTATGTGAATGTTTGTAAGGAAATATAAAAAATACTTTGCAAAAGAGTCTGAGCTTTAGTGTGTAAGCTCTGGAAATCGGAGAGACCGACATAGATTAGTTCGTTGGGTTCCGTACCTCAAAAAATAAAAAACAGAACTTTTATAAGATCACTTTTTTGTTCGTCTCTCTGTCAAGATCCTTTACTTCGGAAACGCGTATAAAGTTGAAATAAAACCATATAGGTACTCAAATCTGTTTCCCCTTAGAGCTGTGATCAAAGTCTACGCATTCAAAAGATATGGCCGTTTATATTGCAAGTAAATTCCTAACTTTTTTTATTTAAAGTTTGTTTATGGCCTCGGTGCGCGAGTCCGACGCACTCGGCCGGTTTTTCTTTATGAAACTCCAGATTGACCACAAGCAAAAGTTGTTTAACTATTGTGTATTTTTTTTAATAAAATACCTAGAGAACTTAGTAGACTGTTTAAAAAGATTGTGGAATGGCTGAACGCCCATAAATTTTAGCCATTTGAAACATTCTTCTAAAATGAATTATGACTACCTAAGTCAATTTCGACATTCGAAGCTACATAAAAATTTAATTATATTTTTTTTATTTTCATTTTGAGAACACTGTGTCTCAAATGTCTATGCAGAAAATGGTTCATTATTTGTTTGTTGAAATATTTTAAATCATTTAATCTCTTTGATGTGTTCTATACAACAATAATAATTACTGATATAATCTCCAGCGTTTGATTGTCTACCATAGTACCTACGTGATATTGGCAAAATTGTGGTGTCTTTTTCCACAAACGCCATTAAATAAAAAAGTGAAGTGAAGTGAAAATTTGAAAATTCTCCATTAGTCCATTGAAAAGTTACATTTGGGGTTGCGTTTTTTAGAGGACGTAATTTTATTTTTTTGATGTGTAGGGGGGGGTCAGTGTAAAACTAAAACCAAGTTTGTGGGGTCGCCAACCTTGTGCCACGGCCGCCATCTTGAAAATAGTGGTTGAAATAAAAAAAAAACAAAAAAATCAAAATCTTTATTTTTGACCAAGCGATCCATATAGATAGTGTTAATATCAACTTAGCCTATGTTAGTTCAATTAAAAACAAACAAAACACATTAATTGGCTGCATGAACATGGGCACGCACATGTCTGCCAGCCCAGAGCCTGATAAATGGTCCGTCGACCTTGTCTGCCAGTGTAGCTAAAATGCTGTTAGGGCTACCCCTGAATCGCCGCAACATCGATGCACATCGTTTGCGCATAATGGCATGAAAGTCATCTATTCGCGCGTCCGCAAACATGCCCGAAGCACTGCAAAACCGAGGCAGCCCCACCAACATCCTCAGCGCATTATTATACTGCACGCGCAGAGCGTTGTAAGCCTTCTGCGTATACCTAACCCACAAGCTTTTAAAAATGGTTTTATCTCTTAAACTATTTATTTGACAAAAAAAAATTATTAACATTTTTTGTTGCAAATTAAATTTTCTGCAACTTTGGTCAAGTAACTTTTTGTTGTAGAACTATAAATAAAAAAGTTAAAGCGAAAATCTTCAGAAATTCCAGAAAAAAAAATATATTTTTCGATATAACTTTTTTTTATCATTTTACGAAAAAAATATATCTGACCATTATTGTAGACCGTTTTTTGAGGAACAACTTTTATTCGCATCATTTTTTCAGTAAGTCAATAGCTAAGGTTTTACAGCGCTCCGAAGTGAGTACTATTTTTCAGTACTCTTTACTATACCTATATTATACGTGTGTATTAATAATGTGTCATCATTTATTGTTTTTTACGACGACAAAAATGGTCAGATATCATTTTTTCGTAATGATAAAAAAAATTACATTGAAAAATATTTATTTTTATAACTTTTTTATTTATAGTTCTACGACAAAAAGTTGCTGGACCAAAGTTGTAAAGAATTTAATTTGCAACAAAAACTGGTAACAATTTTTTTTTATCAAATAAATAGTTTAAGAGATATATCGTAAAAACCATTTCAACCCCTATTTTCAAGATGGCGGCCGTGGGACAAGGGTTGCGACCCCACAAACTTGTTTTTAGCTTTATACTGACCCCCCCTACACATCAAAAAAATAAAATTGCGTCCTCTAAAAAACGCAAGGTAAGGCCTAAAAAATGTAACATTTCAATGGATTACATCTTTCCCCTGTATGGCAAAAAAAAATGTCAAGGTCAAAGATGAAAAATATGAGTTTTCACGATTTTTAGCAAAACGGTTAGTTTTATTTTATCACACAAAAATTGTAGATCATAAAATAATATATACATACAAGATAGGGGAACACTCGACATATATGTTTATATTTCTACATCTAATAGCTACATATATTAATTATTGTAAGTCATATTTATATGTCTTCTATAAGAATATTATTTGTATGGTGCAGGTAATTAAAAACAATCTATTATATTCCAATTTTTATTTTATTTTAAGGTTGCGTGTCAATGAACGACTGCAAAAAACATAATATAGGCTGTTTCTGGATAACCCATGTGCAACAAATTTAAGAGAAAAAACCGGCCAAGAGCGTGTCGGGCCACGCTCAGTGTAGGGTTCCGTAGTTTCCCGTCCGTCTCAATAAGTGTTTCCACTTATGAGTTTAAAGGTGGAGGAGGAAATTATTTTGTACAACTTTTTGTCTTTTTTGTACAAAAACTGTTGTGTCAATCAAGTTCAAAATGATTTTCCTAGAAAGTCCTTATAAAGTTCTACTTTTCAGATTTTTTTCATATTTTCTAAACTTATGGTTCAAAAGTTAGAGGGGGGGGGGGGGGACACATTGTTTTTTACTTTTGGAGCGATTATTTCCGAAATTATAGACATAATCAAAAAATGATTTTAGTAAACCCCTATTCATTTTTAAATACCTTTCCAACAATATATCACACGTTAGGGTTGAAATTTAAAAAAAATCACTTCCCACTTTACATATAGGGTGGCTACCCTAATAAAACATTTTTTTCCAATTTTTATTTTACCACTTTGTCGGCGTGGTTGATATACATATTGGTACCAAATTTCAGCTTTCTAGTGCTAACGGTCACAGAGATTAAGCGAGGACGGACGGACGGACGGACGGACAGACAGACATGGCGAAACTATAAGGGTTCCTAGTTGACTACGGAACCCTAAAAAAAGAAAGACAATGCTTTCTAAAATTGAAAGAGACACAATGTTTCTTAATTCAAAATTTTTAAGTTCGAGACATCGACACCTCATCAAACTCTAGTTTAGTATTCCTTCCGGTGATATTAAAAAACAAATCGTTGTTCGTTCGAATTCAAAATCAGAGAATTGAAATATTGTAAAAAATATTGTATTGAGTTCTTTATTTTTGTTAACAATTCTTAATGATTTTGTCAATAAAATATGAAATCAATCACGTTGAATAATACATAAAACTATAGTAACGCTTAAAGGTTTCAATTTTAAAAGCTTTCGAAACAAAGTTACGTATTCATGAAACGGAATACAATACAGCAAAAATGAATTGTGTCCGACGCACAAATTTACGCCACCGGCAACGCTCGTTCCCGCCTCTGTTGGTAATGTTGTTTCAGAGTGAATGAAACTTTCTATTTCCGTAACTATCGGAGCTTTGTGTTTATTTACCATCTGTAGTATCTATTTACTGTCTAACATTAAAAGACAAGGGATAGGAATTGGTTCACTTACCTAATTAAGACCACCCACCTTAAAAAGGTAGTTGTGGCAGACTGGATACGGAAGGTGGAGGACGTCAGGATGTTATGATGCAAATTAGGAGAAGGCCTTTGCCCAGTAGTGATTGATTAACGCAGCTTAGTAACCAAAACGTCTGAACGGAACAAGGGAGTTACATCATAGAAAGTACTGTTAAGTTTCTTGTAATTATTTATTTTTAAATGTATTTATTAGTTTATTTCATATGTATAAGTGTAATAGTATCTGTATAAGAATATACATTTTTGAAAACAAATAGTTTTATAAACATATATTTTATAAAAAAAATTGTACCCTATCACAATGTTGTCGTATTTTACCCAAAGGTTGACTGGTAGAGAACGCCTTATGGCATTAAGTCCGCCTATGTACCACTATTGTACTTGAAGTTTAAATATTTAAGATAAAAAATAAAAGATAAGCTAAACTAAGAAAAGTAAAACAGTGAGATCTTTCTCTGGATCAAAATTTAACATTTTTTAAAACAAACTTTCATCAACAAATAGGTTAACCTGTCAACATTGAACACATATACAAAGTTGCATATTCCTTAAGGACTGCTCTTTCATGAAGAGGTGATCCTGGGTACAGGATCAAGTCATGCATGGCCAAAGATATATGCAAAAGTTTAACTCAATCGATTTAGAGAAACTGGTTTGTAATTCAGTTTCAAGATTTGACCAATACATACTAACTGGTTGGTTAGAGTTAAAGCGTATAATAATTAGGACTATAAGCATAGACTATCATTTGGACCTCCGTCACGACTACGATAATAGCTAATAAGGGAAAACAATCAACCATTTCGTGGTAAATATCCTGTTTCAAAATGTTATAAATAATCTCGTGGTAGTAGGTATTGTTAGAAAGTCCTTAAATAGACATCACCCACTCTCTCGCACACGTCTCTATCAACAATATTGGATCAGATTGCGGTGAGCACAATCCGCTGGCATTTTATAGGAACACGCCCCGCTCTCCATCATGACCTTTCAGAAAAATACAAGTAAGATAATTTTATCACCGTTCGTCTGGGTCGTGGCAGAAATAACGGTGTAAAAAGACTCTTTAACTAAGGCGAAAGGAAATTAAAGAAAAAGAAAAAAAAAGAAATATTTAAGTATTTGTGAAGCATAGGTTAGGTGCCCGGGTTGCGGGTTGTTCGAAAGAGATACCGCGGCCCCGGAACGTAAAGGGCAATAGAAGGAACATAGGTGGGTTTTAGTCAGTACAAGTCTGACATGCCCCCCCGCTCCGCCCAGAGCGGGGGAAGTCATTGAATGATTTCCCACCCGAAAAAAAAAAAAAGCATAGGTTAGGTATACAGTGGTTGGTCATGGTTTTGGGTAATAGTGCGCTATGATCAGCCTATTACAGGCATACAAAAATAATTAAATACAAATAAAAAGTTACTCTAACTAAATTATAAATTAATTAACAAAATAAATTATATTATTACTTTTCACTAGGTACAATTAAATCAAAGAAGTCACAGTTTATAATAGTAAGTATACTGTATACATCAAAACAATTCAGATTTGAATAATTAATCGTCGTCGTATCGATCATGTTTATGTTCTGGACCTGTGATACTTTTAGTAACACAGATATTAGAAATCATAGTTCCGACTTTTAAATACAATTTCCATCCCCGTAAATATTTAGCCAACTTTCTTCATAAATAATATTTTGCGGTGTGCCTGGAGCTAACTTTTAGAATTAAGTTAAAAAATTAACTATTGTTTATCTTTTAATCCTTATTCAATATAGTTAAACTCTTGATACCTACCATCAATCCACTGGCCGTTTTCCATTGTAGCGACAGGTGGTGGTTAATAAAGTTTCCTCAAAAAACACGCTCAAATGGAAGTGGGCTGGCTGGTTTAGACACGCGGTGCCCTATTTTGCGCGGGGCCCGTAGTAATTGCTACACTACGTGGTTAATCCAGCGCTGCTTACAGCATTAACAAGAGTAGTACGAGCGTGTCACTCTACGGTAATCGCGTCGCACAACGCATAACCTGAAGTTATTTACTGTGCGATTTTTTGTTTCAATCAGGATGAAGTATGGGTCCATATACGTAGGTATATGAGAGGTACTTAGTGTTTATAAGTAGATAATTACGTATCCGCTAGCCTTTGAAGCTCAGCACCATACGGATCTACTTAACTAACATAAGATCAAAAAGGAAAATGATTTGGAAAACAACAAAAAAATTGGTGTAGAAAACTAAAATTTATGACAGATCCTCTCAAAGTTTTTATCGATAAGTTTTAAGATGACGATTTATGTTTAATGTTTTACGATCACAGCGATCAGAGTTATAATTTTCCAATGAATATTGAGGCTCATAAAATCCACGACAGTTACCTTCACTCGAGTATCTTATATTTAATAGCTCATCCGTTAAACCTGTATCAAGTAAATTCAAAGCGGTATGTAATGCGTCACTTCAATGAGGTTGAGAAATTCATTTAAATGAGACCTACAACAAAATATCACTTGCTAGACTATCAAAAACTTATATCTACAGAATACTAATAAAATACTACTATACAGTAAGACTGATGGCCAACTGATCGGACACGTATGCACAGTGAAGGTGCTGTTGCCAGGTGTCTCCGAGTGACTTGTCCCTATTTATTTTTGGGTGACTTAGGCGATTATACAGGAGCTCGTGACTAAATAATAGTAGCCGCTCGGGTCGATCTTTAGGTTAAGCTGCGCTTGCCTAGGTTGATCTGTGGATGGGTGACCAACCGTTACATACCGAGTTTCCTCCGTGCCTCGGAAAGCACGTTAAGCCGTTGGTCTCGGCTGTCATTTGTAGATCTTTGACAGTCGTTACAGGTAGTCAGTGTTCCGAAAGTTTGACAACCAGTCTTACCACGGGGTATCGTATTACCCAGTATTAACTGCGTTGTGGAGGTCAGATAGGCAGTCGCCCCATGTAAAATACTGATATTCAGCTGCATCCGGTTAGACTGGAAGCCGACCCCAACATAGTTGGGAAAAGGCTAGGCAGATGAGTCGATTATACAGGTGAGATTATACTTACTAATATAACTAATTAGCTGTGCCCGGCATGCTACAATGCACTTTTTACAACCATACCCTACCCAACGGGATAAAATAATCTATGTCTGCTGGTTCTAAGCCACCTCCTCACCAATTTTCAACCAAATCGGTTCAGCCGTTCTTGAATTATAAATAATTATTACAGTTGGGTCATGCCGGTTTTAATGTACTCTTTCGGCATACTCAAATGGACGCAGACTGAGCTCGATGCCCTGGATAGGAGAGTCCGTACATTGCTGACTGCAAATCGGATGCATCACCCACGATCATCGGTGATGAGACTGTACATCCCACGGAAGTGTGGGGGTCGAGGCTTTTTAAACGCAAAGACCCTCCACAACCGAGAGGTGTGCAGTCTCAGGGAATATTTCTTAAAAACCGACGTGGGTATGCACCGAGATGTAGTCGCAGTGGACAAGGGACTCACCCCGCTGTCCATGGCTAAAGAGAATTGGCGCAAACCTGTAGTACTTACTACCGATTACCGCAAGGAAGTATGGCAAGGTAAGGAGCTTCACGGGCGCTTCTACAAGGCTCTTCATGGACCTGATGTAGATTTTCTAGCGTCCGTGTCTTGGCTTCGATTCGGTGACCTTTTTGGGGAAACTGAAGGTTTTGTCTGTGCGATTATGGACGAAGTTATGTTGACGAACAACTACCGGAAATATATTATGAAAGACGGGACGGTTGACGTGTGTCGGGCATGCCACCGTCCGGGTGAGTCCATCAGACATATTATTTCTGGTTGTTCTCGTCTAGCTAACGGCGAGTACTTGCATAGGCACAACCAAGTAGCCAGGATTATTCATCAGCAACTTGCTTTGAAATATAATCTTGTTGAATCTGAGGTACCGTACTACAAGTATGTGCCCGACCCAGTTCTCGAGAAAGACCATGTCACGTTGTACTGGGATCGGTCTATCATTACTGACAGGACTATTGTCGCCAATAAGCCTGACATAGTGGTGATAGACCGATCAGCGCGCCGCGTAATGATAATCGATGTTACCATCCCACATGACGAGAACCTCGTGAAAGCTGAGAAAGAAAAACAACTAAAATATCTTGACTTGGCACACGAGGTTGTCGACATGTGGAATGTGAACTCGGCTATCATTGTGCCGATTGTCATAACGGCAAATGGCTTGATTGCCAAGAGCCTCGACGAACATCTGTCGAAGCTCTCCTTAGGCGGTTGGATCAAGGGCCTGATTCAGAAGGCAGTTCTCCTCAATACGGCTCGTATTGTGAGGAGGTTCCTGTCTCTGGAACCCTAACCACCGGTAGCTTGGACCCTGTTCCCGATACCGGTGGGCTACTATTTTTTGTATTTTTAAATGTTTCTTTTTTTATTTTCTATGTTTTTATTAAGAAATATTTAAAAATTTAATCAATATGTATTTAGCTGAATAAACGAAATAATAATAATAATCTTTTATTTGCAGACCTTAGTCCATAGCGTTAGTAATATATGAAAAAGACTTACTTAACTAATGTTAGAATCACACATAATCAACAAAAACAATTCAAATATAATAACAATACAATGACAGATAATAACATTAATACGACACAAAGTAGAAATGGACATAAAACCACCTGCACGACACAGGTCGACTCAAAGCATCTACTTTGAGTCAACCTGTGTGTGCAGTCTCATCCATCGACCAAGCATAGGGCAGTCCCACCGGTCACTCAATGCCCTCAACATGCTGTGGGAGCTGTCATCAGTTCTGCGCCGGAGAGAAGCGCATCGCTTGCGAATGATGGCATGAAAATCGTCTATCCGCGCATCGGCAAACATACCCGAAGCGCTACAAAAACGCGGCAGCCCCACAAGCATTCTGAAGGCATTATTATATTGGACACGCAGAGCATTGTATGCTTTCTGCGTATACTTGACCCACAGGCTGCAGGTGTAAAAAGTCTGACAATAGGCTCTAAAGAGCGTCATTTTCACCTCACAAGAACACCGTGCAAACCTGCGAGCCAGCATATTGCTTCGAACAGACAACGCTCTGCGCTCCCTCTCTATATCCAAGTCATCACACAAGTCCTCGGTGACCCAGTGACCCAGGTATTTAAATTTTGATACTCGCTTTAAGGGTGTGTTTGCTAAAGAGACACACGGCACATATAAGTCTCTTCTGGTGCCAACATTAAACACAATTAACTCACTCTTAGCGACGTTATATCTAAGCCCATGAGCCACCGCGTAATCCTCACAGACCTTCAGCAACCGTCTTAACGCACTGATTGATGGACTCAGCAACACCATATCGTCTGCATAGCTGATGTTGTTCAACCAACACGACTTTATGCTAACAATTTTATGACATGAATTTTGAACAAAACTATACTGAAGCAACCTCGTCTGGTGACAATAATGTGAACCACAATAGTTCCATACAAATTGACGTAGGCTAACTTCAATGATATTGCGATCAAAATGAGTGCAAAAAACTCCCACGAGGGCCTCAGATCTCAGTCCCCAAATAAACAAGAAATAAGAAAACACCACGTGAGTAGGTATTAGAAGTACCTACAGATAAAAGAGACAGTCATGTATTAAAGGTTGCGAAAAGTTCAAAGGGCTCTGGATTTGTTTCTAAAGAGGTCCTTCTCATTGTGTTCTCTTACTGGGGATTGAATACATACAAGTTTACAGATGAAGGTAGGTACCTACTTGATGTTAATTGAAAATTCACTCACACATCATTCACTTCATTCACTGAATGATCACACATATGCGAAAACAGTGACTACGTTTTCGGTACATACTTCATTCTGAACCGCCATGCATAGACTTATCTTTGTAGTTAAAAACTATTTTTTCAAACATTTTTTTTTAGAACTCAGCTGTTTATAGGGTTCCGTACCCTCAAAAGGAAAAAAACGGACCCCTTATAGGATCACTTCACTCAGATCCAGCCTGTCCCGTTTTTTGCCCTGGCTGAAGGCCTTAATTTAAAGGCATCCACGGGAATTTAAGCAGACGACAGCCTCCTAGGTTGAACAGCGAGATGCCATTCATAAAAAAAAATACTTTGTTTTCTATCTTTCTGACCATCATGACCCTTTTTTTTCGGGTGGGAAATCATCCAATGACTTCCCCCGGTCTGGGCGGAGCGGGGGGGCATGTCAGACTTGTACTGACTAAAACCTACCCATGTTCCTTCTATTGCCCTTTACGTTCCGGGGCCGCGGTATCTCTTTCGAACAACCCGCGACCCCGGCAGGCGGAGGCTCTGGCAAGCCCCTCTGCTTTGCTGACTCTCTTTGAGGACATCATGACCCTTTATATCAGGAACGAGTGGAGGTAACGAGTTGAAATTAAAACTGTATACCTATATCTGTGGTTCCTTGGAAGTGTTAAAAAAAAATCCTAGTCTATGCAGTCAAAGGATATAGCCGTTTACGTTGCAAGTTTGTACGAAACCCTCGGTGCGCGAGTCACATTTGGCCGGTTCCCTTCTACTTCTACTCAGTATGTGGATACTGAGTTAGTTAGAACTGCTCCGTTGGTCACGCAGTCACATACGCGACTGTTGTGTGTGTGTTGTAAAAGTGTTTTTCAATACAGTTCCTCGAAAACTAGGTCTTATTGCACTACGATTAGGTTCAACATGCAATGTATTAAAAAAAATTACAAGGGCTTTATTTATTTCTGACTAGCTTTTGCCCGCGGCTTCGCTCGCGTTAAATTCGGTATAACACAGTACCTGCTACCTGCACTTTTTGCTCTTGCGCCTTATTGATTTGTACTAGCAACGCTAAGTTTTCCCTCGTTCTCCCTCATATCCCACTTTTTGTTAATAAAAATTAGCCTATGTCCGTCTCCTGGTTCCCAACTATCTCCGTACTAAAATTCATCTAAATCGGTTTAGCCATTAAAGCGTGACGAGGTAACAAACAAACAAACTCACTTTCACTTTTATAATATTAGTAAGGATTTCACTACGGATAACAATAAACAACTTCTCAAATCCCTATAGCTGGCAGAGCTTAAATCAATAATGTATGTATCAGCAGAATATCACAAATAAACATGATCATTTAAAGAATAATTTGCTTATATACAAATTAACATTGATTTGAGTTCTAAATTCAAAAATATTTGATATTAGGCTATTAAGCGGTGTCATACTTTAGTTTTTTCTTCAGTTTAAGAAAAAAAGCGCGGGACTTCACGTGGGAATATGGTCACTGCTCTTCTCGGCTCTATAACACCCTTGCCTAACGGCCCGTGTGTTAATTCCGCCTCGAACGCAATTAAAAAGTTTCCACACGTGAATCAAAATACTACTATTTTACAGTAAAGGATAAACTACCTCGTTACTCAGGTATGTACCTAGTTGAGACAGTAACTTTGTTGATAGCCTTGCTTATCCAACAAAAACTTTTAACCTAGACAACAAAGAAGTTTCAACCTCAGTTACTACTGAAAGAATATTAGATAAAACTGAGTTCCACGTCGTTTATTGAAACTCATGAAACTAGATCATGATACTTCATAATATCATCTCTGAGCTTTCCTTTCAAGGAAATAAAACATCTCTCCACATTTTACCTTTTTATTTAGCAAGAAAACATGTTTATTTCTCTACATTTTATATTATATTCGAGCAGGACTGCTTTTATTGATGCTTACTTTCAGAGTTGACAATGCCATTGCCAATACAGGATAGGAGGGACGACGTACACACGGCAACCAATCCAGCTGTGCGAATCCAGTTTATGTGGATCTCTTATTATACAGGTAATCTATAGATAGCAAGGTCAAGTTATACTGAAAATTTTAATTAATCTTGGTGTGTCGCCGTGCGTACAATACAAATGGTTACCACGTATTCGTTACATCCTTATGAACTGTGGGGAATTTGTAATGATATTTTTCATCATTACTAAAAAAATCTTCTGAACGTACATTTGATCCTGTAGGTATTAGATAGCAATTTTTTATCGTCATTGTCATTTTCACCTTTAATTTCTGCAAGCTTTCAATAAGGGCATTAATTGATAGAATTTTCTTTCGGAATTAAATTTTGTCCGTCTTTTAGTACTTACCTAAAAACCTATAGTTATAGTAGCGTAGGTACATATTTTTACGGTCACAATGTTGATTCTCTTTTGATGATTAAACGTAGTACTACTGCTATTAATTTCAGGTAGTACTATTACATATTTGTTACGGTCACATATTTGATACAAATACTCACTTAGGCACCACATGATACTGTCCTGCAAATTGCAAGATAACTTAAAACTTGAGTCGCGAGGTGGGACCTACAGTGGGCTGCATCAATTGGGTTCCCCAGTTGTGTTAAAATAAAATTAACTTTCAACAACCCGCAACCACGGGGTTGCCGGTTGTTGGAAAGAGATACCGCGAGTCTCTCAAGCTCCGCCAAGAGCGGAGGACATTATTTGATAAAAAGGGGTGTACCCAATTCATGCAGCCCACCGTACCTAACCTGGCAATAAAGTCTTGATTTAAGAAAAATAAGGGCTACAAATTTGTTTAAGTATGTAGCCATTGTTTAAAGTTTTCCCGAAAGTTATAGGTTCAGAAATTCCTACACAATTGGCGTAAGTATACCTAAGATCAAATGCAATCAAGCTCATTGAAAGCTTAATATAATTAGCGTTTCAAATTTACCAAGGTTGATTCCTATTTTCGTATAGGTAAAATGAAACGCAACGTGGTGTTTGTAAGGGCTTATGATTTTGTTCACTC
This sequence comes from Ochropleura plecta, assembly GCA_905475445.1. Taxonomy (NCBI): domain Eukaryota; kingdom Metazoa; phylum Arthropoda; class Insecta; order Lepidoptera; family Noctuidae; genus Ochropleura; species Ochropleura plecta. The sequence continues at coordinate 17,355,320 of FR997725.1, read as the reverse complement.
GCTTCGCTGCAACTGTATCCCGAATTATACTTATAAAACGCCGAAACCCATTCTGCTCAATATAATAACTTAATAGAAATAATACGGCGCGGTGGCGTTTGAACAATAATTTCAGTGTCTGCGGGCTTCGACCTCGAATTGCTCGAGGGGAAATAATTAGAAGTACCTACATCAAATTTTACGTGGATAAATTAGTGTTTATCTATGTAAAATTAAAATCTTATAAAATAGGTACTAGCTGGCACCCGCGGCTTCGCCCGCGTGATATCGAAAAAAAGTATCCTAAATGTTAATCCAGACTATAATCTACCTCTGTACCAAATTTCATCAAGATCCGTTCAGTCGTTTTGACGTGAAAAACTGACAAATATCCATACATCCATCCATCCTCACAAACATTCGCATTTGTAATATTAGTAGGAAGTAGGATAGCTTGCCCCCGGGACTTTGCCCGTGTGATGATCGAAAAAAAGTCCTATGTGTTATTCCAGACTATAATCTACCTCTGTGCCAAATTTCATCAAGATCCGTTGATCCGTCCATGAAAGAGTAACAAACATCCATACATACATCCGTCTATCCATCCTCACAAACATTCGCATTTATTAGCAAGAAGTAGGATGAAACCATTTCTTTGTAGTCAATGAAATCATGAAATAGGAAAAATGCCCAGAAGGCTGGCAGCACTGCCACATTGGATGGCAATGCTGATTTTTTGGCCACAATAAAAGCCAGCCCTGAAGAGTCGACAAACTAGTTATTTAGATTTCTAATTAACTGCCTGTCAGTTCCTATTAAGACCTACCACGCCAAAAGAAAAGTCTAAACTAGTATTTAGCACACTCCTATCATTAAACCCATGCGGCAACTGCCTACGATGTACGAGTGACAAGAAACTCATCCTCACGTTTATTTTGCTTTGCCGGGTGTAAATTCTTAATCGAATGTCAGACGTGGTAAACGCTTGGCTCTCAACTCTAAACCTAACCGAGGCACGCCCGTAATTACTTTTGTCCAATTAATCCAGAACGCGGCTTATGTCAGTCTTTGTATTTTTAGAAGTTTTAGGTTGGTATAGGTACCTACTTCCGATTTAAGAAGAAAGAAAACAAAGAACAAGTACACACAACATTAAAAAAAAAACTTAAATCTTAACACTCTAATAAAACGAAAAAATATTTATGTGTTTTTTCTTCCGTAGCAGGCTAGAATCTTAGAAGTGAAATACTTAGGTTGTGCGTGCTATTATATACCACACGAAAAAGAAAAAAGAAGTCCGTAAGCAAGTAGGTACATACCTACACTACCTACGTTGTAAAAGTCAAAAAGTTTTAGAGCGTCATAAAGGAAAAGTTTTTCGAAAATTGTGCGGTTAGTGCCAACACAATACGTAGTATTTGTACATTCACTCAGCTATTGACATTCATCTATATGTACTTACTTATATTAAAAATGTGATGGAGTTTGTGTTTCTATTGGTAGGTATGTTTGTTTGTAATTATGTTTGTTTGAATGTATCTTACATTTTCAGGACTAAACGAATAAGTAATTAAAGAAATGGAATTTGTCAACGATATAGATTTAAACCTGGAAAAAAAGACAGGCTATTTAAAATAACTTTAGAGGCTGACAACTGTCATGACATAAGTTAGAATAGAACGGTGATAAGGCAAGGCAAATCCCGAACATAATACTTACGTACGAAGTCACGGGTAACAGCTGACAGCTAGTAGTCTATAAGGCTTTAACGATCCCACAGCTAGGTCACATCAGAGGCCTCCTCTCGCTCTGAGCGCGAGTGGGCAATAATCTACCACGCGAGCCCAGTGCAGACTTGTAGATGTCACATTTCTTGGATATTTTCAACGAATTATCTTCTACAATCTACTAACCTACATAAAGGAAACTAAGTACACGCCTTATTACGTTCAAGGCAACGGCGTCGCTTACTAGGTTGTCTCCCGAACTCCCCAAAGGTTGATCGACCTAATTTCTTCAACTCCACAAATGGCATCAATAGCTTGGGGTCTATTATATTTACTCCCATGACAGATAGCCTGCCTCAACAGCCCATCTGCAATGGCATTGAAAAACTTTTATTTAAGTGTAGCTCAGAACTCCACGATACACATGCCTTCATCGTCCTTTCTCCATGGCAGAGGTGGTGCTATTTAAGGACTTTTTAGGCTGCAGCCCAGGGCCCCTTGAGGGTGAAGGGCCCCAATTATACCATTTAAGACAATATACAATTGTGAATAAAAAAAACACTAATTTGCCCGCGGCTTCGCTCGCGTTTAATTCGGGGTAACACAGTTCCTCTTTCCTGATTTGCAGGTACCTGCTACTTGTAGTTTTTGCCCTAGCGCCTGATTTATTGTAATAGCAATGCTAAGTTTTTCCTTTTTTACCCTCCTTTTTTTTTAATAAAGTTAGCCTATGTCCGTCTCCAGTGTCCCAACTATCTCTGTACCAAAATTCATCAAAATCGCTTTGTATAAAGCGAGAAGACGTAACAAACTCACTTTCGCTTTTATAATATTAAACTCTTTTGCAAAAAAAACGGACACTTTAGATTTTTTTCTCTACTTCAATGAAGAAGAACAAGAAATAGGTTTTATTAATTTTACGATATATTTGCATGTTATTTGAAGCATCCTGGCATGATTTCGTACGTTCCAAAATTAAAATTAATAAAAGAAAAATAATTATTATTCTAAAATTGCTTTACTAATGGCGCGAATTGCTGAAACGATTTTTAACTGATTACGATATTTTAAAACTTTTTGGATATTTTCTGCAAATTAAACAATTTAATCTTTCTTTTTACATTAAATACCTACCACTTTTTAACCGACGAAAAAAAAAAGAGGAGGTTCTCAATTCGACATGTATATTTTTTTTTTTTTATGTATGACCACGCATAACTTTTTACGTGTCGAGTCGTGCGATTTTAATAAATTTTTTTTTTATTATTGGAAAGAGTATATTTCAAAGTTGGTCCCATTTTAATTTGAAAAAAAAAATCGGCCCCTAAGGGTGGGAAAATAGAGGGTGATTGATTTTTTTCATACTGAATTTTCAATTGTGAACTGATTTTGTTTAAATTTGGCAAATAAGTATATATGTAGTTCTGATGACAATTCGACGTTCGTAAAGATCTGATGATGGATGATGGAGACGGAAAACACTTGCAACTTGCTAGAGGTCCTCAACAGTTTAAAGTAGTGAAATATCATGTTACAACTCATTTCATGCACGTTGAAGAGAACTTTAGACCTTGCTGGAGGATGGCGCTGTCATTGAAGGTCTGACGATGGAGACGGAATGCAATTGCAAGAGGTCCACGTGGATTTACAGTAGCCATTCTGTGTTTGGGCTCCTTTTATTCACCTTAAAGAGAACTTTGAGCCAAGCTGGATAATTACTGTCACGGATGATCTAACGATGGAGACGGAAGGTATTTGCAAGAGGTTCTGAACAGTTTACAGCAGCTATATCGTGTTTGGGCTCCTTTCATGCATCTTGACGAGATCTTTACAGCTAGCTGAAGAATTACGGTCACAGAAGGTCTGATGATGGAGACGGAAAGTATTTCCTAGACGTTCTCAATAGCTTACAGCAGTTGTATTGAGTTTAGGCTCATTTCTTGTACCTCGATGAGAACTGTTGACCTTGCCGGATTATGGTTTTCTTCGAAACTCTGGCCGTGGAAACGGAAGACAATTACAAGAGGTCCCGAACAGTATAAAGCCATGGGCTCATTTCTTGAACTTTATAGCCCCGGTTCAGTCCATGGTCCGAAGCGAGAGGGAATAGGAAGCGGTTACCTCCTTAAAGAGATGTCAGCAAAGCAGAGAGGCTTGCCAGGTCCAGCAAAGAGCACGGTATCTCTTTCGAACAACTAGAAACCTCGGAACATAAAGGGCAATAGAAGGAACATGGGTGGGTTTTTTTCAGTACAAGTCTGATGCTCCCCGAAAGTTATTTGATGATTTCCCATCCGCAAAAAAAGGGTTCCAAAAAGGGTTCTTTTAGAGATTACGGCAACAATTAAATTTCTGTATATGTGCAGGGCATAGTTAACCTTTCAGTCTCTGCACTTCAGTCAGCGCGCTCATCATACAGTTAGAATAACACCATTTGGTTCTAAATCTGATCATGTAGCTAAAACTTTCAGTCCCAGGTCAATTCATGCTTTATCGAGGGCCGACTCTTGCAGTTTATGTACCCTGACAGCCCAGCTTAGAATTACCGGCAACACCATGCGTTCAAAAACATTTTAAGTACATATTTATTATTCTAGAAATTACAATCAATAGAGGTCTAGCAACACAGACATCGCTTTCACTCTATTTCGTTTGCTTTCATCGGTACCACAATTCTTTAGATTTTTGGTAGGTACAACAATATCTGGAGGTATCCCAAGGACGCGTTGGTGTTTCGAATTCATGGTAGTCATCTTAGCACTTGTCAAACTGTTTGACGGTGGGGAACAGTCTTATCGAAGCACCATCCTCGAGTCGAGTTAAGCAACATAAATTTGCTGTTAAAGAAAACCAAAAAGAGATAAATAAAAACGTTTTAACAAAAAATTGAACCGACGAAAAGTGAAAAATAAAAAACCTTTTAGTCTAGGTAAGCTCCAAAGTTAAAGTAGGTATGAAATTAATTTTGAGGCGGCGCCAACATGTAATGATCGAGGATCAATAAAGCTGAGTATATTTCCCGTTTTACCTTATTAGTTTTCATGCTTGTTTGGCGCCGACTTGAAATTAATTTCATACCTACTTTAACTTTGGAGCTTACCTAGACTAAAAGGTTTTTTATTTTTCACTTTTCGTCGGTTCAATTTTTTGTTAAAAAGTTTTTTGATATGAGTGATAAGGGCCGGTAAAATTATAGCCCTACTTGAAGAAGGTTGTTCGCAAACTTACGTGTCTCAGCGGCTTAATGTGAGTCGTTCAACTGTCCAGAGGACTTGGCAACGGTATCAAGAGACCGGTTCGGTCAAAAGAAGACCCGGTTCGGGAAGAAAACGATGCACAGAACCAAGAGATGACCGCTTTTTGGTGAGTCAGGCGTTGCGGAATCGTAAGGCGTCAAGTGTGGACCTGAAGAAGAGCCTTGAAGAAGTAAGAGGAGTAGAAGTTAGCTTGTGGACGGTCAGGAGGCTTTTGGCTGCCAATATCAGGAGTTACCGCCCAGCTCGGAGCCCTAAATTACTCCGTGAGCACCGTGTTGCTCAACTTCAGTTTGCTCGGTGCTTCATGGACTCTGGAAGACTGGAATAAAGTATTGTTTTCTGATGAAGCTAGAATCTATTTGTGTGGAGAGGACCGACGCCGGCGAGTGCTGCGAAGACCACGGGAACGCTATGCGAAAGTGTGTTTCGAAGAAATCACTCCTTATGGCGGAAGCTCCGTTATGTTTGGGCAGCAATTAATTTGACGGAGCGTACGGAGTTAGTTTTCATAGAAAATGGAACATTAAATGCACACCGGTACCTACATAATGGAAGTCCTAATTCCATATGCACAACCCATTTTTATGGACGACAATGCTCGCCCGCACCGTTCTTGCGACGTGGAAGCGTACATGCAAGAAGTTGGGATCCGTCGTTTAGATTGGCCAGCTCGAAGTCCTGACCTCAATCCAATTGAGCATGCCTGGGATGTTCTAATGAGACGGGTAAGATCAGTGCAACCTGCTCCACAAAACATCAGGGAGCTAAAAAGAGTCATTGCAGAAGAGTGGGAACGTATTCCTCAAAACGTTATTAAAAACATCGTGGAAAGCATACCTACCCAGAAGGATTCAAGCTGTGATTTTGGCAAGAGGAGGTCACACTCGTTATTAGGTTTTTACATTTGTAACTTTATTTAATTAAAAAAGTAAAAAAAAAATAGAAACTGAAACAAGTGAGTAATAAACATTTAAAAAAAGACCTTTTAATAAGTAGTAGGTAGATGTGAAAAATTCCCATAGTATTAATTTACGTCTCTGGGTAACACCAGCGACATCTAACGTAACGCTCAGAGACCAACAGAAAAACAGTATGCGAGACACAGACGGTGTGAGTTGTGTACTTGTGTGCATTTTGTTATATAGGTGAAACCAACGCCAGATACAGCACAAATACCTACAAAGATGTTATTTACGGCACGGAAATTTGAGCATGTGTGCAGTGTGCACAGATGCAGCAAACATTTGCGATTTTCTATGGCAGTCTCAGTGTCGGTTTAACGTTTGAGTTTGCGTTTCCTGATCGCAACAAGTTATCTAGCAGGTGCACTGCTAGATAACTTGTTGCGATCTGCCGACAGTGAACCCATAGAGTGAACCGAACGCGCTTAGCTGACCGCCAATCTATCAATCTATCTGGACCTTCCTCTGAATCGTACCTTAGTCAAAAAGGCTCTCAGCGATATATGCAAAATTCTCAATTAATGTCAGAGTTGCCATTCAGAATATTAAAAACGGAGACAGAAGCATTACCTGAGTATACATCGTGATAACATATTATGTAGATGTTGGTAAATTGATAAGAGCGTTACTGCAAGAATGCACAGGCACACTCATAGCCCATACCTTGTCGAAATTCCGCACATTTGAGGAGAGGAATTCCCTGCTTGCATCTATGTTCCCCAGTTCATATATCCCGGATCTATTCAAGTCGCGAGTTAATAGGCTCGTTCCATCGTCGACCTCATCTCTGTCTTTTTGGACAAGATTCATAAAGTATTTTTTTTTATATTAGATGGGCTTCCATCTACTATAAAAAAATCCCTTTTTCAATTTCAATCTGATGATGGGTAAGTTACCAAGTAAAATTGGCTAGTTCTGCGATTACGATTATAGTAAAGTTTAACTGTCTTTCCAGTAAATTGCACAGTCGTTTTTTGGAGTATGCAAACTTAAATAGTGTAAAACATAAATAATTGCAACATAGTGTGTTTAATGAAATCGCTGGGTGGGGTACCCAGTCTAAAGCTGGTGTATGTCAAAATCTAGTCAAGTGTAAGGACTGGTAAATTAAACCACTTTTTCTCAATTTCCATCACGGAAGAGTGTGTTATATTATGAAATCATTTTAACAAAAAAATCTTGGTATGTCCTTTTATACATTAGTCAAACGAAATACATTAAAATGCGAGGGTTCAATAAAAACAACACGACGTACAACTACTGAATCTTTAATTATATCCAACAAGTACTCTTAAGCGAATCTTTTAAATCATACTTAACTAAAACATAATCGCTAAAACTCGAACCTTTCTCATTTGTATTTCAGATACAAAAATATTTATATCTTATATCAACAGAAAATCCACTCATACCATGTGATACACTAAACTTACAGAAATAAAACAACGCACTCATAATTTCAGCGTCCATCGTCCGGGATACTCGACTAGTATCTTAATATAAAATGTATTCACAAGCCAGTGGCGCCGGCTTTCAATATGAAGCCACGATGTACAGATCACTGTCTGGTTACAAGTCTGCAACAAAACAGTATGCTAAATAAGAAAGAGAACTAATTAAGAGCGAACGCAGACCGATTTCAATTTGATTAAAGATTCTGAGAGTATTCAAAGCCGTGAAAGACCGCCATCGGGAACCAGATGGAAAAAAATTTACGATCTACTCTAGGAAATAGTGCAAACAAGACTCTTGAAATGTTTGAGCACGATTTTCTGCGTAATAACTTATTTTTGAAGTTCACTCGCCATGTTATGTGGTGCGTGTACAACTTCTAGAATAGGCGAAATTAAATATACTATTGGTCACTCATGAACGAAATTTAATTAGTTTTTTTGTACACAGCAAGGCTATTGTAGTTTTAGAAAACGACTATCCTGTCACTCAAGCTGTGTAAGACTCAAGAGACCATATGCCGCAGTCAAAGGACTAAATAGTAGGTTTTCTTTCAGCCAAATTGTACTCAGTCTATCTTCGCTTTCACGCTGTGTTAATATTGCATAATACATATAAAGATAGCCATACAGTTAACAGTTTAAAATAATGTTTTCAACGGAAAAATAAGTTAATTTAAGTAACTTATCCTTCTGTGTAGTTAATGCGAATAATAACAGAACATTCACATGTTTAAATAAAAAACGATGTTTTAGGTGAATACAAGGATTGGATGTAAAGATTCAGCTAAAACTACTCACAAACTCTACTTTAAGTATCACTCTTCCAAAGCTTGATAGTCTTGTCGTTCTCGAGCGCCGCGGAGGCTATGATGTTCTCGGTGGGGTGGCATGCAGTACATAGTACGGTGTCTGTGTGGCCTGACAACCGCTGTACGATCTCTTTTGATTGCAGGTTCCAGATGTACACCAGGTTATCTTCTGAGCCCGATACTATCCACTGTGGACAAAGGAAACGGTTTTTATTAAGTGATAGCTAGATTAATGAAACACCAACAGCGGATAACAACGCTATGGCCCGAGATTTGTTGTTTGTGGTATTGATTTTAATTTTTAAAAATCGATTGAGTTCGAGAAATCAGAATGAATCAGTATCTCAGTAGCACCTTGGGTACTCGACATTTCTACTAAGTAAACTAATATTTAAATCAAAGCATGGGCATTGCACTAATTACTTTTATGCTCACCATACACTAGTTATCACTGGTAATTTTACCACCACAAGACTGCGTGTATTTTTAGTCACACATTTTCTGAAAAAACACGCAAAGCGCAGTTCTCACACGCACTATGTGTTTACCATGCGTAACAAAACTGATTGCATAAGTAAGATATTTACATCTCTTCTCGCTAATTTGTATGGATGAATGTTTGGTTTATATGGACGCATGAACTATGAAATTTTTGCATAGCAACTGGCTAAAATAAATCGTGGGAATAAATCTTTTGCCTTGACATACTTGCAATCTCTTATCAGCTAGCTACCGCAAGATAAAACTTAACAAATCTGTGAGAGCATTTTTAACTGATAAGCTATGAATCTGATGAAACAGAATATACTTCATAAAACGCCAAAATTAAAAAAAAAGCTGTTTTGCTAGTTGGTAATTATTTGGTTACAATATGCTAAACTGAGGCTGTCATTTGCAGATCTTTGACAGTTGTTACAGGTAGTCAGTGTTCCGAAAGTCTGACAACCAGTCTCACCAAGGGGTATCGTATTACCCAGTATTAACTGGGTTGTGGAGGTCAGATAGGCAGTCGCTCCATGTAAAATACTGGTATTCAGCTGCATCCGGTTAGACTGGAAGCCGATCCCAACATAGTTGGGAAAAGGCTAGGCAGATGATGCTAAACTGAGGCATGAGATCAGTAATGAATGCATCACAAACCTAGGGACTATAGATTATAGATTGCTAGCTGTGCAATGCCACCTTTTTTTTGGGGACCGTAACTTTCGCCATTGTTACACACTAGTTAGTACCCACCAAAGTTTTATCACAATCTTATAATATGTTCATACATTTTATCCTTCATGGTTTAGGCTATATATATACACAGATTGGGGATTACAGATGAACTTAAACAATTTGCATAAGTGGTGACATAAGACCAGGGGCCTTAGTCTGCTATTACAATAGTGTCAGAATGGTCGATCACTGACCGCATAATGGTTGATTTTGACATCTACTACATACTAAACTTGTCAAAATCAACCATTATGCGATCAGTTATCGACCATTCTGACACCATTGTAATAGCAGACTAAGGCCCCAGTTATAATGTATACCAAAGGACGTCTTTCGGAAAAATAAAAATATGATAAAGTAATCTTACCTTTCCACCAGTAACACTGAAGTTGGCAAAGATACAATATTTCTCGTTCTTATGTCCAGTGTACGTCTTGAGGCACTTGCCCCGACTGTAGTCCCACAGTTTGAGGGTGTTGTCAAGCGTCGCAGCCAAGATATATTTGCCGTTTGGAGAGAACTTTACGAAGGAAACCGGCGGATTGTCGTCGTCTATCAACGTCTTTAGACATTGACCTGATGCTGTATCCCAGATTCGACTGAAAGTAAAAAATACGTCTCAATAATTTTGCCTGATAGATAAACAATTACTTGATACAAAATGTGGAAGATTACATGAATCGCGATATCGAGAAACTAACAAGAACAAAGTTACAGTACCAAACTATCCAGAATTGGGATATCAGCAATAAACCGACCATGTCTAGTAAATTAAGCCCTTACCATAATCCATCGTAACTCGACGAAACAATAAGACTGCCATCTCTATTGAAGTGTACTGCTGAAACTGGATCCGAATGCGCCGGTAGAGTCTTTAAACATTTGCCTGGAAATGAAATGATTTATTCGTCAATAAAGTATTTTAGAAAGACGTGACAACACAATCAAGCGTCAAAATAATGATTGGGTTGCGGGTTTATCGAAAGAGATATCGCGGCCCCGGAACACAGAGGGCAAAAGAAGGGTTTTAGTGGGTAAAAGTCTGACACTCCCCCCGCTCCGCCAAGAGGATATAATATTTTAGTTTTCCCATTCGAAAAAAATACACGTTAAAATTATAGTCGAAACAAAACAAAATTTGCCGAAAGGTAGCCTGCACAGAATAATCACGACCCTCAAATGTGGGGAAAAAGGGAGTATCACCTCAGCCCATATAACGAAATGAGCTTCATAGGAATTTTAACCAGTGTCTTTGATCATTAGACTTCCGTACTACAATGAGACGTACCGATTTGGCCAGTATGTTAATAGTATAAATAGTGCATTAACCCATTTGTACAGGAGTAGCCGGCGTGACATTTACGATGGTTCTACGTGGCTATTATTAGAAGTAATTATCGTTGTGTAAATATGTCGAAAGTCGTGTAGTGAACGGTGAAAATGTTTTCACAGTATGGTGTTAATACGCTTGGCGAACGTTGTGTAACGAAGTATGTAGTTTCGGATTAGCCGTTTGAAGTGCATAGGTACTACGTGCGTGACTGAGAGTCACGCCTACGTTTTGGTTCATTGTTTAACGTAAGAATTATATTATTGAATAGTTATGTTGATGTGGGGTACAGAATGTGGATCGTTGACCGTTGTATTCATGCATTCGTGCCAGTTTTACAAGATCACGTCACGATAATAACATCTATAAACATGAAAGTTCTATTCGTTTTTTCGCGAGTTGCAATTTCGTAAGTTGTCCGGGAAATAAATAGACAGGGAGACAGTTACCTAACAAAAATAATACGTACACGCCGTATGAATCAACCTTTTCGCAACTACGGACATGCGCACGACAACATTTGAAATGCCATTTGTGTCGTTAACGGTAAACTATTTAAGGGGTACTATTTCACTGCTACATGTTTTTACAATGTTTCTAAATGGTCTGCTTTATTTATTAACAAAGGCCTTTATTTAATTATCGCAGTGGAATTCAAAAGTAGCATATTTTTATTAACAATAATAATGTTAAAATAAAACTCAACTATACTGTCGTGTTGATACTTTTTAGGTGTTTTTTGTTGTAGTTGTGTTTTATGTAATAATACTGATAGCCAGAGCCTTGAAAGGCACAGTTAAGTCACACTTTGCTTTCTATGGACATTTGTATTAATTTCGACAACATTCAATTTGTATGGACCCTTACAAATCGCGACGACGCGGACGCGTGGCGTTACCGTGTGTAACGGCCCTAGAGCACGGAGTAATATGAAGCTCTCTATGTCTAGGACTTCAAAAATTATGAGGAAATAGAACATATCAAAATCATAACCATCCTTTTGGTTTTGCTGTGGTAGGGTAACAAAGAAATTAAAAGCTTACCCGTTCTTACATCCCATATTCGTACACTCTCGTCAAAACTGCCCGATACAATAAGATTGCTTTGTGGATTAAAATTACAGCAGAACACATAGTTGCTATGTCCCTTCAGAGTCTTCAAACATTTGCCTGAACTCAGTTCCCATACCTGTAACATGAAAATGGGTCATAAAATATTTGTTGTGGGCGTCGACTGTTCTATTTTGAGGTTTATGGTGCAATACTTATTCTAATGAGGCGGAAATGTCGAGTTTCATGTTAAGCCAAAACAGTTGAATCCTCAATCAAAGTAATTTTACCTCCTTGGGGTTGTAAATTAGCATTTGGGAAAATCAATCGATATTTTCGATCCAGAATAATCTGAAGAATTTTGTACTGTCATTAATTCATTATTGATGTTTTTTGTTAGTACCACCATAGTGATATTTTCGTGATGTTTAATATAGAGGATAACTACAGTTGTAACCTTCGTCCAACGTAAAAATCATGCACCTAGTTAAGAGGAAAATCATAGTTTGGCTCTTATTGAGCAGACAACTGTACTAAAGATGCAATCTCAAGATAACTTTTGACACCATCTATATTGATTGTATTAAAGCATACATAATTAGATAAGTTATAAATTGCTATTGCAACACCAGATATTGAGGTCAAAGGATAAAGTATGCAAAACTTTTATTTTCATTAAATCCTTTACTGTTTTGCTGGAGCAACTTTATACACTTAACTTACTATAATGAAGATGGGTGCTTAGATAGAATCTATTATTCACTTTTTTCTTAGGATTAGCTATTGACAACCTGGATTTACGATTTGTGCTCAATTCCAGTCCAGGAAGTACCTATGTTAGAAGTGATACCTATGTTCATTTTGAAATCCAATATTGCTGTTATTTTTTATGACACGAAGAAAGAAGATATGATTGTCTATGAAATATGAATTTAATGTACGCCAAGCATTCAATAGTAGGTATTTTGCATAGTTACAGTCTAAAAATAACTATTTTCTACATCTGCAGTTACTCAGCAGATGTGTTTCATAATTACACTAACTTACAATTTAATCACTGATGCATATTCAAGTTTTTAAAGTTCAGATTCTTATCTATGCTGTGGGCATAAACATACACTGTTATCTTTTAAGATATCAGCTGGTTCACTGAACTAAGAAATATTTTATCTACTTTCCCAGACTATTTTAACAAAGGTAAGTAGTTGTTGGTAGTTGACATTTGAGAATTAGAGCAAGTGGCAATAATAGCCATTAATCATGAAAAGGTCATGACACCTTTTTGGTCTATTTCATCTTACAAAATTAAGTAATTTTGCTTGCTTATCAGTAAAGGTTTGTCTATGTAAAATTAGTGGAGCTGTCAAGTGTTTTTTTTTTTCAGAATTTAAGTTAAACGAAAGCAGTAAAAAGGCGAAATTAAACTAGCTCACAATGGAATGGCTAGTGATAACATTATAAACCTACATTTATAGGTAATTAGATATTCAAGAGAATATAACTTGTTGCTTAGATTACAAGTAGACGACAAAATAATCAAATATTATATTACACATAAATAAATTATATCTAGATTTGTTATTCTGATCCATTTAGCAGTTATTCTGATACTTTCACAGCGCGGCAGTAACCTTTCCTTTATAAACGGTACTTGTGAGTATGGCGACACGAAATTCGCGTGTGTAAAAAGGTCCTCACGCGATTCCCTTTCCCCTCCGCCCATTCCTGCCGCGATCATTCACCGCGCCTGCGCGACCCCCCTTAACGTACGCCGTTCAAATTTCGCGCGCTTCGACGGTCTATGGTTTTGGGTACTTGTAATTAGGAAGTAACCTTGAGTATGGACGGCCAGTATGTAATGTTCTGTTCAAAGAATTTGGGAACTTATGTTTATTTTTTTAACAGACGCTTTTAAATTTATTTTTAAACTTAATGTTGCCATAGTTTTGTACCTAACTACTCTGAGGAGTAACAGCCAAAGCAATCTCAGAGGATGGTTTATTTTAGATAAAAGTTTACCTTTAAAGTCTTGTCATCACTTGCACTGACTATCAGCCGGCTGTCTGAGGACCATGCCACATCACTGATTCCCATTTTATGTCCAGATATTGTCTTCTCAAATTTGCCATCATAAGCACCCCACACCTTAATAAGTTTGTCAGCAGCTGTAAATTTCAAAATTAAGTGTTGGTTACCATTTTTTTCTTTATCCATAAATCTTAAATGTAATTGCATGACATCATAATCTTATGTCTATGAAGTAGACAAAAAGGAATCAACACATTTACGTAAAATGGTGATGAGTAGCTTGCCTAGCAACAGCTGTTTTAAATTGTAAATTTAATTGAAGGTCAACAAACTCCAATAAGTCATTGGAATTAGACATGCTTTGTATGTTCTACACCTAAAGTAAGTAGGTTTTACACAATTAAACCTCATTTGGAGACAGTGGAACACAATTGCTTTAAAATAAAAATTTGGACAATTTGTTCACAAGTGCTTTTTTTTATTCAACTTAAATTTTAACTGTATAAAATATTTTGTGTCTGACATAGTTTAGTCAAAAAAGTTTATCTAGACTTAATTGTGTGATTCCAAGACATTATTACATCACTATTTCGACTCAACAAAAAAACAGTGATGTAAACTATTCTTATTATTTTACTTCCACCTATTGGATGCCAGTATCCAAAGCCAATATTCTAAACTGTTGCTTCAATATGGCTCAGTAGTGAAGTTCTTCAAAAGTTTAGCGTGATATTGTTGGTTTCTTTAATTATCTTGTAAGTAGGTCATTTGTATATTTGGGTTGGTAGTGTCCTAATCATGATTTAGGGCAGGCATTTTACATAAATAGATACAGCGTAGTTTAGGTGTAGTAGTAACAGGAAGCAGCCACAAAAGATTTTGCTATATCAACTTTATTAAGTACTTTGTTGAAACTACTCATATTGGTTATAAGGCCAAGTTGCTTAATAACAGAGCATCAGAGGTTTGTATATACTTTGTAAATCTTACACAATATAAAGTAATGATGAGCAGTACACTGCAACGATGAACCAGGACGTATTTTTAGGATACATTAAATTTACAAAATAGGCTCAAGCTAATCAAAATGCTTATCACATAAAGTTTAAAACTTAGTAGATATTGCAGATCTTTTACACATAAAGCTGCCAAATTGATATGAAGTAAAAGCTGATAATAATTACAGATTAGACAATATCATGACCTCTTCAGGGATTTATAAAAAATAAACAATCAAAACATATGGGTCATCAAACGTAAATAAATAAGTTAGACGGACCACTAATTTATGTCAAATGTGTAATACTCACAGGAGCTTGCCAGCCATTCTCCATTTGGACTGAATTTAACCGACGACACAGCTTTCGTGTGCCCCGCAAGTGTGAATTTGAGCGTGTAATTCGGCTTCTGGAAACCGATATCAAAATTAGCGCCAAATCGCACGTGCTCATACAAGTTGAAGTTACATAAACATGTGCCGCCCGCCAGACTGACGCAAACCAATGAAATGCAACGATAGGACGCTACTTACCGCCACTGAAGACTTGTTCGACTGTGGAGCGGATTGTGATAGCGAATTTGGGCCGGAAAGGTTGGCGGAGGGCCCACCGTGTGTTTGGTGTGCAGCAGGGTGGCCTGGGCCGGGACCTAGCGGCACCATGTTTCAACTTTTGACGCACTACGCTTTACTTTGTTCGTCACCCAACACAGTCACTATCACACAATGAAAAACAATTTAAATTAAACTTTGGATAAGGTAACACACGGAACTTGTCACTCACTTCAGTTTTTACATTTATTTCAACGTAGATTTTCAAAGAACATTCTAAATCCGGGCGTCCCAATGCGTGCATATTTCGCGAAGACGAACAGTGGTGCCAACCTACTTTTAAATTATTCCCTCCCGCAGAACTCTAGCTGGCCAGCGTATTGTCTCTGTTCAGTTTATTTTTGCAAAATAATTTATACTAACTTAATTTATATTTGTATTTATTTTTAAATCATAAAACATGAAGATAATGCATAAAAATGTATTTTTATTTTATAAAACGGACTCTATTCAAATTCATTGTTGCCAGTAATAAAAAAAAAGTTTTTTTTTGTGTTGGCATTAAGGAATGACCTCTTTGACATTTCCAAGGTTATATTTGACATTTTGAAATTCGCCGCTGGTTAAGTGCAGAATTATCAGTAAAACTTTATAAAACTATTATCAAAATGGCATTAAACAAACTCAGCATTGATGCCCTTAACTTGGCCGGCAAGCGTGTGCTGATGCGGTGAGTTTTACCTTCATTATTTTGCGTGATACGTGATGCATAAGCACCGACCTTCATAAAGTTCGAAAAAAATAATAATTGAATGATTGCAGAGTTGATTTCAACGTTCCCCTAAAAGAAGGAGTAATCACCAACAACCAGCGTATCGTCGCCGCTCTTGATTCCGTCAAGTATGCCTTGGAGAAGGGTGCCAAGTCGGTAGTGCTTATGTCACATCTGGGCAGGCCGGATGGTCAGGCAAACCTCAAGTACACCTTGAAGCCGGTCGCTGAAGAGCTCAAGAAGCTCCTGAACAAGTAAGCTGTATTTAGGCATCTTGTAAATATATGAAAATGATGTGACGTCAAAAATGCATGTTTATTGTTTTCCTTAACAAGGCATACAAATTAACGAAGTGATGACCTGACATAAAATTATACAGAAGTAATTGACGACACGGTTGGCGCAGTGGCCGAGGGATCGGCTGCTGCGCTGCGTGTTGTTATTTAGTTAATTTATGCTTGTATCTTTGTCAACATTGATGCAAAAATCCTGTACAACTAGATTTGTTTTCCTATTTGGTTCACTAATACAATATCTTCAAAAGTCTACATTATCATACTCACACTTACAGAGATGTAACATTCCTCCCTGACTGTGTGGGCCCTGAAGTTGAAACCGCCTGTGCTGACCCTGCGCCTGGATCTATCATCTTACTAGAGAACCTCCGGTTCCACATTGAGGAGGAGGGCAAGGGTGTTGATGCTTCGGGTGCCAAAGCTAAGGCTGACCCTGAGAAGGTCAAGGCATTCAGAGCAAGTTTGAGGAAGCTGGGAGATGTTTACATCAATGATGCTTTTGGTAAGCTTTTAAAGGGTTGTACAATGCTCAATCTTTTTTCTTATATTGTTATAATATAATATTATATGGGGTTGCAATAAAATTCATCATCATCCAATGAATTGAGGGTTGGATTCATATTTGTAATAAAAAAAAACCCTTTATAAAGCCTAATTTCGTCTTTTTAACTATTTTTTCTTGATGCACATTCTTAGAAGATTTATAATTCTTCTAAGAAACGTTGAACACACAGAGACATTTGCAAATTGCATGAATTCAATACCTTTGCCTCATGCTAAGATGTAATGTAACACTTTTGCTACAAAGAACTCAGTGTTTGTGTCCAAAATAATAATACACTGAGTTCTGGGCAGCAAAAGTGTTAAAACATTTTGTAACTATATGAAATAGTAGTAAAATTACTTTGATAATTTTATGGAAGTTTCAAAATCAAAAGTCATTTATTCAAACTAGGCTGATGTTCACCAATTTTTGAACCTCATTATATAGGACCGTCTGCCAAAACTCCCATCCTTCGCCACTTCCTTGTGTTTTAGCTGGGAAGAAATGGCAGAACAAATTCCCCAACCACACAACTATCTGATATGGTGCTCCCACATTGCCGTTAGAAAATGTTTAATAACGTTAGTAAACATTTGTTAGCAAACATTTAATCACAAATAAATTTTCATGTTAGAAAATGTTTAGTAATGTTAGTAAACATTTTATAACAAAACAAATTATAACAAAATAAAACATGTGTTATCTTTTGTTTGTAAACATTTTATAAGGGTGATGGCGGGATAGGCGGTGCGGTGCGGTGGGGGTTAGAGTACGCAGGTCGCTGCGCGTGGTGTCTCGCTTGTCAGTCCCTTTGTGTCAGCGTGCATCGCTGTGCGTGTGTATTAGTGGTTGCGCGTGCGCCAAGCAATAAAATATGTCCGGTAATTGGAATAACGATGATGTTTACAAACTGATTGAAATGTTTCAAGCAAGAGAAGTACTATGGAACACGATGTCAGAGAGCTACAAAGACCGAAATAAAAAACACGATGCTTGGATGGAAATTGCCAGTGAATTTAATATGGATAAAAAAGTAATTGAAAAAAAGATTCGATCACTCGTAGGTCAATTTAACCGAGAATGTAAATCTAATAAATCTGGTGCAGGAGCTAATGAGTCAAGTAAATGGTTTGCATTTAAAAAACTCATGTTCCTTAAAGGCAAAAATATTCCAAGTTTAACTGTCGATGGAGGGTTGCAGGTGAGTTTTATTTTAACGTCTTTTAATAATATTTAGATGCCCAGTCCAAAAACCCTTCATTTGAAAAATATTCTGCGAATTCTTTTCTTATTTCTTTCCCATCATCTGTCAGGGATTCACATGCTTCAAGTGGTGTTAATTGCTGCTGTTCTAATCTCCATTGTCCATCGATACGTGTACCAGTTACTATGTCATCTCCATCATAGTATTGAGATGGAGCGTAAATCATGCTCGATTCAGTTTTTCTTATAAAATTATGCAGTAGCACGCATGTCATAATTAAAGTAGTAGTTTTTTCTGGATCTAATAATATTGTAGTTCGTAAAACTCTAAATCTGGCTGACAAAATCCCAAATGCGTTCTCTACTGTTCTCCTCGCACGACTCAGTCTATAACTGAAGATTCTTTCCTTAGAATTGCTATCCTGTGGTCCTGGAAAAGGTTTTAATAAGTGTTTTTCTAAAGGGAACGCATCATCTGTTACGAACACATAAGGAACAGGTTTGTTTCTGCCTGGTAGTGAGCTGTCACTGGGTATTTTCAAACTATTGTCGTTAATTTTATTTCGAAATTTTGTGTTTGCGAAAACTCCGCCATCACTTATGCGTCCTTGGCAGCCAATATTCACGTACAGAAAGTTGTATTCTGCGTCCACTATCGCTAAAAGTACAACGCTGTAAAATCCTTTATAGTTGTAGTATTCACTGCCGCTATCAATTGGCTTTTGTATGGCTACGTGCTTTCCATCGATACTTCCTAAGCAATTTGGGAAATTCCATTTTTCTTCAAATGAATTTGCCACGTGTAACTCTTGAGGTGTTGTTGGTATCTGGAACAAAAATAGAAGATTAAGAAATAGGCGCGAAAAATAAATTTATAACTCGTTATTCTAACAAATTTTATTGGATATTTTTATTAAGTATGAAATATTAATAGAATACACTATAAAAAAATATGATTTCAGTTAAGGGTTGTTAAGTAATAGAAAAAGAAAATCGCGGTTATAGATTTTTTTACAATTTTAGCTAATTTGACGCGCCTATAACTTGAAATTATCGTTTAATTCTATTCTTTCAGGGTAACGAAGAAAACAGAATTGCTTCAGAAAACACTCTCAGTTTGAACGAAACAGGAAATACTGTCACTGATGAAACTACGGGCACGCCTTTCGCCACCCCAAAACCATTTCGGAAAAGAAGACGGCCTGAACTAGAACAAGATCCAACACAACAAGAAGCTGTAAATATTTTACAAAGAATGTACGAATCTAGAAAAAGCAGGGATGAAAATGACGCATTTGGAGAGTATGTCTCGATGAAACTGAAACAAATAAAAAACAGTCATGCTAAGAATACTGCTCAACATCACATTAACAATATTTTGTACAATGCGACAATGGGACAATATGATTTTCCAACAACCTTTACAGACCCAACCGCTAGTAGTTCCTGGGGATACAACTCTGAACCAAATCTATCCACTTTTTCGGAAAATAATGCTGACTGTAGCTCGAGAGGATACTACACCGCACCGAGTCCCTCGGCTTCATTTGAAACCAGTTCTTCGGATAACTCCAGGACACATACTCGTACCAGCGCAAGAACACAGAGTCCGTCTAATTTATCGGAATCAAGCCAAGATTCGACCCAATCATTAAACGATTTGTTGGAATCAATCAAAAATTAAAAAATACATGTTTGGTTTGTTAATTATTAAAAAAATTATTAGTAAGGTAAGGTAGGTACCTACCTAAAGTATGATTAGATTAGATCATATTAAAAGTAAATAAAAAAATAATTAAAAATGTTGTTTGACTTACCTGTATGTATTCCTTTAAAACCTCATTGAGAGCCTCGCACACTTCTGGTACGATAATAGATAGGTATCACTTGGTCTGACAACTTGAACACATTTCCAAGACTTTTATAACTGCTACCAGTTGCCAAAAATCTTAACGTTACCGCAAGTCTTTCCGTCACACTTACAGATTTTCTAAATGTAGTGTCTCGTTTGCCTATTTTTGCCCCAATTAAATTTTGTAGATATTCAAATTCGGAACTGTTCATTCTTATAAAATCTTTTAAGCAACCGTCAATACCCAAATCCTTGAGATAGTCTGTGGCACTATATTTTCCTCTAGCTTTTAGCGTTTGGCGCATCCAATAAGAGCGCTTTTTCTTCTTTTTTAAACAAAAAATAAAAGCTATTCCAATGAGCAAATCTTCTTCCATTTTCGTGTAGACGTCCTCGGCCCTCAGAAGGCGAAACCAAACTGCGAGCCAATACTAGATGTTATAAAATGTTTAAACATTTTCCATCAATGTAGGAGCACTTATAACATGTAACAGTTTCTAACAAAGTGCAACAATTGTTAACATTTGTTAGTAAATGTTTTGGTGTTATAAAATGTTTACAAACATTTTATAACGGCAATGTGGGAGCACCAATATGTTTGATGAACCAGACTTTATACAGGAATATCCGAGGTACATGTTACAAATATGGAAGATTACTATACTACATTTAATGCCACATGTTCTCTAGCACTCATCAATATACCAAAATAAAAAATAAATAAACAGAGAATAAACTCAAGCACAAAAAAACTAAATTAAAGTCTTCAAGCATAATGAGTTAAACCACACAGTTTCAAAATGCTTAGCTGATGCTGCCTGACTCCATTATTATTGTTTCCGAGATATTATTTAGTAAATCCTAGCCTTGGGGTGCCCAAAGCTGACTTTTACCCTAGCCAGACTTTAAATGTTGCCACACAATGTGGCAACACTACCAGTCTCTTAGGAACATTACCAGCTAACACAAGTTGATGAGAAGCTTCTTGGTACTTAACACAAATTATTATTATTCTCTCAGGCACAGCCCACAGAGCCCACAGCTCCATGATGGGTGAGGGCTTTGAACAGAGAGCCAGTGGCTTCTTACTGAAGAAGGAACTGCAGTACTTTGCCAAGGCTTTACATGAGCCAGAAAGGTTAGTTGTACTTTGGTATTTTATTATGGGGTGGTTTTTTAATCTCCAGATGAGTTTATCCCGCAAATAAGATTGTCATTTTGACATTTTTGGTATGAACAGTACACTCAGTCAAACATTACATTTACTCTTTAGATAAAAGTTATCTAAAGATAAGTTATCTAAAGGTAGTTAGGTATTTGGGACTGGGAAATATTATTATTGATTTAGGGATGACAGAAGTTTAATGTTTTTTGCACAAAAAATAAGCATTGCCATCTAACGCGGTAATGCTGCCAGCCTTCTGGGCACTTTAACTGTCGACTGCGATACGGACGAATTTTTTGACGCCCTGTAATTTTCCATTTTTGACTTGTATATATTTTTATTATTAGTTGGTGTCTATTTATAGTTTGTATTTAGTAATTAATTTACTTAAACTAAAACTATATACTTATACTATAAGGAAACTATATATAACTAATATTTTTACAATAAGTTCCCACATATCATTCTGTATCTGTCATCTTCAAATGACAGAAACAGTATTGTTCTAAACATGTTTAAATGCTTTTTTTTCGTATGGAAATACGCTCTCTTCCCGCTTTGGGCGGTAAAAAGAGTGTTAGACATTTCATCTATATAATAGTACTCTATGGTGTTAGACTTGCACTGACTAAAAACGAATCCCCGTTCCTTCTCTTACTCTTTGTGTTCTGAGGGCGCGATAACTCTTTCGAACCAACTCGCAGTGATTGGTTATTTGTATTGCAATGGAGATAAGTGTACAAGAACAATTAGATAAACTTTTTAAAAAATAATTTTGTTTTAATTTTAGGCCATTCCTAGCCATCTTGGGAGGTGCTAAAGTAGCTGACAAAATTCAGCTGATTGAGAACTTGCTGGACAAAGTCAATGAGATGATCATTGGTGGTGGCATGGCCTACACTTTCCTCAAGGAGACTCAGGGTATGGCTGTAAGTATACCATGCTGTAATCACAAAACTGGTAACTTTTTTCAGCTTATCATCTTTGCTGCAAAAAATTTTTTTTTTTTTGTGACAGTTCATTTCCATACTTCTCAGAAGCTAAATTATTTTTATAGATAATGCCCTCCCGATACTTTCATAAAACCGAAACTAAAAAAAACATCTCATCACCTCTTTAGCGCTAGACTCTAACTGCTAGGCTTTTAAAACGACATACGTATTTTTACAGACAGAGACAGCAGCTACAGATAATTCACAAGTGTTTTGGTACATACTATTTAAAAAAAATACCCAAAGCCATTTAGGTGCTTTATTTAGAAATATTTATTTATGGTTTTATCTAAATCCATTGAATAACTCATACCACCAAGAGAATAAAAGTTTTTTTTATATTTTATTTTAGATTGGCAACTCCTTGTATGATGGTGAAGGCGCAAAGATTGTGGCTAAACTATTAGAAAAGGCTGCCAAGAACAACGTCAAAGTACACCTTCCAGTTGACTTTATTACTGCTGACAAGTTCGATGAAAATGCACAGGTAACCTACTTACATTTTTTTAATATGGGTAATTTGTTCCGCCACTCCTTCAGACCAGCTAATACACTAGGTGGCGAAGGGCAGGTGCTTAGGTAGATATAGAAATATACGGTGTTTTAAATATCGTGCAGATTTTATCACGTATGCGGGACAGCGCAGAATATCCCCATCCCAGCGTCCCGCGTACGCATTTGTCGCATTACAATAACATATTTGATAAGAACATTTGCGGGGGTTATGCGTGCGGGGCAGTCCCGTATGCGTGATGAAATCTTCCAATAAAACATTTTTAGTGCAGAATAGATTTTTATTAAAAAAAAAAGACGTTGGCGGCGTTAGTCCTGGCTATGGCCACGCGCCAAAAGAATCATGCAGCATTATAAGTGTCGTTGCAATACCTCAAGATGTTACTGGTCAGACAAATTGCAAGCCATTTGCCGCTAGTGTTTATGGAACACGCATTTGAATCATTCGCATTTATTTTGTTGTAAGGTTGGCACCTCTGACGTAGCCAGTGGTATCCCTGAAGGCTGGATGGGTCTTGATGTTGGACCTAAATCGAGGGAAATCTTCGCGGACCCCATTGCGAGAGCTAAAGTTATTGTTTGGAATGGGTATGTTTTTCAACTATTTTCATTTATAATTAGCAAAGTCGACTTTATTTGTAACAAGATATGGTTGTTTTTTATTAAACAGACCCGCTGGTGTGTTCGAATTTGAAAAGTTTGCTGGAGGCACCAGGGCTTTGATGGACGGTGTTGTCAAAGCCACTACCAATGGAACTATCACCATTATTGGTAAGTACAAATTAATGTTTTAACGTGTTTTTTAACGACTAAGTTAGTGGAATACTGTCAGGATGGCTGGCTACATAACTGTGTAACTTCTCTTCTCTCAAACCCATATCCATAACTCACCTAATACTGAGTGTAGATATTGTCCATTTCACATGACTTTTCCTGAGGACTTAGCAACGAGCACAACGAGTATCGTCCATCCATTTTAAAACAAAAAACTATGAATTTACTCATTTCCAAGTATTTTCAAGTACTTTCTGTCTTTTTATAAACTTGTTATTTTTTCCCAAAATCGTTTTTGATACTTATATAGTATTCTACTGTGACCTTGTTTGCAATAAAACAAATATTGTGGAAAAATTGCCCTTTATATTATTTTTTACAAGCTGGGCCCCGCAGTTTCACCCACGTAGACCGGAATAAAAAGTACCTATACTTACTTAGAAGCAACTTACCTATGTGTTTATCCAGGGTATAATCTACATACTAAATTTCATCTATATCGATCCAGTAGTTTGAGCGTGAAGGAATAAAACATACACACACTCATACAAACTGTTACTTTTATAATATTAATGTGTTTGACATGATGAAATATTAATGTATCCATACAGAAGTTTCATGATTTTGTTTTGATGATTTTTTAAATGTGTTATTTATTCTATTTTGTTTCTTTAATTATTAAACAAAACCTGTATTTTTTACCAATAGGTGGAGGTGACACAGCCACCTGCTGTGCTAAGTGGGGCACTGAAGACAAAGTGTCCCACGTGTCCACCGGTGGCGGCGCGTCTCTTGAGCTGCTTGAGGGTAAGTTGGAGGTTTATAATCTTATACTGACACTTTCTTTGGCGTTTTTATTTAAACTAATTGTAATACAAAGTTTACCTTGTGTTAGTTGGAAGAAAGTTCGTTTTGCATTAACGCAAATATTTTTGCAAATACAAAATGCAATTGACAAAATTAACTTTATTACTGGTGGTAATAAAGTTCACTTTGTATTAACGATACAACAAATATTTTCACAAATAAGCTTAAAGACGGTATGTGTACAGTAATGTCACTTCTTAAACCCGTGATTATAGAGGATCCCAAATACTGATTTTATGCATCTTATCATTTTAATTACCGGATTTTTGTTTTTCTGTGGTATTCCCTTTTAGAACTGTGTTTTTAAGTTGCAAATCCTCGAACATAATTACTGAAGAAAGAAGAGCAAAAACTAAATGTAATTATGTTTTGCCTTTCAATTTATGTTGCATACAGTTGTATTCTTTGTTAATTATTAGTAGATTTAGTAACAGACAGTTTTCAGTAAAATGTTCTTTTTTTAAAAATTGTGTCCATACGCATATTCTTTTTTTTTTATTTGTGTCCGTACAAATATTCTTTTTTTAAATTAGTGTCTGTACGAATGTGTTTTAGATCACTTTAAAGCTGTTGCCAGTTTATAAACCACATCTAATTGCGTATAGTTACTCAGTAGACCACTAATGTTTCTAGATTTCGACGAAGGCTTTTAGTAGAGTGCGCTGCACACGTCCTTTCTCGAAACGGTCATTGTGGTTTTCTCATATCCGGAAACTGGATAGATTTGCCCAGTGAATGTTCGGATGTTTCCAAAATGTAGATCTACGTAAAAGCGTACCTAGTTGAATTTTCAGAATTAAATCCTTAGCTGAGCAAACATGTGGAGTTATTTTACCTGGGAGCTAAAATGACCGGTTTTCAGAATTGTAATAGGTTTAGAGTATTTGATTACGTCACAATTTGTAAAATGGTGACAATTCAAAATATTAACTGGGTCTGTGACCATTTAAAAATAAAATGATACACAGTATTATTCTATTATGATTTTGCTAAAATGGTCATTTTAGGCTCCCTGAGATTTGCGTCATATTTTTATCGATGTGAGGTTGCTGTCACTTAAACATGTGTTAAAGTCACGGTGATCTTTATAACAGTAAAAATAAAGCTGATGTTGGGTTACCGCTAACAGAGCTAAAACAACTGCAAAGTACCAACGAAGTAGTGAGAGACAAAAGACAAGTTCATTTTGTTCTTATTTCGAATTTTATTTTTCAGGTAAAGTACTGCCAGGAGTCGCGGCTCTGTCTGACGCATAAATCATAGAGCAAAGAATATTTGTACCATATTTAAATGCTTTACAGTGATTAAATTATCCAATTTAATAGAGCGAAGAAAAACAGAAATTATGTTTTAAGTGATATGTATGTATTGTACATTATTTTTAAGTTTTCGAAAAGAGTAAGTGTCATGTGTATCGAATAGTGTAATAATTTATTACCAACACTAATCATGGAATAATATAAAATTGTTGTTTATAAGCATTTGTTTTTTTTTCACTAACTTTCATACATAATGTCGTAACCCTAAATATTTTTTTAAGACTTGTATTTGATTGATAGACAAAGCTCGATTTATTCGACATTTATGGAAAGGAACGTCTTCATTAAAAAAAAACTTGGTGGTTTTTTTTTTATATTGGCACACTCGGTTTGAGTATTCGCCACTGACGGATACTTGGTGGTTTACAAGCTCATTTGGAGGTGTTTTTTAAAAAAAAAAAACTAGATGTGGCCTCATCTTGTTTTTTTTCTTCTTCGTGTTGATGTCTTGAGTTTTGAATGTGAATGTAAATGTGTTCCCGTATTAGAGTAGAGGAAGGCCAAAGAAACGATGGGTGGACTGTGTGAAAGATAATATGGCAAGAAAGTAGGTGTCTAATGATATGAAGAAGTATGGAACAAGACATGATGTGCTGAACCCAAATATATTGTGATAAGTGCAAGAGAATAACGAAAACAATCTAAGAAGTTTTTGACTCACTTCCCGGTATTCCAAGAAGCTGAAACTTTGCATACAGTTTTGATGACAATGCATGGTGAGGTGAGCTAAGTGCCGTCATACACAATAAACTGGCCAAGTGCTAGTCGAACTCGCGCGCCGAAGGTTCCATACTAACTTGCCACATAATTGGCCATATATTTGACTGCGTAGACTATGAGGGTTGTTTTTTCACAGCTCCAAGGGACCACAGACTATATGGTTTGGCTTGAGTTGAGTTGACAGACGGACAAATTGATCCAATAAGGGTTCCATTTTTTCTTTTTGAGGTACGGAATCCTAAAAATAGCAAAGTAGTTAGTTTTTATGCATTCCAGTGATATGGGTATCAAATAAAAGAAGTAAACGAAATTGCGTGCTTTTTTTATAAACTTCAATATTCTTCTAAGGCATAGTAAACCGAAATCGTCTAAGGTGCGTCTTTCATATAGGCAAGGCAAGCTCCCTTTCTACAATATTTTATTTATAAGGCCTTACTTCCAAGTTCCACGCTATACCGAAAGCGAGAGTGAATTATAAATATCATGTAACTCAATCATAAACCTATAAAGCCGATCTCGTACGGCGTACGCTATAGACATACCTACTTCTACATGTATGTATGTTGTTGCTAAAGCGTTAGGTAATTGATTTACGGAGCAGTAATGTACAGAATATTGAGTTTTATACCTAGTTAAATGGACCAATATTAATTATATGACGTTCCACGAGTTAGTGGCGCGAAAGTAACCAAGGAGTATCGTATTACTCAGTTGATAACTAGGTTGTGGTGGTCTGATAAGACAGTCATCATTTGCCTAGCCTCGGGTCAGATTCCATTCTTACCGACTGCAGCTGAACACCAGTATTTTACATAGACGACTGCCTATCTGACCTCCACAACCCAGTTAGTACTGAGTAATACGATACCCCTTGGTAAGACTGGTTTCAGACTTTCGGGCCAATGACTGCCTGTAACGACAGTCAAAGATCTAAAAATGACAACCGGGACCACAGCTTAACGTGCTTTCAGAGGCATGGAGGAAATTCAGTATGTAACGGGTGGGCACTCATCCACAGACCAACTTAGGCAAGCGCGGCTCAACCTAAAGATTGACATGGGCGGCTGCTATTATTTAGACACGAGCTCCTAGTCCTCGTCCTCCTCGTCACACTGACACGCTCCTGTAAAATACTGGTATTCAGCTGAATACTGCACTCAAGATTGGAAGCCGATCAACATAGGCTAGGCAGATGATCATTTGGTTACTTTCGAGCCACATTTAACTAGGTATAAAACTCAATATTCCGTTGCAACGATTATGGGAGATACTTTAAAAATAAATTACCACCATAATTTGTGACCCAAATACAACAATAATAAATTAATATTCTATTCTATTGTTGTTTTGCATTTCGGTCGCTTTCAGCTTGTATCCAAATATCGACCCACTGTTCATTAAAGCCTCCTTTATCGTGACAGTTCATGCTCATCTGGGTCAGTCATCAAAACAATCCAACCTAACCTACTTACCCATGTTATGAACTTGATCCCTTTATTATACAAGGCGTTAGAGACCCGCCACGAAGCTGTCAACCATGCATTCCGTGCATCTATCTAAGTAACGCAAGAATGATTGCTGGGAAACTTCGGACGAACTTTTTTGTGGTGAAAATCACGGTTTATGGTAGGAGTCAATAGAATACATTCAAGTTAGTGTGCTGATGAT
The DNA here is from genome assembly GCA_905475445.1 of Ochropleura plecta. Lineage (NCBI taxonomy): Eukaryota > Metazoa > Arthropoda > Insecta > Lepidoptera > Noctuidae > Ochropleura > Ochropleura plecta. The sequence continues at coordinate 17,327,273 of FR997725.1, read as the reverse complement.
TGAATGGTAAGGTATTAACATCATGTTTAGAGTTCCGTACCTCCAAAGGAAAAATCGGCACCCTTATATGATTGGACCACTACGTTGTCCTGTCAGTCTGTCTGTCTGTTAAGACCTTTATCTCGGGAAGCCGCGGGCAAAAGCTAGTATAATATAATAAAAGAAAGTCGGGTTAGTTACACTATTTGAAACTCAAGAATCTCTGAACCGGTTTGGCTGAAAATTAGTGGGGAGATAGCTTAGAACCAGGGGACGGACATATAATACTTAGGGTAGGTAAGGTAAGTAGGTAGCTATATATATATAGTCGGAGTAGAATATATATCTACTCCGACTATACAAATACAACCTAACAACAATCAGCGGGAGATCTCCCCGGAACGCAAAACTCTTGAAACCCCGAGCAAACTTAATCAAAAGAAAACTTGTCGGTGCGTGACGCACCACGCGATGCGATCAGTAGGGTTCTGTATTCAAACATTTTTTGCAAAAAGGAAAACTTCTTGTTTTACGACAACAAAACGAAGATCCGTAAGAAAAGAAAAAAACATATTTTTTTTAATGGCATTTCTTATGCGTCAGTGGACATCAGTTGACTCTCACAACTGTGGGCCGTAGTTATAAGAGCTCCATTTACTACGGAACCCTTTAAAAGATAATTGTATAACTAAGAAAGGCAGTATTCACGCCCCATTGAATGACGACAGGACGTCCTAGAATAAATGTCTGTGACAGTTTCTATATGAAGCAAAGCCAACAAAGAGTTCTTAGCAAAATACCATTTCTACTTCAATAAAAAATAACAAAGAGGACGTAGCTTCAATCAAATCAAGTGAGATTGTCTTCTCCAAGCCCCATAGTATGTACAGGCCTATGTAAATAGCATAAAAACCACTTCGTCCTAGACAGATAAATTTAAGGGCGGCTTTTCTTAGGCCACCAATCTATAATATAAAATAGGGTGTAAAGCAACCCTTTTTATTGCGAATGGGAAATCACCAGAAACTTCCCTCGCTCTGGGCGGAGCGGAGGGAGTGTCAGACTTGTACTGACTAAAACCCACCCATGTTCCTTCTATTGCCCTTTATGTTCCGGGGCCGCGGTGTCTCTTTCGAACAACCCGCAACCCCGGCAGGCGGTGGCCCTGGCAGGCCCCTCTGCTTTGCTGACATCTCTTTGAGCGTCCTTCACGAAGCCGTCAGTCAACCACGCATTTCGTACATCAAACCAAGTACTCTGAGCAAAACTCATTACTGGGAAAAGAGTTTTTGAGGTGAAATTTACGTTTTGCTATAGAACTCAATGGTACGTACCATAGAGTTCAACTTCAACATTGTGCTGATAAATGCATTATTAGGTTCGGGGCCGTGAAGGTATTTAAAGTAAAGTTATAACATTAGAAACTTGGATAAAAAACATGTAAAGTTGGAACTTTGACCCTCAATATTTCCGTAGCTAGAACGTTCCCAGCTATAGTTTGCCTTATGGCATTAAGTCCGCCTATGTACCACTATGGTACATGAAGTTTAAATAAATATAGTCTGGAACACAAAAATGTCACAATGATAGGAAGAACACACGCTTTTCGGCTTCGCAAAGGTTACTTTAACACCCTTTATCTTCTGTATCTACAGAGTACAAGATTATAACTGCTTATACAAAGTCGCTCTATGTAAAACACTAGTATTCAGCAGCATCCGGTTAGACTGGAAGCCAACTCTAATACAGAAAAAGGCTAGGCACATGCTGATTCAAACCAAAGGATTAATAAATCCTAACTGATTTCGGTTACTGCGGCCAATCTGAGCGGAGATTGAGAGAGAGCCATTGCATCGGCGCGACAGATATTATAGTGCTCTAGACAGATCCTTAACTCCCACAGTCCGATGGGACAGCCATCCGACACGGCCCAAGAGACATCAGGCACCAGCGACTGACTCCGGGCTACTACTTATTAAGATTTAAAAGAGTGTCCATGGAGCTTCTTGCCCATTCTTCTCCATAGAGATCAACGCTTTGGAATGGGCAACTACAGTACTTTCTCAAGTTATTTTGCATTGTGTTTGGGACTGTAGCTTATTTTTTTGTTTCTTGACATTCAAAAGTGCCTGTAATGGTTTAATTGAAATAAATGATTTGAGTTTGAGTGCTGAAATATTTCCAATTGCACTTTTTGTCTGACTTCATCAACATCATACACTACCCACTGTTTGTGGTTATACATCGTTTAACATAATAAGCGCAAGACTTTTAGACCCCAGGTTGGTCTCCTGGACCCTGAAAAGGAACAACTTTTGTGCTATGACTTTTGTTTTTTTTTGTTTTTGCGAATTTCAAGAACTCGTGGAACAAAAAATATTCTGTAATGTAACATGTTCCAAAACATCACAAGCGAGGTTTTAAGTTTAATATGTTACACCTTGTATAGGCCTCTCTTCGCTATGACGTAGCCATCGCACGTAGAAATAATAAATGCATCTCTAATTAACTTTGCCTTATACATCGTGTACCTACGATTGGAATAACTTATTAAAAGCAGTAGCAAGCCTTTCCCTCCAGGCCATTACCCGGCTCCATTAGGGTTGAAATAAATTCACTATTCAAATATTAATTTAGGATTAATGTTGTCTACCTTTGACTCGAGTTGGGATAGGTGCACTCTAAAATAAGGTGAATATGAATACTCTTTAAATGGTGCAGAAGGTATACCTGCTAGTTCTGCTCTGAAATCAAATCTAGAGGGACTATAAGATAAGATAGGCTCACCAGCTGATGGTAAACATTAGGAAAATAAACCATCATTGGCAAAGCCTTAGAAAAACCAACGTCTGGAATATGACAAAATTATAGTAATGCTGATGATTCATTCATCAAACCAGCATGCCTTAAAAATATTTCTTGATGGCGTGTTAGCCCAAGTCAGAGGCCTATGGGTGGCATAAAAATCTGACACCAGGATAGGCACTAGCCACACATTAAAAAAAACCACTGAAGCCTGAACGTTCATTATACTATCAGTTTTATGACTGCAAGAACACGACAGCCTATCGATTTCAATCTACGACCTTCCGATCACCCTCAACGATAAAGTACGGCCTATCCGTCTTTATCTACTACTCACTTTAACATTCTATACCACGAAGAAATGAGGGTCTCAACAACAATACTGACCCAAGTTTTGTACATCATTTTGTAGTCTCATCTGGCCTATAAAAAAGAAGATGTGACTCCTTCGGGTCATATTCGTCGTAGTTTTTGGCGCTACCTTATCTAAAAGGGTACAGGACGGACACTTTAAATTGTAAATATCAACGGCTTTGCATCGGTGGGTACAACCAATCTGAACTTTATTGACATTTATCTGCCGTGTAAACAATTTGTTTTAGTTTCATGAATGAGCCGCTGTCCTTTTAAATTCAGAACCAGTTTATTTTTCACCTTATGCCCACGCAATAAGATTCCTTTTCAGGTGTCCACTGCATTGTTACCGGACCTATTGCAGCTGTACATGTGATGTTATCGATCGCTGCTTCGCGCAAGCGTCTCTATACATGTACGTCGACATGACACACAGAAAATTGAAACGAAAACGTGACAATGAAATGACATCAATGCCTTGAAATACGCTAACAATGCCTAATCAAGCGCTAAATAGAAAATTAGCAGTTCGGAAATAATTTTTAATATGAAAATACAACTGTTTCTGCGTAGCATACCAATTGGATCTAATGCTTTCCAATACGTGAGCTCTGGTCCAATTGGCGAGGGCCCGCGCATGCCCAGTAGAAGCAAAGGTGCTTTTTTTATTAAAAAAAAAAAAATTTACTTAGTGTCAGTGATGTAAAGGACATCAGACGCCGCCGGGCTAACCGGCTGGCGTGAAAAATGTAGTAGAAAAATAGTCTCACTGAAACACAACATACGATTAGTTTAGTGAAGCGTTTAATGTCAATTGTTATAGTGTATATCGATTGTATCGTAGAAATATCGTTGTTTTTAGGTAAATTTATTATCAGGTAAGTGGTTGATGTTTTCTGTTCCATATTTGTTTTTATTTCGGCTTATTATCTTTTCTTACGTGCTTCTTTTGTGATTTATGTGTTAGTGTATCTCTTCGTATGTTTGTGAACTTTGTTTTAAATTTTCTTTTGCCTTAGAAAATTTTAATACTATTTAATTTTTACAGCAGACGCAAAATATTTAACTTAGAATTTCAAATATTTAACGCAGCGTTTCCCAAATTATTTCCGTCCAAGTGTATTTTCTTAACACAGTTTCTTATAAAAGTTTTCCTAAGAAAGCAATCTAATAAAATGTGTATGTGAAGCTACAGGTCAATCGCGCTTACGTGTTTATTTGCTCGTTTTCATTATTAAAACGTACTGTTTTATTCTAACTCTAGTGTCATTATTAATGAGCGGGTTCTTTGCGAAACCCAAAAGGGAATCGGTGAGGGAATCGTGAAGAAGAAAACTTCCTTTGGTCTTCTTTCTAGTTTTAACTGTGAATGTTAAATATTAAATAAGATACCAATATAATTATTATATATATGTAAATTATGATATTTCCGCTGCATCTCTTTTAACGTTTATATTCCCATAGTTCTTAGAGTTTCGATACGAATATATAATAATATAGTAGGTAGATAATATACATACACTCTCGTTATGCAAGGGAAAGTGCATATTATTATATACGTAGGTAGCTACAACAATTCGGTCAATAGTTCACATATCGGTCCGAGGTGTTTCAGCATAGATGCGCTACTGTTTTTAGTACTTCAGTTCCAAATTCGTACCTATATACAAGTAGGTAAGCCTGCTTTTTATAAAATGTTTTAACAATAACTTACCACGAATACGGTGTATTTCTTTGTTCCTACGCCGAGGTCTCATAAAATATCCTGTCCAACCTTGTACCGATTAAGGTAATCATTACATCCATAGTCATAGTGCACCTGTAACGGTTTTCAGTCAGCCATGCCCAGCCCTACAAAGTGTAGGTAATATTTCATTTATAAAGACGCTTGTCACGACCTGCGTTAAACGTTCTGTATATCCTCTGCTACAGGGATGGCGAACCTTTATCGATCAACTTGCTATTTTTTTAAAAGAAATAAACATTTCTTTGGCGTGTCTATGGCATATAGGCCATAGACGAGCCAAATTAATTTGACTATGGCATTTTTTGTTAGTTTGGGGAAACTTGATATAGTGAAATAATTAAACAATTTTGTCTATTTATTTGTAATTGGTTATTCGCATTACTTAAAATAATGACTCGCATAAGATTATCAAAATGTTGTTAAAATCGGTGGCGTGCCCAATATTTTGTGTAAAGTATGGCACTTGCCACAAAATGGCACACATTCCATCAATCTGTGGGATTTAACTGCTGCTAACCTACACATCACTCGATATTCGATCGCACACTATCACCAGGGTCGTTCTTCCTGCCCTTAACCCTGGAAGACATGCTGCACTGACCTTAATTAATTTGTTATTTAATGTCTGCTTTTTCAGGATTATGATCCCATCTCTTACAAAAATGTGACCATCATTTCTTTTATTTTCCCTAGCCTCGTCCACACTAAATTCAATCTTAAGTATTGTAATCTAATTCCCATATTGATTCCAGAATCGTAGATTCTCTTAACTGCCATAATTGCCTGGCTGTTACCGGGCCCCGTTGTCTGCCGTCCTCGTAATTTACTTAACAACTACCTATTAGGGAAAACGTGATAAGATCCAGTAAAGATTGCTGGAATATACTGTCTAGTTGTAGAAAAAGAGGTATAGAGTGACAGAAACTTGCACATATTATGATTAGACGACGATACGGGACAAGATCCTTTATTGAAACTGTTAGGTTTAATAAAGGATCCTGTAGATTTTGTTGTACTTATATTCATTTAAACCCGAGGACCACAGGAGTCCTCAATTTCACTACAGTTATGATTTATCGTGCTATAAGCCCGTGGCACGGAGTTTCATCATAGCAGTAGCCTGTTGAGCATGATAACTTCGCGATCGGGTACCAGAATAGAATATATTATTGTTATTATGTTCGCCAGCCATACCAAAATCGACCATAGAGTATTGAGAACACAGCCCTGAAATAAGATGCATAAACAATTAGGGATGAAATCGATACTGGCTGGCTTCTACAGTTCTCAGCTAAGTACGACCCCATGCAATATGCAAAATAGAGGCGTTTTAATAGGTCAGGTCTAGAAGCTGTTTTAGTACTCAAAATGCTTTATTAATAGGAAGGCTAACAGTCAAAAATATACCGGCCAAGTGTGAGTCGGACTCGCGCACCGAAGGTTCCGTACAAACTTGCCAGATACACGGCCATTTCTTTTGACTGCGTAGACATAGACTGTTGATTTTATTTGCAGCTCCAAAGGACCACAAACTTGAGTGTATGGTTTTAATTTTAACTCAATACCTACACGAGTTCCCCAGATTAAGGGTCTTCGCAGACAGACAGACGGACAAAAAACTGATCCTATAAGAGTAAACTTATACTAAATTGATAACATTAATTATAAGTACCTAACTTTCTTCAATTTAAGCAATAATCTAACAAATATTATAATAAGTAGAGAGAACTGAAATAAATGGCTTTATTATATTATATTATATTATATATGAGTTCCATTTTTGTTCCTTTTTGAGGTACGGAACCCTAAAACCATATTGTACCGACCACAAGTAAAAAGAGCAGGAAAATAATGAGTTTTAAATCAATTTCTACAAGTTCAGTCCAAGGTGCACAATACTTGCCGAGGTTTCGGTTTGTTCGAAAGAGATATCGCGGCTCCAGAATCTTAAGGGCAAATTAAAGTAGGAACATGGGTGGGTTTTGGCCAGTAAAAGTCTGTGACACTTCCCGCCGCTCCGCCCAGAACGGGGAAGTTATTAATTTAATGATTTCAAAAAGATGGTGCACGTTAATAGGTGGGTAGGTAGATATAGACGTACCTAATGCAGTAGTTTGTAATCATTTTGTAGAATATTCTACTACTGCAGTAGTAAACTAGAATATAATAGAATACAATCACGACCCGCATAATTAGTACTGTCGTTTACAATTGCATGTATTCGAAGTTTGAAGCCTAATTGTATCGTAAGCATTGACATTGAATACCCAACCTTTCTGACCTACAATTTAGGTTTGAAACTCATTAAACTTTTGTAATAGCTATGTTAAACCGCTCATTAGGGCCGTGTCAGAAACACGAGATTATTCAAAATTGCTTGTTAATTCAAAAGATATAATGAACAACGTTTTCTGAGAACATAATATTGCTTTAACCTTTAAACATGAAAAGCAAAGAAAATTTTAATACGGTAACAAAATGTTTAAGGGATTTTTTTATGTAAAGCGCCATACCTTTTATAAAAGATTGTTTTTTAAAGCTTGCTAGAGCTTTTAATAAAGCAAAGCTTTTGTAGTTTGGCCTGCCCTTCATAAATACTGAGGTTTTATAAAAATGTTTAAATATTCCTAAGGGCACTAGAGTTGACTGATAATAAAGCTATGAAGAGATTCTATGTAAATTTATACTGGTCTACAACGCGCAAAATAATCGCTTGTGCGGTACAAAAGCGTAAATTTAAATATCTGAAAACTTTACGTTTTATAACTTACTAGCTTGCGCCCGCGACTTCGTCCGCGTGGCATAGTTACTTTGGGCTAACTTTAACCCGCGTTATGATCGAAAAAAAAAATATCTTTCTCTCCCTTTTTCTTCCCTCTTTCTCCCCCTTTTCCTATTATTTTTTATCCTATGTCCATCTCCTGGAGATAAAGTCCCAACTATCTCTGTACCAAAGTTCGTAAAAATCGGTTGGGCCATTTAGGCGTGAAGACGTAACAAACAAACTCACCATCGCTTTTATAATATTACTAGCTGTGCCCAGCGGTTTCACCCGCTGCTCGGTTAGGCGCATGAAAAATAGATGTTGGCCGATTCTCATAGATACCGGATAAGCACAAAAAATTTCATCAAAATCGGTCAAGCCGTTTCGGAGGAGTATGGCAACGAAAACTGTGACACGAGAATTTTATATATTAGATAGTAAGGATCTTGACGGCTGTAATCTCCGAAGGGGTTGCAGAGGTGACCTAATCGTTCACTAACATTTTGCCAGTTATGTTTTAAGTCCATTGTAATAGGGGGGGGGGGGGACTGTTGTCGTTGACCGAGAATAAGTCCTCTCTGCTATTGAGAAATTACCAATAGAAAAACCCAGTGACACTTTGCCCGCCTGGCAAGTCGAAGCCCTCGGTTACGCTAGCGACCACATGACCAACGAGGATGCCTATGGCCACTTATCGGACATAAACACTAATATCTAATAAAAACTTTATGTATTTGTGTTGGTACAGTCACGAGAAATAACATGTATACACTTACCAAAATTCAAAAGCTATTTTCTCGCAAAAATACTGTTCCTACTTTAAGATAAGATTGAAAGAAAACACATTTATTTGGCACTTGCCTTAAGTGCACACAACATAAATAAATGTATTAAAATCTAATCAATAAAATTAAAAAAAAGATAACGTTTCGTGTCTAACGGCTGCTGCGCCAAATAGGTCCAGTTCAACAACTGCCGAGCAGCCAGTGCCCGACGCTGGTTTTCAACTGGACCTGAGATGTGATGTGACTGAGATTCGTACATAGTATGGCTTCCAAAATACTACGTTCGCGAAACCGTAAAATGTTAATCAGTGCAGTTAAAGGAAATCGCTTCTGAATTTTGTACGTGAGTGTACATAATTTGTTTCACGAATCGACGTAAAAGAAATGATTCTAGTAACACGTGACACAGCATTATACTAAATAGCAGAAATTAATTAAACTAATGACTCGCAATACCATCACGTTCATATTAAATTAAAGAGCCATTTGGTCGCGCCTTCGATGCTACAGTTTATGAAAATGGGCCCAATAACGAATGGATTAAAAACTATTTTGCTGAAACGTAACATTTATGTTGCTATTTTATAGCTTCGACGGGTTCCATCTAAATGGACCAAGATTTTTTTTAATTGCATTAGTGAGTTAAATGACGTCGTTATTTAATTAAGTGCCTATTAAAACGTATTTCCTTCATACCTTTGAATACCTAATTGAGAAACCCATCATCATCTGTTTAGCCTTTTCCTATCTTTGTTGGGGTCGGCTTCCAGTCTTACCGAATGCAACTGAGTACCAGTATTCTACATGGAGTGACTGCCTATCTGACCTCAACAGTTAGTACTGGGTAATAAGTTACCCCTTGGTAAGACTGGTTGCCAGATCTTGAGACACTGACCTGAAACGACTGTCAGAGATCTACAAATAACAGCCGGTACCAACAGCTTAACGTGCTTTCCGGGAGACGGAGGAAACTCGATTTGTAACGGGTGGCCCATCCACAGACCAACCTAGGCAAGCGTGGCTTAACCTAAAATTAACCCGAGCGGCTGCTATTATTTGGCCACGAGCTCCTCCTTCCTGAAGTTGAGAAAACCATTCATACATAAATAAATCTTTAGGAAACCTATTGAGCGGTATGTCAATAAGTACATTAGGTGGCCATATCAAAAGATTTCATTACGAACTTTTTCAATTCCGAAGTATTAGAAAACTTGTAACTCGAAAGAAATGAGTCCGGGTGATTGATTCACTTCAAAGTGAATAAATTCTATATTGATTGAAAACATTGATTGAGTTAACATTTACATTCGTCTATTTACGTAGAAAATTGAAAAATACAGGCCTTTGATAGCAATTTACCATTTGAATCGTAGCAATCGTAGCGGAAAATTGTCGTAGCAAAATTTACATGGACACGCAGTGCTACGGTGCTACGAAGCGGCGCTACGGCGGGAATGATGTCACGTCATTGACAATCGTCACGGTAGGTTGCCTACGTAGGTACTCGTACCCTCTCTAACAATGAACCCTCTCTGAAATACAAGTACAACAAAGAAAGTGTTCTTTTTTTAAATAAAATTTGTCAATTGTTTCTGACAGTGAACTGTACCTTTGTAAGCAAGGTAGATAAACAAAATCTTTGCAAAGTAAGAGTTCGGTTTAAGAGGCTTCTATTGGGTTAGCGCGCCCTATCATCGATCTCAACAGTGAGCCTATTTAAAATAAAAAAGCAGCCAAATCTTTTGACTCTGTAGACTTAGAGGGTTGATTTTTTCACAGCACAAAGGGACCACAGAGTTGAGTATATGGTTTTAATTTCAACTTGATATCTGAACGCGTTTCCGAAATAAAAGGTCTTGACAGACGGACAACACAGTGATCCAATTAGGGTTTCGTTTTTTTCCTTTTGACGTACGGAACACTAAAAAGTGAACAGAATTCCGTGGAATTACTGTGTTCTTTTGGTAAAATAGAAGTACAAAGTATATGTTAATTAGTTTAATTGCGGTTGCTTTATATACATCTGAAACTCCACGATTGCAGAATAAAAACATATGTTTACTTCGCCACCGCAACACTCGAACTCAATTATTCTCATGACGTACTTCGCCTCGTGCTACCAAAACATTACCTATATTTCGCTCCACATAGTCCTAACAATGCATTGTGCAGTTTCGTGCCGAGCAATGAGCGGGGCGAAACAGCTCGGGTCACGGGCTCCGGGCTTGCAAGGGTGGGATAGGGAGCTGGCATAACGACCCACACCCCTCGCGACGCGTATTTCAGGTACAGTTGACAAATAAATTAGGTGTGCAGGCTGTATGGTCGTTGTGTGCAGGTTACAGTGACTGCTTTTGACTAAGCTGCCAATGTTAATGTTATCCTGTAAAATATTAACTGATTAGTCATCTTTATCTATTCTAAATGTTACCTTCGAAGGCACAATGAAACTAGGGGCAGCTGCTGTAGACACTACAGCGACACCAGTATCTTTTCGCAAATGCCTTGCTTGACATTGACGAGACATTGTTAATGAACATTTGTTCTATTGTATTAAATTGGAAAAGGAAAACAGCGGCGTTGGCTCCAAGATGTGTAAAAAGTATATTTGTGGGTTTATACCTAATGTCTTTTTTTAAACTTTAAAAATTAATAAGTTTTATGCTTATAAATATTCTATAATATAAGAATGAATCGCAAAATGTGTTGGTAAGCGCATAACTCAATAACGCCTAGACCAATTCTTTCTTTTTTCATTTTAAATATTTGTTGAAGTCCAAGGATGGTTTTTACGGCGAGAAAAAAAAGAAAAAAAAGCTAAAGGCAGTATAGGTTTTTGTGCAGGTAGGTAGAAAGGTAGAAAAAATGCATTGCAACTCATGCCGGGGCACAGCTAGTTATAAAACTCATTGAATTAAGTAAAAGACCTGACTCATCATTATCACCTACAGACCGACTTTACCCACTGCTGGTTACAAGCCTCTCTTTGCCTGTGACAAAATCCTAAGTCTTTAGAACGTTACTTGACTACTGAGCATTTATTAGCACTAGCAACTACAAATTAGCTTCCTGTAAACATAACTGTTTGTTCAACTGTACCAATTCATATGCAGCTAACAATGTAATTTCTAGGAAGGAAATCATAGCTCGGCTGCACTTGCCACATGCATACGTGTGTATACAATATACATAACGGCTTACAATGTAGTGTGAGTTATTGAAAAAAAACTCATGTGCATTTTAATTGGATACCTGGATGGGTATAAAAATATTTGAAACCGAAACAGCTTATTATGTGTTAGACTTGTCCTATCATTTTTTTTATTTTTTTTTCACCTATCACTTCGCCAACTGTGGACCAATTTTCATTATTCTTTTATTGTTCGAAAGGGTATAAAGGCCAATAGGTTGGTGGTCTCATATAAATTTTATTTATATGAATTTGATAGTTTATGAGTTAGGCATCGTCTATAATATATCAATAAAAAATGTGTGAGATAGGTATAGGTTACATTTAGAACAATAAATAGTCATTTACTAAAATTCCATTCGAGTTTAACTTACCATCATATCCCTTGGTAAAATACCATGTAACTAAAAATGCTGAAATAAGTCGATGGCAAAAAAGTTAACGAAACATACAAGTCACCGCCTTTCGGAAGTAAAGCATTTTTTTCCACTTTCTACAATACTACAAATTCTAGATAGAATCGTTATTTTTGGAAATGGGTTTTTTATATCTCAATTTATTTTGGGTCGGCGCAGCATTTCTTCTCCCAATATTTTTCTTTCTTCTTTTCCTCTCTCTACCTACCTTTCCACCTATATAAACAATGTGTCCGGTCACGGACTAGCGATATTCTAGATAGTTATGTAACGAGTGTTTTAATATACTATTACGATACACACTTGGGTCTAATTCACTTCCTCGCTTTTTGGCAGCCATTTTGAGATATTCTCCATGCGTATACAAAAAATAATCATATCTCTCAAAGTTTTGGTCTTACTAGAGACGAAAATAGCTTTATTCAGAGGGCAACAATCATCAAAAATCGATAAAAACGCCCGGTTCCAATAAACAAAAAACGATTCGTCTCATAGAACGTATGTCAAAAAATCCTACTATCCGTAAGCAAAACGAATCGTTTTTTGTTTATTGGCACCGGGCGTAAATTAAAAAATGATGAGCTTACATTTTCGTAACTTTAGAAAATAATTTAAAGTCCAAAACAATATGCAAATCAATGAAAATTTGGTCAACTTTTTTGTAAACAAAAAATGGTAGTTTTTAGGGTTCCGTAGTCAACTAGGAACCCTTATAGTTTCGCCATGTCTGTCTGTCCGTCCGTCCGTCCGTCCGTCCGTCCGTCCTCGCTTAATCTCTGTGACCGTTAGCACTAGAAAGCTGAAATTTGGTACCAATATGTATATCAATCACGCCGACAAAGTGGTAAAATAAAAATTGGAAAAAAATGTTTTATTAGGGTAGCCACCCTATATGTAAAGTGGGAAGTGATTTTTTTTTAATTTCAACCCTAACGTGTGATATATTGTTGGAAAGGTATTTAAAAATGAATAGGGGTTTACTAAAATCATTTTTTGATAATGTCAATTATTTCGGAAATAATCGCTCCAAAAGTAAAAAACAATGTGTCCCCCCCCTCTAACTTTTGAACCATAGGTTTAGAAAATATGAAAAAAATCTGAAAAGTAGAACTTTATAAGCACTTTCTAGGAAAATTATTTTGAACTTGATTGACACAACAGTTTTTGTACAAAAAAGACAAAAAGTTGTACAAAATAATTTCTGGACTAAGTTTGTAGTATAATCGTATTAATCGTATATGCAAGCATTTTTTTTAACTTCGTTTACATATTTTATTATCCTAAACGTATCTTTTTTCAAACAAAAAAAGAATTATTGAAATCGGTTCTCGCAATCCAAAATTACCACCGAAAACTTCTTAAACGTCTTTGTATTAATTAGTAACCCAATTCCCCGAGAGATGGCGCTGTAGGTACTTATTACATTGGATCGGGTATTATCGAATTGTTCGGTTGGTCTTTCCCTAGCAGGAGAGTGCAATGTTGCACGCTCCTCCACCTTTAAACTCATAAGTGGGAACACTTATTGTGACGGACGGGAAACTACGGAACCCTACACTGAGCGTGGCCCGACACGCTCTTGGCCGGTTTTTTTTAATCAATAAATTGGAGTACTAGCATTTTTGTTATATAAGTACATAGAATATCGCTAGTCCGTGACCGGACACATTGTATATATAGATAATATATAAACAACAATATGTTTCCCTAGAACACACATACCTACCCATACAGCTACGGTTCTCCATTGCAGTAATTAATTTGTAGCGCTGCCCCGGGTCTTAACTTGAAATAATTACAGTTCCTACTCTAGAAAATTTTCTTTCTTTTCTTTGTAGATACATTTCGTTGTGTTTGTGTGGCACTGGCACGGTGTCGGCCCCAAATGTTTCTCGAGGGAGCTGTATTGTAATAGACGTAGAGCTTAGGTACTGAGTCCTCTACCTATTAGTGAAAAAATATGTGTTGCATGAAAATGAAGGAAGTGAGTTGTAATCCTCGCAGACTGCAGATTTTCTATCGGCCGATAGTTTTATCTGGCACCATGAACAAATATTTTATTAAAGTTGAACATATGACTGCTGTATGAAAATCAAAATATGAAATAAATTAGTTGACTCGATAAAAAAACACGAATGTGACGATACGATTTCAAACGTGTATTTTTATGAATTGAATGTTACATAAAATAATAAAGCTTATTTTTAATAGGACTTGATGAAAAAAATATTTTTAATAGGTACTATTTTTTTTGTTAATAAAAACAATACGGCTATTTCAGGGCTGTGAAGGCGATATACATCCGACCAGTGTCCTTTGAAAATAAACGTCGTGGTAAAAGGCCTTCAGTATAAACGTGTGCTCATATTAAAACATTTTGGTATCAGCCAAAAAATCTCCTTGATGGGGTACACGATAGCAGAGGGGCTTGCCAGGGTCTCCGCCTGCCGGGGTTGCGGGTTGTTCGAAAGAGATACCGCGGCCCCGGAACGCGGCAACAGAAGGAACATGGGTGGGTTTTAGTCAGTAAAAGTCTGACATGCCCCCCCGCTCCGCCCAGAGCGGGGGAAGTCATTAGGTGATTTCCCACCCGAAAAAAAAAATGGGGTACACGATTACCTTCAAACTGTAATATCGGCGTACCGGTAGATTAGAAAGGCGCTCATATCCGCGCACACTTGCCGATTGTTTAGTCTGCTAATCAAATTGTCCCACAGTGTAGTCGACCGACTGTAAGTCTGGTTTGCGAATTCGTTACCACGCGACGACAGTGTACTTGGGCTTGGACTAATAATATTATTCTGCGATTATAATCTATGGTAGATTATAAATCTAGACTCTGCTATGACTGCTTGTTTAATTTGGGTAATGATTAATGCCTATTTCCACTAACACTAAGCTACAACTGTATAATTGCGTTAATATAAACGCAAGATTGTATTTCCAACTCTATGGAAGCTGAGCGTCTCGCAGTCGTTTACCAGGGTAAGAAGTGAATTGTTTAAAATCAAATAATTTTTATTCCACATAGGCCTACATGGGCACTTATAAAACGTCGAGAAAGGGTGCACGGTTCGGGGTGGTCGTTTCCTATGGAGAGAACCGGCAAGAAACTCGACGGTTACTCTTTAAACTCTTATTTGGCTTTACAATGTTGTTGTTACAGCGTTAGTACTTTACTGTATGAGAGGACAGCTTAGTCCCAACAATAACGTTTGATATCCATCTACGATTAAAATCTATGGCAGGTAGTAAAACTCAACTAGGCTATTTACTTGATAAGATTATAAATCCTTACTTTGTTTGTTTCATTCGTGTGAACATTAGCATTATAATCAACATAGTAATTTTACAATACGCATCCCGCAATAGGATGTGCCCAGTTTTAAGACATTACGTTTACGATCACTAATACTAGACACCTAAATTAATAATTAAAAGCTCTATTTTCGAATTTCGGCTCTTCGCCGAGCGTGGCTATTGATAGTTAAGCATTGTAAGCCTGTGTGTGTGCCGTGTCGGCGGTGTGTTATTGTTCCACGCGCGCCTCAAAGAGATGTCAGCAAAGCAGAGGGGCCTGCTAGGGCCCCCGCCTGCTGGGGTTGCGGGTTATTCGAAAGAGATACTGCGGCCTCAGAACATAAAGGGCAAAAGAAGGAACATGGTTGGGTTTTAATTACCACAAGTCACACTCTGACACTCTCGGCGCCCGCGGCCTTACCCGCGTGATATAAAAAAAAAAACGTGTGGCACTCGGGGACTGCCGCGGTAAAGCTATTGCATAGCATTTTTTATCAACTTATGCAATAAATAAAAACAATCCAAATAAAATATTTAAAAAGTACTTCCAATGAAAAGAAGTCGCAAAAAGTTTTTTTTTTTATCAACTTAGACAATAAATAAAAAAATAAAAAACTAAATATAATATTTAAAAAGTACTTACTTCCAATGAAGATCAATTTAGCCGTTTTGACGTGAAAAAATGACATCCATACATCCATCCATCCTCACAAACATTCGCATTTATAATATTATATTAGGATAAACATGGCAAATATACCATTTCAGATGTTATTAATTACGATCAAAAGTGTTATATTCACCCCGCAATCGGAACGTGCTCTGTTTACCTGATATATTATATTCTCAAAGGCCAATTCTTTTCTTACAGTAATATCATGTTGCGTTAGGTATCGGCCCAAATAATAGGTAATGGGAGAGTCTCTTTTTTTCGTTTACTTTTGTTTTTAAAAGGCGTATAATCCGTATAGAATAACAATTCCCTATACAATTGAACCATGATTGATTCATGCGTAGGTACCATTGTGTAGTGTACACAAAGCTTTATTCAGATAACAGTCACGAGCATAACTATCAGAGGATATTCTTTTGTTTTTCTTTCAACCATGGTGCACCACAGAAAATGGCAAAACATGTTGAACCAGCAATATTGAACTCGTTCCATCCATACGTGCATATCTTAAATTTACAACAAAATGTATCTTTATCTAGAATTGACTTGAAAGAACACCGTGTGGTTTAGTCAGTAAGAGTCTGTTGGATCCCTCTACTAGCCTAGCAGTGAAAGACAACCATAAGGGCATTAAAACGTTAAAAAGTATGTAGGTATCTTTTTTTCGTATTGGTTGTCGACATAACACATTGGATTTAGTAGGTAGTTACGTAACCAAGCCCTAAAGATGGCAAGCAGGTGATGACAAGAACAACACCCGCCACCCATTGTCGAACTCCAGGAGCACTTGCCAGTCGAATTTGACCTGCAGTGGCCTATCTGGAAAGCATTCAATCGTTTGCATACTCAACTAAGCTATTACAGACACAATTACGCGCAATTACACGTCAGAATGAGGCATTAAAGATCCGACGTTCAGCGTAAATTAGGTGCTCCTGGCCACACCAGCACTCCCATCTTGATGAAGATCAGGCCCAAATTATACCATATAGCTGTTTCACCCGCGTCTTTAATTGCTGCCCCGCTCCCGTGGGTAATAGCGTGATGTTGTATAGCCTATGCTACTTCCTGATAATGTAGCTTCCTACTATTCTGCGTTTTGAAGCCCATTCGATAATAAACAAAAAAAACTTTCCTCTTTATGATATTATTATATTTAATTAAGTTTAGATAAAGGTGTTAAAGCCTAGAATTTACAGCTTGGAAAACATATTAAGTACTCAATGTTGCATAAGGGATTTCACAAAGAGTTCTGCCTGTGGACTGCTCTCATCTGTTGACAAACTTTTTTCAAAGGCATTAAATGTCTTTGTAATGACCTTTCTTTGTATTTTTAGCTCATGTTTTATTCGTACTTACAATGTTGACCGATCTGATAGTAAGTAAACGTTTAGTGACGTCGATAAATGATGTCTAAATCGTTGTTTCATAGCCAAGGCTCCAATATACTTTATGTTGCTGTACCTACTTTTATAGTTTTAGCTACGATGCTAACTAAACTAGGCTGTATTTATTAGGCAGTAACTTATATGATTATTTTTATTCTATTCGCTTACTTAGCAGTTTGGTACCGTCTCATCTTCATAATTATTTTTTCTGCCTCATCTCAATTGTTTCGCCTTTTTTCAACCGGGCAGCTGGATACCAATATTTTATATGGAGCGACTGCCTATCTAACTTCCACAACCCAGTTAGTACTGGGTAATCCGATACCCCTTGGTAAGACTGGTTGACAGACTTTCAAGACACTGTTTACCTAAAATGACTGAAAAAGATTTACAAATGAAAGGCGGGACCAACAGCTTAATTCACATTCCGAGGCACGGAGGAAACTTGGTATGTAACGGGTGGGCACCCATCCACAAACCAACCTAGGCAAGCGCCGCTTAACTTAAAGATCGACCAAAGGGGCTACTTATTTAGACACGAGTTCCTCTTGCCGTATCTCATTTATAAAGTACAAAATTATAAACACCAGCACAGTATTAAGTATTTATAAACGGCTTTAGTGATTAAAACAGATTAGAAAGGTATTCAGGGACACGAAATATTTTACACCAAGAAACTCTATTTGAACAAATTCGTGACTACAATCATGTTTAGCTACCAAACATTTCAGGAAAACTTAGTCAAACTATATAAACTGTAATAAATATTAAATGTACCAAGTACCAATACATGCATGAACTAAAATAACAATACAAGAAATACTGAAACAAATTTATTATGACAAATGGGACTGCTAGCAATACTTTGACCTAATATCATTGGTTACTTTTTTATTCATGAAATGCCGTAATGGCTGTCGTCGGTAAAAGATTCACTTTGAACGTAATAAATGTCGTTAAGACATGACATTATTGTTGCCACTTATTGAGCGATCCGTTCGTTCGACGGTAAAGTGAATTATGATGCGTCTTGACTCTGTCATTGTGTGAAGTCAATGTTCAGCTAAAAGGCGAAGTATGCGCCCTTTCGACGCTAATGGGATGATGGAACGATTGCGAAATAGCGCAAAAAGGCATGTAAAGAAAGGGTCACGTAATTTAGCTTTACAAAAGAACAAACATTAAGCAAGATAACCATTCATCCGGGTTTAATGGTCATTCATTGGAAGTGACAAGTATTTTCTGCCTCAGTCAGTACGCGACGACAGTTTTTATAGCGTACGACATAGAATCATAAAATAACTGACAAATGCCTGCACTGACTGGACAGGTCCTCTCAAATCTGTGTGGTTCTTGCTTAAAAAGACCATTTCAGACACTAATCTGCATAGTCTTCATATAAGTTACCAACATATTTGTCTGGAACTTAAAAGAGATTATGACCTCGGAGTTTGTTTCGGCTGTTTCTTGTCAGAGTAGTAAAATTGTAAAAGTTTTTGTAAAAACCTACTAGCAAAATAAACATCATTTATCATTGAACCACTGCTATTGTCTTGTGTTAAGTACAGTTATTTCATTCTCTTAAAACCAAATAAACTCTGCCTACACTAGCCCTGTGCTCATGTAATGACTACACAGTCTACTAGTACAGTCAATTTACAGGGTAGACCAAACAGCCGGGAGGCGCGTAGACACTTTCCAACTTTATAATTTATTAAAGCTCACGTCCAATTCACATCAGAACAAAAGCTTGCAGGACCTAAATAAATAATACAGTCGTTGTTTCGAGTTGGACATTCACAGCTAACTTTTGAAAAATTTAGTAAGGGTTTCGGACCCCTATTAAGGGCAATTCCAGAACCGCAAACTGTCGTGTGACCAGCTTTTCCAAGTACAAAAGAGGTCAGGTGTTGTAAACAAGTTAAACCGGATCCGACCGTAATCCTATTGACCCAGTCATCTGAGCGAATATGGTTTGCTTACAAATGTTACGGCTCGGATCTCAACGAAATATAACAGTAAACATTATTCAAATCTCGTTTAGTATACCAACAGGATTCGGAGAACCTGTCAAGTGCGAGTCTTAATCGTCGCGCACTGAGGGTCCCGTACCGACATAAACGGCTACATCTTTTGACTGCGTACACTTAGCGGATTGATTTTTTCACAGCTCCAAGGGATCTCAGTATATAGTATTAATTTCATTTTCCAAACCTCCACGCGTTCCCTAGATAAAGGGTATTTGCCAGACAGATACATATGGGTTCCGTTTTTTTCCTTTTGAGGTACACACGGATCCCTAAATAATATGACGAATTTAAGAAGCATTATCTCTTCATATTTTCGCGGAATCCCCGAAGGCTTATTGCTGAAGGATTATTCAATATTGCAGCTTTAGCTTCCGAAATAATACCGCACATCTGTGCCAAAACACCGCGTTTAGAACTGATTTTATCGCCAAGTACCTACCTGCCTACCTATCTAAATGTATATTTACACCTGGAACAGTGCAGTTTATCCGAGATCGTACTTCCGAAACGTATCGTTGTAATCCCTTTATTTTCTTGTTTGTTATCTCTATACAGCGTAGTTGGTTTGTTTACCTCGATTTATCCTATCAAGTGTTCTCATCTTGTCATTGGTCTGGAAACTGTTGAAGTTGTCTTTCCCTTTGAAGTTTGACCTTTACTATCGTTTTTCGAGATTTTGTTAGAACTTATGTTATAAAATTTTCGTCCACAGTAAATATCGCTAGAACAAAATGCCGGACTGGACGTGGTTGGTGTTTGCTGCGGTGTTCGGAGCTGTATCGGCTCTGTCCGTACCGCTGGCACTGCTCATCTACTTCGTGCGCCCCTTTGAGAAGAAGACACAGACTCCAGAAGACTACAGTCTACCTATCACCTTGCCACCTGTAAGTACTGTAGTAACCTATGATATGTGTGTGTATATATGAATATGCGCAATAAAAGAAACATAAAACACATTAGACTATATTTTTAGTTCATCATTTTACCAATACATGTCACATCATTGCAAACTTATTCTATTCTATATTTTTTATTCTTTATTTAAACAACCTGAGTACTCGATCGTCATTGTTGCGAACCAGCCTGCACTCTATACGGGTTGATTAAAACCTTCACAGTTTCTATATGTTTTTTTTTAAACTTTTATGGAAGTATTTATAACATGCCTTTTTCGCAGCTACTCAACCATAGTGAAAACAAAGTAAAACTTTATTAAATGGTGATGAATTAGAGCGATTTTCAAGCTAAGGGCATTTTTAATACCTTTGAATTTTCTGATAAAACATTTTCGGTTAATGTATTTGTAAAGTAACAAGTCAAAAGATAAGGAGAGAGATGGATGTACTAGTTAAGCTGTGATACTTAATCACTTACTGGCATATTAATCTTAGTTAACATTAGCGAGGCTCACGTGCAAGTTCATGTAATTTCGCTCACGAAGAAGCACTATCTTGGAAAATTACATTTCTCATCAATCATCCATTACATAGATTTGTTTATCATCTAAAGCGTTGAACAATCCAAAATTCGAAATCATTACGTAGTGGCAACAAATAAAAAGAAAATAAAAGCTTAAATCAATAGCGTAGTTAGTAAACTTTTCATAAATGTTTTTTCAGACTCTCGTGATAGAATAGGCGTCGTTATTATATTCCTCGGAGCGAAGAAAAACATTTCAGTTTGAATACAGCAATTTAGTTCAGGCTACGGGTAGTTGGGTAGGGAAATAAACAACTGCCAGTCTGCCACTTTCAAAGTCAACATTCACAAGTTGTTATGATTGGCACCGAACTGTGCGAATGATGACGGGAAATTATAGTTTCGATTTTTGTTTTCAATCAGTCTATGCTTGTCTTTGATTGAGTATTTGTAATTTGGTATAGGATCGTGGATAAGAGTAATGTAGATAATGACGGTGGGGTATTCTTTAATGCGTGTATTTGGTGATTTTAAAAAGAGAAACTTGGAGTTACAGCATTCATTGTTAGGGTTTTGTACCTCAAAAGGAAAAAGGGAACCCGTATTGGATCACTTTGTTGTCCGTCTACCTGTCCATCAAGACCCTTTATCTCGCGAACGCGTGGAGGTATCGAGTTGAAATTAAAACCTTATTTTTAACTTTGTGGTCTCTTTGTGCTGTGAAATAATCAACACTGTTAAGTCTACGCAGCCAAAGGATATGGCTGTTTATGCCGCAAGTTTGTACGGAACCCTCGGTGCGCGAGTCTTACTCGCTCTTGGCCGGTTCTTTAGATTGGCTGGCCTTATTATCATCGCAAATGGCACATAGTATTTCGTTCTGCTCGTAAGGTCCCGTTTTTTACGTATGGGAAATCATCAAATAACTTCCCCCACTCCGGAGCAGAGGGTAGCGTCAGACTTTTACTGACCAAAACCCACGCATGTACTTTCTTTTGTTCTTTGTGTTCCGGCTCGTAAGGTCCCTGAGAGCTTGTTTTCTGAAGTTGGAAAGTTAAAGGTTCTTAAGTTAATTAATCGATTTGCCTGAAACTTATAACTAATCAAGTTAACTTTTTCTTAAAAAAAACAAGCCAAGAACGAGTCGGAATCGCTCACCGAGGGTTCCGTATAAACTTGCCACATAAACGGCCATATCTTTTGTTTGCGTAGATTTAGAGGGTTGTTTTTTTTTACAGCTCCATACCTCCACGCATTCTCGACATAAAGGGTCAGACAGACAGACAGTCAAGTGATTCTATAAGGGTTCTTATTCTTCCTTTTGAGGCACGGACCCCTAAAACAGCAGCACATCCTACTAAGTCTCCAGAGATCTCTATCTAGGTTCTAAACGTATTACGCGAGAGAACACTTACCTCACATTAGTGACCGCTGGGCCTTTTCCGAAAGAAAGTCATAAATATTATATTGACCTATAAAAGATTCCATTTACCAACACCTTAAAAATGCCTCTAAAAGCCAAATAAAGTTAAAGTATTCCCATATCGCATGACTTGATCGCTAGCCAAGGTCGGTATCGGAAGCCAAGCCAGTACATTTCCTCGATTCTATGAAGTGTAATTACGTAAACAGAGCATAGTTGTAATTTATGTTATTTAATCGGGAAAATGTGTGTTAATTTATAGTAATATGTGTTGGAATGGAATGCGGAATGTGGTTGCGGAGTTAATGTAAACTATGTTAGCTTGTTGTTAGTAGAGGTGTTGGAAGCTGAAATATTTGATACCCGCGCGGTGTTAAAGTGTCAGCAAAGCATAGGGGGCTGCCGGGATTGCGGGTTGTTCGAAACAGATACCGCGACCCCGGAACACAAAGGGTAAAAGAAGGAGGACGTGGATGGGTTTTAATCAGTAAAACTATGACACTCCCATCCGCCCAGAGCGGAAAAAGTTATTTATTGATTGCTTATCCGAAAAAAAAGGTTGTTAAAGTCCGTCTGGAACGATAAATTGCCGGCCACCGTAGGCGAGGGCCTGTCCGTCCGTCCGTCTGCCCAGTGACGACAGGCCGTGTCGATGGCGCGTTCGTGTTCCACGCACCCCTTAAAGAGAAAATCAGAGGGGCTCTCCAGGGCCTCGGCCTGCTGGGGCTGCAGGTTGGTTCGAAGGAGATACCACGGCTTCGGAGCACAAAGGCCAAAAGAAGGAAATTGGACGGATTTTAGCCAATACAATTCTGACACTGATTCTGAATCCTTTGATGATTCCAAAAAAAAAAAGTTATCGTGGGCCAGCGTGACATACGCTGGCCCACGATAACTTTTTTTTTTATCACTTTTTTTTTTCTTCGTTCTAGCGAACACCCTCGTGTGCTGAAATATCAACGAACATTACATTGACAAGGTGACTCACAGGTTTATGAACTAACTAGAGTGAACAATCTGGCTGATGGTTCTGGTATGTCTTCCAAATGTATAAGGGTGTTATGTTTCAATTCCAAATCAGACCACGGTTGCGAACCTCAGCTGCAAAGCCAATCGCGAAACCGGACCACTGTGACACGACTTTTCTAAGTTACTTCATGCACTTTCAATCGCTTTTTTAGGTTTCGTCATTACTACTTGTTGCCGTTTTAATAATAATCCTGGAAGGGTTAAGCAGAGTTGTACTAATATTATACATGGGAGAAGAGGCACCGACGCGAAAACCGTTACATAGAACTTTTACGTCGATAACTGAAAAAAAAAACAACTGTTCCATACATTTTGCCCTTCTTGACAATGCAGATTTGTAGGAAACAGGTGTTCTTTTTTTAAATGCCGGCAAAAAGTTTCAATGTGGGTGGCCACATACAAATTTTTAGACGGCATTAAAAAAAAGGAATTGCTTTCATAATCAGAATAAATTCGGGGTAATCATCGAAACTACTGATTCGGTTCCAAAAAATCTTTGAATAATAGGAAGTTAGTGAATTACAGTTTCCCCAAGAGCCTATTGTAAAATGACTCCGGGGGTTAATTTCTGATTATAACGGGCTAAGCCTCGAGCCAATAGTGGCAAGGCAAGGGAAACCCTGACAGGTTTGATTGCTTGATCAAACCTACGCACCGTAACAATATGCTGTAGACATTGAAAGGATTTATGCCTTCACAGGTACCTGTGCGTGTGCGTTCGCCTTTACTCAGTATTAAGTGTGTTTTGCCAACACACAAATATTGTTATTCGATATAGGAAATCGTTGTTTTTCTTCGTGAGGTTTTATAGCTTCATCGAGATAGAATAAATAATATTCTATGGCTGTGTTTGTTTCTGGTCTAAAATATATGTTACCTGATTGCCCAAAAAGAAGATAGATAGAAAATTTTGGGTATAATGTCCAATTCTTCCCTCTGTTTTTTTTCTATAAATATGTTAAGAAAGAAAATCATGCAATCATCCCTGCGGGGCGAATAGAGGCTCCCCACAAAAAGTCTCAGCCCCTGTTTCGACCCTCGATAACCGCACGTGCCTAGTCAATCCAATCATGCTCCCTAATCCATTCCCGACACGTCTCCTCACTCCTGTGACGTCATCAGCCGAGAATTTGAACTGGCTGCTTGTAATTTTGTTTTAAAGGGGAAAAAAAAAAAAAAACAAAATATTTTTATTTTACATAGGCCTACATGGGCACTTATAAAACGTCGAGAAAAGATGCACGGTTCGGGTTGGTCGTTTCCTATGGAGAAGAACCGGCAAGAAACTCCATGGTTACTCTTTTAAAATCATTTAGTTTTACAATGTTGTTGTTGTTACAGCGTTAGCACTTAAGTATGAGAGGACAGCGTAGGCCCGACAATAAGTCATTGCTTACTTTACAAAAAGTAAAATAAAATAATACGTTAACAAAAGTTAACAAGCGTCTAAGAATCTACAAGGCCAACCATGTCCACACATTCACAACGAATAGGTAGAAAAGAATCTATACAAGAGTAAAAAAAAAAAAAAAAAAACAATATTGCAAAAACAAAATAATAACTAAAAGACGAGTCACACAGATGTTGCTATCAGTACTGTAACTATTCAGAACAAGGGTGATATAAATATGTGATTTGACAACTATTGCAAAAAAAAACAAAATGATTAAAGAGATCACAAAAATAAATAAGATTGAGAATAGTTAGAGACATCCACAAATTTGTGCTGATTATAGCTACCACAGCCGCATGCGCAGAAGGAACTATAGCCAAACTTCTTTATCTTCAACGTAGTCCTTGATTTTGTAATATGCGTTTTTAATAAGGACACGTTTTATGTAGTTTTTAAACTTTCCATCTGTCAGTTCTATAACTGATTTTGGCAACTTGTTATAAAAGCGTATACTGTTTATTAGAAATGACTTGCTAGTTTTTGATAATCTAAATTTAGGAATTACAATTTCGTGTTTACTGCGTGTATTAATATTGTGGTAGTCGCTCCTAATTTTGAAAAGCCCCCGATTTTTACGGACATACAATATACATTCTAAGATATAAAGTGAAGGCAAAGTCAGTATATCGATCTCTTTAAATTTTTCTCTGAGGGAAAAATAAAATTATTGACTTTTAGTTTTTTGCAAGATTTTGTACCAAATTGTCGATCGCTTTAAACTTCAATTTGACTGCAAATGAACTGCCGTATAGTAAAAAAAGGGGAAACACAATCAAATGAATTTTATTAAGCTATTGCATAGCTTTCATCGCGGGCTTTGAGCGTGGCGACCGAATCAAGAAATTCCGTAACGAAAAAACCTATCACTTTCATTATTTCAATTCACGATTTTAATGTTCTATCAGCTTGTTTGGTAGAGAATCGAATTAACACCAACAGTTCGCTGGATCAATCCCAGGGTCTTGTTTTTCATTTTGCTACTTCTTTTTTATTAAAAGTACTTTTAAAATATTATGTTTAGATATTTTTATTATTTTATATATTTTTATTTATTGCATAAGTTGCAAATGTTATGCAATAGCTTTACCGCGGCAGTCCCCGAGTGCCACACGTGTATTTTATTTCAAGTATCTTTTTTCAGCGATAAAATTCGCACTGGGTCCAATGTTACAGATACTTATAAACAAAGGACTTGAGGCCCAAGCGGGAGCAGTGTACACGTAATAATTTACACGACGAGTTCTGAATCGAAAATACAATTATCCTATAGCATTTTATTTAAATTGTTAGCATCAAGCCCAACCAATATCGTAAAATCGTGAAACGTGTTTTTAATTTATTTTTTTAATTTTAATTGACGTATTTAGGTTACGTTTACCTACGCTAGGCGTTCCTGCTAGCTTCTAGGGTCTCCTCGCGCCTTTTCAGACGTTAATTAAACAACATTGTATCCTTCATTAATGCCTAAGATTTCCTCTCATCAAAAACTTAGGTAATGCGGGAACCCTATTAGTAGGTACTAATATCTATTTTAAGCGCCTCATTCTAACTTCACACTCAAAGAAATAAAATAGCCTTACTGCTTCAGATTTGTTTTGTAGGTACACGTCCTATCAATAAATCGCTATTGATTACGTTGAACCTTTCACGTAGACCTGTGTACAAACAGTCGCTAATCCATTGTTCGATAAATATGTTTACCCATTTAGAAAATAAACACCGTAATGCCTTTGTTTATCTAGCCTATATAATATCAAAATCGTATTTGTACCATCAAAAAAAAGTCTTAAATAGCCCTGTGCAATAAATAGTGTCGGAATGCACGATAATGATTGTCTTTTTATTATGTAAGTAAATACTTCTGTAACATGGATTAGCTGTATGCCAAAATGATCGACGGCACGTATGGCGCAGTGGCTAAGCGATCGACTGCTGCGGTGCGTGTCGCGGGTTCTATTCCCGCACGGAACAAATATTTGTATGACCTGCAGATAGATGTTTCGGGTCTGGCTGTTTGTGTATGTGAGTTTAAGTGTTTGTAAACGCACCCACGGTACAGGAGAAATCCTAGTGTGGGGCATCGTTTTAAAAAAAAAACATTTTATAGTAACTTCAACTTCAACTCTTCATTAATGGCTTTTGTGGACGAGAGATACCACAATTTTGCCAATAACACGTGTACTGGAAATAAACTATCAAACGCTGGAGAACATTTAGCAAGTAATTACAGTACCTAATTAAAATATTTAAAAACAATAAAAGTATTTCTTTGCAGATTTAGATTATCATTTCATATGACAGAATGACAGAAAAGAAAAGAGACTATAAGTAAAAAAAAAATTAACGATCCAAAAAGTTACAACTTAATTTTATTAATTTCGATGAATTTACATAGTTTGAAAACAAAACGAGAAAACACAAAAGAAAGAAGACATTTAACAGAAGTTGGACGAGGGATATGAGGAGGAATGATTTCATGAAAAGAGAACCGCAATTTGGGACAGGAGAAAAATAAATGGTCCACGTTTCCTTCATCCAAACCGCATTCACAAAGAGAGCTATCCCTAATCCTAAGTTTGGCCAAGAAAACATGAGTACAACAATGATTTAACCGTAAACGACAGATAGTCCATTTTATAGTACTTTACGCGACTGATAACATCCGCCTGCCGCCATCTGCGCCTAATGTTAAGAATACAAGTACCTAACTACCTACCTATGTTATATATAATTATATGAATAGTTTGTTTGCATTTTAATGTTGCACTTACATACATCCACTTAGGCATTAGAAAAAGGCGTCCGACCCTGGTTCAGTCCATGGTCCGGAGCGAGAGGGAATGGGAAGCGGTTACCTCTGGGCGTTTGAGGGAGAGAACCTCAAACCCACCCAGACGCCGCCGCGGGAAACGCGACTGAAAGAGCGTTTATTTTTTTTTAAAGAAAATAAAACGCACGTGAGACGACACCCGGCCACCGTGAATGCGGGCGTGTGGACGGTGAGCTCAGCGTCCGTCCGTCTATTGACGACAGGCCATGTTGACGGCGCGTTAGTCTTCCACGCGCACCTGAAAGAAAAGTCAGCAAAGCAGAGGGGCCTACCAGGGCCACCGCCTGCCGGAACATGGTTGGGTTTTAGTCAGTACAAGTCAGACACTCCCGCCCGCTCCTCCCAGAGCGGGGGAAGTTATTTGATGATTTCCCATTCGCAAAAAAAATTGTAAGTTCCTTCAATTGTAGGAGACGACAGCATGCACATATAACTAGGTGTTAACACAGGAATATGATAAAAGGCAAAATTATAAAATATTCTTAAAATGAAAAACATAATTTAGAAATAAAAACATATATATTTTTATTATTAGTTTGTGTACATTTATAGGTTGTATATATTTAGTAATTAATTTAATTATATGAAGAATTTTAAAGGTAATAAAACATATATATAGATATATTAAATATTAGTTAGTTACTTTTGTACATAGAGAAATATTACACAATGCTATACAAAATTCTTTTTTTTGTCGATTTGTATCGTACATTTGTCCAGTATCCCTCATTAAGTAGTGTCCCAATTACAGCGTACGGCCTTTTAATTGACCGCGTTGCCCTCAATTTCAGTGCCAAATATATAATTAATACAACTGCTTCGATATAAATGGCCGACTGATGAGGTGCGTGACGTCATTACCTACGTTTTATTGCAGAACCAATAATTGAAAATGTACTCAATTTATTTAGCAAAATGAGATATATCTATTATTAAATACTTTAGAGTTGAAAATATCATACAACAAATCCCATGATTTTCTTGACACGTGTCAACCGTAAAGCGTGATAAGATTCCCTTACCTGTCATGGGAAATTCAACCTCCGGAACAAAATAGATCGAGGGGTTGAAATAAATTGTATTGACGCGTATGTCTGTGTTTACTAGTTGTATATGTCTCAATAACATGAGGACGTCTTCTTTTGTCTTTCAACCATACTATTTTATTTTATAAATGTGGAAGTAACTTTGTATGTTTCTTTTATATTTGTCTCCATGTTTGTTTGTTTGTACGTATGTATGTTTGTTTGTTTGCATATTTGTTAGTATGTTTAAACGGCTGATCAGGTCATACATTGAGCAAGGAGATAGATTTCCCTTTGGGAAGGACATAGGTTGTATATTATCAGGCTAATTACTTAAGGGGTGAATAATATGTCCTAATTGCTTAACTGTTTGGCAACTGACAAATATCATGACAAACATTAATAGAACGAATATAAGGCAAGGAAAATTGTGGACCGAGTATTAAGTCGAAGATATTAGCTGTGTACTATAACTATTAAATGTAAGCATGACGCTTGAATCGATTTTATTAATAATTCAAATTATTATTATAAGTCCCTAATTATTAGTCAAAAGTCTTTTTTATTTCAAAACAATTTACATTGTGTAGAAAATAATATTAAAAATTACAATATAGAACATTACGATTATTAAAATTCAACGATAAAAAATTACAAAAATAGAATGATAAACTTAAAAATAACTAGAGAAGGCGGAAAATTTTAAACGCTTAACTTCTTAAATACAAATTAAAAGTTTTTAAATAAAGAAGGTTTTACTCTGTATAAGCCAAAAACTATACATACCTACATATAAAACCTACTTAGAGGAACGATCTTCATGATTAAGTGCTATTTTCTCAGCTGCCTTCATCAAAAGGAATTATGAAGGTGGCAGATGGTAATGATGGGAGATTAGCATTCAGTTTATCTCGCCTTTGTTCTCCCGTTAATAGGCGTCTTAGTGCCTTATTCATCATTTATACTGTAACATCTACTTTAAATCCGCGGACAAAAGAATGTATGAAGATGTGTGGTGATTATAACTGTTGGTATTTTTTTAAACGTTGCCCCACACTAGGAATTTCTCCTGTTTCGTGGGTGCGTTTACAAACATTTAAATTCACATACACAAACAGCCAGACCCGGAACAACTACCTCATATCAGATCATACACATATTTGTCCCGTGCGGGGATCGAACCCGGGACACGCGGCGCAGCGGTCAATCGCTCAGCCACTGCGCCAAACATAGGCTAAGTGAGAAAAGGGGAAGAAAAAGGGGAGAGAAACATATTTTATTTTCGATCATCACGCGGGTAAAGTTAGCGTTAGCCCAAAATAACTATGCCACGCGGACGAAGTCGCGGGCGGAAGCTAGTAATGATTATAACTCATAATTCAAGCTTCAAACAAATCATACGACACATGTTCAAAAATCGATAGTTAAACTACAACGTGAAAACGGAACACTATCCCTTATCGGACGGTCAGGCACGTAATAACAGCTAATTGATTGATCGCAACATTGGACACACCTGCATAATTACTGTGTACACACGGCTACACATCAAGTAACACATTTCCAGTATAACATGGCCTTGCTTTGTATAGATTTCCAGTACAATGAGAGATCTGCATAAACTTTTGTATAGCTTAATTGGTACACGGTCAAACACGGTTTGATTTATTGCGCGGTAAAGGTGTTAATTGCAACAATAACCATTAATTTTGATGTGACATGTATTGGGAGCTCGTGGCTAAATAATAATAGCTGCTTGGATCGGTCTTCAGGTTAAGCCGCGCTTGCCTAGGTTATTCCGTGGATGGTTGACCACCCATAGCATACCGTGTTCCATCCGTGCCGTGAAAGCACGTTAAAACGTTGGTCTCGGTTGTCAGTTGTAGATCTTTGTCAGTCGTTACAGGTATTCAGAGGCCCGAAAGATTAACTAGCCTTACCATGGGGTATCGTTTTAGTCAGCACTTACTGGATTAGGGAAGTCAGATATGTAGTCTATCCTTGTAAAATACTAGTATTCAGGTGCATCCGATT
Source organism: Ochropleura plecta (assembly GCA_905475445.1). Classification (NCBI taxonomy): domain Eukaryota; kingdom Metazoa; phylum Arthropoda; class Insecta; order Lepidoptera; family Noctuidae; genus Ochropleura; species Ochropleura plecta. The sequence continues at coordinate 17,296,629 of FR997725.1, read as the reverse complement.
AGATTCGAAGCCGACGCCAGCATATTGTGGAAAGAGGGTTTGGGAAGCCGTTATCTTCTTCTGCGAAGCGGTTATGCTTGTGAAGGAGGTGGCCGGATGTTTGAGGGAGAGAATCTCAAACCAACCCAGCCGCCGCGGGAAATACTCTAGGCGTCGGGCACCGCGAGACTGAGATGATTTCCCATCCGCAAAAAATAAAGTTAGGGTTAGGCAGGTGATGACGAAATAATCCTCGTATATTCTCCGAGTGTAGGTTTACGCGGTACAAGTACAAAGGAAAGAGAGAGACACATATATATCGGCAGCTTTATCATACTTTCGAGACACGGTGCTGTCATATCACCAATTTCTTAAATGTGGGATTAAGGCCGTGCCCTACGCAAATAACCTTGAGCATTCGCTTCCCTCTTTGCCGCGCAGGAGTGAGTGAGTGAGAGCAGCTGTAGTGAATAATGCCTATTTTTTGGAATAAAATCTATATAAAATTAAGTATTGGGTTTTTGGAAAAAATATTTCTACCAAAATGATCATTATAGAATTGTGTATCCATTAGTGTCAGTAGCAAAATTAAACAATGTTTACTTTACGAGGAGATGCATGTTATTGATATTTTTCTCATTTCTGGGGCTTTGTTGTAAGGAGATTTACTAAATAATGACTCAATAAAAATAAAAACTAAATCTACAATAATGGAATTAAGATTATAAAGAAATTTAATGTATTTTTTTTGTTACTTAGTTCGTTTTAAATAACAAGTAGATAGCTCTAGAAAACTGTACAAAAACGGCTTGCGCGGCGTTTTGGTCGGGGTGGCGCCATAATAACACAGATACACAAATCACATTGCGTTATAATTTAATCTCGAATCGATCGAAAAAATAATGAGGTTTTTAGATAAAGTGGAGTTTGAGTACCTATTTAGTCAGTAAGAATAAATTTGTTCCTAATTAGGGTAGAACTTAAGAAAGGTAAATAAACGTTACGAATTCCGCAAATGAGGTAGAAACGACACATCAAATATACAAAACCAGTTTATGCGGATCTCCCATCGTACGGGAAATCTACGGTGTACGATCCGTTGTCGTGTATACTTGAAATGGTTATATTACCGACGCTTTACTGATAGATATAAATGGTAAATCAAATTATTAATACTTATATTACCTTTGAGGCTTCAGAAACTAAGTATGTTGTATTGTATAACGGGCTGGTGTCCGCAACTCCACGTCTGAGGCGCGTATTTTGCCTAAGTATGTTATATTAGAACAGTTTATTGATAAAATGTTATATTTATATGCGTAGCTTTAAAGCTTGTAAATTCTTCAATGAAAAAATAATTTAGAATGTTTAGTTTAAAACTCTTAGAAGCCCCCAAAGTCTATTAAGAGACTGGAGAGCTTTTAAAGTTTCAATAAGATCACTTTAATTATAAGTCTATATTTTACGAAGAATTATTATTCTTCCGAATTAAATTAACATTCGGTACCCGAAAATACTAGCGTTGAATTACTTGTCTATTGGGAAATATTGCTAAAGTCACGAGTCGATTAGAAATCACTAAAACAACAGCCTTTATTTAAGTTTACACAACGAATTGTTAGAAACTAGCTTTTGCCCGCGGCTTCGCTCGCGTTAAATTCGGGGTAACACAGTTCCCCTTTCCTGATTTGCAGACACCTGTTACCTACAGTTTTTGCCCTTGCGCCTTATTGATTTGTAATAGCAAAGCAAACTTACTCTCTTTCTCCCTCATATCCCACTTTTTTATAAAAAAAAATTAGCCTATGTCCGTCTCCTGGGTGCCAACTATCTCTGTATTAAATTCATCAAAATCGGGTTAGCCATTAAGGCGTGAAGAGGTAACAAACAAAAAATAAACAAACAAACAAACTCACTTTCGCTTTTATAATATTAGTAAGGATAACGACGTCGACGAAACCAAAGAGTTCTCGCAGATGGGCATTCTGTAGCTGCTGCATTTATTTAAAGGAAATTCGTAAAACTGCGAGTTACATGTCAAAGTAATGTTCGTTGATATATCAGTACACTGGGGTGCTCGCTAGAGTGGACAGACGCTGGCCCGACTTAATGTTTTTTTTTAAATCATCAAATAACTTCTCCCGCTCTGGGCGGAGCGGAAGGGAGTATCAGACTTTTTCTGACTAAAACCCATTCATGTCCCTGCTTTAGTTCTCGGGGCCACGGTATCTCTTTTGAACAACCCGCAACCCCGGCAGGCGGTGGCTCGGGCAGGCTTCTGATTTGCTGTCATCTCTTTGAGGCGAGCGTGGAACACGAACTCGCCGCCAACGCCGAACACGGCCTGTCGTCACGGTACTAATCTACCCGTAGTTGAAAAATCTGCATAAACCGATTTTAGTTGATGTGTCGCCGTGTGTGCGGACGGATGGACGAACGTATGATTTTGAAACTTTGTTGCTCGAAATATTTCCAATTTACCTTGAATACAAAATGTGAACCCGTCAAAATAATTTCCTAATAGTACCATTTTTTCCAAAAAGGAACTCCTCAACGAGCTAACACGCGGACTAGGCAGCACGCCAGAGGGCGCTCTCAACACGATGCTGCAGTTCATCTTCCAGCAAAGCACAGCTGACACCCGTTGGCTGCGCCGGCGCATGGCCACCGAACTCGCCGAGCTGCTTGCTAAAACGTCTTCTGGAAAGATCTTTGAGTCTTTAACGGTGAGGCATTTAACTTAGAGATTTATATATTAACACTATCTGGAACACGCACAAATTGGAAGACGCCTATACTTTAAGTCTACAGTAAATTATCTTTCATGCTCATACAAAAGTGGCGATTTGCCCTATACATACAATACGGTTTAATCTATTAAAATTCACTTCCAAAAAAACCGGCCAAGAGCGTGTCGGGCCACGCTCAGTGTAGGGTTCCGTAGTTTCCCGTCCGTCACAATAAGTGTTCCCACTTATGAGTTTAAAGGTGGAGGAGGAAATTATTTTTGTACAACTTTTTGTCTTTTTTGTACAAAAACTGTTGTGTCAATCAAGTTCAAAATGATTTTCCTAGAAAGTCCTTATAAAGTTCTACTTTTCAGATTTTTTTCATATTTTCTAAACTTATGGTTCAAAAGTTAGAGGGGGGGGGGACACATTGTTTTTTACTTTTGGAGCGATTATTTCCGAAATTATAGACATTATCAAAAAATGATTTTAGTAAACCCCTATTCATTTTTAAATACCTTTCCAACAATATATCACACGTTAGGGTTGAAATTAAAAAATAAATCACTTCCCACTTTACATATAGGGTGGCTACCCTAATAAAACATTTTTTTCCAATTTTTATTTTACCACTTTGTCGGCGTGATTGATATACATATTGGTACCAAATTTCAGCTTTCTAGTGCTAACGGTCACAGAGATTAAGCGAGGACGGACGGACGGACGGACGGACGGACGGACAGACAGACATGGCGAAACTATAAGGGTTCCTAGTTGACTACGGAACCCTAAAAAGAAACTTTGAAGCCTAATAAACAAAGACGAGAATCGACTTACCTTAAAATATAAAAAAAAAACTCTGTCTGAAGAACTATACACTTTTAACTGCTTCTCAAACAACAAAATCAAGCTAGGCTCCTTAAAAATCACACTAATAACGACGAAGCATTACTAATAAGGACCAGTAAAATTACATTTCGCTATATCCATTATGAACTAAATATGAGCCGTTTGAACAGTGTTCGATGTATGCGTAGCAATTGCTGATTGAATTAGTGAATTACAGACGGTGATGACATGTAATATTACTGTGATTGTATAATGTCCATGTGGCTTCAGCTAGTTCCTTTTTTCCCTTGAACTTAGTTATAAGTACACTAACCTGGTCTTGAGTAGTTTGGACTTTCAATAAGTTTTGAGTTCAGCTTATATTGGCTTAGTTACCACTGACGACCTACTGTACAAGACATGCTTAGATAGTACATAAATTATATTTACATCAACACGAAAATGCCTTACTAATCATTGCACGCAGTTATATATGACCCAAAAAGATAAGAGGATAAATCCATTTAATAAATCTTGTTGCCCAACAACTCTGACAGCCTATCGTCAGAATTGCGGAAAGATACAACGCTCAAACTTCTTGATATTTTGATGTACCTAATAATAAATTGTTAATACATACATCGATGCCTTAACTACGGTGTTAAAGAAAGGAAGAAGAGAAAATTTCCCGTCCCCATATTAAATATGAATGTATACAGGATTTTAAATGTATTACATAAAGTTTATGTTTGTAAAGTAGAGAAATTAAATGTTTTGAAATGTAAGAATCTTGCTATTGAAGTAAAGTTTCCTGTAAGAAAACCCAATTCCGGGTTAAGGTCCCTCTTTTAGCGCGACGTTTTTTCTTAACGAGCTCTGGTTGGGTGTATGTCGAGTTTGTAGGCCCGTAATAGTACTTATGTTGTTTTTTAAAAAAAATTACTTGTCAAAAATATATACAGTGTGTTAGGTTAAACGAGGGACTTATTGAGGGAGGGTATTCAGTATTCGATTCTCGTGCCAAATATGTAAAAAACCTATAACCTTAATTTCTGACGTAATTGTCCAATAAAATACATTATTCATGAACACTGAGCGCGAGAGAAGTAAACTTGTAAACAGTGAAGTAAATCACGCGGCAAAATACCTACGCGCCGATTCTACCGAAAAGGCGTCCTAAGCCAGGTTTAAAGTATGAAGGGAAAATGGATTATACATAAAGGTCATTGACATGCACACATGTTCTGCGATAGTATTAAATCGCTAGCGCAAGGGTATATACACGTTGCGAGACTTATGCGAAATTTTTGGTATGGTTCTGTCTTTTATTTATTAGTGTTTTTTTTTGTTCATATTTTTATTAGTATCATGTAAGTATGCACTATTGTGGGTTTGAATATGTCCCTCGTTTAAACTAACATACTGTATATCAGGGTTAGCCCTTTAAAAAACTTTTTATTTAAAGGGCCCTTTCAAAACAAGGTTTTATCTTTCAAATATTTTTCCGAGACATCGTTAGAAATCGTAAGTTAATCTCACATTCATGTTTTTTTTAATCGAGCCAACTAGTTTATATCATGTTTTGGTTTTCACACAGCGCAGCGATTGGTCATATGTTTAATATTAATTTTAAAAAAAACATATTTACCAGGTAGCAATGTGAATAGTTAGTTTTCCAAAAAGCTTCCCTGAGAGAGGCTTTCAGCCTCGACTTTTTTTGTCACCGAAATCCTTAAAAACTTGCCATTTCTATATAAAATGTAATACACAATAAAGCACGGCTAGTTAGTTTTAGTTGACTAGCAAACTATTCGCTCCAACGACCACTGGTTTGCGGTTCAATCGGCGCCAACGATTCGTGACCGACGACGATGTGAAAACGCCCCGCCCGACTCGGAACGAATTATAAAAACCGCTGACGGATAATGTTATGTTTATCGTACCGTCAACGCGTACTGGCGGAACCTTAAGCGGTTTTATGTGATTTCTGAGAGGCATGTGATCAATATTCAACATCAAAAAAAAAACAAAGTCACTGACTTCCATAAGCAAAATTATTTTAGACGACATTTTGTGGTTTTGGAAGTCGGTATTCAATTTTGAGGAAAATGTATTTTCTTTCCTTTTGAGCTGTAGTTTCTTTGCTTGAAATAATTTAACTTTGTAACTAGAAGTTAATAAGGGACCACCATGTCATCAATATGGGCCAAGAAGAAAAAATACGTATTATAAATTTGATACGTAAACCCGGGCGTAGTTAATCCGTAAACCAGGCGTAACCACCCGCGGGTTTTCTCTACCAAATGAAAAAAGAATCATGTAAATCGGCCCATTTATCGCGGAGTATTTTTCGTCTTAGACAAAATAATCTGTTGCTACCGGCCGAGCTAAGATATTTCCTTTCTTAAAAAATACTTCAAGATACTGTACTTGAAAATTAAGTTGTGCACTTAGCTTTTGGTTCCTTTCCTAGCAGCAGATCTTGTGAAGTCGACATCATTGTTTTTACCAGTTTTAACAAAAAAAAACTATAAATTGAAACTTAGAGCTTGAAGTAAGACAGAGAGTTTACGGCATAGGCTTTTTTTGCGGATAGGAAATTATCAAATAACTTCCCCTCGCTCTGGGTGGAGCGGGGGGTAGTGTCAGACTTGTACTGACTAAAACCCACCCATGTTCCTTCTATTGCCCTTTACGTTCCGGGGCCGCGGTATCTCTTTCGAACAACCCGCAACCCTGGCAGGCTGTGGCCCTGGCAGGCGCCTCTGCTTTGCTGGCATCTCTTTGAGGCGCGCGTGGAACACTAACGCGCCGTCGACACGGCCTATCGTCAATAGACGGATGGACGGTGAGCTACCCATTGCTCACCGTCCACAGGCCCGCATCTACGGTGGCCGAGAGTATAAACGCGGCGCCCGACGCCCGCGGCGGCTGGGTTGGTTTGAGGTTCTCTCCCTCAAACGCCCGGCCACCTCCTTCGCTAGCACGACTGCTTCGCAGAAGGGGGAGAAAGGCTAAAACTTGGTCGTGTGACGACCAAGTCTTAGCCAGTCTTAGCCAATTCCTCAATTATTAAAGGAGGTAACAAGAACGTCTTGCTCGTAAACTTAGTTCGTTTTTAATTAAGCTTCATAACAGCTCATTGGACCGCATATAGCCTTCAGCAGTTAGAGAACATTGCAGACATAAAAACCGGCTAAGTGCGAGTCTGACTCGCGCATCGAGGGTTCCGTACAAACATGCGGCATAAATGGCCATATATTTTTACTGTGAAGACTTAGAGGGTTGATTTTCACAGCTCCAAGGGACCACAGACTTGAGTAAATGGTTTTTTTTTCTTTTCAACTCGATACCTCCTCGAGGTCGAGATGAACGGTATTTGACAGACAGACAGATGGACAACAAAATGATCCAATAAGGGTTCCGCTTTTTTTCTTTTGAGGTACTGAACCCTAAAATGGCATAGATTTCAGGCGAAAATTCCAAAGTCTCGAACTTTTGTTTTTAGGCATTCCCTGAGGATTACACGTACAAAATAATGTTTACTTTTTATTATAGATACTATAATATTTTCTCAAGAACTAGGAGGGTTCGTACTCGCCCGGGGGTTACATGTATCATTAGAAAATTCGTAACAATATTTACGTCTTGTTATCAAATTATGGAGCTTGTAAGGTTTTTACGGGCATTCACGAGTTCAATGACTCGTGTTTAATAAGATATCGTCTCGTGTAGTTTATCCACTCGTGTCTCGACGCTTCGGGTTCATATCTAAGCATAAAGCGGGTATTAAGTGCATCTATGATGTTCGCTCGATATTTACGACGTGATGGATCGCAGAAAGGAGACCCGTGGCTTCGTATTTCCATATTATTGCTTGAATACTGAGAACCAACATTCTTTTTCAACTTGTCTACTTTATTACTAGTACTTAGAGGGCATTACTTTCGATAGATCGATGAGACTTGCCGGCTTGACTGTGTCGCATTTAATCCAGGATCAAGATCATTTCGGCCATTCGAAACCCACTTAATGAACTCAGAAATATAAAAGAAAAATTGAGGCTGTGATTTTTCTTTTGAATTTCTAAGGTGTGGTTGTCAATAAAGCGGGACAGGGCTGACACGTGCAAGATTCGACCAACCACAGGAGGCAGGAGAGACTCAGTACACGAGTATAATTATATATTATTTATTATAAATTATAATAATATGTAAAGTTAAAATGATTAGTTATACTTTTATTTTAATGGAGGAGCTCGTGGTTAAATAAATATTAGCCGCTCGAGTCGATCTTTAGGTTAAGCCGCGCTTGCCTAGGTTGGTCTGTGGATGGGTGACCACCCGTTACATACCGAGTTTCCGCCGTGCCTCGGAAAGCACGTTAAGCCGTTGGTCCCGGCTGTCATTTGTAGATCTTTCGACAGTCGGTACAGGTAGTCAGTGTTCCGAAAGTCTGACAACCAGTCTTACAAAGGGGTATCGTATTACCCAGTATTAACTGGGTTGTGGAGGTCGGATAGGCAGTCGCTCCATGTAAAATACTGATATTCAGCTGCATCCGGTTAGACTGGAAGCCGACCCCAACATAGTTGGGAAAAGGCTAGGCAGATGATGACTTTTATTTTAATGTCATCTTCTTCTGTTTCATTTACAAATTAGGACGTTTTATATATTTTTTTCAATGTTAATTATATTTTTTATATACAGTATTTTGTTTAAGTCCCTCACAATTTTTTTTATTTTAATTTAAAGCTGTACATGGTTTGTGAATTGATAGTAAACGATTTGAGTTTGTCATTGCCTAATTAAACGATTCCCGCACGTCAAGAGACGTCATCTGCTCCGCTTGTCTCCACTTGTTAACCGACTTCAAAAAAGGAGAAGGTTATCAATTTGACTTTATGTTTTTTTTAATGCTTGTAACCTCATAACTTTTGACTGGGTTAACCGATTTTGATGATTATTTTTTTTTATTAGAAAGTTGTCGCTTCCCATGTGGTCCCATTTCAATGTATTCATATTGCTTAGGTAGTTTATGAGTTATCATCTATAATACATATTTTTTCTCTATGTCTATATGGATGATCTGCTAATCTTTTAGTAACAATGGAAAATTAACACTCTATAAAAAAAAATAAGAGATATATCATAATACCATAACTAAAAATGCTGAAATAAAAAACTTTTTGTAAAAAATAAAACCGACTTAAAAACTAAAAGTAAAAGTGGGAAATAACTTTATTTCTTTTTGGAAGTCGAATTTTTTTCTAACTACAACATTAACAACTTCCATTTCCTCCACAGCTTCGCTCCCTTGAGGTGGGCACGGAGTTCCCAACAATAACGAACCTACGGCTCCAGTCTGGTGAATTAGAAGAGGATGGGGCGCGCCTTAGGGCCCTAGACCTGAAGTTTGACCTGGCGTATGACGGCAACTTCCGCATCGATGTGGATGCTGTCATGCTGCTGGGAAAAATCGCTAACATATCTATTACTGGTAAGTTTAACTAAGTCACACATAAATGAGGCATTCATTCATTCAACTGATTTGGAACTAGATGAAAAAAAACATGGTCTTATTTTTTTAAATTAAATTAAGAAATGTCAAATTAAAATGTGTTAAATAAAACGTTGGTAGTTTTCTAAGTATGTAAATCTACAATTCTACATATATATTAAATCTACTTACACACATTCATTACCAAATTAGCAGTTATGGTTTCATCACCATTATATCGAAGCTAATCCTTATATTGCTTACAATATAGATTATATTGAAATCATTAATGCGTTCAAATAATTCAAAAAAGTAGTTATTTGGTCCATCTAATAAGTTTACAAGAATCTGTCACCTTCATTATTAAAAGCAAGGAACTTTTTCAGTCAAAATCTTGATAAAGAATCCAGTTTTCTACAACCGAAATATTAACATGATAATTCTGTCAAAAGTTACTTTTTTTAGGATAAGAAAATCACGGGGAGGGGGAGCGGGGGGAGTGTCAGACTTTTACTGACTAAAACCCATGTTCCTTCTTTTGCCCTTTATGTTCCGGTACGCGTTATCTCTTTCGAACAACCCGCAACGCCGCCCGGGTCAATAGTTACTTGAGATCGCGAATATAAATCAACGAAGACAAGGAGAACGTTATCGTTACATGAACTTCAGAAACCGACTTTATAACTTTTGATAGAACCTTGAATGTTCTAATGATATTATCATCAGGACTTTGAAAACTCCAACAGAGGGTCCATTCTTATATCTTTCGCTTCCGCAGAAAATACGCTTGGGGTAAAACAGAAACATTCCCAGACTTAATGATACTTTATAATGGTACTTTTTCCAGAGTTGTTACAAAAAAGTTTCGGTGTTAACTTTAAGACCACACTCTTTGGCAAACCTTTAAGAGCCATTTCACATTTTCGCCCAAATTTTTAAGACTTTGAGCTTCTCTATTACCATCTAAGTAATATCTAGAATTTATTGAATGAATACAAAATATAGATTAATCGTTTATAGTGTCGTTTAATGTAACACATTTACTAAAATCGGTTTGTTTAATTTATAATGACACATCTCCCACAACCATTTTACTGAAAAATTGCCGCAGAGTCTACTTCTGAGTCCTAAATCTATCAATAATACTTATAAATGAAACTAAACAAAATACATACAGGTTCAGACATATATTTAAATCGTCGTTTAATGAAATAGATTCCTGAATTATATTACCATTAATTAGTAAAAAAATAAATTCTTAGACCAATTTTTAACTTTTATTTTGTTTTTTTTACGTGTTTTTTGGTTCAAATACATAGTAATTATAAAAATAAAATTATTCAGAAATAATCTATGTTCTTTGGGAAATCGAACCCTATAGTTATTTTGAAAATATTTGCATATAATTTGTCAAAATATCAATTTGAACATCAGTCTAAATTACAATAACATATAAATACTAATACAATACTAAAATAAAATTTACCAAATCATATTACGATTACGGCTCAAGATTGCTCTCGTGTTACACTGTTTATATTGCACGTGTGTGGCTCGCTACGCACACATAAACAATGACGCACTCTTTTGCCTAAACTCGAGCGCAATCATTTTGTGAAATGGCTCTTAATACGTTTCTTTGCCGTTTATAAAGCATCCTTATTTTGAACAGGCTTTTATTAGCTTCAATTGTTATTAATTAGGTATGTGAAAAATCTTAGAAGGTTTTGTTTGATCACCTTCCTGGGTCTCCGATTGAGCTAAAATTTTGCATACATGATTAGTTTGGATGGTAATACATGACAGTTAAGAGACGTCATTTAAAATCCAATATGGCGTACGCCCTAAGATGGCGGACTAGTTATTCTGAATGCATTTCCACGATATGGGTTTTAAAGAATCGTATTTTTTAGTTTTGTTAACAAAAATATTTATTAATTTCAGTGATGTATATTTTTATCGTTTTCAGTGGAAAGCATAAGCGGCAACGTTAGGGTAATGTTCCGTCGCAATCCATACACTCATTGGGCGCTAGCCTTCGAGTCGCCACCTAAGCTTGAACTCCGAGTGCGTGGAAGGTTCCAGGGCAGGCAGATCAAGCCTAGGCTGGCTTCTTTAGTCGCTGCACATATTAGAAGAGCGGTGGCACAGAGGCATACGCTACCTAATTATAAGATAAGGTAAGTTTTAAATTACTTTGCATTTTCGTTATCTACGAAAGTGGAAAAATGTTTTCAAGGTAAATCCCACAATGAATATAACTTAGACCGAAGTGAAGAGGTCAATCAAGAAAGGGTACCTACTCTGTTAAATTACCACTCAAAAGTACCCGGGCTAAGTGGATAAATGGATCAATCTACTTGACTTTTTTAAAACTTCAAACTTTGTTGGACAAAAATAAATATTATAGATCTAATTAACTTCTTTATTGACTTCGAGGATTTCGTGGCTACAGAATAATTGCCGCTTAGGTCGATCTTTAGGTTAAGCCACGCTCATCCAGGTTGGTCTATTGATGTGTGATCACCCACATACCGAGTTTCCTCCGTGCCTCGGTAAGCACGTCAAGCCGTTGGTCCTGGTTGTCATTTCTAGATCTTGCAGTCGTTACAGGTAGGAGTAGCCTGAAAAGCTAGTCTTAAGTGGAGAAACTCTGTCATTGCGGCCGAGGAATTCACACACGAACCTTAGGCGAGGGTGTTATGGAGGCGAGATAATTAATGCTATCTCGGCAAAATTGCAAAAATAAAACAAGTTGAAATAATTTGAAAAATCCACGAGTCTGAACTACATTGCATGTTGTACCTAAGTGTAGTGTGATAAGACCCAGTTAGTTAGCTAGGAAGTGAATTGAAGTTATGTATTTCCACTAAACAGTACTAGACTCATTGGTGGATTATACTCGCCGAAAGGATCCCTGTGCAAAATTTAAAAACGAGTGTTAGCAAAGAACTGAATGATACAAATCTTTTTCAGGTACAAACCATTTTTCCCGAAATCAGACCCTGGCAGTACAGAGGATGACGAAGGTCCCTGTCCACACGGACGACTGACGGTGCGACTGATGGAGGTCACGCGACTGCAGTGGTCCGGGGGGGCGGCCGCTGTGCGCGCGGCCTTAGCTGTGGACTCGCATGGATGGGTGAGATACTGACTGAATTAAATTCAAGTTTTAGGGTTCAAACCTAAAAGGGAAAAAACGGAACCCTTGTTGGAACACTTTAGCCCCTTTCCAATAAACAAAAACGAGTCGTTTTGCTTACGGATAGTAGGATTTTGACATAAGTCTCATAGAACTTATGTCAAAATACTACCATCCGTAAGCAAAACGAGTCGTTTTTGTTTATTGGAACGGGGCTTAAGTTGTCCGTCTGTCTGTCAAGACCCTTTATCTTAAGAACGCGTGAAGGTATCGAATTGAAATTTAAAACATATTTTTAAGTCTGTGGTCCCTTAGAGTTGAGGAAAAATCATATCTCTAAGTCTACGCAGTCAAACGATAGGGCCGTTTATGTCGCAAGTTTGTACGGAACCCTCGGTGTACCGACTCGCACTTGCCTGTTTTTTTTTCTATTTTCAAATGAATAAAAATATGTTTATCGGACACGGAACATAATTAAATGCAAACAAAGGATGCCTTCAGTTCAGGAAACAATTTAAAATATTCACACGCTAATTGTCTTAAAAGACCTCATTTATTATTCCTAACTTCTTATCAATTTCCCGCTGTATCGCTTTACCGTGACTGGTTGGTTCCTGTGTGGCCAGAGAACTGGGTCCTGTTTTTGCTACTCATCTCATAGGAACCCTCAATTTTCCATGGTGAAAAGTAAACCTTGGTCAATTTAACATCATCACGCCTGTAAACCGATAAGGTTTAGGCAGAAATGTACTGAATAATACACCTTCATTTCGTCACTTATGTTAAGATCCATGTAATAGGGGTGAGCCTTTTGCCATCACCGGACACAAATCCAGACTCCGTGAGAGTGGGTACTGAGAAATTTCTTGATGGTTATGCCCGACGCGGGTATCGAACCCAGGACCCATACTCTGCAGTCGCGATTGCGACCACTATACCATAAATAAACAAAAAAAATATTATATGAGATGCCATTAAAAAAAACAATTTCACACGTAAAAGATAAGTAGGTAGTAATGTATTAATCTTAATTTGTTTTTTTATTCTTTCAAGGTATCACTTCGCCGCGGCGTGCTAGTCCTTGACGTAGTGTTGCCAGCTGTCGCCGGGCCTTTGGGCCTCGTGTGTTGCCAGGGCGTGGGCGCCGTGCTGGTCGACACTGTCGTGCCGATGTCGCCTGCTTACCGCGCCGACCTGCGGAGGGATGACGTTGTGCTGGCTATCGATAATAAGCCCGTCAATAATGTTGCTCAGGTAATGTAAATAATAATCAGTTAATTAATAAGTATTTCATGAGTTGATCGTTATTATAAGTAATAACGTACACTTAGCTTTCTAAATAAATCAGTATTATAGATTGGCTTGTTTTTTAAAAATGTTTTAGGTACACATGTTGAAATAAATGAAAAGTGTCCACGAGTCTGAAATACATTGCATATTATACCTAATCGTAGTACGATAAGAGACAGTTTTCGATGAGAGAATTCCAGTACAAACTTTAAAAGTGAAATTCAGCAATGAACTGATTGAAACAAATTGATCGATCTAATACAGAACCATTTAGACAAGATGAAGACTTTGTAATGATTTACAGAGAAGTTTACCTAATAGCACCCACATTTCGCCAATAATGTTTTTTAGTCACCTGTAATAGGAAATACCCAGTGTTAGGCATACATAGTCCATACTGGCTTTAAGAAAGTCTTTTTAAGTCTGTTAGAAGAAGACATCTAAGATTACCCCGTACCTCCGAAAGCACGTTAAGCCGTTGGTCCTGCGCCTGGTCTCTGTCAGGTCATGTCAGATTACCGTCCCATAGGAGTGACAGAACAGACACAGACAGAGAGATGAGAGAGAAGGCAGAGTGTATCTGTACGTGCGCACACATTTGTGCACTATAATATCTCCCGCGCAGGTGTCTAATCTCCGCCAAAATTGCCCGCCCTGGCCGAAAACGGTCAGCAGGACTTATTTTTTACTAGCTTTTGCCCGTGGCTTCGCTCGCGTTAAATCCGGGGTGACACAGTTCCCCTTTCCTAATTTGCAGGTACTTGCTACCTGTAGTTTTTGCCCTTGCGCCTTATTTATTGTAATAGCAAAGCTAAGTTTTCGTTTTTCTTCCCTCTTTCTCCCTCATTTCTCAATCAGCCTATGTCCGTCTCTACGGTCTCAACTATATCGGTACCAAAATTCATCAAAATCGGTTTAGCCATTTAGGCGTGAAGAAAAAAAAACTGACTTTCACTTTTATAATATTAGTAAGGATAGATAAGTCTTGTAATTTTCAATTTCCCCCAACAGGTTGGCAAACTCCTCCGCCTAGTAGAACGCCGGGCAGTAACAGTGCGAGTGAAACGCGGCGGCGGCAGCGCGGGCGCACGACGCGACGAGGCGACCGAACCCAAGCGAATGAAGCCGAACTTCTCTTTCCGCCGCGTGTCCGAGGTCATGGAAGGAGTGCGGCTGCAGGGTATGAGGGCGGCGGCGTCCAAGAGTAATTTGCAGGTCAGTGGAATTGGAAAAAAATGTATTAAGAACGGTGAAGATGACTGAAATAGGAATTTTTGCATCTGTTCTTGTGTACTTTACTTTTACGCTCGGATCAGCAATGAGGGTTGGAAGGTTCGGGGTTGCGGGTGTTTCGAAAGAGATACCGCGGCCCCGGAACTTCAAGGCCAAAAAAGGAATATGGGTGGGTTTTAGTCGGTACAAGTCTAACACTCCGCCCAGAGCGGGGTAAGTTATTTGATGGGGGTGGTTTCTGATTTGTAAAAAAATAAGGGTTGGAAAGGAAGTTCAACGTGCTTTAATATATAGTCATTTGAAGACAACATGCTTGTATTTACTGAGAAAAAATATACTTACTAGCCATTAGCCATCCCTCTTACATAAAAAACGCAGCTGAATATCTGTGCATAGTAGCAAACAGTTTTTTTTTTTATTTAGAATGAACTCGCTCTTGACCTCGATCTCGCCTGATGGTAAGCGACAGATGAGGTCTACGATGGAGCGAGCGAGCCCAGAAGATGCCTATTAACTCTTGTTTTGAAGGCAGACGGGTCGTATGTGGTAGGGAACACAAAAGCTGGCAGAGAGTTCCACACCTTGGCCGTGCGCACAATAAATGTTGTGGAAAAGCGCTTAGTACGACAAGACGGTATATCGACCAAGTGCGGGTGTCCTGCCTCCCTGCCGTGCGTCTGGTAGCCCGGTAGTAAAACGGAGATGGTGGGATCAGGTCATGGAGCTCCAGCGCACACTCTCCGAAGTACAATCTGTAGAAAACCGACAAGCTGGCAACGTTACGCCTATGCGCCAGGCTATGAAGCTTGGACACAAGCATCACATCGCCTATGAGCCTTTTGGCTCTGCGTTCCACCGAGTCGAGTGCAGCGAGCTGGTATTTTGCCGAGCCATCCCATAGGTGGCTGCAATACTCCATACAGGAACGGACTTGTGCTTTATACAAGTTACAAAGCTGTCCAGGTGTGAAGTATCGCCTCACCTCATTTAGGATGCCCAGCTTTTTAGCTGCAGTCTGTGCTTTTGACTCGATGGTCGAACCGAAGTTGAGATCTGACGTCAACTCCATGCCCAAGAGCTCCAGACGGTCGGTAATGGGTACAGATGTACTTCGGAAAGTAGGGGATAAATTAAATGGGCTCCTTTTGGCTGAGAAAAGACAAGCCTGTGTTTTCTGAGCGTTGAACTTGACCAGATTGTCATCACCCCATTGAGAGACAAGGTTTAAGGTTAAATGGCCTCTCTAAGAGTAGCTATCTCATCCCTACCGGCTTTTGCACTGGAAATGTATCTCTCTGAGACTGTGCTGTCATCAGCGTACCCAACAGCTCCCAGCTGAAGCAGGTCGTTGATGTGCAGCAAGAATAGAGTAGCAGAGAGAACAGACCCTTGAGGAACACCGGCATTGATTGCCATGAGATCCGATGCGCAGCCGACAATCGTCAATGACCACTCGGATCGATCGTTCACTCAAAAAGTCCGATAACCAGTTGCAGAAGTCAGCAGTTAAAATATGTTATATATGTTAGTTTAAATATGCTTTCACCTATACTCCTCCTTTCACAAATTAAACAGAAGCTATATTTAAAATACTTTCCTCACATCCATTATATATCTATACATTATTGGTATGATTCATTTTCAAGTGGCTTTTTTCTTCACCAGGATCCCGAATCCAGCCCAGCAAAAACAGTAGAACCACAAAACGAGACTGATGCACAAGCCAAACCGAACACAAAAACTGAGCCAGCACGACAACCGAAGGCGTCCGAACAGCCTGCTTCGGCTAACTCCGGGCTTCGGAAGAGACGCTGCTCCGTAGAAAATAAGTCTTCCGATAGCTCAGCCGGTAGCACCCCACCAGCCTCCGGCGCGAGCACACCCTTACGACAAGCAAACCTTATTAACAAAACTATCAAACACCCAGATATACCTATCATAAGAACTGACTCTTCAGAATGTAAGATACAAGAGAAGGAGGCTGCCGAAGAAGAAGAACAAATGTTCGAAATTGGAGGCCCCCGACAGTGTGAACACGTAGAAATATGCCAAATGTTCTGGACGAAACAAACACCTTTAAAACCCATCATTCCTTTTGACGAAGAAACTGAGTTCAAACTAAACGAGAACCACAAATATTTGAACATCAATGTGTGGGCGACCGTAGCTGGAGAGAAGGAAGAAATTCTGTTAGGGTATCTTAATATTCCGTTGACAGCTTTGTTGGCTGAATGCCAGGATTCGACAGTCCCCCACCATATGAAGAGGTACCAGTTTCTGCCGCCAGATGTCGATATTAAGTTCAGGTAAGAATAGCGCTAGATGGCGTTACCTGTGGTTCATATCTTTCTTAGAACTTTTTGAGTTGTGATGCTGCTGCGGGATTAACTGATAATACAGCTCTTCTTATTAAATTGTAACTAAACTGTTGCTTAAGCCTTGCACGCATATCACATAGCTATTTTCCAAAGACAAAGTGAGCTGATTTTTGCGCATTGAAGAAGCCGTCCTACATTTGCGCATCAAATGCGTAAATCGCATTTGATGCGCAAATGTAGGATATTTATATGTGTACTATTTATATTTCGACAATAACAAAACTCTTTTATTGCATGTCTCACACACAAATCACAAGTAAGCACTCTTTCTTTACACTTTTAGTCTCTAAGAAACTATAAGAATATAGGTTTTATTAAAAAGAAATTGGGTTGCCATTACGCACATTGAACGTGATATCAACAGATAGCCATACATTCTATAGTGTTGGCTATTTGCCTATTCTCTATGGAATCCTCAACACAGATACAATTATTATGCTATAATAACTCGCAATGGAGAATGTTACTAGGTATGCCAAATCGCTTGAAATGTTGTCTCAGTAAAGCCTGTGTGTATAAAAAACCTAGTAGTTTTGATTTTATAGGCATTCAAAGTTTCGAAAAATACCGAGCCCGCTAACAGTCACGTGACCGCTTGTGACGTCTTTCACAATGCGCCGCGCGTTGTATTTTTACATTTAGGCACAACACATGATTTCCTAGTATTTAGATTGGACGTTTTTTTAAAAGAATTTAGTTATAATTTCAACGGTAAGGGCGCGCGACCACGAGCGGACTGAATGAGCCGGACTGAGCATGTTGTGTGATGACGTCACATCGTAACCGGCAGCCCGCGTCTTGTTTTACTTCTAAATCGGAAATTAATCGACATATATAAGTAATTCTTTCACTAGTATTTTTTTTATTTGGCAGAAAATATGGACTGCTAATAATCAAAATTAGTTAACATTCGTCATTGTTGTAAAACTCAACTATTTGTTGTGAACAAATATTTGTATGGCCTACAAGTAGTTGTTGCGGGTCTGGCTGTTTGTGTATGTGAATTTAAATGTTTGTAAACGCACCCACGATACAGGAGAAATTGTGTGGGGCAACGTTTTTTAAAAAAAAAAAACTGAAAACCCCTGTCCGAACCTTTTCGTAGTGTAATTTTGATGTTGTCTCGCCCAGATATCAAGTTTTCATCCTGAATATTATTTTTGAAAACCTGCTGAGCTATCATATTATTATATACGGAGTTCAAATCGAAGATAGGTATTGTTTGTTAAATGTCGTATTCAATTTAATTATGTAATTTGTATTCAGAATGGTGTGTTATTTTAATGTTTTTTTATGTATTCTATTTTTTTTTTAATTATTTATTTGTGTTTTGTATTGGGTTTGATGCCCTTTAGAATAAATAAATAAGGCATTCTCACTCTATATTTGCAACATGGTAAATTATTTCTCCCGTTGCGCAATAATTTCGACAGCGATGAATAAGAAATGATGCCACTGCTGAGACAAAGGCTGTAATGACCGACAACTACTAATAGCAATGATACAATTTCTTAGAAGCTCAGCTTGCACGAAGATTTCGCCCAGTTTACGTGAAATTATTTACTAACACTGTATTAATTGGATTTCTAACGATACTTTCTCAGTAACAATTTCGGGGTTGGAAGTGTGCCCGGGGAAACCCATGTTGCGATTGCCAAGGTCGTCTTACCGCTTTTAAACAAATAGTATGAAAAAGTCATCATCAGCGAGCATTGGTACTGACCGCACTAACGTTATTATTTATCGTATTCTAGAACAACAACATGTTATCAGTCATAATCTACACAAGTTTTTTTTTTAAACTTTGCTTCTCACTAGGAATTTCTCCTGTATCGGGTGGGTGCGTTTACAAACATTCAATCTCACATACACAAACAGCCAGACCCAAAACAATTATCTGTAGGCCATACAAATATTTGTTCCGTGCGGGGATTAAACCCAGGGATATTAAGAGGAAAGATTTGTATTTTTGTACGTAACGAATAAACTCGAAAACTACTGGACCAAATTCAATAATTATGTTGCCATTATAAAGCTTCATTATCACTGGGAACATAGGCTATAAAACATCGCGCTACTGCCCACGGGAGCGTAGCAGTAACAAAAGACGCGGGAGAAACCGCTCAGGACAACTATTAATTTATTAACCGACTTCAAAAAAGGAAGAGGTCTCAATTCGTCGAAATCTTTTATTATTTTTTCTTTATGTATGTTCACCGATTACTCAAAGACGCCTGGACCGATTGGCAAAATTCTTTTTTTTTTTTGTTTGATAGGTTTAATACTTCTCAGGTGGTACCATATCAATTTGATTAACATTGCTTAAGTAGTTTATGAGTTATCGACTATAATACATATTTTTTTCTCTATGTCTATATGGATGATCTGCTAATCATTTAGTAACAATTGAAAATCAATACTCGATAAAAATTTTGTGATATATAATCTATACGCAGTTATGTCATATTTTTAGGAGCCATAACGTCACGTTTGTAATTCTTAAAAGGGTAGGCAGGGTGTATCTAATAGTACACCCACATTTTTCGCTAGTTGTATATCCCATGTAAAAAAGGTCTATTGTCATCAACTGGGAACGAAGACTTTAGACTGCGTGGCTGCTTCTGAGAAATTCCAGATAAAAACCTGACCTGGGAATCAAATTCCTACTTCATTCTTAGCCCAACAAGTCATAGACCTACAATATATTTTACGTGACAATATCGTAACAGAAAAAATATGAAAAGTATAAATTCGTAGTGTGAGGTAAAGTTTTTAAAATAAAATCTACGAACCAAGCACTGCTTACCTTGAAGATCAACCCGTGCGGCTGAATATCACTACATAGTATAAAACAAAGTCGCTGTCTGTTGCTATGTCGTATGTATGCTTAAATCTTTAAAACTACGCAACGGATGTTGATGCGGTTTTTTTAATAGGTAGAGTGATTCAAGAGGAAGGTTTATATGTATAATACTTCACGCTATGACCCTTAGGAGGTGAGCAGCGGGTGAAACCACTGGGCGGGTCAATAGTAATGTAATTAAAATATCTATCAACAACAAAGTTAACTCATTCATATGTTTCCAGCAAAAGCCACAAGCTCTCATCACACGCAGGCTTCGAACCCTGCCTGTGCTTCGGCGATGCCCTGGTTTGGTGGGAGTGGGAAGGCCTAGGCCCCGCCCGGGTAGTCCCGAGAACAAGCCGAGATCCAGTCTTGCCCAAGCCACCTAAACCAACCCGAACTAGTCATGATTTTGTGCGAACACATTTCCATCGATCGACGCAGTGTGATTTCTGTAATAAAAAGGTGAGTTTATGAAAAAAAAAATATTGAAATAAGATAACACATCATCATTCTCATGCCCTTATCTCCAATAATTATTTGGGATCGGCGCAGCATGTCTTCCTGTTTCATACTGCTTTATTAAATTTATTATTAATCATCAAATATCTTCCCCTGTTCTGAGCGGAGCGGGCAGGAGTGTCAGACTTTTGTCAGATAATAGACCCAATGCTTAAATGTAAATGGGTCAAGTATTATTAAATTCAAGATAAACATTTGTTCTAACAATTTATTTGTTCTTTCTATATTATATTATCGTTTTCTTTCTAATTCTACTTGTTTTCTTTTACGATTCATCATTCATGTCCTCAATCCACATAACATTGCAAATCGTAAATTTTATACAAAAAAAAATAAGCTCTCAAATATTTCATCAGCCCATGAAACAGAAAAAAGCTGTCCAAAAATAAACTTTATTTACATACACACATCAACGGACTTTCCTTCAAAAAGATTCTTTATATCAAGTTATATTTTGTGTTTAGGTCCTTCGACCTTTGTTACAAACGTACACAATTTTCAGATATGGCTGAAAGATGCGATGCAGTGCCGCAACTGTGGGTTGTCCTGCCATAAGAAATGCGTCACCAAGTGTCAGGAGTCTTCGCCCTGTGTTCCAAAGCTGGATAGAGGTATGTCTTTCTTTTTTCTCTAATCTCTTTAAAAAGACTATAGAAATCTTAGACATCTTTTTCCAACTTCTCTTGTACTTCTTCATCTTGATTTCATCAGAGTTATAGCCTTGTTTTGATAAAAATATAAACAAAAATAAACAGAGAAAACAATTATCTCCACATATGGGACCTAGCTAGATAGTTTTCACCCCCTGTTAACGCCAATATTCATTATTCTTCGAAATCGTTACAACCGATTCCGAGAACATGATAAGACATATAAATTTTACTCAGTATAGGACATAATATGTCCATGTATGGATGTATGTAACATGTATGGATATGAGATTCGCCAGAGCATTAGTCCATATTTTGATAGGCCGTAGTACTACAACTAGGTATCGATGGGTGAGGTCGATCTAAAAGTCAATCATATCCTGTATTATATGGATAATTTACTACGCGCCAACAATGTTTACCAATCTTTACTAGGTAACAGCCGGATGCTATATATTAGATGATTTACAACTTAATTGATGACGGAAACTCGTGAAATTCGCGTTGACGTACAGAATGTATTGCGTTTTGTTGTGAAGGTATGAATTCCCCTGCAGTAAATAGTGCATTGCGTTACTATGACGTAATGCAGTGTTAACGCAGCCTCGTTCACTTCAATATATCAATCATTGTATGCTGGAAATGTCTTGTTTAACAACTGACGAACCTCATTTCGCAAGTATTGATTTTATCAATATTACTTTCATATACAAACTAAAAAAGTAAAGTACTTCGGTAACCCAGGTACTCTTCGCGAGATCGTCAGCAACACCAAGGCGCTGCTGGCGTTTCTCGTGGAGCTGGGGTGGATCGAATAATATTCCCACCCGTACGTAAAATACGCGCTTCAGACGTGGAGTTGCGGACATCACTCCGTTATAGAATAGAATACAATACTTTCATATCAATATAACTTGACCTTGAACAAGTGACTGTTACAGTTAGCTTGAGCGTTAGGAAGGCAGTTTGGGTGAGACCTACATCCAGCAGCAGGCTGCGATGTATTCAGTTTATTATTCATGCATATTTCTGCTTCATACATAGCTCGAGGAACTCTTGGCTAAATAATAGCAGCCGCTCGGTCTTAAGGTTAAGCTGCGCTTGCCTAGTTGGTCTGTGAATGGGTGACCACCCGTTACATCCCGAGTTTCCTCTGTACCTCTGAAAGCACATTAAACTGTTGGTTGCGGATGTCATTTGTATATCGGACGGTCGTTACAGATATTAGGTCCTTACATATGAAATTGGCGTTTTGTATGGAAGGAACAAAAAGTCGAATATGTTTTAATATAATATATTTAATTAATCAAAGTATGAACCATTGTTTTCAATGCACTTTTGCCATCTTATAGGTAGTTCATTGATCCCTTTACTAAAAAAACCAGTCGGACGGGAATCAATAAAATCTTTGAAGGCGATTTGGACTGCCCCATCGGAGTTGAATTTTTTCCCTTGCAAAAAGTTATCCAAATTGCGAAAAAAATGGTAATCTGTTGGAGCAAGGTCCGGGGAGTACGGAGGATGTCTAAGACATTCCAATTCAAGCTCTTCTAATTTGGTAGCCGTCTGTTGCGCAGTGTGTGGTCTGGCGTTGTCGTGAAGCAGCAGTGGCGTGGAGCGATTGACCAGCCTTGGTTGTTTAGCCGCTAGCTTTTCCATCATGGTTTGTAATTGCTGACAATAGACATCAGCTGTAATAGTCTGGCCAGATTTGAGAAAACTGTAATGAACAATACCGGCACTAGTCCACCAAACGCTTACAAGTAACTTTTTTGGGGTTAATTTTCGCTTGGGGCAGGATTTGGCTGGCTGGCCAGGATCCAACCATTGCGCTGAGCGCTTCCGATTATCGTAAAGAATCCATTTTTCATCACAGGTAATGATTCGGTTTAAAATACCTTCATTGTTGTGCCGGTTCAGTAATGTAACGCAGCAGTCGACGCGCGTTTGCCGGTTTGCTTCAGTCAATTCGTGAGGTACCCACCTTTCAAGCTTTTTAATCTTCCCAATTTGCTTCAAGTGAATTAAAACAGTTTTATCACTAACATCGAAGCCTGCAGCTAACTCGGACGTGGTTTGCGATGGGTCCGCTTCCACAATAGCCTTCAATTCTCCATTATCAACTTGGGTCTCAGGCCGTCCACGGGGCTTGTTCTGCAGGTCGAAATTTCCAGAACGAAAACGTTGGAACCAAAAACGAACTGTGTTTTCTTTTGCAACATGACCGCCATACACATCATTCACCCTTCGAGTCGTTTCCGCAGCACTAGTGCCACGGCGGAACTCGTACTCGTAAATAATGCGATATTTTAAATTTTCCATTTTGTAAAATGAGTGACGCAAACAGAAAAAACAGAAGAAAAAAAACAAATGAATGACGGTCATCGAAGCACAAATACATGAGTAAATAGCTGTACAAATTTGAATTTGGAATTCCTTACCAAAGAGGAGAAATTCGTGATTAAAGTGGCCAGTACGAAAAACGCCAATTTCATATGTAAGGACCTAATATTAAGTGTCCTTAAATTCTGACAGTAGCTAGACTCAGTGACAACCGTTGGACCAGAAAAACAACATCATGGTTAGGACCTTCAGGTCAAAGAAGAAAGGGTAAACCAAATGCACGCTGGACAGACGACATCTTAAAAATAGCAGGAAAAAACTGGATGCGAGTAGCAGAAGATAGAAAACTATTAGGAACTTACAAGTTATTATCTTAACAATATACATTCCTAACTCAAATACTAAAACACCTTTTGTAACGGATACTTAGTTTTAAATGTATTTTTATTTTATTTTTTTAGCAAGAAATAAAAGGCTTTTTTATTTTTTTATTTATTTATTTTAAATTCTGACAACCAGCCTTACCAAGGAGGGGTAACGTATTACCCAGTACTAACTGGTTACTTGTGGCGGTCAGATAGCCAGTCGCTCCATGTTAATTTCTGGTATTCAGCTGCATCCGGTTAGAGTTTTGAAAAGGGTAGGCAGATTAGATCATCACACAAACTACGACAATCAAATATCTATGAAAGCTTTTCATCTTTCTCCACAAGAAAATCTTTTATATTGGGTCAGTCCGTAGCTGCGACGCTTTATAACCAAAGAGTTTATAAATAAAGCATTCGACGCACAAAATATCACCACGCACATTATTCCGAACACATACATTTTAAACGAGTTTTTGTCATTTAATTCCATATGACGACACGGTTGGCGCATTGGCTGAGTGATCGGCTGCTGCGCTGCGTGACGCGGGTTCGATTCCCGCACGGAACAAACATTTGTATGGCCTACAAATAGTTGTTTCGGGTCTGGCTGTTTGTGTATGTGAGTTTAAATGTTTGTAAACGCACCCACAACACAGGAGAAATTCCTAGTGTGGGGCAATGTAAAAAGACCATACACGAGTACAATAAATGACGTCTAACTTATACCAAAATACATTTCATCACGCTCAAAGCCAAGTCTGCTGATGACATACAACTCTCGCACTATTTTCCCTACATCGGGACATGGTCGACCGTCCGTCTTGTCATATTTATCACGCTTTGCCAAGTATTAGTCACTGCCTCACGGGTGCTATGCAACTGGTTGCATTTCCTACAACATGTGTGTTTGCTGTAACCTTGTATTGAGGTCTAGGCCGTACGTCCCACGATGACATTCTGTTTTATGTATAGGGCCATATGAATTATTTTGTAGGGAAATTGTCGGGTGTTGACAGTTATTAAAGACTTAATAAATATAAGGAAGCGGCAACATTGAAAGGTTAAATCAAGGTGTAATAGAATTCGATCTACATCTGAGGCACTGTCGACGTGAATCCACTTCTTGGAAATTACCCCTTTATTTTTTTTTATTTTTTTGGGGTGGGAAATCATCAAATAACTGCCGCTGCTCTTGGCGGAGCGGGGGGGAGTGTCAGACTTTTACTGACTACAACCCACCCATGTTTCTTCTATTGCCCTGTACGTTCCGGGGCCGCGGTATTTCTTTCGAACAACCCGCAACGGAAATTACCCCTCGAGTGTCGTTAAGTTCCCAAATCCAAAGTAAAACAATCAAGAAGTTATCCTAGTTAAACTAAGTTTATGAATATTCTATTTTACGTAAATCACAATATGTGCGGTTAAATTGTCTAAATTATATACCAAACTACCAAATGTAACTAATGCCAATCTCCCATTATATCATTGAACAATTTTTGACAATTCAGTAAAAACGGTATTTTTTTCAATACGTGTTTACAAAACATTATTGCGCCGTATCCCAATTCCGAAGTAAGTGGGTACAACGTTGATATCAAAACATGTAGAAACTTTCCTGAAATATTTCGGGAAAACCCGAAAACACACTTCTGCGATTCTTTCCTCAGGCCATTAATTACCGACAAAGTTCTATTTAAAAACATGTTGAAACTTCTCGAGAAGAGGAATGTTTTTGTACCGAATATATTCTGCAAAAGGAATAAAATTCGCGAATATGTTTATTCAGATTCGGCTTGAAATCGCGCCAAAATATCGCAACTGAAATGTGTCAATGACCAATAAGGTCGATGACCTTCGGAATGTTTTGACAAAGTTAACAATGCACTACTACTTATCAGTGGAACTGGGTTATCCATAAGAAATAGATCACACGCCATGGAAAATCTTGTATGACCCTATAATAAATTAGTATGAACTATCACGGTTTGCAGAGAGAGGGCAACAGAGCAACCGCTTACCCTTTTTTTGCGGATGGAAAATCAACAAATAACTTCCCCCGCTCTGGGCGGAGCGGGGGGAGTTTCAGACTTGTACTGACTAAAACCCACCCATGTTCCCTCTTTTGAACAACCCGCAACCCCGGCAGACGGAGGCCCTGGCAGGCTCCTCTGCTTTGCTGACATCTCTTTGAGGCGCGCGTGGCACACCAACGCGCCGTCGACACGACCTGTCGTCAATAGACGGACGGACGGTGAGCTACCCATTGCTCACCGTCCACAGGCCCGCATCTAAGATGGCCGGGAGTAGTCTCGCGGCGCCCAGGGCGGACGCCCGGGGCGGACGCCCGGGGCGTTTACTGCGGCGGCTGGGTTGGATTGAGGTTTTCACCCTCAAACGCCCGGCCACCTCCTTCGCCAGCATGACTGTTCCCAGAAGGAGGTGACCGCGTCGAAACTAAAAGACCAAGGAAAATCTTTTATGGCCCTGTAATAAATTAGGAGGAACCAACACCGTTCGCTGAGGGCAGACAGTGCAACCGCTTACCCTCAGTCTAAATGCCACAAGCATTGATGGGAAAGTAATAAACGCAAATAGGTTATTGATTTAATTTGTTGGCACGCACGTTGAAGCAACACGTCAACCTATACGCGCATATTATGGCAGCTGAAGCGGCAATTACCTATGCCAAATTAAAGACAGATCTCTATCAATTCTAGTCCAAATTACCATTAATCTACTTAAGACGAATATAATAAATTGCTTTACACATAGCGTTGCCAGGCGTCCGGATAAAGCCGGACATAGTTAGGCTTTTTGATTGCGTGTCCGGCCAAAATAAACGGTGTCCGGTTTTTGTTAGGCCTACAGCATTTAAATGATTCATAATAATGTTCTTAAACTGATTTTCCATTCGATTTTATTTTTTCTTAATAGTATCTACCTATTAATACTGAGACACAAAATTCTCAATAATGCAGGGTGTCCGGCTTTTTACCCAAATGTCCGGCCATACTGGCTGGTCTGTCCGGCTATTAGGTTTGGCGACCTTACAAACCTATTTGCACCGTTATTACAGCCGTGTTGCCATATTTCTCGGGAGCACTTAGGTAAAATGAAATTTGGCAAATGTTTATAGCTTTCACCTGCTGCGGTGGCGTTGCATTTACCTTTAGACGCACGTGATTTTAATGCGCGAAATACTGGCTGTAAATAAATGAACTTGTCGACGGATGAAACATACATGTACCTAAGTAGTTAAATTACTATAATAAAAGCTCATAAAATACTTTTAAGATTTTTTTTAGAGATGTCCCGACTAGTCGGTAAAGCCGACTATCCGGCCACTATTGTAGTCGTCGATTAGTCGGCGACTAATCGGCAAAGAGCGCCGACTATCCGGCATCTTACGTTGTATGTATTTCTCAATAATATGCATGCGGGGGAACTACATGAAATAAAAACCTTGATTATATATTAATTCTTCAGTCTTATACATTAAAAAATGTAAAGCAATATTTCCTTTGGTAATCAATTTTTAAAATTACTTGCTTGTAAAGAAAACATAATTAAGTATGACAATTATTGAACAAAATTAGTACCTATCCTAATTAACATAAAAAACAACATAATATAAAACGATTGCGCGCGAATCAGCCGTAAACGAAGCGTTACGGAAATCCCCGAAACCGTGATCGGCTTAGCCGACTAGTCGGCCTTATTACAACCGACTAATCGGCTAGTCGGCGAAAGTCATAATCGGCACATCTCTAATTTTTTTATATTAAATGTATTTGAAAGATAGATCTCACACTTCCAACGCCATACTCTAGTCTCCTTCTTTCTATTTCTTTATTTAAAACGACCTCGGTATTGAAACATCATGGCCAACCAGCAAGCATTCGACTTTGGTTAAGGTATAAAACCTCTTACAGTAGGATACAAAACGTTGTACAGTCACGACTTGCAATATGTATACAGCTCAATTTGAAAAAGATTTTGCACTAGTAATAACGATTGGAACTTTGAGATAAGACCCTTTTTCAAAATAATATAAATTCCAAAATGCTATGCTCGCACAACATGATATCTTAATCAGTACAATAAGAGAACATCACTTTCAATAGTTGCTAACTGTTTACATAATGTAGCTCGTAAATATATATCATTATCTACCCTGCCTTTTCCCAACTTAGTTGGGGACGGCTTTTAGTCTTACAGGATGCAGCTAAATAGCAGTATTTTTCATCTGACATTAACAACCGAGTCAGTAATACTATACCTCGTTAGTAAGACTGGTTGTCAGACTTTCGGGACACTGACAAGCTGTAGCGACTAGCACAGCGAAGATCTACAAATAACAACCGGGACCAACAGCCGTGACTGTACATAAGTACTTATATTAACAAAGACGTCATGTCGCCGGCAGTTCAGTTTAAGGAAGGAAATGTAAGCAGTAAATTGAAATATCTAGACATTAACAGGTTTAATAAAAATAAAACATGTCAAAACATTTAAGCGGAATTCTCTTAAATCGCTGAGTCAGCATCTGAACTTACTACTTCCATACCTTGAGGCTTTTTCCCTAAGGCTGACGCATCAAATCGATTCATATCTAAAGAATTGTGGGTCGTACCCATGCCATATCGCCATAATACATATTCGTATAACGTTTATGTTATCGTATTCGTATCGTATTTAATTTGAAGAAATTTTTCGGTAGCTTAGTAATTTTCCAACTATGTTATGGTTGGCTTCCAGTCTTACCTGATGCAGTTAAAAACAAGTAGGTACTTTACATGCAGTGACTGCCTATCTGAACTCCACAACCAATTTAGTATTGGGGTAATACCTACGGTACCCATTGATAATACTGATTGCCAGAGAATTTAGGAGTTTCGGGCCATTGGCTACTTCTAACAACTGTCAAATATCTATAGATTTCAGCCGGGACCAACCCTTCGTGCTTTCCGAGACACGGAGGTAACTCGGGATACAATGATGGTCACCCATGTACAGAGTGACCTTGGCAAGCGCGGCTTACCTTTGAACATCGACCCGTGCAGCTGTTATTATTTAGCCACGCGCTCCTCCAACGAACTATTCAATAAACCACAAAATGGATTTCAATAGAAATCACCATACGAATATTTGGAACAAAGCCATTTTTTACGGATGGAAAATCAAATAACCACCCCGTTCTGGGTGGAGCGGGGGGAGTGTCGTACCTTTATTTATTTATTTATGAACACAAAAAATACATGACAGGACATTACATTAAGACAGAAGAGCACAAAGGTACAGCTTAATTCATTAGAAATTTCTTCCAGCAGACCTGCGAGAGTAATGTTGGATGAGTTTTAATGTTTGTTGGATCATTATGTTCCGGGGCTGCGGTATCTCTTTTGAACAACCCGCAACCCCGGCAAGCGGTGGCCCCAGCAGGACCCTCTGCAAGCCTCTGCTTCTGTATTGGGAAATTGTAATAGTAACATAAACTGAGCATAAAATCCTCTTTAGCATAACAAAGAACCTTCTTCTATAGAAAGTAAAATGTGAACGGCAGCACGATATATCTGAAAACCGTCATATGTTGTAATAGTTTCATTACATCAGTAATTGCGCTATCATTCCGCAAATGCACGCTACAGCTGGATACTTACGCATTACTTACAGAAATATGTGCAACTAATATAATGAAACAAACTTATTACTTGAACTGACAAGAATTCTAACACGGCAGTGAGTATTATAAAAATTTAGAAGGTTGGCGTGTATTGCGAACGTCGACGCGGAAGACAATATGCTCCACTTTACCATTACTTTATTCTTTAGGCATCCGTCCTGCCGCTGACGAGGAAACGACTAGCTTTGCTATCGCTTGTTTTCTCGTTCAAAGAGTACAAGATATGTAGATCCAGTCAGTAAAAGGGACATATCAAACAGCATGTAACAGAAAAGTGTTGTCATATTTAAGCTGCTGCGAGTTTATGGTCTGGGCATTATAAAGTCAAGACGACGCATCCTCCGCGCCCCACCCTAATATTTTGTTCTGCACATCTGTCCGTTAGATGTTTCGCCACTATAAAGTTTGAAACATTAAACCTGCTCAAATCTTCCGAGCTGCCACGAAGTTTGAACCGTTAAACTTGTTCATATCGTCGCTCGCAGCTACCTTCTGAGTAACCATAAAGTTGAACTAAAACTCGCTCATACGATCCCAGCGATAAAACTATTCGAACACTCTCGCTTCTTGCTGGCTCGTTTCTAGTAACTAACTCGGCGCTCTTCTCGCTAATCGTCGACGGTGAGACATGTGCCTTACAGAGCAAAGTTACTGCGTTATAATACTACGATAACTATAGTTACACGCATTTTACGATGCAGTAATGAAGGATAAGAGTCGCATGATCGTCGTAAAGATAGAAATGAGTATGTTTTAGAAAGTATACATTTTATTGCATAGAGGTATCATATTTGACACATACTACATGACCGATGTTAATAGATAACTCATAAGCGACTTTCAACAAGTGCCAGCACGCCAGCTCAGGGCAATGGCATAGTGGTAACGAACCCCGAGTTATGGCACGTTGGCAATTCAAGCACTTTTCTTTTTGTGCCACTGCTCTTAAAACGGTAAAGGAAAGCATCGTAAGGAACCCGTTTTAGAACCGCGAAGCCTGTTTCCTGGCATCACCCGTATGCCCACGTGAGCATAATCTTTATATATTGTAATTATTTATTTCATGTATGTCTAATTTTTAACCGACTTCAAAAAAGGAGGAGGTTCTCAATTCGTCGGAATCTTTTTTTACGTATGTTCACTGATTACTCAAAGACGCCTGGACCGATTTGTAAAATGCTCCCATATCAATTTTATTTATATGGCTTAGGTAGTTTATGAGTTATCGTCTATAATATTTATATATTTTTTCTTTATGTCTATATGGATGATCTGCCAATCTTTTTGTAACAATGGAAAATGAATACTCGATAAAAATTATGTGATATATCATTATACCATAACTAAAAATGCTGAAATAAAAAACTTTTATGTGACTGGTGACTTTTGTTGGTTTCGTTGACTTTTTTACCACGGACTTCCGGAAGTAAAGTTATTTTCCACATTTTAGTTTCTTTTTGGAAGTCAGTTTTATTTTTATCTTATAAATTTCATCTTCTAATATCTACATTTGTGTTTTTTTCATTGCTTCTAGATTCATCTAACACGTCGAACTGTCCGCTTCCTGAGCTGATCATGACCGAACCCGACGCCATCGCTGACCCTGACTCCGATGATGAACCCGAGAGAAAAGACTCCCTAGACGTCCATGAAGAGGGTAAGTCTACAGATAACTGTGTCAGAAACAAAATGCTGTGGTTGCAAGAAGTAATGGGATATACACAAACGCCTCTGTCGGTACCTAAATAAAATACATTTACAGAGAGGATCTTGAACTTATAGTAAACCATAAATGAGGTTACTGGGTTGTGTTATACTATCAAATTTATGAGGTAGAGTAATAAAATGAATTACGTTAATATTCTTAAAATAGTCACAGCCGTTTTAGACCCCCTTATATTTTAAATATTATGAATACAAAAGCATGTTAATATAAAGTAAAAATCGAATTCGGTAGTTATAATGCCATTGAACATAACCATAAAACTGCATAAAAACTAGCTTCAGTGACTCTCGGTTTAATGAAAAATAAATAGTCGGTGAATATTCTAAGTTAGTTCTATGATGAACGATAGAGGCGCTTGCGTCGATCTTGTTACTTCCCGTTACGTTAGTTGCGTGATAGATCTACTGCCAACAATGTGCGGCGCTTGGCAACTTCTAAGTGTTACTTCATATTTTCTACAAAGTGTCATCGTAACTCACAAATTGTATTTTGATCTGCTATCTCATTTATAATAATTATAATGATAATTGCTTTGTTTAACGGCCCACCCAATCATTCGCAGTACTAAAAAACGAATTGGCATCAACTTGACAAAAGCTATTTTAAAACTTTATATTTAATTTAAAAATATTTAAGTATCTTATATTTTGAACAGGAATTTCAGACTCTGAAATATGTTATTTATATAAAAATAAGTTGTTTATTTTTGTTTGTGCACAGACGAATTACTCGAATGCTGACGAACGGAGAACTTTACGCTATAATAACACCTCCGGCTCCACCCGTCACGTATACAGACAATACACAGGTTTATTTACAACTATATATTTAACTGCAACTATATGTTTAGTCTGTGAACAGTCCGAAGTACTCCTTAGTCCTTGTACATAATGGATAATGTACTTTAATGTCAGTGACGGGTCCAAAAGGTGAACACTGTAGAATATCCGCAGCTTTTCATGCCGGCGTACTTGCAGGCACACAAATCATTTTGAGCTTTTTTCTATGGGATGCTTATGCACCTGCAGTGCCTCTGGTACACGCACCAATGATGCCTCTAGTGGATGTCTATGACCTCTAAATTTGGGCCGCCTGCTTGTATGCCACCTAACAAACCAAAAAGCTCCTTATTGACAACGAGCTTAACCTCGTGAGCCTTGCATCATTCCTGGTGTTAGCTGGTGTAAGCCTTAGTTGTCATCATAGCCTCTGAAATGAGATCTAAACTCGCCACTGTCTTTTCAAAATGGCTATTCAAGGAACGTAGAAAGATGTCGGTGTATATTGTCTCCTACGTTTTCCTACCAGTTGCCTGCCGAGTGCCGTGTGACCCTAGTAAATTCAATAAATGCTTGAAGACCCTGTGTTGTCTAATGTCCTACACACTAAATTAATTACGCAATTATATTTTTATTCTTAATTGGATCACATCTACAACATAACATAAGCATGACATAACACAACCCAATGTTCCTTACATAAGCTACCTTTAGTTACAGCAATAAAAGAAGTAATAAATACAAGTACACATTACAACAGCATAGGTACCAAGACGATAGCGTCCATTAACCCCAAAAAGTAAATCACATAACATTGCAACTCAAACGCAACGTCAAAATGTACTTGAATGACTAGAACTCATCATACTGGGCCAGTCATTCTTCACTTTCAATGGTGACCATAGAATGTTAATTTACTTCGACAAGCCATACTTTGAACAAATATTGAACAATTTTATGCAATGAACGAAATTTTAAGTGAGAAATTAGGGGTCAACATTACAACAGTTTAACAAGATTTTCTTTTTAAATAAATACAAGTTTTGAATGTCATAACCAGAGGTCGAAATTAGGTAGAGTTATTTATGTAGTTACACTGATTTCCCGGGATTATTTTTAGAGAGCAGATAAAATCCCGTGATTGAATAAATAAAAAAGAAACGAATATCGTTTTTTATTATTATTTATTTGTAATATTGTTGGCCACACGGGATTTTCCATTAGATATCCCGGGAAGATCCATATTAACATCAACATTTTGATGCAAGTACATAATAACTCTACCTAATTCCGACCTCTGCTACCCTACCATGACGTTTTAAAACAGAACTTGTTCCACTGAGGGAAAGAGACAGAGCTATACAGGGTGTCTAGCACCATCTCTTTCTCACACAGGAATAAGTACTGCTATAAGATGTCATGGTAACCCTACTGGTCATAACATAACTTTATCGACACGCTTATTATTAATTGCGTCCATTATCAAAATGTTTTGAATGCGTTATAACGAGTTCTAACTAACGTAAAACGTATCGCAGCAATTTTTTTTTTCCGTGGAGTTACTTAGTTTGATAAACATACATGATACTTGATTGATGGTTTTGTGAAGAGTCGTTAACACACATTGTATTTTAGAAAGGGAAAGTAACTTAAATCACTTCAAACATCGTAATATGCAGGAAACAGATTTCTCAGAATCATAGCGTGGAGCAATCTCATAAAATCTACGATGCAACACAATACTTTACAAAAATTAACCCACCTGACACTGGTTATTTTCCTAATTAGTTAATACATAAGCGTTTGAAAGCACTCAGTTCCTTATAAATGTGGTAATTTTTTCACTTGTCCTTTAACGCTCTGTTTAAGTTTGTTACCAAGGATTGCATATTACCTACCTATCTAGTGTACTCAATAACAGAGTTTTCAAAATACCGCGAAATATCTCATTAAATTTTATTATAATTTCTACATTGCGTTGCTGTAATGTTAGCTAATTAGTCGTCTTTGAAAATGTTAGAAAAAATCTTTGTTTATCTGCTGCCGAGTACAAAAGTGATTGTTCAAAAAGTCTTTATTACCTACGAAATATTTTTGTTACAGTAAATACACACATCAAAAGTATCTAGGGATCAACATATATTTTTGCAATAACTTTTCTCCTGATTGATATTAATTAAAATTTTCTTTAAGGATTCATCAAATAAAGTGTTTTCGTTTGTCACAGTAACGATAAACCAAGTCACCTTTGCATTAATAAAGAAATTTGCCATTTTCCTAATAAAGGGATTTTTGACATTTGAACCACTAACATTAAAGTTCGAAAAAAAGACTGAAATAACAGTTTTCTTTAAAATTTTATTGGGTAACTTAAACAATTAATAATCCGTGTTTCTACCGCGAACACTAACAACACAAGAACATCGGTTTGGCATACTCAAAATGAGTTCATCCAAATCACGCTGTGGAATGGCCGCCCATGTTCGTTGCAACAACAAAAAAAGGTCTTCTTGCGACTGGATACCCTCCATATTCGGCAGAGCTCTTCTCTGTAGCATATCCCATGCATGCTCAATCGGGTTCAAGTCTGGCGACTGAGCAGGCCAGGGCAGGACATTGATGTTAGCTGCGGCGAGAGTCTGTCTTACAACTCTTGCGGTGTGCGGTCGTGCATTATCATGCATTAACTGAAATAAGGGACCGATTTGCACTTGTAGAGGAACGATGACGTCTGATACAATCGTCTCAGCATAAATTTGAGCGTTGAGGTTGCCTCTGATCCAAATCAACTCAGTTCTTCCGCCGATCCAAATACCCGCCCATACCATGATGGTTCCACCACTATAAGGATGGACTTCCTGGCAGGATTTTAATCGCTGTTGGCGTCCAGGGGTTCTCCAGTGTCGTATACGTCTTGTATCCGGTCTCATACCAAAACGAGACTCATCAGAAAAGCACACGAAACGCCATTGTTCTTCTGCCCAATTTCTGTGTTCAAGAGCCCATTGATATCGAATCCTACGATTGTGCATTGCTATAGGTGGTACCCGTAGCGGTCTTCGGGAATGAAGGTTCACTTCATGCAAGCGGTTTCTGACTGTTTGGTCGCTAATTAAGTTCCCTGAAGAGTGATGAAGCCTCACGGCTAACATCATGGCGGTTATTGTTGGAGCTCTTCGAGTTAAGATTTGAATGTATCGGTCTTGTCTCCGTGTGGTGCAGCGATACCGTCCTCCATGGCGCTCAGCCACGGTACCAGTGCTTCGGTAACGTGTCCAAAGTCGACTGATAACACTCTGACTTGTATTCAGAGCTAAAGCTACAGTACGTTGCCGGGAACCAGCTTCTATCATTCCCACGGCTCTGAGCATTTCTTCCCTGCTTAAATGACGTCGCCGCTCCATAATAACGT
Organism: Ochropleura plecta; assembly: GCA_905475445.1. Classification (NCBI taxonomy): domain Eukaryota; kingdom Metazoa; phylum Arthropoda; class Insecta; order Lepidoptera; family Noctuidae; genus Ochropleura; species Ochropleura plecta. The sequence continues at coordinate 17,261,223 of FR997725.1, read as the reverse complement.
TGGTTTTAATCAGTAGTAGGGAAACAGTAGCACTAATAATGTCTTCAATGCGTTGTATGTTTTTATAGGGAAAATATTGACAGCTTATTTTCATCTTTTACTCGAATTTGATTGAGAGTTCCTGATTCAAATTATGAAATGCACCAAAAAGGATCCATATAAATTTATAAAATCATAAATTTATTACAAAGCCACATCTCAATCTCAAGAAATCCGCATAAAAATGCTTGATCCCTAGACACTTTTGATGTGTGCATATTCCATGTATTTTTTTGTATGTTGTTTCATATGAGTTACCTTCCCAAAATCCAGCTAGTCAACCCCTTCTAGAAGGTTCCCTTAGTTCCTGTCCCTTCCTTAACCCTTGATTTTGAGTTACAAAATATTCCTCAGCGAGCCTCACTACCACGCCTACTTAGTTACCTTTTTAACACATTTAAGGGAGTGATCACACTTATCGACATAGAATCGATTTGAGCCAGACAGAAGAAGTTTTATGTCCATAGCGAATACGGGTTGAAACTTATCTGGCAGCATGGCATGCACTTTACGTGCTGCCGATAGCATCGTTGATGCTACCGCGTGCAGCAGTTCAATTTCTGGCTCTAGCAAATGACGGTTCAGAGCGACAAAAGGATAAAATCATGGAAAAGTACTACTCCGTGGTCCCAGATGAGGTTAAACCTGACTCCGACGCGGTTCCGTCTAACGACAAACGAGTCAAGTGACATAATTTTCGCTTTTATCCAATTCCATGTCAGTAAGTGTTGTAATGCCCTTTCAGCCAGCATCATAAACCTCCAATTGATATTCAAACTAGATACGATAAAATTCAGGTGGTGGAGCAATGAGTGCGCTAGTGGCTGGACTAAGGCGCGCTGGCTCCGCTCACTCCCTCTCCGCGCCTAAAAGCAACGCCTCTTCCAGGTCTTTACCACCGTCACCTAGTCATACACCCAGGTACGTTATGCACTCCATTATGTCGTATTGTTTGTTCCTCTATAACATTTTGTCTACAACCGGTAGCGACACCAGCTTTTGACGGCACTATTCAGCAATGAGACACTCATGCACCTACATTTAGTGCTGTGTTTTGCTTTTTATACATACAAAAGATCGAACTCGCATTTCGATTTTTTTCGCCCTATTCGATCAAGTTTTTTTAACAACTATTGATGTTGTTCTCATTTTGAACACTTGCAATCATCGGGATAATAAAGTAGTAAAAATTAAAAAAACGAATAACGAAAACCAAGAACGATTTTTGGTTTTTTTAATGTTAAAATGCGGGCTGACCGCATAGGACCGTTTGAAAAATCGTTCCGTGAGTTTGGTCTATACGAGTGTGATACGTGACTTAGAAAAGTGTAACACCGTTTAACACGTCCCCGTAAGTTCACGAATACGAAACACTTAACAACGAATGCACGCTACCACGAAAAACTTAACGCCGTAGCAATGTGATCTCGAATAACTAAATCTCTAATGTTCACTTTTTCAACGAATGCACGCTACCACGAAAAACTGAACACCGTAACAATGTGATCTCGAATAACTAAACCTCTAAAAGTCATCGTAAAAAGTCTTTATTCATATAACAATCATCCTCCTCCTCTAGTTCCTCCTTACGTTCCGGGGCCGCGGTATCTCTTTCGAACAACCCGCAACCCCGGCAGGCGGAGGCCCTGGCAAGCCCCTCTGCTTTGCTGACATCTCTTTGAGGCGCGCGTGAAACACGAACGCGCCGTCGACACGGCCTGTCGTCAATCGACGGACAGACGGTGAGCTACCCATTGCTCACCGTCCACAGGCCCGCATCTACGGTGGCCGGGAGTCGTCTCGCGGCGCCTGGGTTGGGTAGATGTTCTCTCCCTCAAACGCCCGGCCACCTCCTTTGCTAGCATTACTGCTTCGCACGCGGAGGTGACCGCTTCCCATTCCCTCTCGCTCCGGACCACCATGGCCTGAACCAGGGCCGGACGCGAGAGATCGCCGCCGCCGATCGCCTCCACGAGGGCACGGCGGTGCTCTGCCCAGCTTAGGCGGACAGGAGCTAGAGGAGGAGGATGATTGTTATATGAATAAAGACTTTTTACGATGACTTTTAGAGGTTTAGTTATTCGAGATCACATTGTTACGGTGTTCAGTTTTTCGTGGTAGCGTGCATTCGTTGTTAAGTGTTTCGAAAAAGTGAACATTAGAGATTTAGTTATTCGAGATCACATTGCTACGGCGTTAAGTTTTTCGTGGTAGCGTGCATTCGTTGTTAAGTGTTTCGTATTCGTGAACTTACGGGGACGTGTTATTCGGTGTTACACTTTTCTAAGTCACGTATCACACTCGGTCTATACCGAGCTTGTTGCAATAGCTCTGCTTTCTTATGACTCTGTCCCTATCGTTACTCTTACACAGTATTATAGTAATAGCTACAAGATTAACTGTCAAAATTTTGTCGAAATCGCGAAATAATCTATGGGAGAGTTGGGTGATAATAATATACTTTGTTTTTAGTTCACACATCATTATGTCCTTCAACTTTTGAAGACACACAAGGTATTTCACTGACCATTACCTACCTATGTTTTCTCTTCACCCCTATTGTTCACCCTTGCCGTTTTCAAAATCCGTTTTCTTAAATGTTTCTTCGTCCCAAATATTTTTGTGGAGGGTTTCGTTTTAAATTAATCTACTTACACATTTAACAGATAACCCAGAGTTTAAATTTAGCGAAATACTTCTCCAAATTTAGAATAACTGAGATAAATTTATGCTCTGGTTTGTGGAATAGGGTAGTTTCCAGGTCAAAGTAATTACATTCTATTTAGTCCGTCTTTAAGATTATTTAAAAATGAGGGATACGTATTTTTTTATTTGTAAATTAGACCAAAAATGACAAAGATATAGCCCATTAAAGTTACGTGTGACGTCACTCGTTGCGAAAAAATGCAGCAACGCGTGACGTTTAATGTTTTGACGTGATAACGTCTTTAAAATCGTTTTAGTCGGGTGACATGTTCAGAAACTTGTGTCACACCAAAACCTCACAAGCGACATTTCATAAAGATGGTAGCGCCATCTGTTACTTGGCTCGAAAAAAAAACTTTATATTAGTACTTAATTTCATTTTAGATGTCACTACTGGTGATAACTTATATCACCAATAAGACGTTATCACGTAAACATCTCGATCGTAAACCTACTTTACAAACAACCAATTTTTTTTTGTTTATTTTTGGTCTAATTTACAAATGAAAAAAACCGTGTCCCTTATTTTTGAATAATCTAAAAGACGGGCCAATATTTTTTTTGGAAACTAGCCTATTCATACTTACAGTCGCTCCTTATAAAATGCTGGTATTCAGTTGCATCTGATTAGACTGAAAGTCGATGCTAACTTAGATGAAAAAAGGCTAGGCATAGGCGATACATTAATTCAACTAAAAATGAATATAGTCTCAAGAACCAATCAATTTCCTAGTATAGAACATAATAAAGCTGTTACAAGAGATTATGTGCCTAGCCACAGATATAATGGCACCTTGATTGTGGCCATGCAAACCAATATGGCAATCCTAGGCAGTCGTTTGTCTTGCTTGTTGTCAATAATATGATTTTAATGTCGATGTTAGTTAGATAAGATCTATGCAGTATATTCATTCGTTTGGGACCCTTTCTAATCAAACTTATGTCATGTCAATGTGCAGTAATCGGAATTTGTTGAAATTACTAAGCTCACCAAATTTCGATCACCGTTGTTGTGCCTTGTCTATTTTCGTAGTTTGAATTCGATTTGCGTGTTTTACATCTTTGTGGTCGTGTCCCTGTTTAACCCTATTCATTTGATACTTACTGTTGCTACTCCCGCCCTCTCCCCCTTACTTTATCTGGACATTGTAAAAAATATGCTATCCCACTTTTCAAAATGAAATACCTTCCTACAACTGTATTGCTTTTTTACATCTAAAATACATTTTATTTGGCTCTTGCAACAATCATAAACAATAGAAGAATTCTGCAATAGCTCAGATCCTTTGACAAATAAAGTAGTGTCTCTGCTGCTGGCTCTCAAAGATGTCACCTTAAACACTCGACTATCCTTAAAATCATTTCCAACTCTTCTCACACAAAGTGGTTAAAGAAAGAAAGAGCCTACACGTTTGTTGACGAGCAGCCCGTGTGACGTAAAGGAAGCAGTCGCTGGAGTCGTGCAACCCGTTCGGCGCGTGCGGCGCGACGTGGCTGGCGAAGGGCGGCGTGGCGGCCATGCTGGCGCCGGCGCTGCGCAGCGCGCTGCCGCCGGACGTGCTGCTCGCGGCCGCGCGGGACTCCGCGCCTGAGCTCGCCAGCAAGCTCACCGCGCAGCAGATACATGATATGGTGAGCAGTGACACCCGCTCGTGGTGCCCATGCTGTACTGAACGTACTACTTATCTTCATCATAATCAGCCTACAGAAGTTCATTGGAGCTGGGCATAAGCCTCTTTAATTGCGCGCCATTCTACTCTATTCTCGGCAACTCTCGTCCACCTGTTACCAGCTGGTCAGCTAGTTGATTTTATTTATTTTTATTAAACCTCAGATCCTGAAAATAATTCCTCAAAGGAGGATATGTTATATTACCACCTGATGATCTCCATCCTGTAGACTTTAATACAGCTTAATCTAGAGTGTAACAGCATCATTTTTCAACACATCGGCATTGTGACCTACAAATTACAATAGCATTGATAGAGTCATTGAACTGACGATGGAAATATAGAACATTTCAATATAGAAATGAATGATTCATCGAACGTTCTTTCCCTGACATTAATTATCATACACCGATTACTTTTTTAATTTATCTTTCTCAAAATAACGCAACCTCGACCAAAGGATGCACCTTGTTATTTATGAAGCCACTGTACGATTTATTCCTAGGTCATCTATTATAGTCACAGTTTACAGCAAATGCACTTCTATCCAATCTCGAGTATAAGCATGACCACGCTATTGTCACTATCCATATTTTCTTTTGCAGTCTTTCTTTAAAAGCCTGCCAATAGGTTCGCCCCTATTCATGGGACTTAAACATAATTGGCGAAATGTAGGTGTAATTTTAGATATACCTCTGCTTAACCTCCTTTTGTTTCACATTATTTCCCATTTAGTGCGGCGCTGCGTTTTTATAAGCGAGCGTCGATTAAACCGAAACGGATGCGGTATTATTCGGACACAATCTCTTTCTGACCGACTAAAGCCGATAACGCATCTTCCTGATGATACCGACCTCTTTGGTATCCTATTGTCATTCTACCACACCTCCTTTTAACCGTATAGTTCGGTACGGACCCCTTCGGGGGCTCGACATTCAAACCTCCGCTGGCTCGGTACTGGCCCCGAAAGGGGTCGAACATTTAAGTCATACGACCTCCTCATTATTTTTGTAAATATTTTATTTTCTGGTTAAAAAATAATATGGGTGTGCATTCATTAAGATAGTAGAATAAAAATCTCATATGTAAACGTCGTTAGAAGTTCTTTAATTAATGAGCAAGTTTCTTAATTAACCTTTATAAAATCCATGTGCGTAAATTACGATCATAGCCATTTTGATGGCAGTGTAGGTCGACGCTAAAAATCATAAAAAAATGGTTTTCGGACGTATAAGCTCCACATTGTTGGGCCTGATTAACGTGCCCTTTTATTACGTGCAGAAATCATTCGTAATTGAACTTAAATTAGCAGTGGTAATGATACATTTTGAAATCTAAAGTCGAAGTTTCGCGCCAATCGTGCTTGTTTACATTTTTCATTCCACATTATATCACACGGACGCGAATAGATTCTATAACAAATGAGACAAATATCATTGCAAATATTATAAATAACATGAACATGCCCAGATCTTATCGTAATTTGCAATAATAGGACCACTAACACGTAATATTCATGACCACTACTAAATTCACTTTAGAAAATGACGTCCATTTCTTTTTTTTTTATTTTGTGATGTGTTAATGCGATTATTTCAATCGATTATTTTCTTGTAAATCAATCAACTCGAATAATTAAATTAAGGAATATCAGAAATTTATAGATGAAAATAAGAATAATATTGTAATACGTGTAAAATACTATAAATATTGATAATATTTATAGTAAACTAAAACCGACTCAACAACAATCAGTAGAATCTGATCTATGGCTAAATGCGCGCCAATTTTATTTTCAGATAAAAATTCAAATAAGGAATGCGCTCGCTGTTCGAATTTATATTAAAATGTTTATTTGCTATTTTATTAATAATTTGGTTTTGTACCTACTATTTGAATGTGAATTGCAAATAGAAATGAATAAGGTTGAATATAGAACGCCCTTATTATGATCTTGGTAGGCACAGTAAAAAAAATCAGCCAAGATAAATTATATTTGTTCGACAAAATTGTTTGTAGTATAGTTGTATTAGTTATTTGGAAAGCGTTTTCATTCTTTCCTAAAACATGGCTCGTAGGCCAGTGTTCTTGGAGTGGAAGCCTTGGGGTAAAAATGGCCTAGAGGGAGACCACAATTGAGATGGAAAAAAACCCCGGTACACGACATCAAGAAAACTCCAGGTTCAAAATGGGTCCATTTTGTACCTGGAGTTTTCTTAATGTCGTGTACCGGGGTTTTTTTTTGGGGTGTAAAATCATCAAATAACTTCCCCCGCTCTAGGCGAAGCGGGGGGGAGTGTCAGACTTTTACTGCCTAATGTCCACCGATCGATGTTCCTTCTTTTACTCGGGGCTGCGGTATCTCTTTCGAACAACCCGCAATCCCGGCAGGACCCTACCGGGGTTGCGGGTCTGACACTCCCCCCAGCTCCACCCAGAGCGGGGGAAGTGAGGCGCCACGGCCTCCTCACCTACCACCTGACGCAGATCCTCACCGGGCACGAAAGTTTCGGGACGTTCCTGCACATCATCGGGCGGGAGGAAACACCCAGGTGTTACCAATGTGACTATCGCCCGGAGGACACGTTGGAGCACACAGGCAGTCTGCTCTTTTGAGCGGAGCACCGCTCTGTCCCGGAGGAGATGGTGGTGTTTGAAGGAGAGAGCCTCAAACCAAGCCAGCCACCGCGGGAGACGCTACAGGGGTCGGGCGCCGCGAGACGACAACGACTTTTTGTTAAAAGTTTAACAGAAGCGGATATTTGATGATTTCCCATCCAAGTGACGCAAGACCGATATAAATGGCGGAATTTAAGGAGGCCTCCTTTAAATTCCAAAAGAAGTTCCTGAGAAGTTTATGAGAAGGCCTCCTTTAAATTCCTAAAGAAGTCCTTAAATTCCAAAAAAGAGAGATACACTATTTAAAAATACTTTTTAGGGTTCCGTACCTCATAATAAATAACAAAACCCAAATACCAAATCTGTGGTCCCTTGAAGCTGTGAAAAAAACAACCCTCCAAGTCTACGTAGAGAAAAGATATGACCGTTTATGTCGTCAGTTTGTACGGAACCCTTGGTGCGTGAGTCCGACTCGCATTTGGCCGGTCTATTTTTAATAGGCTGAACCGCTTACTGCTACGCAAAGGTCTCCTTATACCTTTCTAATTTTTTTATCCAACCAATACTTTTAAGTGTCAATATTTTAGAGCCCCGATGTGTACTTGTGTACGGAGTCCCTGTATGTCTAAAACAAGGCTCTACTGCGGAGGCATGGCTTTCTAGGTGCGGTACGGTATGGTTGTGCCGGCTGGGCTGCCTGACTGGCTACCTACAGAATTAGCATGACCTACAAAATTGGCCGCCATTTTCATTTATCGTCATTCAAGAAAACAGCCAAAATCTTTTACCGCGAAACCGTTGACAGCAAATGTACCTCAAATCTGGGCGCATAACAAAATAATTATAGCATAATAAAAAAGCACGTGACAAAATGTCTTTCTTTTATAATCGATATCATAGATATCATAGTACAACTATAATATCTATAGTAGAATATTATGCCACCTCCATAGCAAAATTCCTCAATGGTCCCAAAACTTTTTTTTAAAGTTTACTCTATTACGATTATCGATTAGGTTGAATGCAACTTTTTAATCGTAATGATGAAACTTAGTATTACGGTCAGCACTAAGAAATGTCATATTGCAACACATTATGTAGTATTTTTTGTCGAGATTTATATCGTGTTTTTTTATTAATTTATATGTTAAATGGCAAAAATAAGAATGCAGATGGAATGTCACTGTTTTTATTTTAGATTTCCGATTTTATTATCAAATGGTTATCTTGTGTATGTACATTATTTCCAGCGTTTTTAATGTACCTAATTTTTGGAAGGGTGTAGTAATATGTATTTTACACACATTATGCAATAGATTGACGCCGTTTTATCGACCTTATGAGGTTTTTGGAAATATAAACCTCAAACTTATCGTATGAAACAGCTGCTGTGATTTATTTTTAATAACAAAATTAAATGCTGTAAATTGATGAAAAATCTTGAATTTCATGACAATTCGCGTCACCCCACCGATTCAGCTGATGTGTCATGTGTCAAAATCCTGTCGTGCAGAGTGGTTAAGCAAGTGTCTCAGAAATGAGAGCTGTCTTAAGTCCTGGAAACATACTTTAAATTTAATTTACAACAATGTCATTCGCAAACATTTTGTTTATGTTCCCAGTTACTAGCAGTACGAGAAGAACTATCGGCGGAGGACGCTAGCAGCGCGGGCCACGCGGACGGCGGCGAGCTGCGCGCGTGCGCCCTCACCGCGCTCATGCTGCACTGCTGCGCGGCCGCGCAACTGGCGCAGCAACGCGCTGACAATGCGCCCACTTGATGATATTACATTATTGTTCATTGTGATGATGGTTGTTTCATTTCGATAATGCGGACAGTTTCTCCCAAAACGATAACCAAACTGGAAACCCGGACTCATCTGACTGCAAAAGCAAACCGCAGCAGTACCTACATATACCAGGGTTGCGGGTTGTTCGAAAGAGATGAGTGGCCCCGAAACATAAAGGGCAAAAGAATGGTGGTCATCATGGGTGGGTTTGAGTCAGTACAAGTATGACTCCCCCCACTCCGCCCAAAGCGAGAGAAGCTATTTGATGATTTACCATCCACAAAAAAAACAGTACATATACATCAGTCGTGCTCGTGGATCGTCACAGATAAAATAAAACAAATAAAACATACAGCTCGGAATGATGGCTGTGTGTTTAGTTTACCTACCTATTTATTTTGTCCATCACGTGTAGTTTTGCTAGCCAATTTAATTAAACCCCTTTGATATTTTGAGCTGTCATTAAGGAAACATCAACGTCATCTTAAACAGTGTTTACTCATAACTGACCTTGACAACGAAACTCGTGTTAGTACAAAAACTAACACTACCTAGTTAAACAGCTACATTTGTTCTATTTTGGACAACGGATTATACTCTAAACATGACATTACTACGCACTATGCTCGCTATCAAAACACGAGCTAGTTTTTACGTCGATCTTTTTAGTAAACAAAGTCATGCAAGACGTAGTTTTTACTAAAGGATAAAGTTTTTATTGTATCATTTTTTTTTGTGGATGTGAAATCATCAAATAACTTTCTCCGCTCCGGCCAGAGCAGTGGAGTGTCGGACTTGTACTGACTAAAACCCACCCATGTTCCTTCTATTGCCCTTTATGTTCCGGGGTCTCGGTATCTCTTTCGAACAACCCGCACACCCAGATCATAAATATGCTTGCGTTTGACCGCAATTCATGTGATGTGGCCTTGCCCATAAGAAACCGATTCACTAGAATTTTGAAAAAATCTGCTTTTTAATGATCAGGGAACAGAGACACCGGTAGTGAATACCACAGACCTGTGCTTCGCACAATAAATGTGGGAGAATAGCGCTTTGTTCGTGGATCTGCAAACATATAACGGTGACGCTTCCCCATATCTTTGCTTATCCGATGATAGAATAGGGATGGGGCAAATAGATACCGCAATTCCAAAACACACAAAAAAGGAACCGATAAAAAACTGGGCAACTTGTGGTGATGTTAACAGTTAACTTTTCATTCACTTCAAATCAATGAAAAGTCATGATAGTGGCACGAGTCCAATCGAACAGTAGTAAATGCACCGGATGTTTCTAATTGTCAATAATTCTAAAACTGGAGACGCATGTTTCTCCTATTCAGTTGATGTGATGATTCACTTGGAGACATTCGTTAAACTACGGAAGTTGTCAAAGCCATGAACAGCAATTTTGTGAGACACGATTGTTATCCCTAAAGAGTTAGACAGAAGTGTAAATTGTTTTTCCAACAAGTGGGGAAAAGATGGCCCATACTGACCATAGTCTAAACGTCCATTTTGATGTTATTATTGTGAGATATATCAATATTTGTTTTAATGAAATACAATGACGCTTTTCATAAGCCGATGAAAAGCTCGGAAAATAACTCCAAAGCAACATTCTACAGTCCATCTAGACTTGAGCTGTAAACAAAAGAAAATTAATAAACGAGATCAGAGTCACGTCAGAGGTAATAACAAACTCAATCACATTGACCTTTTCATTCTTATCTCAACTACATAAAGTTCATTTTCGTTTGTAAGGACGAAGGGATCAAGGAACGCGTGTACTGCGTCGAATGCTCTTCCGAACAGGGAACTGGCTTGTGTCCAGATTTTCCTGAAATAGCACAAAGGATCGACCTCAGCTTTGGTTGTGAAAAAATCTTCTGCGAAATGTCAGCGGTCGACCGACAGAAAATTTTGTGCGTCATCGGGTATGCGTGTGCGCCGGATACGTCCGTATCATCAAGATAAGTGTTCGATGTATGGGTAATGTTGAAAACTATGATCCCTGTGCCATAATAAGAGCCTCTCGGACTTCATATTCAAGGTTAAGCAACGCTTTACGAGTTGCCCGTAGATGACCACCATACATATTACACACAAACATCTCCCCGCCTTAGACACCGGCTTCTATTTGTAGATCTTTGACAATCGTTAGAGGTACTCAGAAACCTAAAGGTCTACCAACTAGTATTACCAAGACTCTTACTAAAATACTGGTAACAGCTGTATTCAGCTGTAACCGGTAAGCTGACCCCAACAGACCTTGGAAAAGGCTAGGCAGAATAAGTGAGTCAAATACAGACGAAAGAATGTATTAAATTCATATTTTGATAGATATTGTACCAAAAACCCTGAGCCCGGATACTTAACAACGTAAGTGCTGGACATTATGACTGTTAATATGATGCAATAAGGTCGAGTGATTCCAACAGGACCTAAAACTAATATATGAGTGAATGAGTGAGTCATTAAATAATGAAATGAAATGTATTCTCTATCTCTATCATCAGATACTCAAACATAAGATTAATTATGACGATATCAGTACGTATGTAGTCATTACTAAGAAGACCTATATACTCCAGCAACGACTTCTGCAAAAAAGTCCAGTCCTTATTTTCGAAAATCATCGAATGACATCTCCCGCTATGAGCGGAACGGAAGGGAAAGTCTTACTTGTACCTACTGATTAAACCTATCCATGTTCCTTCTTTTGCTCTTTGTGGTCTAGGGCCGCTGTATCTCTTTCGAACTGTTTCACAGCCCCAGCAAGCATGCTCTGAGCCCTCCGAGTTTCCCTTTTGGGCCCAAAAGAAACACGAACGTGTCGAAGCGGCCTATCGCCACTAGACGGACGGACGGTGAGCTACCGGAACCACGGGATGACACCGTGGCTCCCGACGCCTGGACCGTCTTCCGCGCATAATACCATAAAAAGACCTAAGACCCAATAAAGAGTTAGTGGGACAAACAGTATGTGGAGGACAAGGCCAGAGTATCTTGATGCAGATTGGCTGAGAATTGATTGACATTGCAGGGTTAATAAAAGCCACGCAACAATTGGTTACCTACTCTCTGCCACTCTCCACTCTCTGTCTGTACTAACTTTTCTCATTTTTCAATTTGGGAGTAATGAACTAAGGACGGATGGGCGGATATTGGACAGAAAACTGTTTCTTCCTTCCTTCTTATTTCGCTGTGTTCCCATAAGTACGATAGCAGAATACCTGTGTCAGATACTTGTCATCATGAGTGATGGGGATAAAGAAATCTGCATTTTCTGGCTCACTAGACGCCCAACAACACTACACAGATACACTTTGGTACACACGAAGACATATCAACCTATACAAAACCAGTTTATGCTGATCACTCAACAACGGATCGTACACCGTGGATTTCCCGTACGATGAAAGATCCGCATAAACTGGTTTTGTGTCGTCGTGTGTACAATAGTTACCAAATTAGTTCTTCGGTTTTGTTCTGTTGCTAATGTAGATACTGACCGATTGATTTGATTAGCCTGCGCGATTGCAATAACTTTTCATCTACCTATACACCAATACAATGTAGAGGAAAGATTTGTATTTTTGTACGTATAACGAATAAACTTGAAAACTACTTACCTAATTCAAAAACTCTTTTGTCATTAGAAAGCTACCTTATCACAGAGTACTTAATATAGAGTATATAACATCACGCTACTGCCTACAGGAGCCGAGCAGGACAGCCAGTTACATTATAATCCTACAACCGCTGGAAAAAGCGTTTATTTTTAAATTACTTTAAAGGCTTTCAGAGGTATATTGTTTGGTCTCTGAAAATAATAAGGGTATTCATTCTTGCAGCTGGTCCTATACTTTCAGCAATATTTTGCCTTAATGCAGGTACGCACGCTCTCATGCTGCAGAGCAGCATCCTATAGTTCTAAGTCAGTTTATTTTTGCGTCATCCTGTTTGTTATTCGAAGATCCGTCATTAGTTGTTTCCAAACTGTGAATAAATCTGACTTTACCAAAGCTTTGTTTTGCATGAATCAGGGAAAAAGACGCAACGAAACATTGTATGTAGGTAAGTGCACATATCATGTGTCATTGTGTTGAATATTAGATTTTTCCCGGGAGTTGCGTTTAATAGTTTAGCCTAAAATCCTAAAACCTCAAAGTATTCCGTAGCACAATACAATAACCCCGAAAACTTGGACAAACATGTACCCACATTTCAACAGTTACCTATGTTATTTTAGACAATAACTATCTCACAGTAATTCTAAATATTATACTTATATATCCTATAACACTGAAGGATAATTTAACTTCCCAGTTGTGAAATAATCTTCAAAGTCGGTTCAACTGTTTAAGGGATAACTTCCTACAAACAAACTTTATGTCTTTATAATATTTTTATGTTATATATTCAATTAAATACATACTTATTTTAGGTAAAAATAGGCCAGCGTTTTACCATCAACTTATCACATATCCAGACTTCGTAGCAGCTAATGTGTAACTGAGAGAATTCCTGAAGAGTTCTCAGGACCTCATTCTCAGAAGTGGCGCTAACGGCCACTAGCCCAAAATACTTTCCTTGTTTACGTACGAATACCATGTGAGTAGGGAATACTTAATAAATTACCCAATAAAAATGAAGATGCTTCTAAATGTAGGTCGCGATGATAATAGGAATGGGTACTTTCGTAGACACGAGGTTGCAGCAATAGTCTAGCTAGTTGCTCGATTTATCGTCAAAAAATCTAAATGGGTTACCTTCTTGAAATTGTTCTAAGAATAGAAAGCATATCCGACAGAAGCGGCATTGACCTCAAAAATAAATCACAATTTCATGAAACAAAGAAACAACGTTTACATTTTTCAAAAGTTGTTGCACCTGAATGTTTGAGGGCAATATCTACCATTGAACGCAAACATTGATTGGCGAATATTTTCGCTACCCATTTATATTGTATTCCATGTTTATGACAATAATGGCGTCGGATCTAGACGAAAAGCATGCGGTGTCATGACTGCAGGCAAAATAATAGGAAAAAGGTTTCCTCTTGAAAGCGAAACACATAGTGTGTTTCAATGTTCCTTGTTTATTTTCCAAAAATAAATAGTTTAGAGCAAATAATAATATAATGGGAGTAGCAGTTGGGAATATAGTTTTTGGCAGCCGTTCAAGGTTGGTGCTGGCGAAAATCTACGACTCTCTTTGGACGAAATTTCAAGGCAGTGCGTTGAACGCACGACAAATGGACGTCAAGTTTTTAATTGACGCAATAATTTGCACGTTTGAATGTGGTTAGATACATACTTACAATTCAATTATAGATACGAATGTTTTTGTAACATATGATTCGGTCTTTGAGCTTGGGCGAATTTTATCAGGGAAAAATCCTTCTTCTAAAAAAACACTTAAAAGTGGAAAATTAATTATTTCCGGAAATCGATAACTTTGGTTTTTTTTTTCATCGTTTTTTTTGCCACCGACTTCTTGACGGAGAAATCGCATAACAAACGTACAAAATATAATATAGGTACCTAGGTACTTACAGTCGAATTGAGCACCTCCTCCTTTTTGTAGTGGGTGAAAACGTATGTCTATGATTGTTCTACCTGCTTGCTTCCACAATAATGTTAACCTCACGGTTATGACAACGGAAATCTTTTAACGGTCCTTGAACGAAGCGTTACTAATTAGTAAGTTATAACACTTTCTTACGGATTTCTTCAATCACGATCGATGGCGGAAAGTGACCCAAGGCCGTTTGGAAATTATAAAGGAACCTGTTTATTAAATCTTTTATCTACTGATTGAACTAAGGGCTTATAAGTCAATTGATCGTGATGATGAATGTTCAACTTTCGTAAGTTTTACCGTAAAATGATGCAATTTCAGGAAATAGGTACTTATATTGAATGACTCAAAAATAAAACCGTTTTAATTCATCGTAATCAAGTTTGCGCATCGAACATGTCCGCAATAAATTGCAACATGTAACACATTGATGGCCCGTTGTGAATTAGGCTGGAAAATCATGTTCGACCGTCAGCCAAGCCTTTCACATTGAGCCGATCAACTACATGCATTCAAACGATTATTCCCACAAACAATGCAATCAGATAACGGACTCAGTAATCACAATACTGTTATTGACGACACGACGTGACAATGCGCTCCAATGAAACGAGCTCGCAGGATTGTTTATCCAAGCGGAAAACAGCTTTTCCTTTGTGCCAGGACAAAACCTGTGACGAAGTTTCATCTATCTCCCATATAATATTTTCCGAACGTTTCCGCCAGCAGCCCGCTTGCGTCAACTGCGCACTGCGCAGCAGACAGTGCGAGCGAGACAGACATTTGTTGTTGTTGCGCTCTCCCTCACGCAGCACGCTTCTTTGTTTTGGCAACGATATAAAGGCAGGCAGCAAACGCGGCGCTCGAATTTTACCAGAGTGCTACCGTGGACCCAGGCGCATCGCGTTTCGCTGCGGTGGTAGATGATTCGTGATTCTTTCAGCTTGTGAAAGACTTTCATAGTCGTGACCTAGCAGTGAGCTAACTAAGGGATTGTGCAGTGACTGTTAATAATCAAGTGCAGTGATGAGGCCCCCTACGGATTACGAAGGTGGAGCGAGGGTGCCCACTGAGGCGGAGGAAGGGAACCGGCCTGATGCGCGGCCCATGATGATCTGTGCGAGGCTGGCGGGACGCGCCATCATCAGAGTTGTGGGACGTTGTGAAGATGCTCAGGAAAATAGTCAACTAGGTGCGTAGTAATATAAACACTGTGCTTAAATCTAATAATGCGAGAAACGTCACTAAATAACAACATAAAGAAGGCAAACTTTATTGTGTCGAAAGAAAAACAAACAAGCCAAGATAAAAAAACAACGTCAGTTCCTACTTGAGCCGCTTAATCCACTATACATTACTTATGAATAAAATATCAGTGACCATTGAGTCAACCACGGTCTGCGAATCGTACGTAATTAATTCCTCAACCGCAACAAAGAAATAAGTTCGTCGATCTAATCCAGAAACCTAAATATTTGCAAATGTTAGCTTCCTCATTAGTAGCATTGTTTACACGTATATTAATGATCATGATTATCTTATCGATTTGCGAAGGTATGATAATTTACTCGTACCCTATAAGAAGTAGACCGTCTACTATTAATTGCGGTCAAGCTAAGTGTGAATTAATGGATAGAGTTGACCTCTATAAAGCGGGTAAATGTTTAGTAAACATCTTTATTAAATTGTGTGAGAATTTGTCAATGAATTAATGAAGTAAGGCCGTGACACATAATTGGGAGCGACCCAGCAAGTTGTGGCTTAACATTATGTTAAAAACCCAATCTAATGTCATAACAAGGTGTTACGGTTGTTGAAATGGACGTCACATCTTATTTTCCTAATCCACAAAGAAGTTCAGGGACATGAGAATTACCTACATTTACGAAATTAGCTTTACAAATAGGTAGTTTCTAAAAGATGACGGCGCGGCTCTCGTGATGGCTTTAACTCTAAATAATTTGCTGACGAAAATTTGTTTAATCTAGGAAGGTACTTACGTATTTCACTTACCTAGTTCTACTAGAATTACAATACATATACATTAACAAGTCTAACATCAAACGCAATTAAAGTTGATAAACTGAGTAAGCACTTCAATAATAAACAATTCTCCTTTTGTTTTTAATTTTATCGTTATCGCGGCTACAATCTTTTGCGATGCTTAAGATGGTTCCGGCAGCGGCTTTGATAAATAGACTCCAAACATTTCCATTCATCGTTTATAATTAACCATATTAAACGAATATCCTATAGCATCTTGATCTTAATTTTAATCACATTGACCTCTTAATTAAAAAACTTAATTTAACCTTACCACTCTCGTTGACGAGGCCAAACACAAAATTAAAAGTGCATCACAAATATCACCGTAAAGTTCAATGAAATCATTTTGTATTGATATTTATATTACTTACGTTCGTTTGCGTAATCAAAATGATTAATTATAATCAGCTGCTTATTGATAAGGAGCATGATTTTCAAAACTGTTTGTGTGTCATTTATTTATACATAGGTACTTATTTGTATAGGTACTAGCTGCACCCCGTGCATTCACCCGCGGAAACCGGAATTAAAGTAGCATATTTGTCAACTCTATCAACATCATACTAATCCATTTATAGGTCGTATTTCGCATCCATCCATCCTCGCAAACTTTATTTACACAGGTGAAATCAATTGGAAAGCTTGTGGCCCTTCTCGTTTATCTATTAAATTGATCTAAAAACTACCTATTCAGTCTTGTGATGAGAATTTGCGTAAAGTTGCGTAGACAATTGCTATCGTATAGCAATCAATTTTATTGTCATTGTTCTTACGTAGATTTCACTTATGTACGTTGATGATTGACGTAACCCCAGCTGTAAATTGCTTAGAATTTTATTTATTTATTTAAACTTTATGTACAATAGTGGTACATAGGCGGACTTAATACCATAAGGTATTCTCTACCAGTCAATCTATTAATTTTTTGTGAGATATGAGGGAGAGAGAGGGAAGAAAAGGGAAAACTTAGCATTGCTATTACAATAAATAAGGCGCAAGGGCAAAAACTACAGGTAGCAGGTACCTGCAAATCAGGAAAGCGGAACTGGAAGCGGAAAACGAAACGAACGAGCGAAGCCGCAAAACCTGGTATTACTATAATGTTACACTATTAGAATCAGGCGACTACGTGTAGTGGGCAGAGGACTAAGCACAGGCCCAACACAATGTCTGCCGCATGTAAGATTTTCCTAAAGTTAAAAGCATGTTCGTTTTCCCATTGTTAAGGATAGGTATTTCATTATGCGTTTGTTGACATATTTCTTGTTTCTTAATAAACTAAAGTATTTTATTGTTGTGTGTTGTGCGTTTATTACATAAACAAATGTAATGTGTTTTGAATATTAAAGTATTTTGCATTGATTGTTAAAATATATGCTAAACATAAAATAACGCTAGTTAAGTTTCAAAATTGAACGCGATAGCAAGTTAGATGAGGATTGAGACATTGCTTTATAATTTCCATAATTTATTACAGCATTGATATATTTCCAATTTAAGTATAGGTAGCCCATAACATAACTCTTCTAATCATTATGCGAATGGAATGAGTCAGTTAATATTTCCAAAGTTTTACAATATTGCTGTGGACGATTACTTAACGCTGTATTAAGTTGTTTAAAGCGTAATTTTGATAACCATTATTAACTAGACTTTGCACAAATACACACCAAGCGTTTCAACAGCTGAACAGTTGAAGTAGGTACCAAATCAATAAACTAATTTAATCTATAGGCTCGACTTCTTATTTACCAATTTAATCATTTTCCTAACCTTGTCCCATTCTATTTAGGATCGGTGCAATACGTTTTCTTCTTCCATACTCCCTTGTCAGACGTCACGGCATCATTTACTCCTTTCTCCTTCATATTATTCCTTACACAATTTATCCATATTTTCTTTGACCTTCCTCTCCCTCTCCATCCATCAACATTCAAATCATATTTACCAATTTATAATTCGTTTATTAACACGAACATTGCTAACATGAAATTATTGTGAAACCCACCCACGCCAATTAACAAAACCCCATAATTCCACGGATGCTGCAAGAATCTTACTACCAATGTAATTTAACATAATATTACATATACTTATGTACGTTATTTGTTAATGGCCGTCGCAATGTACCTACTTAGGTACCTAAATACTTTTATTTCTCAACAGTACATTATAGTGAATATAAAGCCCTTAATCATCATTTCCCTTTCCGACGTAACAGTTCTTTACGATCGCTACTTTTTGTCACACCGTCCAATTTTCACGCTATCTTTGCTCGAGGACATCATCAGAGAACCGCAAGACTACCGACTAACGACCCATTCATCAAAACGCTTGCAAAACCCAACCTTATTACGTCTGTGTTAGCGTAGCTAATAGCATGTGATATCTCGAATGAATAATTACGCGAAGTATGCCCGTTTACGCAACAACGAGGTTCAAATGAGTGTTCTGTTGCATTTGACTTTCGCAAACGAAGATATCGTGTAAAAATTGTGAAACTGACCGAGGCCGGCTCAGTTGGAACAGTGGCCTTTGTTACACAGATTAATTTCATATGGTTAATTAATTCCTTATGATACACAATCACCTTTTTTGCAACTAAGTACATCATAGTTCTTACAGAGACGGGTAGGTACATACATAGAGCCTTGTTTTGTGATTTTGTTAAAAATCTAAAGAAATCATAATAGAATAATTTGGCAGTATCCACTCAGTTATGTGGTACGTTTTTCAATAACGTTATTAATATTACGTAATCCTCGTTAATTCCCATAATTTAGTTTTTAGGAAAAAAACACTGAAAACATCCTCCCGTTTCTGGCTACCGTACAAAGTCGTAATATCTATTTTTAGTGGGTTATTTTGGAGAAGTGAAATCTTTTGCGCAGTGTCTTAACAATCATGTGCGAACGTCCCGAACAAGAACGCGGCTTACAATTAGCTTTTGCGTGCCTTTAATTAATTAATAGCAGTGTATGTGCATGTTGATGTTAATTAGGTTGAAATTGAAGATTTAAGCAGCTTTCTGACACTTTAGTTTCAACAGCTATTAGTGTATTTGGTTACCTACTTATTTTATCAATTAAGTACAAACGCACTGCAGAATTTTTAAACTTTTTTAAAGAGCTTGCAGAGTTAATCTATATTTGTTTGCCAGATACCGCGTTCCATTACAATAAACCATACCTACGTCAGGCTGCGTCGTGCATTATATTTTTTTTTTCCATCATAATCCACATTCACACCCATATCGGCTCCCGGAAAACGTATCTAAGCACAAAGAACGCGCAAACGCGGAAGACCCGCACGCACATGTAACAATTCCGCGGTACTCGGTGCCATTTGAGTGCGATCGATTTAGAACATCTCACATGCGCGTGCGTTTGATTTACAAACTCGAACGGCTTGAACTCTCTGGCTGAACATACTTGTTGGCCTTAACTGGCCAATTTATGCCATATAGAGTAACTTCGGCTGGTAGAGAGGTCACTGCTCGTTGAATACTTCCTTGTAGCGACGTGATTCACCTATTGTAGGTTATGACAACAAGTAGTGTAATGTATATCTGTAATCAAGCCACAGAAAAAATGCTATGTAACAAGAAGTCTTTGTTTTTGCGATGTTCTTGGGTAGTTACGGATTCTATACAGCTAGGTACCTATGTGTATAATGAGCACTAATCAGCGTTCCCCTTGTTATTGGACATTAACGATGATTAGTGCACAAGAACTTCTGGAAGAACAATTGTTCGAGATCAAAATGTCTATTATATTTACCGTACTATGCTAATCTTCCGATTAATACATAGGTAAAACGACATCGGTTTTTATTATATTATGCTTTAATTCCAATAACCATTATACATTTTGACACAAAATGGCATGATTTAAATACCTATCTTCATATACCCACTCTGTTACAAAGGTATTCATTACTGGCCTTAGGCATAGAAACTGGACTGGTTGAAGGTCTGTAGGAGATATGAGGAAACTAGTTTCATTCTCCTCATAAATCAGCTCGAATAAGTAGTATACATAAACACAAAACTCTTATTTGCGGCGGGCAGACGGGTAATAAAGACGCTTCCTCATCGCGAATATTCGACTGATAATTAAATAATTCAATATTCGTTTTTGTTCAGAAAAAAGTGAATTGTGACTGTTACATTATAGGTACGATACCCCTTAAATCGAATCTCTCTACATGATCTACGTCTTATTTTTATATTGATTCTAAAAACGACAATAATTATAGATGTCTTCGCGAACACATCAGATACACATAAGCAGGCAGTCAGCTCAAAGAGTATAATAATATATCGGGTAAGTCAGCTGAATCAGCTGAGCTGATTGTCAGTGTCATGTCTCTAGCTGAACGTCAGATTCTGCTGACCGAAATACAATATGTCAAACTACACAAAAACAAAAAAAATTAAACAATGCTCCGAAATCTAGTACCAATTAGACCTAGTTGATATAAACGCTTAACTTAAAACATCATTACCGTTTCCTTTCAAATAGACTATAAATTGGAATGCTTATTTATTAATAGACATTAATCACGGGCTTCACGTGTGAACTTCGGAATATTTTATGGATTTAAAAATAACTTTTAGAACTCGCGCCGATACTCGTGTTCCCGTTCCTAGTTAGTTTCAGCCGGTGCTAGTTTATTCAGAGTGTTGCGTTTAATTTAAAAATGGCTTTAGCAGTGACTCGAGTGATTCTAAAATGCGAAGATGCTCAAGAAACTCAAGCACTAGGTATGATTATTAGCTAACAAACACAAGGCTAATTGTAATTAAAACTAGAAACAAATATGCTAGTTAATGACGTAACTACTGATGATTTCTGCTCTAATAAACAGTTAGCTATGTGTCCTAAAAATGGTTCAGACAATTTATGGCACACTTGTATTGTTTTTTTTCTAAACCTTCCGATGAGTTTGTATTTCTTTGGACATAATAGGAACGGCAGTTACTTCAATTTATTTTAAATGGATCTTTATTTTATATCTTTTTGTTTAAGCTCATGTCAGTTTAACAGAATAAGTAAGGTTACTCAACTACCTTATTAGTCATAAGAGAAAGTTGTAGACTAGACTACAAATATACAGTCATGTTTAGTATTTAATTTCGGTTGAAATAATATTTTATGTATACTGAAAAAAATATGTATAAAGGTCCCTGAGTTTGTTGATCAATTTTAGTCAGTGTCCTCAACATTACCTGACTCATGTTACAAAATATAGGGAAAGAGGAGCACTTTATAATATCTTACAGGCTACTGACTAATAGTAGAATTTTAGGATTCCGTACCTCATAAGAAAGAAATGGAACCCTATTGCGATCACTTTGTTATCCATCAGTCTGGCTGTCAAGACCCTTTATCTCGGGACCGTGTGAAGGTGTTGAGTTATAATTTAAACCATATTATCATATCTGTGGTCCCTCGGAGTTGTGGAAACATCTTGTCTCTATGTCTCTGCAGTCAAAAGATAGGGCCAATTTGTACGGAAACCTCAGTGTGCGAGTCTGACTGGTACTTGCCCATATAACTGAATTAATGGTTTTGCATTACTTGAGACAGGAATTAGTCACTATACACATAGGGGTTATATTATCACACAACTATTTTAAGATAAGATATCTTAGAATAGTTAATCAGCCATAAATTGATAGTGACACATTGTGCAAGTTTCTTGAAACAATATTTGCATTAAATTACTAATACTATCATTGACTGATAAGAAATATAAGCAAGATCCGTCTATGGTTGGTACTCGAAGATTGTGTAAATTTGTAAGTGGCAATGCAAGGGAGATTTGTTTTGATTTGGACATTTAATGAGAGACGAGAGGACTGTTAGATATGAATGTTGATGAAAGGAGAGAGAGAGGAATGCTAAAGAAAAGATAGATGGATTGTGAAAGGAATTATATGTATGATGAGTAAATGATTCTGTGACATCTCACAGGGAGAATGGAAGAAGAAACATGTTGTTCTGACCCCAAATAGAATGGGTCCAGAGCAGAAAGATGATAATGATAAGTTTGTGGCAGTGCTCAGCCAAGTTCTAAACAAAACATTTTTCTCATTTCAGATTTATCAGAATGTCAATTGATGCAAGTACCTGATGCTGTGTACCACCTGATGCGACACACAGAGCTCAAGAGTTGTGATCTCAGTGGAAATGTTATTACTAAGATACCTCCTAAGTTTGCAGTCAAGTTTAGTTTAATTACAGGTCAGTTTTAATAGCTATCCTTATTTTACTGTGTAGTGTATACCTCAAAACGGGTTTTAACTCATAGTTTCAGAATGATAATACATTTTAATTCGTCATAATTAATCCTAATATATTTCATAGTTTTTTTTACTACTAGTTCATGTTCTCATATTTGAAAAGTATAAAAAGAACGATTAAATAAAAAAATACACAAAAAGGTCCCATAATTACCAATTAAACATTTTATATCTCAATTTCAGATTTAAACCTCTCCAACAACCAAATGGCGAAGCTCCCCGACGAGCTGTGCACACTGGCTTGTCTCGAGCGGCTGGACATCTCTCACAACACGTTCGTGGCGCTACCCCACATCACTTTCCAGTGCCCAAGTCTGCACACACTGCTGGCCCATCACAATCAGATCATTGGTACTTGAACTTATATTGTAAAACTGTAGTAAGGTAATTTATTGACTGGCATACTTCTTTGTGTGTCTTTACTGGTACAGCTAGAACTTAGAGAAAGAAATCATGTAGTAGTTAATGTTAGAGGAAAAAAGAAATAAATAACAAAAACCTTGTAACAATTGTAAGGTCCCAACTTGGCTCTATTTTTACACATATTTTTCTCCTTTACAGAAATTGATGTGGACAGATTAGCCAGATCCCGCGCCCTTGACTACGTTGACCTCAGCGACAACCCCATTCCGCCGCGCACGTACGACGAGCTCAAGCAACTGTCCCGGCCCACAGTGTCAGTGTCCGAGAGACAGAAAGAAGACTGGGAGGAAGACCTTCTAATATAAAAGAGTGCACTCTTGTGGACTTATGCATTCAGGGCCAGGAGTTGCAGCACAGGTCAACTGGAGCGGTACTAACGGGTTAATAATACGTGACTGCAATGAAAACAAGTCATGCAACTCTTCAAGCTGCTCCAACGTAAATCGTAGGGAATGGTGCAATAATAATGTCAAAGCTATATACAACTGGTCCTAACTAAACTGTGATCTTCTCTGTGAAAAGAGGACAATATCAACATGATTTTTATAGTATAGGTATGCTAATTTTAGTAATAATTGACAGCATTATCGTGATTTGAAAGAGATTTGTAAGAGATTATGTAATTTTTTTACATCTTTTGACAAGCTCAAAAGTTAGCTTACTTAATTAGTCTAAACGTGATTTGATTCGTAATGTCCTTTATATATAATTATATGGCTTATATTAAAAACGAAGCAAATTGATTAATTGTATATAGCGTTATATATTTTTGATACATAAGATGGTTGGATAGGTAGTATTATGTTGATATTTCTCATTGTATTGAATACTAGTCCATCATTAGTTAAGCTTGTGAATTCCAATAGGAATGAAATTATGTTGTAAGTAATTGATAAGTACACACAAATGTCTATTTGCAATAATAATGTACTGATAGGCACAGTTGTTATTTTCTACTAATGAATTCGCTCTATGTAATTTTTTGCTTATAATTTCCATTGATACAATTTTTATCCAAAGATTCATTGACTGATAAAATGAAGATACATTTTATTCAATTCAATTTCTAAGATTGAATTGAATGCAGCAAACAGCAATTTTCGAAAGTAAATAGGTACCTAATTAAGTCTTTGTGATGTGTTTTATATGGAATACAATTATGAAGAATAAACGCATTTGCGAAATGCAAAAAAAGATTTTTTTTTATTACCGCTATTTAACCTTATTACGATTAGCTGAACTAGAAAATTTAATGACTATTAATAAGAATATTGTGCGTCTCCTCCTTGGTGACTGGTGTGGAGTAGGAATCGAAACTGGATAATTCCGTACCGTCTCTATAGACAATGCTCAAGGCCCCTGTGCCAAACGCTGTGAAAGTAAGCTAGTTCTTTAATCCAAGCCGTTTATTTATGGTGTGCACTTGTGATCGACGATCGACAACATCCGGCAGTATTAACCTTTTCACCGCCACTGACATTAATAGAAGCTCCGGATTTTCGTGCCACCAGCGCCACGACTACATTAGAAGCCCTTGATTTTATCTATGTTCTAAAAATAAATTTACCGAATTTAACAGGTTTTTTTTCCATTTCATAATTTAAAAGCACTGTCTAATACCCTGTTTTTTTTTATTTTTCGACACAAAAGAAGCCATTAATTGTCATAAAATTGGCAAAAACAAAAACTCCGAAAATTTTTGATATCCCCAGAACGCTAATAGTTGCGCGGGCTGGACGCTTGAGTGGTGCTTGAGTGGCTAAGGACTTGATATATAGTCGGCCAGTGATGTGACGCGAAAGTTAACACTGTTTGATTTCACCCGATGAAATATTTAGAAACATTATTATCGAAAACAATTTGAGGTCAGTAAAATATGAACTTAGATAACTACATTAAAACGAAGGGAAAATAGAGGAATTTCGTAGTCATTGCGTTTTCGCTTCAATTCTGTAATGAGAGATGAGATGCATTCAAACGCACTCAAATTATGAATTAAAAAAAACCACGCGCTTAAACCGCGGTGCTTAAATCCAAACTTACTTTCCATTTCGAAAAACACGACGAAATACACAATACAATGCTACAATGAAAAGTTCTACCGGTTTTGTCCGGTAAAAATGTTGACAGAAGTAGTGTAAAAATCACGGCAGTAGACAAACATCGAAAAAATACATACACATCCCTAATCAGAATTGAATTTAACGTGTTCTGAGCGCCAAGGACTTGAAATAAAGTCAAAGGATGACGACATGAAACAATTAGTGATGTGCCTCATTTCTTATGGCTGTAATTGAGTTATGTATTTGTTTCTTTGATATTTGTTATTTATATTGTTTTTCTTATCAAGGATACTGGGAAATAAAACAAATATGGCAATATTCAATCGGTTTTTATTTAAATCCGTAAAATTATAAATAAAACATAACTTAACGTGTATAATTCTCATTCATCGATATGACGCTACCCTCATCACTACTGTTTACCATACATTTCGTTTTATACATGTATAGCTTGGCGTGAGGCGAGGCATCGCGTTCTGTGTACGCTGGCGGTGAAAAGGTTAAAAACAGTACCGACCCGAAATAATTACCTAATAAATAACATAACAACACGCCCGTAATCTCTTAAGATTAGGCAAAGCCGACTAGTACCTACACCATCATTTCGGCACTTAAACATTAATATGCAATGCAATGCATATAGGTATTAAATTTTGCCACCCATTTGTACCAGTTTATCGGTAATAATCCCGCAGACCGATTATGAGTCGGTATGGTCCTACTCCACACTTGTTCAGGTCACAGAGTACTTTTACCATACGGGTTCAGGTCCGAGGTCGCCACAGCAGTTGATGTTAAGGCGCGGGCCCACCGCGGTGCATGCTGAGCCCGTGCTCAGCGCAGCTAAAAAAGCTAAAATGCGCCGCGTGTCCGTACACGCGGCGCATTTTAGCTGCGTGTATTAATTTGTTTGACAACGTGGGTCACCGTTTCCACTGGAGTACCCACACGAAAACCCACGACTATGTATAACGTGGCACGGCGCACGGAGAGGCTACACACGAGCCACTGCAATCCACGGAGGAAAACCTCTCTGCGATAGCGAGCTGTACATAGTCATGGGTCATATTCGTGTACTCCAGTGGAAACGTAGACCCACGTTGACAGCGTTGAGCTATGTAACCGCCTATTCGAGCAAGCCACGCATGTATTAATGACGTCAATTCATGCGTAGCCTCTCCGTGGGTTGCAGTGGACACAACCACATACATTTTTTTACAAAGCGAAGCTTTATACACGTGCGTAGCCTCTCCGTGCACCGCGGTTAGCCGCGCCTTATAGCACACGATACACATCTGGCAGATTTCAAAGATAGCGCGAAATTCAAATTTTCTTACGTTTTTTTTTTTACAATTTGTAGGTTTTTATCATAGTGTATGTTGAATAAAATATGATTAGGAACCGTAACACGTATGCATGTACAAAGTTATAATCAATATTAAAATCATCAATTTAACTCAAGATCATTCAAATGACTTTGTCATTCAATGGTTGAAGGGTTGAATTGATAATTTTAAATAAAACGACTCTGTAAAACCTGTTACGGTAGTGAATCACATTTTAACCAATATACAACCTGATACTTGACAGCAAATTGTGAAAAACATAGGTAAGAAAATTTTAATTTCGCGGGCCACCCTAGAGTTTCCCCTTTTACAACAAAACCAGCCATAACATAACGATTACTACATGATTCAAATATTCAACAAGGAAAAAAACTAAGGAATCTTTTTCTATAGTGCCATCCATCCATCCTTCTTGGTGACATTTAGGTTTTTGAGAGGTCTTTATGAAACGAAAAAAAATTATGCCCAGCAATGTCATCTTGATTTACATCCGTTTTTATTTTGTAATTTAGTGATTTTGTATTTAAAATTAATTCCAGTACCGTAAAATGGCAGGGCATGGAGTAGATGATGATCCAAAGTTAACGGGCCTTTCCCGCTTGTTCAATAGTCAAACAAACAGAGGAAGAGCGAATGTAAGTTTTCTTTTTTAATGAACTAGCTAATACTACGTTTTGCCAAAATTAAGTGAAAATCACAGAATGGACAACATGATTACAAATAATTACAATTGGTACCGATAAAGACCTCGGCAACATCGGGACGTAACTATTAAACCATAGCTTCATAACATTGGTGAATTTTTTTTCCGAATTTATTTGGACATTTCTAAATTATCATACTTGTATTTCAAAGTATCACCACGCCTGGTTTTATTAGAAACCGACCATTGCTACTGGTCAATGCACTAGGCCACTAGACATTGTGATAGTTAACCAGCTCCGACTCATGGCCGACTCGCGTAGGTTTGTGTTATTTATATAACTTATAAGTTAAGGTTCTAACTAAGGACCAAAAAAATTAAGAATTGTGATGACTTGCCTCCACTCGCTCTCCTACTAGGTCATACATAGGAATGTAGATTGATTGATTCTCATGTTTTATTTGCAGACTACTAAAGTCACAATGGGTTTAATTGCACTATGTATTGTTTACCACAAGTTTTTAAAAGGAACACCTAAGAAAAAGACGGCGGCTCCGAAACACTAAATACATCAATACTTGCAATATGTGCAGTAAGGACCGGCACGGCTGCTTAGGTATATGTGGCAGAGAGCAGTGCAATGTGTTAAATGCAGAAGTGTGCGATGCAATATATGGATGCAAACCGATATTATCTAGTATCGATACGTAGAATCGATATATTTCATTCGATATATTAACTATCGGAAGAAATTAAGCTTTTTACATTTCATTTCTTTTTTTTCATAAAATGATTATACCTGTAGCTAATTGTTCGCAATAATAAAACGCAAACGACGTTAGTACATTTAACTAAAACCCATGAGAAGTGTGGGTAGATTACAAAGTACAATTCCCAAAGTTATATAATGTAGCATTCAAATATTTAACAATGGGAGCTAGCTCTGTTCGATCTTAGCGACTTTTCTCAAAAGCCGCGCAGGTTGTAACTCGGCAGAGAAGCAGACTGCAAGCCAAAAGCATAATTTTTTTTTTCTGCTAGGTCTAGAGAAAAAGTATTAGGATTTATAAATAAATAAAGTTGATTTGTTTCTGCACTCTGTTTTACTCATATTAACCGGAACTCTATCTTATAATCACATATTATAGACTAGTTATATACAAATCACTTACAATTCTTACAACAAATCAAAAATATCGACATATTTGTACGATATCGCAAAGTATCGATAGAATACCACGATTTAATAAATCGATATTTTTTTTATATGAACATCCCTAGTTAAATGTCCCAATAATAATTATTGAGACATTTAACTAGGGATGATGATTTATTGTTTTTTTTTAATACTCATCATTTGCGTAGCCTTTTCCCAACAGGTTAGGGTCGGCTTCCAGTCTAACCGGGTGCAGCTGAGTATTTCACATGGAGCGACTACCTATCTGACCTCCTCCACAACCCAGTTAGTGCTTAGTACTGGATAAACGATACCCGTTGGTAAGATTGGTTTTATTATGTACTAAGTTTTATTAAAATAAATCATTTGTCTCTGCTCAAATTGTTCCGGTTTAGACATCTGCATGCGCAGAGGCAGCTAGGAAAGGCATCGTTGGTTATTGCAGTTTACCGGCTTAACTACTAGGAAGTTCATGTTAGTAAATATAGAAACAGGCAGGTGCGCCTACGATTTGTTCCATTTTTTACCACGATCCAAGATAACGAACGAAACGTTGGCTGACACTCTTGACAGATTGAGAATTAAACTTCTAAAATCGCTATCCTATACCGGTTCTATACCATTGTTTTATGCTGTCTCTTTCATTCCTTTGAATAATGCAATAAGACTATTCTGCTGTCACCGTAATGCTATAAATCCTGTTGAGTTTCAAGTAGCTTTACAAGACTTTAGGAATTGCACCTACTTTGCGTTATTACATAAGGATTAAAATACCTTTTTATCAGGTAATATTCACATTTTTCTCATAGTATTTCATAAGTAATTATATTTTACTAAACTAGCTAATCAGTCTTAGGTGCCGTCTTTTTTGTAAACCATTTTGAGTGTTATATTAACTCAGTTTTATCTATATTATTGCGTTTTAGAATGGCCGGAGACAGTTCTGTCGATGAATCCCAGCTTAAAGGCTTGTCCAAATATTTCAACAGCCAAACGAACAAGGGCAGAGCTAACGTAAGTAATTAACTAATAATCGATTATTAAGAAAAATCTTTGACTACTTAGAAAGTATTTTGAGGTTATGTGCTATGTTCTTGTAACTTTGATATATTTAATTTATCCGTAAATTAATATATTTCAATGGTTCTTAAATCCAGTTCTATAAGATACCAAATTGTAAATGGGATACGAGTATTATTCTATAAAAATCCTGCTTGCGTATTGTACAGAGTAGGTAGCTTTTTTTCAAACCATAATAAAAATTACTGATTCGAATCGTTAGAAGATACTGTTCAATAACAGAAATCGTATCTTCTAATACAATACTCTACACAGTCAACACTAGCAAATTCTTGTTTGATATCCTAGTTATCTAATTCATTGATATGACTGTGACACCAATGACAAATATATGACAAAAATTTAGATAAAATGAGATGCTCAAAAGGCTGGCATTCAAAAGGTTAAATCTAATTAAAACCTCTTAGCTGACTCTGTAATTGACTTGTTTAATGGTTTTTTTTTCAAACTATTTAGAGGTCATTCAGTTCCCTCAAATTGTACTAAAAACTAAAAGCATTTATCTTTTTTTATATTTCAGACGGCCAAGGCAACTTATGCATTCATGGGCGCCATGATTCTATACTTCACACTCAAACCTAAGGCGAAGAAGTAATCCGCATTTTTATGCTTATTGTCATTTGTGATCATTTTAGTACTTTTAATTTCATTAAGTGCAACATGTAAGTTATATAGCAAATAAAATCATGTAAACTCATTGTTGAATTTGATTAATATTTTTTATTTGTGTCCCTTTTGACCCCTTGCAGAAACTTCAATGCATATAGCTGCATATCCTGAGGCCCTGACATTGTAATTACATTATGTGTAGGCTTACAATTTCAGTCGTTTTTGTAAGAAAGTTGAAGTTGTGACAATATACCAGACATTTATAAAGAAGTCCAGACACTTGTTCTAATTTTTTATTTGACTTTTTGAAGTCAAAATAAAAGGGCAAAAAACTTAACATAACCTGAAAAATCAAAGAGAGATCCGAGTTCAATTTCCCATTCGTAGATAAGGGTAATTTTTTGAAAAGGGACAATTTATTTGTAAATTTTTCTCAGGAGATGTAAATGAAAGTCAACATTGAAATAAATACGTATTTATAGTACTTTATGCATGTAAAAAATAAATAATGCTGCACAGGATAGATCACAAAGAAAGCTTCACAGTTACAGATCTTGAAAATACAAGAACAGTCATTTTTCTTAATTACTCTTTGGTTGTTAAAGATTATTTATTTGTATTATAAACAAATGACTACAGGAAATGCTGCAAGTGAATTAGAGATATTATTTTTAGAGCTTAGTCAGGAGTTCTGCACGCCATTTGGCCGTAAGTAGGTACAATGCGCTGAATTGTACACACATCAACTAACTTATTTATATGGGTGGTCAAACACAACCAAGGAACACAGACTAGGTATTTGGAATGACATAAATGTCAAACTTATACATAATATTTTAGTTTTGTTTGACAATGCATTAATTTTAAATCTTGGTCTTGGTAGAATGCATTTAGAATGAGCAAGTTCTTGACCTCGCACCATATCGAAACCTTATTCGTCAACTGTCACTTGTCTTGAATACTGTCTATATCGATTTTCGATAATTATTGAGTCGCAGCCTTTGTCTGCGTCTTGAGGCCAATCGAAATCCTTTAATGTTCTTTTTTTTTGGTAGGTAATAAAAAGTATCTATCAAACAACCAAGTTTTTAGATTTAACAGCTATGACGTCATCAATATGGCGCGACTTCAGTAAGTTTTGGTAGGTACCTATTGTTATTTTATTTATATAATATTACCTTCCATAAATATGCAAACTGACGGTACAGTAAAGCGAAATTGTATAGTTGTCTTTGCAATAGTTGTGTAGAACTCCTAAAATATGAATAACAAAGTGTTTCCTTTGGGTATGATATAATTAATAATAATATTAAAGACAACCAATTTTCATAATTGTTCAAATAATGTAAAGATATTCATAGTCAATAAACAAAGCTTACATACTTTGCAGGACATTGCATAACAGTTTTAATTAATCATTTGTGCATTCTATATTTTTCAGTATAAAAATTTAAGACTAATCGTGAAACTCTAGCACCAAAAGCCTACAGATTAATAACACTCGCAAAGCAACTATTCTGTGAATTTACTATTTAATAAATAATCCGAGATTAAAAATACAATATACTTTCGATTCAACAAGTAAAGTTTTTACGTGGGCTGTAGATTGATTTTACCTAACTATAGCTAGAACTGGTCATAATATAGACCTCACTATTTTGCTGAACAACAATGAGTATATAATACAAAATGTGGTTCTGATAAGCAACTATTACCTCCTTCTTTAATTATTTAATAATGTGCTTATTTGATTTAAGTGGTAAAATAAATATGTGGATGACAAGGTATGTTTGAGATAAAGTTGTATTTTTTCCTGTGTTGATTTTCTACCAATTGCGACACTTAAAATAATTGGCAACATGTTAGATGTTTAAATGTATTTATCGACTATATTATTAAAACTCAAGCAGCATTTTGATTACGTTGCTTAAACAATTGCTCATTTAATATCATGCTACTTTAAAATTGCAGCATCTGACTAGCTTTAAAATTAATCTGCGAAATGCGCCATTTACAAATCCTATCTAATTCATTCATACCCTCGATTTATGCCAATATCATCACAGTTCCATGCTTCAATCAGTCAATTTGTGTTCATTTGGTTCTTGCACATCATAAATTTGTATAGAAATATCTCATTTTGATTTAAATTGTTTGCTTCTGTTTTTTTTCTATTAATCTTCTCGATTTAGGAAGACTATTAGTCTATTTTGGTTCCAAAAGGTAAACGTTTAGTCATGAAACTAAATTGACTTCTCAAAATTGTTCATTACTTCAAATTCAGGTATAGAAAGACAGTGAGTATTTGTTTCAGAGCCATAGCTTCTCTGTTCGACTCTCTTCTCCTGCTATTCGAGAGTTGACCTATTGTGACAATATAAGTAAGGAACATTGGTGTAGAAGTTAGGAGCAGGAACCAGAATACACGCGTTACATATATTTTTTGTTCAATGCCTTCAATAACATTCCTTTACATCATTTTAACGCCATTCTTTGGGGCTTTATCGTTCCTTAAAAATATTATCTTAAGTCGCCAAAACCAGTCCTTTTAGAAACTAGCCTAATGTATTATTGCTTGTTTTAATAAAAAAAAAGTTGCAACATATGTTTATTATAAAATTGATTTGTGAAGAAAATGTTTTACCAAAAAGGACTGATTTCAGTGACTAACTTATGAAGTAAACGACGAGTAAGAGATTACAAAGCGTTTCATTAAATTACGACAAAATGGAATGTGGCAGTGTCGCCTTTCGTTGTATACAATATTATTTATAAACACGTCCACACGAATATGTAAATTGTTCGATCGTCTGCGCCATTGCCTAAACTATGGATGGAATGCTGTAATTGAAAAATCCGATTTGCTTTACGAGTAACGTTAACTTATATTGCACGCACAATACAAGGAAGTCTATACTTAACAGTGAACATAGAATATAAAATGTAACTACAGTTAAATATCATGATTACAATGAGTAGTTCTAAGAGTATTCGAAGTGAGGACATTGCCGAAATCGATTTAATGAGTGTTGCAACTGCCCGATGTCTTCATCAATGTTTCCATATGGAAAAAAATTAATGAAGCGTACGTTCTTCAACGTATAAATATCTACGGCTCGACTAGGATGAATGCTCACAAGTGCATGGTGTATAATGGTGCCAGTAACCTTAATTATTATAGTAAAGACATTGGCAACTGCCCATGCGGATAGGCGAGTTTAAATAATTGTTTGCGAAGACTCATTTCACGACTTCGCAAACATACAATACAATGTATAAAACTAGACGCTTTAAAAACAAAGAAAAATACATAGTGGTGTATATTTCCTTCTTTTTTGGTCCTTATAGTTTATTTTTAAAAATAGTCAACACCTTATCACGGCATAAGGATGTGTTGACTATTTTTATTCCATTACTTGCAATAGCAGGAGAACTTAAATAACCCCTACATTTTTATTCATTTGAATATTTCTAACGTGTTTCGCAAACAGTAACTCACCGTTTGCTAATAGATCTTGGTGATTTATTTCTATAACTGTCTTTTTGGTTCAAAGGTAACCCAACAGGCCGATCACATCGACTTCTATTTCCACTAGGCTTGTCGTGCAGCGAGTAGCGCGAGGTCCTCATGTATGGTCCAGGGACCGTCGGCGCGGTCTCAGAGCCACGTGGGCGCCCTAGTGAGCGAGTACAGCGGCGGCGGGTTGTTGATCGGCGCCGGCGCTGCATCTGCTTCGGAATCGGATTCTTCTGAGGATACCCGTTCAGCTGCACTTAGAGCTACGCGGGCGTATTCGTCCGTATCTATGCTTTTGCAAAAGTGGATCGCGTATCTGAGGACATTAAACAGATGTAATCACTCACATGAGACAAAACAGGTTGGCAGCAAATTTTATTGTGAAAGATACTTAAAAGATTGAATGGACTTGAAAACCAACTAACCTGAGTTTCTCTCGTAACACAGACTTGCACGAGTATCTTGGCATTTTGAGAAGGAAGAAGCAAGTGTAACTCTCAGGCAAGAAGTGGTCTGGTGGCTGGTACTTGTCTAACACCTAAAACGAAATTACCATTATAATAAAAAGGGGAAGTCAAATGACAGCTGAGTTTCAGAGATATACAGGGTGCAAACGAACCATTCATGTACCCGTCATTGATTCTGTACAATAAACTAAGTATTTACTATTTCTAAGCATAACAGATTGTTAGGAATCGAGCTTTTTTGGGGTGATAAAACACGCTTTACGTACAACGGTAGAACTCAATGTTACGCACTTAAAACATTTTCAGGGAGGAATTTAAAGTTAAGTTAAAAACATTGATTTAAAAAAATGAGAAAAGTTGGAACCTTTTCCCCCAATACCTTAGATGGTTCCCAGTCTAGAATCTAGACTATACCTGGGAACCATCTAGTTATTAAGACTAGACTCTAGAACAAGAAAATTATCAAAATGACGGGAAGAAGAACAAGTACCTTTCAGTTTCGTTAAGGGTACTTACACCCTTTATAAATTTGACTGTCAACACACAACAGACTGTGGAAAGAAGTTTAGTGACCAAACTAAATTGGCTTTAGCCGATCGCACATGACGATATTCTTTTCTTTTTTATAAAAAAGTTGCTCCATATTAGGAACTTCTTCTGTATCGTGGGCGCGCTCACTAACATTTAAACTCACATATACAAACAGCCGTTTTTGTTCCGTGCGGGGATTGAACCTGCAACACGCAGCGCAGCAGTCGATCGCTCGGCCACTGTGTCAACCGTGTCGTCATATTTGTCGCATTAAGTTTGAAATGATGTTAATTTCCGTTCAATGAAATCATTTTCGTTTTTATTTCGCGTCTATAACTTTGGTAATTTGGTGTCCATAGAGTTTCTTGCCCATTCTTCTCTATAGAGATCTACACTTTGTAATGGGCAACTACAGTACTTTCACAGTTATTATGCCTTGTGACTGAGACTGTAGTTTCAGTTCAAAAGTGCCTGTAACGGGACTTCTTGAAATAAATGCTTTTGATTTGATTTTGGTCAATTTTCTTATCCACTATCTCGGTATCAAAAGCACTCTAAATACCTGTAATACAAAGTCCCTCTGCCTCGGATCCTGCGGTGCTCTCGGCAGTCGTGTCCGTCCCCAAACGAAGCGCAAGAACAGCGCGCGTTCACTGCCCGATAACTCTTCCATTACTTCCCAGAACCACTGCACTAAGGGCGCGTTCGGTTCGATTCCTGGTAGAAAAATATTTAGGCATCAATAGCTTGCATTGATGGGATTTTTAAGTCAACTTAAAGTTGGTTGAGTTTCCGACATATGCCACAATTCTATCCAAGATTAACATGGTGCTTAGTGCTCGTAGTTTTTCGGCCAAACTTGTATATATTAGCCACTTGAGAGCACATAATAGAGCCGCACACCAAAGTTCTTGACAACCTCCTTAGAAAGCCATCGAAT
This sequence comes from Ochropleura plecta, assembly GCA_905475445.1. NCBI lineage: Eukaryota > Metazoa > Arthropoda > Insecta > Lepidoptera > Noctuidae > Ochropleura > Ochropleura plecta. The sequence continues at coordinate 17,225,662 of FR997725.1, read as the reverse complement.
GTCGTCGCTGTGGCCGAAATCGGCTAGATGGTATCATCATCATCAACTTAGTACCTAATTCACGATTATTTTCCCTGTTTTGGTTGTTTGTGTAAGTTATAAATTATAATCCATGTGTAAAAAAATGCTGTGTTTTGTTACTGTATTACCCGTTTTTTTCGGGTGGGAAATAATCAAATAACTGCTACCACTCTGGGCGGTGGGGGGGGGGGGGGGGGGGCCTGACTTGTACTAACTAAAACCCACCCATGTTGCTTCTATTGCTCTTTATGTTCCTTCCGGGGCTGTGGTAAGGCATTAATTCCGCCTTTGTACAGTTTTTACTTGTGCATAAAGTTTTAATAAATAAATCGTGGCTCATTTTGAAATACTCAACAAATTTAGAACCACTATGTCTATAATCCGCATGACTTAAAATCCTAAATACAATACAAGTTTTAGTAAAAGAGGTTATTTTACCTTTGTAAGTAGCAGAAGCCCTGAGAGAATGCACAGGTATGTCAGGGGAGCCGCACACTAAGGTCTCAAGCTCCGCCGCGTTGAACAACGCCAGTAGAGGCGCTGGGATCACACGAGACATGCCGTCGCGAACTGCGCGAACTTGTTCGTCGAACTCGTGGAGCCTGCGAAAGGTTAATGTCCGTGAACAACAAAGAAAATAGTGTTATCTATGGGATGTGGTTTCAGATATATGTTGGGTATTATATACGCGGTGTGATCTATCTTTTGACATACGTCATATAATTAGAACACATATTCATACACTTTTGTGTTAACAATCTTTTTTTCATTAAGCGGACTGGCCTTTTAGGGTTCCCTACCTCAAAAAGAAAAACGGGACCCTTATTGGATCACTTTGTTGTCCGTCTGTCTGTCTATCTGTCAAGACGTTATATCTCGGGAACGCTTGTAGCTATCGAGTTGAAATCAAAACTATATACTCAACGCTGTGTACCTTTGTGCTGTGTAAGCTGTGTGCTAAGCCAAAATATATGGCTGTTTATGTCGCAACTTCGTTCACAGGTCCGACTTGCACTTGGCCGGTTTTTTTGGAACTAACATCACTGATCTTTTTTTACAATTTTACAAATATATACCGCGTCGTCCTGTCAACTCAATCATTCAAGCGTAAAAGTTCCAGTCAGCATCAAAATTGCCTAATCATTTATTTTTAATACTACGATCTTTCAAATATTATATTCAAACTATATCTCTTACCTGTAGTGTAGAGCCAACTGCACATATTCATCTTTATTGTCAGGCGTCACCCTCTTGTGTCTCGTCGATAGAGGTACTTCATGTCCAGCTGCCGATGGTATTGAGAATGGAAGCTCGAGGTTTTGTAGTTCCTGTCAACAACAACTTTTATGCTTATACGACTTCTTAAATAACCCCACTTATCGCTTTCATTGTAAGGACATAGTTTTTGTCCGGCTATTTGCATTAAGTTTATGGTTATTTGTGTTAACCTTTTTTCTTTCAGTAAAACTAAAGTTAGACCTACAGGTAAAAGTCCTTTATGGTGAAAGCTTTAGCATTATTTATTCTTTTCAGTATAAGGCTGTTACATGAAAAATATATGATTCGCGACCGAATAACGTTTGTATTTACACAATTAGAATCATTGATTTCATCAATAGAATCCTTTAAGTTTATTTAATTCCATACAATGAGTTTTTCATGAATTAGTCACTATAGGGATAACATGAACTTATGAGGGTTGTATTGACGATTTTAACGAGTATAATTCTGTAAAACCATATTTATAATGGCTGCGAATTATATTTTTGTGAACATACCACCTATCACTGACCTGAAAATTGTAAAAACTTATGAAAATTTAAATTTTACGGACTATTCTGGTACATTCCCCTTAAACATCCAACTTATTATACATATTTTTTACTTAGGAAACTACTACATAAAATGCACATTGTTACCTTATTATTCGGCGTCATATCTCTAATACAAAGCAGAGCTGGTAGGAAATCTTTGTCCACTTCTGCCAAGTCCTGCGGGCGGAGAGGTTGTCCCGCCAGCTGACGCCACACGCCTTCCGCAAGAGACAGGGACAGCGGCGAACCAGTACGTATTGCAATGCCCATAAGCACACCTGCATATAACAAGTAGGTATTAACTAAGATACTGTACTTCTGGATAGTGTGTGGTTGAAAATAGGAAAACAGGTGTAACCAAGGATCGAAAACAGTACAGTATAAGTAACCAGTATCATTGTTATCCTCATCTTATAAGAATTGTTTTAGCGACGCAATCATAACTCGACTAGCCAATAGTATGATACCGATTTTCAGCAATAAGCTGATGATATTGATTTAGATAATATGATGATGGGGGTATCTCATTCGTAAACCATTTTACTGGTTTGAGACAAATAAACATTTATTCATTTTCATATTGATGAAGGGGAACAACTTCAGATAGTCACAAATAAATGTGAACATAAACTTACCAAGGAAGCGGAAGCAGTTAAGATGTAACGGAGTATTAGCAGTAGGATTCAATAAGAACGCGTCACGTGATGCGCCCGCGTCTCCCCGCCCATTGGGCGTGGCCATGAGTAATGGAAGAGACCCGTTTTGTAGCTCTTCACACATCTCCGCTATACTCTCACTGTAGCCGCCGCCGCAGTCGTCCACACTCTCACCTAAAATATGAAATAAAATTTATAGAATCACATTGTGTGCGAATTGGTTTTATTTTTTCAATGTCTGGATGCATTTAAATTGCAAGACGGCTCAATAATCTACAAATCGTAACACGTTTTGCGAGAGTACAATTTAATTATTTTCTCAGCCTACTGAATGCTAGAGTGTAGACAGGTTTACCGGTTTGTATAGTTCATTTTTAACACCTCAACAAAATGCCCCTGATACCCTGCGCGCGTTTCTGTAATTTTTTCCTCAACTGCTGCTGGTTGCAATGTCGCCGCATATTTTGACTTTTCCATATTTTGTTTAATTAAGATATTATAGTTTTTTTTTTTTAAGAATGGTAACTCGCAGTTCAACCTAGGAGGTTGTCGTCTGCTTAACCGGAAAATTCCTGTGGATACCTTGAAGCTAAGGTCTCCTATAGAATTTTAATGTACATGTTGCTAAAATATAAAGTATTTTTTTTTCAAGACATATGCGGCACAGTGACGATTTCCTGAATATTGAAGTAGTAATGAAAATATTCAATTCTGCGTACCGACAAACTTGACTTTCCACACGCGATGCGGCAGAGCGAGCGCGTCCTGCGTCAGCACGGGCAGGCGCGCCACCATCTGGCCGAACACGGAGCGCATGCCGGCCGGGCCCGCCAGCCCCGCGCCGCCCCGCCGCGCGCGACGCGCCGCCACGCGGGACAGCTCCACCACGGGACCGTGTTGACGCTCCCGGACCATTGTTGCCATTATAGCCTGGAAAGAAGCGATATTAGGAGTGAAATAAACCAAAATAACGGGTTTAAACTTTTTGCATAGATTTAAAGTGCATGTGTGAGTTTAAAATACAATTACATTGACCAAGATTACCGGGATTCTGCTGTCAATAGAGGCAAAAGTAGAAAAGAATGTACTTAAACATATTTATTTTATTTACTTTTCTAAACGCTGCTTCTTTGACACTGTAGAACAGCAAAGTCCTCAACTGATCCAGAGGTCCATCCAAGATCAATAGCGGCAGATTTGGACATAGCAAGTCCGAGAATTGATGCAGCAATACCTGTAAAACATAGTTTGACATAAAACAGGAGATCGAATATTTAAGAAAATAATAGTGGATAATGTCGTCACTAAACACGGTCATTATCGCTACCTAAAAAAAATTGTCACCATTTTATTACGTTCCATGAGCATTTGATGAAGTGAAACAATATTAATGGGAGTGCTAATAAAGGAAATACTGAGAATTTTTTAATATATATCTAAAGAAATTAATAAATTAAATACTAAGAGAATGTTGAGATGGATGTGTAGAATGACAACAATAGTTAAAGTAAGAAATATTATCAATTTTAGAGGATGTTAAAATTGGGCCGGTTATAAAAAATAATAATGGTTTGTCTTTGTTTGGAAATTTCATAATGAGGGTCGAAACGGATATGACTAAAAGAGTGATGAATAAGGGAGAGGAAGGACAAAGAAGAGATGAATGGATTATTGCAGAATGATATTACAGGGGACAATTGAAAAAGAAATCGTGTCCCAAATAAAATGGCACAAGGGCAGGAAATTGATGATTAATAAAGGAAATACATACCAGTCTGTTGCAAATAAGTTGTGGCGCCAGATCTCGCAACAAATGACATTCTAATGGAGGCGCGGGAGGGGCGCGGGGCGCTCGGGGAGCCTCTACGCACAGGGCCACTGTATGTGCGCTACCGCATGCTACTTTAGTGACACGTTTTCCCTTAAAATATAAGTTCACGATTACCACCAACGGCAACGCCCTAAACAGTTCTTTCATAATGGGTGTAAAATGACCCTAAACAAAGCCGAGAGGCACTTGTTCTGATAATCTGCGATATTTCTAGTATCCTGGGAAACTTTTAATTGCGGACATCATATACGTTGCGGTTTCCAACTTTTTCATACTTATTCTTTTTTACAAGTTTCTAATGTTATAACATTAGTTAAAATATCGTCCCTGGAATGTATTCATCAGTACAATGTTTTGAGTAAGTTGAATTGAGTCCTACCGTAAGCTATAATTCATTTACTCAAAAAAGTCACTTCCTAGCAATTATTTTTGCGTAAAATTGTTAAGAATGCTTGGTTGAAGGTCTGTTTATACCTTGTATATTTATTTCGTCAACCTGACAACATAGAGGTTCAAACTATAGAACTGTCAAAAATTCAAAAATGTATACAAAAAAAAACTGATATATCTGAAAACTTCTCATTTTGATAACATGCGAGCATGAAATGTAACGACAGTTTTTTTTCTTACAGTTCTGCTGCATTGACTTGCTTACCTGCAAAGCCATCAAAAGCCTTGGCCTCTGGGCAGCAAGTGTAGTACCGTCTCCCAACTGTCCCTCATCGTTGTCACCCCACGTGTACACTTCACCGTTGTCCGTACAAGCCACGCAGTGGAGACTCCCTACAATATATCGGAAGTTGAAATTAACCTGAGAACTTAGCTCACTGCCTAAGTTGTTGTTACCATGATAGAATGAACCAAAATCAATATTTAGATAACAGCCAATCACAGAGGAGTTTAGCCATCGGCGCGGGAGATTATGATAGTGAACAAGTGTATGCGCAGGCTCAGGTGTACTCTCTTTTCCCTCGTGCTTTACGTCTACTTAACTGTCGTAGTAAATCATTAGTAGCTGGTTGGTATTTGAACTGAATTGCCCGAGATATGGAGATAGCTAGACAAATTAGAACCAGAAACAGCCAGTGAAACAAAAAACAAATATAGATAAAAAAAACAGTTTAGATATTATTAGTTGCATTACATTGCAATACCAAATCTTATGTAGAACGGCTAGCTTAACCCAATTATATAATACCATATTATTATAGACTTTTTCTTACAGCAAACCTTACTGAAATTGAGAAATTAGCAAATGGGGATTTGGTTATACTAATGTTATAGTAGATATAAGCAATATCATTACAAACCTGTAGCTATAGACACAATAGTCTTCCCTTGCATGCCAGTAACTCGCATCGGCCTCCTCACGTGCTCATAGCTGCCGTGCCCAAGTCGATGGTAATCCCCTTTACCCCTGGTTTATGCACATTAAAATTATATTAGTATGGAAAATGAAGCGTCGCATTTTAGTCGTCTTACAACGGCAGCCCATTTCATCCACCCAATGACTACTAATCATATTATGTAAAAAAAAGGAACACTTTATTATTATTTTTTTACTTTTGAAGTTGTGGTATGATGGTATTGTCACACAAATTCTTATCAAGTATTATGTTTTCATTCCTACCAAGAGACATTAGAACTTGGGTATATACCCTGTCTATTATAAAAAAAAATGAAATCGCGTAACAAACATACATAAAAATAATACAGTCGAATTGATAACCTCCTCTTTTTGAGTCGTTCAATAAAAATAATATTCATTATTATGACGTATGACGTAGTTTGAAACATCCTCCATCCACTTAGGGGTATGAAAAAAAGATGTTGGCCGATTCTCAGACTTACTGTCGCCGATACTCAGAATCGGTCGAGCCGTTTCAGAGGAGTATGGTAACTAACACTGTGACACGAGAATTCTATATATTAGATATATTTATATTAAATTAATTACACAAATGTTCATTTTTTTTCCTTACGATTTATAATTGGGTAGATGAATAATTGGGTGAATGATGTATAGAACCAAAAAAATAGAGATATCATCCTATAAATAAATGTACTTACCACGTATAAACACTTCCACATTGACATAAAGCCACAGAGAATTGAGATCCACATTCAACTTTGACAACCCGCAGTCCTTTCAAACAGTCTATCCTCATTGGTAGCTTACATCCTTCTGAACCACCACGACCTTGAACAAAAGAGCCATTATTTACATTGCTTTTGTGAAAGTGAAGGCGGTGGGAAGCGGGCCTGTGGACGGTGAGCAATGGGTAGCTCACCGTCCGTCCGTCTATTGATGACAGGCCGTGTCTACGGCGCGTTAGTGTTCTACGCGCGCCTCAAAGAGATGTCAGCAAGAGCGGCCTGCCAGGGCCTCCGCCTGCCGGGGTTGTTCGAAAGAGATACCGCGGCACCGGAACGTAAAGGGCAATAGAAGGAACATGGTGAACGTGGGTTTTATGGGGGGAGTGTCAGACTATCCTATCCGCAAAAAAAGGCGGTGGGAAGAGAAGTTGTTATAGAGATATAACGTTGTAGATATAAATAATCTAGCACTAAAATTAATTTGTAACAAACAACAACCAGCTCTTTTAATAAAGGAATAAACAACATTTTGTTGTCGCAATGGTGAATGCTGCGTATACCTGTTAGAGGAACATACCAGCACTTTTATATTATTGTACTAGCTGGCGCCCGCGGCTTCGCACGCGTGATATCGAAAAAAAGTGTGTAATCCTATGTGTTATTCCAGACTATAATCTACCTCTGTGCCAAATTTCAACAAAATCCGTTCAGCCGTTTTGACGTGAAAGAGTAACATACATCCATACATACAGCCGTCAATCCATCCTCACAAACATTCGCGTTTTTAATATGAGTAGGAAGTAGGAAGAGTCGCTTCTGCTGTCTGTTCGCTTAGATGTTTTAAAGTACTCAGCGGATTTAAATGCAGTTTTCAACAATAGAGTGACTCATGAGGAAGGTTTATGTATCTAAAGAAACTATATTATTTTGTTTGAGAGAGTGACTAAGCGATAATATCCTAGTCCAAGTGCTGAAACCAGCTAGTACATAAATAAATAAATGTTTAAAAATAACTAACCCAGTTTGCCGTAGTCACCGTCTCCCCAAGACCAAACATTATCATCGTCCGTGATGCATAACGTTTGAGCATCTCCGGAACCACAAGCGACGTCTATGACGCGGTATGACGACAATGCATCCACCTAAAATTCAAATTAACAAAACGGGAGATAACCATCAGATCGGCACAATCGGGTGGTAAATTCGAATCTATATTTTATCGCTCGGCACGGACAAAAGTTGGGCCTCGATAGAAACAACGGTTGAGAAAAACAAAAGCAAGGTATTTTTGGCTTTGATTTGTTTTAGTTTGGAACAGCTAAAATTCAAAATATTTTTATTTCACATAGGTCTACATGGGCACTTATAAAACGTCGAGAAAAGGTGCACGGTTCGGGTTGATCGTTTCCTATGGAGAAGAACCGGCAAGAAATTCGATGGTTACTCTTTTGAAATTTTAAAAGCTACCTCGTTGGTATAGTTGTCGCAAGCGCGACTGCTGAGAATGTGGTCCTGGGTTTAATTCCTAGGTAGGTGCTAAGTGTTATGAGGTTTTACCGTCAAGAATTTCTCAGTAGCCACGGAGTCTGGATGTGTGCGTCGATAGCAGTAGGCTCGTCCTCTGCTAATATTTCGTTATTTACAGGCGTGATGTGATGTGTTGTATTTACACATTATCAACCTCTTTACTGTACGTTAGCACTGGCAAAAGATTCCTTACATAAAAACATGCGGTCTGGTGAGACCAAATACTGTAACTAAGAAAAAAAAAGAGATTTCATCATGTTTTGTAAGTGTTTTTCACAGGTTGAACGTTGCCCCACACTAGGAATTTCTCCTGTATCGTGGGTGCGTTTACAAACATTTAAACTCACATTCACAAACAGCCAGACCCGAAACAACTATCTGCAGGTCATACAAATATTTGTTCCGTGCGGGAATCGAACCAGCACTCACTCACAGCTCAGCCACTGCGTCAACCGTGTCGTCAAAAAAATGCACAAGTGTTTTAGCAACAACTTCATTTTTACTTACCATTTTAGGCACAAGCTGGTCTTCAGAGTCGCCATGCCCCAGCCGTCCGTACCTGCCTTTCCCCCACGTGTATATCCGGCCGCGAGCCGTCAGGCACGCTGAGTGGGCGCCCCCGCAGGCGATCGCTACCACTTCCAGTCCCGATAGAGCTGTTACTAGCTTAGGACGGTCATAGCTCCTAGAAATAATATTCAAGTTGGAATATTTTGTTGACAAATTCCCGCAAATTGAGGGACAGGGTTAATGACGGTGAAACGAACGAGAAACATTGACAGCATCGTGGCTACACCCTCGAGGAAGACTTTTAAACTTAAAATGAATTGTTTTAATTAAATTGAATTGTTTTTCCTTCTTCCTCTAATCAAAGCAAAAGATGTCTTGAAAAGATTAGTTTTATCAAAAAGATTACCGATTGAGTCACCTTACGTGAATTGAAATTTGTAGTGTTCATTATAAAAAACATACTATAGATCTGTCTGTCCATTTTAGTACTCACACTCTGTTCCCATGTCCAAGTTTGCCGTCTTCACCCTCACCCCAGCTGTAAACATCACCATCAGCGGAAAGCGCTAAGCAATGCTTGCCTCCCGAATTACAAGCGACCTGGTATGACAACACATACATTACTAACGACCTTGCTGAAATGATTTTGAACTTTGTGTTTCATTCTTGTGGGTTTGATAAATTACCTTTGTTATGAAAACGTGTTGTATTGAAGCTAGTAGAGTTGGTTGTGAGACTGAATCGATGCCTCCTATACCCAGTCTTCCACCAGCACCATAGCCTGCGAAAACAAATATACATTTACAATGGTATAAATATATATATTTGTATCTTAGTTTGCCGTATGCCATTGTTAGCAATTTCTACAATTTACTTAGCTATTTAACTAGCGGCACTGTCGAAGGGTGTAATAATACAGCGTGTGATTTTTCCAAAAAGTCAATGTGTTCGATTCTTGGCTGCTGGTTTACGGTTGCGAGTTGTTGCAGTTATAGTTTGAATATTTTTCAATATTCCTTATAGTTTCGAATGAGGCCATCAATACCCACTTGACAATTTCACCCTGTACGCTATAAAACCAGCGTTTTAAGAAACAATTCCAAGTAATCGAAAACTGCAGCGGCCATGTTTTGTACCGTTAGAGATAAACTCACCAGTAGCATAAACCTTTCCATCAGGCGTCACAGCGAACAGCGTCTGTTCCCCTCCCACTAACTGCACCGGGTTGAGCGCAGCGAGTGCGTGGCAAGGCGTTGGTGTTCGCACTTTAGCGCCTTCCACCCCGCCCAGCTGTCCGCGGTGGTTGTGGCCCCACCCGTACACCGCACAGCCGCGGGACCCACCGCCCCACCAGCCACACCAGTCTTCGGGACGTCTGGGAGGAGAGTTGACAAAATACGATTAGAGCGAATGATTTTCGAGATTACTGCTCACAAAAGAATGCCTCCCAAAAATAAAAGTCAAGACTTTTATGCTAGCCTGTGAATGGTGAGCAATAGGTAGCTCACCGTCCATCTGGTGTTAGTGTTCCACGTTCCACGGCCAAAGAAACATGGATGGAACATGGCTAGGTTTTAGTCAGTAAGACCCCACTCCTAAGATATTTGATGTTTTTTCACAAAAAAAGCCTTTGATGCTTCGTAAAATTGTCTTCATATAACGTACTTCGGTATAACTACCAAAGACGCTGCTAGATATACTAAAAACTTACTTGTTAACCCAATGAAGAAGCTGCTCATCATGCTGCTTAGTAAACTTAGTATTATCCTCCCACATAAAGAAAGATTCACTAGTCGTCTCATCACTGTTATACACCCCAAGGTCAGCTAGTCTCTTGCGCACGTCGGCTAAAAAGGGCGTGGGTAAAGGCGTGCGTCGTATGAGCGCGTCGGCCGTGCGCACGCAGAGGCAGTAACGCTTGAACCAAGACCAGCGCGCCGATTCGGGGCCGCTGCATACGCGTGAGTCCATGCGGAGACCGCATGCGAGCCAGGCCAGTTCCTGGGAAAAGAAAGTTTGGTTGGAGCAAAGGAGAACGAAGAGAAGACATCCAAGATATGACCGATCACAGGAAACACGAGAGACGATATTTGAACCTATGCGGTTTATTGATTCTTTTTCTAATATAATATGTTGACGTTTGTTTCCACTCTTACTGGATGCAGCTGATTACCAGTTTTGAGGATAGCCTGGAAGCTGGACCCTAACGATAAGAAAACCTAGGCAGAAGACGAGTTCGGTGGATTCCTGGTAATGTACTAGGCTTACGGGGACTGCTATGTTAAATATTTAAGACGGTTAATGCCATGCCATTTTGCCGAGAACGTTTACTACATTATTGGCCTCGATTTTATTACATTGCTCACTTCAGCTTTTGGGCTTTCCCGTCTACAACCTGAGCTGAATAAGTCATAGCCATCTACTTCAGAACTATTGAACCAAATGGGGCCACTACAACTTACCTTAAGATAATGCGTGTGTAAGAGATGCGTGCCGGTACGCAGCGCCGGTTCCTCGTGTTCGTACTGCGCGTGTAGCAGCTGAGGTAGATGGTGCAGGGCGGGCGGGGTGCCGGTGCTAGTCTCACAAGCACCGGCACCGCACCCACTACCGCCGCAGACTACACCGCGGAGGCGACGCACGCACCACACTCGAGCTCGCCAAGCTGAAGGGAAGGGTAAATTTTAGCATGACCGCTACATATCAGAGGGAATTACTACAACCTAGTATGAAGCAAAAATGTTGTTGATTCAGGTTTTTACTGTATCAGCGGATGCAGATATTAATAAATTACCTAAATAAATCATATCCTACTGAATCATACAAAAAAAATGAAGATGAAAAATACAAATGATAAACTACATGCAAATGTAGGCACGCACGTCACACAATAAATCATTTAAGTTATATTAATTTATATTGACAAAACAGTGACAGATTTTTTTGTATAACGGCCTATGATTGGTTAAAACTTTACTTGACTTACGTTACGTTCAACGAACACGTTACGACTTCAAAAATCAGCATCGATTGTTGATGCTAATGATATAAGTCTAGTAGCCCTAGTATGAAGTATAAATATATATTTTTTATATAACAGAGAAATTGTATGACCAATAGTTCGCATTTTGTACTTAATTACTCGCTTAAACTTTATCAGAAATGATGTAATCCCAATTAACCACAATATGGTATACTCACATAGTGTAGGCATTTGTGCACAAATAGCTAACGCTTGGGCCAAGCGCGGCGCCAACTGATGATCGTTGGATATGGCCGCCAACAATGGACCATCAAGTAACCGCCACGCCAACTCCACAGACGGGCATGATAGGACGTAGCGATCAGATCCGCTTTCCTGTTGGCAAGAATACATTCTGATGGTAGAAAAACTAAAGACTGGTTGATCAGCGACAGTTCCACGATACATTTACTGATGTTTAAGCGTCTGCTAACTTTATCTAGCGTTTATTGCTAAATCTCTCAGTGCTTTTGCCTGAAGCCGATACTGGATCCTCATGCACCAGTCATGAGACTGGTCCAGGGTCGGTTTGGTTCCGAGTTATCGTACAAAAACTTGGAATGAATGGAATAAAACCCACACCGAAGCCTGAGAAAATTTGCATGGACCATTTCACATTATATCTTATTAAATTTGCATTTATTTGATTATATTTATTGACCGATTAAAAGGGCTTTGCATGGTTTTGCGTAGAAAAAAATGAAAGAAAATTGCGTTTATTGGGTTGGTATTATAAAAAAAAATTAGAAACCCCAAGACCAAGAAATGAAGACAAAAACCAAGACTTCTTTTTAAAATTAACTTACGGTAATTGATTGTGAAGGCAACATAGGATGAGCAGTAAACCTCCAGCCCCAACCATTAACTGACCCATCGCTTGTAAATCTCCAACGTAATTCATCACCTGTTGAGAAAAGTAGTGAATTAGATGACTCTAGTCCAATACTGAGACGAAATCTTCATTTGAGGGAATCTTTCAAATACAGAGTGTAAACGAACACTTCAAGAAGGCATCAGCCATAAACTTTGTACATCAAACTAATGTTACTCTATACAAAAAATATTGCTGGGGAACGAAATTTTTTGGGTTGCAAAATCACAGTTTACAGTAAAACTCAATGTTACGCACTCAAAACATTGTTCTGATGGACGCATTGAATAGTTTGGGAGTATTTAAAGCACAGTACATTAAAAAACCAGCCAAGTGCGAGTCAGACTAGCGCACCGAAGCTTACGCACAAAGTTATGACATAAACGGCTACATCTTTTGACTGCGTAGACTTAGACGGTCTTATTAATTAAAATCGGCTGTTCCAAAGATAATCCGACGTTACACTTGGACTTGTTAATCCGAGAGTAAAAAAGTAATTAGAACTTCATTAATAAACCAGAAGTAACCTTGGAGTAAACAATACATTCCTTACATCGGGATTAGGAAGAAAGTAAGAAGAGTGAGTTATTGAACGTCTTTGAACGAACTCAATGCAAGTTGTCTGTGACTCTCTGACTTGACTGTTTAGTTTTTTCACAGCCCCAAGAGACTATAGACTTGAGTATATGGTTTTAATTTCAACTCGATATATTCAGCCCCAATATCTACATAACTAGAATGTACACAGGTATGGTCTAGCTAGAACAAACAAATGACTGCAAAGACGGAGAGAACGAGTACCTCTCGGCTCCGCCAGGAGTACTTTATACCAACACAAGTTCAGCGGTGGTTTTACCTATTACTTTTATCATCTTACCATTAACAATAATTTCTTGCGCCCAATCCGTGGGTTCTCTTCCAGAACGCGTTGCTAAGACCCGACCGGTGCTGTCCGAAATCGTCAATGGATCATTACGACGTTCCGTAGAACATCCTTGTTCGAAGACTACGCGAAGGGATGACGCTCCGGCGATTTTCACAACACCTGTTTATTATAATACAATTTAGAAACATTTTAGGACACCTACTTATTGTGTGTGACAGTTCCAATGAAAATAGTGATAGTTTACAAGAGTAAATGTTGTGCAGTTTTTACGAAGAAAAGCAAATAAACATCGATGTTTTAAAAATATTAAATCTTCAGGGTGCATTAAACAAACAGCTTCCATGAGGAACTGAACTAGTTTTCGTGCATCTTGGACAGTAACTCACACAACATTTAATTTAATCTTTTCGTGGTTGTTTACATTCCAGAATTTGAATATATAATCATAAAGCTATTTATCTATCAAGAATAAAAAAAGAACTTTATGATGATATCTTTGCTATAATCAATTATAGCAAAAATCGACTCCATACGATATGAGCAGTTGTTACTTTACTAAAAGAGTCCTTGTATAAAACAACAAGTAAGTACTTCATATACAGGACATATACAGGGTTAAACATGACAACGCAAGACCTGTCGTTGCTCAGAACATTCAACTGAAAAACTTTACTTCAATGACTTTTTGGAAATTCATTACATACTTTGTTTTTAGTTTTGCTACACAAGTTGATCATGTCGGTTCTTATACAAAGCAATTTCTTTTTAATAAATTATATATTATATCTTGTAAAACAAAATTTGTTTGGCATCAAGGACCGAAAATCCATTCTTATTATGTTACATCTTGTAGAGGCTTACTACATACCTGATATATCAGTATCATCGGCATAGGGGTGTGGACTGTCCACAGTGACAGGCTGCGGCGGTGCCCTCCCTCCGCCCGCGGCCGCCTCTTCCAGTTCACACACACATACTTCTACCACCATGTCGGCGACCGCTGGCTTACTTCCGCAAAGTGCTAGGCGAAGATAGATAAAATATTAGTTCTTAAGTAAGAAAAGAAGTCGGTTAATAAGAGTAAATTCGTTTGATTTTCACAATTCACAGATCAGGGTCAGTTTGTATGTTGGAATCATCTTAACAACCCTTTCATTGATTTGATGATTGCGGGGTTGCGGGTTGTTCGAAAGAGATATCGCAGACCCGGAACATAAAAGGTAAAAGAAGGAACATGTACAACCTTTAGTCAGTACAACTCTGACACTCCCTCCGCTCCGCCCAGAGCGGGGAAAGTTATTTGATGTGTTCCCATAAAAAATTGGGTTGTGAGGGAGAAAGATTGAAGAAAAAGGAAAACTTAGCGTTGCTATTACAAATCAATAAGGCGCAAGGGGAACTGTGTTACCCCGAATTTAACGCGAGCGAAGCCGCGGGCGAAAGCTAGTATTTGAATAAACATTCAACCGCATAATGCAAGTTGTGAAGTAGTGGAAGGAATCGGGGCAGTTTCTTGTCCAAATGTTTATACTAACAACAATATAAGTTGAATTTTAACCGTAGGTGGTTAACAGAGTTAAGGCGGTTCGATCTAGTGGTACATATCTATCGCACAGATAATAAATTGTATATCAATGTGATATCTATATATCAACTTGATGCCTTCAGGCTTTCCCGAGATAAAGAGTCTTGACAGACAGATAGACGGACAGGAAAGTGGGGTCACTTTGCTGTCCGTATTTTCCTTTTAGAGTAAGGAACCCCCCTGTATTATTGCTGTTACACATAAGGATACTAGCTGGCGCCCGCGGCTTCGCCCGCGTGATATCGAAAAAAAAGTATCTTTTGTGTTATTCTAGACTATAATCTACCTCTGTGCCAAATTTTATCAAGATCCGTTCAACCGTTTTGACGTGAAAGAGTAACAAACATCCATATCCTCACAAACATTCGCATTTATAATATTAGTAGGATAGTAAGATTACGCCGTCAAGGAATGTTTTAAAGTAAATCTAGTATGTGTCTGTGTATTGACTAACAAACATACCCATAAGAACATCAGTGATAATCTTCACAGCGCTATTTGAGTCAGGTATTCTTCCAGCCGCCGCTAATTTCAGCAAGTCCACTAGCGCCCTCGCATCCGATTCGCCAAGTTGTGATGTAAATTCGTCTAGCGCCAACTGGAAGCGTAATTAAACATATAAAAGGGTTCCGTACATAAACGGCCATATCTTTTGACTGCGGAGACTAATAGGGTTTTTATTTTTGTACAGCTTCAATACCACAGACTTCAGTATAACGTTTTAATTTCAACTTCATACCTCCTCGCGTTCCCGAGATAAAGGGACACGAAAGACAGAAATTCAGAAAACAAGGTGATCCTATAAGGGTTCTGTGTCATACTTTTGAGGTGTGGAACCCCAAAAATGGGGATAAATTGATTAAAAAACGAAGAATAATTATACTAAGTTGCTAGAAGTATTATTAGTCCAGTGCCCCACCTGTTATATTAGTCTTATCCGACTTACGTTATAACGGCATACAACGGGCTTGGTAGAATCGAATTGATAGATTTTACTATATAAAAAAAAAAAACTAATATTTTTATTTTTATTTGACATAGGCCTACATGGGCACTTATAAAACGTCGAGAAAAGGTGTACGGAGAAGAACCGGCAAGAAACTCCATGGAAATAATAATATATAATATAACATAACATAAAAGTGTATTTGCTATGACAAGATAAATATCGCTTACTTTAGGAGCCTCAGCTTGTTGTACAGTCATTGTAGCAGCGGCAACGGAAACGGCACTCGATGACATCACTGCTGAATGCCGAGATGAGATTGAACCGCTTAGAGGACTGCTTGCCCCGCTCTGTATATAAAGATATCTCCTTCAAATCCTGAATTGGCATTGGAAATGAAGACTTATGCAAGATCCGGGGTTGCGGGTTGTTCGAAAGAGATACCGCGGCCCCGGAACATAAAGAGCAAAAGAAGGAACATATGTGAGTTTTAGTCAGTTTAGCCTGACACTTCCCCCTGCTCCACCCAAAGCGGGGGAAGTTATTTGATGATATCCCATCAGCAATAACAAAAAAATAAATAAACGAGATTGCTATTCAAACCACCTAAGGGCTCATCAATCATTAAACTGCTAGATATAGGCACAAAATAGTCAAGGCAAGTGTTCTGTTATATCTTGTTGGTAGCGGCGTGATCTCTCCAGTATGCATCACCAGTTAATTCACTTCAAAGTAGAAAGTCTCATAAATTGTCAGTCTTTATATACAGTTCTGTTATGACTTACCGGCAAAGTAGCCCTATCAGCTGGCGCCTCCCCTCCCCCCGTCCGCGCGTCAGCCTCTGCATCTTCGTCCTCCGTATCAATAGTTGTAACAACGGGTATCGCTGCTGATGACGCCTCATGAGCGCGTAAGGCTTCCACTAGTAATGTTCGCGCCTGGAGAAATTAGAAAAAAATCACATAAAAAGTCCTCTTAAATGTAAAAGAGCTGATCATTTAGTTCCTGTGTGTGTGAGAGTGGGTTTCCTGTGTAACCGGATGCAGCTGAATACCAGCACTTTTTATAAAGCGACTGTTTATCTACGTCAACAACCCTGTTAGTACTGGGTAATATGATACTCCTTCATAAGACTGGTTGTGAGATTATTGGGCCTTCGTCAACTTGTAACGACTGTCAAAGATGACAGTTAGGATGTTGGTATTAGCTGTCATCTTTGACAGTCGTCAAAGTTAACGTCCATTCCGAGGCACAGACGAATAATGGTATGTAATGGATAAAAATTGCGATTGTAATCTTGTCAACCCATATGTGCTGTATATCTTTAGCAAGGGTGAAGTAATAACTAAACCTGTGTCAAGAATAAAATGATGTAGGTAATTTCATACCTGTGTGATATGCAATGCCAGAAGGATCAAAGATAAAGCATGTTGCACGGCCACTGGCGGTTCCAAAGCCAACGCCGCAGCCGCCAGTGACGCCCGCGGTCCTTGAGGTTCGTCTACTACGACCTCTTCAGCGTACAAACCTGTGGAATACAAACTAAATTAACACCATAAAACTAAATTAATCAAATCTCGCTCAAATCACCCCAGAACAAAAAGGCATTCAATCAGAAAATTACTGTTAAATCAAGTATTTTCATTGGTTATGCAGTGTGTTTGTGTATTAAGTTGGCGCAAATATGTTGACATCACGTCTTTTGCTGTAGAATAATTAGTTTCTAATAACCAAGACTGTGCTTTTAAATGATCTTTCAAAGTCACGAACGGACCTGCCCCGATTGCGGATCCTGCCAGGTTTGTTGATCGTGCCGGGGTTGAAAAGTTGTAACAAAGAGATACCGCGGCCCCGGAACAAGAAGGGTCTTGGATTGGTTTCAGTCAGTAAAAGACACTCCCTGTCGCTCCGCCCAGAGCAGGGGAATTTATTTGACGACTTCCCATCCCTAAAAAAAAGTCACGACCTATTCTGCACAATTATGTTTCTTCAAATGTACTTACCAAGGCTCTGAGCTCCTAATGGGTCCTTCAAAGTCGGGAACGGCAGAGGAGCTATATGTGGTGAATGAGCGTCTGTTTGTAAAGCAGCGGGTCTTAACGACCAAGCAGCTGAATGTGAAGACCCCGCGGCTGCCCGCTGTACTCCTTCGACTCCCGCTACTAATGCGGGGCGGCGGTTCACGCAGGTCGTGCCGTTGCCTTGCTGGCCGTGGTCGTTGTCGCCCCATGCCCACACCTGGAAAATTAAATTTTGTTTTAAATTAGATATTTTTAAAATTAAATATTGAACGCCATTGTCACATATATGTGACAATAATTGCTTGCTTTTATGCTCAGGCGTTCAAAAGGTATGACAGTAGGTTTTATTTATTAATCGTGGTACAAAATATATTTATACAGTCAGCTCTAAAAATATTGAAACACAGACAAGGAACCACCTTATTTTTTCGGGCTGACTGTACATGCGATTGTATTATAAGAGGAGCTTATAAAATAAAAACAGATGAGGCTTAGTTTAAATCTAGACTCTATTGTATTGGCGTTAAAGAACCTTTCGAGTAAATTGAGAGCAGTCTTTCCCAATGAAACTATGCTATCAGCCACTTTATACTCCAAAGCAATTTTGAGACTGAAGATTTTACCTGATGTTCACTAGTAACAGCGAGACAGTGCAGAGCTCCAACAGCAACGTGTATAACGCGGCGCCCGCGCAACGCCTCCACGAGCGTCGGCCGGCGCACGTGCGCGTCACATCCGTGTCCGAGGCGGAAGTAGTCGCCTTTACCCCATGTCCAAACCTGAGACGTAACAAATTCTTTGGTAAAGTAAAATATTATACATATAAACCTTGCTCTTGAATGACTCTATCTATTACTGAAAACTGCATTCAAATCCGTCGAGTAGTTTACAAGATCGAAGCAAACAGACAGCGAAAGCTACTTTATTTTATACTATGTAAAGATATGCTTGCGTTTGGCCGCAACTTGTCTGTTGTGAAGCGATGATACGGCCTAGAGACAGCCACACTTGCCTAGAAGAAACCGATTCATTCAAAATTTGAAGAGATCCAGATAACAATGATCAGGAAACAGAAAAGATGGTAGTGAATTACACAGACTGGCGTATCGCATAATAAATCTGAAGCATATAGCCCGCTTTGGCCGAGTCATGGAACTATAACCATCTGCAAAACATCATTCAACGTTAAAAGATACGTACCTCTCCGTCTCTAGTCAAAGCTAGGCTGAACTGGGCGCCACATTCCACTTGTATAACTCCTAGAGTATTGAGCCTTTCTATATTCATGGGTACTGCGCAACCATCGGATCCACCACGACCTGAAACCGAGGAACCTGTTTCACGTATTGCTGCCATAATTCTTGCGTTTTAGCATGGAAACAGCGGTCATAGACCCACCTATATTGACTGATATTTTTTTAATTTCCAAATGAGAATAAAGCATCTTTAGGGTTCCGCAACTCAACGGGAATAAACGGAACACTTATAGGACACAATCACTTTGTTTTCTGTCTGTCAGGACCAACTCGGAAACGCGTGGAGATATCGAGTTGAAATTAAAACCATGTTTGTGAAAAAAAAACAACCGTCTAAGGGCCGATTTTTCAATCATTAGATAACTTTTAGCTAAGGAGTAAATGTGACGTTTTGACAGAGTGTCCATACAAAATCTGTCAAAATGATGCCAGTTTTTATTTCTAAAAACATACAATGTTCGTTATTTTGGTTCGTGCAAAGGGATATTGGGTTAGGTTGGGTAAAAGGGTAAGGTTCACCTTTTACGTGCTTAAAAAGGTCAATGACCGCTAGTGCCATGCTACAACGCAACATCTACAGGTATAGTTCTCAAGGGCTTCAAGGGAATCGAGTCATAACCGTAACTTACCTAGCTTGCCAAAATCTCCGTCTCCCCATGAGAATACTTTGCCGCACGCTGTCAGGGCTAAAGTTTGCGCGTCACGTGATCCACAGGCCACTTGTACGACTCTCAAGCTAGATAGCGCTTCCACCTTAAAAAAGTGTTGTAACATCTTTTAGAACTTAATCGGCTTAAAGAGGCTTTGTATCATTATCATCACATTGCAGTCGAAAGACGTTCTGTATCGACCGACGGCGCGTTCGTGTTCCACGCGCGCACCAAAGAGATGTCAGCGTAGCAGAGGGGCCTGCCAGGGCCATCGCCTGCCGGGGTTGCGGGTTGTTAGAAAGAGATACCGCGGCCCCGGAACAAAGAGGGCGAAAGAAGGAACATGGATGGGTTTTAATCAGTAAATGTCTGACTCTCTTCCGCACCGACCAGAGCAGGGGAAGATATATAATGACTTCTCATTAAAAAAAAGGCGTAAGACGGCTATAGTGCTGGACAGAATGCTTCTGAAGAGATGCTGCATGGACTGTCAGTCATAACATGTAAATGTCAGGTGATGACTGAAAATGCATGACCGGTTAGACTTTGTTGGCTTACCATGTAGGGTTCAACAACCAAAAACATTACCTTGTCAGTTTTAACTGACTGAGATTTCTTTACCGTCTTAGGATACAACTGCGTTACATCATAGCATCACCATCTTAGTGCCAGCTATACTCGCTCATGCCCGGTACATTATTACTAGCAGCGCCACGCGGTATTGCCCGTGTAGACCGGGATAAAAAGCCTATGTAATAATCCAGGGCATCAGCTTTCTATATGCCAAATTTCATCCGAATTAATCCAGAAGTTTGAGCTTGAAGGAGTAACATAATACACACACATACAAACTTTCGCCTTTATAATATTAGTGCTTACCATTTTCGGTTGCAGCTGCGTCATATCATCGCCGTGTCCCAGCCTGCCATACTCGCCCATACCCCACGTGTAAAGATGGCCGCGCGCAGTCACGCACGCACTGTGGGCGGATCCGCACGCAATTCCCACAACACGTTCACCAGCTAACGTTTCTATGAGTCGTGGCACTTCTAGTGTTATGCGGTTGCCGTGGCCGAGCTTACCGTCTTCGCCTTCACCCCAGGAATAAACCTAGATATTGAAAAGAAATACGTTTAGCTACAAAAACCTTTCTTCCAAAACTGTAAATGATCCTAGTTCTTTCTTAGTGAATGAGAAAGTTCTCAAAAAATAGGTACGCCTGTTCTCTATCTACATGCTTGCATGTTGCAAAACTTTTTTTGGGAGTAATTAAAGAGTAGGAACGTGGTATAGACTGCGGTGTTTACAAGTTTAGGTGTCAGACAATGGCATGGAAAAAGATACAGTCAAATTGTTTTCGCATGTTTGTTACTTTCACTCAGTTACAAATAAAGTTGCTTGTTTGAGATGGCGGTTTATTTTTTTAAATATTTATTCATATACTCGAACATAGTGAATCAGTTTTAATTTGATTTAGTTTTAGTACCATTAAACCAAAAAAGGGTCTTGAGAGACAGACAAACGGACAAAAAAGTGGTCCTTTGATTTCACATCCGCAAAAAAAATGGTTCCGTTTTTTCCTGTTGAGGTACGGGGCCCGAAAAAAGGTTTTGTATTGGATCTCACTCTCACATGTTTTACTTTAATTACTAAAAACTTAAGACTAATTAGAGAATTGTTTTATCTAGTCGCTGATTGTTCCCTTTTGTCCAACATGACTTCAACAAGTTAACCGCTCAGCGATCTCAAACAATTTCATTGTCCTCATTTTGAATTGGATAGTCAACTTCTTCTTTAATACAAGTTACTTACAAGCGTATTAGTTTCAACATTACGTAATTTTTGTAGACTTGAATCTATCTTACCTTTCCGTCAGCAGTAAGCGCAAGCGCATGTTTCCCGCCAGAATGCACGGCCACGCGTCGCACCAGAACGTGCGCGAGGTACGGGTTGGCGCGCGGACTGGACACGTTGTTGCTGTGTCCTAGGCCAAGTCGACCGTTTGTGCCTTCACCACAGGCGAACAACTGTTGAATTTTTACACAAGTTTAATAAATGCACGTCTAGAAAATAGTAATCATGTTCGAGGTGAAACTACATAAAACTTCAATATTAAAACATACAGTAGACAGATATGTGTAATGTGTATGCAGAAGTTAATAGTCTGTTCGTAAGGTTTTTTTTTAACATACAGATAAATGATATGCAGATCTTATTCGATTTGATAGCATAATAATAAGTTTCTGAAGGTGCCGATTTTGTTGTCAAAACCTAAACTAAAAATCACTAAAAATAAGTTAATTCCAGTCAGACAACGTTTCCGATTCTGAAATTGTTTTAATTTATATGAAGTGACTGCAACTTAACCTTTATAGTTTGACAGCATTAATGAAAGTTTAGTAACTCAATTGAGACAAAATGGGAATCACACTATTGTGAATTTGACGTTTTTCACCAAAAATTGTGGTTATCAAGCTAAATCCGACTATCTTTAATCGAGACTTGGAATTTAATTAGATGTGATTAGTTAGGTATGTTATTTGATATTAGTCTAATTTAATCCGGCGGTTTTTCAGAATCGGCACCCGTGTCATGGTATTTAGATAGGCTTCATCCACAAAATATTAAAGTATGTGACAGGACAGATATTGACAAAACTTACCTTTCCATCGTGTGATACAATAAATAGTGTTTTTGACCCTCCCGCAATATGGACTGGCCGGTAGGCACTAAGACTCGGCGAGAACACAGGAATTTTAACTTTGGAACCTTTCACGCCACCTAGTTGATCTTTGTCATTCAACCCCCAGACATATACCTGCAAACATTATACCATGATTAATAATCAGCCAAGACTCTTATTATTTAAATCTATGTTTATAAAAATGAATTGCTGTTCGTTTGTCTCGCTAAAACTCGAGAATGGCTGGATCGATTTTGCTAATTTTGGTGTTAGAATATTTGTGAAAGTTGAGGGAAGGTTTAAACGGTTGGAAAATATATAGGAAGGTATGGTGGGTGGGTAGGTAAGTACGTAGGTAGGTAGGTAGTGTAAAAGGTTAGGTAGATAGGGAAAAGTGCATTTCAACGCATTCCGGGCACAGCCAGTAAGTCCTACTAATATTATAAATGCGAATGTTTGTGAGGATGGATGGATATATGCATGTTTGTTACTCTTTCACGTTGAACGGATTTTGATGAAATTTGGTACAGACGTAGATTATAGTCTGGAATAACACATAGGATACTTTTTTTTCAATCATCACGCTAGCGAAGCCGCGGACGCCTGCTAGTATATAATAATACTTACTTTAGGACAGTCACTTGGTAACGCCGGTGGATTATTATCAGCAGATACTGCACCCGTAGGATTGTCTTTTTCCATCCAATCTTCCGCCACAAAGTTCATACTCTGAAACATTCAGTACAATCAAAACACATCCTTATATCTATAACGTCAGCGTACAATTCTGTGTGCTTACCTGTAACACTTCGGTATATAGAGGGTTTGGTCTAAAACCAGTTATGTAGAGACCATGTACTCGGCAATCCGCATTCACGTTGCGATTTTGTTTTATTCCAATTTCAATACAAGGATAGTACTGAAACAAGACAGTAATATGACCAAGAATGAATTATACTCGACACACATAACACACACATTACCCAGTCACACCGACAAAACCAATCATACAGTCATTTTACTTTTTAGTTTTAATTTAATTTCTGCCATAATTGTTTTACTCTTTTTTTATATTATTTTCTATTTTCCATTAATTAAGTAAGAAAAGTTCTTTTGTATGATATCAGCTTACTAGCCATTAATTTTAATTTCTAAAAGGGTTTAATGTCTTGTACACCTTCAATCATTGTTAACCACAGCTAGACATTAAGCATATTGTAAGGACTTGTTTTCAATAAACTATTATTATTATATTAATGATGGGAGGTTTAACCGTTAAAAAATAAAAGGCAAGAATACTCTTAGCGTTTTAAGGGTGGCATAACCTTTTAATATTTTAGTATCACAACACATTAGTATTCTATTATTGGAACTCATTGACAGGCAAAAGCACTTTGGCAACACAAGTACTCTCCATCGTTAATAACACCAAGGCGTTGCAAGCCTTTTAAGACACTTCCTCGAAAACTGTTATTGCACTACCATTAGATTCAACTTACAATGTATTTCTCACGCGTGATTTTTTTTCTCATTTATCGCAACGAGGGTTTTATTTTTTTCTTAATATCACAACTGAACGCATAATACGCGCCTTTGTCTGGGCTCGTGAGCCATATATACAGCGTGAATGAGAGTGTGATCATATTTAAAAGTATGGTAAAGACCATCAAACTTAACAACTTTTTCTATAGGATCACGTCGGGATTGAGAAAGAAAACTAACGATCAACCATAAGCTTTCTCCATGGGTCGGCCCCATGGAGAAAGCTTATGGTTGATAAATATGACATAAATAATTTATTTTTTATCAGTTGACTTTTTATAATGATAACTATAACGACAAATACAATTTTATACGTACGGTTTGGGTAACTTTGAATTGCAGTTTAACTTTGAACAAAACTGTGAAAAACATCTGCCACTAACGTGTAAATATTTATACAATTCGTTTGCTACAAAACATAATGGCGATCCGTTTTACGCAGTCACAATATTGAAACAACAAAAAGTTTCCATGTAATATATTAAAAAACCTTTTTCACAGTTTTGTTCAAAGTTAAACTGCAATTCAAAGTTACCCAAAACGACTGTACTGTTTTCGCTGTAGCCAACATAACGTACGTGACATGTCTTGTCATCTAATGTCATCTAATGTCACACGCTCCATGCGTGTGACATTAGATGACAAGACATGTTTAGTGATGGGATGTATTGCTATGATGGGCAAAGCTTATATTCAGCTATGATCGTAAATTGCGGTAACGTTCCAGATTGAAGAGGAATGGTTTATCTTACTAATGTTACCTGCAACATGTTGCAGCGAAAACAGTATAGTTTTAGCAACGAACCTGTTTACAATCAGCCAACAGTTGTATCTGCGCGAGGTGTGCGGGCGGTCTGTCCCGCACGGAGGCTGCGGGCGCGCAGGGCACGGCCGCCAGCGGCGCCAGCGCGGCGTCGTCGAACGTGGCGCCCGCGCGGACCGCGAGCGCAGCGGGCCCGTGAGCCCCGCCCCCTACACCTAGCCCGAGCCGGCGGACGCGGACTCCGCTGCGCATTTCTACGCGGATCCAATGCTGCAAACGGAACAAATATGACATATGGACTTAAGTCTTAATTATAAAGAGGTGCAGTTTGTGATTATGTGAGGTTGTAGGGAGTAATCTCTAGAAAAATAAAGTAAAAAACGGTTACTAAACCGTTTTTTTTACCAATAGAAAGCCACGTTATTTGTGTGTATTGTATATATAACATCACGCTACGTCACTATGAGCTGAGCAGCAGGTGAAACCGCTGGGCACAGCTAGTGTAATTTAATACTTGTCGCATTTGTGACCAACAAGGGTAAATACGGAAAACTGCATAATGACCTATTAATCCCTGGCTATCTTATATGCAACATTCGGCTCAACGTCACCTGTTTAAAATCCAAAAACGTACTTAGGTCACGGTACATGAAATGCCACCGTCGATATGTCAATCGATCAAGATTTTTTTACAAACAACTTTTTATACTTTCCAAAAAGTATTATTAAGTAAATTCCTTTGTAGAGATCGTAAAAAAATATTCTTTCTACAAATATATCTAAGTATGTTGTAACTCACCTGCCCATTTCCACTAGAACTCTGCCAATATGTGTGAGGCTGTGAATCTAGCAACCTCCTTGCGCCGGCGCCGGATCTACAAGATGACACGCGAACAGCTCGCACTGCACCGCGCCAACCCACTGCAGTGCCACCGGCACTTTCACCCCATTCCGCTGTTAAGAGAAAAATCCAAGAATTTTAAAAATAGTACCAGTCTCTTAATATCCCACGACTAGGTAAAAACCATGTTATTTTACTGAGAAGTCTTTAACATTCATCTGCACACTTACTTCAGGTGGATTTTCAGTTTCAAACTAATGTGAATAAAGCATAAGGCCATTCGAGGTTGCGCGTTGTTCCTGCCAGGGTTGCGGGTTGTTCGGAAGAGATGAAAAGTCTGACACTCACCCCGCTGCGCCCAGAGCGAGGGGAGTAATTTGAGTATTTCCCATCCGAAAAGAAGCGTGTACATACTGTCAGCATATGAGATAAGTAACCAGGCTCGTCAGAAAATGTTAAAATTTTCTTAAAAGTAAATGTTAAAAATAAACAAACAGTTCATCAAATTAATTAAATTTGAATTGAAGACGTGCATCGATTTCTAAGAAAAAGCCAACTATATTTGACGATCATATACTTACTCTATATGTTCGTAGATAAGATTTGAAAGTATGCAATGGTAACTTACATTGATCAGTAACGAGTTCCATTTCACTGACTTGTCCTGTCCAACCAGGTTGTTGGGGGAAGTCCACTGTTAGATCACGACCATTACTTGATATGGCTTCGAAAAAAAAGAGGACACATTTTTAAATCCGGCGGTTTAAGGACCTATCAAACGTTTTTATACTCGCATTGGTCAAAACGTTTCACATCTACGCGCCTATGAGGGGTGAACGTGATATGTGAGTGGTGTCTGGTACTACACCATAGGTTTTAACCTTTTGAACCCCATATATGTGACATGCAAGCGCGTACCTTGGACGCTAACGACATTGGTGGACAACATATGACAAAATTAGAGGTAAAATACTGGTTAGAGTTCAAAAGGTGGTTCAAACACTGTCACTCACACGAGGCACGTGATGACCGATGTGAGTACGCACGTCTGGCACATTTTGGGCACCACCTACCATGGTTTCGTAATTACTGATCATTTTGTAACGTCGTATAACTTAATACAAGTCAATGATGAATTATTGAATGGGTCTGTTTTTCTGGGCTGTTTTTGTATGTGAGTTTAAATGTACGTAAACGCACCCACGATAAAGGAGAAATTCCCAGTGTGAGACAAAGTTTAAAAAAAAATATGAATTACTGAATGAAGGATGAATTTGAAAATTAATATTGATGAATGATGAATCACTGAATGAATGTACTTACATGTAACAGTACCAACGCTAGTATGATCGATACATCCCCACTTGTAACGCGGTTGTGTGACCGCAGCACGCACGCGTACTCTGTCGCCAACTGCAAATGGCGGCGTGCCCGACACTACTTCAGCATGCACTGCGCGTACGCCGAATACTCGGCCTAGGCCGCGCCATTCCACCTGAGCAATTAATTAGGATTTCTTTCTGAACGACATTACGTGATGCAAAATATGAATCTAAAACGCATCCACAACGGATGCGTTTTAGATTCGGGCAACATTTTGTAAAATAACTTCTTAAATATATATCGTGTTTTTGCTATAACTTTTCAATATTTTTTTTCTGACGTAAGTACATGATGTTTTCGTAGATATATTGACAAGGTACCTGTCATGATGTTAATATCTTCAAACTGTTCTCTTAGAGAATCTCGCCTACGTAGATTATACATGGCTCTAATGGTTCTTTTCTACAGAATAAATACAGACTCGATGTCTGCAGCCCGTCCCCAAAGTAAAATACCGTATGATATTATACTATGAAAATAACTAAAATAGACTAACCTCGCGGTATCTACATCGGTAAACTGACGGATTTTTCTAACAGCATATGATGCTGAACTAAGCCGTCCTGCAAGAGATGTTATATGCGGACCCCATTGTAGCCTTGAATCGAGCGTTATCCCCAGGAAAACAGTTTTATCGTCGAATTCTAGTTTCTCTTGATTCAATACCATGTCACAATCACTACTTTTAAAGTTAGGCAGAGCAAATAGTATGCACTTCGTTTTTTCCCATTTAATACTAAATTATTGGCGGTGAACCAATTATTGACCTGCAATAGGGCGTTATTTACGTCGTGAAGATTTGTGGCACGTCTATTTATCTTAAATATTAAAGAGGGTTGGTTTTTAAATAAATGGGGTAGATAATTAATATATCCTAAAAAGAGGAAGGGACCTAATATCGATCCTTGTGGTACATCCATCTTTACATTTAAACCCATTGAATTGACACCATTTATTTGCACTCGCTGCTGTCTATCATTTAAATATGATTTTACTAAACTAAGCGCAAGTTCCCCTAGACCGTAATGATCAAGTTTCAAGAGTAGGATTTCGTGGCTAACGCAATCAAATGCTTTTGATAGGTCACAAAAGATTCCTATGGCATCCTGTGCCTCTTCCCACGCAGTAAATATGTGTTTTAATAAGGTAACACCAGCATCAGTCGTACAACGTCCTTTGGTGAAACCATGCTATTTTATGATACCTTTTATGTTGCAAGTTTGTACGGAACCTTCGGTGCGCGAGTCTGACTCGCTCTTGCCCGGTTTTGTTAACAGAATACCTTGAATAATATTCTCTAAAAACCGGGAGAATGGAAAGAAATAACATAAGGCGTGAAGAATGCAAACAATTTGAGGCCCCTAGGAAAAAATATATGATTATGAATAACAATGGGATAGTAATGCGTTCATATAAACATATATCTAAGCGATTAAGTAAACTACGCATAAAATAAACACTCAAAACTTACGTGCAAAAAGACGTTTTGTTTAATATCGCGTTCAACTTTTTGTACTTGACCCACATCGCCTAAAGCAACCTGAAAAAATACGTATAAATTCTCAAAATAACTGAAGCAAGCGTTATTACTGAAAAAGCTTATACATGAATCCGACCAGGGTGAAAATGTTAGTACTACATTATAACATAGGTTTTCTACGAACAATACGAATAGATCCGTAGGTAAGAACATGTGCTAGAAAGGAAACATCAAAAGTGCAGTAAAAATGAGCAACAAGACCACATTTCAGTGTAGCTGACCTCCACATAAAACAACACACAGAGAAATTAATGCGATAAGCAACGTCGCAGTCCGTCCGTATCGAGAAAATCGAGAAAATCTAAGTATTTTAAAAATAATACCAGTCTGTTAATATCCCACGACTAGCATTCATCTGCACGCTTACTTAAGGTGGATTTTTAGTTTGAAACTAATGATAATAAAGCATAAGCACACATTTCATCCTGACGGTGTTGCTAGTTGTTCAAAAGAGATAGCAAGGCCGCGGAACATAAAGGGCTACAGAAGGAACATGGGTGGGTTTTAGTCTTTAAAAGTCTGATACTCCCCCCGCTCCGGCCAAAACGGGGAAGTAATTTGCTGATTTCCCATCCGAAAAAATAGAAGGTTAAGGTGATTAAAGGGGCTTTGGCAGCTAATACGGGATTTACTGAAAACGGTAGCAGCGGTAGCTTTTATTACAATTAAAAGCATGTGACATACTAACATATTGTATAGTTCACTTACCGGTTCAACCGCCTTACAGCACCGCACAGTCATCCCAGGAGTGATGACGTCAGACAAGTACTGCGCATACTCTTCTTCAGAGGCGAAACAACTGCGCCATCTGTACGGAATTTGTTTCTTCTCCGGTTTAACACTCAGAGGCCTCACTTCGAAGACCGAATCGTCCATTCCGTGTTGAGGTAGTTCTAATAAGTATACGACTAGAGATTCCACTGACGGTAGACTTGTTCCACCTGTAAGGTATTTTAAGTTTTAAGGAAAAAAAATATTGAACTTTACCACTTTAGAGTGGTAAAGTTCAATATTTTTTACTATTTAAACAGACGGTTAAATCTGTTAGGAATATTAAGTTTTATAGCTGTAGGCGTGGAGTTCAAATTTGAATGATAAATATGTTTGTTCCGTTACCTAGAGCTTGAATAGCACCGTATACAGCGTGTCTAGAAAATCCCATTTCAATGACTTGCTGTACTTGCGAAGAATTGGCCCATGTGTTGAGATCTTTCCTAGCTGAAAAAAAAAAACGGTAACATTAAATGATAAATTAATATTTATTTTATCTAATACTGTCATATGGGAAATTGAAACGATTTTGTTATACTTACATAAAGATGCCGTGCTTGTCGATGGACCCATAGATATCTGCATTACATTGCTTTTGTCTATGATCGGCATTTCGGGTGGGGTTTCATGGTCTTTTTCATCTCCTGTAGAAATTATGGTAATTTAGAAACATATAATACCATGGAGTAAAGAATTAATCATTCAGCTTTAGAAATCAACTGTCAGATGTACTATACTTCTTCCGGGGTTGCGGGTTTTTTCGAAAGAGATACCGCGGCCCCGGAACGTAAAGGGCAATAGAAGGAACATGGACCCTTTAAGGATTCCTTTTCTTTCGTTTGAAGTACGGAACCCGAAAAAATTATCGCAATGCGAGTAGAACAAGTTCCTTTCGACTTCATGAAGGATACCTTTACACGCTTTATACTAACCATTAACATGTGCAGCCAACTGTTGAACTATAGTCAGAGCTGCCGATTCAAGCTCCCGCGGCGTATGGGACGCCGCTAGTGGACTCGGGCGAGTAGCTAGCGCCAGTAACCGCCTTAGTAACGTGCCTTCTGTACCCAACGTTGTTGTTCTGTCTATGTTACCTGTAAGACGAGTAGTTTTATTTTAAATCATTGTTAAGCAATTTTCAATTGATTGCTAGTGTATTTAAGGTTGAAATTATTTTGAATATGTTTATTAGAGAGTAATGGAATGGAAATAACGTACCCGCATGGTCTGGTGGTTGCATCAGTACTTTTCGAAGTCTTGTTCTAGTAGTTAAAAGGCCACGCACGGCGCATAATGTTAGCAGTTCCATTTGTTGTTTCCTTAGTCCGTAAACATCGATTTCAGCTAAAAAAAATAACTCATTATGGTCCATCCAGCAAGCGCGGCTTAACCTAAAAATTGACTAGAGCGGCTGTTATAATTTTGCCACGAGCTCCTCTAACAGCGAAGACTTCCTTAACCTTACCGGGCAAATGATGCGGATGCATTGGTGAAGCTTGCGGTCCAGCACCTAACAACGCAGCACACACACGCAAAGCGCTCTCACCGCCACCTAGCGGGAGAGAGAGACGGTCGCCTTCCGCGCTTTGTATGCTGCCTAGTTCAGTCTAAAAAAATGAGAAAACATTTTCGTTTGTATGATCAAAATCAGTCAAAATCCAAGCATGATATGTACAGTCCGTGGTTACGGGTTGTTCGAAGGAGATACCGCGGCCCCAGCACATAAAGGGCAAAAGAAGGAACATAACATGGTTGGGTTTTAATCAGTACAAGTCTGACACTCCCCCCTGCTCCGCCCAGAGTGGGGAAAGTTATTTGATGAGTTAGCATCCGCAAAAAAGAGCATTATGTACAGTAGGTTGCATTTTGAGTACCATCTTGAAAGTTAATTTGTATACAACTGGGGTACCATATTGATACAGCCTACTGTAAATCAAACTAAGTAACACTACGAACAAATTAGCGTTGGTAATCGACATCTTTTTTGTGTGAGAAGTCAAGGTTTACAGTAGCACTCAATGTGCTCAGATCATTGTGCTGATGAATTCATTCAACGTGCTAGAGTAAACTCCACAAGTTTACGGCACGGTTGACGCAGTGGCTGAGCGATCGACTGCTGCGCTGCATAACGCGGGTTCGATACCCGAAATGATTGATAGGATGACCTACAGGTAGTTGTTTCGGATCTGGCTGTTGGTGTATGTGAGTTTAAATGTTTGTAAACGCACCCACGATACAGGAGAAAATCCAAGAGTGGGGCAAAGCTTAAAAAAAAATGTCACCTTAGTAGTTGTCATATCATCATGTACTAAAGTTATCTTCGCTCTAGGCGACAGTAGCGTCACAATAGCATTGCGTGGCGGTGATCCGGCTGCTACCTTCTGTCCTAGCCGTATACGCCATTCTACTCCACCGACCACTCCGAGTGCACCCGCTGTAAATGATTTTCAACCTTATAGACTACCTACTGTATAAAGTTATTTTTAATATTTTGCGTGATGAGTTTAAGATACATATGATTATGAACTTTATTATGCACAAAATAAAGTATAATTTTGATTGCCGCTTACCAATGAGGCAATTCTCAAGGCTGGGTGGTGAAGGTTTCATCGTCTGCGTCAAATCTTGACTAGTATGCGGCCACCAATGCCAGTCACTTGTCACCTGTCATAAAAAATGGTTGACAAATCATTCAGTCCTCATCACTTTCCTTTAAATAGATCGCTATCAGGTTTTGTCGCTTATTACATGTTCGTTTTTTTGTTCAGATTTATCTTTTAAACTAGCTTTCGCCCGCGGCTTCGCTCGCGTTAAATTCGGTATAACACACCAAGCAGACCTGCAGTTTTTGCTCTTGCGCCTGATTGATTTGTAATAGCAACGCTAAGTTTTCCCTTTTCTTCCCTCGTTCTCCCTCATATCCACTTTTTTTAAATAAAAATTAGCCTATGTCCGTCTCCTGGTTCCCAACTATCTCTGTACCAAAATTCATCAAAATCGGTTTAGCCATTAAAGCGTGAAGAGATAACAAACAAACAAACAAACAAACTCACTTTCGCTTTTATAATATTAGTAAGGATTTAGAGGTGTAAAATGATAGTCGCTGTTTGTAATAAGTTTGTGTAGTGTAGAAGTTTCGGCTTTAGTAAATAAATCTTGTCTCAGTGATGCGATTTGCTTGTTGTGTAGGTTTAAAATATCGATGAACCTGCCTCCTTCTTTCCTTTTATTATTATTACTCATTATGTAAAAATGTTGGTTAACCTGTAATTGGCAACTGTAATCCAATACTATAATTTTTATTATTTAAGATATTTTTATACAGAAGCTGTTGGTGACCTTTGTTAATAAATAAATAAATTCAAACCAGTAGTTCCTGAGCTTAGCGCGGTCAACCAAACAAAATTATCAGCTTTATAATATTGGTATGGTATAGATAACAATAGCATTTAGCAGACAACTTAAAAAAACAAAGGCGTACTGTTTGTGCAGCCAACTGCAGCTTATCCAATAATAACGCCGTGACGGGTGTATGCCACTGCGTAGCGGCGTGCAGTTGTCTTACAAGTTGTACTAAAGCTGCACACGTTGAACCTGTGTAACTAGCGGTCGCAGGAGCGCGCCATCTGTTGTCTGAAATTGAAAACTTGTTTAGTGCTTGCTAATAAATTGAAATGTATAAGAATAAAAAGAACAATAAATGTAAAATAAAATCGATGAAGTGAATTTAAAATTCATACAGAAATCAGTGCATTCTGTGCACGCAAAAAAAAATGCGGGAAACGTTTTTTTTTTGGGTAAAATTACGTTAAGCGGTAAAACTCAATATTACGCCCTAAAAACATTGAGCTGATAGATACACTGAATAGTACTAGGGGGCCGTGGAGGTATTCAAAGTGAAGTAAAACATAAAAAATACCGTAAAAATCTTTTTTAAATACAAAATATAAAGTTGGGATAGTCCAAAAAATATCTATCGCTATTACGGGGAGAACAAGTGGGTTTAGGGGTCAAAAATAGTAAAATTAGGTGTGTTTGAATGAATAAACTTTATTTCCGGTGGCATAGAAGCCTTAAGACTAGTATAATGGAACTTGTGTGGTGTGTGTCCTTCAGTATTGTTACTAAGTCTGAAAACTGAAACCGTTACGTTAAACGGGCACCCACGCGGTTTCAAACAAAAGTGCACCGTGCGCACGCGCGGGCTGGTTCAATCAATAACTTTTGGCGAGCACACACGCGTAGACACGCGGCGGTTGCCCGTCGCGGGCGTCCGTTTAACACAGTTTCAGCTGTATGACTGACATTTATGAAGTCGGTGTTATAAGTGGGTGGAATCCTAAAGTTCTCACCAACTTCTTCTTCATCGGCAGCATTATTGCCAATAGCAACTTGGTGGTTGGGTTTGAAGGCCGGGTCCCATGAATGAGTCTCAAGCCATAGTCGTCCAATCAGCGCTAGTAATTGAGCGCCAACCGTCCGTCGCCATTCGGGAGGTCCCGTATGTTCTACTAATACTCGGCGAAGAAGCCAGAGAGATTGGATCTGCGGAATAAAGTCGTTTTGAAGGGCGATACTGAAATCTCTCTCTTTCTCTCTGCTATTGATGAGTAAGGTAAGATGTTAAAATATTATGAATATTTTGTATAATGGCTGGCGATTAAGAGAGTGGGCAACAGTATTTTTAATGATGCCCCATCCTAGTAATTTCTCCTTTATCGTGGGCGTTTACAAAAAAATTAACTCACATACACAAGCAGTCAGACTCGTCAACTACCTGTGGGTCATACAAATACTTATTCCGTGCGGTAATCGAACCCACGACACGTGCTGTCTAACGACCGACGCAGATCAACTAGGTCTGGATAGGTATTATCATCTTATTTGCTTTTATTAGATGCAATAGAAAGTAATAAAAGCGAAAAATACATCATTCACTTCGTTTCGGTCCGGATGGCATTTTAAGTCATGTTTTAAAGGCTTACTTGTAAATAAATGAGATCTTGTGTGATAGGTTTGTCCGCAGCTGAAATAATACTGTAGCAGAGTTCAAACCACGAGTCTGTGCATAAAGATTTACGCATTTCGAGACTTTGTGCACTTGCTGTAACAAACAAACAAATGGAATCAATGAGTTTGGATTATTTTATTCTATTAATAAAGTAATTTTGTGCATTTGGGAGTCACGAGTGAGAGTTATTATGGGTCAATATGGCGCAAAAGCAATTTTCTCTATTGACCCAATAATTATCATTTTGATTCATCTACGTTGCAATGCACCGACGGTCTATCTCGCAAATTGGAGGACATTTTCTCTGGGCGGAAAGGGGGGAAGTGTCAGACATTTAACGACTAAACCCACCCATGTTCCTTCTTTTGCCCTTTATGTTCCAAAGCCGCGCTGTCTCTTTCGAACAACCCGTAACCCCAGAATTGACGAACCTGATGAGTAAACTTTTTTCTGGATAAAACAAAGACAATTTATATTTCCTTACCTCGTAACAACGCCAAAGCCGTATGATAATGAGCAGCGAACGCGGTCGGTGGTGGCGTCGAGTGCGCATGCGCTAGAGTCAATAGTCTTCGTTGTAAAGCTGCTACGTTGCGCCTTGCGACTGTGCCGACGCTAGTGAGAGCCCC
Source organism: Ochropleura plecta (assembly GCA_905475445.1). Taxonomy (NCBI): domain Eukaryota; kingdom Metazoa; phylum Arthropoda; class Insecta; order Lepidoptera; family Noctuidae; genus Ochropleura; species Ochropleura plecta. The sequence goes on along the minus strand of FR997725.1, from coordinate 17,190,806 downwards.
ACCTGCGCCTGCGCAGAGAGCTCGGATGGCACCCGTGCAGGCAGAGCGCACCTCGCTCACTGGCCACCATTCTACGCTGGTGTCTACGACGGCGGCTAGGCGGGAAAAACACAAATGTATTTTACTTTTAATAATATGCAATACTAGCTGGCGCCCGCGGCTTCGCCCGCGTGATGATCGAAAAAAAAGTATCCTATCTGATATTCCAGACTATAATCTACCTTTGTACCAAATTTCATTAAGATCCGTTCAGCCATTTTAACGTGAAAGAGTAACAAACATTCATACATCCATCCATCCTCACAAATATTCGCATTTATAATATTATTAGGATATATAATAACGTCTACGAGTACATCATCATTATATTCATATATCTGGCAAGGCAAGTTGCATGAATAATTGATGCATGGAGAAGAATGTGAAAATCAAGTCGATGAGTTAAAAAAAACCACCTGACGTCATTCATCTAAATTTATTCCATATTCAAATCCTTTTCCACTTGACATTTCTGCCACAAAGCAAAAAATACGAAAGTACGCGCTGTCGCTGGAAGCCTTTAGAAGGCGTTGAGCTGAGACTGTCTAAGGGTTTTTTGTCATTGGAGCGGTCAATTTTACTGGTTTTTAATAGATTCAACCTTGTTTAAATATTTTAAAATTATTTTTACGTTATGAAAAAATCTAAACAACCAGATCAAAATCAGTTTTTGATTGTATTGGAAACTATAAGACACACAGACAATCCTTACCAGGTCCATGAACAGTTTCATCAACTGAAGGTGGCGGTGACGGCGAGCGTGCCAGCTTCAGATCGTATTTACCCTCCTTGCCCATGCGATAGGAGTTGGTACCACCGGCATCCCATGCTACCCTCACCCATCCGTCTTCACCAAGTTCTCCTATGACACGACCTTCGCCACCAGGGACGCCATCCTGTAGAACAATTGTAGTTTGAAGTATTGAAAAAAATATTGGTAAAAATTTCCTCAAGTCAAAGATGTTTTCTTATAACCCTTACTAATATTATAAAAACGAAAGTTAGTTTGTTTGTTACGTCTTCACGCCTAAATGGCTAAACCGATTTTGATGAATTTTGGTACAGACCTAGTTGAGCCCCTGGAGACGGACATAGGCTATTTTTTTTCAAAAACAGTGAGAAATGAGGGAAGAAAAGGGAAAACTTAGCTTTGCTATTACAATAAATTAGGCGCAAGGGCAAAAACTAGAGGTAGCAGGTACCTGCAAATCGTTGCGTTGTAAGGTATTAAACAAGTTGTTACATAATAAACGCAAGACCTCCTGTGGGATCTTTCCGACCATGAAGCTGAACAATTTTTTTTCCAAGAAATCTAGAAATTCGTAAAACCAAATTGGAGTTTGTATGGGAAATGAATCAGCCAGCTGATCAACATATTATTATTAACACTTGAAACGAGACACTTACCATGTTCGTTATTTATTTCGGCGATGTTGCAAACGCCATGATCACAGATGAACTGAAGTTATTGCGGGTGGGTGTTTATGAGCAGACAAAATGACCGCTTTAAGTGTCAATAATAATGTTAGTGACCGTGTCTGTTTGAAGATTGTTCTAAGACTTAGATCAACATATTGTATGGGAAGACAAAAAAAACATGAATTTCCAAAAGTCATAGAACAAAAGTTGTTAAATTTCATTGTCCGAATGACCACCCGGGAGGTCTAGCTTGGCTGGCTTATTAAGAAGTTATGCTACACCCTGTATATCCTATAGGCTTATTATAATTTTCAATTCGAAAAAATAGTTCTTGAGATAAGCTCGTTCAACCAAAAAACTCTTCAGCTTTATACTACATATTAGCATACAATATATCATATGCCGCGTCAATAGAGGTAAAATACGATAGGTGTAGAAGGGCCTGCCAGGGCCACCACCTGCCGGGGTTGCGGGTTGTTCAAAAGGGTTACCGCGGCCCCGGAACATAAAGAGCAAAAGAAGGAACATGAGTGGGTTTTAGTCAATACAAGTCTGACACTTCCCCCCGCTCCGCCCAGAGCGGCGGAAGTTATTTGGTAATTTCCCATTCGCAAAAAATAAAATACTATATGTTATCGTTACCTGATCACCCCACTTCCAATCCTTGCCTCTCACAACTCGGGTACCGATCTTCATTAATGAAGCTAGTTCAGGACCTGACAAAGATGCTCCACGAGCGCGGGCACCTAGTCTCTCGTCTTCGAATATTATCAGACAATCCGCTGAAAGAAAAAACCAACTGTTAAAAGTACTCAGGTTCAAAAGTTGACTAAAGAACTAAGAACTACAATGAGAACGAAGAGAGTTTTTTGGCCGCCTGGTTAAAATTTAAACGAATGCCGTATTTTTTTTTTTTAAACGACTTCGAAGGTCTCAATCGACTGTTTTTTTTTGTATGTCTGTTATGCGATTTCTCCGTCGATTGTGGGCCGATTTTCAAAATGACCTTTGTTTAAATTTTAACTGAATTTTAATATCTTCACCTAACTTTTTGGAAAACTAAAGTGTAAATCTAAACCAGAGAATTGATCTGTAACAGGACCATCTTACTTCAGACACCTTTCTCAATATTAGATTGTAATGCGAATCAGCACCTGTATTTATTAATGTCGAGATAAATAAAAAAATACGATTATGATTATAATTATCCGTCTTTATTTTTGCGAGTTGATAGAATTGTTTCACATATAAATAAGTGGATAATTGACTTACATTTCGACTTCAATCCATTGCATATTAGAGATGTTAGCTGTGATGTATCTCCTCCGATTTGCTTGAGTAAAGTTAGGCAAGAGCTTAGAGCTCCACCATTAATCAGCTGCTCCAATTCTGGACCCTGACAGCCTTCTATGAGAAGGGATAGCAGCGTTATCAAGAACCTGAAAGTTAAGCAATCAAGTTAGAATATTTCTGTTCAGAAAGTCAAGTTGTGGGAACACAAACTCAATGTTATACGTGACAAGGTTTAAATTCCAATTTTATTTGTTAAAACTTTTAGTCAATCATATATCACAATATACTACAAGACGCTAATGCAGAGAGTTGACTATTTACGATTGAATATTCAAGTACAGTTTAGCCGTATAATGTTTCAGTAAAAACCATAAAAACCAGGTCTAGAGATCCTGCCGGGGTTGCTGGCCTGCCGGGGTTGCGGGTTGTTCAAAGAGAGAGAGTACCACGGTAATAGAATGAACATGGGTGGGTTTTAGTCAATAAAAATCTGACATTCCCCACCGCTCCCCCCAGAGCGGGGAAATTATTTGATGATTTACCATCCGCAAAATAAAAGGTCTAGAGATAAGCATGCTTCAAAATCTTACCTGGCTCTCGAAGGCCGATTCAACAACGCATGCGCACCATAATTCGCGCTCATTTTCAACGGCAACGCTTGAGTATGTTCTCCCTCCAAAACTCTTGCCTTCAACTCTATCAGTATAAAATCCATCAACTTAGACCTTTCTAGAAGTACCATGTACTTAGAGTACGGTATCACCGATTCTATGCCTTTCAATGGATGAGTTAACGGTATGGTAGGTTTCAGTGGTATGAATGGAACTGCGTCTGCCATACAAGCGCCTAATAACCCCGCTAGGGCCGCGTATTTGATGCTATCAGACATCGTCTGAGACGAGTTGAGAATACTATTGATCATGCAGTACCCGTTTCTCCTTATTTCTGCTCTTTGTACCTGAAATTGTACCATATTTTTGAAACCATATAGTTGAAATTCAGTTGTCATATCATAAGCTATTCAATATAATATGCGAAATTGAACTTTAATCTTAAAACCACAAGGTAGAAATAAAGTTGTGATGCTTATACCTGACAATACAACGCTCGTCTTAGTATGTCTATATCACAGGGTTCTTCAGTCATGACAAAGTCAATAATGGCTATTGTTAAACCTTGTTGTTCCTGAGTCACTTCTTCTAGCAACCAGTATAAATCTAAAACAGAGGAATATGAAAGAAATGAAAGAATTTTAGTACTATGAGAAATGAGAAAAAGTTCTTGGTTAAAAAGTGTAAATATGATGGCGAGTCCTTTCGCGCCGCAAAAAAAAACCCTTTTTTGCAGATGGGAAGTCATCAAAAAAACTTTCTTCTTTTGCCCTTTATGTTCCGGGGCCGCGGTATCTATTTGGAACAACCCACAACCCCGGCAGGCAGTGGCCTTGGCAGCCCCCCCCTCTGCTTTGGTGACATCCCTTTGAGGCCTTTGAATAGTTTTTTTTTAGCAGGATGGTGATGTCAGAATTTTATTTAGCACGGTTGTAGCAAAAATCATCAGGGAGACGCCGCGGCTAAAAGGCTAGTTCTAACATATAAATAGAAAAATAGAAGACTGGTAAAATATGAGGTAATTTACCTTTTTCTTCACACGCAAGTCTCGAAACCCACGCATTAACAAACTTATTCCTCTCAGAATTATCATCATCCTTCTCCTCGTCAGCCATAATCAAATCAGTCTTCAGATCATCAGCGAGCAGCAACACTTGCTTCTCACTCTCCATCGATTCTTTGAGAATCGAGTTATCGGTAATATCGTTAATCGAGGAAATCGACATTTCGTTCGTTGGTGTTTTATCATCGTTGTCTTTGTCTAACACATCATCCCGGTCGCCTTTGTCTCTGTCGCCGCGACCTTCATTCTTCATGTCATCATTATTTGATGCATTTTTTAAATCTTTCTCTAACGGTTTGTCTTTCACTTTCAAGGTGATTTTAGATCGGGGTAAGGGGTCTTTTATGGGAGGTGTAGTTTCGTTGTGTCCTTTCAAAGGTTCGACCACGATGCACGGGGCGTCTTCGGGGGTTTTAGAAGCTTGGGCGATGAAAGACTTAATGAGCAGTGCATCACCCTGTAGCAGGCTGCTAGTAGCTTTGAACATGCTTTTGCTAAGACTATTCTGTCTGTTTCTGAGGTCTTTGGTAGTTTCAAAGCTGTAAAGATAATGAAAATATATCTCTAAGTTCAAGCAAATATTAAATATTATTATTTATGTATTTTATTGTTACCATTTACTGAATCCGGGGGTCTTGGCTGCTCGCATGACTTTTTGGAATATTTTCTTGGCAGTGGGCGCCTTATGGGATGGGGGTCTAGAATGTAATGCTGATACGGCTGGAGACATCGCTGCACGGACCTCGTGAAGAAGGAACCGTGCCCTTTCTAAAGGCGCTGCGCATACCTAGACATATAACGATGATGTAGTTATTGGAAAATAATGGTAATAATCACAAAGCGTTAAGAGTAAGTAATAATTAATATTAATAAATTGCCAAGAGCCTCGACCAACACCTGAGAAGGCTCTCGTTAGACAGCTGGATCAAGGGTTTGATTCAGAGAGCAGTACATTAGGACACGGCTCGTTCGTTAGGAAGTTTCTCTCTCTGGAGCCCTGACCCTGAGCCCTGAGCCGGTAGTTTAGATCTTGTTCCGATACCGGTGGGCTACTATTTTTTTTATATTTTTAAATGTCTTTTTAAAGACATATTTAAAATATAAAATGATTTGTTTTCAAATGAATAAACGAAATAAGTTGTTATAATGACAATGACAATCTACATAAACTAAGTAATCTACTACAAAGCCGTAACTAAACTAATTTCAAATCGTTGACAGTCATGTGTTAATTTGATTTTTCACATAGGCCAGTGCGTCCAATACGCCCAATGTGTACTTGAAGAAGTGATCTTACGCATGTAAGATCAATTCTGTACTTGTCAGAACTCGGTACGTAAAACCACTCTCTTATTATTGCTGTTTTTCCAATAGTAAGGCATTTAGAAAGAAAAGAAAATTAATTTAAAAAGAGAACAAATAGTTTAAAAAAAGAATATAAAATAAATAAAAAACAATAAAAAAAAACAATAATTTTATAAGAAGAAACCGCATAACGTACCTCCTTATAACCACGTGAAAGCTGCTGTCGTGTTCTCATTAAAGTCCATTTGCTTTGCTGTACAGCTTTTACGATTTCAGACATCGCGGGAGATAACTTTACTTCGCCTTTCTCCATTTCTGAAACAAAAGAAGTTTAGATTTCTTCGAAATTCAACAGACGATCTAATATTCATTTCGGTTATCACGCTGAGCACGGGGTCCTAGGCTCAATTCCCGGGACTGTCAAAAAGTGTTATTGGGTTTTTCTATAATGAATTTTACAGAAGCAACACAGAATTTGGAAGTTAGGGGTAAGGTGCCAGAGGGGCTTGCCAGGGCCTCCGCCTGCCGGGGTTGCGGGTTGTTCGAAAGAAATACCGCGGCCCCGGAACGTAAAGGGCAATTGAAGGAAAATGGGTGGGTTTTAGTCAGTACAAGTCTGACATGCCCCCCCGCTCCGCCCAGAGAAGTAGGAGGAAGTCATTGACCCGAAAAAAAAGGGGTAAGGTGCCTCGGAAAGCAGGTTAAGTCGTTGGTCCTGCACCTGATCTCTCACCGATCATGTCAAAAACAACAAAATAAATAACTGTAAAATTACCAGCCATTGCAGTTGCCAGCGCATGCTCCTTCAGCCCTGCGTGGTACAGTAAAGCCGCTAGCAGCGCTCGACGCAGCTCTTCTAGCGGATGTTCAGGCGGAAAGTGTGGAGCGCAACCCTCGCGTCTTTCACAGGCCCACCATAGATGTAGTGCTAGTGGATCCTGGATGGACAAAATGTTTGTAGTACTACACAAGAATATTTTACGTAACGTCACTCGAAACTCTCGTATTATTTTCAGCAAACCCTTTTATTTGATACTTATGTCTTGGGAACCAGACTCGCGCACTCGCATCCGTAAAAACTTGCAACATAAACATCCATATTTTTTGACTGCGCAGATTTAAAGGGTTGAATCTTTTCACAGAGTCGAGTCTATGGTTTTCATTTCAACTCGATACCTCCACGCGTTCTCGACATAAAGGGTCTTGACGAATAGACAGACAGATGGACAACAAAGTCTTCTAATAAGGGTTCCGTTTTCTTCTTTTGCGTTACGGAAACCTTTAAATAACTAGTCTACCTTTGGGAGTCCGCGTTTGGGAGTGACGGCATTCTAAATCCAATATGGCGGACAGTTTAGTTTAAAATAAACATGTTTCGAAAATTTTAAGGCTTTTTAACATAGTTACAGGTGAAACTAATAAAAGCGTGTTAATATCCCAAAGTCTGTATACAAAGATACTAACATGTAACTTAGGTTCAGCAAGCGCATGTAGCAACGCCTCGGCTCTCGCAGGGGACTGTGCGACGCTCACGCGGGGTGGGGGGCGCGGGGGACGAGACGTACGCGTCGGTACAGGAGCTTCACCGGCAGGACTGTTGCCACCAGTAGAGGACCCACTGCGAGCTTCTGCTTTCTCTTCGTCGAAGGGGTTTGTGAGTTGTGGTACCTGAGAAAAGTTGGTAATAAAATAGAAAATCACAGATTTGCAATGGAGCATCCTTCTGCCTCTTTATTCAACAAATGATTTGATAGAAGCAGAACATAGAAAATAGTAGGTTTTTTTGTTCAAGATAGTCCCTACTATCTGGAAAGGTATTGTGGCACTAGGGCAGTAAGTTTAAGTTTCCAACATAGGGCAACATTGAATGTTTTTAATGGAATGTTGTACGCATGAGGATCAAACAAGCTATACAAAATCAGTTTATACGGATCTCACACTGTACAAAAAATGTACATAAAGCGGGGATATGTTACGTATCATGATGAGTAGTGACCTACTTGTCGCAGTTACGGCGAGCTATTTTATTTATTTTTATTTTTGTTCCATGTGTAAATGTAAATGTTTGTGATTCTTTGTATGTTCAATGTTTTATTTTTTGTTATTTTCTGTGCGCATCACCTACCTACATACATCCTATGGATGTATGGATGTTTGTTACTCTTTCACGTCAAAACGGCTGAACGGATCTTGATGAAATTTGGCACAGAGGTAGATTATAGTCTGGAATAACACATAGGATATTTTTTTTTCGATATCATGCGGTTGAATCCGCAGACGCCAGCTAGTTACGACATACATTCTGTCTTTTTTTACTGGAATTGTATAGCTTTATATGTCACCGTGTGTACAACACAAACCTGCAGGCCTCCTCGCAAGAACACAGCGGCGGCATACGGCGCAGCATCTCTCTCGGCCTGCTGTACTGGCAGCGAGCGCGCCAGCCGTGACCCGCACTGTGTCAGACCCACAGCTAGGTTGAACGCACATGTTGATAATATGTGGTGGGTACGGAGACTCGCTGCGCTTTCCTGTGTAAAAGACGACATGCTTGATGTTATTTATAGTCTTCAATCTTTCACATTACTTAACTTAAACCTGGAAGTAAAAAAACCCGATTGATAATAAAAGTTGGAATCAGCCAAACCCACTAGAGTTTGAAGATATAACAGAATTATCGGCTAGGCCGTAGGCGTATGACATCGGTGATTACTGTTGTATACGAGTGTAAACTGTCAACTGAAGTGATTATTAAATTGAGATTAGCAACGTGATTCGTGTTTTTTATTTATAATCTACAAGTATATTACACTTGGAAAAAATAAGAACGTATGTGCATGTAATAGAATAAATCTACATATACATCTATACAAATAAATAAAATTGGAGTGTTTATTTGTAATATTATTATTATTTTGATTTTGACGGGACTTTCACTCGCAGATAGCATAAAAATAGGTTTCCACGAAAAAAAAAAACCAATGAAAGCGCAAAACTCTGCAAACTAATCAATAACTTTTTTGTTAAATTCCACGCGGACGAAGTGCATTAGCTAGTTTAATATAGAATTAACTCACATAAACTCTATAGCTATAGATCTGATCAGCATAAAGCCCCACACATTTCTCAGTCACTCTCGACAAGTAAGCGGCATGAGGATCAACACTCATAGCAGCCGTAGCATCAGAGCCGCGCAGCTTTCGTATCATTTCGACGGTACTCGCGCTCTCGCATTCGAAGTTTTCGACGTCGAATACATGGCCCGCTATAACGACCCACGAACCGCCATCCTTTGTGTGGTTTTGGATATCACATCTGGAATATTAATTCTAGTCATTAATACTTTTTGTTGTTGTACACACGACGGCACATCAACCTATACAAAACCAGATTAACCTGATCTCTCTACTACGGTGTGCGATCCGTAGTAGAGAGATCAGGTTATAATAGTTTAGAATAGGTTGACCTGCCGTCGTGTGTATGTAATATAAGTTGGTAGGTAAAAGGGTAAATGCATTGATAAACAGTCATATCCTTTTTTTAGAGTTCCGTAGCTCAAAAGGAAACAAATGAAACCCTAAAGGTGCTCCCTCACCGAGAGCATTCGCGTGTATTGTAACGTTACAGATTTGAGCATTACATCAGTGAAGGAGGAGAACCGAGCATTACAATGCGCACCTTGTAATGATACAATGTGTAATATCTTGATACAACTTGTAACACCAATGAATTTAACTTTAATTTAAATGAATTTATTTTTTTAAGTTAATATTGCCGCACTCAGCACAACGACCGCTTCGTCTGACATCTTGCTATGAAATGCTCAATGTCGAATCAATATGTTACATTACACGCAAATGTTCGTTAGTCAGGGAGGTATTATTGTAATGTAATGCTCAAAGTCGAATCTATATGTTACATTACACGCAAATGTTCGTTAGTCAGGGAGGTATTATTGTAATGTAATGCTCAAAGTCGAATCTATAATGTTACAATACACGTGAATGCTTCCGGTGAGGGAGCACCATGATAGGATCACTTTGTTGTCCGTCTGTCGGACTGTCAAGACTCTTTATGTCGGTAACGCGTGGAGGTATGGAGTTGAAATTAAAACCATTAACTAAGTCTATGGTCTAAGGCGCTGCTGACGTTTTTCGCGGAGCTGGGGTGGATCGAATAATATTCCCACCCATACGCAAAATACGCGCCTCAGACGTGGAGTTGCGGACACCAGCCCGTTATACAATACAATACAATACAAGTCTATGGTCCCTTGGAGCTGTGAAAAAATCACTCCTTTAAGTCTACGCAGTCATCTATATGGGAGGACACATTTACCCCCACACTAGGATTTCTCCTGTATCGTGGGTGCGTTTACAAACATTTAAACTTACATACACAAACAGCCAGACCCGGAACAAGTATCTAAGAATCGGATCAAGTATATGGCGTCATATGGCCGTTTATGTCGCAAGTTTGTACAAAACCCTCGGTGTCCGACTAGCACTTGTCCAGTTTTTAATTAATTCAATAAATAGGGCATGTGCTTGTTATACCCTAGATTATCCACATAGGCTACTTTTTATCGCGGTCTACGCGAGTGAAACCACCGGGCGCTGCTAGTTATTAATTAAACAAAAAAATAAATGGATATCGTAACTTACTTGCGAACAATACTGTTCTTGAGCTGCTGTTTCTTGGACACAAGCCCCGGCCAGCCCAGCAAGTCGGCGTCTAACTTGGCAGCCGAGGGTAGGGACTTGGCGGCGTCGTCACAAGCGCGTGCTATCTTAACAAGAGAGTCCGCTGAGTCGGCGAGAGCGCATGAGGATCGTGCTGCGCATGCGCCTATCCAGGCGCCTAGCTCACTTACAACACGACCTGGGAAATATTTTAATCCTTGTTCAACTTTTTTTTTTCATATTATCAATAAGTATTAATGAATATGCCATTTATGCCGAATTGAGCCATTTCAACTTCAGTAGCATAGGATTAAGAAGCATTCATAGATAAACTTACTCCGAATACCAGTATTTTAAATGGATTAACTGCCTATTTGACCTACACAACCCAGTCAGTACTAAACCTTAAGATCGACCCCAGCGAGTTATTTAACAATGAGAATTTCAAAACAACACAAAACCTCTAATAAATTGACAAATATTTTTTCCTTACCAACAATATCTTCAGCCACCAGATCGCATAAAGTAATAAGCTGGGTATTATCAGCTCTATGCACTGCTTTGTTGAACGAAGTGAGAGTAGACTGTACGTGTTCTGCTAGCAACTCTATGTATTGTGTTATGAGTGCGCGCACGCCGCCTCTTGTACTGCGCCCGCCGCGCGACCACATGGCTTCGCAGAATAATAATCTGAGAACAATTTGATAACTCTAGTTGGTCTGCTTTTTGTAGAGAAAGAAGTTGGTGTGAAATCCTATTGAGATGAAATCACGATGTAGGGTTGTGACCCCATTTGGGCTACATTAACTGTATAAACGTATAAATGTCGTCTTAAGCAAGGTAAAGTTGTCCGCCCGTCTAGTGATGTCAGGCCACGTCGACGGCGTGTTCGTATTCCACGTGCGTTTCAAACAGATGTCAGCCAAGCAGAGAGGCCTGCCAGGGCCACCGCTTACCGGGGTTGCGGGTTATTTGAAAGAGATACCGCGGCCCCGGAACGTAAAGGGCAAAAGAAGGAACATGGGTGGGTTTTAGTCAGTAAAGGTCTGACAGTCCCCACGCTCCGCCCAGAGCGGGGAAGTTATTTCATGATTTCTAATGCGCAAAAAAAATAAGCAAGGTAAAATTTTTAGTTTGAATTGATTATTAGATTTTTAATACCTTTGGAATCGTATAAGTAGATCACAGCTGGGACTGACGGTGTCGTGTCCTTTGGGATCGTCCGTCTTGCTCGTGTTGCCGTGCATTATAGCGTTTATATGCATCTGAGTCTGACACGACGTGTTGCGAATTAAATGTTTTACCTGTAAGGCAAGGTTAAAAAATATGTCAGAAAAAACGTTTAAACTCAAATGATTTATTTAATTCAAATAAACCGGTTACAGACACTTTTAATGTTCCAAGGAGTCTGTCAATAACAAAAACAAAAGGTGGGGGTCATCTTTTAAATGAAAACGTGTTAATAACTTAAGTTTACGAATAGCTTAGCTTAAGCGTATAAATCTCTTTTTATTGCAGTGAGTCCATGCTTAAGGCTGGGACTACACAAAAATGAGGTTGAGCAAAGCAGAAGAGATGTGCTAAAACCAGCCAATTACATTGGTTGAAATCTACATGGCGTGTCTCGGCTCTCCTGTGACTGGTCGAATCTTGCTCATCTACTTTCCGCTCCGCTCGGAAGACCCCGCTTTCGAGGTTGTTATATTGAAGCTTACATCGTCGAATTATTAACTTACCAAATGCATTAATGGTACAGTTGCGCTTTTATCGGACGATGTTGCGTTGCTTATTTGATATTCTTCAGTGCAACCTACAAAAAGAACACAATATCATGACAAAATCCGAAAAAATACGCATGAGTAAAACAACAGTATTCCAAAAAAACAAAGCCAAGTGCGAATTGGACTCACGCACCGAGGGTTTCGTACTAACTTGTGACTTAAACGGCTATATCTTTTGTCTGCGTAGACTTAAAGAGTTGATTGATAACATGAGCTCCAAGGGACAGACAGACAAGCAGAGGGTCCTGCGAGTATATGGCTTTAATTTCAACTGAATACCTCCACGCGTTCCCGAGATAAAGAGTCCTGACACAAAGACATACGGACAATAAAGTAATCCTATAATAAGGGTTCCGTTGTATACAAAAAACTAAATATTGGTAATGACAAAGTACCTGTTACAGTATCAGCGTCATCGCCTGCAGTTGCAGGGGGCGATCCACGTTGTCCAGTGACTATATCGATTTGATCGTATTCTCTAAAAACAAAACCTTATAAGTCAATTTGAAATTAATACATTTGCATAGTTATTAAATCTCCATTTTGTTGTTTTTGCAAAATTGCAGCACACGAAGAAACTGACACTCATACGGAGTGGCCATTTGAAAGCAAAATAACGATATTTGGCTTATTTTTGACAATTTAAGTGCCTTCTGTCCAACATGTCAGTTTCACGAGGGCCACAACTGGAGAAAAAAGAGGTTCAGTTTTATATTGCTTTTTTATAATACATACGCATCAAGTTGTAGATGATTATACGCGTCCACAGAGTGAGCTTGTAACGCGTTACGCAACGCATCTCGCAACCCACCGCCGCCAAGTAAAGACCACACTAGTAGTTCTGTCATGAATCGTGCGCCGGCGCTAGCTGGTGCTGATCCTGTGGACAACGGTTCATCAAAGCTCAGACTCAAATTTATTTATTTCAATTAGACCATTACAGGCACTTTTGAATGTGAAGAAACATAATAATGAAGCTACAGTCTCGGTCACAAGGCATAATAACTTGTAAAAGTACTGTAGTTGCCCATTCCAAAGCGTTGATCTCTATGGAGAAGAAACACCATGTCCATGGTGTTTCTTCTCCATCTCTCTTCTCTCTCCTCTCTTTTTCACTTAAATTGTAATATTTTTACAAGATCATATATTTATGGTTATAATACTTTAGAGTCTTTAGACAGAGTAACCGAACTGCATTCTTCACTAAACGTAAATAAAGATCACTTTGCTTTTGGGAATGATGCATAAAAGGAGCATCTCTTTCTACTTAAAGGCGTCACCCGTTAAAATGAGAAATCTTATTTGCAATATTAGCGCGTTTAAGTAAGGATGGATTTCTCGTTCTATACCATGACGCCTCTATAAAACATATTTTTCGATATGCCTAAGCACATAATTAATTTAGCAGATTCAGCTAATGATGGCAGGGGGAGATTTAGGTCTATATATAGAATTGGTCTAGTCAAGACAAAGAAAATTTTTAAAAGGAAGGAAGACATTTGACCTACATTGAGAAAAAACAAGCTGAAAGTATTTATTAATTTGATCTCACCTTGAGGTAATAACGTAATAAGATGATGCGCCCGCACTTGCGGTGTGGGCAGTAGCAGCGGCCAGGCCGCAGCCAGCGCCCGCCTGGCCGCCCCCGCCGCCCCCGCCCCCGCGCGCCCCTCCACCAGGGCCACGAGTGCGGTATGCACGCCGCTGCACCAAGAACGAGCTTCGCCTTCCATGTCATCGGATTCAGGGCCGCGGGAACACTGCCAGGCTTGCACCTTGAATTTTCAAAAATGGAATTTATATAATACTGGCCACCATAAAGTGCAGGTTTTTTTGAGTAAAACTTACTTGTAGTCTTAGTAAATTTAGGCATGATATAGCCATACATTCGACCTCCTTTATTGTTGCTGAGCTGCTTTGTTCGACGACAATCCTCAACAATCTTTCCAGTAGTCTGCAAAAAAATACACTTTATCAGCAACTGAGTTATATATTTGGTGGATAAAATTAGATAAGTGTTTAGTTACTCACTTGAAAGTGCTTTCAGATAAATCAATAACGAATGGCAATGAAGATGGTAAATCTCTGGGACTTTCTTCGCTCCATACTAAGATCTGTCCAGGTCCACTGGAAACACCTAGAATGCGACCTCTTTTTATAAGCAATTTCAGAACGATTAATTTGGATACGATGATACACCGCATTCTCTAAAGTAGGATCATATTATTCCCGTTTTAAATATCAAAATATGTCAAATAAAATAACGAAAACTATAGAGTTCTCTTAATTTTTTGTTTGTTTATTGATTTAGTATCAAAAACTTACCATGAGCCTTAAAAGCGGGGTTGAGTACTTGCAACAGTTGTGGCACTGGTCTTGTTATCTGTGCTCGCTCGTGCGTACCCCAAGCGTATAAAGCGCCCTCTGACGTGAGGGCCATGCCGTGAGTCGAACCCAGAGACAGGTCTACAACTCTTATACCTAAAGAATTTAGAATTCATTAGTAAAAATCGATGGGTAGAAAAGTCAAGGATTACATGTGGAATAATGGATTACCTTGTAGTGCGTCGAGAATTTTTGGTATCTTCACGGTTTCAAGATTGCCATGACCAAGACGATAGCCTTCTCCTTTACCCCAAGTGTAGACTTGGCCTCTGTAAACAGAACATTATGGGGAAGAATGAGGAAAATGTCGTTAGGAAAGTTTTGACTATAAATGTGGGTAGAGGAAGACTTCAGAAACGATGGATGAACTGTTGAAAGATGATATGGCAAGAAAGGAGGTGTCTGATGAGATTACGAGTATGTAAGAAGAACACATGCTGCGCCGACCCCCAAATAATTTGGGATAGAGCCTGGATAATGATGATGCGTGATTGAATCACATATAATACCAAACCAGTATAGTGTGATATAGATAACGTATTTGTAAAAGCGGGAATCTCACCTTCTTTCGTTCTAAAAGTCAAAATAAATTGCATTTTTTTCCATTTTGTAACACCACGACCAAAATGTCAAGAGATAATGAACTTACGCGTCAGTTATAGCAGCATGCCAATGTTCTCCAGTATAAACGCGGCTGATCCGCAACACTGACAGTGACGTTAGAGTCCGAGGGACTCCGCCCTCGCTGTCTCCAAACACTTGAACAGCGCCTTCCCATGTGCAGCATAAAGTTTGAGCTTCGCCCCAACCTAGAGAGGGTAAAAATATTGACAAACCAAACGACAGTCTCATATACACTTACATTTCGTTTTAATCCAAAAGTGCCTAAGTTGAAAAAAAATGGCTTCTAACTGTCTTTTGTATTATGTGTCTCGTATTGGATTATTGGTCGCTTAACCTTATTTGAGAGCTATTGAGAAGCCTTACTGAATCAAAGCCAAGGCAACAAACTTATTACTAATTAAATAGTTACGGACTGTAACAATATTTGTTTTTAGAGCCCCGTACCTCAAAAGGAAATAACGGAACCCTTATTGGATCACTTTGTATAGACGGCCAACTAAGTCTTGACAGACAGCTGTCAAGACCATTTTTTTAGGGAACGTGTAAAGGTATCAAGTTCGAAATTAAAACCAAATACTCAAATCTGTGGTCACTTGCGAGCTGTGAAAAAAATCAACCCTCTAAGTCTACGCAGTCAAAAGATATGGCGGTTTATGTCGCAAGGTTGTACGGAACCCTCGGTACGCGAGTCCGACTCGTATTTGATCGGTTTTTTTTTTTAATAAAGCATTTCCTTTTCTTAGTCTACTCACTCTCTCTCTCTCTTCATCGACAAATTCGCATTGTTTTTCTAATTTTATAGTATTTTTAAAACTTTTCACTACCCAATGCGACGTCGATGACTCGTTCAATATTGTGCGCGTTGAAGGACACTGGCTGTGGTGTGAGGCAGTTCTCGATAGTTCCATGACCGAGGCGACCTTGAGCGCCTCGACCCCAAGTGTACAGAGCACCTCGAGATGTTATCACAGCACTGGAAGCAAGGAAAACAAGTCTTGAGCATAGAGCACAATCCTTACTAATACCTATTAAGAGCGAAAGTGAGTTTGTTTGTTTATTACGTCTTCACGCCTAGATGACTAAAGCGATTTTAATGAATTTTGGTACAAAGATAGTTGGGACCTTGAAGACGGACATAGGCTTGGATTTTTTTAAGTGAAAAAAAGGGGTAGAAAGAGGGAAGAAAAGGGGAGAGAAGGATAATTTTTTTTTCGATCTTCACGCGTTTTAAAGTTAGCGTTAGCCCAAAGTAACTATGCCACGCGGATTAAGTCGCGGGCGGAAGCAAGTAGAACTATATCAGATCCTGAAAGTACATTTTTTACGTGTGATAGACTAGGTTTGTTATCTCGAACCTCGCGATTTTTGTAAAGAATTTGTGACAAAACGAAGATAAAAACTTTCACTACGATACCACTTAAACGTGCATATTTTTATGCTTAATTGGACGAGGTGCTTAAACTCTTCACTACTGCCCTATTCACAAACACTTCGATTCGGAAACTCGTAAATTTATAACTTTCGTAGCTCTTAGCTCGCTTTTGTAAAGCTAAAAAAAGATAGACACACCATTTGTCTAATCGAACTGCTTACGAATACGGGAGTTGGAGGGAAAGAATAGCTTGACTTAGTCAAGGTGTGGATCGAAGATACAGCACTCGAACAAAAGGGATCACTGACTAAGTTTCATCCAGTAAGACTGCGTATTTCAGAGCCTTCTTTTTTTTGCGGATATGATGTCATCAACTAACTTCCCCCGCTCTGGGCGGAGAGGAGGGGTGTCAGACATTTACTAACTAAAACCCACACATTTTCGCCGCCGCCGCGGTATATCTTACAAACAACCCCGGCTGGCGGTGGTCCTGGCAAGCCCCTCTGCTTTGCTGACATCGTTTTGATGCGCTCGTGGGACACAAACACCGTCGACATGGCCTGTCGTCACTAGACGGACGGACGGTGAGCTACCTATTGCTCACCGTCCACAGACCCGCATCGTATTTCATAAATCTCAACAGTAGTACCGCACGCCCGATCGCCTGCGCACTCGATGATCTATGTATGATCTATACATCAGTCAGCTTGGCTGAATTTTGGACTTCTTTTATCGATACGTTAAAAAATAGTACAGACATACCTGCACGCAGCACCCGCAGATACTCTCACAACCTCATGGTGAGCTAGATGATGTAGATGAGCGGGCGCATCTCTAGGCGCAGTATCACCATGTCCGAGCCGCCCATCGTCACCCGAACCCCACGACCACGCCCCACCACAGGATGAACAGCACAAGAAGTGCTTTCCAGCAGGATGGCAGGATACTTGCGTGATGGTTTTACTTTCAAGACCTAATGAGAGGGAGAACAAACATACATAAATGGAACATACATTCATTTTCTCATGAGGGTACAAATTAACACTAGAACTCCAAACTAACGGCTAAATGGGGGAAAATAGAAAGAAAACTGAAATAAAATAGTAACTGTAGTGTATATGAATCTTAAATCCAGTGAGATGTAAAAACCGTTGTTTGTGATGTTTCTACCGCTCACTAGTATTGCAACACTCGGCTCAGCGCCGAGAACTGAAAATCCTTAGCGATAAAAAAAAACTTCGTGTTAAAAAGCGCCTGTGCAAATGTAGGCTTATACTTTTTATCTTTAGGTAGGGTATCTAAACAGTTGCAGATTCACTTGTTTCTGTACAAAATCGAATCTAAGACTGTTACATTACGGGCGAATGCTCCCGATGAAGGAACTAAAAACGCAGACTTTAATACAAATATAAAGTGTTCACTAATTCTTCTAATTTTACCTGGAACTAGCTGCGGAGTCATGGTATCATACGGCAGAGTGTATACAGCACCATCGTGAGTCAGTAGCAACGCTAGTTTTTCTGCACACGCTATTTGTTGAATCCTGAGAGTTCCCAAATGCAGAGGTCCTGAACCAACTGACACTACTTCTTGCGCTGATTCTGTACACTAAGAAAAACAAGGAAACATGTTAGGCATTGGCATGGCATTTTTAGGGTTCTGTATCTCAAAAGAAAAAAGGAACCCTTATTATATCACTTTGTTGTCCATCTGTCTGTCAAGACCCTTTATCTCGTCAAAGCGTGGAAGTACCGAGTTTAAATTAAACCATATATACTCAACTCTGTGGTCCCTTTGTCATCATCTGCCTAGCCTTTTCCCAACTATGTTGGGCTCGGCTTCCAGTCTAACCGGATGCAGCTGAATATCAGTATTTTACATGGAGCGACTGCCTATCTGACCTCCACAACCCAGTTAATACTGGGTAATACGATACCCCTTGGTAAGACTGTGGTCCCTTAGTAATGTGAAAAAATCAACACTCGTAAGTCTACGCACTCAAAAGATATGGCTGTTTATGTGGCAGGTTTGTACGGAACCCTCGGTACGCGAGTCTGACTCACTCTTGGCCGGTTTCTTTAATACTGCAAAAGTATTAGGAGTGAAATACTTACAGTAACAAATCCTTTTAACGGTGGTAATAAGGGTGCCCCGAGTCGGTCCAAATGGCAAAGTAAGGCGATACCAGCTTTTCTTACGCCCATCAAACCATCACCACTTGGGATGTTCAAGTCTCTGAAGTCAAAATATTTTGTTTATAATATAATTCATATGCATAAAGAAATTTATCCTAGGGATTCTTTTCGTAAGATAGATAGAATATTCTTTATTAGGTACACCATACAAATTACAAGAATAACAGTATACAACTTATAAATAGGGTGACACAATGGGCGGTCTTATCGCTAAAAGCGATCTTTTCAAGACAACCTTTGGATTTTGGATGGATTTAAAGGAGCAGAGACAGCACTGTAGGTCGTCTGTGGTGTTCCATTATTCCGAATAGCTGCATTTATAAAAACAAATACTTATATATAAAATAATAATCATGAAGAGCAAAGAAATATTTAATGTTGTTGTTTATGGAGAGAGGTAGGTGCTTTTTTACCATAATTCTAAAAGTAGACAGGGTTTGACCATTCTTAAATTTCTCAGTAGCAGACAGTGTCTGGATTTATGCCCGGGTGATGGTAATAGGCTTACTCTCTATTACATTGGAGCTAAAAAACTTAACTGGCGGAATGTGGGGGGTACTATGAAATACGCCTTGCCCTTCGAGGATAGCAGGCGTGAAGTAAATTATGTGCTTTACCTATAACAGGTTAAACATAAAAAGTCAGAAGCACTTATTATTATTCTCAAATCTTTTTGAATACTTATAGAATAGAATATACTTTATAGCACACCAAAATTTAAACATAACTGTTTCACAAAAATTGCTAATTCTATGGTTACAATGACGGTCTTATCGCTGATAGCGATATCTTCCAGACAACCTTGGGATGGACTGTACAAATATAAAAATACAATGGGGGGTAGTCAATGGTAGTCATCTATTCAAATATATAAATAAATACATACAATCTATTTATTTAACATGTGTTTTATAATATTATGTGGTAGACAAATAGGAATGTATGTATACTTACTTGAGAAATAATTCAGTAAGATTAACTTCAGTTGTTGGTTCACTGTTGAGGATTGGATTAGGCGCAGTTACTTTAGCCATTCGTCTTAGAAACGGTCCCAATGGCGCGGTACATTCTTCTAGTATAATCCTGAAATAAAAGCAGACTAACTAGTCACAAGTTGATATAGCTGCTACAACATTTGACTTTTAAGGTAAAGGCATAAGGTTCATATCCTCCTAGCAAATATTATGCGACTTACCTATTATCTGGTTGACGTTTTTGTCGAGGAGGTAAAGTGACTAGAACATCAGCAGCCTTTAACAACGCAGGAAGTTCCGCCCTTCTTGCGCACAACTCTACCCATACGCATAGAGAGGTCCGCCAGTCACCTTGTGGGACATTACAACCTACTTCTCTGTGGATGAAAGAAAAAATAAGATGTCTCTGTCACTCACACTAGTATGACACTCTCTTTCTTAATCTAGGTGTACCATACTGATGTACAGCACTATGATTATCATTTGAAACTGCAATATTGCGTGTGGTGGATAGGACATCTGTGATTCACAAACTTTACATGTCCATATTATTGGCCATTATTTTAATAAATTACACAGTTAATGACTAAAGATTTCATACATACCCAATTACAACCTGATGTAGGAACTTAGCAGCGCTGTCAACAACTTCAGCCCAAATCTTCTGCGACCGCGGCGCAGGAGTTGCCCCCGTGCCAGCGAACAATCCCGCATCAGGCAGCGCACGGACCGCATCGAGCGCATCCCGAAGTAACGCTGAACATACGTCCGCGTCTTCACCGCATCGCCATGCCCGACGGACGAGAGAGAGGGCTAAGCGAAGAGCGGCGCGGGCGCCGACTCGGGCTAGACCAATAGCACTGCGATGGAAAATACGAATATTTAAAAGGGTATTTTTCACATACTATGAATTCTGAAAAAGAACATGTTGAATATAAAACATTATTCAAGTTCTGTTTGGTGAAACCTAATGAATAATACAACAACAAAATGCATTTCAATGGCTAAGTTATTTGTAACAGTCACAATATGCAAGCATCCTGTTTTACAAATTCATTCTTGCTTTTATACATTGCAAAGGTTTGCAAATATAATAATTATGCAATTCAAAACCAAAGAGAATCCTAGAATGGAAACAATGCCTTTTTAATTTTCATCACATTATTATGTCAGTTTTTTTTATGAAATAGGTTTTGATTGTTATAAAACATTGTTACCTCTCCGAGTCATCAGTATGATCCTCACTATCGTCCTGACTCTCAGTGCTGATATCACCTGGTTTGTTCAATGTGCCAACCACATTGCTTAATGCTCTGTTACTGACTGCGTGGGGTGGCTTCTTATCTATCCTTACTCTTTTTACTTCTTTGTTCTGACTTTGATCTCTAAAAAACAAACAAATAGTTTACAGATGAAATTTCTGCTCGACACGAAAATTTAAGCCTTTTCTCATGTCAGTGACAAAACATATGATCCATCATTTGATTTGAAAACATGCAAAATAAAAATAACAATACCTAATAACAGCTACAAGATGCCGGTTGCACAACACAATGAGTCGACGGATTTGAGATATGAATGGACAACTAATGGCCGTGTTGATAGCTCTCACTCGCTGTTCCCAGATTAGGGCCTCCATGAGACTTTGCAGACATTCTGGACCTGGACATTGAGGTTTATTACTGGCTTGACACAAATGGGAATCAAACAAGTAAATATGCCAAATATTACTTGAAGGACAAAAGAGCAGTGTGATCATGATTTTTATTTTAGTACAGAATGAATACCTGGGTCTTGTTTCCACTTCAGATCATCAATAATCTGATGGGAAGGTGACGGTGCCACCGGTTTAGACTGCATAGAGATTCTGAGCTCCTCTTCTGCTGAAAGAGCACTACAGGGTGGGCAGGCGCATCCCGAGTGTGGGCCACAGAGACCATCACAACATGTGCAGGTCAATATCTAAGTAAATTAAAAAAATTATTTTGTTGTATTTTCTTTGTGACATTTTAATTAAATATTTAAAGGAGTTGTTAATGTAAACAAGTGCCATGTTAACAGTATTACATTAATAGACGTAAGAGAATAGACACTTACCCTCAGCCCACAGTAATATTTTCCACTGTCACCAAGTTTAGCAGTTACACCAGCACCATTTACAAGTCCATTTCCGGCGTCGAAACATATTTCTCTATCCTGTAAGAGACTGTTGAACAGAGTGGACAGAGCATCAGGGTTATGTAGCGCTTCCTGTAAATCAGGATTTAACCATTTTGCATCCAAATGCTGCTGTGGACGAAATATGAAATTGTCCAGCTCGTCGGGGATATCCATTTTCGCAACCGGTGCCTTGAACTCATTCATACACCCATTTTAACTAATAGCAAAAACTATTTCGTGAAACCTTAAAAATTTCAATCGACCGTTTCTATGTTTTCATTATAGAATATCGCGTAAAAAATATTAAAATAATACATCGAAACAAGAATCGACAAATCAATCGGTCCGAAGAAATCTGTCAAAATAATTTCGTTCCGTTTTTCGTGAATCAGCTGTGTGATTTCATTTTGTGATGAATTAAATTACAAGTAGACTAGCAAAAATAACGCTCCCCTAACTACATACATATTTTATCTTTTTTTTCTTTGAAATAATTTCAGTACGAAATGTACTGTATAAATGAACTAGGAAACGATTATATCTGTCATTTGGCAATGAAAACCTATCGAATGTTTTGTTAAATGGAACGTTGTGACCGGCTGGGCGTCTTTGAGGGTCGTTCGAAAAGAACTTGTTGAAAAAATCCAACAATTTAAAAATATTTATATATGTTAAGAAACTTTATAAACTAAATTATTCTTAGATATATTGACACAAACACCAAACGTGTCATGTTTTCAAAAGTTTTCAAAAATCAGTAAGTGTGGTTGATAAAAGTTAGTATTCAAATGCACCTGCAACATTTGTACACATCGATTGCACAGATTAAAAAAGTTAATTCATCGCCGTCGTGTTATTGTGCGTTTGTCATGTGCGATTCCTACGCAATTATAAATAGTAATTAAAATAATAACGACGTATAAATGGATCCTGTGTTACTGTTCCAATGGATACAGACATATTGATTGACAATAAAGACGGCTTATACGGTAACTTCAGATTTCATTTCTCACGCTCAGCTCCGGCTAATTTACAACAACAATGTGCTGCTAATTTTCTGTGAATCATGTTATTGACCCCACAAACGTATTTTGTGATCGCACGTGTCCTTGACTACGCTTTCGGTTTTGTTTCAAAGCACGAAATTAGATACAAAGAAACAAAGATTTCTCGGAAACGTACCTCACGAATTCTGTTTTTATCGCGTAGCGCCAAGACAGTTTATATCGTGTTTTATCACTGCCGATAAGACAGTTGCATTTGACACTAAATAAATTGCCTGTATTTTTAGGTGGAGATTTTCTAGATCAGTTTTTATCGAACGAGTACAAATGGACGTCACTATTGGATGCTCCGGATGCCTCCCCCAGCGAGATCCTGGCTGATGCAGCTCCGATCCTGGTGCCGCCAATATCACCTATATTGAGTATAAAGTCATCAGAAGGCAGCAGCAATTCAGATTCGGGAAGTGAAGATGACTTCAAAAAGTAAGTTGTATGGTTACTTTCAGTTTCAGATACTTTCACTTAAAAACTGGACTTAACATAATTTTTGGAGTAAAAGCACATTACTTTCACTTTTTAGTTTAATTGTAGCAAGAAAAACTTGTATCTCAATTATATGAAAATGCTTTGCATAATAAAGTAACTGCTGAGTCATTTTGTTGGTAACTTGATGATCTAATTTGATATTTTCTTGCAGTAGTTCCAGTAGTACTTCTGCCAGACAGTCATCTCAATCACCCTTTGATTGGACATCAAATTTTAGTGAGGAACCTACCAGCAACCTGAATCTTGAAGATATTGAATTGTTCTTGCAAAAAACTGGTATGCTCAATAAACACTTGTGAATTCTTGTTAGATTCTTCTTCTTTTGGTACAGATCTTGTAAGAACATATTTAACATAAATAGACCTAAAAGGTGTTAGCTATTGTTAATTTTTAATTTGTTTGTATGGATGTATACATGTTTGTTACTCTTTCACGTAAAAACTTCTGAATGGATTTTGATGAAACTTCACAATAATATAGCTTACATATCAGAATAACACATATGCTACAAATCATAATATATTGTATATTCTATCACCACGCGAGTGAAACCGTGGGGCGCAGCTAGTGATGACATAAATAAACCTAAAAGGTGTTAGCTATTTTTACTATTGCATTCATTAAGAAGACTAGTATTTTTACATTTTAGTGCAATATTTGTATTTTGTGTGGCAATCATACTAAAGTGCGTAATAGCTCTGCCCGCTCATAACTTTTAAGTATATATTTTATTATCTAAACCTATGACTAAAGCTAACTGCATAAATGTAAAATTATTATTTGTACACAGCACCCAGTCCTGCTAACCCACCATTACAGAAAACACAAACAAATGGAATATCTCCGGAAAGAAATGGACCTGTCATGGCTATTGAAAATGGTGTTATTAAGGTACTGCCACTAATTATATCCTTATCTAAGGCAATAGCAACTAGGTAGCATGCTACTACACAAAATACCTAAGCCTGGTGTGTTGTGAGAAATTGTAAATTGACTGTCTTCATTTCAGGGCATTAAAATGGAAATTGAAGACTATGATACTGAATTAAGCAATAGTTATTCTAAGTTACATAAAGGTGAGTTTATCTATTTACCCATTAGCATAATGACTTAGTAAAGTTAGAGAACTGTTATTTCAAGAAAACATTTATTATACACAAATTTAAACCAACATTGCTTAATATAGTAATTTAAATAAATCTTAAAAATATGTGTGAATGTCATTGCATGAGAACATAAAAAAACAATAGGTTTATGAAATACGAAGTGACCTTGTATGTGCTGGTACTAATGCAAGCGTTCACTACTTGAAGTTATGTTTACGAGCATGGGGCTATGTACCCATTTTACCAACACAACAACTTTTATGCTAATCCATACTAACATTTACATGCTTACTTTACATACTGTGTGTACATTAAACTTGTAACATTATACAGCCCTTATCTACATTATTTTGCTCAATATTTACATCAAAAGACTGCCTCTTTTCTCGAGTTCATCAGACAGTCCTGAGTTCATTCTCACCTTGGGCAAAGTGTTTTTATTCGTCGGAAATTTGACAGTCGCAGCCACAGAGCCTGGATTGGATTGGATTGTGCCCAGTTATTGGCAATATCTTTGGCGGGCCTATTACATGGGGCTTAAAACATAACTGGCGAAATTTAGATGTAGCTGTGATGTATATTTATATTAATTGAAAACATTTTTTTTTAAACGTTGCTCCACACTAGGAATTTCTCCTGTATCGTGGGTGCGTTTACAAACATTTAAACTCACATACACAAACAGCCAGACCAGAAACAACTATCTGTGGCCTTACAAATATTTGTTCCGCGCGGGCATCGAACCCGCGACACGCAGCGCAGCAGTCGATCGCTTAGCCACTGCGCTAACCGTGTCGTCAATTAGACATACGAAGCTAAACAAAAATAAAGCATAAATTTATCTACTATAATATTAAGCCTTTTTTCTTTCAGGAAATGGTTACCAACAAAATTCGTACTTCAAAGTAGTAAATGAAAATACATACAATTCGCCAAACGATAAACAAATAGTTGTGAATGGTCAGATTCAGTTGATGTTAGGATTAGATCACAAAAAACTGCCAAGTATACTTAAAAGGAATTCCAATGTAGTGACAAAGCCCTCCAATATTGTGATAAACCCAGCAGAGAGCACAAAGGGTGGGAAGATTGCCATATCGCCACTGACTCAGACTATATTTAATGGTGCCAAGGATCATCAAGTACAGGTATGCATTATTATATTCCACTCGCGCAAAGCGGGTTCCGTACAAACTCGCAACATAACGGCCATATCTTTTAACTGCATAGACTTAGAGAGTTGTTTTTTTTGGTTGGTTTGGTATTTAACCAAACTATTAACCATAGGTTTGGCATTTAATTTGGTTTGGTTTAGTTTCTATACATTTATAATATTTTCAATAATTCTATAATATTGTAAAGAGGAAAGTATTCAGTACAAACAAACGAATTGTTTGTACTGAATAGGCTCTGTAATTACAGGACCGATTTCAATAATTTTTCACCAATAGAAAGCTAGAACATCGGGAAGTAACATAGGCTATAAAACATCACGCTGCGATACTTAGGAGTTGAGCAACAGGTGAAAACTGCTGGGCAAAGCTAGTATAAAGGATGAAGACGGCCTTACATAATTTACAGAGCAAATTCACTATCACTGATTGCTATTTTACATCAACGTGATGAGAATACACTACATATTAGCCATATTTATCCTTGAATAATAATTATTACATTTAAATCAGTTTTAAAGTAAATTATTCAATTCAATTTTATATTTAAAAAAATTCATGCATTATTTACTTTACGAGTAAAGGCCGCCTCCATTTCACTCCAAATCATTGTCTTTGGCTTTTGATGCCTATGTCTTTACCTGCTGTCTGTTTAATTTCATCTTCAGTTCAGTGATGAGAATAAGGGATATTTTAATACATGCAACAACTGATTTCAAATTACATTTAATGGATTTGCAATTAAAATCTGTGGTTTTTTGTACCTCAAAATTTAAAAACGGAACTCTTATTGGATAACCTTGTTGTCCGTCTGTCGAGACCCTTTGTTTCGGGAACGCGTGGAAGTATCGAGTTGCAATTAAAACCATTTATTAAAATCTATGGTCCCGTAAAGCTGTGAAAGGATCCACCATCTAAGTCAACGCAGCCAAAAGATATGGCCATTTATGTCTCAGGTTTGGAACCCTACCCGGAGTGCGACTCTCGATCTCGGTCCGACTCGCACTTGCCCGGTTTATTTAAATTTTCGTGGTTGCAGGAACAACAGTCTTGTTTATTATAATGCAGGATATTATATTGTGCAATTTAAATTTTGTAAAAGATGTTTGTAATGTTACTCGTTGGTAATCCTATAATAAATAAATAGATAATGTCATTATTTATTTTAAGGTCACGTCACCAAGAAGCAATATAGTGATCAACCCTAAGCCAGTTGTAGCCACCAATGGCACAACGCCAAACTTAGTACAAAACCATGTGATACCTCCTAATGCAGATAATGATTGTCCAATGAGTCCTACAATAGACCTCTCAAGGTTTAGTGAAGCCGAGATCAGAGCTATCAAGAAGCAACAGAGGATGATTAAGAATAGGTAAGAGTGTCTTCAAGTTAGTAAAACTCTTTTAAGTCATTGATTCACTGACAGATAATGCACAATGTAAATCTCTAGGTATTTTTTTCGGATGACTTAAATCACATGATTTCTCTCGCCCTGAGCCGAGCGGAAGGTTGTGTCAGACTTGTACTGACTAAAACCCATTCATGTGCCTTCTTTTGCCCTTTGTGTTGTGGGGCCGCGGTAACTCTATTGAAAAACCAGCAAGATCTAGAAGAATATTTTTGAAAATCAAAGAGTATTTATTAAAATTAAACAACTTTTGAAAATCGTGCCCTAAATGTGTTAACTAGTCTTTAGATATTTATGGAAGGTCATCATTCCGTTCGAATGATGTAATATCAAAAATAATGTTCATAAACAAAGCACATTAGATATTATTTTTATTATGAAAAGGTTAACTTATTTTCTCACCTTGGCCTTTATTTTAAAATTATTTTCCTTATAGAACTGGTAACGGAAGCCTATTAAAATCCGAAAGCATTAACTGAATACTTTTTTTTATTTGCAAAGCGCCATTTAGATTTTTTACTATTGACTTAAGGTTGACATTGGCCCAGCAAGATTTGCAGTAACAAATGTTTCTATTTTGTAGGGAATCGGCATGTCAATCGCGACAGAAAAAGAAAGAATATGTGTCTGCTTTGGAGCAGCAATTATTTGAGGCACAGCAAGAGAACGCCAAGTTGCGACTAGAGAACAAATTGTTAAGAGACCAGATTGAAAATAGTGGGAGGGGTCGAAAGGTAAACATCATCTCTGAATTTTTTTTTGTGCTTGTAAATGTTAGAGGGGCCAAGTGCGAGTAGAGTAGCGTACTTCGACGTACCACGCTCTAGACCGTCCATATTTGTTATGTTGTACCAAGTGCTATAAAAAGTTAAACATTATAAATATCTATAAAAGTTTTCCTCACGCATTGTTTCAGTTGCTAATCAGGAAAATTCTATAAATAATAATACTAGTCTATTGTCCCACTGCGTGGCAAAGGCCTCTCTTAATATTTTTTTTTTATAAGATACGTTGCGTTACACCAGGAATTTCTCCTCTATCGTGGGTGCGTTTACAAACATTTAAACTCACATACACGAACATCCAGGCCCGTAACAACTATCTGTAGGCCATACAAATATTTGTTCCGTGCGGGAATCGAACCCGCGACACGCAGCGCAGCAGTCGATCGCTCTGCCACTGCGCCAACCGCGTCGTCATGACAGATTGGCGATTTCAGACTCATATTAATTACAAGTCCACATTTCCTCACGATGTTTTCTTTCACTGATTACTGTGATGTCCGAAATAACCATAAAAAGTACATATGAGTTGAAAAAGTCACATTGGTACTGGCCCGGATTTTAACCCATAACCTCATATATGAGAATTGAGGTCTTAACCTCTGGGCTACCACGACAAAATTCTATTTACTACATATTTATTTTATACCGACATAACCGGCCGGATTTCATACAGCTAATCATTATAATTATTCAAGTTAAATAATATACTAATACAGGTGTTAATCTGACCTTGTTCCGGTTTACATAACTAAATTACTTTATTAATTTTGTCGTCAAATACAGATGGTTTTTTGTTTCCACAGATGCCGCGACTCCTGGACAGCTCACTTCTGATACCCAAGAAGAACATAGCTGTTATATTTGCTATGGTATTCATGGTGTCACTTAATTGGAATGTTTTAGGGTACGTAATGTTACCAGTTGATAAGAATGTGGCATTTTTTTCCAATTTTCAAATAACTTCCTCCGCTCTGGGTGAAGCAGCGGGGCAGTGTCAGATTTTTACTGACTAAAACCCACCCATGTTCCTTCTTTTGCCCTTTATGTTCCGAGAACGCAGTATCTCTTTCGAATAACCCGTAACCTCGGAAGAATGAGGCATTAGTCTGCTATTCCAACTCTTGTGAGCACAAACATTAAGGAAATCAATTATGGCTTTCCTAAAAACCAAACCTGCGTAAATGCACATAATCGTGGCATTAGACATAGGCACGTCAGTCTTAGTACACGAATGATAAAACCTTCATGGTGAATTTCAAGCATGAAGAATGATTGCACATGTGTACCAAGTTCGTTTGAGAGTAGGATACGTTTTATATCTACCCTCTTGTAGCAGATTTTTAGTTAGTGATACATTTTTTTAATCTACACTAAAAATATTATAAAGAGGGATGCTTTGTGTTTTTTTTATGTAACGAATAAACGCAAAAACTACTAGACCGATTACAAAAATTCTTACGCCATTTAAAACCTACATTATTAAAGTTCGCTAATAATGTTGTTGTTAATAATATTCGCTGAATGAGCGCGGAAGTAACCAAAGGCCCGCGCCTTTGGTTACTTCCGCGCAAAACCGCGCAGTACATTACATACATTACTAGTCATTTTAAAATATCGGAAGATTTGAAGTAGTTGAGTTTGTAAGTTACTATGTGATTTCCTAACAATTGCTTAGCTTAACAGTAAAGGTAACCACAATTTACGCAAGTTTTCCGAACATCTACCTAATGAACCCATTAACCATTTTACTGCCTGCTTTTTTACACCTTTCCTGACGTTTGTTTGTTTTTCATTGAAGGTGGAATGCAAAGCCTTTTGTCGGGCCCTCCGCTCCTCATCACACGAGACATCTGTTGTGGTCAGAAGACACTGCTGTAGATATTGGGAATGGTGTGTACCTTTTAACAATATTATTCTTGTTCTTTATATCCGTAGTAGAGCTGATGAGAAGAAGAAGAGATGCTAAAATTATGACAGTCTTAAAATTAAAGAGCAGTGACAAACCAAATAAAGTATTAAGTCACTATTTTTGTAAATAAATATCATGAAGTTCTCAATAAAAGTTAAGTAATTAAATTCAATATCGACCTTATCGCATAGAGTAGGATATAATAATTTTCCACTTTCCTGTTACTCTTTGTATTGTTGCAAAAGTGAGCTTTACTTCGACGACTCAATCACTCACTTAAAGTTAATCTTTAAAACAATAAATAGTTAGGAAAATAATAATTTTAAAGGTGAACTAACCTTCACATTGCAAACTTGACCTATACAAAAGTCGTTTGGAAAATGTCGACATTTGTGAGCCAAGTTTACGACAAGTTAGCTATGCTGTTTCTATGCAAAACTGCTACCCTACTATGACGTCTTAAAGCAGAACTAATTCCACTGAGGGAAAGAGACAAAGCTATACAGGGTGTCTAGCGCCATCTCTTTCCCTCAGTGGAATAAGTTCTGCTTTAAGACGTCATGGTAGGCATACTGGAAACTCAAGTCTGTCTTATTTCTATAACAAGATGCCTGTGATCCTCGAAGAGAGGTCACCAGTCCAACTTTGACAGTAGCCAAAAGAATCATAATGAAAAACAAGTGCGAGTCGGACTCGTGCACCGAGGGTTCTGTACAAATTTACGACGGAAACGACCATAGCTTTTAAATATGTAAACTTGAGGGTTGATTTGTTTTACAGCTCCAATGGACCGCAGATTTGAGCATATGGTATCAATTTTAACTTGATCCCTCCACGTGTAAAAATAGATAAAAATATTCTCTTGACACTATACTATACGGTATACACGCTGATATACAGGGTGTTTGGCGCATGGACCGACAAAAAATTTTGGGGGATTCAGGGGGTCATGTGCTAGTTTTCAGACCAAGACCTCATGTCCGAAGTTTCACTATAATCCAGATACGAATTTTCTTATTGTTGTTTAAAATTATTTGAATTATCGTCTTAAGAACGTTATAACTTTTTAGTTTGTTATCGTATTTGGACCAAATAACTTTTATTACATTCTCTAATGTGTTGTTATTCTAAATGAATCATAAATGTACAGCATAAGATTTTATAAAAATACTTGTAGAGCATCCAAACTCATAACATTGAAATAATCTATGAAAAAATATCTGAAACTATAAACTACGATAAATATCTATATAATAATCTATAAACTAGGTCTGAAAACTAGCACATGACCCCCTCAGTCCCCCAAAAATTTTTGTCGGTCCATGCGCCAAACACCCTGTATAAATATTCTCATCACAGACGTGATGATCCTATAAAGGTTCCGCGTTTTCCTTCTGAGGTACAGAACCCTAATAATAATAACGAGATAAAACATAAGATACCGAATATTAATTACAGATGACATAAGCAACGGTACATACGTAACAGATTGTCAGAACGCGACGGTGAAAGCGACGGACTTCGTGAAAATAAATCAGACCGAAAGCATACGAATAGCAGGCGAGTTGAACCGATGGATCGGCGGCGGGAAGACATTGAACTGGACGTATGATGTGCCGAGGAAAAAACGGCAAGCTTACCTTAGCGAAGAGAAGATCAATGGTAAATTTGTCCTAAAGCTCTAGTTTTGAGTAAATTTTGTGTGCCCTTCTCAAAATTGTGTATGTTATTTTATGACGGTACGACACGGTTAGCGCAGTGGCTAAGCATTTGACTGCTGCGCTACGTGTCGCCGTTTCGATTCCTGCACAGAACAAATATTTGTATGACCTACACTGTTGTTCCGGGTCTGGCTGTTTGTGTATGAAAAATGTTTGCAAACGCATCCACAATACAGGGAAAATACCTGGTGTGAACAAGCTTTTTATTTAAATAACTATTTTTTTTTATATAAACTTTAAACCAAATAAGATAGGGCGAAATAGTAATACAGCCACATTTCTGAATTTAAGAAGGTTAAGTTTAACTCTTTATTTCTATTTCCAGGTGGTTTGTTAGAAACCTACAGACTGTTCAATAAAATGCAATTAGACGGCAATCTCGTTGAAATCCCAAGCATGCGCAATCAGGTGAAAACTATCAAAGACAAGTCGCGATTACGACGACTGAGGAAGAATAAAGAAATAGACTTCGCAGAAAACGCAGTCATCGACTATGAAACTCTTTATCGGAAGCCAATGAGGAAAGCTGTCAATGATTTCAATATGGATGACATGGGTGAATGGAATGCCTTACTTCAGGCTTTACATAGGCGGGATGATACTTTCTACATTGTGGGCTTTGGTAAAGGAGAGCATCTATTGCTGCCAGCGGTTTCACATAATGTTACAAGACCACCGAAAATGGCATTGATTTTACCAGCTAGGAGTGGTAATGGTAAGTTTCAAATTGTAAATGCCAAAGCAATTGTCTTCTGACTTTTATGAACTGATGCGTATGAGTTAAATTCCAATAACTAATCGGCATTGTTAATTTTCAGATTCTGTAATGAACGATCATGTAACACTGATGCAAATTGATTGTTCCGTCGTCAATACAACTCTAGTCAAGTTAAAATCTGATACACTTCCAGAGAGCTTAAGAAAACCACCCTCCAATACTACTGACAACGAAGATAAACGACAAAATACTAGCAAATTCAAAACAAATAGCGAAAATGGTGACACCAATCTCTTAAAAAACGCTAGTATATCAAATTATTCAAAAAATGTAAATGTGCCACAAAAAGAAGTAGATGTGGGTAAAGATGATTCGTTTGCCCACTACTTATTTTCAAAATACGAAAGTTCTAAAGATATTCCTGTGAAAAGTCCACGAAGGAAAAGTAATATAAATGTGGAAAAAGATAATCCTAGTTTTTCCAACAACAGTTTAGGCCCAACATGATTTGATGAAGTCTATGAGCCGCGGGATACCGACCTCAAATGATGGTAATTTATGGTAGAAAATCAATCTGTGTTCTCGTTCTGTAACAGATTGGTTTTCATGGTTATTCCACCAGGATTTTAGGCTATTAAAATGGCTAGCACCACAAATCATTACATTTTA
This sequence comes from Ochropleura plecta, assembly GCA_905475445.1. Taxonomy (NCBI): domain Eukaryota; kingdom Metazoa; phylum Arthropoda; class Insecta; order Lepidoptera; family Noctuidae; genus Ochropleura; species Ochropleura plecta. The sequence goes on along the minus strand of FR997725.1, from coordinate 17,157,864 downwards.
TGTTCCAATGATTAACAGAAATAGAACGATAATTTAATTAAGTTTAGCGCTAATCGTATTTAGTGCTGTTTTGGAGCAAACAGGGAAACGGCTACGTAGAAGATGATGGTGCAAACACTTCGAGGTTTTCCACGAAACATAAAACTATTAAATTTATAAAAAAAAAAACAATAGACTAAGGTTAATTATGTATCGATCTCAATACGTCGGAACCATAAAGGTATGAAATAATTGCTTTGATAGCTACAAAAGATTTACCTGAAAATATTTATGTTACTGTGTTATTGTAAATAATCGTAGAAACGGATAGAGATATTATTGTTTTTGACAAGCCTACTTTAATGTTAAGCCAAAAGTAATATAACTCGGTTGGCTGTGTGTGTAATGTTTTAACTGGGTTGTTAATAAAATGCAATATTCCATTAACTGATCTATTTCGGTCGAATAGTTTCGTTTATTTTTAATCAACGCTAGTCTTATCCTCTATGATGTTTTAAAGTATGTCGTGCTACATACATTTTCGATTTTACTGGCTGTTTGCCGAATCAGGCCAACCTGAATGCCCCATAGCATTCATACCTGTTCTAAGTATTTGCACTCGGGTAACTGTTAGAAAGACTAGAGTCTTGTCATTAGGGAGTTACATTGTCTTTGTGATGTGTCATTCCAACTTGATGCAGCCAAACTGGCACATGCAATAAGAATCTTTATAAATGAGACAAGTTATAATTAGGTACACTTTGTTTTAGTTCAACTGTCCATAATTTAAATAATTAACTTTAAATGTACCTCAACCTAGTTATTCGTTGTTTAGTGTATATTTAAAAAATGTTAAGGTCCAAGCTAAAAAAAGTTTTAGTTAGTAGTAGTTCTCTCTTTCATGCCCCAAGACGAGCTGGGATTGAAATTACTAGCTATTATTTTCAATTTTTAATTAATTAATATTAACTACCTACTTGCAGTCTGTAATTAATATTATTTAACAAATTATTCTGAGAAGAGGAGTTGTCGTATTTACATATAACTATCACAAAAATAACTTATACTTTATCACTTGTTGTTTAATTATGTTAAATTTATTTCGCGGGATATATTTTATGCACTTATTGTAAGTTTACAATATAATAAACACCTTTTTGTTTACAAATCTGACTAATGGAGTATTTTTTGAATTTCCGTGAATGCATATTCAAGTTAAAAATAAATTATATACATTTTTATTTACTGTTTAATTTGTTTGCACTTTTATTTTCTCTTAGTAAAGTGGCCATCTTTTTATCTCGAAAGGTTTTTAGGCCACTTTTGAGTCCCCCCTTCCTCCCTTCTCTTCGGTTTTTAGTTACTCCTTCTCCTCTGTGCCAGCTTCAAGTGTATTTTGATTAATGAAAATTCAGTAAGTTTCAGAAAATGTTTAAAAAACATATATTAAAAAGAGTATTTTTATTAAATTAGCGCGGTTCGCGTTTTTAGTCTAATGTATTCGGGTTTTTAATTAATTATTGAATAAAATACACGTGATTGTCACAATATACTCATTCAAGCCTCGCTTGATTGAAGGTCAACCCCCAAAGTGTAGCAACATCGCGCTTGTAATGCGCGAAGGGTCAGGTAGAGGTGTACCTAATACTGGTTACACCCTCATTTCGCCATTTATAATTTAAGTCCCATTTTCTAGGGGCGAGCCTAATATCATAAATCGGGCTTAAATCCAGACTCCGAGGCTGCTACGGAGAAATATCTAAAAGAAGAATAGCATAACTGCTTGCGTAGACCCTACAGAACGCCACTTGCTGTCATCCTTACACACTCCATTCATGTTGGGGTAACATGAATGGAGTGTGTAAGGATGGACGGTGGCGTTCTGTAGGGTCTAAAGTGAATGAGTGTGTAAGGATCCCATCCCTGCGGGTTTTCCAGCGACCACATTCAGCATGAAAGTGATAGCGCGCCTAGCCCACTCAAGTCTGGGCTTAATCAAAATTATACCAGGCAAAGTGTCGGACGGGGTGCCACTTCGGTTTTCAAAAGATGCCAAAAACTAACAACGGGCTCTTCGTCAACGTAAATATTCATCTCATCGTACTGTCCTATTGTTGGGCAAAGACCACTTCTCATACAGAGAAGTCACAAGAATTGATCACCACGCTGAAGACGAGTTTTCGATTTCAGACTTAAAAATAAGTGAAGGTTTCCTCACGGTGTTTGTTTCCACCGATGTCTGTGATTTCTAAGATAAACTTAGAAAGTACATATGTATTGAAAATCTTACATTGGAGTTCTTCCGGATTTTTACGTAGGTAGGTACATACATACCTTTCACTAACTTTGAAAAATAATTTTGAACCAAAATGTCTGGTACTATTAAATACATTCTGTTTTGATATTGATTACAAGTTTCTGAACGCAACTCAGCTGTCTCATTTTTGTGTCACTGTCATAGTATAAGTGTCACAAAGAAAATAACCTCCAAAAACAAACAGCAGCCGCAGTAAATAAAAATGTCTGAGTAAAACTTTGATTATTGCTGAAATAATAAGCTGAAAGTTTAAAAAGTGCCAGCAAAATGAACTGTATGAGATTGCTACGTCTAGCCGAATGGCAACAATTTAAAATATTTCAGACAACTTCGGCTAGATATGTCTCAAGTCATCCTATGCGTTTTATGGAAACCCAGAACATGTGGAGAGAAAAAGACGGCGTATCTAAACGTTGGCAGCTGATATATAAAGCACCTATGGATACAGCAATAAATTGGGCTTCCACATATCTAACCCTATCAACATCTATTGTTGGGGCTAGCTCACTTTACTATGCTACTGTTGTTTATGATAAAGCTGATGCGTATACACCTGTGATAGTTGGTGATGATGTAGTTATAGCTAATAGCCCAATGGAGTGTTTTGTTTATCTTGGAGCATTTATTGCATTACATGCTGCAGTAAAAGTATTGATATCAAAATATGTCATTAGGCTGTATCAAGATGGGGACGAATATATAGCAGTATTTAGAGGCCATTTCTTCAATAGAATAAGCATACACAGATTTAATGTGAAAGACTTTAAAAAATTGAATCCTACTTTTGTAGTATCATGGGGTGATGCCAGGTTTGGTCTTGGTAAGAAACATGGGATAATATTAGAGAATTACTTTAAAACTCCTGAACATTTTAACTACTTATTGAACAAGAGGAGTGCTAATAAACCTGATGTAGATGATTAAATTATTTTAATTTTCTACTTCCTCATGAGTATGTCATCAATAAGTTTTGTAAATATTATTTATAGCATAGTAGTATTATGATTTAGTTCTAGCTGTTGATTTGAATAAAGGATTGTTTTTTTTAAAATACATGATTTGTTTTCATTTTATCAAATGTTCATCAGTTCTTGTAAGGCAAATATTACTGCTTTGGTTTTAAATGAAAGAATAAGTAGTAGTAGTTTTTTTTTTGTATTTTATCTACTAAATGGCTAATCTATGCTGAAATAAAGTTAAAATCCTCCTGTAAATGCATTATTCCACTTATATCTTGAATCTTTTTTCAATGTATCTGAATCCATTTTCTGTTTACTATTTTCAAATTGTTCCAAGGCTTCAATTTGTTCCTGCTTTGGCAGTAACTTCTTGGTGACCAAGCATTGGCCATTTTCCTTCAAAATGGTATAGTTGATGTCATCTTTGGTTGGCTCTCCATATGTGAATTGAATAGGTGTAACCTTTATTAAATGCTTTATTTTCCAAAGCTTTGAGTTTACTTCTGGTATATTTTTCACAATGGCAACATGATTTTCACACTGAAAATAAGAATTATATCATTATTGTTTGATGAGTTAGGTACCACTACACTGAAAGCAAGTTTTGATATTAATAAATAAACCTGTCCATTTGCTAAACTGCAAGTATGGAATGGAGAACCATCAAAGACACTAGACATTATAGTAAATACGCTGGTCACAGCTAGAGTATTTATTATCTGTCTAGCCTTTTCTCAACTTTCCAGGCAGGCTTCCAGTTTAACCTGATACACCTGGATACCAGTGTTTTACATGGAACAACTGCCTATTTGACTTCCACAACCCAGTTCATACTAGGTAATAGAATACTACTTGGTAAGACTGGCTGTCAGGCTTTCGGGACATTGACTATCAGTAATGACTGTCAAAGATCTACAAATGAAAGTCAGCAGCTAGGGTTGTTACATAATAAATCATTTCCCATAAATGGTAGGTCTGAAATCTAGGTATGTTGGAAATCTTAGTAGTGATAAATTAAGTTACTTTGGGATAACAAAGTAATTTTCATTATTTTACCACTTACTTCCTCCAAAATGTTAAATTCCCGTAGAATAGCTTTGAGAAAGTGTGTCTGGTGTTTGCTGGGTTTGATCCTTTCAACTCTGAATAACTTGGCTGGTGTAACTTCAGGATCTTTGTGATCAGGGTATCTGAAAAGGTTTCATAATTAGACCACAAAATGGAATACCCATGTAATTATCAGAGAATAGGAATATACTATTATAGTCTTTGATATGGATCCAATTTTTATGAAGGTTCTTATACCTTGGATAATAAACTATGCCACCTGGATATCGGATTCCACCAGGCTGCCTATAGCCTTTTGATCTAGTTATTGAAACTAAAGGGCTAAACACTTTTAGTAGTTGCCCATTCATTTTTATTCGAATAAAATTAGAGAATCTCAGGATAACCTCAAAACCAAAATATTATTTTGAAGTTATTTTTTTGTTTGCCATGTTGAAATTTCCGATTTCAGAAAAGAACCTTTTTGCTTATGGCAATTATAATTTGGTAATGCCGGTACCGTTCATAAGGAACATTATTTCATGATGGTATTCTTATATATTGGAATCTTTATTTTCTTTGTTCAAAAATGCAAAATCATGAAAGGTTGGTTGGGCAGAAGCCCGTTATATTATTTGAATGAGTAGTATTAAGTAGAATGAGTAAGTAAACTAACTGCGAAAGGACGTGTCCGTGGCCGTATTTATACGGGTACAGCAGCACAAGCCACCTGTCCACCTTTGTTATACAATGCGTTTTCATTATCACAAGATTAAAGTTAAAATTGGGCCATACTATTCGACCTTGCTCCATTCGATCAAATTCAGTGCTCATCACTAGTTTGTTATAGTGTTGTAGTTAATTACTAGCTACAGCTACAGTGCGTTCCGAGACCTAGCAACATCGCTGTTGACGCTTCAAACAAAAGTCGTTCCGAATGGACGTTGCGTTGGTGCGTCCATCTATAATTTCTTGGCGTCAACATCGACGCTATCTTGCGATAACACTGTCCAACATAAAAGGCGAAGGCGTTAGCTCTGTGATCATCCTGTCAAAAGTGACATATTTTGTTCATTCATTGTGTCGTCACGTCAAGTCAAGTTGTTAAAAAATTAAATTATGCAGAAAACCATTCTAAAAAATTGATGACGAAGTCAATAATCGGCGAACACAATATGTTTGTCGAGGAATGACTATGAAACTGCATCTGCATTTCATTTATTCCTTTGCATTTTCACCCTCTTTTTTTTTAACGCAAACATCGCTTATTATCATTCGGAACGCACCGCTTGTCTCTGATCACTTGTCATTGGTTGTCATTGTCAATATTATGTCATTCATAAACAAGACGAGTATTTTCAAAAGTTTGTTGTGCTATTTTACGTGGGAATTGGTTTTTATGAATTTTAGTATAATTTGATAAGATTTTTATATAATTATCATATCATTGTAATTATTGCTAATTTTGTAGTATCTATTAATGTTTGTTTGTAAGTTTCGAGGCGTATATTAAAAAAGGACGGAATTAATGAAGAAAGTTCGTTTTGAGAGTCCTGTTAAAGTTTTTAAATCCATCAACATGAACGAGCGTGAGTGCCATTCGCCTCGTCCACTTATTGAGAGGCAGTTACATGCCAACATTGCAGACTTGTATAGCCAACCGAAAGTTTTGCCTTATAGTAATGACCCAGTGCAATTGTTTGAATGCAGCAACAGTTCCCCTTATCCGATAATGAACAAAACTCCGTTACCCGGTTATCAGAAGGGGCCTGACTGGTCACCATCTAACGACTTGGAGTTAAGTATGCTTGATGCTTCCTACCACGAACCCCGAAGGCCTACATTTAGTAAATCTATTCTGAAGCCAGCAGATATGAATCATAATGCTCTTGAAACAAATGCAGTGAAATGTATTCCTCAAAATAATTCCCAGCCGCAAACTTCCATGGAGAATAATACAGTGAAACCTCCAAATGTTCTTATCAAGGATATTAAAGATAATGATTTCTTCATAAAAAGGGACAACTTAGACAAATTCCATTTGGATATGAATCCTGTACAAAAGCAATTAAGCAAGCTAAGTTTAGACAAAGAAAATTACCCTTTTACTAAGAAAAAAGAAATAATGCAAATGGCAGCCATTAGTCTACCTGGAAATGTGAAACAAAATATGTCTAAGCCTACTAGTCTTGCTAATTTGGACTGTAGTTGTCACCATTGCATTAAACCAATTGCCTCACCGAGTGTACACTACATGACAAAAGAACAAATACCGCAACATCATATGACCAGGCCTGAACCTCACTTTATTTATCAAAATGCTGGTAGACCCAATCAATGTCCATGTAGGTTGCCTCCACCTCCCAGCAGATGCTCTTGTTGCAACAATACACCATCTCCTAGACAATTGCAGTACAACATATGTGATGAAGGCCAAGTAGCTAGTCCAAAAATGAATGCTGTTGACAAAAAAACCTGGGCTATAGAAAAATATGAACAGAGTAAGAACTCAGACTCTATGGAGGTAGAAAAGCAGACAAATATTAGCAAAGAGAAGAGAGAACCAACAGTATCTGATCTTTTCAAGATTATTAAGCTCCAGAATGAACAGTTACAACTGTTGCAAGAGAAAGTAGACAAATTCATCTCAGCTAGTCAACAAACTCAAGTACCTGCTCAATCTCATACAACCGAACATGTAGCCATTGAGACTGTTGGCAATGAACAGCACAAAATATCAATAGGAGTTATGACCAGCTTTGAAATGGTCCGAACATCAACTGTCATCAACAAAGAAATATTAAAAACAAATGACAATGCTCAAATTCAATGTAACAGGTCCCAAATAAGTATAAAAGAGGTTGTGTCTAAGGGACAGTCTCCTAATCCAAACTTTTTGGATGGTATTGCTCCTGTAGGTGAAACTATGAGAGCAGAGTTTGAGGCCCAAGGTAATGCTGCAAAAAATGGCTGTGTGCTCCAACCAGCTGGAATGAATGATGAAAAAACATTGAATGAATTGAGCTTGTATAATGTTCAAATAGATAATGCTACGACACCTCTTATGTCACCTGAACAAAGCTTGTATTTAGATATAAGAGATTATAGCGAGTAAGTTTATCATCATTTCTTTTTTGTTATTATTTTAGTCAAGTAATGTTTGAATTGTAAAATTGATCAGTCAGGTCTGGGTATCACATTCCACTGTTTAAATTTTCAATCATAAGTTTATTATCTTCAAAATAATGCCCATGCAGAAGGTGTGAAGCCAAATTCAATTTAATCTCCTTGGAACTCTCATAGGCACAATTTACTTGTCTATTACATAAACACAAACAAGAAAGGACTAGCATACACTCCATCAGGGTGTGTTTCTGCAAAGGAAAGACGCTGGCCAGTCACATTATATACCATCCACTTTTTCAAGTTTGCATTATTCTCAGTTGACTGCCCTCTGAAATGCCCAATCAAAAACATGTAACAAGCAATCTGATAAGGTTAATTATAAGATATGCTTGTAACTCTCTGTTTCAGTTCTGAAGCTGGAAGTGATGACCAGTCTAATGTTGGATGGACTTACTACAACAAAGTTATGGTAATAAACATACACATGATTTTTTTGTAAACTTTTCCTCACGCTAAGAATATCTTCTGTAACATTTGAATTCTCCGCCGGCAGGCTAATTTCCAGAGAGGTGGAGGTGGTGAGGAGGTACCTTGCATTTTTAGGCTCTAGTTCTACTTCCAAGTTCCATGAAAACAGCTCGAATTTTTTTGCAGTCCACCTCGGAAATTTTAGGTTTTCGTTTGCCAATTCACACAAGGAGTAACTTGTCGAATTATACAGAAAAGTGAATCAATCGCAAAAATATATCATTCATGAGTGTTCATAGCGGGTTTGAAAGTTTTAGCACTCACTTCGAAATTCATACGTTTTCTTTTGTCCTTTATTATACGTTCTGCGAACTTAAAAAAAAGACATTAACATGAGTGAGTGCTATTAGAAGACATTCTGATTTCTATAGTAACTAACTCCCTGTACTCTGCCCTGACGATGGGAGACGCCAAGCTAAGCGGCCCGTGCATGCTCAGTTTTCATTGGCAACGCCACCTAGACTAAGTTTTTACTCACACAGTAACTTAGCTAAAAAAAAAACTAGGATGCAATTCCTGCCTGTGCCACTGCGCGAACCAGGCCGACAAAAAATCAATTCAATTTTTTGTCAAAATTTCCAAAAATTTTTTGATGCAGATATTACCAACCAGTGGTATTGATGCCTATACTTACTTATGTATGAAAGTAAAATTAAGGCTCTGGAAATGCTTTCCTTGCGAAACATGTATATAAGAATGTTGTAGTTTAAAAGACGTAGGGACAAAAATTTAAAAGAGTATGCTTAGATGGTTTGGTCTGTGGAGAGAATGAGCGAATAAACCTTACAGATTTGAGTGGCAACGCTATAGAAGGACATCACTGACTTTATTGTTGAGGTTGTTCAGAAAGATCAGGTGCGTAGTACGCGCAATTGGCATGCGTGTGAAAACTGTGAGACCAGATGTATGAACGTGAATAAGGCAAAAAGATTATGTTAGGTTCGCAGAAAGTAGCGTTCTGAAATTTCTGCCTGCTCTCATGGGAAAAACGCTTCTGTTTATGTATGAATAAAGTTATTTTCTAATGTTTCAGACTCATGTCAATGGCATGCTGCAGGATTCAGACATGCCGTCTTCAGCGAGTGCACTTTACAGAAACACAAGACAACAGATGCAGACTGTGCAAATGCAGATTGACAAGACTAATGTTAGTGTTACTAAAAGGTAAATGCTATGATTTTCCCTAGGAATGCAGAATGGAACAGAGTTTTATATTTTTGTCTTAGTCTATGCTATATTATAAAGAGATAGTAATCTCCAGGACGAGATTCCGATATTTCAAATAATAAGTAATATTCGCCGAAATATCGGAAACTCGAAATAATAAACATGGTAAATATCCCGTTTCACTACGAATGAGATAATACTACAAAATCGAAGGTCTCCTAAAACTGTGTATATATATCTAACTAGCCGTTGCCAGTGACTTCGTTTACATGGAAATTTTGAAAGTTTTAGTCTGCCACTCCCTTTCGCTCCAGCTAGAGCGGTAGAATTCATTTGGTATTATTTTATAACACTGTATTTTACCAGTAAGAAAAGAAGCCCCAAATAACAGGTAATTAAATTACCTGTTACTATTGCCAGGGATAAATAAAACATACCCCGGTTTGAGGATTTGCGGGATAGATACCATTTTGCCGATGTCCCTAACGAAAATACTTATTTCACGATTCCAGGGTTAAATTCGGTGACGATCCACTCGGGCTACATCAACCACACATCTACACCTCTACTGACACCAGTTTGAAGATGAACCAGCTAGCAGCGAAATACTTGAAGAACGGACCTCCTATAGCAGCTGCAGCACCACAGCGACTGGCGCCCAGGCCTGCGCCTGCGCCCATCGACATGTCTTTCGCGACTAGGAATTATATGGAAAGGCATAAATTGTTGCAAGGTATGTACATTTCTGGAGCACATAATTGGGCGATTGACTTTTATTTTGCTTTTTCTTGAATGACTTGTTGGTCTAGTGATCGCAAGCGCGGCTGCTGAGCATGACGTCCTTGAGGTGTTGCTATTCCCGGGTTGAGCAGTGATATTGGGACTTTCCATCGAGAATTTTTCAGTTGTGGATTTGTGCCCAGTTGATGAAAATAAGCTCGCCCGGGATATAACATGGGACTCATTTAATTCTAACCTTTCACAATGTTCGTTCCCATACTCCTCCGACACGGCTCGACCGATTCTTATGATTTTTTTTATGCATATTTAGTAAGTCTGAGAATCGGCTACTATCTATCTTTCAAACACATAAGTGAGAAGGGGACATAAGCAGCGGGTGAAACCGCTGGGCAAAGCTAGTATTAAACATATAATTCTTACTTTTATTAAACACTAGCTTCCGCCCGCGACTTCGTCCGCGTGGCATAGTTACTTTGGGCTAACGCTAACTTTAACCCGCGTGATGACCCGAAAAAATGTATCTTTCTCTCCCCTTTTCTTCCCTCATTCTCCCCCTTTTCTCACTTTAAAAAAACTTGCCTATTTCCGTCACCAGGGCCCCAACTATCTCTGTACCAAAATGCATCAAAATCGGTTCGGTCATTTAGGCGTGAAGCCCTAACAAACACGACACGGTTGGCGTAGTGGCTGAGCGATCGACTGCTGCGCTGTGTGTCGCGGGTTCGATTTCCGCACGGAACAAATATTTGTATGACCTACAGATAGTTGTTCCGGGTCTGGCTGTTTGTGTATGTGAGATTGAATGTTTGTAAACGCACCCACGATACAGGAGAAATTCCTAGTGTGGGGCAACGTTTTTAAAAAAAAAGAAAGAAAGAACAAACAAACTCACTGTCGCTTTTATAATATTAGTAAGGATTTATGAAAATAACCGAAGGTAACTGAATGCCTATTCAGTTACCTAACGAAATAAGCTACGTTAGAGGTCCTAACTGTAGCTAACTTACACTTAAAAAAAATGCCTACTTAAATAATAAAACTGATCCTAAATACACTACAGCTACAACTTAATAAAACTACAGCTAAATAAATTAAAAAATAATGATTTGAATTTATATTTAACCTGAAAATAATTTAAGTACTAAATTATATATACATATTTTAAATTGTATATATATATATTTTTTTAATATATCTAATTTTGCCTATTATCTATAAGAACCTATTAATTACCAAATAAAGTAGGTACTAAAACTAAATAATTCTAATAGAATTATACCCAGAAATATGTAGGTAAGTACAACTTGTAACAAAAAAAGAAATTAAAATAAAGCTAAAACGCCTGTCCAATACTGGGTCCACCCTTTATAGCAGAACTTTTTATGTCATAATTTTATTTTGTATAACAACGGATAGCATAAACTTCATTTCGCAGAAAATTGTTTGGCAGACACTCATTTATCATACATTCAAAACTCATAATTTTGTAAGTCAGAATCATCTCTAGACATAAATGTCATATCCATAATTTTCAAAAAGCAGAAACATCATTTCGCAGAAAGTTCACAGTCAGAATCGTCTTTTGACATATTATATTTCATATCGTTATCATTAAACGGCAGAATTGTCATATCGCAGAAAGTTTACAGTTAGAATCATCTTTATGATTATTTGTTGTCATTTATTTTAATTATTTATTTCTTTAAAATAATATCATTTATTTTAACTATTATTTAATTGAATTTGTAATAATGTCATTTAATTCCATAAGTAATTATTATTCTAATGTAAATAGTTCAGTTCCGGGTAAACTACTAAAAACAATCTCATTTTCTATCAATGCAAGTCGTTACTGGCACTCGCCGGCCGCTGCCGCGGCACCGCTCGCTCCGCTCGCTCGGCTCGTGCGTAGGGGGTCACAGTTTTAACCTAACCTAACCTACGCATTTTTTTTGAACAAATTAACCTAATCTTAATAGTTGAGTCCCGGGTAACCTACTAAAAACAATGTCTTTTTTTCTATATAATTCCAAAAATATCTTATTTTTGCCTTAATATGTTTTTGTATACAATTGAAACTCACTGTATCGGTTCACACCAAAATATTGGAAACTCAAAATAAATAACAAACATGGTAAATATCCCGTTTTAACCGTTAATAATAATGTTAGTGACCATGTCAGTTTAAAGACTTATTAGGCATATAAATAAGTCTTTAAACTTAAAGTTATTCTTAATTAAATTCTGCCATATGCATAGTATGAAAAGTGAAATTATACCAAATACTCGTCGCTCTAAATGAACATTATGCTAAACGATATTATGCGAAATTCGAACTCTGCCAATCGTAATTATACTAAATGTAATTCTGCCATCTTAAAACTATGCAATTGTAAATTCGGAGTTTTAAACATTATGCCAAACGATAATTATATCAAATAATTTTTATGCCTTTAAAATGTTCGTTTAAAGAAAAATATGCTAAGTGTGTTATGCCAAATAACTATATAACGCTATGGCGCTCATTAGGGGAGGGCCATGTCCAGCAGTGGACTAATATAGCCTGATGATGATGATAACTATAATTAGTATAATTAACTACGCTTTTACCAATATAGTATAAAAAAAAACTGAACATAAATTAGCCGAAACTCGGTTTCTAAAAATCTATGCGTACCTACTACTACTTCACCTAAAAAGAAATAAAATGTAAACTATGAATAATTTGTAATTTGAACGAATATTTAAACACTACCAAAATAACTAATACCTATTTTATAAAATAACAACAAAAGAAATCTAAAAAGAAATGATTTAAAGACTAAAAGTCGGGCTGAAAGCATTGTGTCAATAAGGTCGAACACTCTGAACGTCTATTCGCATCAACAGCCAAATATTATACAAAAATAATCCTTATAGCATGATTCAGTATTCACGCGCGATGGCTTATTAGCGTATTTCATGCATAACTTTGGTGTTTGTATACCGATTTACATGATTCTTTTTTTATTGAATACGTAATAATGTTAACTGTTTTTAATCAGAGATGACTGGGAGTGTTATAAACGTAAGAGTAGACAAATATAATCAAAAAGCTCCGAACTGCTAAGTTATCGGGAGTTACACGTGTTATTGTGAGTCAACCATAAAAGATAGACCTATGCTGTCGTAGGATATTTTTTTTTATAATTTTAAGGAGAACATTTCCGTCATACATGATTTCTGTGTAGCTTTAACCAACTTCTCCCGATTACCCAACATTTTCCTTCACTGCTCTGCTCCTATTGATTGTAGCGTGATGAAAAGTATACTATAACCTGCCCAGGAGTATGAAGAATAATTGTACCAAGTTTCGTTAAAATCCGTCGAGTAGTTTTTATTTCTATAACGAACATACAGACATCCAGACAGACAGACAGACAGACAGACAGACAGACAGACAGACAGACAGACAGACAGACAAAAAATTTACTGATTGCATTTTTGGCACCAGTATCGATCACTAATCACCCCCTGATAGTTATTTTAGAAATATATTTCATGTACAGAATTGACCTCTCTACAGATTTATTATAAGTATAGATAGATATAGATAGATAACTGGCGAAATGTGCGTGTATTAGGTACATCTCTGCCTAGCCTTTTTGGGATTCTCCTTTTAGTAACTACAGTACTTTCACAAGTTATTATGCCTTGTGACCGGGACTGTAGATTCATTTTGTTTCTTGACATTCAAAAGTGCCTGTAATGGTCTAATTGAAATAAATGATTTGATTTGATTTGAGGAGTCTGCAAGGAATGTAAAGCGTGACTTAGAGAATAATGACGGCCAGCAGCATCCTCGCTGGTATATAGCGAGTCCACGAGTGCCAAGCGATTTATTGTATATTCAGTCTCTCGTAATTTCTAGGGCTATTTTCAATCGTGGTCAATCTTAAAACGTTTTTGCTTTTTTTTTCAGGTATTCCACCATCGTCAAAGTCGCCAACACCAGGTGAGATGCCTCGATTTTTAGACATAACTGCTTTGAAGCAGCAGCCCAAGTTTTTATAGTTAATTGTAATGTTGATTTTATTATTATTTTTACAATTAAGCGCAGTTCTTAGTCTATTGTGTTAATTAGTTTGGACTAGATTTATATATGACTTACTTAGCTTTAATGTTAGGTGTATTTATAGGATAAAAATAAAAGAGACACCAGATTCTGAACAGACATTTATTTAAAACCCTCAGAGAAAATAACAGAGTAAAACCCTACATTATATAAGTAGGTATATCTTGTTACTGGAACAGTTGTTTTAATTATATTACACTTTATTTGTTCAGTATCTCGGGTTTATTATGAAGTATTATAGTAATATACATTAATTTTGTCTACGTTTATATTGTAAACAATAAATTTAATTTCATACAATGTGCTATTTTAATTTTTTGTTTCACACATTATCACATTTTGTCGAAACACGTGATTAGGAAAATAACGCCGCATGTTCACTAGTCAAAAATACTTTACTAATACTGAGACTAGATGTATGTGCATTTGAAAGTATACATATAACACGCATGCATTTTCATAGCTAAATGCGTCGAATATGCATTTGTCATTAATGTTCATGCGGCTTTTACACATTTAAAATACTTATAAAGATCTTTCATAAACTTGTGAACTACTATAACATCATTATATTTTTTTCTTTTGGAGGTATTCAAATATCTCTCACAGGCAATAATATTGTACTTCCATAACTTTAGTTATGGCAATAAAAATATATTTATGATACACCAATATTCTGCTAAAGACAATTATAATAATAAATTTCTATGCTCAATATTCATCGCATTTCTTTCTTATTTCGAAGGGAGCTAGAAACAGCAAAATATAAACTGAAAAACTACAAAAATGTACCATCTTATTATGTACATACTTATTTACACTAATATTTAAACATACATTATTGGGACACATACATTTGTACAGGCCTACTGTATAGTTGTGATGGTGCCTGGGGTAAGGTAGGGGAGGGGGGGGGGGGGGTTGATACCCATCCGCGGGCGAAAGACAAATCTTTCGTGACAAGCAACCGGATTCCTGTACTGCGCAGCTACCACAGGCACCGTCTATGTGTAGCGATAGGCTTGTAGTCAAAAACAAGAGAAGGATCGCTATCGAATATTTCTGCGTAATTTAGTTACTACCGAAAAGCTTACACCCTACAAGACTTGTCTGTTTTACAATATATTTCATTTTCAATTGGACAAAACTTTATGACTACATATTGTACACAAATTTTATTCCCATGTGATATCAGTATTCATAATAATTCTTATGATTTAAACTTATCGACTATCAGTTGGTTCTTTTCTTTGGTTAGTAATATACATTTTCGCACGACATCGAAACATTCAACACACTACTAGATTTTGTGTAATACAAGTAAATAGGTAACTTTATTTAATACATTTGAAATGTTAACACTACCGTTACTTCTCTATGTACATTGAAGATAATCTGTATTAACACTTAAATAAGATTTCAATTCTCTTGCATCGCAAAATATTAAAGTTTTACACTATTAAGTCTAGAAAGATAACCAAATAATTGGATGGCACTTCTTTTCTGGTGTCAAATAGACTTTCGAAAGATAATATTATAATAATTTCTTCATAATTCGTTTAATCCTAAAGAGAACTATTTTACATCACTTTTTTGTCTTACATGTTGAAGTCAAGTGACTAGAATATAACATTAAAACATGAGATTCATCATTTAATTAAAAATATTAATTTATTTGAATTACATAGTATCTGTAGTTACACTGTACATTGTATATTTTTGTAAAAATTGTTGCTAGGTCATAAAATTTCTTATCCAATAAATTATTTTAACATTGAACGACCAACTACATCGTAACTGTTATTTTTAATATAATTTTGTTTATACAGTATGTTTCCCTTATATTGAGCATATATTTGTGCAGAGCAATTAATTTAACTGTATAGATATTTGAATGGTTCTTATTCCAATAGCAGGGAAGATAAATATACATCTATTGTTAAAAAGAATTATTTCTGATAAATCTCCAATATTGCAACAATGATAGAATTTATAGTAGTCAACGTAAAATAGCTTCATACTAATTTGTTCATACGCTCTACGGAATATAGTTTTGTTCACTACACATCACCCATATTTGTTTTATCACATCTTTGCCATTCAAAAGTATCCCTCTAATATCTACTCGTTCTACATGTAACGTTGCTACTTCATTAAAATAATTTTCTTTATAGATTAAATTTTTATCTAGACATCTTAGGTTGGTTGTACACGACATAAGCTTTGGAAGTAGTTTTCTACAGTGTATCCTAAGACTATCGTTGACAATGTTTGCAATTCTGAAAGTTATGTCGTGTGTAGTCAACTTTTCCAACACTCAATACCTATAGGTACCTACGGTTGTATATCTAGCTACTCATACATTAAAATTGTGCACCTGGTTCCGTATTCGATAACAAGCTACGAAGTTAGTTTGGTTGTTTGCGTCTTACTTATAAAGTTTCGTCGTCACCTCCGCCTCTTGATTTACTGTCTAGTCGCAGTTCTGCTAGTCGCTGTCGGATGCTATTTGGCCTGAAAAATAATTGAATTTATTTTATAGACTTCTGACCCACAAGTCTGTATTATTTAAATATTTCTTATATAGTTTACTTAGTAGACAGAGCATTAAGGGTGTTTTTCGTAGGGCAAGTGTCGCCATTGTCATGCAGTTGAAGGTATTAGCTTTTTTTTTTAAATATTTATTTACCTGTCAGAAAAGTAGGATGTAACGACTTGGTCAGCGGAGACCGACTGTCGTTGGTAGGCTCCCGCGCTCAGGTTGCTCTGCGGTATTTTGTAGATGCGCACACACCGACCGCTGTTTTCTGGGAGAACTGGAAATTATAAGAAAGCAACAATTAGATAACATTTCCAGCGCTGGATTTCAGGCTTTGTCATTCTCAAACATCACCGGCGTTTGAATAATTCTAGCGGAACAAATTCTGGGCCCTCGTTTGCCTTCCTTTGCCCAGCATACTTATTGCAGCATCAATAAAAAAATGTTTTAAAGACGAAATTAAAACTTGTTTGAAAATACAAACCTTGGGGAGAAGTAGGTGGTGAGATCGGTGCCATTCGTGTCAGTGGCGGTCTTATGTTCTCTTGTTCAGAAGAAATGGAACTGCTTCTGCTTGATGCTGAATTATTCTCTGAAGGTGCAGTGCGGTTTATATTATATGGGTCTCTGAAAACCGAAAAAGGTCGTATAGTAAAAGGGTTTTTTAAGGTACGCGATATGGATCGATTTTAACTGAACCATACCATTATAATTTTGAGTTTAATTTCAACGAGGATTATCAATTTAAACAGACCTGAGATCGGATGCGGAGCATTTTACAATTTAATTTTGAACTTGAAGTGTACCTATGGAGTTACGCGTTGTTCGAAAGAAATACCGCGGCCCCAGAACATAAAGAGCAAAAGAAGGAACATGGGTGGGTTTTAGTCGGTAAAAGTCTGACACTCACTCCGCAAAAAAAAAGTGTACCTATGGAAACTATGTAACTGCTTAACTTTTCGGTAACAAGCCAATGCGGTCAAATTCTTTCGGGAGTCTATATCTATCTCCCCTCCATATTCGTCTTGATCTGCAATGCTGCCTAGGATTCATTAAGAACATTAGGGAACTAATATTGTCTCTTACCTGTCATGATTCTCATCTTCATCTAGAGAATAAGGTCCGCATTGTTTGCTCATCTGCCTGACGAGCTCGTCGTGTAGACTGAGACACGGATCTATCTCCCTACTCAAAGGCACGTATTCCGGTGCGCATGCCACATAGAATATATCCTGAAACTTAATATGTGTTACTAAAGTATGCTATCAACTTTTCCAGGCGATGATAAGAGAGCAGTGTCCCCCAAGTAACCATTAACATTTAGTTAGTTGAGTAAATAAAGTCAACTCCGCAATACTATGGCATTAAGGTAGACGCGTAAGGGTTGGTCGCGAAATTCAAATTTTCTTACGTTTTTTTTGCAATTTGCGGGTCAATATCAGGTTGTGTGTTAAACAAAATATTATTTACGATCGTAAAATGGTAATACGGAATCATAATAATTAAAGTCATCAAAAACAACCCTTAAAGTTTATTTAATCATCGAATGACTCTTTAATGAAATAGTAATTCAATAAGATTGCTAGTCTGGCGCTTCCACCTTAACTATACTATATATGGCCTACGAAGCAAGCAAATAGTTATCCCGAAATGTCTGGGATTTTCATTTGTTTTTTTCAAGGCTTAAGATGTCAAAGTTGACTAATGAGGTACCAAAAAACAAACATCGTTTGCGATTCTAGATAAACTAGACATTATTAGAAGGACGAGTTAGTGTATTATTCGATTTTTCCCGGGCTAGGTACTTACTCGTCGCCCGCAAAGTAATTTCAGTCCAGGTATGCAGGCTGCGTGTACTAAGGATCCATTAGCAACTAGTCGTATCTCTAATAAATCTTCGGCAAATGCCATAATGTAGGGGAAAGCGCATACTGAAACAAAATAATCGTTAATGCTGGTGTTAACAAATAAAAGTAATATTTTCAACAAAAAGTAACATCGAGGTATTATTTATTACTTAGGAAAATTTTGCATTTGGTAGTTAATGAAGACCTAGTCTAGTGCTTGGTAGAAGAGGGAATTATTTAGAAAACATTAAAGAAAAAATTTTTTTTTGGTTATATTCACCCTTACCTACTGCTGCAGGCACAGTCGTCCAATGAAAATCATATTCGGTATCACTTTCCAGTCCTTTACTTGTTAATCTTTCAAAATGGCACGTATCTGAAACCAATCATTGCCAAAGTATTTCAAATGCAGTCTCAAAAGGAAATATTTTTGGATTGTATTTGAAGGGTGCTTACGATTATAACATAAAACGATTTGTCCATCTCTCTCGTCTCCTATGCGTAAGGCGTTGACGAGTGTTCCACGACGGGGTCCGCTATCTTCTGAGTTTTCGGCTCTTTTTACTGCCTGCAAAGTATCGATTAATACATAAAAATTAAAAAAAAAAAACTATACGTAAAGGATGTTCTTTTCAAGTTTGAAGGTCTTAACCTGGCCTGTTCCGGATTCTAAAACTTCCCAATGATGTTTGTATCCAACCACCATTATTCCTACTTCCCCATCCATTAGCTTGATCAGTATTGGAGATTCACTTAGTTGGATATCCTGCAAAGACGTAAAATATTTATGTATTTATCATTCTTGGCTAGGTAGGAGGTCGTCGAATTTTTTTGATGAGTTGTGTAAACGACTTACTTTGATATGTGTATATTCGAAACCCATCTCGTTGTCAGTCTTTGATTCTTCAATCATAAGCATTACTCTTCTACCAATTGCTACCGCTAATGTTGTTTTACCTCCTTCACCTAAAAAGTAATTAAAGTAATTACAGAATGTATTTTTTGTTCTGGTTTTCAGTTGCGTGGGTTCTAAAAATGTATCAATTGCGAAATCTCATTTAATGGAGACCCTAGACTAAAGTCGGCCCGATTGTTAAAGCTCTTTGTTCATTGGGATACGTAGGTAAGGATTTTGTCAATTTTGGACTTCAATAGATAGTTGAGAAAAAAGTTACACATACCCGTTTCTAGAAGATCAAAATAATGTGCAGTCTTTGTCCGCGGAAGCCTAGCATGCTTGCAGTCCTGTAAGGGTCGCATGGCCCAGGCACCAGCACACAGTTCTTGTATGGGCAGTGCGTACAGCCCTGCGCCCCCCGCGCCGCCTGTGGTGGACCCTCCCCCCGCCACCACCCTCGCGCCCACACGGAACAGACCCGCTCGCTCGCTGACCCGAGCTGCTCGAACGCAGCCTTCCCATCTTAAAACAACTCGCGTTGTCCCGCTTTCTGTTGGAAGATAAAGTTCAAAAATATTGTTTTCGACTGTTGCTAACTCATAACATAAAACGTTTTCTGAAATATAATTCAAGTTGAGCCTTGAGTGAGGTACCTTTAAGACGAAAGATGACAGACTTATTACAAAGGAAAAGTCAAGAGACGAGGTTTTACGATATGAGTATAGGAGTATTTCTTTGAGTGATCTCGAGGGAAACGTCTTAGGATTAAGATTTTGACTAATCTTCAACGTCGAAACGAAAAAAAGAATGCAATTAAGCTTACGTACCTTCTAAAATGTATGTGTTGGAAGTAGTAGACAGCAAAAGTCGTCCCTCTGCCAGTTGTTCGGCGCAGACCGGCGTGGCTGGGAGTGGTGCAGCGCGCCACACCTTGCCTTCCCAAGGGGCTCTTCGGGAACCGCCACATCCTGAACCCATTAATTTTGTTACAGCAATATATCTTGCAAATGTGAAGGAATTAGTGCACAAATGAGGGAATAAACCAAACTCAAAAATACCTCTGTACATTATTTTTTAGTTTTGTGAACAAAAAATGAGATAATTATTCCATTCCTACATATTGGATATCAGACTAGCTACCTGATGAAACTAAGCTAGTGGGAGCGTCGCCTCGTAAAACAGCGTCAAGTTTAAGCGCTTGTCCCACGTGCAAGAAGTGTTCCGTTCTCGCTGCGCCTGCGCCGCCAGCCCCTGCACCACCCGACCATACGTCGGATAGCGCTCGACGAGATAGCATCGGCTGAAAATATGACTCAAGTTACTAAGAAGAAGAGAGTGAAAATTATAAAAATAGTGTAGGAGGGAGAAGGAGATCGAAGAAGGTACTAAAGTAGGATTTATTGCTGTTGGCTTATTTGCACAGTTGTCAGCCAGAACTATCCGTGGAAATTCAGCTCATTCCAGCCTTTAATGAACTGTTGCAAAGTCGTGCCCATTAAGTGCTGAGACTGCCTTCGTCAACTCGTCGCCTAATATTGTTAGTTGAATCTCGTCTTTTCGATTTGTAAGTATCCAACTGAATGTATACTTCTGGCAAGCCATTCCTCACAGGCATGATGATAATGATATGAATATGATCTGGAAGTGAAAGAAAAACATGTGTTTAGAACGATGCACGGTTAAGCATGTTTGCAAAAAATAATACTAGCGTGTTGTAGGAAAACGGAAATCTTCTCTGAGTATGGAACGATGTTATTAAAACTTTTGAAACGAGTACAATATGTAGTTCTACAAGTGTAAGCTCAACTTTTTAGCATACTATAAGCTCTGCTGCTTTGTTTAGATCCTGACTAGAAAGCTGCGCAAATATACATTCCAACAAATGCAAATGCTACCCGCTGCTAACTAAATTACAAGCGCGTGTAACATGAAAAACTTACGGCATTATGTATATTGAATTGATTTATCATTAAACTAAGCATATTCTGCTTAGTTAGTCCTTAAAACTTTTTTATTTTTAAGTACAGGTGCAGCTACATTCGGTGCCGTAATTAAAAAACTTCGGACAAGTATGTCCCAAACGGGAGACTTATTAAAACTTCTAATCTAGGCAGACGTTATTTTCTACAAATAACGTATCGTCATGAAACTTACCACCTTGTGGTCGGAGCAGTGTTCCGCGTAGATGTCCCTTATGAGCGTGTCCAGGGTTCGTTGTCGTTTCAATGCAAATGTAGGCGTTTGGAAGGCCGCTTTCTCGCCGTTCATTAACTTGACCTGGGGAATTGTTTTATGTTAAATTCGTCCTTGTGGTAAAAATATTTACTTGAATCAAAACAAATCATCGAAGGTAAAGCGTTCAGTTATTGCTCTGACGGCTGAAGATTTAGAAGAGAAAATTAACTTACGAATGAACTGAAGAGCCTTAAAAATGGAAAAGTACATTTACGTATGTATGTATTTTTTGTTTGTCTGCGAGTTTTTGCCGTATTAGTATCATTCTCTGCACCTATGGGAAGGCACGATGTCAACTCACCAGTAGAAATTCCCTAAAAAGTTGTGGATCGTTGAATATTGGTGGGCAAGGTAACGAGGGGCCAAACGGTGGCACTGTATCATCACTGTATACGCTGAGCTTGTATCCTTCTTCCACCTCTGAAACTACTGCGAAAATATCTGTTTTAGCTTTAAGAAAATATCATTTATCTTGCGAGTTGAAATATACCCACTTGTTATAGATTCATCACAGAATAAAAAATGGATAAGCTGAAACAAAGGACCAAAACTTTTCAAAGCAGTTTTTTTTGAGCACTTGTTCTATAAAAATAAAATCATTGCCACTGAAAATTCACTAGGTACTACTAAAACCGTTATAGTGAGCAATAAAATACATATGCAGCAGACTGAAAAATATTGATAAAAGGATACGTGTGAAATGGCTTTTGACGCACTGCGGATTAAATGTGTTGTGCACCGAGTCGTCTGTGAACACAATGTTGACAATGTCATTCCCGATATGGCGCTTCCTCTCCAGCTGTAATAAATACAAACAAAGTTGTAGTATTGTTAAAGGGTTTATTCCACTGACCCACTGGGGTAATCATCGAAATCGCTGTTACTAAATTTAAAAAACAGTCCGCAAACTGTTACCCCTGTTCCTCGAACCTATGAGAAATCAGGGTGTAAAATTCCTTACCCTGAAAAGGGAGGATACTTCGACCAGACGGGTATGGTATGTGATGGGCAAAGTACCCAGCGGTTGTTCTCGGGTTACTGATCTTTCAAAGAGTATACAGAAGCTTCCCGAACAATCTCTTCCTAAGACGAAAGAATTCAACCAAGTGGAATAGGACCTTAAGGCCGCAACGATATGAACTGCAGTTAACGGGTTACTACTAAACAAAAGGGTAGGTTTGGCTTCGCTTTTCCAAATTGCTTTGTACTGGAGTTCCAATGATTCCAATTGGAATTGGACGTAGCCGTACTGCAGAATAAAATTGGGCCTTAGTGATCTACCTAGTAACAACACTGTTTAATTGTTTGTTGTTTTGATTGTGTGTCCGCTGTAAATTGTCATTTAGATCTGTACTAGACTCTTGCAAACATTGGACTGCCGTCAACAACCAATAAACGGCTGCGTATTGAAACAAAACAGACGAAATTGGAGTGAGCCATAAACATAAATGGGGGAATGTTGGTCCTACCAGGTACACTTCTGCCTTACTCTTCAAGGAATATAGGCGTCATGTAGCATATGCATGTGTTTGACAGCCAAAATGAAGATCAAAATATCCAAGAAACGTGGAAAACATTTACAGAAAAATAAGCTTAAAGCATCTGTCGTTAACGTAGCGGTCTGTTATTGCAGTATGATATATTTTTGCAGTTATTTTCGCAAATTAAACTTGTTAAAACACACAAAACGCCACGCTAACTCCTGAGATTATCATATTCTGAAATGTTCTTAAACGAATTTTGAAGTAAAAAGTTGATATAATAACACATTATTCATCACAAACTTGTAAATCTTAAAATATGATTTACAGCATCTTGTTGAAAAATTGCCTCATTTTTTTGGAAAGAGATCATAGGCCCGAAATTTAATGGAGTGAGTTAGGCTATTTTTTGTTAAACGAGACAACTTTGGTGAAGCTTACAAAATCAGAATTGGGAATGTTTTTGAGGCTTTAACCCCTTTATGAAACAAATAATACCCACCTTTATTATTGCTTAGGTGGTTCCTTTCACAAAATTAAATTAACGCTTCGAAGAATTTAATTAGAAGACACACTACCGTTAAACCTTAAGGTAAATGCTCTTTATTATAATTTTATGGGGCTCACCTGTTGCTTATTATCCTTGGAAAATGGCAACATTGTCGAAACGTGAAACATAATTTCGTGTCCTTGATGCATCGTGTAAATGGAATGGCTGCCAGTCATGTCACCTGTGACAACGGGACAATTAAGATGACTCTAGATAAGACGAATTTAAGCTATTTTTTTATACCGAAGTCACCCTTGTTCAGCTTCATTAGAATTTTGTATTTTTGCGAATTTGAGGGGTTTATCGCGAAAACAATAATCTTAACTGAAGCCGACACGGGTAGCCTCAGGGTCAAAGAAAATAAAATTTTCCACTGTTTGTTTATTGCGTAATAAGTTGTACCAAATTGAAATATGAATGTTACCTTTGACGTCCAGCCCCCCTCGAAAACGGTTCCAGCCTCGTAATCGAATTTTATCTCCCAAAAGTGAAATAAATCTGTCCCATTTCTCGTCGCCTTTCTCTGAAAGATTTTCAACATTTAAATGTCCTTTCTCAGAAATACATTTTGCTTTTAATATTTAGAGTTATATTTACCGTTGGAGAGCATTTCGTCGTCAGTCTTTTGGCCGGGTTTCATTATCATTACTCCTATCTTAAAATTTACAGAGCCCTCCTGTTCTTCCAGAAGCAGAACGTCTTTTTGTAATTCGGCACATGTTATCTGTATTAAAAAATGATTGCGTCATTTTTTTTGTCAAGAATGAGGTCGTCGAAGCTATGAAAGTAATAAGTAGAACAAGACTGCAAGTAACTAACCTCCCTTGGGACCTTATCAACTCGTTCCATAGAAGGGAATTGTGATAGAATCTGCTTGACTGTTGGTCTTGTCGGCGCCTGTCCACCTCCACTGTTCCAAGCACTTGGTGGCAGATATATCTTATGGGCACCCTATAGGTACAGAATTTATTTAGAAAGCAGAGTTCTAAACGTTTTAGTACTTAAGAGACTCTTTATTGTTCGTTAGAGCTTTTAGCACTTTAATGTCTCTAGATATGGCTTTTACCTGTGAGACTGGATAATAAATCTCTTGTTTGGGACAATAATGACTAATAACTCACAAAATAAGAAATACTGGGCACCTTTTTTAAGTTATTGCCATTATTTTTTGCATAGAAAACATTCATATTCGTTCCGATATTCCGTTTGTGTGCCGATACGCAATTTGCTTAATTTTATGTTCAACTTCAAACATCACCGAAAAATGTTTTTTATTGAGTTAATTTTTTATAGAGTTTATTCTTGTTGCAAACGAGCGAATATGTCAAGAAAGTGTAGTAAAAATAAACTTAACTAATTCGTTAGATCATAAAATGGCAAAACAATCAATAAAGATGAAATCAACCGCTTTACGTTCCACAGTTTCATAAATTAATTATTCTGTCACGGACACATTTTGGAACTACCATTCGTTCTGAATATATCAAGGGCAATATTTTTCCAATTTTATTGCCCGAGCGATAAAGGGCGTGATAACTTAGCGCTGACGTGCGAAATAAAAGTGATTGAAATCTTGAAGGGCGCGTGCTATAACTGTAAGTAGCACTTCTCACCATTTTATTGAAGAGGATGGCTCGTAAAAGTCCCGCTCCACCTTCTTGCACCACACTCAGCAGGTATGGCTCTCGGGATCCATCCACTCCGATGTAGTTCTGATGCACTGTAAAAATTTTATGATTGTAGAATAATATGGCTTTAGACTGGAAAGTTGAGCCTCGCTTTTATAGCTTGCATCACAGAAGGTGCTGTAGGTAGGTATACTTTTTCGTTAATAGGTATTCCTAACAACAGCACGCGATAAATATCTGAAGGGAACAGAACATTTGATATTAAGGTACTTATTCCGATACCTCTACTGATACAACCAATTCAAGTACCGTGTTTGTTTTTTGGGAAATCATCTTATGACTTCTCCCGCTCTGATCAGAGCTGAAGGGAGTGTCAGACTTGGATTGACTAAAAACCTATCCATGGCCTTTGGGAAACGGGTTGTTCGAACATCATACTGCGGGTCTGGAATACAAAGGGCAAAAGAAGTTTGAGGTTCAAGGTATCGTGTATGTGGGTTTTTTTGTTTCCAACCTAAGACTAAATTCAATTCACAAACATTAGTCTTCAGTTAATTAAAAAATAAAATTTTATGCCCAAAAATTATGTGAAAACAAAAAGCAAATAAACTGGACAAAATCGTAAAATTTTGCCACTTCGGATTACCAACATTTCAAGAACCGACACCTGCCTTCCGACTATGGATTCTATCAAGAAAGTAAACTTTACCTAGGACCCGTGTAAACAATTTCGGAAAGTGCTACTAAACGTGATATTTATAACTATCAAGAAATGTATGAAATGCTGGCTGTTTTGATTCTAAAGATGGTCACCATCCGCCATTCGCATGACATTAATTTTGTAAATAGTTCAGTTTTTTTTTGAAAATTTTGCGATTATTGGGGAGGTTTATTTTGATGATTGTTTATTTCATATAAAAAAAAAAACAATTTGGAAATGCTTAACAATGTAAAAATTAACATACGAACGTAAACAAAACATACCGAGGTTTTTGTTTGTTGTTTACTCAGTGAAGCAGAATGTTTTGTCTGACTAAATGCCTTATTCATTGTTGTTTTGTTGTTGTCATAGTAGAATCAATTAGGTAAATCATGTTTCCTTAATGTGGCCAACCTAATATATATTAAAAAAAAAAGTTATAATAGATAATAAATGGCTATGACTGTACCACTGTTGCCTCTTCTCATATAGAGAATTGATCACCACACTTGCTCAAGACGGGTTGGCGATTTCAGACTTATATTAATTATAAATCCAGGTTTCCTCACGGAGTTTGCCGCCACTTATCTGTGATATCTTAGAGACACTTTAGACATTGAATTGAAAACTACTAGTAACTACTAGTACTTGCCCCGGATTTAGGGGGACGGGCCTGTTGGTCTAGTGGTTAGTGGCCCTGACTGCTGAGCCGGAGGTCGTGGGTTCGATTCCCACCCAGGACAAACTTTGTGTGATGAGCATGATTGTTTGTTCTGTGTCTGGGTGTGATTTATCTATAATATGTATGTATTTATAAAATTATATAAGTATGTATATCAGTTGTCTGGTTACCATAACACAAGCTCTGCTTAGCTTGGGATCAGATAGCCGTGTGTGAGTTGTCCCAAGATATTTATTTATTTATTTGAACTCACAACTTCATGCATGAGAGGCGAGGTGCTTAACGTATGGGCCATCACGACTTACAAAAAAGAAAATGACATTTAAAATGTGTACATTTATTGAGATAACACAACCGACTCCTACTGAGAGTTTCACTTGTTTGACTTTTTTGCCACCGTCTTCCGGAAGTACCTAAAGTTATTAACACTTTTTGTGAAAGTTAATGCAATTTTTGCAAAAAAGTTTTATATTTTTTATAAAGCAATTTTTGCAAAAAAGTTTTATATTTTTTATATACAGCTGTTTCAGTTGTGGTATGATGGTAAGTCAAACGCATTCTTATAAAATATTAATTTTCCATTGTTGCTACAAGTTATAAGTAGATCATCTACATAGACGCAAGTGATGTGAAAAAATAATATATTTTATATTTCACGGAGTTTTGAGGGAAGAAACATTAAAAAATATAGCCGAATTGAGAACTTCCACCTTTTTAGAAGTCGGTTAAAAAGGTACTTTGAGTAAAATCACACAAAGCAACTAACATACAACTTTTGGATATAATTGAAATCATATTTTATATCGAATGAATTTAACTATATTCACGTTTAAATTTTTTAAGTTTATGAATGTCATGGGCGGTATAAATAAAATGGAAAATATTTTAAATACATATTTTATAATGGAATTTTAGTTTCAGAATGTAATGTAGGCAGGTTCGTGAGCGTTTAGTCAGGTACAAATCTAGAATAACGAGGGTCAACGCGAGTTCAAAATAGACTATTTAGGTTCGGTCTTATATTTGTTAGGCAAAACATTCGTTTAGTACTTTCAACGTAGAAAAATACATACCTACCGTACGTAGGTACATATGAAACGTATTGTTGATAAAGGAATTCAATAACTTGGAGCCTTTATGCTAGCTTAGAGTCTGAGATCAAATACGCCTTTTATTTCTTCATAAGACGAACTGACTTCTCATATATCTAAATACCAGTAAAGTCTGCGAGGCATTCCATATAACTAGACTACACCAAAGAGTATTAATCGCTAAGTTCTCCCATTGAAACTAATAAATAAAATATCTTAAATATCTTGGGACAACTCACACACGGCTATCTGATCCCAAGCTAAGCAGAGCTTGTGTTATGGTAACCAGACAACTGATATACATACTTATATAATTTATAAATGCATACATATTATAGATAAATCACACCCAGACACAGAACAAACAATCATGCTCATCACACAAAGTTTGTCCTGGGTGGGAATCGAACCCACGACCTCCGGCTCAGCAGTCAGGGCCACTAACCACTAGACCAACAGGCCCGTCAAAAAAACTGTAAATTAGACCTCTCTGATCAGTTTCAAACTTCCGGTATGTGCACCGGATTAGAGGACCACCACAAGTAGTAGATATTGCACATCGATTTTGCCCGAACTTACGAATATCAAATCCGCAAAGCATTTTCAATTAGGTTTAATTAGGATTGAGGTAGTTATTGTACGATCGTTAAAACAGTGATTTGAAGGTATAATTGTATCACACCGAAACTTAGAAACTGAACGCTGCGGACTGAAGTTTAATTGATGATAGTCTGCCCTTATCGTAATTTATTTGAGTTCGACACAGCATGTCTTCTTCCATACTTCTTTATCAATCGTCATTCAAGAAGTTTCTTTTATAGCTAAATCATCCTTTTCAACTATGAAAAGGATGATTTAGCTAAAACTTATTTAGCTTAAACTTCTCTGGATGAACTACCATCCATCGTCTTTTTTCGCATTCTTATAGCTATCTACATTTATACTCAAAACTCTCCTTACGACATTTTCCTCGTTTCTCATCACATGCCCCTGTTATGACAACCAACAGACACCCAATATATGATTTAGAAATAATTCCTTGCATAATTTAAGTATCATTGTATTTTTCTCTGTGCACTCTGTCCTTATGGCAATAGCCTTGTCGGTGAGACAAATAGAAATAATAGCATATAGGCGATAACTGTAATGTTCAGTAGTGAGTGGATTACATGGTCGCCGGCGGCGGCTGTAACCTTATTGTTTCAGGTTCGGTGGACATCTCTGTCGCTGACACAGGCTCGACGACACTTATATTTTGTTGTACAAAACTCATTTTTCTCAGCCTACAGAAATACGCTTGAAGGAATTTAATATCAGTGCTAGGTATGAGGAACACGTGTAAGCTATTATTTAGGTACTTTAAAATTGCGGATGCTATTTTTGCTAAAGTTCAAATATCAGTATATTAGGGAACAAAATTTCAGTAAAACTTAATTATTTTACGTACACTTCATACCTATGAACTGTACTTATAGGTTACATTGCAATTTGGTGTAGATGATATAAAACAA
The DNA here is from genome assembly GCA_905475445.1 of Ochropleura plecta. Lineage (NCBI taxonomy): Eukaryota > Metazoa > Arthropoda > Insecta > Lepidoptera > Noctuidae > Ochropleura > Ochropleura plecta. The sequence continues at coordinate 17,128,724 of FR997725.1, read as the reverse complement.
TTAAACAAACAATATTTCGAAGATCTACGCATTTAATCTGCCAGTTTCATAATATTGACTCAGACTTTTGCGACAGTAATTAAACGTAGTTTCGTTGCGAGTTTCTCGTTTAGAATATCGATGTTTTTGTGGCAGTGAAGAATGTTTGCGTCACTGAAGTTAAATTGTCATTGAGCTAAGAGTTAAACAATTGACTGTTAAGGCCCGCATACTAATAAAGTTAATAACTATTCAACTGTTGTTACAAAGTTGCATTAATGACTAGCTGCGTGTGTCGTTGCTCTGAAATTTGTTGCTGAAATTATTTTGAACTCCCTACATAATGTTACGCTCGCTGTTCGAAGAAAGATACAAAGCAAAGATAATAAAGCTATAAAAGCAGAAGTTTGAGCGCTTTGTGACGGTATGATTACGTCACGCAAGGACGATAAAGTCACAGAACGGTAATATCGAATACCTGATGATGAAAACGATGTGCTTCCTACTTTAATCGCGTTTTAGCTCTTAACGTTCTTTATCCGGAAGAAAAGAACAGTTCTATTTTCAGTTGTTTATTTGAGTAGAAACAATATTTATTGTAATGCCTTCCGAAAGAGGAGCGCAGAATATTCTCCACGGCGAAGCACCGCAGTTGGCTGTCATATCTAATATGTATGATTCACTGACGCACAACACACAGAATTGGCCTCTCAAAATGAAGGAGAAGCGCAATTTGGGCTCACATGTATTTTGCTAGTTACACAATCTGGACTTAAAGTGCACTGGCAGCCATGTTTGTTCTATTTTGGGAGGAGTAATTTATGTACCAGTATTTAGTTTATTTGTATTTAGAATAATGATTATTTTATAATTTGGCTATAGTAAATAAATGGCGGAATTAAATTGAGGTTTAATAAAATAGCTTCGCGTTAATATCGACTAAATTGACACAAAATGGAAAGGAATACTTCGATAAATCTTCAACGGTATTGCAATGCAATATGCGTTCGATAAGTGTCATCTCTTTTGAAATAAATGAAGCAATTTATCGAGAGAATGTATCGATAAATGTCTGCCTGGACATTGATTGAGCCATCACCATTAAACACACTGGAAACGGGAATAGCAATTTTTCTCGCAAACCACTGAGACGGATTTTGCGGTGAAACCTTCGGGTTTTTTATCGGTCTGTATATTTAGAAGATGGGAAAATCTGGGAAAATCGATACCTGTCTCAGGCCTTCATTTTTTAAATAAAAAAACTTAAAACTTTGTGTAAGATTCAATATTGAAAATACATCAACTAAAATCGTTTAAGGTTAAACTTCTTTATTATTTTAACTATGACTTATAATAAACTAACTATAAATAAATAAATAACTATAAATAAATAAATAAATATTTTAATAAACTAACTATACTTATATATTATTTTAATTAAAAACGATTAAATAAACTAAAATAATAGAACTACACAAACACCTCATCAATATTGTCAGCTGGTAATGTGTCTAAAGGCTCCTACACACAGTGCCGGTGGCAGGGCCGCCGGGCAGGCCGCCCTGGGCAGGCCGCCGTGCACCCGGCGGCATTTAAAGCCGCATTTTTATTTTAATAAGAAAAAAATACAAAAGGACGAGAAGGTTTTGGGTGCGCCCAAGTTTACAAAATAGCAAATGGCAGAACGGTACTGTAATGATAGAAGAGTATAAAAAAGATGATGTGGATGTCAGCGTTTGCGCAATAGTATGTTCTTTGGATTTCTGAGAATGACGTGAAGATTTTGAATATTTGCTAGAGAGTACTGAAGTGTACATTAGCAATTACCTATATTCAATGCGTCCGTTCGTCTGTTCCTATTCTTATAGTCTACATTTCTGGGATTCCATAATATATCATTTTCATGAAATTTTTCAATTAATAGCAACACAGTTTCGTTGTCCCAATGAAAGACATTTTAATTTCTTGAATACCTACAAACAAACCGCACACCACTACCGCTCGAATGCCAGGAACGAACTGACGCCGGCAAGCCGCGTAACCCGCCGGCACAATCCGGCGGCCATGCCGGCACAACCCGGCGGCCATGCCGGCACAACCCGGCGGCCATGCCGGCGGCTCTTTTGTGTGGCTTTGAATGCCGCCGGGTGCACGGCGGCTTGCCCGGCGGCCCTGCCGCCGGCACTGTGTGTAGGAGCCTTTAGGCACATTACCAGCAACTCGGCAACTACAACACTAAGCCTCCGGCCAAAGTAAAAACCTTCAGCTTTTGATGTTTTGACCTATTGATGCATCAATTAGGCGTTTAGAAATTTCCCTAAAAATGCTGGGAGCACTTGGACCCAAAGTTTCAACCCCAAACGGGTCCAAAATATAGCTTCCTCAAAGTAACTATATTAAGGTTATCTGGTTTAGATTTCAATTGAAAATTATTAGTATAATAGAAAGTTATTAACCCCAGGAACTGCCTCGCTGGAGAAACATAATCGTTAACTGTAATAAATAATCCGTCGGGTTACAAAAGGTGGACTGTCACAAACAGCTGTCGGAATGGGTCGCTATTGTTGTGTATGACAGAATTGGTATACTCGAATCAACTGACGCAGTAACAACAAACAAGGGCTTAATTACTTAGGTACCTAGGAATGTAGGTAAGTAATTTGAGGGTATGTAGCAATTTTTCAGTAGCCATATTTGAACGCAGTTGACGGAAATAGGCTCGCCCCCTATTACATTGTACCTAAACATAACAGGCGACATATGGGAGTACTATTACTAACAGTCCAGCCATATTACCCAATAGTATATTTGTTTTGTTTCGTTTATACATTTTCTTAAAAACATTTAAATGGTATATTTAATTATCTTCTATTAAATACATCTTGTCCTAACCCTTCGGGAGTGGGTGGGGTGGGTTGACTGAAATCCTACTAATTTTATAAATGTGAATGGTTGTGAGAATGGATGTATGGATATTTGTTACTCTTTCACGTCTAAACTGCTGAACGGATCTTGATGAAATTTGGCACAGAGGTAGATTATAGTCTGGAGTTTATAGTATGAGTTTTTTTTCGATATCACGCGGGCGAAGCAACGGGCGCCAGCTAGTAGTAGGTAAATCAGTATGATAGTGCTTTTGGGCGAGTGTTTTAAATTTTAACATTGACCTGTGTTACTAGTCTACCAAAACATTCATGTCAGGAGCCATTTTAATTAAAAATAATATTGACTTCACACTAACAGACTTTATCATTTTGTTAGCTCTCTTCGACATTATCCCGAGCGGTTTTGTCTAACTTTGCTGAAAAGGTTGAACTCAATATCTACTTGTTCTACAAAGATTCGCAGTCTAAGTTTGTACAGACTAGACGAGGAACTTCACTAAAGGAAAGACTCTTCAAGTCATCTTTCCTTTACGGGCCATGATATCCTATTCATAAGACATATAACTATGAGAAGAAAAACGGAACGTGTGAATGTCATGACATTCTCGTAGGAACTTAACGACACTTTACGACACACAGGGGACAAAGAGTTCAAATGTTTGTAAGTGTGTATGTAGGTGGTAATCTTCGGAACTACTGATCCGATTCCGAAAACTCTTTCACTGACTGGAAGCTACATTATCCCCGAGTGTCAAAGGCTATATTTAAAAAGTTCGCGTAGGTCAATAACCATAATCGACTTCGCGAGCAAAAGCTACTTTTTCGAATCATTAGCAACAACGCCATGTTAATGTCTGAATATGTATCTATGTACTTTCTATTTAAAATCAACGAAATATTTAACCTTTTTTTCATTATTCTGTTTGTTAATAGGCTCCAAACCTATTTAATATCTAGTAACACCAGTATTATATGACATAAACGTGTTTGTAATTTTTGTCGTCGTGAGTTCATTAGTACCGTCTATTCAGCAAAAAGCTTGAATAGAGTATAATTTTGACGAACACGACGCAATTATGTGTCTGTGTTTGTTCATATTGCGTGAAACTGGATATTTATTCCGTAAAATGAGCTGGAGAGAACAGAGTGAAAATGCCTTTATGAACAAGAACCATAGAGCTACAGCCAACTCTGAAAATACGAAAGAAACAATACGACAGTGCTTCGCTATTTCAATTTCATTCACTAAACATAACTTCTTTGTAAGAGCATAACTCGAAGGAAATTACAATAATTTTCGTATTTCCGCTGGCTTCTCAGTGGAGTGGATAATTCCGATGAAAGAATGCGAGTTGTGAAGGACTCTTCACAACTGTACCATTATTTGTAAGTGGGGTACAGAATAATGATAAAATAAAATGGTGAAGAGTTGTAAGTTTCATTTGTGTTCCACACTTAAGTATTTGTATATAACACCTATGCATGGAAGTAATAAGTACCGACGTAATCAAAACTAAACGTTTCCTACCAACGGGAACATTTGCTAGTTCAGTCATTCTTTGAGATCGGAAATTATGGAATCTTTGAAGCAAAAGATTCCTTAATCGTCTTTTGAAATTTCAGAAGGCAATATTTATTTATAAAGAAGTAATAATAATACCTACCTACCGCTTTTTTGGCGGATGGGAAATGTAATAACTTCCTCCGCTCTGGGCGGATTGGGGGGAGTGTCAGACTTTTACTGACTAAAACCCACTCGTAATCCTAATTTTGCCCTTTATGTTCTGGGGCCGCGGTATCTCTTTAGAACATCCCGCAACCCCGGATGATACCTTACAATCATACTTATGGACTAACCTATCAAAAACATTTTTTTTAACGGAACCTACATTTACGAATAAATTTGATTTGATTTGTATAACAAATGAATCAATGAACACTCACTTTTTCCCAGAAAATACTTGAAGTACCATCGTGTTTGAAATTCAGGGTTTTCCAGTACAGGTGCGCTCGGAGGTCCAAATAACTGGGAAAAAACAGAAACAATATTAGTTTGATATTTTACTTGATTAGTTTGTTGTCTGATTGTTCAAACAAACTTAAAATTGTTATTGTAGGTACTTGGTTTGCAGGATTTACAGATTTTCACCCTCAATATCCGCTGTATATTTCGTTCTCTCCATCTAGTTACTGTGAGACAGGCGTATAAGATTCAGAATGGTACCATTAACATGCATGTATAATTCTATTAATTATCTGCATAAACCTCTAATTTTTAACGGATTTTATTTTAAAAAGGAAGAGGTTCTATGTTAGACCGTATTTTTAAATAATAGAGTTTTTGTCGGCCGCAATTTTTTTTTCTGTTACCTAGTATATAATACATATTTTGAAGAGAATTTTTCCAACGTAAGTTTGTTGGAAAAAATCTTTTTAAAATATTATAATATTTTTAAAATATTATTTTCTATGGGTCTATGCCACCCGAAATAAAGTTTATTCATTCATATTCAGCTGCCGAACAGAATGTTTCTTCATGTTCCCCATGTTCTCGCTTAATACGTAACTAACAGAGTATTAATAGGTTTGTTTTTACTATTTTAGAGTTTTCCAACGGCATTTTTTATTTAATGTAATTGTTTGGACTAGTACATACACAAAACGCACAGCTATCACAGCTTATATTATAAAAGCGAGTTCAAGTTGTCTGACAGCGTTTCATACCGAAAATGTGTAGCTTAATGTGGCCCGTGGGTACATATTTCTGTAGATATTTTGAGGAAGACTACTAGGTATTAATGTATAGTTATTCTCTAAATCGGACACAAACATAACTGACTTATCAGGTTTCGTAAATAAATAAAACCTGATTCAAAAGAAACGTTTACTCATAAAATGGTGTCGTTTAAGGTTATTTAGTTTAAACGTCTCCTAAAGTTTTATTTCGACATTTAAATGACTGTGGCTTCTAAACTTAGTAAAATATTTCCCAGAAACCTCTGTCAACTCTCCATTCTTTTTGTGCTAGTTATGAGATAGGGTTCTAGTTATTTTTCTAAGTTTTTGTATCTTTCATTTGTGAATATTACTTATGTAATAAATCTGGTCTTTTTCTTTAGTATCACGAATAAAACATCTGAATGTTTTCATGAGCATGTTATCTTGTGGTATATACTAAGTAAATATTTGTTGGTGAATTATGTTGACAGCAACACTGTTGTACTTACGTTTCCACAGCATAGATTTTTATTACGTATTTCTTTATTTAAGAAAACGTTGCTCCTCACTTAGAATTTCTTTTGTATAGTGGGTGCGCTTACTAATATTCACACTCATATATAATAACAACCAGACACGAAAAATCTTGTAGACCATAAAAAAATAGTCCGGCGCGGGAAGCGAATCCGTCAATCGCATAGCCACAGCGCTGAACGCGTCCTCAAATAATCATAATCAATAATTTCTCGTTAACATTATGCCTAATGAAGCAGGATAAACCTATGTATTGTATAATGTACAAAGCTATGTTATCGTATGTGAGATGGATACCGTACTCAAATTCCTGAACATATGAGGCTGGGTTGCCCGGATATTTGGCAATAAACTTTTGACAAAGGCTCACAATGATTTTTGCTGTGCCTTCATTCCGCTATTCAACATTTTATCTGATAAAATATTCATGTCTATTTTATTTTATGGATGTTTTAAAGACTACGTTTTTGATACATACAGGGTGAATGAATAATTACGATCGTTACGTCATTGTGGTGATTTATTAAGTGAGCTCGCGGGGACGTTGTTACCAAATGGGTCAGCTCTGTCCTGGGGGATGGCTTAACGCTAGGTTATTATTTTGCAAATATTCTGTATAAATATCGATAAAACACCAAGTCTAGGTACTATTCTGTTATTTAATATTAAAATAACAAGCAAGTATTTATAGCACAAGGAAACAGTGCTGTGAAAATTACAAGATAACCACAAAGTAATCTAAAGAAGCTTGAAATATTTTGTTGTTAAACAGATAAAAATTAAATTCTTACCTCATCTTTTTCCCCCAGCGAGTTTCCGTTCTCAAGGCGATATCTTCGTGCCACCGCGTCCAAGGCTCCCGGGTCGCCGGACGCCGACAGCTGTAAAACAAACGTTACTATTAATTACTGACTCTTTTAACCATTGCCAAAGGGTACTAATGAAGTTTTAGCTTCTTGTCGAGTCATGGCGGCTCGCAAGCGTCGGTTGCTGAATATGAAACACGCCCAAAGTACTTCAGCAAATGGATATTTATTAACACGTTGACAATCGAATATGAAACAGTTACTCCTACAGAAGAATGCTGTTATACTACTTTGTTTTGCCCCACTATTTGCTAAAATCACAGTAAAATTAACACTTTCTGTATTAAAGAAATACTGTTACTATAAAAGCTATCAAAATAAAGTTCAGAGCTATGACAGTATTTATTAATAAGCTTATTTATAAACATTTCAATTGGTACACCAAAACTTTAATTTAGCGCCATTTTCTTTGGTTCTATTTTTAAAACATCGTTTTCAAATATTTGAGGCCAGCATTAATTGTCGTCAGATTGAAATGAAAAAGGTTTTCACAGATTTTATTTTTGCAGCTGATTTTTTAACAATTTATGTATTTTCCTTTGAACTGGTCACAATTCTGTTAAAATCGTTATTACAAAACGAAAAGGCAATGGTTATGCCTATTATCAACTCGAAATACCACAAACTTTTCACATTGTTTGACCTCAAAAGAAAACAAATACGAAAATAAAAAGTACCTTAAATAAAATATAATATTCAAGAGAGGAAAATGAATACCGCCAAACAACAAATTTTTACTCCTATTTTGGTTACTTGATCCCTGAGAGTACGAAGTTTTCAAATTGGATAATAGGAATGGTAAAACTCAATCATGCGTTAATAATCAAATATTTTGAAACTTTCGTGAGTTTCAAAATATTTGTATTATTATGATATACGATGCTGATCGTGGGCGCAAGATATGCGTTTATTGGGACTTATATAATATGCTTTTGAACAGGCTGAATATATTCTATGAAGTCGTCATTATCAGTAGTTTCTCGTTTCTCGGCAGGGGAAAAAAGGTTTTGTTGAGATTCGATGAATCAAAGTTTTCTTCAACGGGAAAAACCCTTGCTACTGCTGCTCAAAAATAAACCATACAGAAATGAAAAACACTGTTAAATATTCGTGTTAACCGCGGTGCAAGCTGATATTAATGACTCTTTGATTACACCTACATGCCGTTAATCAGGGCAGCACGTCAACATTCCGTTAAATTACGCTCCAGGTTCAATCTATGTGCGAATTTTGTCACAAATACGATCAATAACGGATAGAAATTGTTTTATCCTGACTGGCAGGTTTAATTTTCCTAATGCTCCTGCGGTAATCTGTTCTAAAATAGTTGCCTAACATTTGAGAACGGATTCACTAACTCGAGACACATTGGCCAGTTGCTGGTCGATCGCAAGTTCGTAATTAATCAAGACTAAAGGAAATTTCGGGTTGAGGACCTGCTAAGTGAAGTAGGCGTATCAAAATCAAATAAAATCAATTTACATAAATTGAAAACGCTAGGGGCTTATCCAACTTATTCGAAATTTCTCTTTCTTGTGAATATTTGATTGAGTTTTCCAACGCAAAGCTAATGAGACATTATGAGCATCTTACATGTCGTTATTTTGTAATATAAAGAATCATTACAAATGAAGATACCCGCAAAATGAAAAGGGAATGTTTCGCAACGTTGAACAAAATTTTGTGTGAACAGAGTTTATTTACGAATTATTAAACGTGAATCAAATTCATTTTAACGAACGAATTGTGCTTGAAATCAAAACTGCTGAAAGTAATACGTATATTTGTTTCCCAAGTGGCAATTGAAAGGTTTGAATAGAAGTGATGGAAAAATATAACGTTCCGGAACGTTAGACGAGACCAGTTTCATCGAAATATCACTACATACCTACCTACATAAAAACGAAATGTAGTTTAACTATCAAATTCAGAATCTCTCGGTTAACAGCCTTCTATTCAGTCGCTGAATGTAATCAAGAAAACAATGCCTGTCATTACAGTTGGTGGTCTAGAAACAATGAGTCTTCAATAGCGGACTTAATTAATCCATATTTCGACCAACAACAAGACAAAAAGACTATTTTCGTACCTCGCTTAGAGGGTTATGGCACGTTACGTAAGGTAAAATATCTTCTACACACTAGGATTCTGATGAAACTACCTTCTTAATTAAAACGGCAGTGGCCCAACCGAGAAAACTAACGAGAGCGAGCAAGAAGTTCCGAGTTCGATCCCTACACGTGGCATTATTGACGTGAACCTCTTCAAGAAAACAAAGTATTTACCTAATTTTGATTGTGCTAAGTGCACTTTCGAAATTACTTTTTTAAAGGGGTAAACAGGAATACTAGTCACGAGCAAGCCATTTGAAATTAATCAACGACATAAATAAACGTTTTCGCAAAAGAAATTAACCTCAGTCAGTGCATGAATTTGGATGAGTTTTTTAGCCATTTCTCTTTCCTTACCGACTCATTGTTAGCAAAAATGAATATATCAAATCGTATTCCACGGAAAGTAGGCCTCGCATAAAGACGCCGTAACTGCCATAACGAATGGCTCTAGGGGCGTTGGTGATCGTGGCTTGATATATCGCACTATGGTTTAATATCCCTTAGCCGACTCTATGGTACCCCGGAGATTGTGAAGCGGGGTAGTGATGTTAGTGCCTAATCAAAAATCATGGGGTTGTTATTCTATCATGACTGATGAAAGATAGTACCAATTGCTTACGCTATAAGACTACATACACATTACGTGTAACCTACATTTTGTAGTAGGTAATTTTGCTGCCTCAGACCGGCCTATACGTTCTGTTTAATGTCAAGTCCGCCTGGCAAGCAGCGCAACGCGTTACAATAACTCCCAATAACTATAAACACACAGCACAGCTGGTAAATAAGCTTCAATGAGAGCGACGCCATTTCCGCCAATATTGTTTATCATAAAATGTGCATCGATACGTTATTGGCGCATTTTGACAGATGATATGCGCGCGAACGTGGCGGGAACCCGTTAGCAAAATTGTTTATGATCGGTTCGAGTTCGGTTTAATATAATTTGTGAAGTTTATAAAGGATTTTCGGTATCAAATAATGCATGCCGATAGCGGCTGAATTCCACTACGTAGTAAGTTGAGAGACAAACAATGGCTGAAAAAGGGTCTGTTTTGAATATGATATACAAAAAGGATTTTCAGACAGATCCAAGAGGATAAAAAGGTTCATGCGGCATTATAACTGCTAACAAGTATTTTATAAATTTAGGTTAATAATTTATCTGTACATATCGCCTACCAGTGTTCCGCTTATTATAAATTTTCGTGCAAAAAAATACATCAAAACCGGCTTTTCGATACGTCTCTTGAAAAACTGGGGCGCAACGGTCGGCCTAAATATAAGGGTCAGTTCATATTGCAAAGTCACGCGGCTTCACGGAAAGGGCGTGACGATGACGGAGAGATACAATGTATGCACGATACGCTTATAAATACTGGCCTGTCACGTTGTCACAGATCAAGGTAGCTCTTCGGAAACCCACCATTATTTGTACTTACCCGTTCCTACGCCTATGTTTTTGTTGTGTGAAAAATCAATAAATGAATAAATATGAATTTATTGGCAACATTTCATATTTATTCGCTTTTATTATGTTCTCATGATTGTTTTATAATAGCAACTCTGGTTCTCATTAACGATATTACACACAGACAAAGTCATTTAAAATAAAATAGGTACGTGTATTGTTTTTATTACACGTATTTTAACTCATTGGATAATACGGAAAGGGCCTTGCATAAGCCGGCGTGGATCAATGTATACCGCGATTTTATAATACCTTTTTTATTACATAATCATCTCTAGTTCGGGCCAGCACCAGCGACATCGAAGCGAATCCAACGAAGGTATTCGCGTAGAGGTTTGATTGCCAGTTCCTCAAGCATTACTGTATGGTTAATTTGCTTAACAATCAATGAATTTAGTGTTGTCTGTAATGTCATGTTATGGCCTTGCGTCAGGAGGTAGGTGAGGACAATATTGATAGCTTTATCTTTACATTTTAAATTAACAAATGAAAATGTAGAAAAGTTTTCATTACACGACAGATTACCAATGCATGAGGTAGATAGGTAGGTACCTGCCGGGGTTGCGGGTGGTTCGCAAGAGATACCACGGCCCCGGAACATAAAGTGCAAAGAAGGAACATGGGTGGGTTTTAGTCAGTAAAAGTCTGACACTCCCCCCAGCTCCGCCCAGAGCGGGGGATATTATTTGATGATTATTTTTTAACTAAATTCATTCAAAACTATCGTAATATTTCTAGATACCTTCGACATAGATAGATAATTTCTAAAATAAAGACTTTATAAAAAAGGCTTTTAAGCACTTATGAAAAACCTGAGTGCTCTCAGCCTTAAAAAATTCTGAAATTGAACTTTAGATTTATGAGCCTAAAGTACGTAATGTATTGGTATCAAGTTTTGAAAACTATCAGAGTTATCATATTTTGTATGCCGGCCACATGCATGCAATCCGGGACACGTAACTGAAACTATTTTAATATTCTATTGCCGTCAAATTTCTCCCGCCACAACTATCGGTATTTTATTATTTACTAACTAAAGTGCTTCGCCTAGCAAAGTTTCTTAATAAATCTAGAAAATAAGATGTTCGTGAGGGTTGTTTAGATACTGCTAAGTATTTTGCTGAGAAGTTAACTTTTGCTCAGCAACAGTGTCTATTAATCATTTGATCGTGTTGTGTTAATTAAGACTTTATTTTCCTTATAATTATAATAATTAAAATCATCTGCCTAACGTTTCCCCAACTTTATTGGGGTCGACTTCCAGTCTCATCGGATGCAGCTGAATACCAGTATTTTACATGGAGCTACTACCTATGTGACCTCCACAACGCAGTTAGTTCGGGGTTACTCGATACCCCTTGGTGAGAAATCATACAAACCGTTTTTATCTCAAACCTCACAGACAATTTTACATCTAAAATCACTTAAATATATAAACGCGGTAGAATTTCAGACATTATGAATAAACCTGCGTCGACCTACATCTCATAAATCCTCGTGTACAACCTTAACATTTAAAGAATCCCTTAATTCTGTTTAAATTAAGAGTTTTTTTAACGACTTGTTCAGCGATTGGTTTAGGTTGTCAAGAAAAACATATTTAGTTTCGACTTATTTTGTAAGTAGTAGCAAGTATTAGATAATTGGCTTGTGATAGTAATATACCTATATATTTGCAATTTATTGAAGGAGATAATTGTAAATAAGTGGAAGATAACTTCGACATTATTTAGTTCTTAGAATGCGAAATATTAATATATTATTTTTGAGACTAAAGAACACAAAGGACAATCCTGAATTTTACAAAGGTAATACTAGGGTAGTTTCCAAGGGTGGTCAAAGTAATTACATTTTATTTAGTCCGTCTTTTACATTATTCAAAAATAAGAGACACTTTTTTTTTTTTGTATTTATTGTATATTTTTTTGTATTTGTAAATTAGAATAAAAATGACAAAGATAATTCATTAAAGTTACATGTGACGTCACGCGTTGCTGCATTATTTCGCAACGATTTTTTTTTTTTGAAACAAGCCTGTTTTTGTATCTACATAAAATTGATGAAATTAACACAATATAATACAAGCCCGTAATCCCGAAGCGTTAGGCAATGGTGGACCCAATCGTACATCAAATTTCGCCAGTTTTGTTTAATTCTCATGTAATGTTGGCGAGGCTATTTCCATCAACTATGTTCAAATCCACAATCACTACTAAAAAATAACTGAATTCATAGATACGATTTTAAGTACGAGTAGCGAGGATTAGGTATATGAAGATACCTCATTTCAACGAAACAAAAAAGTTTTTATTTCCATAGCGCGTGTCCTAGGCCGCATCATCGCTTTACATCAGGCGACTAGTGGCAAACGCCAGTCTACTGAGTACTTATTTTTAAAAAAATGGTTAAGTCTGGTGTGATCCCTTTTTTTCAAACTTTCGAATTTTTACGCTTTTATTCGCCGACTCTGGTATCCGAACAGTACCAGAAAAATAAGTCCAGAAAATTAGCAGTAGGTAACAGCTTTGACAGATTCACCTAAAACACTGTTTTTTAAACTAAATTGTGAAAACAATAAAGCGATAGTAAATAGTATTGGAGTATAACTTTGAGAGTAATAAGATTTTCAGACCAGAAACCACAAATCATGTTATTTAACCTCGTTTTGTTTGCGAGTGCGATATTGGTTTTACCTATTTCAATATTAATTCCAGAAAGTGTGTCGCAACACTTTAGTTGGTTTGTTTTGAAAGTTACCATCGTATTATTGGATCAACAAAATAATTGCCTTATTTGTTCGTTTCAAATTCTATTAGTTTTCACGTCCACCTGCAGGGATACTGAATGAAAGTTTGAAAGGGATTATAATATTGCAAAAGTTGGTTTGCCAGGTTAAAATGTGGTGTTACCAGAATTTATTTAATGATAATATGCATTAAGAGTCATTATTAATTGTTTAGTAAAATTGATTTTTAAATTTTTTATGTTTTTAAAGTGTAATTTGATTTTAATGCTTTCTGATTATGGACTATGTGTCTGAAATAAATGAAATTTTACATTATTATTACACGTAAAAAGGCCTTTGCCAGTGCCACAAAATAGGCCAAATAAAAAAACCGTCAATATTTAAAACATTACACAAAACCACGGCTGTAGTCCCCAAATGGTATGACCATCCACTATATGTGTTACTGTAAAAGCTCGAACTACGGTAAATCTTAAGATTTTCCAGTAAAACCTAAGATTTACCGACATGAGTTGGTAAATGTAAGTATTTCTTTTATAGGGATGACTTTTTCGGACTTTTACCATTCCAAATCAGTACATGCTTGGTTTTACCAATGTGGACTGGTAAATGTTGGTTTTAGGAGTAAAACTATGATTATTCAATTCTTTGTCATTTATTTCAAGTTATTAGTCAAAAACTTAGGTATAATCCTAACCTTTTTAATTATTTTCATTTCAAAGTTGTATTAATACAATTAGGAACAAGTATTTTTTTTATATCTGAGATATTTCTAAAGTAGTAAAAATGTAAAAAACTGAATTTGTATGTTTCTTATTATAATTTGGTATTTAACAAACAATTAATACAAACAATGCTTATGTCGCAGTCATCTGGTTGAATCTGCTTCCCATTTGATTGTATGACTAGCGCGTTCATTGAATGACGACATTTAATTGAATGTCTAGGCCGACCGTTGATTGAACAAGTGTCACTCAACGCCCAACTAGATAGCTGATTGTAAGATAGCCCTTTGAACAGAGCGGACGTAATATCATTCAGGTGATTGAGTTACTATTAATACATCTCTAATATTTACAACTGATTACCACCTGCCCTAAGACAGGTCGACGGAGCCAGGCTACGCGGGGCTCCTATTTCTTGGTGGTTTTAAAAAAAAAAACCACGAAGGCTAAGGCGGGTGCTCCGCTCAGCTACGCTCCCACCTTAGCCTTCTAACCTAACCTATCCGAGTCGGGGTACTCTGAGTCGTGAGTGAGAGAAAGTGATGATGATTTTTTTCGACATTTACTGTCCCTTGAATGCAAATCCTAAGATTTACTAAGTGAATGATGGTAAAAGTTCGAATCCGACGATCCAACGACCTGCTTCAGCTGGGAGCTGTTGGGTACGTTGATGACAGCACAGTCTCAGAGAGATACATTTCCAGTGCAAAAGCCGGTAGGGATGAGATGGCTACTCTTAGAGAGGCCATGGTTGAGCGGATGAATTTGACCTTAAACCTTGTCTCCCAATGGGGTGATGACAATCTGGTCAAGTTCGACGCTCAGAAAACACAGGCTTGTCTTTTCTCAGCCAAAAGGAGCCCATTTAATTTATCCCCTACTTTCCGAAGTACATCTGTACCCATTACCGACCGTCTGGAGCTCTTGGGCATGGAGTTGACGTCAGATCTCAACTTCGGTTCGACCATTGAGACAAAAGCACAGACTGCAGCTAAAAAGCTGGGCATCCTAAATGAGGTGAGGCGATACTTCACACCTGGACAGCTTTGTAACTTGTATAAAGCACAAGTCCGTTCCTGTATGGAGTATTGCAGCCACCTATGGGATGGCTCGGCAAAATACCAGCTCACTTAGCTGATTTTTTTTTATTTAGGAATGGAAATCTCACAGTGCTAAAATCATCCAGTAAATAATCGACTAGTGGAAATATAGTGGAAATATCGTGAGGCGATAAATATTTTATATTTTGTAGATATCCAATCCTCATACAAGATAGGTGTTCATCCTCTGTGTTGTATATAATCAGGTCATTAAACTACACTAGGATAGTTAAATATTTTCAAACAAATATGAATTCGAACAATATAAAAAAATATACGTAAATTTACGGAACTTTTTTATTCAGTATCGGTTTTAAAATCAGTATCAATTATGGTTTTATAGGCATCGATTTATATTTCAAGTCAAATGCCAGTATTTTTGCAATGGAATACTAAATAAATCCGATATAAAATCTCTATCAATACAAATAAAGTAATTGGGGTCTGCGTAGCGTATTTACTACGGCGTAGCTCTCATTGTAGCTACGTCGCTACGGTTTCGTAGCATGTAACAGATCCCTTTTCATTGGGACAATAATTATGCCTTTTTAATCACTTATAATACCACAAGAGCTTCAAAATTATCGGGTATTTCCCGATAGGTTCGTTGCAAACAAATGAAGGAGTCAAGTTTTTCAGGTTAAAAAATCACGAGCGCGAATCGCGAGTGATTTTTCCTGAAAGCTCGTGTGGTATTCGGGGGATTATTTTTCCGTCCCAAATGTCGGCCAATAGAATTGCACAAACTCCAAATCGACTCATTTTCATGCAAAATCTCCAATTTTCACAATTGAATTCAACCTGTCAGTTTGACGTGTGGTTAATTTGACTGGATGTTTTGTTTTTTATGCATAGCAACGACCAGAGAAAATTTTCAAAAAATTATCAGTATAATACCATGTAGGTTGTACCACGTGACGTCGAATGGTGCAATTCTATTGGTCGATATTTGGGTCGGAAAAATAATCGACTTTATTTATGATTGTGAGAGGGCTTTTATTGTAACTGTAACTACTATTCTCAGTGACTGTACGAAAATGACTAGAATTATATCTATAAATGTGAAACGTAGAGCAGCTTTTGCAATGTCACATTCACATTTTCGAGCATACGTTTTCCGGAATTTGATTAACCTTTACGTGAGTTTGATAACCGAAACAAACTTCTAAAGGTCATAACGGTAAATGCAAAATACGTGGAGGGTGCTCGCGTCACTAAATGAAAACTAATAAACATATTGCTCTCTCATTTCTTGGTGTCAAAGAGAATATAACCTCCTTTGTTACAGTTATGAAGTTTTCCGATAATAAAAAGGTAGTATCAATTTCTTTGTAATAAAATAAATTGAAGTCAAAATTGCTCATCAGTTTAAATAGTGCTGCAATATGTCTTAATTTATTATAAATTATAAGTATGTATGATAGTGATTAAAAGTATTGTTCACTGAGGCGTGAAATTAACTCTAAAATGCGGCGTGGGTGTGAATGTGCACACGCTTCATTGAAACTGTTAGTGGTGGTAATTTGTCAAATAGGCGTATAATAAACAAGCTTTTTATCTTGATTAGACATACTTAACAACGTAAATCTGGTAGGGTTCAGTAAATACAAAATACAATGATTTTGTGCCCATTTATTTTGTAACCATCCATACTAATAACCTTACTTAATATTATAAAAGTGAAGTGAGTTTGTTTGTAACGTCTACACGCCTAAATGACCAAACCGATTTTGATGAATTTTGGTACAGAGATAGTTAGGGAGCCTGAAGACTGACATATGCTAAAAAGCGAGAAAAGGGGGAGAAAGAGGCAAGAAAAAGGAAGAGTATTTGATCATCACGCGTGTTAAAGTTAGCGTTAGCCCAAAGTAACTATGCCACGCGAACGAAGTCGCGGGCGGAAGCTAATTAATTATAAATGGGAAAGTGTGTGTATGTGTGTCTGATGTTTGTCCGTCTTTCTCGGCAAAACGGAGGAACGAATTGACGTGATTTTTTAGGTGGAGATGGAGTTGAAGGAATGGAGTGCGACATAGGCTACTTTTTGTCTCTTTCTAACCCCCGACTTCCCTAAAATGAAGGGTGGACACGAGCAAAGCCCGGGCAAAAGCTAGTTATGTATAAAGTTCACACGATGACACATCAAGCAATACATTTCCAGTATAACATGGCCTCGCATTCAATAAATTTTCAAAACAGTGAGAGTTTCGCATATACTGGGCATAGCTTGATTGGTTGCCGTGTGTACAATGCCTCGTTGTTCTAGTGGTCGCTAGCGCTATTGCTGACCATGAGGTTGATCTAAGTGTCATTGAGCATTTCTTCTAGTTTTTTTTTCAGTTGCAGCTATGGAGTCTGAATTTGCGCCGGTTTCTGTCAATAGGCTATTAGAATGTAGGTTTACTATGGACATCCCACTACCATACCCTTTGCAATGAAGACACGGTTGGTGCAGTAGCTGAGCGATCGACTGCTGAGCTGCGTGTCGCGGGTGCGATCCCCGCACGGAACAGATATGTGTATGGCCTACAGATAGTTGTTCCGGGTCTGGCTGTTTGTGTATGTGAGTTTAAATGTTTGTAAACGCACCCACGATACAGGAGAAATCCTAGTGTGGAGCAAGGTTTTTAAAAAACAAATGTACAGGCGTCATGTTGTGTTGTTGTGAAGGACAGAAATTGACGTACCTACAATGCTTTTTTATTGTTAGATTGTCACTGCCATCTTTTGAACAGAATAAAACATTACCAAATTACATAGCATAAGGGATTTTTCTTTGACGCGATCATAGTCGCGGGTGGAAGCTAGTATTTTATAAAATTTTATAACTTTTATATTTACGGTGTAATATCAGGGTGTTTAAAATTCTTTATGAATGTTAATAAAGGCGCCAGTGGGTACCTTTAATAATGGTTTGAGGATTAGGCTGCCTTATTGCCTAGATTATCCCTTGCAATCCGTGTCATGCTTTTAGCCAACCTAGCTTTAGAGTATTGCAGCACTTAGACCGTTGATAGGGTTTAATGGGGGATGGTATTGGGGGTATTGATGCAAAATGGGATGAATGGACCATAGATGTTTCGAACAGCGAATATCGTAGGTACATATAAAAAACTTGGTTCATTTAAGATTTTTATCATTTGATTTGATCTTAAAAAACAAATCTTATTGTACGTAGTATTTGCGATTAAACAGTCCCAACGTCCTTAGCTTACTTGCAGAACGCAGTTAAGTTAACGAAACCAAATCCAGCGAGTCTCCAAAACTATCATCAGGTGGAACCAGCAGTGGCAACATCCCGTCATACATAAAACATCAAAATGATTATAAAAGATCAGCCAAAAGCGAGTCAGACTCGCGCACCGCGGGTTCCGTACAATCTTGCGACGTAAACAGTCATATATTTTGACTGCGTGGTCTCAGACGGTTGATTTTTCACAGCACAAAGGAACCACAGAGTTGAGTATACGGTTTTAATTTCAACGTCTCTCCCTACCTCCACGCGTTTCGAGATAAACACAGACGGACAAGAAAGTGATCCAATAAGGGTATCGTTTTTCCCTTTTAAGGAACGGAACCCGCATTCCCCGCTAAAAAAACACCTTCATAAATCGACTAGAACAATCAATTATAAGACCGGCAATTATTATGAGATAATAAACTGAAATCAAAATTTGAAACTATAAAGTTCTGTTTGCGAACGCCGGCAGCAATAAAATAAAAAGTACTACTCGGAAAATGATTTTCTTTGACAGAAGTCTTTCAAGTACCAGTACTACCCACCTTGTTTTTTCTTCTATTTAGATGAAAGCAACGACCCATTGTATGGTTTCAAGAACTTGCATTGGTACCTTTGTACACAGCTTTTCTCTGTGGTAGCTCAAACCATAACCTGAATTTGTCAAGTATCAAAACACTTGAATACAATTTCGTTATTTCATCGTGTATATTCAGTAAAATTGTAACCCAATTATAAAAGTCGGTTGTACTCGTATGTATAGAAAATCCCTGGGTGGTTACCTACCTACTAATCAAGCGCATTGAGCGATCGACTAAGCGACCCGATTAAATGAAACACTTGTAATACCATGTTCAACATAATTATTAATAATTATCGAAGCACAAGGCTTTAGCCGTACTAATTACCACTTCAAATAAATTAGTTTTAATATAAATAATTGCATTAATTATGTCGACTTATGAGCTTTTTGTTTAATTGAGATTGTCATTGTGTACAATATTGGAACATTTGTTGAACACATATTGTATTTAGATTACGTTTGATAAGAAAATGTAAATACAGTTAGTATTACTATAATCTGCTGTTGACTATAACAATCTCCAACAACGAGTGGTAAGCGACAACAAGAGTATTCAAAAAATTACTGATTACCTGAATGCCCATTCTTTAGTTGTTGCCTTTTGGGAATAAATTAGGTATGGGTTTCTCAAGAAATTAATTGATTTCTAGACCAGCCTACAGTATAAACTGCTGAAGTCTCCAAACGCAAGCCTTTTATCTCTATTCTCGGAAACGCTCATTCAGTTGTTTCATGCCACCATTCATGGTTGCTCCAGCTGGATTGAAGGCATTCGGCCTTACGTTTCAACGTTCCGTTCGGTACTTTTCGTGATGTTTGCTGCTATTTGCTAAATTCACTTCACATCTAATAATTTTCTGCCTAGCCATGTCCTAATTACGTGGTGTCGGTTACCAGTCTAACGAGTTACAGCAGAATACCAGTATATTATATGGAGCGACTGCCTATCTGACCTCCACAACCCAGTTAATTCTGGGTAAAACGATACTCCTTGGTAAGACACTTTAGCTTGGTGTGTAGTTTGTCTAGAATATCAGTCACCTGAATAGAGTTCTTTTAAGGTGCACTGTAAACCGTACGAGTATTTGATGAGACTGTTCGTTGAATGTTGTTCATTGAAGTAAAATGCTGTTTGAGTTCTCTACACAATGTGGACAGAAGTGACCGGAGAGTCAATACCGCTTGATTTTGACTACGTTTGCTATGTAGGACGGACTGTCTTGAAAAAGCTTTCTCAATTTTATCTTCTTTAAGGGTGTAGACAGACGGACCGCATTTCAACTGCAAACCAAACGCGCAGTCCGATTGCAGTTCAATTATTATTGCAGTCGGCGTGCAATCGTGTGAACTGCACACCGACTAACTGCAAACCAACCGTGTAGTTCGATTGCAGTCGGTGTGCAGTTCTATTGCAGTCTTGTCAACTGCATTCAAATTGCACTTGAACTGCAATTTGCGGTTGGATTGCAGTTGAAATGCGGTCCGTCTGTCTAGAGCCTAAGAAAAGAGTTGTTCCGATACGAGCACTTTTGTCAATTATTGGGGCAACAATGTTTGAAATGAAATTAATATTTTTGGATGTTTTATTTTTGTTGGTGAATTGAAACTCTTTTGCTAGGTAGGTGATTAATCCAACTCCCCTCCTCGAAACACTTAATTAAAAAGTACACAAAAATGAAACCAATGAAGGCATTTTAGATACTTCACAAATAATTAACACCTTTCAAGGCAATTCAGCGGTTTAATTGCTATTTTCGGCAAATAAAGGTAGCATTATAATACCACTAAGATACTCAGTAACATCCCTTGTTTATTGAAACAACAATTAAATTTAATTAACCCTATTATTGTTATCAATGGCAGTCATCGGAGTGTGACTAATGACGTCACCGGAGCTCCTCACTGTCACCAACATGACGCATCGATTGTTTCATACGCTCTGATGACCTGTCAGATTAATTGACTAATTGGTTCCGGGCATCGCCACGATCTCTTTTGATCGGGAAACTTTCCCTGGAAATAAACTTTGATTAACGGCATTGCTGTACCGGTTTGTCAATCTAATTATGTAGGTAAATTTGCCTATCGATCTGATTTTCGCCGAAGGGGTATGGAGGGGTACGTAGAGTAGATGTTTAACTTTACTAATACTGACTTCTTAGGACCAGACGCCCTACTTCAAGGACGCGGTGTAAACGTCACGAAAAAAACAACGATTTTTAATCGACGACAAAAAAAAAATGCAAGTTCTCAATTTGACTGCATTCTTTTTCTCTGTTTGTTACGCGATTTTCCGTCAATATTATGGTATGCGGTTCGAAGTATATAAATTTTATCTATATTGCTTCGGGAGTTTATAAGTTATCTTCTATATTAAATATATTTTCTTCTAATGTATATGCTTATATATTTTAGGAGCTAGAGAAAATCAATGGTCCATATGAATTTGTGCGAGATACTATCATACCACTACTAAAAAGGCTGAAAAAAAATGCATTTTTTTTCATATTTTTTCGGTAATTAAATTTAGATATTTTTTTTATTTTGCTGGAGTATATTCATTGTTTATTTATCTTTCATTTTGGTGTACTAACGTCTGTCAGCGGACATGTGCAGATTAAATTAAATGTAGCCTTTCATAATTATAAAGTGTATCTTAGATATTATTGTCTGGTTCTTCAAACCTACCAGACAGTTATGTTGCTGGGGAGTTTTGTTCCACTATTTTTTCTTCCCTGCTAAACCACTAGGAAGAGGCAAATCGTGGGCGTTTTGGGGACTGTCTTGTGTAATTGACGTCCAAAATGTGCTGATCATCAGCCTGGTTTGAATTGATAACTTTAGATTTTGATTGCTTCAACGTAATACGGCCATGGTAAAGTAATTATGATTGATAATCCCGCCTAGGTATGAGGGTGTTTTTTGGTAACAATCCTAACATTTGTGGAAAATTATGTAATATTATCTCATGATTCTTAATTACAAAAAAGAGTACTTGTGAATGTCATTTATTTCAACATTTTACTCATTTGATATTTCTATTCCTTTTAAATCGAAAATCATCAAAGCGCTGAGAACGAAGTCAACAACGCGTTAAAAGCTTCATGTTACAAGTTGAACGTAATCACTTCAAGCTTTTCGTTGTCGCAAGGCTTTGTAACTTTATGTTGTATACAATTTACAACCCAAAAAAATATTACACATAGCTAAATCCTTACTAATATGATATTATAAAAGCGAAAGTAAGTTTGTTTGTTTGTTACGTCTTCACGCCTTAATAGCTTAACCGATTTTGATGAATTTTGGTATCGAGATGGACATAGGCTAACTTTTTTTTAAAGTGAGAAATGAGGGAGAAAGAGGGAAGAAAACTTGGCATTGCTATTACAATAAATAAGGCGCAAGGGCAAAAACTACAGGTAGCAGGTACCTGCAAATCAGAAAAGGGGAACTCTGTTATCCCGAATTTAACGCGAGCGAAGCCGCGGGCAAAATCTAGTACTCAATAATAAGGATCACAAATTTGAGACCGTCAAATTAATTCTTATCGTTGTATAATTCTTTTTGTGGCTGAATGTGGAACACGTAGAAGGATTCAGCTCTTTGATTTGTAAAGATCAAAAAGCCAAATGAACAACAGTATTTATTTGTTGAAATTTGGATTCGTGATAAATATAAGTCTGATATCTTCTAACCCGTCTTGAGCAAGCGCGGTGATCAATGCTCGTGCGTTCTCTGTATGAAAGGTCTCTGTCCAGCAGTGGGCCAGTAATAGGCTTCTATCATTGAGGGTGATGAAGTTATTAATTAGAGGTCATGTTCTATCCGCAACCATCCTTGTTGAAAGGACACATTGTTTGTGGAACCCGAATGCATGGTCGAGCTGACAGATGCCGTCCCCGATTTTCCGAAAACGATATGAATTAAAAAAAATAGTACAACTGTAGTAAACCAAAAGTATACTTAAGACAATCAGTGCTAGCTGGAAAACATGTAACTAAAATAAACCGAGTACCAAGTTTGACATTTCGATTAATTAAATTCGCAATTTTTACTTGAAGTACTGTACAGATGACGAAATTAATTTAAAAAAAAGTTACATATGAACGCGATGATCGCGTAATAACGGGGGTATACCGCCGTTTACCCGAATTTTATTTGCCCTAATATCATTTGCCATAATAGTCAACAGCCATAATATCATACGACATAATACTCATTTGCCCTACTCTCATTTGCCATATTAGTCACGTGCCAGAATCATTGTTTCCCATAAAGTCACTTACCATAACATCATTTGTCATAATCATTGTAAGCCCTAATTATCACATGCCATAACATAATTTGCCATCGACATCGGGTGTGTAACGGTTGTTTATATCAAGAGAAATTGGATGGAATTGGGACTTTAGGGCACCCCGACTCGGACAGGTTAGGTTAGAAGGGGATGGCGGGGTCGTGTGAGCGAGCGAAGCGAGCGAATAGACCCCGCCATCCCCTTCGTGGTTATTTTTTTATAAACCACACAGAAGTAGGAGCCCCGCGAAGCGGGGCTCCGTCGACCTAGCCCACCATCAACCATGCACAGAAAAAAAATCATGTGTAATGATTATTACGGGGCTTAAGTATTTGTCTAATACTTGTTATGCCATTTAAATATTATGCCATTTAAATATTATGTCTAATAATTATTATGGCACATAAAAATAAGGCAAACAATACTTATGGCATACGTATCTTATGGTATCTAAAATTCGGGCAATTAAAAGTATATCATATATCTTTTAGGGCAAATGAAACATTCGGGCAAATGAAATTCGGGTAAATGAAATTCGGGAAAATGATGATTATGGCATATAATCTTCGGGCAAACAATAGACAACCAATAACGGGAGCTGCCCTGACCACGTTAGGACGCAATTTCGGATATAGTGTACACTATTATTACAATACATATCTGATAAAGTTTCTCGACGTTATGAAGTAATGTATGGCAATGGGTCACCTAGCAAATAACCTTACAAATAATATAATTCTCCGCAAAACCTTAAACAGAAAATGTTTTCCAAACAGCAACAGGAAAGCGGGAACGAGGAATATAATACCCTCTGGATTGACGAATTGACGTCACGGAAATTGGCCTCCGATGACTTGATGTGAACAGATACATATGTCATTACCAATAGGACACATTATATTCTGTCAAATAGGTGGAATAGACAACCTACTTAAAATAAAGAGTTTAACTTAGGCTAGAAACTTTTATAAAAAACGAAAAAAAAAACTCTGTCTTTGGTTACTGCCCCGCTCCCGTGGGTGGCTCCTGTAATGATGTTATGTAGCCTATGTTACTCAGTGATAATGTAGCTTTCTAATAACAAAGTTATTTTTTTCAGTACTTTTTGAGTTTTTTCGTTACGTACAAAAATATAAATCTTTCCTCTTCATTATGTAAGTGTAAAAGTGTTAGACAGCGTGTATCCGAGAGGAAACTGTTGTTCAGTTTGATGTATTTTTTTATTTTCCCGTGGAACTACTATGATTTACGATGGTGGTCCCATGTGCAAAGTTATTTAGTTCGATGGTCTGAATCACACCCTGGAATATGACTAGATATACCCGATACAAGCTGATGAAGAAACACCAACTCACAGTAATAAAATAACAAATTAAATTAACTAGGGAAAGCATATTAATTTAATATTAAAAACCTCTTAAAGGACCTTTAGGAAATATAGGTATTTTTTCTGGTACTTAATAACTAAAACTATTCTCTTATTTTCAGTAAGTCTGTAAGTCCAGATTTTACTATTCTAGCCTAACGACTACGTTCATTATTAATGTTACAACATAATGTGAAATATCTCATATGTTATTCCATTACCTTGGCATTCAAGCATTACTTCAGTTGCTGCCTATTTCGTGGCGCTCAACTGTGCTCTTTAAACCCCTGCCCTTATTTAGGTACTTCTGTATCATTTGGGCACAACCCAACTAGTGCTGACCCTTCCTTAATAGGGCTCGTCAAGTGGAAGGAACTGAGCTATGGCATTTTAGAAATAACTATGAATGTGTAGCTTCATTCTGTGATTATAGGTTGCTTTTGAGTTTAGATATACTTGTAGGGGGGAGGGGGGGTATCGTAGTAAAGTAGATACATCAAAGTAATGCATCTGATTTAGCCATTTAAAAACGAGTTTTTTTTTCAGGAGTTAAGAACTTCTAGTGCCTGATTTATTCCACTCCCACTCCAACACTACTTGTTGGAGTGGGACAGATCAGGGTAACACACGCTGCCTGTAGTATTAACAAGAGCAAAATAGTTAATGCTATTTTACATACAAAACTCTATCGTTTCTCTCAAATGTGGTTCACATAATACGCTAGTGCTATATCTATAACAACGAGCATTAAATCAAATTTCAAGAAAGCTTTATTAAATGAAATGAATTAAATTCTCACTATACTAACTTCTAAAATCCATACCAACGTGTCGTCAACATCAAAAGCACTCAGAGATAGGGCCGAGGCGAGGGCTGGCTTTTATGTCACCGTATTTCAAACTCAATAGTTGTTTGTATGTCATACCTATTTATTTGTTTATCTGTCCCTTCAGGCACACTGCTGGCTTTTCGCGTTTATCTCGGTAAAAATTGAAATACCAAAACTACGGGATGACTGTTCCAAGAATCCTTATCCTTACTAATATCATAAAAGCGAAAGTGAGTTTGTTTGTTTGTTACGTCTTTTTTTATTTAATTTTTTTGGGTTGGGAAATCATCAAATAACTTCCCCCGCTCTGGGTGGAGTGGGGGGGGAGTGTCAGACTTTTACTGACTAAAACCCACCCATGTTCCTTCTATTGCCCTTTACGTTCCGGGGCCGCGGTATCTCTTTCGAACAAACCGCAACCCCGGAGCAACCCGCAACCCCGGTGTTTGTTACGTCTTCACGCCTAAATGACCAAACCTATTTTGATGAATTTTGGTACAGTGATAGTTGGGATAGTTGGAGACGGACATAGGCTAAAAAAGTGAGAAAAGGGGCAGAGAGAGAGAAGAAAAGGGGAGAGAAAGATATTTTTTTTTTATTATCACGCGGGTTAAAGTTAGCGTTAGCCCAAAGTAACTATGTCACGCGGAAGAGGTCGCGGGCGGAAGCTAGTATTTTTATAAACAACTAGCTTTTGCCCGCGGCTTCGCCCGCGTTAAATTTGGGGTAACACAGTTCCCCTTTCCTGATTTGCAGGTACCTGCTACCTGTAGTTTTTGCCCTAGCGCCTTATTTATTGTAATAGCAATGCCAAGTTTTTAGCTCTTTCTCCCTCATTTTTCAATCTTTTTTTAAAAAAGTTAACCTATGTCCGCCTCCAGGGTCCTAACTATCTCTGTACTATAATTCATCAAAATCGGTTTAGCCATGTAGGCGTGAAGACGTAACAAACAAACGAACTCACTTTCGCTTTTATAATATTATTATAGTAAGGATTTATTGTTCGTAATTTAATTCTGATTCCGTGAAAACATTCAGTTCTGATTATGTGAAATCATTCTGTTTTAATTCCGTGAAATAATTCTGCAGGTTTTTTTGCGTACTTGTTAAAGGAGATTACTTAAAAATCTGACGTTCTAAGAAATATAACATTTATGTTGAATACCACTTAATATCAATTGAAGTCGTGTTCATTGTGGCAAATAATTGAATTATCCGCGATTCCGATTTCTCGAAAAGGTAACATGCTAATTGGAATATTCTACGAAAATTTAATGGCGTATTTATTTAAAATCAGTTAATATATAAATTTTAATTATCATCAATTTAAGAGGAGCTCGTTGTTAAATAATAGCAGCCGCTCGATCTTAAGGTTAAGTAGCGCTTGTCTAGGTTAGTCTGTGGATGGGTGATCACCCGTTACATACCGAGTTTTTTCCGTGGCTCGGATCGCATGTGAAGCTGGTTGATCCCAGCTGTCATTTGTAAATCTTTGACAGTTTTACAGATAGTCAGTGTCCCGAAAATCTGACAAACGGTTTCACCTAGGGGTGTCGTATTAACCAGTAGGTACGTACTGGGGTGCGGAGGTCAGATAGGTAGTCGTTCCGGTTAGACTGGAAGCCGTCACCAACATAGTTGGGAAAAGACTAGGCAGATGATGGTCATCAATTTAATAAAACTAAAAGTAAAAAAATTAAAAAAAAAAGCTTTTATTTAAACGCTCTAAAAAGAATAAATCAGATGGATCAGATCATTAAAGCCTAGCACACAACTACGCATTGCCTTTAATAACGCAATAAAACTTAACCTAAAAGCAAAAGTGTCTATTCACTACAACGTGGGGCAAGTGCGAACAATGAGCCATTGTCAGCAGTTATCACATAACAATGGCTGTACAATTGATACAGCCTTTTCAGCTGAATCATCGCGGTAACGATTTATATTTAACG
Source organism: Ochropleura plecta (assembly GCA_905475445.1). Taxonomy (NCBI): domain Eukaryota; kingdom Metazoa; phylum Arthropoda; class Insecta; order Lepidoptera; family Noctuidae; genus Ochropleura; species Ochropleura plecta. The sequence continues at coordinate 17,101,321 of FR997725.1, read as the reverse complement.
CTTAAACGTGCCTCGGAGAGCTCAGTTGTTCTTAGCCGTGTATATCAAGCGGGTTTTAATTTGTCTATGGTACTTTTTATTTATTTTTGCGGTTCGGAAATCTTCAAATAACTACTACTATTATAGTTTTACTGACTAAAACCCACCCATGTTCATTCTGTTGCCTTTTATGTTCTATGGCCGCGGTATCTCTTTCGAACAACCCGCAACCCCGGTGTCTATGGTACTTAAATACTATTTGTGAGATGTAGTCTTAATCTGACACTTGACTTTAAGAAAATAATGACTATAAAAAATTTGTTTGGCCCCAAGTGTGACTGCTGAGCCTAAGGTCTTGGATTCGATTTTTGGGTGGGGCAGAGCGAGAATGGTTATTTCCGTCAGGATTTTCTCAGTAGCATCCACGGAGTATGGATTCGATTTGGATTGATGTATTAACGTATGTATTATAACGTTATCTTGTAACCGTTTATACCCTGTATTTTATTTAGAGCAAACAAATAATTACATAATAAAGCATAAGGATATATATATCAAAATGTATAATTAACAGTTATGTAATCAAGAGCGCTATCCACAGCATGCAATGGATTGCCATTGCATGCTGTGAATAAGCAAAATATTTGATGGAATTGGGCAGTTCAAGGTAGAAGATCATACACTCTCATTACTGATATTTTGATGCATTTATTATGATAAGAAGGCGATCCTGAGACATGCAGCTAAAGTGACATCTGTGCGGCTACCGATGACGCCTTGGGAGTGGCGAAGTTCTGGGAATACAAATATAAATATAGTCATGCCAGACACCCGAAAAAGAAGATCCTTGCAACTGCATCCTTTTTCTTTTTTCGGTTTCTGTGTACTTAAAGGTTTAAGCTTTTGAATACTTCTAAAGGCCATGCCTGACTTAACTATAAAAGCTAAAGTAAAAGTTGCCATATTCTTAACAGTAACTGTTATCGCTTATCATAAACTGAAGTTCCTTTTACTGTGTGTTTTTTTTTGGGGTGGGAAATAATCAAATAACTTCCCCCGCGGGGGGAGTGTCAGACTTGTACTGACTAAAATCCACCCATATTCCTTCTATTGCCCTTTACGTGCCGGGGCCGCGGTATCTCTTTCGAACAACCCGCAACCCCGGCAGGCGGAGGCCCTGGCAAGCCCCTCTGCTTGTTTAATGATGTTTACTGTGTGTGTGTTCGCATTTCGCATATTCATTACAAAGAGAGCTGAAAACGAGCAGTTTTTATTTATTTTGCTTCGGATTTTCGGCGCCCTGAAGCTTCATTTTGAATACCTATCTGATACACAAAAGGCTTTGTGATTTGAGCTTTTTGAGAGCGCATTATTTAAATTTAAATTATCAAAGTTGCTTCGTCGTGGATTATTTCGAGGATCATTAAAACTGTCATACAGTGAGAGAGCTAAGGTTTCGGCTCCTCTTAAGGTGCTCCCTCACAGGGAACATTCGCGAGTAATGTAACGTTACAGATTTGAGCATTACTTCAGTGAAGCAGAAGAACCGAGCATTACAATGCTCATCTTGTAATGATACAATGTGTAATATCTTGATGAAATCAACTAAAAGCTTATGCTCATAGTGGAATCTAAAATGTTACATTACACGTGAATGCTCGTCAGTCAGGGAGGTAGTATTTGTAATGTAATGCTCGAAGTCGAATCTAAAATGTTTTACATTACACTTGTATGCTCCCGGTGAGGGAGTACCTTTAATCAACGAATTACATGCAAACTCAAACTCATTTATTTTAATTAGACCATAACAGGCACTTTTGAATGTCAAGAAACAAAATGAAGCTACAGTCCCGGTCACAAGGCATAATAACTTGTGAAAGTACTGTAGTTGCCAAAGCGTTGATCTCTATGGAGAATGGAGCATTTAAAAGAGTGTCCATGGAGTTTCAGGTGTTCAGTGAATGACGATCTGTGCCCATCTTTCCGGGAGCATTCGTGGTACGTGGCCAGCACACACTTATTCCAGCTTTGCTGTTTTTGCCCCAACACTTGCAACCTGAGTTATAAAGCGCAGGGTGTTTATAACGCAATCTGTTCTGTTGAAACATTGTGTTTGTTTTCAGTAAATGTTTGGATATTCAACTTTCACCGCTGCACCAAGCGTTGCTAATCCAACAGTGTGCTTTTGTTTAAGCCTTTGTTTAGGTTTGTATTAGTGTCACCAAGCAGGTATAAGCATGTCTGAACTTCGTTACAAACGAAGATGAATATTCATGTTCACTGGAACTGAGGTTGGTAGATGACAAACTTTGTTGGTAGAGGTTTCATAAACTAGGAGTGCAAGCATGCATTGTGGCAGTACTCCTTATCACACGTGTTCAGATAAATAGGCTAGAGTCAGCACAATAGGACTTGACAGAATGCAACTTAGAATAAGAGTATGTTATGTTATGCGTTTTGAGACAGACCGTCGAAGAGAATATAGGAAAACTCTCCCTTTATGTTACAACTAGCTGTGTCCAGCGGTTTCACCCGCTGCTCATCTCCTTAGTATTGTATCGTGATGTTATATAGTCTATAGCTGCGCTCCAAGGTTTCACCTGCGTAGGCCGGGATAAAAAGTTAGCAGGTTCTACGCAGAACTTGTGTGTACAGACCAAACTGTTGGAATTAATTCCACCGTCAATTTCATACGATCCCAGTACTTCTATCATAATCAATTCGGTCAAGGAATCGCATTCTCCCATACTAACTTTGACACCATGATTTTCCCCCTTAGGGGTTGAATTTTGCAAAATCCCAATTTGAGGCTCTGTACACTTGTAGTTTTTGAGATTTCGGGATGAGTGCGTCACTGATTTTCTCTTTTATATAGATACCTTCTGCTTGCTAGTTCTCCTGTGTGTGTTTTTTATGGTTTTAATGTAAAACATATCATATTGTTCAGCAATTTCTGCAATAGTGTAGTTTCCGAGAATAATATTAGTAGAGAGAAATATTTTAAGTGAAATATCTCAAACACATTTTGATAGCGGGTAAGTCGTCGCGTAAAAGTTTTATTGCGGGTAAAAGAGAATATTCCTATAGCGGGAGACCTAATACTCAAGGCACCTACAGGATCTACTGGTCAAGCAGACAACAACTTCATAGGTTGTTGACCTGCCAGAAGAACAAAAAATGTGAAGTTTCCAAACTGTTATGGCGGCAACACGTGTAGGTACTAATTAATTCCAACTCCAGCTACAAACCGAACTAATTATTTGTACAAACTTTTTACTTTTCTTTTGAACATTCTCCAAGGAAGCGTTAATGAGAACCATCTCATAGTATGGTCTCACTGTGTTTGATCATAAACAATTTCTCGTTTTTATAATATTGTGACACCGAAATTTAAGTCTTTGAAACTTACCAAGAAAATAATAATTATTTTAGATAGGCTCAGGAGTAAAAAGGCCAAGTGCGAGTTGGACACACCCACCGAGAGTTCCGTACAAAGTTGCGATATAAACAGCCATATCTTTTGACTGCGTAAACTTATAGGGTGATTTTATCACAGTTCCAGAGACTATAGACTTGAGTTTATGGTCAAGTCTGTAGATTTTTATTTCTACTCGATAATTCTCGAGATAAAGGGTCATGACACATAGACAGATGAACGACAAAGTGATCCTATAAGGGTTCCGATTTTTCCTTTTAAGGAACAAAACATAAAAAAAATAACTGTTAAATTTATATTTTTAACGACATCCTTACTAATATTATAAAAGCGAAAGTGAGTTTGTTTGTTTGTTACCTCTTCACGCTTTAATGGCTAAACCGATTTTGATGAATTTTGGTACAGAGATAGTTGGGAACCAGGAGACGGACATAGGCTATTTAAAAAAAAAGTGGGATGTGAGGGAGAAAGAGGGAACAAAGGGAAAACGTTGCTATTACAAATCAATAAGGCGCAAGGGGAACTGTGTTACCCCGAATTTAACGCGAGCGAAGCCGCGGGAAAAAGCTAGTCTTATATAAAATCTTTAAAATCGAGTTACTTCCAAAAATCAACAGAAATTGGTACGAAAATATCCGTGGCATTTAAACTCTTCAATTTCATAAAAAAAACTCTTCAGTTAAAAGCCAACTCTATCGAAGTGGATATTGATTAGTACTGATTGGTAGCCAAAGCCAGAATTTTACCTAAAACGAACAAACAAACACGTTTATGTTTCGACTAGTAACTTCAATCTAGAATTCTAGACGAAGTGTGAATAAACAAAAAAAAAAACTTTTTTGCAAAAAATAAAACCGACTTCCAAAAAAAAAAGTGGAAAATAACTTTATTTCCGGAAGTCGGTGGCTTTTGTTGGTTTCGTTGACTTTTTTGCCACCGACTTCCGGAAATAAAGTTATTTTCCACTTTTTTTTTTGGAAGTCGGTTTTATTTTTTGCAAAAAAGTTTTTTATTTCAGCATTTTTAGTTATAGTATTATGATATAATTCGCAAACACGGTTATTTTTAGCTTTTTAGTGCGTAGGTCCCGTCTTAAATACAAGCTTTAGGCAGTTGTCTCACCAACGACGAGAAAACGACTAACTATCGGCTATTTTCTCGCTCAAGAAACGTACAATAGAATACTTTCCGTGTGAATAAAAGAGATGCATATACAAACAGTTGATCGCTGACTGTTCACACTGCCGGCGAGCACTCGCTTCACTAGTTTGTCGCTGAGCGACAAGAGCTATGAAAGATAACACTCACTCGGCGATACTCGCCAAGCGATTAGAAATCACGCCGAGAGAGCAACCAGTGGTCATGCCATTTGGTCGCGTATGAGGCCGCAAGACTGACTGTACGCTTGACTGCCGCGAGCGAGTGATGCGAGTAATCGCCCGCCTCACTCGCACACTCGCTTATAGCCGAGCTACACAAATATCGGAACTACGCACTTGCTCCCCACGTCTCGCTAACTCGTTTCTAGTTCTAGCTCTACTCGTTACTCGTTAATCGTTGCCGGTGAGACAAGTGCCTTAGTTCCACATCACGCTATAGTATTTAATACTATCTAAATTATGCTTTAGTTTAAAACCAATTCAGAAATCATATGCATCATCGCCTAGGGGATACAGCTGATACTTGATCTAATGATTGATTATGTTTCTTAATGACTGGGTGAGGGGAGGGGAGGGGGTACGGGCACCCTGCTCCCACTCGCCTGCCTACCCTGGCGAAACCCATACTTATACATGTGATTGCAGCAATCACGGCAGATTTGCGGTCATTTATTGAAGAGTTCCGTTGTATATCACTGAAGATCTATCACCAAATTAAAATACAATCACCTCAAAAAACTGCGATGACCTTCCAAATCATAGTGCATAGCGTTTTTTGTTCATTTGTCTTCGACAACCTCTAAAATTATATCATCAACGTAGACGAAGTCAATCTAATACGCATTATTAAAGATAACTCAAAAACTACTGGCCGGATCTTGATATTTTTTTTATGGGACCAAACGACAACCACCAGCTTTCGAATAAAAAAAGAATCATCAAAATCTGTTCACCCAGACCAGAGTTATGAGGTAACAAACACAAAAAAAAAAAAAAAACATAGTCGAATTGAGAACCTCCTCCTTTTTTGAAGTCGGTTAAAAACCGGCCAAGAGCGAGTCAGACTCGTCCATTTTTTTTTGATTGCGTAAACTTAGACGGTTGATTTTTGCAAAGGGACAACCCAAACTCAAAAGCATTTATTTAAAAGATACCATTACAGACACTTATGAATGTCAAGAAACAAAATGTTGAAGCTACAGTCCAGACCACAAGACATAATAACTTGTAAAAGCACTGTAGTTGCCGATTCCAAAGCGTTGATCTCTATGGAAAAGAATGGGCAAGAAACTCCATGGACACTTAACAGACTTGAGTCTATGGTTTCAATTTCGAGTCGATATCATCACGCGTTCCCGAGATAAAGGGTCTTGACAGACAGACGGACAACAAAGTGATCCTATAAGGGTTCCTTTTTTTTCTTTCAAGGTACGGAACCATAAAAACAAGTTCTAGAACATGACTCAGCTAGATCAGCTCATTCTATTTAGCCCGCCTTTAAGATTTTTCAAAAATAAGGGACACGTATACCTGCCAGGGCCTCCGTCTGCCGAGGTTGCGGGTTGTTCGAAAGAGATACCGCGGCCCCGGAACGTAAAGAGCAATAGAAGGAACATGGGTAGGTTTTAGTCAGTACAAATCTGACACTCGCCCCCGCTCCGCCCAGAGCGGAGGAAGTTATTTGATGATTTCCCACCTCAAAAAAGGGACACGTATTTTTTTATTTGTAAATTAGACCAAAATTGACAAAGATATAGCCCATTAAAGTTACATGTGACGTCACTCCTTGCGAAAAAATGCAGCAACGCGTCACACGTAACTTAATATTTTTTTTTTGGAAACTAGCCTATTGGAGAAAGTCGAAAATCCTTCCTTAAATTAAAATCCTTTAGAAATATTTTAGAAATGAAAACGTAGACGTGTCCTGGGTGTTTGCAGTCGGTACACTAGTTTCACGGTTCACCAACGTCGCTTCGGAGAATTGCAGTCACTCCATATATTTATTTTATTGGAGTTCTCAGACATTTTAGAAAATAAGTGTATTCATTGTTGGAACTTGATATTCTCCGTTATGCATGCAATAATGAAGCGAATGCTTAGACGACACGGTTGGCGCAGTGGCTGAGCGTTGGACTGCGCTGCGTGTCGCGGGATCGATCCCCGCGCGGAACTAATACTACTAAACTTAAACTTAAGGTAAAAATTTACTTTGAATTTATTGTAATCGTCCTTGCCTCAGAGTACTGGGACGATACGCTAGAGAAGCCTAGCCTTTAACTACCCAAAAATAACTGATAAATAGATTCAAATAATTCAAAGAGAAGATATATTTTTAATGAAAATACTTTGCAGCAACCTATTTTAATTAGCGATAAGTGTGCTTCACTAAGAGAAAAATGGAAGCTTTCACGAAGGTTTTTATCAACAATAGTTTCCTGCATAAAAAATGTTCAGCATCCTCGTTAGGTTGCCTTTTAATTTGTTATGTAAAACCTATTTTAATTGACATGGTTGATAAGGCACAATATACCCTGCCGGGGTTGCGGGTTGTTCGAAAGAGATACCGCGGCCCCGGAACATAAAGGGCAATAGAAGGAACATGGGTGGGTTTTAGTCAGAACAAGCCTGATACTGCCCCCGCTCCGCCCAGAGCGGGGAAGTTATTTGATGATTTTTCATTCGCAAAAAAGGCACACTATACGGGTTTATATGGGTTCTAGTTTGAATCAAAAGTCTGTAAATACGAACTTCTACTTTACGTGGCTATATAAAAGTAGCCGCTCGGGTCGACCTTTAGTTTAGTCTGTGGATGGGTGGCAACCCATTACATTCCGAGTTTCCTCCGTACCTTCAGAAAGCACATTAGGCTGTTTGTGGCTGTTTGTCCCGGTTGTCATTTGTAGATCTTTGACAGTCGTTACAGGTAGTCATCGTCTCGAAAGTGTGACAACCAGGGGTATCGTGTTACCAGTACTAGCTGAGTTGTGGAGGTCAGATAGTCAGTTCATGTAAAATACTGGTATTCAGCTGCATCTGGTAAGACTAGAAGCCGACCGACCGACATAGTTGGGAAAAGGCAGATGATGATGGTTGGATAACACCATCATGGATGTTTTGGCTTTGAAAACTAGAGCTATAAGGTCAACTTACTTGTTCAACGGATCCATACTGTCTTCTAGAGAATACGCCTCGCCTCGAGATCAGCTCGCTTGCCGATGATCTGTGGACAAACATAATAAATGGTTACTAAAGTACGCAATCATGTGTGTTTATTACTCAAACATTTTTCAACGAACTGTCCAACATTATTAGTTAGTTCAAAAGAGACGAAACAAAACAATAATGTAGCTTTTAACCTAACGATATCATAATTTTCTTGCCCTTGTCCCATTCTATTTGGGGTCGGCGCAACACGTTTTATTCTTCCATTCTCCCCTATAAGTCGTCAAGGCATCATTTACTCCTTTCTTCTTCATATCATTCCTTACACAATCCATTCATCTTTTCTTTGACCTTCCTCTTGCTCTCCGTCCATCAACATTCAGATCCATCCCTCCTAATATACTCATTCCTTACTTTATCCATTCTTGTCACTCCACACATCCATTTCAACATTCTCATCTCTGCTACATGCAATCGTTTTTCATCCACCTTTTTTAACTTAACGATAAATTAACTTTAAATATAATCGTTAATTTTTCAATAAGTTTACCGTACGTTACTACAGAAACTTCTGTTTTATTACAAAGGAATTGCATTAAAACTTCCCCGAAATCGTCGTTTCAACTTTGCAAATAACGTTGGCTCAGATAACGGGAACTGCAAAGTGCATTTCGGGCAAATTTTTCACCGTTTGCTTCAGGACTTTAAACAGAATGTTTCGAGTTTTATTTCTATCTTACTGATCTGAAATTATTGCTGATAACCGTGGCGGGTTAATAGTACTGAGATTTTTATTTTAACGTCACATTGGCAATTTTGCACTAAAATTAAAAAATGGTAATGGTTGTCCATCATGAAAACAATTAACTATTTATTCTGTAATGTTTGACGTTAAAAAGTGTTGAGTAATTTCAGCATAATTTAAATAAGCGTTTTTTTTGGGCTATATCGGAGCCCAAGTATAATCGCATTAAACTGAAAGAAAATATAAGAAGTCCATTTATTTTCACCACAGTACTATAAAAGAAAATCGAAAATATTCTCCTTCGAACCGTTAAACTACTTTACAACGCAATATCGTCGTGTAATTTATTCGAATCCATTGGACGCAGACCGAGCTAATGTCTCCTTGATAGTTCGACATCGCAAAGTTCAGGCGAGTGAACCTTAGAGCGTGTGAACTATCAGACAGCATCAATAGATATCATCAGTCAAATTTAGAGCCCCAATTAAGTCGAATACACTTCGAGAACTAGTTTCCTGTGAGTTAATTGCAATCCCCACCCATCTTACAAGTTTAACACGCATCTAACGGGTTCCAAAAGGTCAGATCTTTATTTAATTCAATGTATCACTGAAGTTAGCCCTTCGTGACCTATGACGTTTATTTTGCGGACGGAAACGCAGACAAATAGAGGTCGAGAGACCAGCAGATTTGGTACGCTGATTCGATTTGATTGATCGAAACGTTCCGAGCAACTGACGTGGAGCTACCGAACGAGCGAAGCGAAACTGACATTGAAAAACTGCAAAGTCACTAAAAACTTTTTGGTTCGTCGTACTCGATTCTAACGCTAGTTTTTTTTATTCGTATTCTAGCTTTTCTTAGAAATATCGATGGTTTGTGTGTGAAAGAATGCATTTGTATGTGAGTAGTCCTAGAAATCGTTGATTAGAAGAAGGGTGAAAAATGTTTTAGAGACTTTTGTTCGGTGCCTCATTCTGTGCCTATAGACTTTTAGTTAGCCGAGCTAATTATGTGTCTAGGACGTTTGAATGTCATTCACCTTTCTAAGTTGCGCAGTAGGGTTATATAATACTTACCGCTTAAATTCTTTCGAAAAAAAATTCATGAAAGAAGCGTTTTTAAAGCATGAATGTGGACTGTGTGTTTAAGTAAAAATAGACCCAGCATACGCCGACCACAATGTAGTTTTTATGCTCTGTGTGTGTGTTAATTGGTAGATAAAGTAATATCTATTAGTTATGCTAATGAATTCTGTACATAATTTATTACTACTGCTTATTATTTCTGGTTCGTTGAACCTATCAAAGATCTTACAGCTAATCAAATCGTTTTAGTTCGATACCAAGAGTACTGGCGATATAAAGAAACGCCCATTCCCTTTTGTAATCTAAATAAAAGAAAGGGTATTCTTTTATCATTAAAGGAAAGCAATCTTGGGATTGACGCTCACGTGACGTCAAGACGTGGACGTGAGGGACCAATGGATACTATCTCTAAACGCAGTATGCATATTGATACTTTTTTGTATTGAAAATAGTGTGTACAAAAAGTACGGACAGCTTTGGCACTTGAAATATTGTTATTTTTGCGACACTGTTATCTTCATTCCGTTTTTTTTGGGTTTCGCACCTCAAAAAGAATGAAAAAAATAGGATCACTTTGTTGTCTATCTGTCTGTCAAAACCTTTTATCTCGAGAACGCGTGGAGGTATCCAAATAAAATTAAAAGTAGTAGTAGTTCCTTGGAGTGATGAAAAAATTAACTCTCTAACTCTACCCAGTCAAAATATATGGCCGTTTATGTCGCAACTTGTACGGAACCCTCGGTGAATGAATCAGAATTTGCACGGCTGGTTTTTTAAATTCAATAAACATTCCATCATTCTATCATCCTCAAATATCTCTCTCTTTTAGTTCAACTTAAAATAAAAACACAGAATTATTTAACCCCGTTAATCTTCCTTTCAAAGACACGGTTTTAGCTCTTCAATCATAATAATATAGAAAAGAAAGAAAATTGTGTTAATTGGCATTGTAAGAAACAGAAACACCTTATGATTTAAGAAAACTATGAAAGCCAAAATGGCGTCAGCTTAGCATAATGTATACCAACTGACGTTGATTTTCAGCTACAGCCCACGAGTGCCATACGTTTGAAAAAAAACTAACATCTAAACTATTAATAATATTATAAAGTATGTTTATGTGTTAGTAACGAATTAACTTAAAAGCTACCGGACCGAATAAAAAAAAACTTTCACCATTAAAATGCCAAATTATCACTGAGTAAGATAGGCTATACAACATCGCAGCGGTGAAACCGTTGGGCAGAGCTAGTACCTAATATATAAAAGTCTACAATATTTAGTACAAAAACGAACTAAAATAAAGTGTTGCAACTAAATGAATCCTTTTTTTCAAACAAACGTTTTTCACAAAAAAATATCAACACATATATTCTGCTTAACTGCAGAGCAGAGCCTGCTGCCTACCTGTCGTTTGCAAATGGACAGGAGTCATTAGAGCTAAAAGAGTAAAAATAAAAAATATATTAAAACTTCATAAAAGATTTTACATGAAGTTATTGACATGTGTTTCATTAATGTTGATAGATCCGCCACAGCTACCGTATTACCGCCACAGATACCGTATTACCGCCACAGCTACCGATTCGTAATTTCGTCATGTCCGGTCGGACAAATAGACGGCCGGCATCCGAAGTTGTCCTTCACATCATTTCACCTTTGTCATAAAAGGGAATGCCTTCCATTTTCCTGGGAGATATATGTTTAGGGAACTACAAAACATAGTTTTGTGTATAAGAATTTAGAAAAAGGAGTTTTTTACGTTGTAACGGATATTGAAATGTTTGTAGACCCACCAAAGAAAATAAAGCTATAATACAGTTTTCTCATAAAGTTGAGAATTATAGTACCGATAAAACGAGGAAGGAGATTAAGTTCTTTCTAAAGAGGCAAAAAGAATGAACGCTTAACACTTCTACTTTTTTATGATTTTGTAGCAAAAAATCCTGGAAAGTTGCAATTTTAAAATGGTGTTTGGACTCGTTAAGATTTCGATTTTATTCTCAAAACGTTTATTTTAAAATGAAAATGTTTGATTGCAAATATAAATAAGGGTAAGCTGTAAACATGGGCCGACTATGTCTTTGGTCGACTCGCCGCCTGGCCGACTAGTTGGTTGCAAAATAGCTGACTAATTGGCCGACTAGTCAAAGTTGCAGTTTAGCGACCATCGCAATACCGGGAGTTGCTCGCATTGAGTACATCACACAAAACAATCGCGCGCCCGCCGTGTGGTCGCTTTGCATTTATTCTTCTTGTATCTGTTCAAATTAAGTGTAGTTATTAACCAACAAAAAAGAGATCCGATTGCATGAATAATAAAAAGCAAACTGTAAGGCTGATCATAAAATTAAAAAAAAGTTCATAATTTAATTTAAATCTCTCAAGCCGTTTTTGACAGCTGGTTCATCTCTAGTAATCTGTAAACATTGTATAAAGGCGCGTTCACACATAATAATGAGACCATGAGGGTGGCGTACTGTAATTAATTTAATTAACTAACTTTTGAACGTTACACATTTACGAAAGTAATTTGTGTCTTTCATTTGTAATCCTATTTCAGAACTGAAATGGAAAAATACGCGGGAAAAGGGAAATTTAGGAAAAAAATCTATGTAAGTAATAAACATTATACTTATAGGAAAATGAATCCTTTTTCCCCATCGATACGCGATGGTGTTATATGATATAACGTATCTCATCACATGGTTTCCTAATCTTCACGGCTGATTTGAGAAGATGATATGATTTATTCTTGATATATTGCTCTTGGGGGATATTATATATGAACAGCTACGTATTGCATCGTCGTTTATTAATGTCTGTAAAAAAACTTTTTTGCAAAAAACTTACAGAATTCCAAAAAAAAAAAACTAAAAAGTGGAAAGAAACTTTACTTTCGGAAGTCGGTGACTTTTGTTTGTTTCGTGGACTTTTTTACCACCGACTCGAGTTTGTAAAAAAGTTTTTTATTTCAGGATTTTTAGTTATGTTATGATGACATATCACATAGTTTTTTTTATCAAATATATTAATAATGATTAGCAGATCATCCAGATAGAAGAAAAACTATGTATTATAGACGATAACTCATAAACTAACGATGCAATATAAATAAAATTGATGGTCCTATATCAATTTTATTTCAGAAGCATACCCTCGAACAAAAAAATAACTATGAAAATTGATCGACAGTTGGCGGAGTTATCGGTGAACATACATAAAAAAATACGGTTGACATAGAACCTCCTACTTTGAAGTCGGTTAAAAATAGGAGCACATTTGCATCCAGCAAAGGAATAAAAGCAGAGATATTAAATCTATATATAATAGACATAGCTTTTGCCCACGGCTTCGCTCGCGTTAAATTCGGGGTAACAGAGTTCCCTTTCCTGATTTGCAGGTACCTGCTACCTGTAGTTTTTGCCCTTGCGCCTTATTTATTGTAATAGCAAAGCTAAGTTTTCCCTTTTCTTCCCTCTTTCTCCCTCATTTCTCACTTTAAAAAAAAAAAAGCCTATGTCCTTTTCCAGGCTCCCAACTATCTATGTACCAAAATTCATCAAGACGTAACAAACAAACAAATTCACTTTCGCTTTTATAAAATTAAGTAAAGATATTCTGTACACCATACAAATAACAACACACCCAACATAAGTGATTCATATTGTACAGATTTACATATCATCAGATTTTATATGAATATCACTGCTTATTTATTCATAATTAGAATAAGAACATCGTTTCTGTCATATTTATGGGGTGTTCAGGACTTCCCATGAAATCAGTAGTATGACAGTCAGGCTAGTTATTTCAAGGGTTTGTGTCGTTAAAGCCTAGGGAACCTTTATGGTGAAACCATGAGGATAAAGTTGTTTTTTTTTTTAACGTTCCACTAGGAAATACTCCTGTATCGTGGGTGCGTTCACAAACATTTAAACTCACATACACAAACAGCCAGACCCGAAACAACTATCTGCAGGTCAACCAGATCTTTGTTTCGTGCGGGAATCGAACTCGAGACACACAGCGCAGCAGTCAGCCACTGCGCCAACCGTGCTTTTAAATTGATCGAGAAGGTCATTAAATTAAATGCCCGTAAATCAAAAAATCACCTCACTGACAGTATCCTACAGATTATTGCAGACAAACAGACAAACTGGACTCAAATATCCTGAAAACATTTATTCGCGTTGAAATTATATCACTTTTTTGTAATAATAATTATGGGCATGGTCTGAAAAAAATCTTTTTATTTAATTACTAGCTTTTGCCCGCGGCTTCGCTCGCGTTAAATTCGGGGTAACACAGTTCCCCTTGCGCCTTATTGATTTGTAATAGCAACGCTAAGTTTTCCCCTTTTCTTCCCTCTTTCTCCCTCACATCCCACTTTTTATTAAAAATATTAATTATAAATTAGCCTATGTCCGTCTCCTGGTTCCAAACTATCTCTGTACAAAAATTCATCAAAATCGGTTTAGCCATTAAAGCGTGAAGAGGTAACAAACAAACTCACTTTGGCTTTTATAATATTAAGTAAGGATAACATAACCTCCAAACCTATAAATTTCAAATTACGGCATGTGACAATATCTCAAATGCGTTTAGGTTTTTCTCAAACGGGTTTAAGATTTAAGTTGGAATTATTTTGTACCTATTTTATATGCTTTTATTTCCATTACTGAAACTGTCAAAACATATTGCAACATTACAACTAAACTAAAACTGTTCCGGTAGATGAACTACTGCAATAGTTTAGAGCATCCGATAGTTCTAAATATTACTGCCAATTCTGTTGTCACAAGAACTATGTTTGCAGAAGTTAGAGTTGGTGTCCAAGTAAAGTTAAAACTTATGAGTTCAATAGGATAAAGTTAGTAACGGTCTCGTGACCTCATAACTTGAGAGCAATAGATATTATTATTGGTTCAGAGTTTGGAAGTAAATAATAAAGTACCTAAAAGGTAAACAATAGGTACATAGTGCCTTCTTTATCATGGGTTTGGTTACAAAGGGTAGAAGCCTCTCAAGTATTATGCTAAGAGTACAACAAAACTGACATACTTAATAAAAAAGCTTCTTTTTAGTGTTCCGCACCTCACAAGGAAAAAAACCGGCCAAGTGCAAGTCCGACTCGCACACCGAGGGTTCCGTACTTTGCGACTTTAGGCGCTGTACAAAGCAAACACTTCGTAAGACGTCTAGATTTTCGTCGCAAAGTTAGCCGTATCTGTACATGCCACTAGCCAAAAGTTCAATACATAAAGTAAAGACTTACACAAAATAAGTTTATAAAAGTGGTCTAGTACTACGAAAAAACCGCATGTTTAAAAAGACCACGAAAAAATATTTTTCGTCTCGAAACTCTCAATTTTTTCAGCGACAACCATCATTTATTTTTTATGTCTATAACATAGAAAATTTTATAGTCTAAAGAGATATCTAAAATTTTCAAACACGGAACTGTATTTTTTTTATATTCAATTAAAACTGCAAAATGACCTACATTTTGGCGGATATGATATTCAAATAAAATCAAACACCGAGATATTTTCGACCTTATTTCTATTCTTTCGATGCAGTACTGTCGTGTACTTGTGTCAGACCATGCCCAGTAGGCGGCTAGCCTCACTTCCGCGAATACCTAACGATTAGCTTGTTGCCGCGCCTTAAATGGCCATATCTTTTGATTGCGCAAAACCTAGAGGGTTGATTTTTTCACAGCTCTAAGGGGCCACAAAGTTCCTGTGGACGGTGAGCAATGGGTAGCTCACCGTCCGTCCGTCTATTGACGACAGGCCGTGTCGACGGCGCGCTCGTGTTTCACGCGCGCCTTTAAGAGATGTCAGCAAAGCAGAGGGTCTTGCCAGAGCCTCCGCCTGCCGGGGTTGCGGGTTGTTCGAAAGAGATACCGCGGCCCCGGAACGTAAAGGGCAATAGAAGGAACATGGGTGGGTTTTAGTCAGTAAAAGTCTGACATGCCCCCCCGCTCCGCCCAGAGCGGGGGAAGTTATTTGATAATTTAACATCCGAAAAAAAAAGGGGCCACAAAGTTAAGAATATGGTTTTAATTTAAACTCGATACATAAAAAGCCTTGACAGACAGACAGACCGACAATAAAGGGCACCTATTAGGGTTCCGCCGCATATCGCATTATCCGTATATTCGCAAAGGGAATCAAAATCTATAGAGTACTTCCCGTTGACCTAGAATCATGAAATGTATCAAGAAGCAATATTGTAAAGCAGTAGTAAAGAGGAAATAATAAAACAAAAGTTTAGATTACAAATAATCTCAGATGTTTAATAATTTTAGTTTATAACTGTATGTTGCATAACATACAGTTATAAACTAAAATTATTAAACTAAACTAAACTTATAAATAAATTAAAAAATAGCGTCAAAAATATAAGTCTTTAAACTGACATGGTTACTAATATTCAAAAAATTCAAAAAATTCGTCCTCAACGCTGTCAGTTGGCAATGTCCCCAAGAGACTGGCCGCGTTGCCACGTTTGTATGGCAACGCTAAGCCTCTGGCCAAAGTAAAAGCCAGCCCTTGGGTCACGGGAACTGTCAACCAAACGTTTTGAAATTTCCTTAAAAAGGCTGTGAGCACAAGGACCCCACGGTCCCAGAGTTTCAACCCCAAACGGCTCAAAAATATAGTTCCCAATAATGTAGTAAAGAGAAACATCCGAAACCGTAATTTAGTAAACTAATAGCGACCTACGGCATGTATGTTTTCCAACGGCAAAATCAACTTTGTCATTCAATCCATTACATACCAACGAGAAATATTTCTCATGGAAGCTGTTTGGTTTCTCTGCGATGTTTTCGTTCACCGAAGCAAGTGATAACTAATTATTATTTATCAATACTGCACATGAGTCCGAGGAGTCAGAGGTGCGTGCCTTGGGTTCTAACTCGAGATCGACTTGGCAGACTGACATTCACATCCCTAGACAATCTGCTATCACTAACTTGTCTACCAGTCCATATTAGCTATAGACAAGAAAAAAAAAAACTTGAGAGGTGTCAAGGGACATCAGGATGGAACGAAGTTATTATTTATTATGTACAAAAACCTGTATACACTCAACAAAAATAATCGTCGCGACACCTCATTGTTTAATGCGAAATAGAAAGACGAATAGAAAACAACTGGTTTGCTTTCTATGAGAGAGAGACAGACAGAGAAACACGCGCACGCCGCACGGCTTACAACTATAGCAAAAAGTGTTATTACAATTTTTTGCAACGCGCGATAAGGAACTTCGTTCCAAAAATATTTATTTGTTACAAATTACGACGAACACGCAAAATAACATAAAAATAATCATTGAACATGCAAAGCATAACAAACATGCTGAGGGGCCTGCCAGGGCCTCCGCCTGCCGGGGTTGCGGGTTGTTCGAAAGAGATACCGCGGCCCCGGAACGTTAAGGTGAAAGCTCCAACCTACCCGCGAAATTCAAATTTTCTTACGTTTTTTGCAATTTTCAGGCCAGTGCTAGGTTGTATGTTGATTAAAATATTATTCGCGGCTGTAAGACGTATGTAATTATAGAATTATAATCATCAAAATCACCAATACAACCCTCCAAGTTCATAAAGCTGTAGGAAAGACTTTTTCTGTTTTTTTTTTGTTCCTACGCCTACGTAATATGAGTGGGTTTTAGTCGGTACAAGTCTGGCACTTCTCCCCGCTCCGCTCAGAGCGGGGGAAGTTATTTGATGACTTCCCGGCCAAAAAAAAAGGCATAACACACATTTACAAATACATATATGAGACAAAATTATAGCTAGCACGTCGTGACTGCGACAGGTAGGTCACCACTCAGCATGATACTGTGCCATGGGAGCAAACAGCACAGCGCTGGTTTTCAGTGGTCAACCCGTGAGCAATGGCCAAAGTCCCTTCAACTGAACGATGTAGTGGTCATTAAAAGATGTATTCCCAGCAGTGGGATTTAACCATAGTGATACTCTCATGATGACTTGTAAAACTGCTCAAAAGAGCTTTTTTAAGGATGGTATTTAATAGTACTTCAATTTATTCCCATTTCATTTACCTAATTTTACCTGTGTTCCACCAAATATACTGAATGTGCACCAAAATATGTTAATTAAAATATGTCATAACGAGCATCAGCGCACTACAATAAAAAAGTGTTATTTCTTTATCCATTTTCTATTAATGCAAGTCGTTACTGGCACTCGCCGGCCGCTGCCGCGGCACCGCTCCCTCCGCTCGCTCCGCTCGCTCCGCTCGTGCGTAGGGGTCACAGTTTTAACCTAACCTAACCTACGCATTTTTTTAACATTCAGGAAAGAATATTTGGTGCACGATCAGTATTTT
Organism: Ochropleura plecta; assembly: GCA_905475445.1. Classification (NCBI taxonomy): domain Eukaryota; kingdom Metazoa; phylum Arthropoda; class Insecta; order Lepidoptera; family Noctuidae; genus Ochropleura; species Ochropleura plecta. Next base: position 17,083,388 of record FR997725.1, on the reverse strand, counting down.
TGGTGAACACAAAAATATTATCCCTTTTTTAATACGGCCACCTTGGGAAATAAGATAAGTTGCTATTACTTTCAAAGTGTTTTTATTTCTACAATCATTGGCATATTAAGCAGAAAAGGCATTTCTAAAATTACAGATTCTTCGTTATAAGTCTAGAAATCATGTATTAAACGAAACGTTCAACCCTTTCTAAATTCTGAAAGCACCTTTTTATTCCAGCCATTTGTGTAATGAAACAGATAGCTTCTAATTTTATTGAAAGGTGTTCTAAATGGAAATGGTCCATTTTGTCCATCGGCGTCGTCTCGAATTCTACGTACCTTGAACCATGTTTACGTACAAGTGTGTAAAACAATTGTTTTCTATTTGTAGAGAAGCTAAGCTGGAATATATTCTATTGGAGTTTCTATCTTTTTATCACCTTGTTTTTCTTCTATAGAAAAGGATTTCCAGACTTCAAATATAAGATATGTTAAGCGCTAGACTTCTTGGTAGTATAATATAATGTATTTAAGACCTTATTTGTTGGGTTCTCCAAATAAATACCGGTTAAGAAAGTTTTATGAGAGCTTTTCAGAGTATATGAAGCATATTCTTTGTTTGTCTGTTAAATGACTATACGTTTTCTCTCTGTTTTCTTTAACTTATTTATTTTCTGTTCTGTTAAAACATCGAGTTTCTTCAAAGCAATGTAACATGATGAAACAAGGAGGAATAATACAAAATATTATGGTTCTGTTAACTTGCCTATGTTGCAACTTCATTCGCTGTAACAGCATATTTTTGTTCGTTTGTTTATTAAATATTATGAACATAGTACGTGTTTGATGATTAGAGCTAGCATTTCTATATTTAGTTGAACAATGAAAGGAATGTACTTATGTATATGAAATGAAATTATTCAGCAAATGAGCAGTTATAGTATCTGTGCAAGATCGTTAAAAAACCTTGAACGATATGAGCGTGGCAACTGCCAAGTGTCGTTATCAAACCAATTTATGACCAATGAGGAAAATTTTAACGAAGATGCAAAAAATCTGCTTGAGACATTAATTCATTAAATTTCCGAGACGCTAACCTTTTATTTTTTTTCCTTGGCCAAAACACTTTTCAGCTCAGCTGTTTTACTGTTCGTGAACATTTTCCAATAATTTGGAGTGCATTGATCTGGTGCTGTGACCTCTCCGGGGGCCATTGAAATATCGCTTACTGCGACCCTCCCGGCAGATGGCACTCGACTCAACTCAAATTCAATGTTGAGAGGGACTCCACTTCTTTGGCGACTCGTTCTAAATCTGACATTGTTTAAAGTGTTATTATGTTGTCTATATGGCTTTGTGAAGGACAAGAGCAAGACGGTGTCTTTGGAAAAGTGGTTTTCCAGGTTTTTTAAATTGAAAGCGTCGCATGACGATGTCATTAGGTATTTCGAGTGTCTAGTTCTTTTATTCTCTATGGTACGTCGAATGAGGAGTTTAATTTAGAAATTTAGTAATTTTCGCTGAGTTTCAATGGAGTTTTTTATGCGGACGTCATCGACAAAAACTCGTCACAAAGTATACTCTATCTTACTGTACTCAATCATGATGGAGCGGCTGTATAAACAGGGTAAAATTTGGCACAGATTATGGTGTGGAATAGAACATGGCTTTTTAAACCCGGAAAACTCTATGCTAACAATAGGTTAAAAACATCAACATTAATCATTCGTTAAGACTACATATAGTGCAGTTCTTAATAAGTTTTATCTTTTCAGTGCGTCGTTACAACTTAACGCGCACCGATTAAGTCAGCGATATTTCAAGCTTTTTCTTTATAAGTCGTTTAAAATCCTATCCTAACTTTCTCCAGGCACACCCATACATTTCCTTGATAAATCTTTTTCGTTAATCTCTTTCCGCTGAACCTCTTTCCGAGTGAATAAATCGGAACATACCTTTGTTAATATCCGGTACATAATATATGGCTACATACAAACCTGTTTATTACACTAGAATAATGGATAAAACCTCTGTTTCAGAGCCTCTCACACTATCTAACAGTGTTGAAACCAACCATAGTCTTTATTTCATGTTTTAAATTAAACACATTTTTTTTAAAAATTGAATTGAAAGTAGAATCTTCAGATTAACTTTAGAAAAGGAAAACCACGGAATGGTTTTTTTTTTAAATATGCATTAAATATCTGTAAATACAGGGCGAAACATAATAAACATGCAAGCAAGGTAAGTAGGACCTTACCAGATCATCATCCTGCCGCGGGAGACGCTCCAGGCGTTGGGGACCGCGAGACGTCTCCTGGCCGGGAATCATAGTCATTTTTTTCGGTCGCGAAATCATCAAATAACTTCTCCCGCTCGAGTCGGACCGGAGTGGAGCGTTAGAATTTTACTGACTAAAACCCACTCATGTTCCTTCTTTTGCCCTTTATGTTCCGGGGCCGCGGTATCTCTTTCGTTCAGCCAGCAACCTTGGCAGGCACGCGGGACGTCTTCCTTTTAAACACCTTCTATAAGAAATCCGTTAAAAAGTAACAGATCTACTTACTAACTGTCGTATAATACTTACAAAAAGTTTAGCATCCATCGGCAAGGCATATCTATCCAAGCGGCTCGAGACGGCCTTTCGTTTTTCAAAAACCACTATTATTAATTGTCAACTAAAATTCTATTTGTTCTAGAGTCACGTCAAATCATTGGGTAGTTTTATTTTAGTTTTTTTAATCTTAATACTATTTAATTTAAATTTTACTAGCTTCCGCCCGCGACTTCGTCCGCGTGGCATAGTTACTTTGGGCTAACGCTAACTTTAACCCGCGTTATGATAAAAAAGAATATCTTTCTCTCCCCCTTTTCTCCACCTTTTCTCACATTTTTTAGCCTATGTCCGTCTCGAAGGTCCCAACTATCTCTGTACCAAAATTCATCAAAATCGGTTTGGCCATTATGGCGTGAAGACGTAACAAACCAACAAACTGACTTTCTCTTTTATAATATAAAATATTATATTATTATTCAATCATTGTATTATAGTAAGGATTCATGTAAGTATTAAAAAAAAATGTATGCTGTTTTGACTTCCGTAGGTTTTACTCACGGGTTGACCACTGAAAATCAGCGCTGTGCTGTGGGCTCCGATGGCACAGCATCATGCTGAGGGGTAACCTACCTGTCGCAGTCACGGTTATTTTGTCCCATATATGTATTTGTAAATGTTTGTGATACTTATGTTTAATATTTATTTTTTTGTTATTTTGTGTGCTCGTCGTAATTTGCGACTAATAAATGTTTTTTCTTTCTTCTAATAATATGACCTTATGTGTGCTAAATTTCAACCGTGAGATGACCAGAGATGTCAACTGTACTCACCTGACATCACCCTTCTCTTTTTAGAAACAAAAGCGTCAAGACGGCCACAGAAAGGGTTGAAGTGGGTTATTTTTAGATAGAGGGTAATACATACGTAGGAACCTACTATACCGAAGCGCGTCATATTTCAGTGTGTGATTCAAGCCATCATACTGATCAACTTTCTCCATGGGACCACCATCGAAATCGCTAAAAGAAAAACAGTTCTGTTTTAACCGACGCATAAAAGGAGGAGGTTTTCAATACGACATATAATTATTTTGATGTATGATTACGCATAAGTTTTTACTGAGACGGCCGATTTGTTTTTTTTTGTCCCATACTTTCAGGTGGAGTAGGTCTTGAAGTATTGTACTAGACAGTTGATTAGTTTTTCGCAATTTCGACGGTGGTTTCATGAAAAAAGTTGTTCAGTTCGATGGCCTGAATCGCACCTTAAAATATAAACATACCTTTCTGATACACTCTGTATGTAGGTATATTATATGTATAATCTACCTTATAGCTTATTATTACCCATATACGTGGAAATTACTAAACGATTTAGTCACCGTTCTAGTTTCGGAGTTTCGCCGTAAAGGAAATTTGCATTTACTTGATTGACTATTCCACGAACGTTCCGAATAAACACGTAATTCTCGGCTTAAACATCGATTACTGTCAGAACATCTGGAGAAAAATACTTCGTTTATGAGAGAAATAAGTAAATTTGTTTGATTGTCTGTGTGGTCTTGTGATCCAAAGCGGTATTTCTGTGCAAAGACCCAGCTTCGATTTAGTGGTCGGAAAAATGCTATAGTTTTTTTTTCTATTAGGAATTTCTTAATAACAATTCGGATATGTGCCAGATTAATGGCAATAGATTCGCTCTCTATTAAATAGAACATAAAGATCAAACTTATCTAGGTAAATGTCAGTGTAGGTACTATAGGTACATCTCTGGATAGCCCTTCGGGGATTTTAGGCACGATGTTATTTTATGTTACTAAATGTTATTTTTATACGAACCTCTCCCTCAAGCAATGGATATGCTTCCCATACGTGTGAGTTTACAATATTACCGCTAAAGGATGTTTTTTACTTGACCGTGTTGTATCCGACCCGAACTAAGGCAGGGATGCACAAATGCGTAAAGTTCCGTACACTTTAGCTGTTATATGATAAAGCAACCGTTATTTTAGTATGTTTGTCCCATTATATTTGGGGTCATTAACCAACCCTTGTGTATGCATGCTTGCATCGTGACTTTTGCGACTGTGCCCATCTGTTCTGCACATTTTTCTTTTGTTTTGTGTTGTGCGTGTGGACTTCCTAAATAATAACTGTGGGTATGTAGTGACTTTTACGTACTCCTCTGCTCTACCCCACACACCGGCACACGGCTAGGACACTTCCACCATTCATTCATTTTCCTGCCCTTGTCCCATTTTATTTGGGGTCGGCGCAACGCGTTTTCTTCTTCCATTCTCCCCTGTTAGACGGCAAGGACACTTCCACCCTAGCATAAAATAATCATCCTTCATTTGTGATCCCGCAAATGGCGTTAGCTATTGTGTATTCTCGACGCTACAAGTGTATCCCATCTGAATACGCTTTGGTGTGAGACATAATATTGCATCCAGAATGTCAAGCAATCCAATGGTGGTCATACACAATGGTACACACCTTAATTTGATCTGACCCCGGATTGACAATATGCGTATTGTCGCTGCGCTTTGAATAAGATGTTTGCACGGGTAGGGTTAGTGCTTAGAATATATAATACTTGATTCAAGGAAGCAGAGTTTGTGTTTGTATGGCCCTAACGCGGTTCAATACTTTCTTTTTGTAAGAGTTGGTACTGAAAATTTGGTTTGTAATGTTGCCCGTATCTTCTGGTGTTGCCATTTTTCTAATTTGCAGACAACTTCAGATAAGTTAATTTTCCAAAAATCTGTTAGTCAAAGGAATAAAACACCTAGTTCGAGGAGTATGCGCCTGGTTGAAACAGATAGGATCGCACCTTATAGCGAATATTTTATGGGACCCAAAATAATATAACTGTAAAATATGGGGGTTTTATTATACCATCGATAACAGGAGTTATGGTATGCAGGTCTTGGTGAAATACTAATTTAAGTTTGTTTGACTGTCTATCCATCAATTGAATTTTGCTGATTTATTGATAGTTTTTAAGTGCAAGAATGTAAATGTTTGCCTGCCGAATGCTAAAATGCGGCCGAGCTATGATGTTAACCGGGGTTGCGGGTTGTTCGAAAGAGATACCGCTGCCTGAAGCAGGATAAAGGGCAAAAGAAGGAACATGGATCGGTTTTAGTCAGTACAATTCGGACAATCCCACCTCCTCCGCCCCGAGCGAAGGAAGTTATTTGATGATTTCCTATCCACAAAAAACCATGATGTAAACAACTACATATTGTTATCACTAAATTATGAATTACACTATCATAAAATCTTTTCAATCAGAATAATCTAGAGCTTACTAAGATAGTAAGCATACGTTACAAATTACTAACAAATCGTAGACAGGTAAACCTACGATGACAAATAGGAAGCGATAGCCGCCGCGATGCGGATACATGGCGCCGCCTCATGTTCGAAGTGACAAATGACGACCAGGTATTCGGATACAATACCGACAGATTACCTAGCTGTCAGTGAAGTACAATGTCTTACTTAAAATAACGTTTATTTTTTTAAATGAAAAGAAAGAATTTATTTGTATGAAACACGTGTAAAATATGTTGTCAAAAGAAATATAAAGTAGAGGAGATATGAGGTGGAGGTAGGCAGACATTTAACACTAATAAATTACTGTCTTCTTTGTCGCCTCTAATTTGGCTAACATAATAAGAAATAAAACCTCTCCGGCATTCTGGTTAACTAACTCTGTTTTCGTTTCCGAAGCAAGTGATAATCATAAAATACACACATGAACCCTAGAAAATAGAGGATCGAGCCTTTTTATAACGGATTGGATATCATCAAATAACCTTGCTCTCGCTGGAGCGGGGGGAGCGGGAGTGTCAGACGATTACTGATTAAAACCCACCATGTTCAGGGTTGCGGTATCTCTTTCGAACAACCCGCAACCCCGGCAGTCAGTGGCCCTGGCATGCCCCTCTGCTTTGCTGATATCTATTTGTTTTGAACGAGCCGCCGACACAGCGAGGATCGTGCCTTTAGAACTCGAGACCTATAACTGGGCAGTCCGACAATCCTAGAAATAGGCCAACACTGCTGTTTCAGTCAGATCAAGAAAAATCTTTCGCAACAACAAAAAACAAAAGAAGCTAACTTTAAAAGATTCTTTGAATAATTGGAGCAATTTACAAACGAACTGAAGTAGTGAGCAACACTTTTTACGTTAGTAACAAATACTTATCATGTTAGTCTGCAGGTAAATGGACCAAGACAAATGATCGCGTCGTCGTTGACGTGTAGCCGCTGCGACGCGCCATGAATTCAATGGATAGGAGTCTCATGTTTGATGGTGACTAATACGGTATTGGGATACAATGACCGACAGATTACTTAGCTGTCATTGTAGGAGAATGGAGATAATTTACAAATGGTTATTGGCTATCGTTAGTCTGATGTGCTAATGTTTTTTTTTTGTTTTTTGAATGGTATCTCGCAGTTCAACCTTTGAGGTCATTAGCTGCTTAACCGGACTATCATGTGGATGCCTTGCATTTAAGGCCTCCAGCCAGGGGCAAGAAACTTATAAACTAAGCGACTGCACGCTAAGGTAACCCCCTGCGGGGTAGGTACGGGCCTCGGCTTAGGTTGTTGCTGGAGGAAGACAGCAAAGGGACAGGCTAGATCTGAGTTCCATTATTTGGGGGATTTTAATTTACTGGCTCTGCATCCCGGCCTGCTTCGAGCAATGGGACGGGAAGAGGGGTGCTAATGTGAGCTTTAAATAGTGTAGTCTGGCCGTTTTCGGCCACGGCCGCCAATCTCAGAGGAAATTAGTCACCTGCGCGGGAGATATTATAGTGCACAAGAGTGCACTATAATACTGCGCAGACACAGGTGCAGTCTTTCTTCCCTCACTCTCATAGTCCGATGGGACGGCAAACCGACACGGCCGGAGAGAGATCAGGGACCAACGGCTTAACGTGCTCTACGCTACGTTACCGCCAACTTTCGAACTTAGTAAATTCTTAGTGATTAGTACTAATTTGTTGGTCAAGTATTTTGTTATTATCTTGTGTAGTCTTTGGATAAAACTAAAAAGGCATTGAAATGTTTATTTTCTGAGTATAAGGAATACCTGCTCTAATTATCCGAGATAACTGAGGTCAGATGTGTTTATAGAATAACCTTGTCATAATATAACAAAAGAGATCTACTTATTACTAAGAGATATAAGTTTCTTGCATGGCGGTTGTTGGCGGGAAAATACTTTGAAGGAAAATAATTTCTAGGACACACGGAGCAAGGAACAGCCTCAAGTTTAACCCCAACGCTATTGTCCTTTATATATACCTAAACCATTCAAGGCAGACCCTAATAAATTACCCATATTGTATGAAAATAAATTACAAAAATAAATTTTTATCATCCAAAAACCCTTGAAAATGAACATTTTACTGTGGCACTTTTGTTTAAACATTATGAAAATATGTGGAAATGACAAACTGTCCGAATTATTTTCACAGTCTCGCTTTTGTGAGGCAGAATTAATCAAAACGTATGAAATTTTGTTTCCTACTTTTGGTATACATATTTTTGTTTACGATGGACAATTATTTGTTGTCACATTTAATTGAGGTTATAATTTGGGTTCTTAAATAGATAACTACGTTGTACAATAAATAGTTCAAAAGCGTTCAAAAGTGTTTCATGTCTTAGAAGTTTCTTAAAGCAATTTATTTTTGAGTACAATGTTTGAAATGTTTATATTTTCAGGCTTAGCTCACTTTTGAAGCTGAGCACTCAGGCTGAGCTCTAAATATAAAAGTAAATTCACCACTAGATGGTTTGTTTTTTTTAAGTTATTGTGAATACAACTATCATTAATTATGGTTAATTATATTCAAAATAACTCTTGACTCCGATACTACAAAGGGATAATAGATACTAAAATATTCGAAACCTATCGGCTACGTAAAAAGTCCCGTAACATAAATCATGGTTGGAACATGAAAAGTCCGGCACAACACTGGCCACGTTTTTCGGAACCGATACATCGCCCATGTAAATAACCTTCGTGCTTAGTTGTTGCCGAATTGCAACCAAGTGTGAGGCGAATACGTTAGTAAAAGTTTGAATATAGAATTTCAAATTCTATTTTTAAAACTAATTGTGTTATTCTGGCACCTTTTTATAGTTATATTTATAAGTATTTTGTTAATAATGATACTGGCCACTACGTGGCGGCCAGTAGTGGCACTTGCTTCTATCAACTCAGCTCTAAACACGGACTGTCTAAGATCCTTACATTACAAGTTTACGGGTCAATGAAATGCGTATTTGTTATGACACTTTGGATTATTATTTACTAGCTTTTGCCCGCGGCTTCGCTCGCGTTAAATTCAGGGTAACACAGTTCCCCTTTATTAATTTGCAGGTACCTGCTACCTGCAGTTTTTGCCCTTACGCCTTATTGATTTGTAATAGCAACGCTAAGATTTCCCTTTTCTTGCCTCTTTCTCCCTCACATCCCACTTTTTTTAAAAAAAAATTAGCTTATGTCCGTCTTCTGGTTCCCAACTATCTCTGTACCAAAATTCATCAAAATCGCTTTAGCCATTAAAGCGTGAAGAGGTAACAAACAAACAAACTCACTTTCGCTTTTATAATATTAGTAAATAAATAGAAAGTAAGAAAATAAATAAAATTGCGTTTATTGCCATTATGAAAAACAGAAACACCTTAAAATCAAAATAATAAATGTAATAGTTCATGCCAAAAGAACCTCAGCAAACATACCATATGTTTGCTGAGGAGGCCGGGTACAGTGAGCATCCACTCTAATAGTCCAGCCCCCACCACCGTCAACTAAATCCTATACTAACTAAAACTAACTCTTTTTACTAACCCCTATGGATGTACTTGTCCGAAATAAAGTTTTTTTTTTAAACTTAATCAATCTGATCTACGAATTACTGTGTATCTCTTTATTCAATTACCAACTTATCCTACAATAAATGCGAAAGTTTGTGAGGATGAGTTGATGTACGAAAAGTTGTTATTCTTTCACGCAAAGACTACTAAACAGATTTTGATAAAAAATCACACACACATAGTGTAGGTATAACCGGGATTAACTTATATATTTTGAATCCCGTTACTTTGTTCCCTTGGGATACATTTCGACGTCCACGTGGATTGGTCGTGAAGTTCGGTTTGCAGGGTTGCCGGTTGTTCATAACGGATAGGGCCCTGGTACATAAAAGACAAAAGGAGGAACATGGGTGGGTTTTAGTCAGTAATAGTCTAACACTCCTCCCCGCTCCGCCCAGAGCGAGAGAATTTATTTGACGATTTCCCATCCCCAAACAAAGGCCGGTTGGCAAAGCCATACTAACAAACCCGGTTACTTTCTATACGGTCTGGTCTATCTACAGTCTGCCTTACTGTGTCGTCACATATACACCTGATATTATCTCAAACTGAATGTCCTTGTTCTAACGTACACACAGTTTGTGGAGACCCATTAAAGTTTACGTCCGCCACCGTCGAAATTCTCTACGCATGGATGTAATCATAGATTATATTTCTATGGCCGTAATATTAGGGTGAATATCAACAAGTGCATATTTTTGTCAATTTTGGTGGCAAAATTTTTTCTTTACTTTTCGTAAAAACTATTGACCTAGGACAAAATAGAAAGTTCAAGCTTTAGGAATCTTCATGAGGTCTGAAAATATCCTGGTAACTTTTTGAGATATTTGAGTTCAAAGACTAGTGTAGCCACCAAAATTGAAACTTGTCCACCAAAATTGAAAGTTGACCACCAAAATTGATATTGGTCCACCAAAATTGAAAGTGCTTAAAACAATACATTAAAAATCAGTTTTTGTCACAAACTTAAATCTCACAATAAAGCTCAATGACCAAAAAACTCCGTCAGTTGATAAAACTCAGTCTTGTAATAATAATATTTCGTTTGTACATACATTTTAATTATTTTTTTTAATATTTCTTAATAAAGACATAGAAAATAAAAAAGAAACATTTAAAAATACAAAAAATAGTACCCCGCCGGTATCGGGAACAGGGTCGAAGCTACCTGTGGTTAGAGTTCCAGAGACAGGAACCTCCTCACAATACGGTACAACGAGGAGAACTGACTTCTGAGTCAGGCCCTTGATCCAACCGCCTAATGAGAGCTTCGACAGATGTTCGTCGAGTCTCTTGGCAATCATGCCATTACGACAATCGGCACAATGATAGCCGAGTTTACATTCCACATGTCGACAACCTCGTATTATATAAGTCGAGATATTTTAGTTGTTTTTCTTTCTCAGCTTTCACGAAGTTCTCGTCAAGCGGGATGATTACATCTTATCACCACTATGCCAGGCTTATTGGCGACAATAGTCCTGTCAGTAATGATAGACCGATCCCAGTACAGCGTGACATGGTCTTTCTCGAGAACTGGGTCGGGCACATACTTGTAGTACGGTACCTCAGATTCCACAAGATTATATTTCAAGGCAAGTTGCTGATGAATAATCCTGGCTACTTGGTTGTGCCTATGCAAGTACTCGCCGTTAGCTAGACGAGAACAACCAGAAATAATATGTCCGATGGACTCACCCGGACGGTGGCATGCCCGACACACATCAACCGTCCCATCCTTTTTTTTTTTTTTTTTTTTTTTTTTTTCGGGTGGGAAATCATCCTATGACTTCCCCCGCTCTGGGTGGAGCGGGGGGGCATGTCAGACTTGTACTGACTAAAACCCACCCATGTTCCTTCTATTGCCCTTTACGTTCCGGGGCCGCGGTATCTCTTTCGAACAACCCGCAACCCCGGCAGGCGGAGGCTCTGGCAAGCCCCTCTGCTTTGCTGACTCTCTTTGAGGCGCGCGTGAAACACGAACGCGCCGTCGACACGGCCTGTCGTCAATCGACGGACGGACGGTGAGCTACCCATTGCTCACCGTCCACAGGCCCGCATCTACGGTGGCCGGAAGTCGTCTCGCGGCGCCCGGCGCCCTGGGCGTCTCCCGCGGCGGCTGGGTTGGGCAGATGTTCTCTCCCTCAAACGCCCGGCCACCTCCTTTGCTAGCATTACTGCTTCGCAGAAGGTGGTGACCGCTTCCCATTCCCTCTCGCTCCGGACCATGGCCTGAACCAGGGCCGGACGCGAGAGATCTCCGCCGCCGATCGCCTCCACGAGGGCACGGCGGTGCTCCGCCCAAGCTGGGCAGACCGCCACTGTGTGCTCCACCGTGTCCTCCGGGCGATCGTCACAATGGTGACACCCGGGCGCTTCCTCCCGCCCGATGATGTGCAGGAACCTCCCGAAACTTCCGTGTCCGGTGAGGACCTGCGTCAGGCGGTAGGTGAGGACGCCATGACGCCTCTCCAGCCACTCCTCAAAGAGGGGACTTACCGCCGCTATTGTGGCGTGCCCTAACCGTCCCATCCTTCATAATATATTTCCGGTAGTTGTTCGTCAACATAACTTCGTCCATAATCGCACAGACAAAACCTACAGTTTCTCCAAAAAGGTCGCTGAATCGTAGCCAGGATACGGATGCTAGAAAATCTACATCGGGCCCATGAAGAGCCCGGTAAAACATGATTAAATAACAATATTAAACCACAAGGCAGAATCTTAAGAGAATCAATCAACAAAAATCACACAGCATGATATCAGTCATTAAATCCAAGAAAGAATATTATAGTTCTTAAACATGAACCTTGTCTCGTCTTTATTACAGAAAAAAAAACAAGTAATATAAAAATAATTAATACTAATAAGTATTTATAATTGTACACATAATTGTACTGGGATCGATCCATCATCACTGACAGGACTATTGTAGCAAATAAACCTGATATAGTGGTGGTGGATCGATCAGAGCGGCGCGCAATGATTGTTGACGTAACGGTCCCACATGACGAGAACCTTGTGGAAGCCGAAAAAGATAAACAAATCAAGTATATTGACTTGGCTCGCGAGGTTGTCGACATGTGGGACGTGTACTCAGCGATCATTGTGCCGATAGTCGTTACAGCCAATGGCTTAATTGCCAAGAGCCTCGACCAACACCTGAGAAGGCTCTCGTTAGGCAGCTGGATCAAGGGCTTGATACAGAAAGCGGTACTTCTGCACAGGGTTCGTTTTGTTAGGAGGTTCCTTTCTCTGGAGCCTCGACTGCCGGTAGCTTGGACACTGTTCCCGATACCGGTGGGCTACTATTTTTATATGTTTTTGATAAGATTTCGGTTTTCGTTATGGGCACGCTCAGCGCAACCTTGTCCATGTATTTCCGTTCTGTGTAACTTTTTTTTTTTTGCTGTTGTGTTGTGTCTGTTTCGAATAAATATTTTTCTATTCTATTCTATTTCTATTCTATTCTAAGAAATATGTAAAAATATGTATACAAATAAATAAACGATAATAATACTAATTATAATACGGTTTTAATGTACTCTTTCGGCATACTTAAATGGACTCAGACTGAGCTTGATGCCCTGGATAGGAGAGTTCGTACACTGCTGAACGCAAACCGGATGCATCACCCAAGATCATCGGTAATGAGGCTGTATATCCCTCGGAAGTGCGGGGGTCGAGGCCTTTTAAACGCGAAGACCTTCCATAACCGAGAGGTGTGCAGTCTCAGTAGCCATTGCCAGTCGACCTTAGAGTAGTGCAGAAAAATAGCATGGCATGTGCACTTTAATAAATAGAACAAACAAAACAGAAACAAATAGAATAGTAACGTATACATATAAATGAACAATGTGTAGTGAAAAACTGTCTTTATATGTACAAATAATATATAAACAGTACATACTTAAAATTTGGTGGCTTATTTTCAATTTTGGTGGTGAAAATCGCCACCAAAGCCACCAAAATTGAAACCAGGCATAAAAAAAATATTAAAAAATACAGTTATTAAGATACAAAAGGATAAATATCACTGATAAATAAGTTACCCAAATCACTACCTACAATACGTAGCTTACTATTAAAACACTTAAAAATCACCAGCAAATCGATCCACCAAAATTGACAAATTCTTGTCCCCTGTTCGATCCAAGAAAGATACTTTTTTTTGGCGAGCAATTACAGCACTAAGCACACACCTGTTACGCGCCACTTCCCGCGCACGACTGAGAAAAACAGAACATAAAAAGCGATTGATCGCACACGCACGAATCTTCATGATAATGTAAATTGAAAAAGTGCTACCAAAATTATGATTTTTGCTAGGACAAACTTGAATCGAGTATCCTGTGCTTTTAAAATCAATTTTATAATATGATTTAGATGTTTTTAGATAGTGTGTCTTATGTATTTACCAATGAAATAATTTGTTTTTTACTTCACTTTTAATTGTTACTTTGGTAAATACATTTATATCAAAAAATGGAGCTAGGACAAGCCACCAAACTTGAATTTTAAAGTTATTTATTTTTCCTATCCTCCATAGGTAAGTCTATTTAAAAAAAAATATGGCCCTAAGTGGAATAAGTTAAGTAGTTCACTAGAAAAAAAATTAAGAAACATCCCATCATTTTACACCATGATTCTCAACGTGGACACGTAAAATTAGCGCCTGGGATATTCACCCATTATAGACACGGCTAATCAAGAGATCTAGCTTAGTGTGTCTCACAGACACACATTTTACCATAAGTCACCTACTGCAAGAATGAATGATAAATACGTAGAAGCGGCAAAAGCAGTATGTATCGAATCGTAGCAGGTTGCCGGGGTTGCGGGTTGTTCCAAAGAGATACTGCGACCCCGGAACATAAAGGGAAAAAGAAGGAACATGGCTACCCAGAGCGGGGAAAGTTATTTGAAAAAACAGTAACCTGATGCGTTTTGTCTTATTTACATCCAAAGTTGTTGTCTAAACTTAGGTGATGTGACATTTTATTTATGATTACATACGATTATAACAAACTACATAATATGTATAGCTACTTTCCTACACAATAACGCGTTAATTTTATTACAATGTGATGATTAACTTACTTGCTAGCGATATTTACGCGTTAGAAGCCTTACTTTCATACAGATTTGGTCCTTCATCTAATACTTCATCCTATAACATACGATATTTACAACCCATAAAGTCGTAAATATCACTGTTAATGGCATTATTTTCGTGCGAAGCGATCATTCCCACTTGGCGACATAAATGCGAATAATATGTTACTGACTGGATCTACAAAGACATTTAATGGGATAACCACGCTTCACAAAACGGAAACATGGTTGAACGAACAACGATATATAAACGACTTTTCTTGTTCCTACTTTATTGCTAGACTTACTAAATCTATTTCTTAACATTTCTGCATCGGAATTAACGAACCACTTATAAATGCAAAAGGTTTGGAAATTACCGGTTAACTTCTCCGAAAATCTTTTGGCAAAATATTATTAACTAGCTTTTGCCCGCGGCTTCGCTCGCGTTAAATTCGGAGTAACACAGTTCCCCTTGCGCCTTATTGATTTGTAATAGCAACGCTAAGTTTTCCCTTTTCTTCCCTCTTTCTCCCTCACATCCCACTTTTTTCAAAAAAAAATTAGCCTATGTCCGTCTCCTGGTTCCCAACTATCTCTGTACCAAAATTCATCAAAATCGGTGTAGCCATTAAAGCGTGAAGAGGTAACAAACAAACAAACAAACAAACAAACAAACAAACTCACTTTCGCTTTTATAATATTAGTAAGGACTAGTGACCCGCCCAGCGGTTTCACCCGCTGCTCACCTCCTAAGAGTCACAGCGTAAAGCATCATACATATAAACCTTCCTCTTGAATCACTCTATCTATTAAAAAAAACCGCATAAAAATCCGTTGCGTAGTTTCAAAGATTTAAGCATACAAAGGGACATAGGGACAGAGAAAGCGACTTTGTTTTATACTATGTAGTGATATAAACTTTTCTGTCTTAAAGAACTTAAACCAATTCAAAACTTTCGAGACCGGTACCCATCAAATATTCGATTAATCAGATTGGACTTGTTCAGCAAAAATCTACCCTTTTTCACACGTTTATTGCTCCTGATAGTCTTCATTGCTTTTCCACTACGTATAACGCGTTGCGATGTTGCATACGTATTGGTGGTGTTTCACAATCCTAGTAACTGTATTTACATACATGAATATTATTATTGCCGTTATCGGTGAGCGTTGAGATGTTTATAAAAAAAACATTGCTGAAATTCAGAAAGCTGTAATTTTTTTGTGACGATGAGGGAACACTAAAAACATTTTTGTAAAAAATAAAACCGACTTCCAAAAAAAAACATTTCAGCATTTTTAGTTATAGTATAATGATACTATACATCACATATTTTTTATCGAGTATTCATTTGCTGCATCATGCATCAACGTTTCTCATGAGACGAGTTGCGGCCAAACACAAGCTTATACTTATAGTATAAAAAGCTAACGTGTGTAGTCTCGAAATTAACGTTTAAAAATTGCCGCCTTCTCGTCATTTTATTATATTCTGCTGACCTACTATCCAGCTATCTTCTGCACGAAGCTATATCATCAATCACTCAATCACTTTTGATCCTAGTGGATGTATCGTAGAGCAGGGATCAGTATCATACTTATGTTAAAACATGCTAATCATCTAGCTCCACTTGTATGATGATACTTAATTTTCCCAAAAGAAATTGGTAGAGTATTTGTAATTTATTTTTAAACTTACCCTACACACTATACATTTACAAGTATTTAAGCTCACATACACACACAGCCCCGAAAATTGACCTTACTGATATTTGTTCCGTGCGGGAATTGTACCTCAGACACTGCGCCAACCGTGCCGAAAGTGTGTTGCCCAGTTACTGAGGTCAGATAGACGGCCAGATGGATTGACGGGCCTGTTGGTCTAGTGGTTAGTGGCCCTGACTGCTGAGCCGGAGGTCGTGGGTTCGATTCCCACCCAGGACAAACTTTGTGTGATGAGAATGATTGTTTGTTCTGTGTCTGGGTGTGATTTATCTATAATATGTATGTATTTATAAATTATATAAGTATGTATATCAGTTGTCTGGTTACCATAACACAAGCTCTGCTTAGCTTGGGATCAGATAGCCGTGTGTGAGTTGTCCCAAGATATTTATTATTTTATTATTATTATTATAGACAGTTGCTCTATAGAAAATACTGGTATTCAACCGTTTCCGACTAGACTTGAACTCGACCCACACATGTGGTACAAGCAAGGTTGATGAATTTGATATAAACTTTGGCAATGAGTATCAAGATGAGCTCTTTCTTGGTCTAATATATATATTCTACGATATGGTACATCACATTATATGTTAAGAACATACAAATATAAATTTTAAAACCAGACTAAAAGCTTTTTTTGTATTTTAAGACATTCAAAACTGTCCGTAATGGTCTAATTGAAATAAATGCTTTGAGTTTTTGTCTTTAATATCTCAAAACGACTCAATAAAGCAAAAGTGAAAGACTATTTATTGTACTGTTGATATTACACACAGTATGAAAAGAACAGAAACAGGAAATTAACTCGTCATTCATGTGTACAATGTCAGGAAAAATGAATACAATATTGCAATAGAAAATAATATCGACTGCTCAAACTATAGTATGTGGCGTCGTCCCGGTTGGCAAGGATCGTGCGATGGCACGATGAGTTCTCGTCGTGCAATAAAACAATGTCTGTGATTACGCGATGGCTATACAGCCTAAGCTCGCAAGCTTAAATTAGAATACTGTAGGTTTGTATATATGTTTGAACTCATCGTGCGATGAGAAAGCATCCTGTTATCGTAAGATCGATGACCAATAGGAGGACACCCATGGTAACATGGAAAAGCAATACAGTTTTTGCAGGCAAATGGTATGATTGGAATTAGGTTCATTGTGCACTAGCAGTCTTGCGCGGTTTCACCTGCGTCTTTAGTTACTGCCCCGCTCTTGTGGGTAGTAGCGTGATGTTGTATACCCTATGTTACTTCCTGATAATGTAGCTTTCTATAAGTGTTTTTAAATCGGTCCCGTAGAGTTGGAGCCTATTCGATACAAACAAACAAATCAATCTTATATATAAGTATAGATTGCGGTTTTTAAACTGAATTGAATTTTCCATAAGAAGCCAATTTATGTACTTCTGTATCGTTTGACTGGTTCCAGGCGCTGCTAGATATTCTATACGTATATGTATATGACAAAAACGAATAACTTTACTCATTGTTTCGAGTTTCCTTAATCAACAATATAACGGAATGTCGCTGTCATCAGTATCTCATTGTTTCAATATGTGGTATCCTTAGGGAGTTATACTACACACATCCGCGTATATATATAGTGTAATATATATTTTATACCCCATTAAAGATGATTTCGTGTCGAATCCCATGGGTAAATGTTAGAATAGATAATGTAGGAATATTAGAATACTGATCTATGGAATGTGTTAGGAATGATATGAAGGAGAAAGGAGTAAATGATACAGTGACGTATGACAGGGGAGAGTGGAAGAAGAAAACGTGTTGCATTGACCTCAAATAGAATGGGTCAAGGGCAGGAAAATGATGATGATTAGAAAACTGATCTAAATATTTATTTATTGGAGTTTACTCCTTATGAATCGATTTTCATATATAAGGCGCTCGGTATGAGAAAAATGTGAGGTGTAAAATCTACTGATGAATGACCTCGTTACGTTTTTGGTGCAACTTTGGTGCAACCGCACCTATGGTGTTTGTCGTACAGTTGAATATTACCAGATGGCGCTTTATGTAATTTGTCGTCCGTCAGTGATATTTTTAATTTTTTTTTATACTTAAGGAGTAAACTCCAGTCGTGCGTCGGAGCTGACACACACTTTTTTATTAATCATTTATTTTAGACATACAGTTCATACACCAGACAACATAAAATCAAATTACACGTTAAATAAAATATTTTCTTTTTACTTTATTTTAGTTAAATAATCATAAAATACAAAATTTTAAAATAGCAATTAAATTAAAACAATAAACATTCTCACAATAAAATTACAAGAATTAGACATATAAAACTCACACAATAATGTCAAAAATATGAAGGTAGATCTTATCCCTGGATATAATTATCCTCTAATAAAGATATGAAAATTTAATGAATGTAACGGATGTTGAAACACCAACATGCTTTTACACTACTGTGCAAAAGAACTAAAAATATCCGGTAGAAACTTGAGTTTAATTAAATTTCATCACATTTCTTTTTAATTAAAACTGTGGCTAAAAATATTTTTACTACGAGTAATGTTTTGGTTTACAGTGGGACGTACAGAGAGTTTTTATCAATCGCTTTGCTTTGTTAATTATATCGATAAAGACTTAATATTTCCTGTTTAATCTATAATTTACTATCTGGCGCTCGCGGCTACACACGCGTGATATCGAAAAAAAAGTATCCTATGTGTTATTCCAGACTATCTACCTCTGTGCAATATTTCATCAATATCCGTTCAGCCGTTTTGATGTGAAAGAGTAACAAACATCCATATATCCATCTATCCATCCTCACAAACATTCGCATTTATTATATTAGTAGGATTTTCGTTAAAAACGACTTAATAAACACTCAGTACTAAAGTCGGTAATTCGTACTGGACAAGCGCTAACGAGTGAATAAGAGCTAGAGATTATTTCTCTAACTGACATAAGGTTGCGATACAAATTATTTGTTTGAAGAAGAAGCGAATATGCTGTACACGACAAGCTAATTTCTGAACCATCACTGTCCGATTCTAAGCTAGGTTTGCGGTTGATATGTATGCATCAGAAATTGATGGGATTATGGGATTGCCGAACATAATTGTCTTGACTTAAGATGTCGGCCAGGTTTATTGGAGAAGTGTATAACGCTAAATTGACATATTTTAAACAAAACAAAAGCTTTGATTTTGTCAGTGATAAAAAAAACACACTGATGTTTAAAAGTGAAAATTTGTATGCGTGTCTGGACCCATTTGAATGATATTTGGTACGTAGTTAGCTTATACTCTGAATTAATACACAGGCTACTTTTTAGTCCTCATCGAACTCCTATGTACCCAGACATTTACCTAAAGCTAGTCAACATTACATCGAAAATCGCAATGTGATTGTTAATTGTGAGCAAAACTGCAAGATTTATGTCCAGTGTCAGGCTGAGTAAAATCCTGAAAGAATCTCTGTTTTTTCTAACAATTTGTGGAAAGGACAACTTTTGAACATTTCTGATTGAAATTCCTCAATAAAATTGGGATACAAAAGACTAATTAAATGAGGTATGTTAGAAACAAGAAACGTTATATTTACTTATTTGCTGTCGAAATTACAGTCAAAATCGAGTCGGCAACTACTACTACTTTAAATACTACTGAATGCCGCTCACCCCGTTACAAAATGAATATAAATTGAACGAGACCCATTGTATAGTTTTCTTCTCTAATTGACACCGTTCAATTTGGGTCTCCGTCCTGAATTTTAATCATTTGCAAGACTCAAATCCAATTAAGGCATTAGTTTAGACCGTCAGAATGTGATATGTCGAAAATTGAGTTTCGGATGTGCGTATAGTCAACGGTAGATACAAAAAACAAGTGTCTGTGAAAATTATGAAAAAAGTACCAAAAAGAAAACTGCAAAGCTTTTCTTTTGTCTAATACCGTAGTTAAATCGAAGCCACTGTGGAACAGAAGTTCATAGAATTAGATCGGCGTCCACAAATAAAACCGACTGAGCTTTTGGCCAATGCACTTTACAGCTTTGAGTTGAGCACACCCTTACTCTTTTTTTTTTTGGGGAGGGAAATCATCAAATAACTTCCCTTAGCTCTGGGCGGAGCGGGGGGGCGTGTCAGACTTTTACTGACTAAAACCCACCCATGTTCCTTCTATTGCCCTTTACGTTCCGGGGCCGCGGTATCTCTTTCGAACAATCTGCAACCCTGGCAGGCGGAGGCTCTGGCAAGCCCCTCAGCTTTGCTGAAATCTCTTTGAGGCGCGCGTGAAACACAAACGCGCCGTCGACACGGCCTGTCGTCAATAGACGGACGGACGGTGAGCTACCCTTTGCTCACCGTCCACAGGCCCGCATCTACGGTGGCCAGGAGTCGTCTTGCGGCGCCCGGCGCCCGAGGCGTATCCCGCGGCGGCTGGGTTGGTTGGTAGGTTGAGGTTCTCTCCCTCAAACGCCCGGCCACCTCCTTCACTTGCATGACTGCTTCGCAGAAGGAGGTGACCGCTTCCCATTCCCTCTCGCTCCGTACCATGGACTGAACCAGGGCCGGACGCGAGAGATCCCCGCCGCCGATCGCCTCTACAAGGGCACGGCGGTGCTCCGCCCAAGCTGGGCAGACCGCCACTGTGTGCTCCACCGTGTCCTCCGGGCGATCGTCACAATGGTGACACTCGGGCGTTCCCCGAAACTTCCGTGTCCGGTGAGGACCTGCGTCAGGCGGTAGGTGAGGACGCCATGACGCCTCTCCAGCCACTCCTTAAAGAGGGGACTTACTGCCACTATTGTGGCGTGCCCTACACCCTTACCCTATCCCAATATTGTATTTATGTTTACTTGGTCCAAATACAGATGAACGTTGCTATGATGATAAATAGATTATGTTTCACTTTGTGTCAGTGGAACTGTCATCATTTTCCATTTTATTTTGTTCCATTCTATTTGGGGTCGGCGCAAAACCTTCTCTTCTGCCATTCTCCTCTGTCAGACGTCACGGCATCGTTTACTCCTTTCTCCTTCATATCATTCCTTAGACAATCCATCCATCTTTTCTTTAGCCTTCCTCTCCCTCTCCAACATTCATTTCTACTTATCACTCTTTTAGTCACATGCGCTTCGTCCCTCCTCATAACATGTCCATACCAAGACAAACCCTTTTAATTTTTCTGTAACAGTCGCCACTTTCAAACTTCCTCTAATATACTCATTCTTTACCGTATCCATTCTTGTCATTCCACGCATCCATCTCAATATTCTTATCTCCGCTACATGTACGTTTTTCGTTCATCTTTTTTAGAGAACTGTAATGGTCGAAAAATTGCACTTAGTTATCAAGAACACTATCCAAAACTAGCTTTCGACCGCTGCTTTACCACGCAGAGGTTGGCAATTTACACACGGCAATGTACTTAATATCAGTCCATACAGTCGCGAGCAATAAAATGTACACACTTGGCAAAAATCGAAAAGCGGTTTTCTCCTACTTGATTGATTAACGTTTTAACACGTAAACCATTTTTTCACGAGAAAATCGCTTTTGAATTTTGTTGTGTGCCTATCGAAATCTAATCGAGTGTTACAACGTGAAAATATCTCAGACAGACTGACCCACAGAGCTACTTTAGTAGTTATATAACTACAGAATAATTTTCTGAACGAAACCATTTTTTCACAATTGCATAGTGTAACTCTACCATAGAAATTAAATAAGTTTAAAGTAAGCACACATGCAAATTTCATACATACATATGTTGTATGAAGCTAATCCATCATTCATGACGCCTAATGACCGTAATATCGGTTTTACTGTATGAATAATGTATGGAGTGAAATTCGTTCGTGTATACGAGGCTATATTTTTGTTACGTATATTTCAAGTAAAAGTTCAATCTAGAAGTTTGTATGTTAACTTTGTTCGTCGTCTTTGATGGTCGGGGTTGGATATGGGATAACAACACTTGGTTAATACTTAGCTGTGGCTTGCAGAGAAACTTGGAATTTGGCAAAAACAAAGAGGGGCTTTGTCCAGCAGTGGGTGAAGTATTATAATCATTAAAAGTAAAATATTAAAGTTTTATAAAGTGTATGGGGAAATAGCACTGCTCCAGACAAAGAAAAACGGTGTATTAAATATTGTTCGTAACGTATTTTTTTTTTTCGGATGTGTAATCGCCAAGTGACTTTTCCCGCTCTGGGCGGAGCGGAAGGGAGTGTCAGACTTGTACTGACTAAAACCCAACCATGTTCCTTTTTTTGTCTTTTGTATTCCGGGCCCGCGGTACCCCTTTTAGGAGGGTACCAGTAAATACTGAAAAATGACACGCAGGCAGAGCCAACATTCACACTACAACAAATATTAAGGTTAATCCCAAATTAATTCAGATCAATTCACTGAACAAGTATGTGGGTCCGTTTGCACCACATATTTCACAGCGCTGTTTAACATTCATTTAACATGGTGGTCAAAATTTACATGTTGCATGCCTGAAGTGGGGCATTGGGGTAATAAATGTCAACTCGGGTAACATACTTGGTAACAGGGTAGGTTATCGAGAGCAGGCCTTTTAGGCCTCGCGTTATGTAGCTAATAATATTTAGCTAGCTTAACTTTTAACGGACTTCACACAAAAAAGAGGTCCTCAATTCACTGTATTTTTTGTATGTTTTTTACGTGCTTTCTCTGTCAACTGTAGCCGATTTTCAAAATTCTTTTTGTTATTGAAAAGGTGTACTAACGAAAGGGTCCCATATCAATTTTATCTATATTGCTTCTTGAAGATTGCTAGTTTATGCTATCTTCTGTAATACACTATTTTTTCTTCTAATGGATGATATGCTTATATTCTTTAGTAGCTATTGAAAATGAGTACTTGACTTAAGCCCCGTTCCAATAAACAAAAACGAGTCGTTTTGCTTACGGATAGTAATATTTTGACATAAGTCTCATAGAACTTATGTCAAAATACTACCATCCGTAAGCAAAACGAGTCGTTTTTGTTTATTGGAACGGGGCTTTAAAACACTAAAGAGACGGAAAATAAGTAAAAAAAAAAAAACTATGAATCAAACAAAAGTCACCCACTTCCGAAAATAAACTTATTTCCCGGCTTTTGTTTTTTGGAAGTGGAAGACTCTGACAACTCTCTTTTTATCAAAAACTTTTTTCTCAGAGTCTGAAAGTGTGTTCGGTTGGTGGCAATAAACTCACTCCATTTTACGTGGGAATTGCAAAATTTAGGTGCTCTTAATAGGTATGGTTACACCTCTATTACCCTTCAAAGAAAAAAGGCTTGAATTCCGAATTGACTCGTTCTTTCTCACCTCGACTAAAAAATCATTCTAATCTACAAAAGCGTCGTCACACAGTATCAGATCGCTTCATTACCTCCGCTCAGTTCAACGCACCCTCGCTGGATTAAATTCCTCAATTCATTATCAAATCACGATCTGAATAAAGGGGAGCGTTACGTTCAATATCTCAGAATATCTATGAGTGCCTCCTCCAGGAAGGTTTACGCAGTGGAAGAATTAGGACGCGTTTCTTTGATACATACCTATGTCGCCATCTTTATTGTGAATGGCATCACGATTTTTATCCTAGGAGATTTTCGTCTGGTTAACCGGGAGATTTCTATGGATGCTTCGAGAGTAAGGCCTTCAGCTAGGGCAAAAAATCTAAGCGACTACACGCTATGGGCACCCCCTGTGGGTTACGAGCCTCGGCTTAGACGTCGCTGGGGGACGGCAGCAAAGGGACAGGCTGGATCTGAGTGATATTAATTAGGAATTAGTCCGAACCTATGGGCTCAGCATCGCGGGCTGGCTCTAGCAAAGGACGGGTGAGGCAAGTACAGGGACATCACAACAGGCTCTCATCGGCGAGGACTATTTCGCCATTTTAACAGCCTGAATTTATACAATTCTGAGTGTACCCAGTGGTTTTACCCGCTGTTCCAGTCCTTAGTGACATAGCATAATGTTATTTAGACTAAACCCTTCTTCGATAAATGGGCTATTAAATATTTTTTGGTTTCAAACTAGGACCTCCCGAGTTTGAAGTTTGTTTGTGAAGCGCTCACAATCCAACTTAACATTCTATGTTTTTTTACTTTTGCCTAGACATGGATGTTGGAAACAATCCATCGCTGACGACCGGGATAAAAGTTATCTTATTTCCCAATCCACAACATGGTCTATTTAAACAAATAAGTTCATAGTTATGTGTGTTTTGTCATACTTGCCGTATAAGTAGCTAGTAAGGCAACTGCAGTGCGCTGCGATCAATGAAACGTAAAAAGTTATGAAACTTAGCGGTTCAGTTTAGGCTGTGGCTATATCGACATCGATTAGGGGCCGGTTTAGTCGGTAAACACATTTTTGAGTCATAATCGTTTTAAGCTAGCCACCGATCAACCTCTACATTGTCAGATAGTTCGAAATGAGACATTTTACTTATGAATTAGACTAATGTTAAGTTTAATCAATTCTTCCATTCTTTTAGTTGACATCAATCTATTCCTCAACTACAGTCGTACCTAGACCTTTTTATATGTGGCCAAAATCTGAAACGCCACACCACGTCACATTGTTGTTTTCAATACATTTCACGAATACATATTTATCAACAGCGCGCCCTCTGTAAAAGTGATTTGGGTGCCCATGTCACGTGCTCTCTTCAATTCATTTGATCAGCCGGGATAGTTGAGACTACTCTGAGCTATTTCAGCTGATGAAATATATAGGCAAATATCGGTGTCTGCTGTCTATGGTGCCAGTAGTGGTAAGCCGGAAGGCAACATAAGACAGAAATCAAAATATACTTTGTCCATAAGTCTCGCGAGAGTGATGACTCACGTCGCTGTTTGTGTATCTCGTAGTAAAACAGTAAAAGTACTTCTGCGAAATAATTCGTGTCATACGTACCCATCCTAAAGCAAATCGGGCGTTAAGGAAAGAACGGCAGGAGCAAATGGAGGAAATGACGATGTCGTTGTATGTTACGAGTTGAGGAGCGCGTGATAAGTGTCATTAACTATGCTCAGCACATCCGGGTTTACGTGTTTTACGAATTAAGGATGTTCTGGTCTTGCTAGTAGCTTTTTATCCAGTATAATCTAATTCTAGACTCTAGTATGTCTATTTTTAAGAAGTACAACTGTTGCGTTTAAATCGCAGGTCGTCTGTCGAACCTAAATATTATCTAAGATTGTTTTGTGTCCTTTTTTTATCACAAGACCCAAAACATTGAAGGGAATATCGTGCGGAAACAACAACTGCCAGGGAACGGCCTGGCAGGGCCTCCACCTGCCGGGGTTACGGGTTGTTCTAAAGAGATACCGCGGCCCCTGAAAATCAAGGGTAAAAGAAGGAACATGGGTGGGTTTTAGTCGGTAAAAGTCTGAGACAGCCCCAAGTTATTTGATTTCCTTCCCACCCGAAAAAAATACGTGTATGTACGATCCATGAACTGGATATAGTATTTGAAGAGCTTCACTTTGAGCCAAGTTGATCCATCAACCATTGTTGATCAAAGTTTGTTCATAAACGAATACTACCCTCCAAATCTGCTCGTAAAACTAAAGTCCAAAAGCTCTACAATAAGGTTTTCCTTTAAGCCAATTACATTACGTATACGAAATCTAGGCTTGGTCCTGGCAACTACCGGCGGAATTGAACATACATAGAACATGTGAATACGAATCTATATCAGTAAAACAAAGAACAAAGTTTCAGATTGATTTCTTGAGACGCAGAATTGGGTTTATATTTATCATTTACTAGCTTTTGCCCGCGGCTTCGATCGGTTTAAATTCGGGGTAACACAGTTCCCCTTTCCTGATTTGCAGGTACCTGCTACCTGTAGTTTTGCCCTTGCGCCTTATTGATTGTAATAGCAAAGCTAAGTTTTCCCTTTTCTTCCCTATTTCTCCCTTATTACCCTATTTTTTTTAAATAACCTATGTTCGTCTCCAGGGTCCTAACTATCTCTGTACCAAAATTCATCAAAAACGGTTTAGCCATTTAGGCGTGAAGACGTAACAAATAAACTCACTTTCGCTAGACTGACCGTGCTTTCCGTGATTTTCAGAGCCTTTGCAAGGAGACATGGCACCGAAAGTCTGGCATTAAAATATATTATTTTTTTATTTAAAACAAACATTAATTTGAAGGTCAAATAGAAAATATACAGCTTTTATTATAAGTAAGGATTTATCTTGATATCAACCGTTAAAGGCTAACTCAATGCGATATGGTTAACAGTATCATAAATAATTGCAGCTTCTACTATAGTAAAAATCTTTTGTCAATGGATGATGATGGAATTATGTCTTTCCATAAAAAATATGATCAGTTAGATGATACAAATCACACTCGTAAATGTAAAAAAATAATAATAATAAAATGTAACACCTTTCTAGAACCTACACGCTGTATACTTTTTTACATACTTTTGTTTATTTAATAGTATAGGATAAAGGTCTTTAACATAAATGCAATAAAGTGTTATCTCCACTGCAAAAATATCTGAGCTGCTTTGCGGAAGCCAACAATATGCTAATTATATCCCCGAAAGCGAGGGAAATGTTTTTAAGTTTAAACAAATCTTTTTATCGCTCTACCTCATTCATGGAGCCGTAATATATACCGTCCATACTTTTGACTTTTGTTTTTCTTTTTTGTTTTAATGTCCACGATTATCAGGACGGACAGGAAACTGGTTTAATAGCGGTCAGATTTATTCAATCAAATTCTTCTATGTTCGTTTTTTTGTAGATCTATATTGGTGATACTTCTTATGATGCTCAATGCAGATCAAACAGGCGCGGTGCTGTGGGCTCCCATGGCACAGCATCATGCTGCGTGGTGACCTACCTGTCGCAGTCACGACGTGCAAGCTTTTTTATTTTGTCCCATATATGTATTTGTAAATCTTTGTGATGCTTTGCATGTTTAATGTTTTTTTTTGTGTGTTCGTCGTAATTTGCGACAAATAAATGTTTTATTCGTTTTTTCAATGGTGAAAAACAGCTCATAATTGAAATGACATAGTAGTACCTAAACATACTGCTTCCAAAAAAACTAAATGAAGTCAGGTGTGTTATTGAGGTTTAGGCAAAGATGTGCCTGTAGTAGAAACACCTATACTTCGTCAGGAGAGAGTGAGTGCAATCAGTCAATCGGACTTATTTCTGCAAACAGGAACCAATCCACATGCGCGCCAGATTTGAGATAGAAAAACAGAAAGCTTCAAAAATGTACTTTCTGGCAACCCTACAAAGATCAAAATGATCAAACAATTTGAATCTCTGTAGGGTTGCTAAAAACATTAAAATGCAATTTAATGTTATCAAATGCATTTCGGGCGGGCCTGTTGGTCTAGTGGTTAGTGGCCCTGACTGCTAAGCCGGAGGTCGTGGGTTCGATTCCCACCCAGGACAAACTTTGTGTGATGAGCATGATTGTTTGTTCTGTGTCTGGGTGTGATTTATCTATAATATGTATGTATTTATAAATTATATAAGTATGTATATCAGTTGTCTGGTTACCATAACACAAGCTCTGCTTAGCTTGGGATCAGATGGCCGTGTGTGAGTCTGTTGTCCCAAGATATTTTATTTATTATTTATTTATTTAAGTTTAAAAATAGTAAAACTTTAAAAATGCACTTAATGCAACACTCTGACACGTGGGTGGATTGTTTCCCCTTTGCATAAATAGGTCCAATCTAAAATCGAGGAAAGGTAAGCATAGATGTGTCTGTAATGGACGAGGATATTCGGCATGTTATGGGTGGTCATCCATCCACATACCAACCTAGGCAAGTGCATAACCTAAAGATAGACCCGAGCGGCTGTTACGTTATATATAAACATCGTAGCTTCTGCGTGTGCATTGGTAGCGTCTAAACAATGATACTTCCTACACGTGGATTCCGAAACTATGCTAATAAACTTATCCCCGGCCGCGGGGCGAAGCATTTGGCAACTAATCTCGTTATCGGCAACCCTCATTCGTGAACTCGGTAATATATTATGACAACAAGTCATACCCCTTAGTTGTTTGTGTCGTTCTCCTACAGTCCTTTTATAGTTAGTTTGCTAGTTTTGCATCATATCGGAAGTGATCTTTATTTTCATTGATATGAGGTTGTAGTTAGGTTTTTGCCAGAGGGGAAAATAACTGCACTAAACATACGTCTAATCAATGTTACATAGTCTTTTAGAAGGCGACTTTGGTCATCGTATTTATTTGTTTTTTCATAATTGGTGGTTCCTTAAAGAGGTTTTCCAGTGATTTTACTGTTTTCTTTATGATTAACACATTCATATCGTAATAAATCATTTCTGGATTTTTGAGTTCAAATGGATTCGTTGTTTTATTGAGTCCTGCTATGCTATTCTGAAACGTTACTTTGCGATCTCACTTCTGAATCCGCAGTGAGCTCATGAGAAATCAACGTTTCGAATTCTGAAATTGAGTGAATTCGACACTAGCGCCACCGAGTGATAACGTCAGTGAGAGGAATTACAACAGGTGAGTATTTTGACGTTTGTCAATAGGATTTCGTATTCTCACACACGTTTTACTCGCTATCTCGAAAGTCATCTCGCATGTCATACACGAATTCATCTGTCAAATGAAAAGTTACTATTTCTTGAGTGAAATTATCTATATTGATTAAATTAATTAATCAAATAAGCTCCAAAAGAAAGGAACAATTAACATAATATATTATTGATTGTCTTGCAGAGAAATTTAAACGGTTAGTATGAACTATGAACTAATATACCGACCATAAAAAACTTCATAACCTCAGTATTTTCATCTATTTCTAACTTTTGTAGATGTCTCCTTCTTTTTTGATACTGAGTTTGCTGAAAGAAACTGATAGTTTAGACGTTGCCGCAAGCCGCCGCCAAGCCTAGAATAATAGAATTTTTTTTTTGAGCCGTGGTCAAACCTATGCATGTTTACAGACTAACATTACATAGGAGCTTATATAGAAATTTAGAACAAGAGCTTAGACCTCTATTACCTGTGACTGCAAAAAAGGGAAGAGGTCTGACCAATAGAATTAAGGTATATAAATGATTTATTATTTACTTTAAAGTTTAAAAAATACTTAAAACCTGTGTGACTCATTTTCCCATTATGCTACAGACCTACCTATCACTGCACCATTTGAATTTCTTTAAGGACATAAAAGTACTTAATGTGTTTAAAAAAAGGTTTTTTTTTTCAGTTACTATCTACTCTGTCGTTTCTGGCCAATGGAAACTATCAAAAAATATTAAGTAAAACTGAAAATACTTTTCTCTCGCAAGTTTCAATATCATGCAGCCTATATCAATGGTGGTTTAATGTATTAAACCACCCTATAATGGCAAAAATTCATAGGTTTCCACAAAATGCAGCTTAAAAACAAACATTAAAGGAACAGTAAGTATGTTTAATGTTCTATTAGATTCTTCTTTAAAATAATATGATTTGAGATTATAGGCGGCCTAGGTACAAATCACCACTTTAGAGCACCTTTAATCAGTATGTATGGCCTATTGTGCTGACCCAGTATCATTTGGTTTACATGTATTTTTAGTCACTGGTCTCCTTCTCCTTTGCCAGTAAAATAAAAAAAATAATAATTGAAAGCCATTATTTAGATGTACTAGTACTTATTTAAAATGTTATTTTATAGGTTTCATATGAAAACTAACATACCCGGTGTTATAGAATGTATAGATAGCACATTGGTTGCTATGATAAGACCTAAGGAGAATGAAGGAAGATATTACTGGCAAAGGATATCATGCAAGAAATGTTCTATTGGTAAGTTCAGTGAAAGAAACACATGCTTAATTTTTTATCTGTTTATTTTGATATCAAACTGTATAATATCAAATTACATAAGTACATTTAAAAACATCATTTATGTTATATTAAGATACCAGCACCAAAATAAACCAATTTATTATTTTACTTTAAACAAAGTGTAAGTAATAAGTATTTATTTACTCTAATTGCAGATAACAGATGCAGATTTAAATATAATACATGTGGATGCTTCATAAGGTGGATCATGTCACGATAAGCAGCCTGGCACATCAATTAAATATTCATCAATATCCTGAAACAATTAATTTTTAATGTCAAAACTTACACAGTATTAAACCAATATAAATCATTGAGCTTGTTGTATTTGTCAGTTTAAGCCCCTCCTGAAGCTCCCTGTGCATGGGAGTGTATGTATATAATGTAAACACATTATGTAAGTCATTGATCTCAGCTGTTGATAGAAGATGACAATAATTAAGCAAAGTCAATGGGCTGCAGCCCGCTTGAAAACACTGGCCTCTGCCTAGCCAGAAGCAGCATGATGAAGTAAGCTTGAAGACTTGATATTTTTATAATACTTAGGTATAAATATACAAATGACTCACTAGTGTATTTGTGCAAGTGCCAAATACCTGAACGTACCTGATAAGTTTTTTTTTTATAAATAATTAACTTAAAAGAAAGACTGGGTCAGTAGATTCCAAAAAATTATAATGAGTTAGTAACAGAATGGGCTTATTAACTACCTTTATAAATAACATACATTAAATGGCATAAATGGTTGTATTTGTAAATGTGTGTCGCCTGTAGCAAAACCTTCACCTCCCATTAACATTACTATGCGTTCTTCTATATTTGATAGCTTTGGTATGCCACCAATGCCACCATCCACTATTCCTAAACCTGTGGTATATCCAAAAGCTGCGCGTGTAGTTTCTTTTTCACTGCACTTTTTTTGCCAGACCAATACTGTAATGAGAAATACAGAAATAATAATTATTTCACACTGCATGATTAGCAAAGACCCAAATAGCACAACACACAATGAAATAAATGAAGTATGCTTTGTAAATAAGATAACTGAAATTACCAACTAACCTTAATTCATTTTTTTGCAGTCTTCACCGTATCTCCACCCATACTGTATAGTTTTACAGTTATTTGATCCCAATCCTTATTAGCAGCTAGCTTGGCGCTTTGATTTTTGGAAAATCCGTTTGCCAAGCTAGGTTTTCGACTCCACTTGGGCCGCAGATAGATGGGAAGTACGCTTGGCACAGTCGGCACTGAAGTAGAGAATTAATAATTAAATATGAATTATACCGATACCGGCTGTTACTAATTACCTAAGAAATCGTACTTACTTCATTTTTTTAAACTCTTCACTGAGAAAACTTGAGGAAATAAAAATAATACTTTGCTTGTAAACAAAGAACACTTAAGACGATCGCGATTGACATTAATGACATCACGTGATGAGTTTTTTTTTTAATACACAGGCTTCTCATCGGACCACGAAGCAACGGCAACACCGCATTCAGCCTAGTTATTTAATTCTTGATCTCAAATAAGACTTGTAAATATTAAAATGTACAAAATAATGCATTTACATTGCATTTAAGGCCAGAATAAACTATAAACTATTAATGTAGAGCGCATATTCTGCTAATTTAGTGTGTCGATATAAATTTTAGTAAGACACAATTCAGCGTCACTAAAGTTTTCGGAAGTCACTTCACTTCGCTTGACCGTGATCTATATTTGTTAATACGAAAACTTTTATAGGTGAGGCGAGATGTGAAGCGAGTGTGGCTTTCGAGATGGCTTGCGAGGCGAGTTCTAAAGTGAATCACTATTTACAGAATAGCACCGTTGCTCTCTATGAATCTGTCTAGATGATAAACACAGCTAATTTGTAAAACAATGCTTAGGTACTACATTATTCGCAATCGACACATTGCAAAGTTTTATGTCAAACAATATATAGATTATATATTGTTTGACCTAAAACATTGTTCTAAATTGTGATTTTGACAGCTTATATGCATCAACAAACAATGGTGGTAGGTGGAAGAACTTATATATCTTTAGATTTAATAAATTTGCACTACCCTAGAAAAAGACCCTAGTTAACGCTAGTACTGTCGTAATGATATTATTATTCAGTTGAAAGCTTCTCTTTAGTCAGGAGCGTTTTTCTTTTGTTTTGTCCCAAGAATATTTAGGATAATAAGATACTATATGACAACTTTTTTTTTTGGGGTGGGAAATCATCAAATAACTTCCCCCGCTCTGGGCGGAGCGGGGGGGAGTGTCAGACTTTAATGACTAAAACCCACCCATGTTCCTTCTATTGCCCTTTACGTTCCGGGGCCGCCGTATCTCTTTCGAACAACCCGCAACCCCGGCAACTATATAACTACTTACTCCTACTTCCACACAATAGTATTTATAGAGATACTCGTGTCAAGGTTGCGGGTTGTTCGAAAGAGATACCGCAACTCCGGAACATAAAGTGCAAAAGAAGGCTTAGTTAAGAATAGTCTGATGCTCCCCCCCGCTCCGCCCAGAGCGGGAAAAGTTATCTGATGATTTTCCATGCGCAAAAAAGGGTGAAATACAAGATCGAATTATTACACAGCTTTGAAGAAGGACTAACACATTCTTTCTCCATCTATTGGCTGTCATTTGTGGATCTTCGAGTCGTTACAAGTGAATAGTGACACAAAAGTCTGACCACAGGGTAGACTAGAAGCCGACCCGAAAACGTGTTTGAGTAAAGACTAGGCAGCTGATGATGAAGAAGGTCCTACAAATGCGTATAACTTCACCAAATAACTTCACCACTCTGGGCAGAGCGGGGGGGAGTGTAAGGCTTTTACGGATTAAAACCCACCCATGTTCCTTCTTTTGCCCTTTATGTTTCGGGGCCGCGGTATTTTTTCCAAACAACCCGTAACCTCGGCAAGCTTACAGGCATTACAGGCATAGTCACAAGGCATAATTGCCTTGTGACTATGCCTGTAATGGTCTAATTAAAATGAATGGTTGAGTTCAAGTTTGTGTTTGATCACTATTAGTAAATGATGTTTATTTTGTAAATTCAGTTTTTACTAATACTTTTTGCTTACATAGGCACTTATTAAACGTTGAGAAATGGTACACGGTTCGGGTCGGTCGTTTCTTATGGAGAAACTCCATGTTTATTCTTTTAATTTACCTCTTTTTGTTATACATCAATGATGACTATATACTTTCAATGCTCGACCACAAAACTCCATTCGAAAACAAACAAAATAAGTTCGCACTATGATGTAGACAATGTATCTGTCTGTTTGTTTGATCGATATAATACAAACTGCACAAGTAACAGTATCGTTTGCTTTGAGAATCCAATTTTAATGAGACTTCGCCGCTGTTTACTGGGTTACAATGGTCCACTCCAGTGTTGTAATAACATCAGATACAATACCGAGAACAGTAGTGTTGTAACAAGGATTCTTTGTATTGTATGACCCGCTAGGAACCTTTCAAATGTGCAGATATTGCAGCTGAAGTGTGTGGTTGCTCTTTGATTAACCATATGGGGCCTGCGGTGCTATTCTGTAAATAGTGATTCACTTTAGAACTCGCCTCGCAAGCCATCTCGAAAGCCACACTCGCTTCACATCTCGCCTCACCTATAAAAGTTTTCGTATTAACAAATATAGATCACGGTCAAGCGAAGTGAAGTGACTTCCGAAAACTTTAGTGACGCTGAATTGTGTCTTACTAAAATTTATATCGACACACTAAATTAGCAGAATATGCGCTCTACATTAATAGTTTATAGTTTATTCTGGCCTTAAATGCAATGTAAATGCATTATTTTGTACATTTTAATATTTACAAGTCTTATTTGAGATCAAGAATTAAATAACTAGGCTGAATGCGGTGTTGCCGTTGCTTCGTGGTCCGATGAGAAGCCTGTGTATTAAAAAAAAAACTCATCACGTGATGTCATTAATGTCAATCGCGATCGTCTTAAGTGTTCTTTGTTTACAAGCAAAGTATTATTTTTATTTCCTCAAGTTTTCTCAGTGAAGAGTTTAAAAAAATGAAGTAAGTACGATTTCTTAGGTAATTAGTAACAGCCGGTATCGGTATAATTCATATTTAATTATTAATTCTCTACTTCAGTGCCGACTGTGCCAAGCGTACTTCCCATCTATCTGCGGCCCAAGTGGAGTCGAAAACCTAGCTTGGCAAACGGATTTTCCAAAAATCAAAGCGCCAAGCTAGCTGCTAATAAGGATTGGGATCAAATAACTGTAAAACTATACAGTATGGGTGGAGATACGGTGAAGACTGCAAAAAAATGAATTAAGGTTAGTTGGTAATTTCAGTTATCTTATTTACAAAGCATACTTCATTTATTTCATTGTGTGTTGTGCTATTTGGGTCTTTGCTAATCATGCAGTGTGAAATAATTATTATTTCTGTATTTCTCATTACAGTATTGGTCTGGCAAAAAAAGTGCAGTGAAAAAGAAACTACACGCGCAGCTTTTGGATATACCACAGGTTTAGGAATAGTGGATGGTGGCATTGGTGGCATACCAAAGCTATCAAATATAGAAGAACGCATAGTAATGTTAATGGGAGGTGAAGGTTTTGCTACAGGCGACACACATTTACAAATACAACCATTTATGCCATTTAATGTATGTTATTTATAAAGGTAGTTAATAAGCCCATTCTGTTACTAACTCATTATAATTTTTTGGAATCTACTGACCCAGTCTTTCTTTTAAGTTAATTATTTATAAAAAAAAAACTTATCAGGTACGTTCAGGTATTTGGCACTTGCACAAATACACTAGTGAGTCATTTGTATATTTATACCTAAGTATTATAAAAATATCAAGTCTTCAAGCTTACTTCATCATGCTGCTTCTGGCTAGGCAGAGGCCAGTGTTTTCAAGCGGGCTGCAGCCCATTGACTTTGCTTAATTATTGTCATCTTCTATCAACAGCTGAGATCAATGACTTACATAATGTGTTTACATTATATACATACACTCCCATGCACAGGGAGCTTCAGGAGGGGCTTAAACTGACAAATACAACAAGCTCAATGATTTATATTGGTTTAATACTGTGTAAGTTTTGACATTAAAAATTAATTGTTTCAGGATATTGATGAATATTTAATTGATGTGCCAGGCTGCTTATCGTGACATGATCCACCTTATGAAGCATCCACATGTATTATATTTAAATCTGCATCTGTTATCTGCAATTAGAGTAAATAAATACTTATTACTTACACTTTGTTTAAAGTAAAATAATAAATTGGTTTATTTTGGTGCTGGTATCTTAATATAACATAAATGATGTTTTTAAATGTACTTATGTAATTTGATATTATACAGTTTGATATCAAAATAAACAGATAAAAAATTAAGCATGTGTTTCTTTCACTGAACTTACCAATAGAACATTTCTTGCATGATATCCTTTGCCAGTAATATCTTCCTTCATTCTCCTTAGGTCTTATCATAGCAACCAATGTGCTATCTATACATTCTATAACACCGGGTATGTTAGTTTTCATATGAAACCTATAAAATAACATTTTAAATAAGTACTAGTACATCTAAATAATGGCTTTCAATTATTATTTTTTTTATTTTACTGGCAAAGGAGAAGGAGACCAGTGACTAAAAATACATGTAAACCAAATGATACTGGGTCAGCACAATAGGCCATACATACTGATTAAAGGTGCTCTAAAGTGGTGATTTGTACCTAGGCCGCCTATAATCTCAAATCATATTATTTTAAAGAAGAATCTAATAGAACATTAAACATACTTACTGTTCCTTTAATGTTTGTTTTTAAGCTGCATTTTGTGGAAACCTATGAATTTTTGCCATTATAGGGTGGTTTAATACATTAAACCACCATTGATATAGGCTGCATGATATTGAAACTTGCGAGAGAAAAGTATTTTCAGTTTTACTTAATATTTTTTGATAGTTTCCATTGGCCAGAAACGACAGAGTAGATAGTAACTGAAAAAAAAAACCTTTTTTTAAACACATTAAGTACTTTTATGTCCTTAAAGAAATTCAAATGGTGCAGTGATAGGTAGGTCTGTAGCATAATGGGAAAATGAGTCACACAGGTTTTAAGTATTTTTTAAACTTTAAAGTAAATAATAAATCATTTATATACCTTAATTCTATTGGTCAGACCTCTTCCCTTTTTTGCAGTCACAGGTAATAGAGGTCTAAGCTCTTGTTCTAAATTTCTATATAAGCTCCTATGTAATGTTAGTCTGTACACATGCATAGGTTTGACCACGGCTCAAAAAAAAAATTCTATTATTCTAGGCTTGGCGGCGGCTTGCGGCAACGTCTAA
Organism: Ochropleura plecta; assembly: GCA_905475445.1. Lineage (NCBI taxonomy): Eukaryota > Metazoa > Arthropoda > Insecta > Lepidoptera > Noctuidae > Ochropleura > Ochropleura plecta. Next base: position 17,046,871 of record FR997725.1, on the reverse strand, counting down.
ACTATCAGTTTCTTTCAGCAAACTCAGTATCAAAAAAGAAGGAGACATCTACAAAAGTTAGAAATAGATGAAAATACTGAGGTTATGAAGTTTTTTATGGTCGGTATATTAGTTCATAGTTCATACTAACCGTTTAAATTTCTCTGCAAGACAATCAATAATATATTATGTTAATTGTTCCTTTCTTTTGGAGCTTATTTGATTAATTAATTTAATCAATATAGATAATTTCACTCAAGAAATAGTAACTTTTCATTTGACAGATGAATTCGTGTATGACATGCGAGATGACTTTCGAGATAGCGAGTAAAACGTGTGTGAGAATACGAAATCCTATTGACAAACGTCAAAATACTCACCTGTTGTAATTCCTCTCACTGACGTTATCACTCGGTGGCGCTAGTGTCGAATTCACTCAATTTCAGAATTCGAAACGTTGATTTCTCATGAGCTCACTGCGGATTCAGAAGTGAGATCGCAAAGTAACGTTTCAGAATAGCATAGCTGGCCTGGATGTACGAAATTTGTATGTAAAATGTGAACTTTCATATCAAGTTGCGTTATGATATTGTCTTGTATTAGAGCTTTCTTTTGTTTTATTTTAGTAATAATCCATCTAGCTGAACATCTTTCTTCTTTAAAAAACCGCAAGAAATCAGTGGTAGCACACACTTGGGTTGAGTAGTTATTCAACTATGTACATATCATTTTATACTTGTACCTACATTGTTGAAAATAAATATATCTGAATCTGAAGTTTTGACAGACTAAACAGCTTTTTTGCGATTTCGTTTATGTTGGAAAAAGTTCGAGCAGTTTTGTGCTCTAAATCGCATTCTGAAAAAGGTCCACGCCTCTCTGGTACACGCTGCAGATTCAAAATTAAATCTGAAAGCTCCTCAGCATAAACACAATAATAATAATTTAATTACATTTTCATAATTTTTTAAACAATACAATTTTTTATTTTTTTTTAAATGTATAAAATACTTTTTTTTTAGCTGAGAACTAATTGACAGAGATGTACCTAATAGGACACCTACTTTTAACTAGTTATGTTAAAGTCCTATGTAATTAGGAGCGTGCCTATTGCCATCAACCAGCCACGAATTCTGCTCGACCCGGGAATTTGAGCTCAGTAGTCGTGCGTTGCGAACACTAGACCGACAAGGCAATCTAAATAAGTATAATTATGACTACAATAGATACAAAATGACAACGGCACGGTTGGCGCAGTGGCTGAGCGATCGACTGCTGCGCTGCGTGTCGCGGGTTCGATTCCCGCACGGAACAAATATTTGTATGCCTGCAGATAGTTGTTTCGGGTCTGGGTGTTTGTGTATGTGAGTTTAAATGTTTGTAAACGCACCCACGATACAGGAGAAATTCCTAGTGCAGGGCAACGTTTTTTAAAAAAAAAAAAAAGAAAAGAAAGTAAGAACAAAACCGAATTTCCGGTAAGAAAATAGATCACCACCGGAAGTTACTTAGTTGCTAGGTGATGAAGGAGCCTGACTTGTAAACTTATACCTTTGTACAAGTTTACTTGTTGTTCGAATTACAAAAGTTAGAATCCTTAATTATACTGGTATCGTGCTTTGTACTACACTTTAGTTTACCGTGAATGAAATTAATATTAGAGGAGGTTCTTGTTGATTTATATTTATCAGTTTGATTTAAATATTGACGACCTTTTTACAGTAAGATAGTTCAAAGTTGTATTGTCTATGAAGCGCGCCATGTTAGTCTGAACGTTGAAAAGTCGCGTTCTTAACATAGAAATGGGACTAAGATAAAAGATCAAAATGTCAATGTTAAAGCTAACGTTGAAGGGTTGTGTTTGTAACTGAATTAAAGTTCGAATTAAAATTAAAATTCGAATTAAAATTCGATTTAGAACAAAAGTTAGCCTTTGAAAAGGAGACAGAACTTTTGGTTAGACGTGGTAATATCTGCCGGGGCTACGGGTCTGAAGGGGTTGTGGGTTGTTCGAAAGAGATGCAGCGGCGGCGGAACATAAAGGGCAAAAGAAGGGACATGGGTGGGTTTTAGTCAGTAAAAGTCTGATACTCCCCCCGCTCCACCTAGAGCGGGGGAAGTTATTTGATGACATATCAGGTGTACCAGACCCTCACTACATCGCTGCACAAAGACAGAAGATGAAATGTGTGGGCAGACCAAGCAGATAGGTTGATGAAAAACTAAAGCTTGCAGGTAAGACCTCGTTGATGCTCACACAGAGGAACAACATAAATGATATAACCAAGATCTTGTAAAAATATTATGGTTTAAAAAAATGTCCATGGAGTTCTTCTTAATAGAGATCAACGCTTAGGATTAGTTAACTACAGTGCTTTCACAATTTATTATGCCTTGTGTCTGGAACTGCAGCTTCAAGCTTTTGTTTAATGTCATTCAAAAGTATTTGTACTGGTCGAAGGTCGATGATGACAAAGTAAAAACTCCTTGTGTAACTTATAATGACGTCATACTGAATAAAACAAATGATTGGGAAAAGGATTTTTTTTACTTTCCTTTGACGCCCAGTTGGCGTCAACTGAATATCCGCTTCCCCCTGAGCGTTAACGAGGCGTCACGTCCAACACTGTACAAACATAAGTTAATTAGCATTGGCAACACTTTACACGCTGTCCGCTCACATCACCCGGGTTTTATATGGCTTTACCCGTTTTAATCTCATACATAACCGGATTTCGTGACAACCCTTAAAAAGAGTGAGAGAAAGTCAAATAAAGATGAATGGCCGCCATGTCTTTTTAATTAGTACTTAGTGGGTTCCGTGTTCGGTTGATGACTGCGAGAATTTCTTTATGGGAACAGCTTAGAGGAATAATGAAAAAACTTTCCGCATTATTTTCTTGTTGGGTCTGTTGGTTGGTGTTTTTTTTCTTAAAGTACTGAGAGATTTTAATTAAATACGTTTTCAGTGCTGAGTAGTTGTTGTATAGTGCTTTACGAATAAATTATGAGAGGTTTACTGAGTGTGTATAGGTGTTCATTTATACTATTTTCGCTGTACCATCGTGCAGGTGACATTAAATGACAATACATTTTTAACCGACTTCAAAAAAAGAGGAGGTTTTCAATTCGACCCTATGTTTTTTTTTTAGTATGTATTGATAAGATGTTTAGTCGATATTTTCGATTTAATTTATCCTTAACCATAGTATGTAATTAAATTGATTTTTAAAAAATCTCATGGCTAATAACCTCGTTCTCTTTTCTTCATCATAGTTTTAAAATATGTATGTTGCTTAATTCAAAACATATACGAACCGAAGTTTTTAAATAAAGATAAACGATTCTGATAGTCCTGACTCTGTTCAGGCACATTCAACGAACAATTCAATCAATTAAAATCGTTGTCTAATTTCTGTTGGATACAGAATGGACAATCTACGTCCTCTTTTATCTGTTCTGTGGTTAGAGATAACTAAAACAAAGAAGAAAAGCTTAACGTAAACCTCTTTTTCTATGAAAATTATCGACTATCCATCAAAGCAATACATCCCATCACTAAACATTTAATGGCACCATGTTACACGCATTATGATTTGCTTCATTTTCTATTCAATTTCAGTTTTAGACAAAAACGTGCGAGAAAAATGTTTTACGTTCAAGACTATTAGTTACTATTTAGTACTAGCTGGCGCCCGCGGCTTCGCGAAAAAAAGTCTATAATCTACTTTTGTGCCAAATTTCATTAAGATCCGTTGAGCTGTTTTGACGTGAAAGAAAAAAACAAACATTCGCATTTCTAATATTAAAAATGACGGGGTTGGCATAATTATCTGTTCAGATAAAAACTCCAAAACAAAAAAAAAGAGGAAAAAAATAAAAAGTAAGATTTTTACAGTCGTATTATTTTTTTATTTGGAAAAATAAACGGTCTCACATTACAGAATTACAGTTAGAGTTTAAGTAAATGTATTACTAACTATTACATAAAAATGCGTAGGTACAATCCAATTTTAAAATGTGTAACTTCAAACTAAATAGGCAAGCAAACAAAAAGAACATGGAATGATAATACTCGAGTTACAGACATGAAAAATAAATGATACAAATAAAAAGGAATTTTATCATTGATATAAAAGCTGTCGATTTAGGAAATTAGAGAACAATTTGGCTTAAAAATGAGCTAATTCATAATGCAGATCAGTTTAAAATTATATTGCCTATTTAAATATAAAGATAGTTTTATAAGCAGTGCCATTCATTACAAGATAGTGTGCATATAAATCCTGGTTCCCAAAGCTCAACCACTATAGACTGTAGGTTATAAGCCGCTTAGAAAGTTTTAACTTCGAGCGACTTTTAAAGAAGACTTTAACCCTATTATCCATCCACTTTATCACGTAAAAATATAATGTGAAAGTCTACTTTCAAGTAGACTTTCACATTTCACAACAAAAACAGTTTTGTAGAAGAAACCTTAAAACCATACTACAAATGCGAGGATACTTGGTCTTGTGTTTGGTTGCAACTTGTTTGGTGTGAATCGATAAATGATGTTTATTTTGCAAGTAGGTTTTTAGAAACACTTTTAAACTTAAAAAAAAACTAGATGAGGCCGGTGTTTCGTACCCGACTAGTCTGAGAAGAAACAGCCGAAACAAACTCAGAGGCCATAGTCTCTTTTAAGGTCCAGACAAAAATATTGCTCAACTTTTATGAGGACTATGAAGATTAGTGTCTGAAATGGTCTTTTTAAGAAAGCACTACAAAGATTGAGTGTACCTGTGCAGACAGTGCAAGCATTTGTCAGTTATCGTGATGACGCGGTCTAGGGTGAACCACGTTTGTCTATAAGAAACCGATTCATTCGAACTTTGAAGAGATCCAGATTACAATGATCAGAGAACAGAGGAGCCGTTAGTGAATTCCACAGATTTATTATTACTGCTACGATTGAATGATTCGATTTTAGAATGATCAAGATTTTTGGGTAGCGAGCATAGAACATGGCAAACAAAGACGTGGACAAAAGGTATTATTTTATAGAGGATGGCAACTTCGTTGCCTATATGTTTTAAGAAGGTGGGTGATACAATACAGAATATTAAACGATGCATGTATGACAACCAAGCTTTCTTTCACGATGAATTCATTTCGAATGATGAATTCGATATGGCTTTTTTTAAGATTTACATATTATTGTGTCGGTTAGACTTACTTGCTATGGTAACGTATATTCGCTTTACCGGTAGTTAATAGATGAACCACCAATAGTTTTAATCTTAGCACCCTACAATTAGTACCAGTAGTTTAAAGCCCTTTCATGGTACAAAGGGCTCTGGACCCTCAAGTTCAGCTGTGATCTGTCACCCGGAAATTGGCAAGGGAACTATACATGCTTATTTCTTTGAAACTTGAACGTCATATGGAGTACTAAATAGGCCCTAAGGCAATTATATACACTGCCACTTACGGGATTATCTGTGAATTTCTATTATTGGAACAGCGTTTGAATATCGATATTCAAACACTGTTGCAAGCCCCATAATTCCGTCGGAGTATACACGGCCCCTGAACACAAAGAGCAGAAGAAGGAACATGAATGAATTTTAGTCAGTACTAGTCTGACACTCTCCTCCGCTGCGCTCAGAGCGGAAGAACTTATTTGACGAAATCCCATCCGAAAAAAAGGCCCGTGATTGCGGGAGGAAGAAAACGGGTGGGATTCTTGCGATAACCCGTAAGTAACAGTGTAAAGTTTTTTAGAAGTTGGGAAAGCTTAAGACAATGTTTGAATATAATAATATAACATCTCGCCAGTAGTCCCCGAAGGCTTAGTGTACCTATTATATATATTCATTACATACATATTTCGCCAGTTATGTTTTTAAATCCTTTTTAATGACAACACGGTTGGCGCAGTGGCTAAGCGTTTAACTGCTGCGCTACGGGTCGCGGGTTCGATCTCCGCATACATAAACCACCTAAATAAAGTTGTTCCGGGTCTGGCTATTTGTGTATGTGAGTTTAAATGTTTGTAAACGCACTCACGATACAGGAGAAATTCCTAGTGTGGGGCAACGTTTTAAAAATAATAGGGGGCGAGCCTATTGCCGTCAACCAGGTACAAATCCAGACTCCGCGGCTGTTACTAAGAAATTCTTGATGGAAACGCCCAATCACACTTTGTCTCACACGGGAATCGAACCCAGGACCTCGTGACCAGCAGTCGTTCTTGCTGCGCGGCCAACGAGGCAGTGAATATTATAAACATTTAAAATAAAATAAACTAAAAGATGGCGTCAAATAATTCCCCCTCAATGCTGTCAACTGGTATTGTGCCCAAGAGACACTCGTTGTTGGTACATTGTATGGTAACGCTAAGCCTCTGCCCTCTTATCGTTATCTGTTTGAATTACGAGGTATTGTTAATCTACGTAGAAATTATACCGCGTTTACAAAAAATAAAGTACACAAAGCGAAAACCTTTATAAAAAAAATATAGCCAGCTTATTTCGATAACGATATGTGGAGAGTGATTTTTTTTATAAATTCGGATTTCATTGTTTGGATTTTGTGTGGACCTGCTTTAAACCTGCAATAGATTAACATTAAAATATAACATATCAGGACATGCTCACAATGGCCGCCGGGCGAACGTTTCAGATTTAAATAAAATGGATTGAAACGTATTCATGAATAGATAGAAAAAAGTATTGTAAAATACATTTTCATTACAGTGAAATTGCAAGGATTCGCTATAGTTTTTAACTTCCTTCCTTCGTTCTAGGAAGCAGTTATGCTACCGAAGAAGGTGGCCGCCGCGGAAGACGCTTCGTCGGTCGAGCGCTGCGAGACGACTCCCGGCCACCGTAGATGCGGGTCTGTGGACGGTGAGCAATGCGTAGTTCATCGTTCATCCGTCCATCCGGCCGTGACGACAGGCCGTGTCGCTCCACGCGCGCCTCAAAGAGATGTAAGCAAAGCAGAGTGGCCTACCAGGTACACTGCCTGTCGGGGTTGTGGGTTGTTCGAAAGAAATATTGCGGCCCCGGAACCTAAAGGGCAGTAGGTTGCCCTATTGCCATTTAGGCAATAGAAAGTAGAATCGGTGGATTTTAGTCAATAAAATCTTTTCATTCCCCGCCCCTCCGCCCAGAGGTGGGGGGAGTTATTTGATGATTTTCCATCTGTAAAAAGGGGGTTTAATTGAGGGTGAATGCATATTATGGAAGGTTTTTCCGATGAGTTATCCTTTTGAACGTTTGGCTTATAATGTATAAAAAGTAATCGACTTCAAAAAAACAACTAAAAAGTAGAAATCTACTATACTTTCAAAAGTCGGTGACTTTTGTTTAGAATGAAAGTTTATTTTATTTTATTGCAATTTTTTTAATTGGTTTGTTTTGTTATCATCGCACACAATTTATTAGCATGTATTCCATTATTACATTCTAACTGCAATTTGTTAGGCTATCATCCACATAGACGAAAAATAAAAAATATAAATATTGTAGAATAATACAATTGTCTTTAACCTCCTTACTTTTTAGAAGTGGGTTGTAACCAAAACGACATATCAAAGTTCAAGTAAGCTGGTAAGAGATACTTCAACACTTAAAGCAAGGCGCATATTAATGGAGAGGCTTAAATGCTTAAAACACAACTAACAACCACTTAAACATACACTTCATATTCTTTAATCTACTCCGAAACAGTCGGAAAACTTTCAGCGGTATGTAAATGTAAACCGATTTGCACTCTGCAAAGTGCACCCTCTACAGTTCACATAGGGGTTAAAAGTCAATTAAAACTTTACTAGGCATTTAAAAAACAGTTTTGTGTAAGTGAATTTTGTACGGCTGAAATGTATTTACGTATGGCGTGAGTTGAAATTAGAAGTGCAATTCAATTGTTTCGTACTGTACTAATGTGCTTAATGTGGTGGCTTTTTTGTAGTTTTGCATGTGTGGAAGTAGTTAATTAGCAATATAGAAGGTAGATTAAAAATAGAGCTTACTATAACGTCTTTTTAAACTAAGTTTAATAATTCATCCAGCCACTTAAGTAAAGTCAGTTCCACGGAAGAATAAAATCTTTTCGTAGGTACAAATTCTACCAGTAAAATAAAATGAATGATAGATATTGGTTGAATAAAATTGAAGGTATCTCTCAAGGTGTTTCAAATTCAGTTCACTCTTGATAAAGATTTTATCGATACCCGTACAATTGGGACTTTGCGTGGGATAACCTCAACTTTTAATTACACGATTTTTAAGTCCTATATACCTGATACCTGAGAGGACCGAGTTTCTAGAAGTGTTCTTCAAAAACAAATGAATGTGCACCTTGCCGATTAAAAGTACCTACGTGAATATCGATGTAAGTACTCAAAAATTTATGGAAAAATAAGACTCAAATACTCCATGCATTTTAATCCTCGGCCATGTTTTTTAACGTCGAGCTCCGCGACGTGAAAATCCTCAATTTGTTGGTTCGGCTTTTGAAATTCAGTTTTGCAAAAGGGTTTTATTCAGATAAAAAAAAAGGTTAGGAATATCGCAAACGATAAAAGTTGTCGGATAGTACGAGGATAGCTTAGTAGCGCGGAATGCTGAGAAAATAAAAGCTTCCACATTCTTACAATTTACAGAAAATTTTAGTAAATAAGCATTTTTATGTGCTATTTAGGTGCCTTTTTTGCGGATGGGAATTCACTAAATAACTTCGCCTGCTCTGGGCGGAGCGAGGGGGAGTGTCAGACTTATACTGACTAAAACCCACCCATGTTTCTTCTATTGCCCTTTATGTTTCTGGACCGCGGCATCAGTTTCGAACAACCCGCAACCAATTTAGATGCTTTAGGTTCCTTTGTTTCTTTGCGTTCAGACATTCTTACTAAAGCGAAAGTGAGTTTGTTTGTTTGAAACCGATTTTAATGAATTTTGGTACAGAGATAGTTGGTACCCTGGAGACGGACATAGGCTATTAAAATCGGTAAAAAGAAGATTGAGGTATGAGGGAGAAAGAGGGAAAAAAAAGGGAAATCTTAGCATTGCTATTACAATAATTAAGGCGCAAGGGTAAAAACTACAGGTAGCAGGTACCTGCAAATCAGGAAAGGAGAACTGTGTTACCCCAAATTTAACGTGAGCGAAGCCGCGGGCAAAAGCTAGTATCTAAGAAAAGTGATAAACCTACAAAATTTATATAATTTGTGTACCCTATCACAATGCTGTCGTATTTTACCCAAAGGTTGACTGGTAGAGAATGCCTTATGGCATTAAGTCCGCCTATGTACCACTATTGTACATGAAGTTTAAATAAATAAATAAATAAAATATAAGACTATAGACTTTCGCAGCCAGAAACCCAATACATGTATAGTTAACGTGTAACAATATACAAGATAAGTAGAATCATCTCGAACTCCGTGATAGTCTCCGTTTCGTTTATAAACGGAATTGCTATGGGGACGAAATGACATATAGTGAGGTAACTCCATCTTCGCCGATTGAGTTTAAAGCTTAAGTAGGTACTTTGAATTTTACAAATTCCAACGAGGATCAGGCAAATGACAATATTTTTTTTTAAAACCGGCCAAGAACGAGTTCCGTACAAACTTGCGATATAAACGGAGATATCTTTGTACGGCTACGTAGTCTTAGAAGGCTGGTTTTCACAGCACAAAGGGGCCACAGACTTAAGTATACGGTTTTCATTTCAACTCAATACTTCCACGCGTTCTTGAAATTAAAATTCTTGACAGACGGACAACAAGGGTTCCGTTTTTTCCTTTTGAGGTGCGGAATCCTAAAAACGACGTTTAGCTTGTGCTTACGTACTAATGAAGACCACAGCCTACATCGTCCCATTGAAGTGGAGCTGCTTACTTACATACGTACGTGTATTATGTTTAAAATCAGTTGAAATATCACAATTTTAATTTTTTTTCGAATACTTATATAACTATCATAAGATTTAACATAAAAAGTCCAGTTAGTAATATTTTTTGGAGAATTAAATAAATAAATATCTTGGGACAACTCACACACGGTCATCTGATCCCAAGCTAAGCAGAGCTTGTGTTATGGTAACCAGACAACTGATAATAATTTATAAATACATACATATTATAGATAAATCACACCCAGACACAGAACAAACAATCATGCTCATCACACAAAGTTTGTCCTGGGTGGGAATCGAACCCACGACCTCCGGCTCAGCAGTCAGGGCCACTAACCACTAGACCAACAGGCCCGTCAAAATATTCGATTGTGGTAGCAGTGATAAAAATAATTATCAAATTATTTTTATCACTGCTACCACCTGTTTCCTACCACAATCGAGAATTATCGCAAAGGAACTCACAGAATATTAGCTTGTTAGTGATCAAGTGCAAAAAAGAGCCATGGATCCTGGACTATTCTAGCAATCAATGTAATTATTTACCCATTTGCTATAGAAACGCCACCACTACGCCGCCGCACCCACTGAACGATTCACGTGTTAAAGACATGCAGCAAACATATAGCCGACATTTTCCGAACCCCTATTAGTTTCGAACTATCGAGAACAAAGCGTCATCATTAATCAAAGCGTCATCCAAATATTAGCGTCAAAGGACCACGTTTTATGTTCCTGCGATACGCAACGGTCCAATTGTTCTATTGCTGAATTTGAAATGCAATGTTTACTACCTCTGTGTTTTGAAATAGGGTAGTTTGACCTAAGTAGAATTAATTGCTGGTGATCATGCAAGCACTGTGGCGGTAGTGTAGGGCAAGGGTTCCCAAGCTTTTAAGATAACGGAACACCTACCCTGTTATTTTATGGAACCTCTTATCAAATGATTACAAAGCAAAACACTAAATTTCCGGGGTTGCGGGCTGTTCGAAAGAGATACCGCGGCCCCGGAACATTAAGGGCAATAGAAGGAACATGGGTGGGTTTTAGTCAGTACCAGTCTGATACTCCCTCCGGCTCCCAGAGCGGGGGAAGTTATTTGATGATTTCCCATCCGCACTATAATTGAAATAAGAACAAATCTTTTACAATTGTTTTTTTTTAATTATTTTATCTTATTGAAAAAAATGTGTCCCAATTTCATTAATATACTATTAAAAAAGAAAACTAAATTATTTCGCGGAACCCTTGTGACTTTTCTACGGAAACCCTATCTATATCCGCAGAACTCACTTTGGGAATCACTGGTGTAGGATTTAACAGCTGTTTTGAGTTCATACCGCAGATAGGCATCTACAACAAATCATGGTAATTTATCTATATGTGGTTTTGTGATTGAAGTGTTTCTACGAATATACTTTTTAAACACGAGTAGTTATTGAATTGAAAATGTTTTTTTATTGGTAATGATAGCAGAAAAAAGTATTAATTTTTTTCTAGAATGGGCATTCCATGTAGATATCTATAGTTAAACATTTCCAATGTTTCATTCCCCTTCTCATTTGAGTTGAGTTTTTTCCAATGTTTCATTCCCTTCTCATGTTTCGCGACGTTTTTCCTACTACACGACAGCGCGGAACTGAGCACTTACTTTTCATGTCATTTTCGATTTATAACTTAGTAGGGTATATCGGGATCGAATGCGAAAAATGATACCGAAGAGGTTCTTCTTAGTGAACTAGTTCGTCATAAGATCAGTTGCGTATCTTACCTTCGTGACAAGCGACGGACAGCCGTGAAATGAGGTCAAACGAGATTTCTTTGATATAGGTACAGACGCCTGCACATCAAGCTACTACAATCTGTCAGATTTCTTTGATAGATTTTCGATTTTATTTCTAAAGTATAAGGTTCAAGGTTCATTGGGAAAAATTGACAGTTTCGGGTAGCTTGACCTGCAGGCGTCTGTACTTGGGCAAATAACATAAGGTCACTAATTAATAATCCATTGTTCGCAATAAAATGTGTGGTGTTATGATTATAATTACTTAAATAAATACTTGGTCCATCTAATATATATAACATTCTCGTGTCACAATGTTCGTTCCCATACTCCGAAACGGCTCGACCGATTCTTATGATTTTTTATGCATATTCGGAGAATCGGCTACTATCTATATTCCACACCCCTAGTAGCTAGCTAGTAATATTATATTTTTCTAGTGTTTACTCTTATGTTAGGTAGGTACATACTTTACTATATTGACTTGATTGATTCGTTGGTCTCGAGGTCGCAAGCGGGACTGCCAAGCACGAAGTCCTAGGTTCATTAAAAAGTGCTACGAAGTCATTAGAAAGTGGTATTGAGTTTTTTCATTAGGAATTTCACAGTTTAGCAGTCTGGAGTTCGGAAGTTGGCGGTAAAATACCCCCGTGCCTCGGAAAGCACGTTAAGCCGTTGGTCCTGCGCGTGATCTCTCTTCGGTCGTGTTGGATAGTCGTCCCATCGGACTGTGAGAGTAAGGTTACACAGAGTGCACCTGTGTCTTCGCACACACTTGTGTACATAATATGTATGTCTTGTCCCGCGCAGTTGGCTAATCTCCGCTGAGATTGGCTGTTGTGGCTGAAAACGGTCAGGAGGTACACGCGACGGCAGGTCAACCTATTATAAACTATTATAGCCTGATCTCTGTACTACGGATCGCACAGCGTCGTAGAGAGATCAGGTTAAAATGGTTTTAAGTAGGTTGATGTGCCGTCGTGTGTACATGTGCATATTTTTAAATTTTGCGTTATTCAGAAACGTAAAAATACTTTCAACATAAATTTCTGCGATGCTTAATAATTTTTTTACACAACAATATTTCGTTAAAATCTCGTATAATATGAGACTATAACGTCGAGGTAAAAATAAAGCATTTTGGTGCTCGTTCTCACCTTTTCCTTAAAGTTATTAATTTTTTCAACCTTACTTTACTGTATTTAGATTAAGGAAAAATGAAAGCTAGCAAGCAGGACGGGAACTATATTTTTTAATGAAATACTGTGGCAGATTCTATACAAATACTAACAGTGCCCAGCGTGCCCAGAGCTGGAAAGCTCAACCCTTATCACCTTGGGTTATAAACATTGGCTACCTATTCATAAAAATCGGTCAACTATTTCGTAGGAGTTCAATAACAAACACTGTGACACGAGATTTTTATATATTAAACTAGCTTTTTCCCGCGGCAAATTCGGAGTAACACAGTTCCCCTTTCGTGATTTGCAGGTACCTGCTACCTGTAGTTTTTGCCCTTGCGCCTTTTTGATTGTTATAGCAAAGCTAAGTTTTCCCTTTTCTTTCCTCTTTCTCCCTAATTTTTCACTCTTTTTTAAAAAATAATAATTACTAGCCTATCTCCGTTTCCAGGGTCCCGACTATCTCTGTACCAAAATTCATCAATATTGATTTGGCCATTTAGGCGTGAAGACGTAACAAACAAACAAACTCACTTTCGCTTTTATAATATAAGTAAGGATTAGATATTACAAAGGTAGAAAAAAACTAACGTTAACATTAGTGTTATGATATATTTATGTCAGGCATTTTTTTATTAGAAATTCGTAATTTACCATTGTAATATCATAGTTTATTGAGAAACATTCTTAGGCAGAAAGTAAAAGCAGTCAATTTTAAGCTAAGTTTATTTATTAACTAGCTGCGCAACTTCACCCGCGTGATGACAAAAAAATCCTATGTGGTATTCCAGACTATAATCTACCTCTGTGCCAAATTTCATCAAGATCCGTTCAGTAGTTTTTTCGTGAAAGAGTATCAAAAATACATCCATAATCACAAACTTTCGCATTTATAATATTAGTAGGATTTTTTCATGACCGTCGGCCTTATCTGACAAAACATAGCCTCGCATTAAATATTTATCTGCAATTTGTTCCTCAATATTTTGTAACGATAATCATAATCGTATTTTTCACATGAATTCCAATTTCTGTCCCATACATTGTGGCTTATGACAAAAATTAATAGGCGCCGAATTGCGCTTTATTAAAAATCTTCGAAAGAACAATTTACCCCAACACTTGACGGTAAGTACCTACAAAGTTTTAATGGACACTCATGAACCGAATTTAGAAGGAACCATAAAACAAACAGTTAAGTGATCTATATATAGTTCTTTATGTTTCTGTTTAGCGCCTAAACTTCGTTTTCACGGCTTCACTTAGACTGAAAGCGATAAACGGAACTATATTGAATTTGTACAGAGCCTCTTAGAATTCTGTAGAGCTGTTAATTGCTTGCTCAGAATTACTTGTATATGTGACTTTTGTAAATCTTTTCCTAATTACGTAAAGAATGAGTTCATGCTGATTGTAATTTCAAATTAAAACAAGATTTTGCAGAATAATATTTTCCTAATTACGACCTTTGTGTGACCCCTGGTATATCATCAAATAATTTCCCCCGCTTTGGGCGGAGTGTCAGACTTTTACTGACTAAAACCCACCTTTGTTCCTCCTTTTACCCTGTATGATCCGAGGCCACGATATCTCTTTCGAACAAACCGCAACTGCGGGACAACCCGCAATCCCAGATTCGCAACCCATGGCAGACATCTTAGCACAGCAAGTTAGAAAAAATATTGTAGTGTAATTGCAATTACCATTTGTAATTTTATGAGTTTTACTACCCATAATGTAATCGCCATCTAGGAAGAAGTGAATGATGAGCACTCTAGGAGTTATGTAGGTTTTGGACGTTTGTAAATGGTTGGTAATTTACTCAACTAAACGATATTTTTGCAGTAGTATGTTCGTATTGTTCAATGCAGTTGTAAACCAACCCAATTTAAAGTTACCCTCCCTTCCAAAATGAAATCCAGTCCACCACACACCACACGTTTCGAATCACTAATTTTAAACAATTGATTTAAACTTCTCCGGGAACTTAATCAAAACAGCGAACCGTAAAACCGTAAACCGACGCGTAGTTTGTAGTTTCCATTTGACATGAGAGGCAATCGGTGCGGTCTGGGTGAATCGATATGTAGGCACAACCTGCCCCTATGTGGCACGTGACTCGGATACGAATCGCACACTTGAACCGATTGAGACGGTGTCCTATTAACTGGCAATTAATTTTGTCGTAACTGTCCGTGTGTAAGAGGTATGTGATCACTAGTAAGTAGCTAACACAATTAAAGGAAACGAATTTCAAGTGCCTAATATGTTTTTGTTATTGTGCCCGTGTCTAAAATATCGGGACGAGCAGATTGTACGAAGTAATCGGTGTGCAACTACGAAAATTCGACTTTATCTGGATTGTATAGAATGCTTTTTGTAGGATTTTGCCTTGTGCACCGATGACGGTAGGTCTTCCATTTTGTGTAATGGCTGATTTTGTCGCCTCTTATTTATAAAGATAAACGATTTAAAGTGCACCCTCTAAGTTTCTCTGAGATAAATAATACTTACTTAGATTTTCTTAATTTTTGTAAAATTAGAGAGCACCTAATTCCTATTACTTTTTCTTTTGTTTCTTCATTTTAAAAACGTTGCCCCACACTAGGAATTTCTCCTGTATCGTAGGTGCGTTTACAAACATTTAAAATCACATAAACAAACAGCCAGACCCGAAACATCTATTTGTAGGCCATACAAATATTTGTTCCGTGCGAGAATCGAAACCGCGACACGCAGCGCAGCAGTCAATCGCTCAGCCACTGCGCCAACCGTGCAGAAAATGTCAAGTCGTTGTGTTTATACTTCTGTTGAAATAATATTAGATAGGTACTTAATTCTCTGTTAGTAAAGATTTTATAAAATCGATCTAAAATAGAGCGAGAATTTACTCAACAACTTGGCTGGAAAGAGGCTATCAGCGATAATGGCATCCTATCACTTACTGCGCCTACCCTTCGCATCCGGTAAACGATTTCAAAGGCCTGTCTCATTTACAGCTGCTTTCAGGCAGAGTTCCAAAGTTAAATGCAATTTAACAGTTTCCAACATTTACGCTTTGTAATTGAACTACAAACTGTGCCGCGGACCAATAGAGCTGTTACTAACACACTGCTATGAACTTGAATAAACTACTCGTAATTTGTTCATTGGGTTCGTTCTAGAAATTGGTCCTTTGAGACGGAAATGTTTTCGATTTAAACTACATGAGCATAACATACAACAAGCTTGTTTTTATTGAACCTATTAAAAAAGGTGTTTCCAAACACTTTCTGAGCAAAAAGGGCACTTTATCATCGTTCATAAAAAAAAATTAAGGTAGACCTAAAGCGAAAAGGTAGACGTAATAAAAAATGTGTAAGAGAATACTTTGGCAATTTCCCAACGTAACGAAAACACTAATGAAACCAATTAAAACTTCTTATTAATTTCCAAAAAAAAAAACTTTTACTTTCCAATTACAAAGGGTTGCGAATATCACTGATTACAATCAGTAATCATAATTCTTCAATTTGTAATGTTTGCACCCCCTTCATTAACGTCAAGTGTACATTTTGATTGCTTTGTACCTTCGTGTGAAATAATTTGTATCACGTCGACGCGCGAACTGTGTTTGACATTTGATCGAGTCAAACAAAGCGTTGTTTGGGCAAAAGGCCCTGTTCCACGTGCGTATAAATTAGACATTTTGTTACGTGCGACGCGACAGTCCTATTATGTGAATAGCGAAATTACAGATAAAATGTAAGTGCGGCTTATTGAGATGCCGAGCAATATCTATGGGTGTAGGTAAGATTCTTATAGCCTCAGATTTTTCCGTAAACAAAAAGCAAGGCTTTTCATATGTAAGCTGAATGTTTAATTTCCTTAGGCAGTAGGTATATTTCCACGCTTAAACTCGGTCACCGACAAATTAATCTGTCGTTTGCAGCACGACAGCTCGCCAGCTTTTTCTCTTTACTCATACAAAAGTCGACGAAAAATAAAATATAGCTCTACATATTTAAAATGTTGTGTGTAGTTGGTATAGCGACACTTTGGGTCACTTGTGCAAGGGGATGGTGAATTAGACCGGGACGTAACGCACCAAAGCAGGATGGATGAATTAGCGACAGGTCGCTAGAACAACTTGTGACCCACTCCTCAAGTTAAAGGGGAAAATATCCGTGTACCTGTCGTACTGTATGGGTCAGAAAGATGGATGAAAAATGATTGCATTTTGAGATGGATATGTGGAGTGACAAGAATGGATCAAGTGAATGAATGAATGAGTATACCTATTAGTGGTTAGAGTTGTTTGAAGTTGCGCCGCGCGTTACAGAAAAAAAAATAAAGAGAGTTGTTTGTCTTGGTATGGACATGTAATGAAAAGGGATGAAGCACATGTGACTAAAATAGTTATAGATATTAATGTTGATGAATGGATAGGGAGAGGAAGGCAAAACAAAAGATAGACGGATTATCTAAGGAATGATATGAAGGAGAAAGGAGTAAATGATGCCGTGACGTCTGACAGGGACTGGAGAATGGAACAAGAAAACATGTTGCGCCGACCCCAAATGGAATGAGATAAGGGCACGGGCAGGTTAAAGAAGATATAGCTAACTTTACACGTGTATGGTAATATTACTTACGACTTTGACAGCGCTTTAATTTAGTAAGAGTAAAATATGCCCGTTGAACTGAAGTTATTGGAGTTTATTCACAAACGTAACATAAGTAGTTAGTAGCGTTCGTGAATTAAGTACACGCGTCTTGTTTTTTATTATTATTAAATAACCGTAAGTAGATTTTAACTGTAACAAGATTGCGCATATAAAGTAAATGTGAATTATAGTAATAATTGAAACGGGATATTTAACATTTTTACGATCTCACGTGTAAACATGTGTGTGTGTTGTTTACATGATAATATCCCATCTCAAAATGTTAAAAATAATATTGGTGGCCATATCAGTTTAAAAACTTATAAAATAAGTTTCTTGAAATCTGGTAAGTGCAAGAAGTCCTTGCAATAACTTAGAGTTACTAAGTAAGCCGAGTACTTAATATTTTTCATCCTAATAATTAAATTGAACCAGCGACCGCGGCTCTCGAGAGCATTTCATTAGCTTTTTAATTGCGTTGAATGAAACTACGGCTTTTTTTCAAAAGAATAATGCTGTGAGAAGTTGCAATATTATTAACCTCGTGTTTTAATGTTATTATGAATGTTTACTCGTTTCAATTCTTTTTTATTTCAGATTTGTAGAAGGAATGGAACGTTGTTTTCAATTTACACATCGGTAACCTCAATTAAACTAGTTTAATTTTTTCTACAATAATTGTTTTCTTCTGTGTGCCTTTGTGGCATGTATTAAAAAAAATAAAGTAGGTTTACGATCGAGATGTTTACGTGATAACGTCTTATTGGTGATATAAGTTATCACCAGTAGTGACATCTAAAATGAAATTAAGTACTAATTTAAAGTTTTTTTTTCGAGCCAAGTAACAGATGGCGCTACCATCTTTATGAAATGTCGCTTGTGAGGTTTTGGTGTGACACAAGTTTCTGAACATGTCACCCGACTAAAACGATTTTAAAGACGTTATCACGTCAAAACTTTCTTCAGTTAGAATATTTGGGAAGTCAGGAAGACGGCAAATGGACGAATGGTTTAACAGCAGTAGAAGTCGATGTTGACATATAATGATCTGTAGGGCTATTCTCTAAGATTACAGCGTAGAGCTTAGCACTTCCGCAGCGCCGCAGTTTCATAGAGAGTCGTCTGGGGTCGCCGCTGCTCTCGACGCTGTGTTCTTAGAGAATAGGCCTTTTTTTGGCGTGGGAAATCATCAAATAACTTCCCCCGCTTTGGGCGGAGCGGGGGGGAGTGTCAGACTTGTACTGACTAAAACCCACCCATGTTCCTTCTATTACCCTTTACGTTCCGGGGCCGCGGTATCTCTTTCAAACAACCCGCAACCCCGGCAGGTAGACAATAGGCCTACTGCAGTAAAATTGTAAAGGGAGATGAAAATACGAACATGAAAATACGTTATACCCAAAAGTGACATGTGTGTGTTGAGAAAACATTGTTTATTAACAAAATTAAACTCAATTTAGACCCAATTCACATCCAATTTTACACTTACTAGAATGTAATGACGAAACCTTGTGTTATCTATAATAAACAAGCACGTACCTACCTAAATATATAAAATATAAGGTAAGTTGAGTTATGAGGTTAGTAATTATATTTCGTTCAGTAGGTCGCCGCGATTACATCTTACAAGCGCCGATAGCGCCCCCTGGTGGCTTTCCGGGGACTCTTGTCGCATTAGATTACGATAATGTACTAAGCGTTAACAGCTGGGAGGAGGAAGGGCGAATTATCAGTGTTTTAAGGTCCATTTTATCTTGAGTTTGGAGTTTTGTAAAGTATGTTTTACGCGATTGAACCTATGAGTTCATTATGTAGTAAATAAGTTTTGATATTGAATTTCTTTTATTTAAAAAAAAAGAGTAGGGGAAGGGGGGGGGTGGTTTATGGTATGTAGGTGGAATTTTCATCTACTACTATAGCACAACGTGCTATATGCCTATTTGTGTGCAATGTGCCTATTTGTCGCATGCAGAACAGGCAATCCAACCTGGTCTGCTTTCGCCACGTCCTGAAACACCAAGAAGTGGCCTAAGGCGTTTGGTGGAATTTTAAAATATGACTTTTGATATTTTGTAAATGGAACAAAACATGTGTGAAAGGCAAAGACAACTTGTTGTTTTAAATGATTTTCAATCATTTAGAGAATTGATTCTGGTTGGTTCATTTATAAACGTAAATTAAAAACTTGCGTGTCATTAAGAGCGAAATGTGGGTGTGCTTTTAAGTAAACCACTACTTTATTCCTTGGTATAGGCATAATGTTATATAAACGACGATATATGATCGAGCGAAACAGGGAGGAGTTGATAGTAATTTCATGGAACGCGACGTCTTTCATATGCTAAATACCAGCTTTTGTGCCATATGAGAATGTCATGTGCTTCAACCGTGGTCTGGACGTAGATGACGCGTGGAACGGACATATAACGGACGTGAATGAACACGCTATGTTGAGTCCGTGTCAGGTCCATGTTACATCAACGTTGTGCTACCAAGGCAAACATTGGCTCAATATTTAGCATACTGCAGCGTATGAAGCAGGTTGCGGGTTATTCGGAAGGGATACCGTGGCCCTGGAACACAAACGGCAAAAGAAGGAACATGAATGGGTTTTAGTCAGTAAAAGTCTGACACTTCTCCGCTCCGCCCACAGCTGGACAAGTTGATAATTTCCCATCCAAAAAAAAGCATATGAAAAAAACTGTCAAGTTCGAGTCGGCGTCGGGTCGACGATGAAGTACCTGGGAATCGTCCTCGACAGCCGGTGGAACTTCGTAGACCACTTCCGACGTTTGGCTCCCAAACTCGAGCGGACGGGGGCTGCTTTCAAGCGGCTCCTGCCCAATCTGAGGGGGCCAAACGCCTCCTGCCGTAGGCTCTATGCCGGAGTCGTGCGGTCCATGGCCCTTTACGGGGCCCCGGTATGGGCGCGTTCCTTAGGGCGGCGCGCCGCCCACTACCTGAACGCGCCCCAAAAGGTGGTGGCCATTAGGCTAATCCGGGGCTACCGCACGATCTCCGGCGAGGCAGCAAGCCTCCTTGCCGGATTGCCACCGTGGGATCTGGAGGCGATAGTGCTCGCGCGCCTGTTTGAGTGGCGCGCGGAGGCACTACACCGGGGGGAAAACCCGCTGCCGCGGCAAATTGCCGCTCAGCGGACAGACCTCCGGTGCGATCTCATGGTGGCATGGAGAGAGCGACTGTCGCAACCCCGTGCAGGGCACGCCACAATAGTGGCGGTAAGTCCCCTCTTTGAGGAGTGGCTGGAGAGGCGTCATGGCGTCCTCACCTACCGCCTGACGCAGGTCCTCACCGGACACGGAAGTTTCGGGAGGTTCCTGCACATCATCGGGCGGGAGGAAGCGCCCGGGTGTCACCATTGTGACGATCGCCCGGAGGACACGGTGGAGCACACAGTGGCGGTCTGCCCAGCTTGGGCGGAGCACCGCCGTGCCCTCGTGGAGGCGATCGGCGGCGGCGATCGGCGGCGGCGATCTCTCACGTCCGGCCCTGGTTCAGGCCATGGTCCGGAGCGAGAGGGAATGGGAAGTGGTCACCACCTTCTGCGAAGCAGTAATGCTAGCAAAGGAGGTGGCCGGGCGTTTGAGGGAGAGAACATCTGCCCAACCCAGTCGCCGCGGGAGACGCCCAGGGCGCCGGGCGCCGCGAGACGACTCCCGGCCACCGTAGATGCGGGCCTGTGGACGGCTGAGCAATGGGTAGCTCTTTGCGGCGCGTTCGTGTTTCACGCGCGCTTCAAAGAGAGTCAGCAAAGCAGAGGGGCTTGCCAGAGCCTCCGCCTGCCGGGGTTGCGGGTTGTTCGAAAGAGATACCGCGGCCTCGGAACGTAAAGGGCAATAGAAGGAACATGGGTGGGTTTTAGTCAGTACAAGTCTGACATGCCCCCCCGCTCCGCCCAGAGCGGGGGAAGTCATTGGATGATTTCCCACCCGAAAAAAAAAAAAAAGTTCGAGTCGGACCGAGGGTTCCATTTTTACAGCTCCAAGCTCCAAGGAACCGCAGACTTAAGTATATGGTTTTAATTTCAATTTGATACCACCCCGTCTTCCCGAGATAAAGGGTCTTATGGGGATAGACAGACAGACGGACGGACAACAAAGTAGTCCTATAAGGGTTCCCTGTTTTTCCTGTTGAGGTAAGGAAACCTTAAAACTTAAATAATATTACGTTTCGTTTACGCCGCTAGCTAAACCTTAGGGTCTCTGATTTAGTAACCTCAGCCGTTCGATTTACCGTTCCTACGTACTTGGGGTCGAACACTTCAAAGAATTCCTAAATCAGATCGAATAAAACCCGAATATTTGTTTATACTTTCCTAATCTTTGATTAGTTACGCTTCGCAAGTGTGTGTAGACTTGTAAAGGACACTCCGCACTCGATCGCCTCACGAACATTTCTCAACAGTTAATCGATAGTTGACGCAGCGGGAATCGGTTTGTGGGTTCTTTTTGATCATTAATCGGGTTTTGGGAGTCAACACCGATGTGTTTGTGTTTGTTTAGCTGTTTTACAAAGAAACATTGGGTTTTACGAATACCTACCGAGGTTTTGTATAAGCTTCACAGGTAACTTAGGTACTAATTAGGTAAGATGTAAAAAAATCTTAGAAATTCAATTTGACCGAAAAGTGGGTCAAATTTAACTTCTAAGATTTTTTACCCGACTGCGCACCGCAAAGGAGGGTAATGTGTTCATTTACATAGTTGGGTTTTTGTTTTTTGTTGATGGGAAATCATCAAATAACTTAAGGAGCGGGGTGGAGTGTCAGACTTGTACTGACTAAAACCCACCCATATTCCTTTATGTTCCAAGACCGCGGTATCTCTTTCGAACAACCCGCAACCCCGGCAGGCGGTAGCGCTGGCAGGCCCATCTGCTTTACTGACATCTCTTTGAGGCGCGCGTGGGACACTAACGTACCGTCGACACGGTATGTCGTCAATAGACGGAAGGACGGTGAGCTACCCGTCCACAGGCCCGCAACATAGGTTAAATTAAGTTTCCAATTGAGCTGAAATTTTGCAAATATGTTTAGTTTAGATGACATTCTAAATCTAATATGGCGAACCCCCAAACGTGGCAGACTAGTAATTTTTTATGCGTTCCAATGATATGGGTATCAAATGAAAGGGATTACTGAAAAAAAATTGTGAAGGTATTCAATGTTTGTTATGAAGACACGGCCTACTCGGGCAAACTTATTTAAAGTTAATTTGTAAGCAAACTAAAGTGGACACAACATACGAGAACGATTTGTATTAAGACTTACGTATATACGCTCTATGAGAAAGATGATGGCATAAATCGATAACCACAATTTTCTTAATAGCTACCTACCTTCATATTTCTTACTTAGACGCTCAAACCCTTCGCTGAGAACCTCCATCCACATAAAAATCGAAGTTATCCTTGTAAATCTCAGATGAGTATAACCAGAAACAAAAATCTTTAGGATTACTGCGATCGAAAATATCCCGTAGATGGAATCCGCATTCAATTTATCGACTAACTTATTTTATGAGCAAAGTCAGGCGCTTGGAGATTTATGAGAGCGATTTGTAGGCGCGGCCTATCTGCCGATAAGTGACCCTCCGCTGCTGTCCGATGGTCCTTCAGGACACCGCTAACAAGCTTACTGGGGTACAAGGACTACAAGTTTACATTTTGTTAATGTCAGGGATTTATTCAGCGACAGGTTTTAGATGAAGCGAAATGTTGTTAATTTAGCAAAATGTTGCTGAAGCATATTATATTCTAAGGCGGGTGAAGTTGAGTACTTTTTAAGGTTCTGTACCTCAAAGTCACACTTATAGGATCACTTTGGTGTCCGTCTGTCTTTCAAGACCCTTTATCTTTTTAGTCAACACGTAGAGGTATCGAATTGGAATTAAAACCATTGGGCTGTAAAAATAACCCTCTAATTCTACGCAGTCAAAAGGCGGCCATTTTTTTTTCTTTGGCTTTGCTCTATTCGTGCTTATTGCCACTAACAATATATTTAAGATATTAAAAATACGGCCGTTTATGTCCCAAGGTTTTACGGAACCCTCGGTGTTTAATTGTCTGTGGAATTGCGTCAAATGGAGTTAAAGTTTTTGATTTAGGTTTTTGGATAGGTGCCTGAAAACAGGTGCCTGCAAGCCTATAGCAGTAGAGATATCCTATTTGATTATAAAAGCGATGAAACACACACAGTAAATAGATATACATACATCATTCAATTCATTGGACAGCAGTGAATGTGTATAGACACAGAAATTGATGATGATGTATGCGTGGTCGTATAACTTAAGTGCTTAACGACACCATCGTGACATGGTTAAGGGTCAGTTTACCCTTCATAATAAAATCAAATTCGTGTTTCGTTGATAAGCCGTCAGCCACACGTCAGTGAATAGTTGATGACATTGCGGCATGACGAGGATACGTAGGCACAGCACCAAATATTCTACATTTGACACCTTAGATTGATGATTTGCATCAATCTAAGGTGTCAAATGTTTACCTTCCTTACTAATATTATAAAAGCGAAAGTGAATTTGTTTGTTACGTCTTTACGCCTAAATGGCCGAACCGATTTTGATGGATTTTGGTAAAGAGATAGTTGGGACCCTGGAGACGGACATAGGCTGACGGCATAGGAGAAGAAGTGAGAAAGAGGGAAAAAAAGGAGAGAGAAAGATACATTTTTTTCGATCATCACACGGGTTTTAGGTAGCGTTAGCCCAAAGTAACTATACCACGCGGACGTAGTCGTGGGCCGAAGCTAGTTGTTGTTATATTATTCCACTGAGCATAAGGCCAATAACATGATTACACTAAGAAATCTATCAATTAATATATTAAAGTAAAAGAACTTGTGCATAAAGCAAGGGATCTCGCAGAAAAGAAAAGATAAATTTTAATGAAAGAAAATAATTCTTAAGATTGTTCATTTCATAAAAATGTTCCGGCGTAATTGGCAGAACAATAAGCTTTTTATTTCAATAAAGCTGAACAGTCGTAAACTGGAGGTCTAACAAGGCAATGGTGATAGGGTCTTAAAGGCATTAAGTGCGATTAGTGAAGGTCAAGTTTATTGTCATACAGCTCTTTTATGACCCTGTCTGGAGACACAAGGGTTGACAGAGATAAACATTTCTGCCTAGTAACAAAAACTGCATCTCAGTAATTTTCTACTTCATTTTAAGTGCTTAACCAGTCCCATTTTTCCTAAATAGCCGATATGCTTTCTCATCATACTTAAACATCCTTTGGTCATTGACCAAGAAACTGGCGACACGGTTAGCGCAGTGGCTGAGCGATCGACTGCTGCGCTGCGTGTCGCGGGTTCGATTCCCGCACGGAACAGATATTTGTATGGCCTACAGATAGTTGTTCCGGGTCTGGATGTTTGTGTATGTGAGTTTAAATGTTTGTAAACGCACCCACGATACAGAAAAAAATCCTAGTGTGGGGCAACGATTAAAAAAAAAAAGAAACAGACCGGCTATAATTTATGTGAAACTTTAAGGTTTTGTCTTTTAGAAGTTTCGTGTATAGTCGGTGCTAGGCATTTCTTTAGAGACCACAGAAAAAAAAGAACCATTGTAGGATCACTTTTTTGTGCGTCTGTCTATCAAGACCCTTTATCTCAGGAACGTGAGGAGGTATCGAGTTGAAATTAAACCATATACTAAAAGCAGTGGTGCCTTAAAGCTGTAAAAAAATCAACCCCTTGAATCTACACAGTCAAAACATATTATGGCCGTTTATGTCGCAAGTTTGTACGGAATCCTCGGTGCGCGAGTCCCGACTCCCACTGGCCGGTTTTTCTTTCCAATACAGACTACCGGCTTTGCCTATAGGGTATTATTAATATTGTGTGGATTTTATCATACATGCGAGATAGCCCCGCACGTTTAACCTCCAAATCAGAAGCCCATGAGCGGCCTGCGGGGGTTGCGGGTTGTTCGAAATAGATACCGCGGCCCTGGAACATAACGGGCAATAGAAGGAACATGGGTGGGTTTTAGTCAGTACAAGTCTGACACCCCCCCCCCCGCTCCTCCCAGAGCGGGAGAAGTTATTTGATGATTCCCCGTCCGCAAAAAAAGCCCATGAGCGGCATAATAAGTTGACATTGATGACTTAAACACACGATAACAGAAAAGACAGTATTTTTCGCCTCAGAAGTAGGACGAAGACAAACTATGAAAAGCCAAGGTAGGACGTGAGGCAACCCTGCAATCGTCAGTACATCTGCTACATACATGACGAACCTGTGATTGCTTGGATTGGACGCTATTAGACGCTCAATCTTCAGTACTTAAACGTGATTTGTTCCGTTAAGGTCACAAACAAACTTGGACTTCATTAAAGGAAACAAACAAGTTGTTTTGACTTATCTTAGCTCTGAAGTAGGCCGTCTAATTTATGACGGCTGTTGGCTGACATGATTTACCTACACCAAATTTATTGTCTTAGAAATAGGTACTGTTATAAAATGAGTAGGAAACATTTTTTTACGAGGAAGAAAATAACTTTAGTTGGTTTTACATGCTCAAAAAAAAACAAGTTTTTGCATCCTTAACTACTACTATTACTGTTGCATAATTTTGCCGGTAGAATATTGGTTTACAATACGATAGAATATATTTTTTATACTGGTTGTTGCAATTTGTTCTTATTATTTCACAAGTATTTTTGTTGCCCTTGATAAAAATCTCTTTGTAGTTCTTTATAGCGCTCACGGGAAGCAATGAGATTACCAAAAGATAAAGTTAATACCTTGCAAAGAAACATTTCTTTTCATTTGCCTTGCTGTGGTATAGCCCATTTACCGAGCCTGGCTTTATATACATCAAACTGTATCATAAAACGCAAAGTATAAATAAATTATTTCAGTCAAGACAAAAATATTGTTTGCTCTTCATTAGTGTTACTTCACACGCCTCTTTTATGTTTACTGTTATAACCCTTATATTTAACACGATAACGTCACAAATAGCGTGCAGGTGTTCGAAGGTAGGTTTAACCCTTAAATGCCGAGTGTACAGAATAAGTGAGCGACATTTAACGTCAGTCGAAGTCAGTGGCGTGACCAAAGGCTGTAAAGCTAATTTAGAAATCAGCATTTTGTCCAATTACTCAGTTCGCCGCGTCCTGTCAGTTAAAACTGATGTCATGGCTATTCTTGATTCAACCAGTTAAGGACGAGCCATGTCGTGTTAAAGTGCTCGTTTCAATGTTACTTTTATTTCAGTTTGCTCAAATGAATTTGATAAAAGCCAAAGTACGTTCGGCGATGTAAAATAAAAAGGGAATTTATGAGTTCCAAATGTGGCGTTTACTTTTTGTGATTTGTTATTTATTACGAGGCTCAGATAAATGGGAAGACGTCAGATGCGTTAAGTGTTCTCGTTGTCTTATCACAGAACGTCTCCGTGCCATCTTTTGTGAGTGATTCGTCGCGTCACTGGCACTGTCTCTTCACTGAAACAATATGACTTTGCTGATATTTCAAAAATCTTTTTTTGTTGTTGTTTACTCTGACGTCTTTATAAGTAACTAGCTGCGACCCGCGGTTTCACTCGCGTGGTGATATAATATATATCTTTATGAATTGTAGCCTATGTGCCATTCTGTATTATTGTGAAGATCAAAATCCATTGTGTAGTTTGGCGTGAAAGAGCAACAAACATACTTAATAAACATACATCCTCACAAACTTTCGCTTTATAAAATTTGTAGGAGAGCGGAAATTATTTTTCCTTGAATTTTTTAGTTATATGCCAGGTTTACGTTCATTCATCATTTCACCAATTTTGTAAAATCATTTATTTAATAGCAATGAAAGACAAGAAGCAGTGCTAAATGTCATGTAACCAATTTAGAAGCACAAATTGGTGCTCTAACAATTTGATAAATAATTAATGGCCGCTTCACACTCGACGCTTTTTGTTGGTATATATAACGGCCTATAGATACAGAATAGATAGACATGGGAAAGTCTAGAGGACAACATAACAGCTTGTGACACATCTAAAAATATTCATCTGACCGATTCGGCGGAACACAAGGTAAAAACCCTGTATATATTGCGTATTCATTTTTAATGCTACATCTTTTTTCCCGGTCTTTTTCTGGGACAAGTTCACTACAATATTTCCCAATCACTGCAACTCCAAAAATCCAGAATTATTAGTGACAACTACTAGAAAAGCGCTCAAATGAAGCTCGACAAAGTCCCGGAGAAAGAATTTAACTGTCATGGATAACGCAACGAAATTAATCAGAAAATAATAGGAAATAACATAATTTCCACTTTTTTTCCTATGCATGTCTACAACAGATATCCGTAGGCTATACATCCGTGACACAACATATAGAAGATAGTATAAGGTACTACATAAATGTCAAATAACCTGCGGCATTCGAGTAGTATTATGACCCACGGCTATACTTATCTGCGTACATTCACAGGCAGAATGAGGAAGATTTATCTCACGTATCATCCATCCTTCTCATGTCTATAAGTATAGTTGCAGGCGCTGTGCGTCACAAAGTCATCGACGCGGGAACTGGGTCGGCCATATTTGTCGTTTTGGCGGCAAACGGCGTCAAATTGCCGACGCCACGGACTTGTGCCTCAATAACACCCTTCGTATGGTAAACATTTGTAGCCTGTCATCATTACATCGGTACGAGTCACTAATTCTGACGGCCGCTATCGTTAGATCATATTTGTGTCATATGTATGAAGTAAACAAGAGATTTGTGTGATCCAGTTTCTAAACAATGGTAATACACCCTGCTAGTTGAAACAATCAACAATCAAATCAATATTAATCAAAACAGCAAAGCTTTCGATGTGTTTTTTTTAAATATACGTTGCCCCACTCTAGGAATTTCTCCTGTATCGTGGGTGCGTTCACAATCATTTAAACTCACATACACAAACAACCAGTTTTGTCAGTTTTGATGTTTGGAACTTCATTTATTTGTCCACATTCACACAACAAATATTGTTAGAAAGTCTTCATGAGTTCCACAAAAATGAATTAAATAAATGACACACAATTTGTCATAACACAACATTTGGTTCAGTGATTTACGAGTGGGGACACGGAAAATGATTCATAACACGATTTCGTCCTCATCGTACCTTTTGTACCTACGTACATAGGCATACCACAATAAGGCACCTGTAATGGATATAGAAATATTCCAAGGTCTGTCAAACGAGGTCAGACGTGCTTGCAGACCATCAGACGAGCGGTGATCAATCTTGACCAGGAACTTTTAAAAGCCTTCAAATGTAACTTTTAAAGTGCTACGTCTAACTTTCCCTCGAGTGTAATTGTTAGTCGGTATTAAAATAGATCCTAGGACAAGATGTAAGTCACCTTTCTTGTGATCTATAAATGATATAAAAGCTTCTTGTACAAGCTGAAAAGGAGGTTCGCTTACCATTTGTTTTCCACGCTGTGATAAGTTCATTGACGTAGCACTGGCTGACGACAATAAATGCACGGTTCTCTCAATAAACATTACAATACTGTAGGTGACAAAAACATCTTCATGCCTTTTCAAAGGCTCTACAATATCTATATACGAGCCGAGCAAATCTAAATGTATTTTCTGAAATACGGTTACAAAACCGAGTCTTCAGCTAGCAATTCTTTTTTATCAAGTCGAGCGTGAAAAAATTGTGTGAGGTGACTTGAAAAGTATTGGTGTCACAGTTTGGGAGAGTTTAAATTCATGCCGCGCTTCTTCGAGGTGTGATTTAATTCGGACTTAGAAGGTATTTTTCTTCCAAGTGAAAGTAATGGTTCACGGGTTGCTACTCCTGACTAATACGAATAAGTTTCTATATACCTAGATAGGTTGCGTAGCTTCTGTCGAGCTATTTTTAAACGGAATTGAGAAAGTAGATTAAGTTCGATGTTATTTTGGAAGAGGATCGACAATTGATTGGAAAGTCTCGAGCGTAATGATTCTAAAATGGATTTGACTTGAAGATGTGCTTTACGGTTGACGGAATAAAATATAGAACAAGATTAAATTCAAGATTCGGTGAAATTCGATAGGTACTAGATTAAATGAAACAGTAGAAATGTTATGATAAAACATTGTGAAACCCGGTAGGATTAATTATTTCATAACAAATATTACAAATGACAAATGTGCCGATAACACACTTTGGTTATAAAAATAATTCAATAAAAGGGCATTGCACTGTTACAGTAAATTTATTAACCAATATTGACAGGTATTTATCAGATGAAATGATGACATTCGAGTGGCGATCTGAATTAATGAAGGCACGATTGATTACTTTTATCGCTTTGATATGCTTATTTATTTGGCCTTTTTTTTAAACCTTGCCCACACACTAGGAATTTCTCCTGTATCGTGGGTGCGTTTACAAATATTTAAACTCACATACACAAACAGCCAGACCCGAAACAACCAGCTGCATGTCATACAATTATTGTTCCGTGCGGGAATCGAACCCGCGACACGCAGCACAGCAGTCGATCGCTCAGCCACTGCGCCAACCGTGCCGTTTTTACCCGCGACTACGACGCGACGCCTTAGTTCCGCGATTTGCTTTGGCACCTTCTATTCTACTGTCTGTCATGAGCGTTATGACAGTTGTCAGTTGTCAAACAGTTAAGGAATATGAACACTATGCAATATTGCTCAGTTATCCCTACCCCTTAGTTATATTAGCTGGGGATGTAGCGTTGCATTTCACATAATAATTTCTGGTCGATTGATTCATATCTGAACTTATTCCTTATGGATAATTATTTAATAATCTAAACGTCAGCAGGCTCAGAAGGGGTGGATCGAGTGGGGAAAAAAAATTGATTATGTAAAAAAAAAAATGTAATCTGGTCGTTTGAAAATTTGAACAGCAATAGTTTAAACAATAATAATAATTATAGAAATAATCAGCTGTAAAGATAATGGTGGGTTGTACGTCAGCAGGTCATATCCGCACATATTAAAAATAATTATCTTCAATTCATTTCTGGTCGAATGAAATTGATACATATTATTCTTTATGCTATTAAAATAATTAAAAAATGCCTCAGCCGACCTATTGATAGGGGTAAGATCGTCAGCAGGGGGATTATAAGTAACTATTTGTATTATCCAACTGACGACTTTCCCGACAAAAATTCAGACATGTACAGGACAAATTAAAAAATGAAATACCATAGAAAAAATATTTTTATCGTGATTTTATAAAATAATATCCATAAATTAATTAACAATTTCTTCCGACTGGGCTATAAACATTGCAAGTTGCATAATTGTTAAACCAGAAATCTCAATTTTTTTTCCTCTCGTGGAGCTATTCTTCAAAGATTAAAGAAAGGATTTCCGTTGAGTAAATTAAAAAATTGTTAATTTTCGATTTGTTATTAACAAATTACCTAGGCGGCAAATTAAATATTTAAATAAATAATACAAGAATTTTTTTTTTTCCAATGTCGATGATCATTCGTTTTTCTATCAATAAAAGCTACCTAAAAATATTTTTTTATAAATTTTAATTCTTTTTGTTTATAAAATTGTTATAAACAAATAGATTATTTATAAGATAATTGATTTTTTTTTTTGAAAATAGATTCCTCGTAAAAAATTATGAATTTTAAGATAAAAAACGATCTTTAAAAATAAATTTATTGCTAAAAAACCGTTTTGTTAATTAACAATTTTTTTTTACCACTTGTTAATAATATTAAGGTACGCTTTTTTTTAAAATATCATTATTTATTATCCTCCTTAATAATCAAAGAATAAATTCGTTTTTTTATAAATTTTCATTGTTTAGAATTCCTTAAACTAAAATAAAACCGACCAATTACCTTTTTGCGGAAAGAAAAAATAATTCGATAATAAATATAAATATATATTTTTTTTTGCAAAAAGGTAATTGGTCGGTTTTATTTTAGTGTAAAGAATTCTAAAAAAATTATACAAAAAAAAATTAATTGTTTATAACAAATTGTTTATTTAATAAACAATGAAAATTCCTCCTTTTGAATCTTTTTTCAAAATCAAAATATATCAAATAGTTTTCAAGATATACAAAAAAAACTAAACCCCTTTTTTTATGTTTACTAATTTGTTAATAACTTTTGCAATTTTTTCGAGCGGGTCTTGAACTTTTTCAAAAACTTTCTAGATTCGATCCCGAATCGAATGAGCCCTCAACCATATTTTTCCGAGACTTTTAAAAAGTTTTGACTAAAAAAGCACTTGTTGACTAGACTAATAAGCGTAATAATATATAGCCTATATTCTTCCTCAAGTTGTAATCTATCTCCTTACCAAATTTCATTGCGATCAGGCGTTTAGTAGAGAAAAGGTAACAAACAAACAGTTACCATCAAATTAATAATGTTACTAAGTATGGATTCAGAACTTTGATATCAGTCCAGTGTTAAAAATATACAATTTTAATAATAATAATAGGCTTTAGCCCGCGGCTTCCGCTCGCGTTAAATTCGGGGTAACACAGTTCCCCTTGCGCCTTATTGATTTTTAATAGCAACGCTAATTGCCCTCTTTCTCCCTCACATCCCACTTTTTAAAAAAAAATATTACCCTATGTCCGTCTCCTAGTTCCCAACTATCTCTGTACCAAAATTCATCAAAATCGGTTTAGCCATTAAAGCGTGAAAAGGTAACAAACAAACAAACAAACTCAATTTCGCTTTTATAATATTAAGTAAGGATACACTGCTTATTATGTAGTTTTTAACCGACTTCAAAAAAGGAGGAGGTTCTCAATTCGACTGTATTTTTTTTTTTTTTTTTTTTTTCCAAGTTCATTTTAGGGTTTCGTACCTCAAAAGAAAAAAAACGGAGTCCTTATTGGATCAATATGTTTTCCGTCTGTCAAGACTCTTTATCTCAGGAACTCATGAAAGTATCGTGTTAAAATTAAAATCATATACTGTATATCTAATACATCCCTTGGGGTTGTGGGAAAATAAAGCCTCTCAGTCTACGCAACCAAAAGATATGGCGGTTTATGTCGGAAGTATGTACGGAACTCTCGATGTGCGAGTCCCACTCGTACTTGCCCGTTTTTTTTTTAATAAGTAATGTATTTATTTTAGGCTCAGACGTATTTATAGCATAAGCTCAATTTGACCTCTCAAAGTTCATTAATGCTTCGTTTGTGATCTGTTTTTAGATTTTCATTAACTGTTTGTCATTAAAACGTCAAATACAGCGCGTTTGGCAGCGGTTTTAGGTATAGATAAATATTAAAAAGAAAAAATACTTTTATTTATAAAATATTTCAATTGAAAAATATTATTAGATCGGAGAATTAAATGATCTATTTCGACACCAATGTGCATAAAAAGGCCTTTTGACTGGGGACAACTATACAAAATATAAAGCATTTTTTTAAAATAAACGTTTTCTAATTATTTTAAATAGCAACAAAAAAGTTTTTATTAAAAAAATATCAATCTAAAAATGGCCATTGATATAAAAAGCTTAAGGCATTTTGATGACAGATATTTTGGGTTAACCGAGGGTCTAAACGGATTAATATTAGATTACCTATATGACGGAGTTTGTTAAATATAAATTAGATCTATTATTATTTTTGTAAAATATAAAGTGTGACGTTGGGTTGCTTGTTCCACGTGTAAGTTTAAATTTTATTTTTTAAATATTTTTTCAGGGGCAATTATCGCAACTGAATCCGGTCATTACAGGATATGGGAAAAATTACTTTAGTTATATAAAAGTTAGTTGATCGGCAGCAACCAATACTGTCTTAAGACGGAGTTACACCAAAATCACTCAATCAACGTCGCAAAGGGCCAACGCAGCAACTATTCCAAATGCTGATGTATCTCTAACTAATACACGTACACAAATATACAGACGCGGAAAAGAACCACAAAAAGGCTCTACTTATAAATACTTATCCGCAAACACTTGTATGCTACATAAATAAGTAGCAAACAAGTTCTAAGTAGGGCAGATCCTGTTTTTCACGGTCCGTCGGTCGTGTGGACGTTTCCTTGGGGAGGCTTACGGACATCAGTGACGAACGCGTGGTGTAGTCACCCGGGTTCAAAGAGAACGTGCTTGTTTAAACTTCGGTGAATCTTGCGTGGGTCGGTAGACGTAGGAATCACCGATCCTGGTTTAATTGATGTGGGAAACGACAGCAGTGTGGGTATGTCAAAATTATGAGTTTGAAAGATCTAATCAAATCATTTATTCATTTGTTTAACATAGGTTAACAATCGTAATAAATGTGATTGGTAAAAAATTGCGCTATGTTATGCCCGAGAGCGTACACATATATGTGTTAATAATTTATTATAATTACAGTCAATTATGATTAAAAATAATAATAAATGAAAACTGAAAAATTGATTGATTGAAACGATTTGATTGGAATTGGGTCAGTTTTGTTACACTTGTAACAGGTAAAAAGTGTGCGTGTATGATCAGGTGTATGCACGTAGATGAGGTAAAAAGAGTGCAAGGATCATAATAACAGGTGGTATTCTGTGGTTTCTGCATACCCCTTGGAAAAAAATTGCGTGTGGTTATATATGTGTGTAAACGGGTTGCGAGTAACCTGTGCGCCTTAACAAGCGACTATCACTTTCAAAGTTTTAGGTATTGCTGCAATGATTACTTTTTCGGTAGCTATGTCCACATGTATACATTTTTTATAATTTTTAGAGGCCTGCAATTTCCTGAACTTCCCACCATGTGCAGTGCAATGTGTTAATCCTTACTAATATTATAAAAGCGAAAGTGAGTTTGTTTGTTACGTCTTCACGCCGAAATGGCTAAACCAATTTTGATGAGTTTTGGTACAGAGATAGTTGGGACCCTGAAGAAAAAAGTGAGAAATGAGGGAGAAAGAGGGAAGAAAAGGGAAAACTTAGCTTTGCTATTACAATCAATATTATATTTGTATGGCCTACAGGCAGTTGTTTCGGGTCTGGCTGTTCGTGTATGTGAATTTAAATGTTTGTAAACGCACCCACGATACAGAAGAAATTCCTTGTGTGGGGCAACGTTTAAAAAAAATAGCCTTATTGCAAGGGCAAAAACTACAGGTAGCAGGTACCTGCAAATCAGGAAAGGGGAACTGTGTTACCCCGAATTTAACGCAAGCGAAGCCGCGGGCAAAAGCTACTATAATATAAACCTAATCACAAATCAAGTGATATATATATATATAAATTACAAATAGCTAAACTGTGAGGAAGCGTATTCACGTGTGCCAATTCGATTTTCACTTAACTCCTACCGCGAACCGCGATACAATAAATACTTACTTCTAAGGCACCGTTTTAATTTACATAACATATCGTGTCGAAGAAACCGTTATAAATAACGGTTAATCGGTATAATCTGGATAACCGCACAATTTGTAGCGGGCAATGAAATTGCCAATTCACATTGACGACAAAGATTAATTGATTTTATGATAAATAAATTTTAAAATTCATCATCGGACGCAGACAAAAATTAATAAAGATACAGTGCTAGTGAAATGAGCCCACCGCGGTCAAGGGAGAAATTCTATTTAGCTCAAAGAGCTACTGGAAATTAATTTCTTACTAACTTAAAATGCAAATGTATGGGCCAAGTAAGTATTTTGTGATGCAAATGGGATGTTTAAGTATGCCTTTGGGGTAAGAAAAAAAAGTTAAAAGGCAATATTAACGAGTGTCGTAGACTTGGCGTAGCGGACGCAGCCGCGTAGCACTTGGGTTACGAGAAGTAAGTTTGCGTGCAATATTTGTACTTTTGCTATTTAGTATTTAGAATAATATTATTCCGGCTTAATTTTTGTTTTAAGCAATGTTTTCCAAGAACACATAATTCAAAGGAAATGGTTGTAAAACGACTTTAAAATGATTGCTATCACAACCTCTTCATTTAGGAACTTTAGAGCTATTTGTAGTACTCGTATTGTCTATTTTTTTTGTAAAAGCTAGGAATTGTTTTGTAAAGATCGTCTAGATCTTTACAAAACAATTCATTAAACCAACTTGTTATTTCTAAGAAGGTTTTCAGAACATGAAAAGATGCAATTATAAGATTTACTTTACTAAAAGAAAAAATATTTTCCATAGCCGTTTACCTTAGTGAAACTCAACAATGAAAAGAAAACAAAAGTATTTTCAATTTCAAATTCATCCCCTTCATCGCTATCAATCACAAAACCGGAACGTTCTCAGCGCGGACGTGTCCCGGTTCGTTACCGGCTTTCGCCCGGCCTGGCGCCGGCCACAGCCAGTAATTACTCAAATCAATAATACAATACGTGCCGGCACTCCGGTACCGGTAGTATAATGCAGTTATCTTTGGGACCAGAAGTAGGTTAAAAGCAACTTCGACTATCTTTTGCTTATGTAAATGGGAGAGTAAAATATCGAAAAATATCTTTTGGATAATACACGTTGACGGTTCGGTCAAATAGGTTTTGACAAACGCGATCCTGGACCAATGTCCGTCAGTCTGTGTCAGGGAAGATGTCAGTACGTCATATCATACAAATACTTCTGTCAGTGTCAGCGTCTGGAGTGGCGTCCGAAGTTGTCTGTGGAAGTTATGGCAGTTTCTCTACCCAAGGTATGCTATTTTGTTTTTAAAAAACGTTGCCCCACACTAGGAATTACTCCTGTATCTTGGGTGCGTTTACAAACATTAAAACTCACATACACAAACAGCCAGACCCAAAACAACTACCTGTAGGCCATACAAATATTTGTTCCGTGCAGGAATCGAACCCGCGACACGCCACGCAGCAGTCAATCGTTCAGCCACTGCGCCAACCGTGCCGACAATTCATTCGGAATCTAACAATCTGACATTCAAAGTAACATTTAAAAATAGAATAGTTTTTTTACATAGTCTGTGTCCTGCTGATAGGCCAAGGCTTTTTTCCTTCCAAACCAACCAGATTTGTGCAATTTATGACCACGATTGCCCCCCGAACATGCCGAGATCGTCATTTCACTTTCGCACCGGTCGACCACGACGGCGATGTCTACCCCCACTTTATTGTACACCCAAAATTAAACACAATATTAGTATCATCTAAGATTCAATTTTGTACAGACACAAATCGTTATTACATAATTATTGTATCACAACAAGTTGGCATAATCGTAGGGTCCTGTTACTTACTGTAATGTTCTTTCTACAGTACTTTCACAAGTTATTATGTCTTGTGACTTTAAATGTAGCAGAAGCTTTTTTGTTTTTCTGAAATTCAAAAGTGCATGTAATGGTCTAATTGAAATAAATGCTTTGAGTTTGAGTTATGCTCAAAAACGGACTTTTATATTATAAGCGAATGATCCTAAGAAGAAACACTTTTAACATTAGCACTGTAAAAAACAACTGCTAGCTACTTAGTAGGCACTTGTTGTTTGCTCTGTCAACTTTGACATGTCATTTCAGGGCAATTTATATTGAAAAAATAAAATGAACATAATTCACTCGTTTTCGGTTGACAAGTAAAATGTAGGTTGACAACATTACGATCAAACGTTTAAAACATTTTTGCTGTCTTTGATCTTGTTAAGTATATAGTAAAAAGATCAAAGATATTTTGTTTTTTAAGTAAAATGTTTTTAATAAGTGAAATTCCACACCATTATTTAAACTACATAGGCGGACTTAAGCCACGTTCAAATACACATAAAAAAATTATGTTTCGAACTCAATAATACACAGTAATAAAGGATGCAGTTGTCTTTCCACGGAGTGATTAAACGGTCAGAGGCGACAGCGAAACAGAGGCCATTTAATTTGCTTAAACTTTGGCACGAATTAATTCACGCTGTCATTGTTTTTATCGCTTGCCAAGCATTAAAGGCAGTGTTCCCTTTACTTAAAAGTTAGACGCTTTGAAGTTATTGAATGCTGATGATGGTGACATTTTATTTGAAACTTTATTTGTTTATTCTTGGGTGTTTAAGCACGTCTTATCTTGTCTTCTACATTATAACTCACACTATATCAATAAATATAATTATACATATATTTTAGTGCGGTATTGTTCAGTTACGCCGAGCGTGTTGCGGGTTCGATCTCCGCATGGAACAAATATTTGTGTGACAGGTAGTTCTTTAGGTCTGGCTGATTGTGAATGTGAGTTTAAATATTTGTAAACGCATCTATGATACAGGAGCAATTCCTAGTGTGGGTCAGTTTTAAAATAAAAAAAAGATAGTTACTCAAACTATGCTTAATATCGAAGTGCAATCTGTGCAAACTTCTACACAATATACTTATATCCTAACAGCGAGTAATGGATTTATATGAACAATCTGCTTGTCCCAGTTCAACAATTGATACTGATCTTGTACACTTGAATACTAACCTTATTATATGGCGTGTATCAGAAAACAGTTGCTGTAGTACAGACCATCTTGAATTGAACTCCTTCTCGTAATCGTGAAAAAGTATTCAGCTGCCCCATACAAAGTTTTAATACTTACTCAAACCAAATGTATGGGACAACTGAATGTGACGTTAACGAACGAGTCTTATTAGTCAGCTGTAATAGGTACCAGGAAGACTCAAAAGAAGATGGAACTTTTAAGTTCTGGTCCTGGGCTCTAGCCAAAAGATGTAACTAGAGCAAACATATCGTCAAAATCACAAATGTGAACACTAACATATCACTCCTTACGTACACGTATGCTCTCGTCTTCTTTAAGCCCCTAAATAATGCTTAAATGGAGAATTTCAACACTCAGATCAGCACCGAGAGTTCAAATTCCAACAATGTCTTTTAATTTAGGCGCCACTTAGTATCAGTGAAAACGGACATTAAAATGCAAATGCGTTCCATGTCTAAGAAGCGCCAAACTTGCACAAGTCACAGTGAGTTATGAGTCTACACACGTACATCCGACGTAGTACTAACTATAAGAAACCAGCGAAGCACTTTGTCCTAGCCAAAGACTTAAGGTTGAAATTGAGACAGGAATATCTGGAATGCGAGTGCCGTACGAATTTGTAATTCGAAGATTTATTGTTGAAGTTTTTAGTAGAATTGCATAGCAGTATTAGATTTTGTGTTTTAGTTTTTTAACGTATTGTTATTTGACTCCACTTTGACAATGTATTGGACTGTCATCGGCTATATCAATGTCATCGGATTTTATATCAAACTAGCTGGAACCCGCAGCATCGCCCGCATGATACCGGGAAAAAAATCCTATGTTATTCCAGACTATATAATCACCATCACATAATCATCACACATCATAAATATAATCTACCTCTGTGCTAAATTTCATCAAGATCCGTATACACGTTTTGACGTGAAAGAGTAACAAACATCTATACACTCATATGTATGTATGTATGTCTGTTACTCTTTCACGTCAGAACGGCTGAACAGATCTTGATGAAACTTGGCACAGAGGTAGATTATAGTCTGGAATAACACATAGGGTACATTTTTATTCGATATCACGCTGGCGAAGATTAATTATGAGTGCGGATTAAATAAAAAATGATACACCGTATTTTGCAGCTGTATTCCGAAGAACAATATCCGGAACATATGCTGAGCTCACTCACCGTTATTTATCACGCAAACTTTCATACAGCCTTACGGGAATCGTAATTTAAAATTACGGTTCATGTACAACCGAGTTTATATCTCTTATGAATTTCTAGCAGCAAAAAAAAACATGTAAAACTGAAATCTTTATACTCTGTGAAATTCGAAATTATCTAAAAGGATTTACTAACAACCAGCTTTTGCCCGCGACTTCGTCCGCGTGGATTAATAGTTCCCGTTCCCGGGGGATTTCCGGGATGAAAACTATCCTATGTCCTTTCTCGGGTCCCAGACTATATCTGTACCAAATTTCATTGAAATCGGTTCAGTGGTTTAGGCGTGAAGAAGACACAACAGAAGAGTTACTTTCGCATTTATAATATTAGTACGGATTCCTTTAAGATGATCAGTATATTTATCTATAGAACTTTTACAGTTTCAGTTAACTGATATTTAGCAATAAAATTAGTTACACGGCTAAGGCTCTTTATAATTAAACTAATATGACTGAAATATAAATTATGACTGGATATTATGAAAGCAATCTAAATATCAATGCCCTGATATAATTAAGGAGCCAGCCAGCCATAGAGCAACTCTCAAAAGCTCTTAGACGGTGATATTTGACAAGAAAACGACGGGCAGTATGCAGTAATGAACTTACCAAATCTAGCCATTCTAACCAAGAACCATTGACCCCTAAAACTAATAAAAACTTATTAAAACACCGAGACATAAAACATTCCTTTAGAATATAAAAACTGGAATAACTTAATAAAACTTTGAGCTATCATTGAAATATGTTCGGGCAATGCTCCTGAATTAGCATGTCGAAGCGACCATTAGGACCAGAACCTGCTTTATTGCCGAAGTTCTGATGGAAACTGCTCCACATACCAACACTTCAGTGTCGCAATATAAGTTCTCTTAGTATTGAAACTTTCCTTATAGTTCTGCATGCCTGGTACTTGCATGTTGCGACTCTTAATATTGGCTATAAGATGTGTGATTTGTTGAATTAATCGACATTGTTATTAAGCTCAAGATGCAGGAGAGACTTATTGGAAAATAGATATTTTTCCCAAACACACACACATATACTTTAATTACCCTTTGACATCATTCTTCTGTCCTTGTCCCAATTTAATTGGGTTAAGCGCAGCATGTCTTCTTCCATACTTTCTTAACTCGTCATCTCCATTATCATACCATATCATTGTTTACACAGTCCGTCCATCTCGAAGTCAAAACTTTTGTTTGTTCCATTGACTTTTTTTTGCAACAGACTTCCGGAAATAGAGTAAAGAAGTCGGTTATTTTTTTTGCCAAAAAGTTTCAAATTCATAATTTTTAGTTGTGGCTCAGATCGTCCACACAGCCACAGAAGCAAAAATATGTACTGAAGAAAGTAACTCACTGACTACCATAACAAGTACAAAATATAAATGAAACCACTGCGCCACCAAAAACATCCTCAACCAAACGCAAATAAAACACGCGAAATCAGACCAGTTAACACGAGTTAAATAAAAAGTAAAGCCAATTTGAGAACCTTTTTAGAAGTCCGTTAAAAATACTTGAATTTCAGGTGCGAAGAGGACCATTAGGTAACATGCATAAAAATGGAGCATTACAGCGGTGTAAACCTAGTTTTGCGGGCCCCAATCGCGTCGTTGTCACCAGGTTTTATCGCCGACCCTACCCTTAAGTTTTAATTATCGGTTTGGTCAATGAATAGTCTGTTTACCTTGACACCGACCAGGCAGACCACGCCAATGATTGCGGACGCACACAAAGTACATTGTATGTGTTTATGGTGATACAGCCTTCTGATTATTCGTCTAGATATGACGCTTTTTAAACCTACTTCGATTGATTACAGAACGCCGTTTGTAAAAAAAAAACTTATAGTTTCGACTAAATCGTAATTCCATAGACAAGAGGCACACTAGACAAGAGGCTGTCTAGAATTTAAAAACATTTTATTGTATACGAGCTGGCGCCCGCGGCTTCGCCCGCGTCATTTCGAAAAAATG
This sequence comes from Ochropleura plecta, assembly GCA_905475445.1. Classification (NCBI taxonomy): domain Eukaryota; kingdom Metazoa; phylum Arthropoda; class Insecta; order Lepidoptera; family Noctuidae; genus Ochropleura; species Ochropleura plecta. Next base: position 17,005,727 of record FR997725.1, on the reverse strand, counting down.
TGTCCCATATGTTACTCTAGACCATAATCTACCTCTGTGCAAATTTCACAAAGATCCGTTCAGCCGTTTTGACATGAAAGAGTAACAAACATCCATACATCCATCCGTCCATCCTCACAAACATTCGCATTTATAATATTAGTAGGATAGAATTTAAAAATGAAACTGTTGGCACAAATGTTATCAGTCAAAGGTCGTATATTTTTATCAAATAGATGATCGACAAAGATATCGTTCTTTTAAATTCAGTATTTTCCATTTTAGCTCTGCAGGGCTGAAGGAGTAAGCTCATTAATACTTGAGACTTTTAATTGAATATCGCTGAAATTTTCAGCCCGGCAAAAAGTTGTAGCCCTATATTTTATGTTGATAGATGAGTGTCGTTTAAAAAGATCCGGTACCGCTCTGTTTACTTGCGAAGAAGTCTAACAGATAAAGTTGGGCAAGCAAGAAAGTTCACCTCGAAGCCAAGCAAGACAAACACTTACAAGAAGAACTATTCTCATTTTATTGAACGAAACAAGAATAAAACACGGAACTGTAAATAAGAGTGAGATGTTTTCGGTTGATGGTTTTATTTGGTGTAGTGGGCTTAGCGAGTTCGAATCTCGCACGCAAAAGCTTACTACCTTTACTAAGTTTTGGTTGTAGCATGCAAATTAAGGGTGTTCTTGTTAAAGTTCACTTTGTTGTCCGTCTGTCTGTTAAGACCCTTTATCTCCAGAACGCGTTGAGGTATCGAGTCGAAATTAAAGCCTGTATCGACTCAAGTCTGTAGTCAGTTGGAACTGTTAAATATTCAATCCTCTAAGTCTACGCAGTCAAAAGATATGGCCATTTATGTCGAAAGATGGTACGCGAGTCCGACTCATACTTGGCTGGTTTTTTTTCACCGCTCTCTTACTTCTCTCGCCGCTCTGTTACTCTCCTGGGCAAAGGCCTCCATCCACTCTTTCTACCTCTCACGACACCCCGCATCCTCCTTGGCCAGTTATGATCGGACCTTCCTAGTTCGTCCCGCCATCTCGTTCGTGGCCTGCTGCGACCTCGTCTCACTGTTTATTCTAGTAAAGATTAATTGTCTACAACTAGCTGTGCATGAGCACGGCATGCGTTGCAATGCAATGTTTCTACCTTTCTACCTATCTACCCAAACGACCCAACCTACCCTACCCACTCTTTTCTTTTTCACGCCGGAAAACCGTCCTTGGACTTAAAAAAAAAAATTATATAAGCTTACCAACACATTTTGCGATCCATTTTTATATTATAGAAGATAAGTAGTTAGACTGCTTCTTTGGTCGAGCGGTCATGAGCGTGACTGCTGAGCATGAGGCCTTGGTTTTGATTCCCGGTTCGACCTCACATTGGCTTTTTCCATCCAGAATTCCTCAGTAGCATTCACGGTATTTGGATTTGTGATCAATGAGCACGCCCTTGGGGCAATGTGGGTGTACTATTTAGTACACCTCTGCCTAATCCGTCGAGGATTACAGGCATGAAGTTATTAAGTACGAACTTTATAAACATAACAAAAAGCTTTCGTGAATTCTGTTGAGAATCTAATATCGCACACTTCGGACTATACAGAGACAATTCAAAAATCTTGATTTTTTTGTTATCCTTGTGTTCGATTGCTCGATCTTCATACGCAACCATTTAACTTAACACAGTTCACATACCGTAACGTTTTACAACCTATTTATAATCTGTAATATAATGTTCATAACTTACTACACAAACTGTAATACCTACTGTTTTTTCGTCCCCTGAAAAATAACCTTGTTTGAGTTGTCTCAGTTTAGAACAAGATGTGCGATATAACCGATCGCCACTTGTTTCGACTCTTCTGTTCCTCCCCATAGCAAAGTGTAATTATATAATAACTAGCTTTTACCCGCGGCTTCGCTCGCGTTAAATTCGGGGTGACACGGTTCCCATTTTCTTGATTTGCAGGTACCTGCTACCTGTAGTTTTTACCCTTGCGCCTCATTTATTGTAACAGCAAAGCTAAGTTTTCCCTTTTCTTCCCTCTTTCTCCCTCATTTCACACTTTAAAAAAAATATTAATAGCATATGTCCGTCTCCAGGGTCCCAACTATCTCTGTACCAAAATTCATCAAAATCGGTTTGCCATTTAGGCGTGAAAACGTAACAAACAAACTTACTTTCGCTTTTATAATATTATTTAGTAAGGATGAATTTAACACTGTTACTAGTCCAATAGTCGGTCGGTACGTTTCAATCCAACGACATCGGGGATCTTGTTTTGTTCAAATTGGGGAGCGGGGATGCATCTCATTGCCCATTTCTTTGTCAAGATGACCTAATTTGAACAGCCATGAACTGGGACACCATTGCTATAAATAAATGTTTGTTTCCTTTTCGCGTATGGTTAGAATTTGTTGAGTCATTTAATTTTATTAAAGTAGTATCGCGATGGTTGCGAGGTGACAACTTTATCTATTATAAAAAAAAAACAACACATTTGTAATACCCCAAGGGGGAGATAGAGGTAAATAAAAATGGAGGAAATTCTGCAGTACATCTATATTTCACCTTTGTATAATCCCTATAAAACGGATTGCGCCGACTCCAAATAGAATGGGACAGGAAAATTATGAAATGATGATGATAGTCCCTATGTTATAAGACGCGAGCCTATGGCCATCAACTGGGCATAAAGACAGAATCCGTAGCCTCTATACTTAGATTTAATATTGAAAAAACCTAATATCACTATCGGATCCGGGAATAGCACCCAGGACGTAAAGCGCAACAGTCGCGCTTGCGACCACTCGATGCATGCGTGATACTTTTAAACAAGCACAAATTAAAACTCCAGGCTTCTAATTACTTATTCCTAATGAAAAAACTCACTAAACAGGGAATGAAACCTAAGTAAGACCTTGTGTTTGGTTGCGGGTTGTTTGAAAGAGATACCACGACCCCGGAACGTAAAGGGCAATAGAAGGAACATGGGTGGGTTTTAGTCAGTAAAAGTCTGACACTCCCCGCAGCTCCGCCCAGAGCGGGGGACATTATTTGATGTTTATTTTTTAACTAAATTCTGAAGTCTGACACTCTGCCATTTGATGATTTCCCACACGCAAAAAAAATACCTTGTGTTTAGTAGTAGAGCTTGCGACCAACGTGTCAAGCTGTTAAACAACTACAAAAGAACAAAGTGCAGGTTAAACCGTTATTAAACCGACTATTGTGAATCATCACAAAAGTTGTTGTCTAAGGTAAGATTTTGTGCCGTGTCGTCCGCGCGTTGTGATCCTCGAAGAAATCTCAGCAATGCAAATGGGCCGGTCAGTGCCACCGCTTGCCGGGGTTGCGAGTTGTTCGAAAAAGATACCGCGGCCCCGGAACATAAAGGGCAATAGAAGCAACATGGGTGGGTTTTAGTCAGTACTAACACTCCCCCCGCTCCGCAAAAAAAAAGATAAGATTTTGTGGCATTGCTGATCGCATATTGCAAAAAAAGATAGCGGCTTATCCTTTTTCAAGAGGTATAATTTCGATAGTCCGTATTTTTAAGCTATCAAACAATATTCTTAAGAAAATAATTGGAGAAGGTCCCCGACGAGGATGCGGTTTATGAGGTGCTTCCTCTAATACTTTAATGGAATTCTGGAATTAAACGCCTGCAACGTCTTGATACTTGATAGCGAAAGAAGCCGTAATGAAAATGTTACGGAATTCGGTGAGAAGGAGGATAAAATTGAACCGAGAGCAGTAGGTATTTATTTATTTTTTCGAAAGGGAAGTATCTCTTTCGATCAACACGTAACAGAGCACTATCTATTACAATTCGTAGACGACACAGGCAAAACAGACAAACGACCTACGTCATTTGATTCACGTAAGAATTCGTCACTGTTGGTCTCGGCTATACAATGTGTCCGGTCACGGACTAGCGATATTCTATGTGTACTCAAATTTAATGTATTTAAAAAACAAAAACTAGTTTTTTTTCACAAAAAAGTTTACAAAACTTTCGTTTTTATGCATATTTTTTGGAGTTTAATTCTGTTTTCTAAAGTTACGAAAATGTATGCTCATCATTTCCTAATTTAAACGATAGACAATATTGTTGCCCTCAGAATAAACCTATTTTCGTCTCAGTAAGACCAAAACTTTGAGAGATATGATTATTTTTTGTACACGCCCAGAGAATATCTTAAAATGGCTGCCAAAAAGCGGGGAGGTGAATTAGACCCAAGTGTGTATCGTAATAGTATATTAAAACACTCGTTACATAAGTATCTAGAATATCGCTAGTCCATGACCGGACACATTGTATAACACCCTCGCCTAGAGGTTCGGTTTTATCCGACTTGGCCGCAATGAAAAAGTTACCTCACTTGTATCAAAATGTACTATTTCTTATTCCAAAAATTTGAAAAGTTTCAGAGTAATATGACGTAAATATAAATCGAATAACCTTGTTGTTTTGACTTGCAAACGGCCCTAATGGCTCGATAAACATATTTTTTCGTAAACATCCGCGACGTAAACACATCACCTATTTACATAGGGAAAGTTTTAAATAATATTAATGGGCTCTTAACGATGTATAAATTATAAACAAATATGATGGGTTTAACTTCGTGCTTCCTTATTTAGTAAACAGACATCTAAATGGAATAAACAGATGCTAATGGTACATCACTACAAGTTTTTTAAGCGTCAACCGCAGCTAGATCCTCGCATGAGTCATTAGTTGTGTTCTACACGATTTTATTAGCTTCACATTTTAACTAACTATGTAACAAAATCTTAGAAGTTTAATTTGAACTATTTTCGATTTTCGATTGAGCTAAAATTTTGGATACGTGCTTAGTTTGGATGACAATGCATGGTTAGTTGTGACGTCATGCTAAATCCAATATGGTTGATTTCTAAAAATGGCGGTTTAGTTATTTTTATATTTTATATTATGTATCAAATGAAAGAGTTTGCTGAGAAGAATATAAGAAGGCAAGTGTTTGAGTTTTTTTTTTAATTTTGAATATTACTTTTTTTGTATTTTTTTTAAATATCTGAAGGTGGGTTAAATAAAAGGAATTATAGCATTTTAGCTTACGTTGACTAAATAAGCTAAATAGGAATACATTATAGTAGACTAGCTGCTCCCCGCTCATAGGCTACTTTTGGGATAAAAAGTAGCCTATGAGTTAATCCAGGCTATAAACTATCGGTGTGCCAAATATCATGCAAATCTTTTCAGTAGTTTTTGTGTGAAAAATTACATAACATTAACTTTTGTGTGAAAGAATGGATGGAGGTTTCAGTACTGATATTTCAATATAATAAGGACTAGATATGTTATTATAGGGTAAATAATGACTAGTTTAAAACTTGATTTTCCTGTTTACATGACCATATTTGAACAAGTACTAATGCACTACTGGAACAATGCAATAGTTGATATTCTAAACAGCCATACACCCCACTTAGGTAGATGAATCAAAACTACCTATTTCCTATTTGGTATAGTTATAAGGATATACATGTAATAAAGTTTATCAATCAGTGTTGTGACACAATCACGTACCTACTCAAAAAATCTGACGACCGTACTTTCAATTAAAATACTAGAACCACAATTCTACTAACATCGTACAGGTAAGATTTCTGTAGCCTAAAAACTTACCTGTACGATGTTATATTATCTATGCCATTAGGACCAATTTATCTTGTAACACGAGAGAGACTAGTCTTCACGACACAGGGAATTCTTGTGTGAAGGCTAGTGATATTTCAGCTTTTGTCATCATTACACATGTTTCCGAAATAATAAAGCTTTTAATAATTGTTGAGGCTCTCGTAAGGCAGCTGTTTTATGTTTTTATTTAGAAATATTTAAAAATGAAAACTATTTGTAAATCCATATCCTTACTAATATTATAAAAGCGAAAGCGAGTTTGTTTGTTTGTTAAGTCTTCACGCCTAAATGGCCAAACCGATTTTGATGAATTTGAAATTGTTACAGAGATAGTTGGGACCCTGAAGACAGACATAGGCTAATTTTAGAAAAAGGTGAGAAAAGTGGGAGAAAGATATGTTTTTTTCATCATCAATGTTTCAATCATCACGCGGGTTAAAGTTAGCGTTAGCCCAAAGTAACTATGGCACGCGGACGAAGTTGCGGGCGGAAAATAGTAAATCAATAAATGAAAAAAAAAGCTTTTTATTTTTATATTTAAATTTCACTTCTTCCACTAAGGATCTAAGCAGAGTAAGCATTGCCAAAGCTATATACAAAGTGCATTGGGGCAACTCGGCAGGCGGTTGGCGGCACCCCAGTAACCTATTTCTCTTAGTTGGCCCCACGCAGTCACGACTTGTGAAAAGATAAGCAAATGATATATACTTTATGATATTATTTTCTCCCCAATCAGTGGGGATTGTTTTCTTCCTTTAGCTTTGTTTATTGTTTTATTGTATGCCAGCGATCTGTCTCGGTTTCACATTGTTAACAACTTGACAAGAATTATGAAGACTAAACAATTTTTTTCTCTTATATTTCTTTCTTTTATATAGGTATTTGCTTTTGCCCGCGGCTTCGCTCGCGTTAAATTCGGGGTAACACAGTTCCCCTTTCCTGATTTGCAGGTGCTTGCTATCTGTAGTTTTTGCCCTTGCGCCTTATTTATTGTAATAGCAAAGCTAAGTTTTCCCTTTTCTTTCCTCTTTCTCCCTCATTTCTCACTTTAAAAAAAATCATCAAAATCGGTTTAGCCAAGACGTGAAGACGTAACTAACAAACAAACAAACAAACTCACTTTTATAATATTAGTAAGGATATCTTTGGGAACATAATTATTATTGCTTTATAACAAATAAAATGACTCAGCAAACATTGTCGCGATAGTCGTATCTGCCAATGGCTTAATTGCTAAGAGCCTCTATGAGTCTACCAATATCTAAAGAGGCTCTCGTTAGGCAGCTGGATCAAGAGCTTGAGACAGAAAGCGGTACTCTTGGACACGGCTCTTATTGTTAGGAGGTTCCTTTCTCTGGAGCTAGCTTGGAATCTGTTTCCGATACCGATTCCTATGCGGTGGGCTACTATTTATATTTTTTTAATGTTTTTTTTTTTGTTAAATTATAACAAAATATCTATGTACAACAATTAATAAACGGAATAAAATGTAAACAACTATGGCATTAAATAAATGGCCATACCAATTTTGGCCATGAAATGTTCTAAACAATATCCTAAAATCTTTAATTTGTGTTGTAAGGTCAGTAGTGGCGTAGTTTATGAAGATTTATAGTTATAAATGATTCAGAAACAAGGGCTCTAGTTATATTTAGAGGGTTGTATCGTTAATTACTTCGTAGAACTACATTTCAACGCTTTGTAAGCTATTATTATTCGCTGATAAGACTCACCGTTTGGTTTTTCAGTAGGCAATTTAATTTACTGATTATCTTTAAAAAGGTAAAGTTTATTTCGTGCTGATAACATTTATGAAAGCGGAATCCTAGTCTGGGCTGATCTTTTTTTTTGCGGATGGGAACACATCAAATATTCCCCGCTCTGGGCGGAAGGGGGCGAGCGTCAGACTTTTATTCATTTATTGACTAAAACCCACCCATATTCCTTCTTTTGCAGTTTATGTTCCGGGGCCGCAGTATCTCTTTCGAACAACCCGCAACCCTGGCAGGCGGTGGCTCTGTTAGGCCCCTCTGCTTTGCTGACATCTTTTTGAGGCGCGCGTGGAACACAAACGCGCAATCGACATGGCCAATGCTGATCTTATTGGATAGGCTATTTAGTTAGCATTTTAATATTGTTATTGAATAGCAAATAGCTATCACCTAGAAGCCAAAAGGAAGCTATAACCATTAAGGCACACAATAGCATTGATGGTCCCTCTTCACCGCCTCCTAAGGGCACGACTAAAAGGATGAAAATGTCCTAAAAATCTTGTAATACACTTTCCGTCCACGCGCAGGATTACGCTGTTTTTCTTTTATTTGCCCCATAATGGGTTAGAACTAGGGTAATACCTTTCACGGTTGTTTTTGTGCTTACCCTAAGTTGGTTTTCTCTAGGCACATTGAGCGAGGATGCACATAAAATATCTTTTTGTTTTTGCGATTTATTTGGGAGTAGCTTGTGATTTATTGGTGATATATCTTTCCTTTGTCATGTGGGTTTTAGCGGTCAATGGTTAGTGGTCAGTAATCTCAGGGGAATGAATAGGGGATTTGATATCTCGGTTGATTAGATGGCATGGGAAAAACAGAGTGTTAGAGACATCGATGCAAAATATTGCATAAATAAAAGCATGCATGCAAATCCATCCATATATGATTTTTTCAGCGGTTATTGTAAAAAAACAGCCAAGTGCGAGTCGGACTCGCAGACGTAGGGTTCCGTAACAAACAATACAATATTTTTAATGCTCATTCAAATTAAATGGAAATCTACAACCAACCGAAAAGCTTATTTGTTTTTTTATGGTATATTAATGTAAGAAAGTGTCCTAATATGTATATCAAAAACGAAATATCAAACCTTGTCCAAACCATTTTGTTTATATGTAAATTACAGAAAGTTGGTACTCCCACCAAGTTTCTACGATTATAGAAACAAATATCACATGAATCATTTACTTGAGAAAAAAGTATATAAGAAACCTTTATATAATTTTTAAGACCTAGCTGTTAACATTAACACCCCACACAGTTATTTATAAGAAAATATTTCACTTTTTAATAAAATATTGTTGTCGTTTCGCATCATATTAATGTATCGGCTTATAGAAAGCATCTTCTCCCCAAATGTCAACTATGTGGTGCCAATAGTCTTGAAGTAAAAAAGCTGTGACAGGGCACATATAAAGGGCTGTTTTTGTTTAAATAACTGTCAAAATATTTACACTTCAGATGGTCTTGGTAATGCTAATGTCTTTAAAAATGAGAATGAAAACGCTTACAGAAGCTTGAATAATGTCAACTGTATGGAAGATGTCATTCACGCTTCTGTATAATTTCACATCATATTTGTGTATCGGTTCATAGAAAGCCTCTACTCCTCAAATGTCAACTATGTGGTGCCAATAGTCTTGAAGTAAAATAGCTGTGACATACGGACAGGGAAAATCCATAAGGGGTTGTTTTTTTTTAATAACTGACAATATATCTCCACTTCAGATGGTCTGGGTAATGCTAATATCTTTAAAAATGAGAATGAAAACGCATAAAGAAGCTTGAAAAATGTCAACTGTATTTAAGATGTCATTCACGCTTCTGTATCAAATGAAAAGCTGTCCGAGTAGCTAATTGAAGTGTTAGATAGCTAATCGAAGTATAGCACCTGCTGGTAGGATTACTACTATTTATTCTTTAACCACCAATTTATAGCACCTTTACAGATATATCAAATGCGATGCTATAAAGTCACCAGACAACGTAATATATGTATAGCTCTACTTTGCAGGAAATGCTTTGTTATATTATTGTAAATATAACATAATCATAAAACCTAGTTTGACAACACGGTTGGCACAGTAGGTAAACGTTTGACTACTGTGCTACGTGGTTCGATCCCCGCACGACACAAATACTTGTATGACCTACACATATTTGTTCCGGGTCTGGCTGTTTGTGTATGTGAGTTAAATGTTTGTAAAAGCGATACAGGATATATTCCTAGTTTGGGGCAACATAAAAAAGGCAAATGATACGATAATATTGTAAACAGGAAAAAACATTTTTCCATCACATTAGTGTTACATCGTGACGAAACCAGCATTTCTGAGAGATATTTCCGTCGGCATGTTAAACCAATCAGTTCAGAGGCCTATGGGCAGTATAAAAACTCTGACACCAGGGTAGGCACCTTACCGTACGATAAAAGAAAGATACTGTTTTATGTGCCTTTTTAAATATGGAACAATAGACTCATATTTAACTAGTCATGTTTAATAGTGTATATTGTACCTACAGGGATGATGAATAACGCTCTATCATAAACAATAACAATGCCAATGAACATTGATTTCCTATTATACGGTTTGAAATATCCTTTTATTTATAAAATGTTCAAATTGAAGTTATTGTTCTGTAGTAGGTACCTACCTACACTAAAGAACGGATAGCTGTAATTTTATTGTGGATTTGTTGCGGCTATTTTATTTGGATACATATTTTATTAATGGGGCGTTCTCAAAACTTTAACAGTGGTTTTAGGATGCCCCGTAAAAAGATATGTTCCAACGGGGCATTTTGTGAATATACTATGTATGAAAACTTCATGTTACTGGTAACATTACATTATTAACGCGCCTAGAACCGAATTTTGAAGACAGTTCACCTATGTAAATGTCGATTTTGGAAAACCTTCTCACTCTATTTTTATTGAATCATTTTTTGAGTATACAACTTACATAGCACTGCTAGCTCTTCTATGCAGTAGCTGCAGCAGGCTACCGTCCGCGCCCGACGAGCAGAGGGACCGCGAGCGCGCGCGCCGCTCCCCCTCCCGCGCGCTGCGCTCGCGCCACCGCGCCATCAGCGACTCCAGACACAGCATGGCGCCACCATCGCACACCATCCGGCTTCACCGCCCCGCCCACACCAAACACCACCCCAACACTCAACACATCAAACCGCAAACGTAGATACTGCTTTTACAACTAACCCCGATATCTTACGATCTTTTTATCGCCGTAACAGCGAGCTAGTTAATGGCGCAACTCGAGACCGCACTACGAACGTGACTCGGTGAAATGTATGACATATGCATTAAATGTGCAACTCGGTCGGTCAAACTAATTATATACGTATGCCGTAGTCTTATTAAATATTTAACGCTAACTTTCCAACCACACGTCTCAAACTTTCCTTAATATTTGTGATTTAAGTATCTTTTTGGTATTAGGTATACCGGACGGACGCCACCGAGAACACGCGAATTAAATATTCACTGGAACAATTAAACTTTGTCAGGCGGCGCAAGCTGGTGTGCCACTTCACAAACAAAGTTAATCACGGAGTTTATCATGTGGTAGACGCCGGCCGATAAGTGTGGCTTACACGGAGAAACAATCGCATTAGTAAATGGGGCAAAGTCGTATTAGTTACATCACGCGAGGTAGGCCCGGCTTTATCTGCACTGACACAAAGTGCAGCAAAACTTGCAAGGAACTTGAAAGTTTGTTGACAGTCGCGGCGGCGGAGATAGAATCGGTAGTAGATTGCGAAGTAATCGGGATGTTTATTTAGAAGTTTCCCGCCGACGCGAGTGCTCGCGGCCGCCTGGGGCGGTGTCGTGTCGCTCGGAGCGCTTCTCGCCGACTGAGCGAGCTCGGCGCAGTACTACGGTACGCCCGTAGCCGTGTCTACGACGGCGACATCGGAACGCCTTCACCGCGTCCCGTGTCCCACCACAAGCGATATAATATAGCGTACCCTTGCGCCTCGCTTCGCCGCGTCGCCGTGCTTCTCGGCTAAGTTTGACGCGCTGTTGTCATCCGAAGTTGCGTTAAGTTTGTCTGCTATATATCACGGGCTCACGGCGGGTTTCATAAGTGCCGTCGTCACAAGCGCGTACAATTTAATCACGACCTTAATTGCGTACGTTAATGTACGCATATATTGAGGTTTATTTGCGAATATATTGGTTATTAGGATCGATCGGAATTCTGTTGCCTTAAATACTTTATTAAAATTGACAAAAGTTTGATGTTTTGTGAATATTAGCCAACTTTTCTTTGCCTTAATTAACAAGATTCAAAAACTTAGGTCCTAAATGATAATGTAGGTCTAGAAAATGTTTACTTTAACTCAGGTATGTTTACTTGACAGCTCAGCTTAGGTACAGTATACAAGTTACGTATATTTATGTAACACAAAACTATGTACCATCATCTCCTCTAGGGCGGCGACTATGTTTTTCATTGATAACATTTACATAATGGAAGATAATATTGCCCATAACATAAGCTCGTAACAATTTACATAAATCTGAGTACCTATATGTTTTGCGTAACTTGTTCATGGAAACATTTCATTGTTTACTATAATAACTTGACCCTTATATCGTTCACTCTGGGGTAAAGGTATGAAATTCAGAAAAACGAGTGGATTTTTTAAGTCAGTTTATACAAATGAATTATGCATTAGAAGTAAGTAGGTAGGTTGAGGTATTTACTTAACGATCGCAGAAACCGTTCGCTTATGTAAAGAACTAGCTGTGCTTAGCGGTTTCACCCGCTACTCAGCTTCTTAGTATCATAGCGTGAAGTTATACAGTCTATTAGTTTCTTGAAAGAATGGATATGCAAAATGTTAAGTCTATCCGGCCAAGGAGTGGCGTTCTCCCATACAAATGTTACCCTAATTTTTTGCGGATGGGAAATCTTCATGTAAGTTCCTTCTCTCTAGGCGGAGCGCGGGGAAATGTGTTATTTTACTGACTAAGACCCACCCATGTTCCATCTTTTACCCTTTATGTTCCGGGGCAGCGATACCTCTTTTGGCGGTTGCCCTAGTAGGGACGCGCCGTCGACACGGCCGGCGGCCTGTCGTCACAAGACGGACGGTGAGCTACCCATTACTCCTGCGTCCTAAAACGATCCCCCACGCAAAATTTGGGATTACTAACACTTGCAGCTTCGAGTTTTTGTGATTGGTGAGTCAGTGATTTTCCCTTTTATCTATGTATATAGACAGATATTCGATTCATAATCCTTACTTATATTATAAAAGCGAAAGTGAGTTTGTTACGTCTTCGCGCCTAATTGGCTGAACCGATTTTGATGAATTTTGATACAGAGATACTTAGGACCCTGAAGACGGACCTAGGCAAATTAAAAAAATAGAAAAGGGGGAGAAAGAGGGAAGAAAAGGGGAAAGATATTTTTTTTTTATCATAACGCGGGTTAAATTTAGCGTTAGCCCAAAGTAACTATGCCACGCGGACGAAGTCGCGGGTGGCTAGTATTTAAAAAATATTGATGTATATTTGAATTTATTTGAAATGAACGCTTCCTTCACGTGTAGCATCGCTACAACTAAGGATTTCATCAAAATTTCAACCATAATTTTTTAAAACAGGAATGAATCATAATTAACTAAAAACAATTTTTTTCTTTAAATAAACTGCTTGAAATTAGGAAACTTCAATTGAAAAATCTTGCAGAGAATAAAAAAAAGAAGTGAGCTTCAAATATCTAAGTGCTAGCAAACTTTGAGCTTTTTCAAATTAAAAACGTGCTTCGAAGCACATTCAGCGACTGCAATCGTTTTTGATCGCGCCACAGCTCAAGCAACTGTTTCCTAGTAAAAGACAATATCTAATAAGCTCTAGGAAAAGTATAGGGGGTTGTGTTCTGTATTGAAACATGTGTACGGAGTTGTTTTTATGATTTCGTACCTCAAAAGGATAAATACGGAACTCATAAAGGATCACTTCATTTTCCACCTGTCTGTTTGAGAGTCTGTCAAAGCAAACCAATTACTTTTGTTGGCAACATGTTGAAGCCCTTGGGTTAAATTGTTCCATCTGTAATGTAGCTGTCTAATGAAAAAAACCTTTTTTGTTTTTGAGTTAAATCGTAACAAAAACTAAAATCTTTCCTTTTCGATAGTAATTTCCCATGTAATAATTTACGACCACCACGCGAACAAAGTCGCTGGAATAAGTTTTTTTTTAATCTTGTATGCAGCGCACATCTTTCTAAGCTCAAGGCCATAGTATCCTATTACGATTAGGATTGCGCCGCGTCCCCATGAGAATTGTATGAAACCACCATCCTCGCAGGCTTACGTCTAAGGATGAATGTAACACCTGAACTAAGAACGGCGTGAAGCAATTTAGCCAAGATTTGTCCCTATTTAGCGACGCTTTGATAAAGCACTGAATACTTATCTAAGTTGCGGTGTTTTAGCATTTTCCGATCGATTTTAAGCACTACGAAACAATATCGATGAATGAACGAAATCCGGTTGAAACAATTTTGTAAAGTCCTTTTGTTCCCAGCAAATGGAGACACAGGAGGTGGGGACAGCGGGAATTCACGAATAGGTAGCAACCCTAGTGATTCAGAAGTGATTCTGGAAAATCTGACGGCATACCCAGCTATAAAAATGCCCAAGAACATGTTACTTTTGGGGTAAATGTAAATACCATCCAAGGCTAAATTTACTTTGTCCTCTCTTTGGGTAAGCACCTATGCCTAAATTTAACTTAGTTATTCATAAAATATTAGTCTACACAGGAAATGTCCGCTGCAGATGTTTACAGTGGCACTCGGTCGCCGGGTCGTGTCAACGAACGCTTTATGCACGAAACCCTCGCCAAAAGCGGCACCGTCCATCGCGTGACGTCATTATATCAATAAACGATTTCTGAACTAGTTTCAGCGTAGTAAACTGCTAATACTAACGTTTGAAGCAGTCTTTGTCAATGTTTTGATAGGTTTTAGTTTTAGCTTTTTATTCTTTAATGCCTCATTGTATCACAGAAGTTGCTTTCTAATGGTAATAAGAATGTAATAAATTACCAAGATCACATAGGGAACTCCTAATCAATTGATTTAAAGCGATATTTTTTTATGGATATTTCTATGTATGGATGAACTGCTAATCTTTTAGTAACGATGTAAAATGAACACTCGATAAAAATTGTGTGAGATATCATCAAACCAAAACTAAAAATACTGAAATAAAAAAAGTGACTTCCGAAATTCTAAAAACTGAAATTATTGTACTTCCGGATGTCGGTGGCAAAAAAGTCAACGAAACAAACTTGAGATACTTCTACACATTGAATAACATCTCTGTAAAATCAATTCGCAAAAAGGAAAATAACATAATAATATTCATGGTTAGGTTAGGTTGTATATCGTAAATAGAAGACAAATGTTATACCTATTAATCCTGCAATTAACAATCAGTTTACTTAGCTAGGTAATTATAGTAAATTCTGTACAACCGCAACCCCGTGGGGGCCGTTGTTAGAGCTTATAGAGTTTGGAAGTACGTGCAACTGTATAGTTTATGTGGATAGAAGTACTACTTTGATTTATTATGCTTACAGCCGCGTGTTTTGATTTGTCTTCTTGCAACATAGATACGATAGAATAAGTGCTTTTTGTTTTTCGGATGGGAAATCATCAAATAACTTCTCCCGCTCTGGGCGGAGCGGCAGGGAGTGTTAAGGCTCATTCAGACACGCGCGCCGCTCTGTGCGGCGACAAAATCTCCGTAGTACAATTACTATGAAAACGCATGCTACTGCTCACAATGGCGCGGCGCGACACGTTGTGTTTTAGATTTTCTTTTCGATAATACACCTAGAACATTTTGTAAAACAAAAGACACCTAGAACATTTTGTACGAAACGGGCACTATCGCCACGTCTGTCTGCACGCGCGGCATCGACTCGGTGATCGACTACTCGATCCTAGAGTATCGAAAAGGGGTAGGTTAGGATGCCAACCTATCCATTTTCTCGCGATAAAAAACCGTTTTAATAGGTGTCCGCCATCCTGGAGACCACCTGGAGAGAGCGGAAATGTCTTATAGACTCGTACTGACTAAGGTGACGTCCTAACTGCCTATGGATCGTATGATGATACGAAGAGCTCGCGTCGCATAGTGAGCGCTGTCAGCGACAAGACTGTATAACCTGTATGCAATACAAGCTAGAAGATTGTTTAACCTCCCGTTAAGCAACCTCTGCCAAGGTTAGGAAATGGAGGGATCACCTTAGGTTAAACAACCTTCGTCAAGGTTTGGAAATAGATGGGTCACCTTAGGTTAAGCAATAAAGTTATTTTAATTTAAAATATCTTTCGTTCGAGTGCCCACGAAATGCTCTACTACCTAATCATCTACCTAAAACTATGTCGGATCGTGGAGAAGACCCGATGCTTTGCATCTCGGCCATCCATGATGCGGCATGCATATTACTTTGTATTTAATGTCCTCAAAAAGCAAACGTTTGTGCTTTAAAACTTTATAGGCATCGTTATAGCTGAAAATAACAAATATGTATGAAAGCTAAATATGTATGACTTCATAGCCCATAAAACTGAGTACAAATTCATACTCATAACTAAAACCATTTTGTATTAATGTTAAATTCAAATTACAAAGTACTGACGCATCACATGAGCCATATTTAAAAGTAAAACTGTAGAATATCCTTCAATAAAATCAACAGATGTGTACTATAGAGGTTTAATACCATTAACTAAACCCGAGTACAGGCTGGTTTGCAATGACGTTCGATATTCAAGTTGTTTGAATAAATTTGAAAAGAGAATAGAATGACTTAAGAAGTGTGTGCCATGTTTTTATATGTAACTATAGTTTGAAGTGTAAGTTGTTGTTCTATCAGTTTTACGTAACCAGATAATTTAGGGAGACCTGTGTACAAAAGGAATATCAAAACGACTTATCATAATCAAAATATAAAAAATAGATGAGACTACTGAAGTGTCTCTAAAATTAGTTGGGTAATAAACACCAACAGCGTTCATGAAACCTAATATAAATATTTGGAGTTCAGTAGTGTCTTTTTAAGCAAACGATGATATTCGTTCTATACTTTTAAAGAACTCCAAAATGAACCCTGAAAAGTGCTTGAAAAGTCAGGCAACGTAAAATAACACGAGATATTTTGTAATTAAACAAAACATCTCGTGTTATTTCATATTTCCCGACTGGAGCCCGTGCGTGGAGATGTTAAGAGATCTACGAACTGGTTTACTGAAAAAACACCGCAGTTAATAACTTTATCTGAAATGGTTATTATAAGTTACTAGCTTTTGTCCGTGGCTTCGCTCACGTTTAATTCGGGGTAACACAGTTCCCTTTTCCTGATTTGCAGGTAAAGGCTACTTGTAATTTTTGCCCTAGCGCCTTATACATAGCTAAGTTTTTCATTTTCTTCCCTCATTTATCACTTTAAAAAATAAGCCAGCCTATGTCCGTCTCCAAGGTACTATCTCTGTACCAAATTCACCAAAATCGGTTTAGACATGTAGGCGTGAAGACGTAACAAACAAACAAACTCACTTTCGCTTTTATAATTATTAGTAAGGATTTTTTAACTAATGACTAAATATTTGAATAACGTGTTACGTGAACATTTTCGGAGGAGTTCGTAGCTTAATAATAGCAGCCGCTCGGGTCCATCTTTAGGCTAAGCCACGCTTGCCTAGTTGATCTGTGGTTACAATTTTAATTTTGTATATTATGTGAATCATTATTATGAATTGTACTATGTGTAACTGCATTATGGATCTTTGACATCTGAATTAAATGATTTTATTATTATTTGTATACTAGATTTTGCCCGCGGCTTTGCTCGCGTTAATTTCAGGGTAACACAGTTCCCCTTTTCTGATTTGCAGTTACCTGCTACCTGTAGTTTTTGCACTAGTGCCTTATTTATTGTAATAGTAAAGCTAAGTTTTCCCTATTCTTCCCTCTTTCTCTCTCATCCCTCACTTTAAAAAAATTAGCCTATGTCCGTCTCCACGGTCCTAACTATCTCTGTACCAAAATTCATGAAAATCGGTTCAGCCATTTAGGCGTGAAGACGTAACAAAGAAACAAACTCACTTTCGCTTTTATTAGTAAGGATAACAAAACCAAAAAGTCATAACTAAACATCACATCTAAGTCCATGGGTAAGTACCTATAATCGCATAAGTTTTCACACTAGAGTGACTATGCTATTATTTACTACTAGCTTTTGCTCGCGGCTTCGCTCGCGTTAAATTCGGGGTAACACAGTCCCCCTTGCGCCTTGCCATTGATTTGTAATAGCAACGCTAAGTTTTCCCTTTTCTTCCCTCTTTCTCCCGCATATCCCACTTTTTTTAAATTAATTAGCCTATGTTCGTCTCCTGGTTCTCAACTATCTCTGTACCAAAATTCATCAAAATCGGTTTAGCCATTAAAGCGTGAAGAGGTAACAAACAAACAAACAAACTCACTTTCGCTTTTATAATATTATATATATATATATATAATATATATATTAGTAAGGAGTAAGGATTTGTCACTTCGCTAACTCTCGTGATTTTACAATCCAATTAGCTACTTCGTGAAAGGCTTCACGTGCTGGTTACAATGTAGACAACCGTTAACCCGTTTAGTCGGACTTTTTATCGACTGAATCACAATTGGCTTAGAAATTAAATTGATCATGCATGCAACGCATACGTATGTAGCTAGAATTCTAGTATCGTCATAGTATAAAGAGGGGAAGTACGTTATCTTCATACAAACGCATAGCGCGCGGCTTGTATGTGTGCGCCGTAGTATCTATGCGTCGCCGCACGCACACTAAACCAAATCTCGGCTCCTTTCGAGGTGCGCCAGTCGGGGCTAACACTGCACGAGGTTCGCGCGTCACGGCTTTTCGGCACCGCTAAACGAATAAAAAATGTCTGATAACCGCGGGAGAAAGTATTGCTGTGTGTTTGGGTGTCTTAATAATTCATCAATTCCAGAATTGTCTCAGTTCAAATTACCTATTGAACAGGAAAGGTAAGCTACTCACTTATTCTAGCATAATTCATTTTTTTACTTCATAATGAGATACCTACCTACTGACTTCTTTTTGTTGTATTAGCATATTAGTTTTCTATCACACAGAGGAAGTAGAATAGAATAGAATATACTTTATTGCACACCAAAATCTACGAAACAAAACTGTTTTACAAAAAGATGTTAAATCTATGGTTACAATGGCGGTCTTATCGCTAAGAAGTACCGCGAGTTATCGCGAAGTAGGTAGGTAGGTAGGTCTACTTTCCCACTAGAATGTTTGTACTTTTGATCTGTCAACTGATTTACCGCTATTGCTTTGTTTACGTTTAGTTGTGCCGATTTCTCAGTATTGTAGGTATATTAACTAAGTACCTAACTACCCACAGTTATGAAATCGTAATTAAAAATAAGTTATTGACTAATTTTAAATTATATATATACATATAAAGCAAAGTTCGAATCATAACAACAGATTTGATTATAGTCTAAGAGACAGGCAGAGAGTAGACAGACAGTTTTGAATGTTGTTTTACGGTGTTTTTTGTTTAATTATAATATTTTAGTCACTTTAAAATAAAAGTAAAAAATACAACTTCTCGACCCTTGCCAATTTATAGGTACTGAATTAAAATTTAGCTAAAAGTGACAACCCTATGACAGTAGGCAATTATATCGCGAATTGGGCCGGAGATAACCTACTTCCCCTCTATTTACTTTGGTATCGTTGCCAAATATTTGGGCGACGTAGCACTCGTAGCGTAGTGCTACGCCACGTAAAGCGTAAGTTAATCGTAGAAGCAACCTCTCTACTATCCGCAGATTAAAAAGTTTGGCAACTGCATTGCGTAGTACTATAATAGTTTGCGATATGGTGGCGGTTATTCGTAATAAAAGAAGCTATGTTTATATTTTCTTTTTACGAATACATGTCACATAACTGCAAAGCTATTCTCTTCTTTATATTTTCTATTCTCTATTTAAACAACTTGAGTATTCGAACCTCATTGCAAACCAGCCTGCTTTTTAAAAAAAAAAAACCTTGCCCCACACTAGGAATTTCTCCTGTATCGTGGGTGCGTTTACAAACATTTAAACTCACATACACAAACACCCAGACTCGAAACAACTATCTGCAGGTCATACAAATATTTGTTCCGTGGAAAATCGAACCCGCGACACGCAGCGCAGCAGTCGATCGCTTAGCCACTGCGCCAACCGTGCCGGCATTATTTAAGGTTTGGTTAATGCTATAAAACCTTCACAGTACATAGCCACATGGTCAAGAAAATAAATAAACTATGATTGAGTCACTGAACTTTGTCTCAAACTACACAGAATATTATTATGAAATGGACTCCACAAACACATTTGATGTCCGCAATAAATAAAACAGTTTTTCCACGTTCTCACATCGTAACTCAGCAAGTCAGTGTTATCTACAAATATAAGAACTAACGTACGGAACACTCACTACACATTTTGGCGTCTGCTAGTCTGCACGGAAACTCGGGTCTATAACTAGGTAAAACGTTAAGTTTAAAGAAGGAAATAAATAAAATATGAATGAAAACTTCTTGGTATGCTTGTTGTTTTTCTCGACACACGTTATGTTATGTGAGTGAACGTCTATGTGTTTTGTAATAATTTTTGTGAAAAAAAAAATTGAATGGGATGAATAGGAAATCTTAATTTCTCTGTACATCTGACTCAGAACCTAAAACGATAGTATATCGTATAGTATATGTCTGTGGTATATGTAGAGAGCCTGATCTGTCCTGATATATTTTTTGGTAGATGCGAAAAATAAAACCTCCTTTCCAACAGACCAAAAACAAAAAAAAAAAAACATTTATGATTGTGCCATGGTTCTATAACATTATAGCCATTTCATTCTAGGTACTAATGTATTTTAACTGTTTCATTTTTTTTAATTTATTAAAATTATTCACGATTTTCTAAAGGAAATTTCAACGGTATTAGACTCTTCTGATTGCTTATCTCTTTTGTTGACTATTCATAAGTACGTACCGAAGTATATATATATGTAGATTGTAGGGTACAGAGCAATGGCGGCAGTGAGTGGGTTGACGCCTGTCGGCAACATTTTGATTTTCATTTCCTGCTTCACGGCATCCGGTATAATTCCAGATTGATGTGGAATTGCTGCCACAAATGTACTTACAAATAATAATAAAAAAAACCCTTTTGCCTCACAAAACGTAATAGAATTCGCCTTTGACGAATGAACAACATGCATGCATGATAAATAACGTAACATTTTATGTGGGCGAGGTTATGAGTTGTTGAGTTGATCATATTTATATGATGGTAAATATGAAGGAGTCCAGTTTCGGATACCCAGAGGGGTCTACCACGACCACTGCCTGTCGGGGTTACGGGTTGTTCGAAAGAGATACCGAGGGCACGGAAAATAAAGGGAAAAAGAAAGAACAGGGGTGGGTTTTAGTCAGTGAAAGTCTGAAACTCCTCCCCCCCGTTCCGCCCAGAGCGGGGAAAATTATCTGATGACTGTCGGACTGTGTCGGATGTTGAAAATAGCGAAAAGCTAGTTAGCTGTAAACCAATCACAAACAACTATTCATATGTTTACTTGTAAATTACACCTGATTATAAACTCCGAGTTTTGGCTAGTTTTGCGAATTACTCTATTAGAGGTGCATCAATAAGCCAGTTATAGACGCCAAAAACATACTAAAAGTGCACAAATACAAACAAGTTTTGTTAACCAACTTTTTAGTAACGATTTTAGCATAAGCACTTTCCTAAAGCTGCAGCAAAGGTACCTTTGAATTTTAATAGCAGTAGCAACACACACAGTAATATCATTAGACAGTCATAGAACATTGAACCACAATAGTCTTAAGCAACAGTCTCCTTTTAAGCTATCATGAGCCAGCCCATCTTCGTATAACAGACTAATTTGATGGCCACTGCGCAATTAGCAGATGGTCTGTAGAAATTCCGACGTTTAGTCAGTTAGACAACAACAGCGCGCTAAACAAGTAAATTGATGACGTGAGCATAATACATGCTGCAAATATAATTTGAAACTGAACTTTTATAGAAGGTGCTAGTTGTTTGTAGTAGGTAATAGGTAGCATGAGATAATAGTAGTAGAAAAAATAATTGGTTGCCAATGTTAATAACAGTGATTCGTACAGAAATTAACAATAAACAAATTAACTATCAACACCGCGTACAACAGATTCGTTTTTAAATGTTACTCGATACTCAAGAAGAAGGTAATAAAAATATAGAAAGATACTATACTCAGTTTGTTTAAATAGAGAATTGATAAATATACAATAGAATAGTTTTTGAATGACGTGACATGTATTAGTGAAATGATAAACTAAAAATATAATCTTAAAGTATTTTATGCTTTTAATTACGAATTTACACCAACACACTACAATTCTGTTGTCAGACCCTGAACTAAATATCACTAAAATTTAGTTTATTCTCAATTTACAGAAAATGGCAATCTCGCTATTCTGAAATTGACGTTTTTCTAAAAAAATGTTGTTGTCAAGCTAAATCACAATCTTTAATCGCGACTAAATTGGTATGGAATTCAATTAAATGTGATTAGGTATGTCATTTTAATCTTAATCTAGATTAAACCAGTGGTTCATCATTTCGCTACGTATCGTGAGTCGAGCAGAGTTTTTTTTGTTGCATATGTGTATGTACTACTACTGCGTCGGATCGAAGTATGTCTGGTTTCAGACTTTCTCCGCAGCATTTTCCCCGTGCAAGCAAACGCTTGTACAGTAATTAACGCTTGCGGGCGTTCAACATATTCTTTGGAGAACATTTATGGTTAATATTTAGAGAAAATATTGAAATTGTTTAAAAGTTTAACGTAATTGGTAATGTGAGGTAAGTCAGAGAGCTGTCGAATGAGCACGATGTTTATTATAGGAGGTCGTGTCATTTTTGAGAAAGGCTAACAAAAGTTAATATATAGTTATTAAGCAAGTACAACAGTTTTGAGAGCAACATTATTATGGGTTTAACTCTTAAGTAAGTCGAAAGGAACTAATTCTCCCCGTCATTGCTACCATTTTTATAACCGACTTCAAAAAACAGGAGTAGGTCCTCAAAACGACTGAATTCTTTCTTTTTTTGTATGTTTGTTACGCGTTTTTTCCGTCGACTGTTATTAAACAACTAGCTGTGCCCAGCACCGTTTGACCAAACAAGGAATCAAAAAGATTTATAAATAACAATTTATTAATAGCAAGCCTCTTTCAAATTAACAGTTTTGGCACAAATTGCTAATAAAAATCCTACTAATATGTATTATAAATGCGAATGTTTGTGAGGATGTATGGATGTTTATTACTCTTTCATGTCAAAACGGCTGAACGGATCTTGATGAAATTTGGCACAGAGGTAGATTATAGTCTGGAACAACACATAGGATACTTTTTTTCGATATCACGCGGGCAAAGCCTCGTGCGCCAGTTAGTAATTTAATATTTTATGCTTTGTATCAATAATTTCTATGTTCTCTTTACCAAGCGAAGCGAGTAATACTTCGTTATTCTGCTGTTTGTTTATTTAAAATCTTGTATACGTTTCGTTTCACTTGCTGAACGAAATGCCAAGCGGTCTTCCGAAATGTGGTGGCGTCGTTTGTTACAGCGATATGTTCAGGAATATAGGTAGCCTGCTTTGCTTGGAAATATTTTATAAGCAGGCTTGTCTCTTTTGATGTGTGTTACTTTTCCTTCCTTATGTTTTATTTTAGGGGAAAAAAGGAACCGTTTGGAAACAGAACAGGAAGGACTTCTTGTCATTCGTCGGAAAATTATCCATTGTAATCCATTGAGAAGCAAGAAAAAATCATGAAAGAAAAAATAAATCTTGTACTGGACGCGAACAAAGTCTGTATGTGTCTGCAAGTGTTCTGGATTGAAATTATATACGGTATTTTTAATATAAACACCCTTTTTTTTCAATGTATTTTATGGCTAATCTCTGAAAAAGCGGGACCGATTATGATAGAACTTTGACTGGTACAGCTTATGTTGGTGGCTCATGAAAGATAAAGATAAAGATATATTTATTTTGTAAAACATGAGTGTGTATAAAGATGATAAAATTTGCAAAGTTGCTACATGTTTTGCCATCCAGGAATGGCGTACAAAATTTTTTGGCTTAAGCCATGCGTTGAAGTTAAAATTAGACATAAAATTTATAAGTAACTGTTACCAACATAGTTCCCTTTTCCTGATTTGCAGATACCTACTACTTGTAGTTTTTGCCCTAGTGCCTTATTTATTGTAATAGCAAAGCTAAGTTTTCCCTATTCTGCCGCCTTTCTCCCTCATTTCTCTCTTTAAAAAAAAAAGTTAGCCTATGTCCGTCTCCAGAGTCCCAACTATCTCTGTACCAAAATTCTTCAAGTCGGTTAAGCCATTAAGGCGTGAAGAGGTAACAAACAAACTCACTTTCGCTTTTATAATATTAGTAAGGATTTTTGTTTTGGGCTGGGAAATCATCAAATAACTTTCCCGGGGGGCGTGTCAGACTTTTACTGACTAAAACCCACCCATGTTCCTTCTATTGCCCTTTACGTTCCGGGGCCGCGGTATCTCTTTCGAACAACCCGCAACCCCGGCAGGACCCGCAACCCGGCAGGGTATTAGTAAGTATTAGATTTAGATAGATATAGAGGGTTGAGTTTTCGCAGCTCCAAGAGACTACAGACTTGAGTATTTAGTTCCAAGTTTCAACTCGATGCATCAAGGCGTTCCCGAACTAGAGACGGACAACAATGTGATCCAATAAGGGTTACCTTTTTGTCTTTTCAGTTACGGAACCCTAAACAGGCTGTCGTGAAAAAAATACGTCGTGCCTTGAAAATACTAACAAAACTTGATCTAAATTCTTCGTTCGCGTGTAATTGTTATAAATAAATGACTTCCCTAATTTATATATCTATAACTAGCTTCCGCCCGCGACTTCCTCCGCGTGGCATAGTTACTTTGGGTTAACGCTATCCTTAACCCGCGTAATGATCGAAAAAAATATCTTTCTCTTCCTTTTTCTTTCCTCTTTCTCCTCCTTTTCTCACTTTTTTTAGCCTATGTCCGTCTCCAAGCTTCCAACCATCTCTGTACTAAAATTCATCAAAATCGGTTTGGCAATTTAGGCGTGAAGACGTAACAAACAAACAAACTCACTTTTATAATCTTAGTAAGAATAAATGACTTCCCTGAATTTATTTATAACAATTTAACGCGAACGAAAATCGTGGACAACCGCTAGTCTAAAATAATGACGCGAATAATTTAAATAAGTATCTAAAATAATCCGTAAAATGTCTCAGCAGATCGACCTAAAAGCAGACCATATAGGGCACTCTACACCCAAGTGAATCAATTGTTAAAAATAGTCCCATTGACGGCGGGCTACCAATTATAGCTCGATAGCCCCGTGTCTTTTCCTCACATGCCTTTAAGCTATAAGTGGCGACAAAGGACAATGCGTAACTTATAGAAATATCTATACGACCGGTGACCCCTTTGCATCGAGTGGGTAGATTTCGTAACCCTCGGATATGGGCAGTTGTTTTTATTTGTGTAGGTAGGGTCTATTAATAATGTGAAGCAATTACTTTAAGAACTGACGTAGGTTTGTCCGTTCTGACTGCCTTTTACTTCAAAATTAAATTCATGAAACTAACGTATGGTCATAGAACAAGCTACTTAGCATTTACTAATTACTAGGTCTGTCTTATCATGAGGAGCTCGTGGCTAACTAATAGCAGGCGTTCGAGTCGATCTTTAGGTTAAGCCGCGCTTGCCTAGGTTGGTCTGTGGATGGGTGACCACCGGTTACATACCGAGTTTTCGGGAAGCACGTTAAGCTGTTGGTTCCGCCTGTCATTTGCAGATTTTCTACAGTCGTTACATGTAAACAGTGTCTGGAAAGTCTGACCAGGCTTACTCAGTACTAACTGGGCTGTGAAGGCCATAGGCAGTCGCTCCATGTAAAATACTGGTATTCAGCTACGTCCGGTTAGACTGAAAGCCAACCCCAACATAGTTGGGAAAACGCTAAGCAGAAGATGAGCTCTGGCTTATCACCTCAGCAACTTGGTAATTAGAGTTAGGATATATTTTAATAACAGTTTTCTTGAAGAATGATTCTAATATAATAGTATAAGCAGTACACCATCGACTAATCTCTTTATATTTTGTATTCGTACAGTCTATCCAAAGGTTGTTTTGAGATATTGCTATCAGCGATAAGATCATTGCAAACATGGAATCAGAAATTTTATAAAACACCTGTGTTTCAAATTCGGTGTACAGTATAATTTTATAAAGAAAGAATAAAGAAGTCGAAGTGATATGGGATTACCTGGGAAATATATCCTATCAAACAAAAAAATATTTTGCAAATCGGTCCAGGCGTTTTTGAGTAATCGGTGAACGAACACAAAAAAAAAGATTTCGTAAAATTGAGAACCTCCTTTTAAAGTCGATTAAAGACGTGTTTGCAAAAAAAAATGATAGGAAATGCCAGTTTGTATGGAAATTCGTAATTCCAAATCGAAAAATACTGTCGGCGCACGGCTTGTTTACCTGTTTTAAAAAACTTTAAAATCTTTTGTTTTATCCCAAAAACAACGGTGACCTCTATCCTCCAGCCTACGCAAAAAAATATTTCTGTATTAAAATC
This sequence comes from Ochropleura plecta, assembly GCA_905475445.1. Taxonomy (NCBI): domain Eukaryota; kingdom Metazoa; phylum Arthropoda; class Insecta; order Lepidoptera; family Noctuidae; genus Ochropleura; species Ochropleura plecta. The sequence goes on along the minus strand of FR997725.1, from coordinate 16,979,468 downwards.
CCCACATAAACCCGTTAACCCCGTTTAAAAGCTCATCTTAAATTAAATCCGTTCCAGTTTAATGTCACCGTAATCCAACTTCAACTTGAGTCGCAATAGTCTACATTTAACTTGTAACTTAATAAACAATCTCTCGCCTGGCACCTGTCCTGATCACGGACTTTGAATATAAGTTAGAAAGCGATCCAGTCTTTTTTATGCAAGTATGCAAGTTTATAATAATATGCAAGTTAATACCTAAGGAGGCTCTCGTTAGGCACCTGGATCAAGGGCTTGATACAGAAAGCTGTACTCTTGGACACGGCTCGTATTGTTAAGGTGAAAGCTCCAACCTACCCGCGAAATTCAAATTTTCTTACGTTTTTTGCAATTTTCAGGCCAGTGCTAGGTTGTATGTTGATTAAAATATTATTCGCGGCTGTAAGACGTATGTAATTATAGAATTATAATCATCAAAATCACCAATACAACCCTCCAAGTTCATAAAGCTGTAGGAAAGACTTTTTCTGTTTTTTTTTTGTTCCTACGCCTTACGATTTTTAGAAAATTTGAATTTCGCGGGTAGGTTGGAGCTTTCACCTTAAGAGGTTCCTTTCTCTGGAGCCCTGACCGCCGCGGCACGCCGCCGCGCCGCCAGTAGCTTGGACCCTGTTACCGTTACCGGTGGGCTACAATTTTTAAATGTTTTATGTAGGTATACCTTTGAATATGTTTTGAAGTACTGCATATGTTATTGTGGCAGTTCTACGCTGGTGCGAGAGCGGGAATAGCTATGTGATAAAATCCTAAAAGAAGAAAAAAACAATTCAAAGTAGATATTAGGTTCTCATTAGCAGCTTTTTTAGCGGATTGGGAATCTTCAAATAACTTCCCCTGCTCTGGGCGGAGTGGGGGGGGGGTTCAAACTTTTACTGACTAAAACCCACCTATGTTCTTTCTTCTGTCCTTTAAGTTCCGGGGCCGCGGTATCTCTTTCGAATAACCCGCAACCCCGGCAGGATCATTAGTAGCCATAAGTTGGTTTTGTGCCCGCTTAACGACAATAAGTTCGCTCTAAACATAAAACTTTAACAACAGAAATAGTTTGTGTGGTGTGTATCGTAGATAGGTACCTAGGTTACACCTCTGCCTATACCTTTGGGGAATTCAGGCGTGACATTAGGCTTGTTAATTAGGAAGGGTAGGAACCTATCCAAATCCTCATTACTATTTATATATGATATGTCTACGTAGAAAATATGTAACGCTAGGGTACCATAACTAGGAACTTACCTATTATATCACTGACGACACGGTTGGCGCAAAATTCTTACAAAAAAATGTGGTAAGTAGCTGTACATTTTTGTAAGAATTCGTCTCATTTTTGTAAGTAAACAAATTAAACAATATTTTTTTAATACCGCATGAATTACCGCCGACTTAGTAAAAGTTACCAAGGCAATTCGATAATAAGAAACGCCCTCTGTACTGTCTTATTTTCAGTTTTGAATGAACTTGCGACTTTAGCGCCATCTGTCTGTTACATATACAACTGATTTTGTTGTCGGAACAGCGACATCTATTACAGCTAACAAAACCTTGAGCTTGTGCGGTTTAGAAGTTCAAAATGTATTCACCAGAGGGCGCAAAATACAACATTTGAGTGTGCGTTCCATCGATATTTACATTTTGCGTTCTGTACCTGAAAAAGCACTCTTTGAATCATTCCATTAATTTATAATAATTTCATTTTTTAAAGTTGCAGTTATTTTAAATCCTCAGCAGTAAGTTTTAACATTTCGTTTGCATTTTATATTTATTTTCATGTTTGAGTCGAAACCTTGGATTGGAGTACAGATATGGAACGTTTTCATTTTGACGTTTAGACCAAACAACGACAAAATTGGGAAGTTTTAATTTTATTTTGTCCAGTTAAAAGGTATACAGTAGGGTTACACAAAAATACATTCTTATGTATTAACGTACTTACCGTCCAGACCATCCTTCAAGAGAAGAGCTTCGGAATTCAGTTTTGCATTTTTTCTGTTGCACACTATTAAGTTTGTTTTTAATTTTTACACTCAATCTCTTTGGACTACCCGGTAATTTCATACCAGAACTTACACTCATTTTAGAATACAATTTTATACGAGATGCTCATCATTGTGACATTGTTTCTTTACAGTTAAAATCATGGACAATCTAGACTCAGAAAACATGGATTCGGATGAAGAATTCGCCTTTGAAACCGACCACCTAGCTCTTCGCGGTAATAAAGAGTACTGTGACCTGCTGAAGTTTATCGTCAAATTAGAAGCTCAAAAAGTGAAGTCATTGAAAGACATAGAAGAATTATCAGAAGCTCAAAATAGGGCACTAAATGACCCGCTGACTTTTCTAAATGAAATGAAAGCAGGGAGTGCTCACTTCCCTCCTCGACAAACAATTGAAGAACTACCGAATATTGACTGGTCCAGCTATGGAATAGATGCTACAATGGACAGTGATGATATTAGAGATACAAAGCCAAATAAAGATGATCTAGATTCTAGTACCAAAGTAAGGGGACGCAAGTTTACGGACAATAAGCCTGAAACATTCAATCAACTGTGGTCTTGTGAAGAGCAAAAAAGACTAGAAGAATTACTTGAAATCTATCCTGAAGAGCCGATTGAGGCACGACGGTATAAGAAAATAGCTCAAGCATTGGGTACAAGGACTCCGATACAAGTCATGAGCAGAATACAGAAGTATTTTGCTAAGTTAGCCAAAGCAGGCCTGCCCATACCAGGTAGGATCCCTAAAGGTTTAGGGAGGGATAAGAATAAGGCAATGTTCTATAAGAAATCCACATTCTTCCCGCAGCTGCATGTGCCTGTTACCATGGAGGATCCATATGACTGTGGCGAAACTCACGACAGTGTGCCATCTCTAGAAATTAAAAACAGTAACAGATATATTCTTGAATTATTGAAATCTGCGAAGGAACAAAGGTTATTAGATGAAACAGCACCTGTTTATCAGACTAAGACAATGTGTGTTGGATGCCAGAAAACTGGTTTCTTAGGTGCAAGGTGGACCGATAATACAGGCACTGACTACTGTACTGACTGTGTTGTGAAGCTGCTACCAGCTGAGAGGATAATCCCTGTGCGGCATCCTGTGTAACCTAATATAAAAGCTTATAATTTATTTTCTACACCAACTGTGTATATATAGCCAGATAAAATATCAAATTCAGTGTGAAAACCTGTGTAAAAATGCAATAAATCTACTAATTTATACACTGCATTTATTTTATTAATTTCCTTTCTATTTAACTAAATTTTTATTTATTTTTAAAATTAACACCAAACCATCAAATGATGTATTGAAATCATGCCACTATCACTAAAACCACTATCACACAAGGCACACTATTTTCATCTAATTGAACTATAAGGCTTGTTTTATTAATTTACACAGCAAGCAAACTTTGAGTGAGCTCCCGCAGTGGGGCGGCCGCGGCGACTGATGAAGATGCACTGGCCTGGAACACTGAACACGGCTCGCACTCTATTGTACCCTCTATCCTAGATAGATACCTATAGAGATTGGAGGGTAATAAGGGGCACCAGCCACATGCTAACCTCACCGCGTTTTTCTTTTTAAATCTCGATTGCATGCACAATATTGTTAAGCGCCTTTGCAAATCGAGCTCTATCTTGTTTATGACATTTCAAAAAGCGTGTCAGTGCAAAGCACACTACTGAATCAAACAAACTCACCCAGGTCCACTTTTGCTTTGATACACTGAAAATAATATACAATCAGTTAATTATTTCTTAAATATTTTGTTGATAGATTAGTTTATGATTATTTCCACTATGCTTTTAAGTAAAAATGTCCCGCGTGGTGAGTAGCGCGCTCTTATATGGTACGATAGATTGATGAGACATAACATTGGACCTACATTATTCATGTTACAAAATAAATAATATAAGTATTTAGCAGGATAGACGTGGTTTTTCCAGATATTCTTTCCTAAAATTTATCACCTAGGTACTTATAATGCGGCAATTTCTCTCAATGGCTACCAATTTCAATGGCGCGCGGCACTGTAAAATGTGTATAATTCTAAATTGTCTCAAGGATACGCAAACAAATTGAGTTAAACCAAATAACCCAAACAGTCCTACACTAATGTGTTTGTAGGAAACTGGTGAGGAAAAAAAAAAGAAGTAAATTTATGAACCCTGAAAAACATCCACCACGGCCTTATGAAGTGCTAGTTAAGTTTTTCTCACTTTCAGTGAGTTATGTTACAACACCAGTTGGTGCGGTTTCGAGAAACATGTTTTGCCGATCAAAAAACAGCTAATCCGAATACCGTTTAATTTCTTTAAGCTAACTTATTTTTTTCGTCGAACATCGGCTTTCCGAGATATCGTTAGTCATAATTTGCACCTGAATGAGATTTCAGGACGTTTTTAGCAAAATTGGATTTGGGACGTTACTTATCTAGGTATCCAATTTGCTTGCCTACGTTAGGTATGGAGTCATCAGATAGGCAATTAGCATTAATTTATAAAGTAAACCTTTAAAAATAACATTTTTAGTAATCATAATACGTAACTAGAGGTCTTATTATTTTATTTGAATGAGCTAGCAAATTGTGTAGGTAGGTACGCCTAAACATACAATTAACTACTATGTCTAATATTATCATTATTATTCGCTAGAAACTTGAATCCCTAACATATTATGGTAATAGTGTCAATAGAATATTTATATAACTATCCTTGTCTTGAGTTCCGCTGCAGTAATTAATTTAAAAGAGTGTCCATGGAGTTTCTTGCCCATTCTTCTCCATAGAGATCAACGCTTTGGAAAGGGCAACTACAGTACTTTCACAAGTTATTATGCCTTTGGACCGGGACTGTAGCTTCATAATTATTTTTCTTGACATTCAAAGTGCCTGTAATGCTTTGAGTTTGAGTAGGGTTAAAATGACGACCAAGCACAACTGGCGAGAGGCTGTGTTCATAACATCTCCTGCCCTTTCAGGAAACACAGACTTGAAGTTAAGTATGTCTTGTGAAAGTGTGTGTTTGATTCGGAATTTACCGAAACTGGTCGCCATTTTCACATTTATTTATGCTGTGGCGTTTGGTATAACAGTCTCTCAGATTACTATGATTGGGTGCAGCGAAGCGGATCGGAGCAGTCTCCATCTCGTTCTACTGTTAATTAACGCCATAGCCACAATTTGCTCAACAATACTACCTATACAAACGTAGAAGCTTTTAATAGGAACAGTTATTGGAAGCCTTCACCTGATTTGAAAATACACAGGTAGTATTTTTGTATCGAACCAAGGCCGTTCAAAGTCGATTTAATTTCTCAATTATTTTCATCGAACTAAGATCTCTTTCGTTGTACCTATCTATCTGCCGAAGTACTAACGTTAACGTTCTGTGAAATGAAGTGCGGAATCGTGTGTAAAAAGAATAGGTATCTACTTAATAGCTTTTTGCGTTTGCTTTGCCCACAATCCTAGACTGATCCTAGATTCGTTGTTGGTTTTGTCAGAAAGCCGTTTACACCCGACGGATCATGCAACCTCGATATTGTTTGCAGCTCTACTATAAGGAATAAAGGGACTCAGCATAAAATGTTTATGAAATTCTAGATATACATTCCAATATCTCTTATGTCAAGTTTGACTAGTTGATTTCTATTGAACTTTCAACCTCAAGGCATTCAAAACAGATACAGGTTTTAAAAAAACAGTGAGGTAAAATTAACGAAGTCATTCATTTTGGTCAATAGTCACAAGCGCGACAGCTGGGCCTCCTGGGTTTAATACTGGTCAATCAAAGTTTTATTAGGTTTTCTTTTCCATAGTGAATTTCTCAGTAGCAGCTACGAAGTCTGGATTTGTGCTCAGTTGATGGCAATAGACATGGGTTTTAAACATAACTGGCAAAAAGAGAGTTCTTGTTACCTCTGTCTAACCCTTGATTACAAGGCGAGATGATAATGGTTTTATAAATTTTACTGGCATCAGGGCATCAAGGCCTTCCTTCTCTCATTCCATCTTTCTCTGCCATGTGAACAAAGAGAGTTCATGAAACAGCTACAAGTTTGGAAGACTTTCCACGTCTAAAAGTTAAATCACAAGGAGGAGGATCGTGAGACGGTGTCCAATCCACCACGTTGACCAGTTCATTTTGCTGGTTGTTAAAAAGCAGACGAGTGATGGTTTAATAAAATAACACGAAGGAAAGTGTGTCTGACCAACATCTCGTAAGTAGGTCGTGGTCATCTGGGCCACTGCTACTCTAGTAGGAGAGGTACTTACATATCATAGAGTATACCTTTTTTTTTCTTTACGAATGGGAAATAAGTTCTCCCGCTCTAGGTGGAGCGGAGGGGGGGGGGGGATAGAACTCGTGTCTTTCGATTTCATTGAGGGTAAACTCTATTCAAAAGAGATACCGCGGCCCCGGAACATAAAGGACAAAAGAAGGTACATGGGTGACATTTAGCAAGTAAAAGTCTGAAACTTCCCCGCTCCTAGTACCCCGTTATTTGATGATTACCCAACTTAGAGTAGAGTACTTAGTTTGATGTATGTACATAAAGCATGGTTGTTGGTTTCCAGAAGTGTTGGTTTTCACCCTGTATAAACAATATAAAACCCGGTTATAAATAGACATGTTTGTAGCCACCTTCATCATGTCCTTAGTAGTGCCTACTCCACTAAGGATTCCCTTAGAGCAACGAAAACAAATCTAATTTGGCGCGCACCCACTAACTTATTATCGCTAATAGAGCTCCCGTTGTTCGGTAATGGATGACACTGGTTTGTAAGTGGCTTTACTGTTTACTTTCATTCACTTTCAAATAACATTGGAACACTTATCTTATAATAGGTTTTCAAAGAGTCGATATTTGAATTAGGCACCTAAGGTTTCGGTACACTGAAAGCAAGTATGGAAGCGGTAGTTTCGCAGTATGGCTGCATTAAGTTCGTCTTTTTCACCTAGTTGTTTGCTAAGACTGACACTCGAGTTGACAACGTGTCCAAACTCGAGTGTGGAACAGGGTTCCGACTCTATAGAGGCCTGTTTGCAATGGAAGAAGACCTTTGATGTGTTTCCTGCATCGTGGCCCACCTTGAGTGTGGTAACAGGTGACCCTGGCTAAAATTTAGTGAGTAAATTATCATGCCCCAGAACTAATTAATACTGCGGGTAGACATGGGTAGCTCGCGAATGAGAGATAAAATTGAACTAGCTCTTTAGTTACAATCTAGCTTCCAGTCGCTCAGTCGTTCACGGAATAGCTCACTAGTTCTTTTAGCTCAACGGCTCATTAACTCTATACTCTCATACTCTGTGGCTTTGCGAGTTACGAGTAGTACCGACAGCGGCCCGACAATGTCCCAACTTCCCCGACGAACAGGTGAACGATTTCGCATGTCGCTCACTGACCAACTCTTCGGCTCAATACAATACATCATTGTAAATTAGGATGATTTTTAAAGAAATACGCTAATCTAAATTATAACGTCCATTCATTACATTATATTATCAATTAGTTAGCTTTTCAAATATTATTCATCTAGATTGACAGTCCTTGGCCTGTTCAAGTATGAAGGAAAATCATTGGCTTTCATAATTTATTTATTTTGTAATAAAAACAAAACAATCCAATGAATCTAATTTTATCTATATAATGAACTACAGAACTTTAAAGATTATAAAGAGCCACTGAGCTAGTTGTATCGTTTGACTTGCGTAAAGTAATGCGGCTCAATTCGATCTGTAGCTCGCAAGTAAATCAATTGAGCTGAAGAGTTAAAAGAGTTATTCGGTGAGCTAAAGAGCTAAAAGAGCGATATAGCTCTTTTGATCAAAAGAGCTGTATCTCTCTTTTCTTTTCAGTGAGCTACATTTCGCATGTCTAACTGCGGGTTTATGGGACGTATACTTAAATGTATCAGTAGCGCAAAGCGATGTTGTCAGGTGTCGCATCGTTGACTGGAGAACCACCCTTACTTAAGTAATGATTATAACCTTTCTCAACAAGCTTTTAGAACGTGTGTGGGTGGATCAATAAAACCCTTGATTATAATTTTGTTAAAATTTCTTTGAAACGGTGTAGGGCCCTTTCTAACCACTTAAAGTTTGGGCTCGTCTCGTAATTTCATCTCTTTGCTTGTCCAACTATATTATTTTTAGTAAAAGTATAATAGTAGATAAGTACTTACTACTTGCCTCAAAACTACAATTGTTTACTTTTATAAAGTATGTACCTAACTGTGTTTAGCCAACTGCGTCGCGCAAAGAAGTGTAATGTTTATTATAAACCTATGAATGTATGTTTGTTCCTTTGTTGTGCTGTAGAAACCGATTTTTCAATTGATTGGCTGAACTTGTGTGTGTGTCACTTAAGACATGAAAATTCTGTATGGTTACAAACAGACAATTTTTTTTTTTTAAATAAAATTAATTTGATTAAAAAGATTATTAGAAAGATTTTCGTTAGGTTTCTCTAATCATTTTGAATCAACCCACCATTTATGATAGATTATATTTTTATATCTATAGATAGAAGATATGATGATATTTTTATATCTATATTTTTAAAATTATACGATAATTATCGAAAAACATAATCCAGTCCAGAAGTTTGTTCCGCAGGCATAATTTTTATTTTATTACATACGTCATCATAACAATAACTTTTAAACTTTATTATAACATTGCTTATGCACGTCATAAAATGTTTCATAGTAATAATTTCAGATTAATGTATAAAACTACTCTGTGCGCTGGGCAATATATTGCAGATATTATTTATACTAGAAGCCGTATTTTTTACGGACAGCAAAGCTTTAATTACAAGTTTTTAATTAGGCCAACACGGCTTAAGCTGGTTTAAGACTGGTACTAATAAAAATGGTACCTTGTTCGGTGTTGGGATTATAAATAAAATAAATAAATAAAATAAATATCTTGGGACAACTCACACACGGCTATCTGATCCCAAGCTAAGCAGAGCTTGTGTTATGGTAACCAGACAACTGATATACATACTTATATAATTTATAAATACATACATATTATAGATAAATCACACCCAGGCACAGAACAAACAATCATGCTCATCACACAAAGTTTGTCCTGGGTGGGAATCGAACCCACGACCTCCGGCTCAGCGGTCAGGGCCACTAACCACTAGACCAACAGGCCCGTCAAACCCCGTATTATCACTAAGTTATAAAAAATATATTTTTTGAAGGAATCGTTTTTCACTTTCATATACTCAATGTGGTATCTTTACTTTTTTTCTGAAATTTTCTGTCACATTGCACCTACTACGTTCTTATCTCTGCATCACCCTAAGTTTGACTAGTAGGAAATGCCCAAGGCATTAAGTCCGCCTTTGTACATGTTCATGAAGTTTTAATATATAAATAAGACACTTCTCTAACCCCTAATGAAAAGGCCGCCTATTTATCTATTTTTATTAATTATGAATTCTCGAAAGAATTACATAACATTAGTTTTTAAAAATTGGAGAAAGAGCTATCTAAAAAATACATTTATATTCCAGTAACGAAAAAAACCTAATTTTATCGAAAATTTCTAGCTTTTTACCTAAGCAGTTCTAAGAAAAAATCCCAACGAAATTACAAACAAAATTTAACGAATACTTATGTAGATAGCAATTTTGTTTGTACGTCTAAAAAACTAAGGGTTTTTTCTATTCGTAAATAGTAGGTAGGCTCTAGGTAACTGTAGCCGTATTGCAGACGGATAGAAGCAATGTATCAAGGAATAGAATAAATTTTCCCGTAATACCTCAACTATTTATTCAGGACTATCTGGATTCTGCGGTCATTGGACACATGGACCCTGTCTTTTTATATGGAAAGTACGGATTTATTTATTCCGTTAGAATGTTTTTGTAGAACTCTTGCTATTGTCAGCAATGATTTTGTGGGTTGTTCGTGTGTAGATCATTAAGATGTTGACAAGTTTTTCAATGAAAACATACGGAATTATCTGTACGAGTTTTGTGATTTTCAAATTATTTGTCATGTACTACAATGTTCAATATAACAAGGATTGGCCATGAACTGTTCGAGCGTTCCAATAAAAAAACAAGGTTATTTAATGACATTAGTTATATACCTAAGGCACTTATCTATGGTACATCACTTATTCAGATACGATCTGATCATTACGAAAAAGGGTTCGTTTGGGAGGTTTCATTCATTCCAATCGCTTCTGATGGATCGTAGGAAACTCAATCTACAAGATCGATGGTCACGATCATTCAATTTTGATACCTATTCTCTAGGTGCAAAGATTCAATCGCTAATTTCAGATAGTGCTATGTATATAGGGCAAAGTTTTTTGTATTGCTTCGCAACAATGAAAAACAAGTTTGCGAAAACGGTTCCTGTAAGCGAGATTGTTTTGTAATTGGTGTTAACTGAGTTGCCCTTGTTTCTAGTTGCTTTTAGTATTATAAAACAAAAGAGGAATTTATGTTGAGATTCATTCTCTTTAATTAAATTTTGGGATTTATGAATTGGCGAAGTGACCTTCACCTCGACGATGATAAGAATATTTCATTTCATCAATATCGTAATGTTATGTGTAAACTAACTTTGAATTTAATAAGGAGCTACGCAGAGTGCTACACGCTATACTTCAACGCTACGCTGCTACGACCGTAGCACACTGCTACACCTACGCTAAAATCATTCCAAAACCACATTCCCGTTCTATCTAATACGTACGTAGTCGTTATATTGCACGCTCGACTAAATGCTTATGATTTCGTTTAAAGCCATCTTCAGTAAATTTAATCAAGTTACATTATTTTCTAATCCTTATCCTTACTAATATTATAAAAGCGAAAGTGAGTTTGTTTGTTTGTTACCTCTTCACGCTTTAATGGCTAAACCGATTTTGATGAATTTGGCTAATTTTTATTAAAAAAAAAGTGGGATATGAGGGAGAACGAGGGAAGAAAAGGGAAAACTTAGCGTTGCTATTACAAATCAATCAGGCGCAAGAGCAAAAACTGCAGGTCTGCTTGGTGTGTTATACCGAATTTAACGCGAGCGAAGCCGCGGGCGAAAGCTAGTAATATTATAAATGCGAAAGTTAGAAGATGTAGATATGGATGTATGTTACCCATTACGCAAAAACTACTGAACAGATTTAAATGAAATTTGGCAGACAGATAATTTACAACCTGGGTTAACACATAAAATACTTTTAATTCCGATGGAACGCGGACAACACCGCGGGCATGAGCTAGTATAACATAATAATAATGGTGTCGATTCCCTTGTCACAAACTAAAACTTCTCGAAAAGTTCCTAAAATTTTGTTTATTCCTGTCAAACGACGTTTCATCTTCTGGAAATTATTTAAGTGATACAACTTAACCATTTTACAGCATTATTGATAAAACTATCAATTTTAGTTACTCAATTTAGAGTAAATGGATATCTCACCGCTCCAAAATTGACGTTTTCACCAAGAGTGGTGTAGAATAAAATAAGATGTGATTAGATATTTCCTTATAACATTAGTCTAGTTTACTCCGGTGGTTCTCATATCTAAGAAGAATAGGCTAGTTTCCAAAAAAAATATTAGTCTGTCTTTTAGGTTATCCAAAAGTAAGGGACACGTATTTTTTATTTGTAAATTAGACCAAAAATGACAAAGAAATAGCCCATTAAAGTTACCTGTGACGTCACGCGTTGCGAAAAAATGCAGCAACGCGTGACCGTGTCCCTTATTTTTGAATAATCTAAAACACGGACTAAATAGAATGTAATTACTTTGACCCTGGAAACTACCCAAAAACCTGAAAATATTCATCAGTCGTCTTTTACTCTTTCGAAAAGCAGAATAGTATTCAAGAACATTAAGATCAACCATTCAACTTTAAAATGATTAATGGAACGTAACACGTCGAGAACTTACGCCTATTAATTATTTGTCTAAGCACTAAAGTTAAACGTGCCAAGCGATGAATAGGTCATAAGCCAATGTATTGAACTGAATACAGCAAATAGTGTTTTGTTAAAGAAAAGTATTATATGTGTTATTTCAGACTATAATCTACCTATGTGCCGAATTTCATCAAGATCCGTTCAGTAGTTTTTTCGTGAAAGAGGATCAAACATACATCCATAATCACAAACTTTCGCATTTATAATATCAGTAGAATAGTAGGATATCAGTAGGACTAAGTCACGGAACCCTGAATATCGTTCATAATAATTTATGGTTATAAAAACTTTTTGTCTAAAACTAAGCTGTATTTTAGGGTTCAGTAACTCAAAATAAAAACGGAACTCTTATAAGATCACTTTGTTGTCCGTCTGGCTGTCTGTATATCAAGACCCTTTATCTCGAGAACATGTAATGGTATCCAGGTGAAATTAAAACTATATATTCAAGTTTGTGGTGTCTTGGAGTTGTAAATTTAGTCCCGGGGTTGCGGGATGTTCGAAAGAGATACCGCGGCCCCGGAACGTAAAGGGTAATAGAAGGAACATGGGTGGGTTTTAGTCAGTACAAGTCTGACACTCCCCCCGCTCCGCCCAGAGCGGGGGAAGTTATTTGATGATTTCCCACCCCCAAAAAAAAGAAAAGGTTCCTCTTAGTCTACGGAGTCAAAAGATATATGCGTTTATGTCCCAGGTTTGTACCGAACCTTAGGTGCTTGAGACCGCCTCGCACTTGTTTAAAATTAATATTGGGTATATAAAAGAGAGGAAATACAAAATCGGGCAAAATACAGCAAGTAAATATTTGACGGGTCTAAAAGTTTATGTTTTATACCAGCGATAACGTTTTTGAAGTTAATACACGTGTAACGACTTAGCATAATATTAATAATCAAACCCAATTAACCTTACCTTAATTATAATTGTTCAAAAACAACATTTTCGTTCAAAATTATTATTTAAGTTAAAAATCGGGTCACTAAGCAAGTTGCTGAAGTTGTTATACTAATCAAGTTGATCTGGCGATATATCATTATATTGTTTTTTTTTGTACCCAGCGATATCACCCGTTGCTCTGCTCTTAAGTATCTTAGCGTGATGTTATATACCCTATGTACTACTACTTCCTACTATATTTAATATTATACATGTGAATGTTTGTGAGGATGGATGTTTGTTACTCTTTCACGTCAAAACAGTTGAACGGATCTTGATGAAGTTCGGCACAGAGTTAGATTATAGTTTGGAATAACACATAGGATACGTTTTTTTCGATCATCATGCGGGCGAAGCCGTGGGCGCCAGCTAGTTTCTGATAATTTAGCTTTCAATTGGCATAAAATGGTTAAAATCAGTCTAGTAGTATCGGTGCTTATTCGGTACAAAGAGAAATACCTTACTTCTAGGCTAGTATATTTAGCTTTCATCAGTTTTATTTACTCGCACAACTTTGTATATTTTTTGTTACAAATGCAATCAGTTCTTTGAACATCAATAAACTTTGATGATACCAATGCATACGTTATTACAATAAACTACCAAGCAATATTCAAACACTAAGCCTCAATAACTTTAAATCTATCTCATCCTATTAATATTATAAAAGCGAAAGTTTCTGAGGATGTGTGTAAGAATGTTTGTTGCTCTTTCACGCAAAAACTACTGAATGGATTTTGATGAATAACACATATACTATTTTAATAAGCTATGTCTCAAAGCCTACTGTAATATTAATAATTACCTTGAAGATAAAAAGGCTTGGGATTATGCTGCTCTAATTTAATTTACTCAATGAGTGTGTCTGAGTGTATCTTAAAAAGACCATATCAGTCACTAATCTGCATAGTGCTCAAGTAAGTTGACCTCGATTTTTGGCTGGACCTTAAAAGAGACTATGACCTCTGAGTTTGATTCGTCTATTGCTTTTGAAAGTAGTCGGGTAAGAATACCAGCTACATCTAACCTACTTGCAAAATAAACATCATTAATCATTTGTTCAGCATTACCAACCACGGTTTTCAGACTGACTAAGCTATAAACTAAGGCTTCGGCAGCGGACACAGAAGTAATAATAATAATTAAGCCTTTTTATTTCCTTAATAAAATTCAATTTACAATAATAATAGTATAGGTAGATTAAAGTGCATGCGATTAATTTATTAACATAATTAACAAAATAAAATAAAAAATTATTTAAATATCCCCTATAAGTACAACATATTTTTTTTTTTTAATTATTAATAATTAAGGACCTCTCTACAGAGTGAAGGCCTCCTCCATTTTCCTCCATGCAGTTCTGTCTTTTGCTTTATCTGTCCAATCATTTCCCGCTATTTTTAAAATTTCATCGAGCCATCTCTCCGCCGGTCTGCCTCTGGTCCTCTTGCCGGCAGGTCCCTTCCAGGATGTTATCTTTTTAGCCCATCTGTCCTCTTTCATACGAGCAACATGGCCAGCCCATTTCCATTTTAGTTTCCTACCATGTTCCAAGGCATCAATCAGCTTTGTGGTTTTCCTTATATCTGTGCTCCTCTTTTTGTGTCTCAGTTTTAGGTTGAGAATACTCCGTTCCATAGCTCTTTGGGTTGTTAATATTTTGTTTCTGGTTTGTTTATTGAAAATCCATGTTTGTGATGCATATGTGAGAGAAGGCAAGACACAAGAATCTAATACAATTTTCTTTAGCTTTATTGAAGTATCCGACTTTAGAATTTCTTTGAAGCTCCAAAATTTATTCCAGGCCATGTTTACACGTCTCATTATCTCAGCATTATGTCTAGATTTTTGAACGATATTTGTTTGCCGAGATATGTGTATTCTTGGACATATTCTAGTAGAACACTGTTGACATGTATAGGTGATTTGATACTGTTTGTCATAATTTTAGTTTTCATTGTATTCAAGTCTAGACCTATTCCATTGCTGACATAATTAATTTCATTTATCATTGACTCTAATCGCGATGAGTTTTCTGCGAAGAGCACGATGTCATCTGCGAACCTTAGATTGCTTAGAAATTGACCATTTATGTTTATACCTTTGTTATCCCACTTTAATGTTTTCATGATGTTTTGTAGAACGGTAATAAAGATCCTAGGGGAAAGGGGGTCACCTTGGCGAACCCCTCTACATATATAAATTTCAGTGCCGGTTCTGTCTAATATAACTTTACTTGTGCTTTTCTTGTATATGTCTTGTATGAGCTCTATAGTCTCTGTTGGCAGCGGACACAGAAGTACCTATGAGTCAATGTCCATTCTTACTGTATTCGTACCAGTTACACTGATCCCTGATTTAGTTTTTGCTTGGTTACGCAAGGGTACTTGTGCCTAGACGACTCCCGGCCACCGTAGATGCAGGCCTGTGGACGGTGAGCAATGGGTAGCTCACCGCCGTCTGCCGGGGTTGCGGGTTAGTCGAAAGAGATACCGCGGCCCCGGAACATGGGTCGGTTTTAGAAAATATATATGGTTTTATCCACGAGGTACACATTAGTAGCTGGCTAGGGGTGTCAGGTGTCTGGTCGCATCACCAATTAGTCCTGGTTACCCGCAACCCTGCCAGCTCCGCCTTTTGCTCATTAAGAGAATAAAAATAAAAAGGATTTCGAGTTACCGCAATCCTGTTGTACTTTGTTGGAGTGTTCTGTTTCATTGTACAAGGTAGGTTCGGCACGTGTAAGTTGAAGGTATATGTACTGACATGGGGGATTATGTTGTGATTTCTTGTAACGAGCATAGTGGGATGCTGCCTTGGTTACAGAAATCACACTTATATTATGATGCGAAAGTTTGTAAGTGTGTGCGTAAGTTTGTTACTCCTTCTCGCTCAAACCGCTTAACAGAATTAAATGAAATTAGGTATCAAGATAGCTTATATTGTGTAGGTATCAATGTTTATTTGTATTTTTGATTTCTTTATATTTTTAATAAGATAATTTTAGGTTTATGTGTACTTACAAGAAACGAGTGCATCTCGCCATCCAACATATGGCGAGTAAATATTGTATAAAAAGACAAAGACATTTAGATAAAAAAATAACACACTGTTTCTCACACTGGGATGATCTAATAACTGAAACATAGTCTTTTACCGCGGGGCGCAGCTAGTTTTTTTTTTTATTTTAACATGCTTATTACGAAATATTGCAAACTATTTTCTTCTAGCTATATTTATTACTAGTAGCTGGTGCACGTGGCTTCGCCCGCGTGATATCGAAAAAACGTATCCTATGTGTTATTCCAGACTATAATCTACCTCTGTGCCAAATTTCATCAAGATCCGTTCAGCCGTTTTGACGTGAAAGAGTAACAAAATCCATATATCCATGCATCCATCCATCCTCACAAACATTCACATTGATAATATTAAGTAGGATTATATACACACAACGTGAAAGTTTATGTTTTGTCAAACCGTACACATTGTTGTTACTGCTTGGTTTACCAACAAAGCAAACTGAGTTTTATTTAATTCAAGTGACATGGACAAGATGGCACGGTTGCCGCAGTGGTTTAGCGATAGACTTTAGAGCTGCGTGCCTCGGATACGATTCCTACATGGAACTAATATTTGTATCACTTACAGGTTGTTCCGGGTCTGACCGGGTTTCAAATCAAATCAAAATATTTTAATTTCACATAGGCCTACATGGGCACTTATAAAAAGTGCAGGGTTCGGATTGGTCGTATCTTATGCAGAAGAACCGGCCAAAAACTCTATGGTTTGTGAGTTTGTAAACGTTTCAACGATATGTAAAAAAAAATTAAGTAATTGGCCATTTAAGTAAAATAATATTGAATAAGAACGCGTTCACATTTTACTAGGTATGTACCTAAAATTACATTATTCCTACGGTAAATTCGTGGAATCAAAAAATAATTAGATTCTCATTTTAATGTACCACGTAGGTATTTTATAATAGCCTCAATAGGATTCATAATTTCGTTACTGCTTCAATTTCTAGAATAATGTAAAATATTCTCTTCATATTTGACTTATTTGAGGCTTTTCTAGGCTTTTCTATATCAAGGTATAAACATAATTTTAAAAGGTCAAACTAGCAAATACAGTCAAAAAGTAGGTCCTGTGTAATTCACCTAATTTTCTATGTATGATAATAATAATACTAGTCTATTACTGACCCACTGCTGGACAAAGGATTCTTCTCATATAGAAAAGGCACGAGCATTGATAACCACGCTTGCTCAAAATGGGCTATCTCACTATCAAGCTAATATTATAAAGGCGAAAGTTTGTATATGTGTGTGTATGCATGTTACACCTTGACGCTCAAACATCTTAACAGATTTGGATAAAATTTAATTTAAAAATTTCAATTAAATCGGCTAGCTATGTGATCAAAAGTAACCTATGTATGTGCTAAACCAGGAATTAGGACATAGGTTACTTTTGATCCCGGTCTACGCGGATGAAACTATTTGAATTATAAGGTTCCAGGTTTCTTCACAACGTTTTCCTTCACCGATGTCATGATAAACTTAAACAAGAAAAGTACATAGTATAAATTTTAAAAGCCACATTGAGAGGCAAGGCCATCAATGTGGCTCTGGGACATCTGGGACAATTGATATTTTGATAATGAAAAGTAACTTTTCTCAGTTTTTCTTCAATTGATTTGACTAACAACTAAGAAATGTGTTAAGAATGTGGGAATGTGTCATACTACGAAGGAATTTACTGCAGATCAAAGTAGTTCCCTAAAAAAGAGGCAGGTGGCGCTAATTGGAACGTTAATTTTGGTTAATATTAACGGTTAAATAATCAAAAGCGTTAATTAATATAATGTTCCGGATTTTATACCAATGTTAAAGATAATATTATTTTAACCGTTTTAATTAGAAATTGAAACGCGCGTAAGAAGTTTGTCGGTTCATGAACTCTGTATATAAAATTAGGGTGTAAGGGACACCGACGTCAGGCTTGTCGACGGCCAGAACGAGAGTGTCGTCAGCGTAGCAAACGGCGTAGCAGACGACTCCCGGCCACCGTAGCTGCGGGCCTGTGGACGGTGAGCAATGGGTAGCTCACCGTCCGTCTATTGACGACGCTTGTCGTCGATTTATCGTCGTTGAGGTATCGTCGGCGCGTTAGTGTTCCACGCGCGCCTCTAAGAGATGTCAGCAAAGCAGAGGGGCTGCCAGGGCCTCCGTCTGCCGGGGTTGCGGGTTGTTCGAAACAGATACCGCGGCCCCGGAACGTAAAGGGCAATGGAAGGAACATGGGTGGGTTTTAGTCAGTACACATCTGACACTCCCCCTCACTCCACCCAGAGCGGGGTAAGTTATTTGATGATCTCCCATCCGCAAAAAAAAAGCTTGTGGACGGCGCGTTTGTGTTCCACGCGCGCCTTATAGTGATGTCAGCAAAGCAAAGTGGCCTGCCAGGGCCACCGCCTGGCGGGGTCGCGAGTTGTTCCAAAAGAGATACAGTCTGACACTCCCCCCCGCTTCACCCAGAGCAAGCGAGAGAGGGAGATTTGTTTAAAAAAAGGTACACTGACGCAAACTACCTAATTCTGAATATTATTCTAAACCCCGCTACATATAAATTACCCTCGGCTTTCAAAAAAATAGCTTTACTATAATACTGCAATATCTATACTGACATTTATGAACGAATGAAAACTTTGTATTGGGGGGGGGAATAATGTACTGAATGCAAGGCAATCGTTTTCGCGTTGGTTATATCCTGTATATTTGGGCAGCAC
Source organism: Ochropleura plecta (assembly GCA_905475445.1). Lineage (NCBI taxonomy): Eukaryota > Metazoa > Arthropoda > Insecta > Lepidoptera > Noctuidae > Ochropleura > Ochropleura plecta. Next base: position 16,960,728 of record FR997725.1, on the reverse strand, counting down.
TGCTGGGTAGCAGATATTTCATGATAAACTAGCTTTTGCCCGCGGCTTCGCTCGCGTTAAATTCGGGGTAACACATTTCAGCCTTCCTGATTTGCAGGTACCTGCTACCTGTAGTGTTTGCCCTTGCGCCTTATTTATTGTAATAGCGAAGTTAAGTTTTCCCTTTTTTTTCCTCTTTCTCCCTCATATCGCAATATTTCTTTTTTTTAATGCCTATTTCCGTCTCCAGGGTCACAACTATCTCTGTACCAATAGCTTACCTATATCACTGTAAAAGATACTATTTTTTTTCAATACAAACAAATATATCATACAAATATTTGTTCCGTGCGGGAATCGAACCCACGACACGCAGCGCAGCAGTCGATCGCTCAGCCACTGCGCCAACCGTGCCGTCGTCGTATTGGTATTAGAGGTTTCCAGCTGTGAAAGTTTTTCTTATATGTACGTAAAAAGCTTTCTTTAACATTTCCGTATTTCAGGCCTGAAGATTTAATATAACTGGGAATGTAAACGAACGGACTTTTACGATGTAACAGATGCGAGAATCGTAAACAAAGCCATATGTTACACCAGTATCTATACTTATTTTGGATAAGTACTAAAAAGTTTGGTCGATATAAAGGTTCGGACAGATTGCAATCTGGATACAGCGAACTCGTGACAAACATCATCATCATTTTCCTGCCCTGGTCCCATTCTATTTGGGGTCGGCGCAACACATTTTCTTCTTCCATTCTCCCCTATCAGACGTCACGGCATCATTTTTTTTTAAATAAAAATTTGCCCCACACTAGAAATTTCTCCTGTATCGTGGGTGCGTTTACAAATATTTAAACTCACATACACAAACAGCCAGACCCGAAACAACTACCTGTAGGTCATACAAATATTTGTTCCGTGCGGGGATCGAACCCGCGACACGCAGCGCAGCAATCGATCGCTCAACCACTGCGCCAACAGTGTCGTCAAATCATTTACTCCTTTCTCTTTCATATCATTCCTTACACAATCCATCCATCTTTTCTTTGGCCTTCCTCTCGCTCTCCGTCCATTAACATTTAGATCCATCACTCTTTTAGTCACATGTGCTTCGTCCCGCCTCATTACATGTCCATACAAAGACAAACGACTCCCTTTCAATTTACAATGTGAACTCGTGATAGAAAATGTACTGAAAAAAAATCAACAACACAGTGTCCGCAGCTTGTCCGTATGTACACTCGCTTGCAAAACTGCATGGATAGTTTTTTTTCGGAATGTGCAAATCATCAAATTGGGAAGTAATTTGATGATTTGCACATTCCGAAAAAAAACTATACGCTCTGGGTGGAGCGAATTAGTGCCAGACTTTTAATAACTAAAACCCATTGTTTCCATGTTCTTTTTTACCCTTTGTGTTCCGGGGGCACGGTATCTCTTTTGAACAACCCGCAACCCCAGGGAATGGACAGCTTAGTGTTTATTTTCCTGTGAACGTTTGAATACAAGTTCAGAAAATGTACTAGATGGAGTTTCTCGCTTCACAAGATTTTATTTCTGTTCTAATCATGGATTTTAACAGCCGCCTTTGTACAGGTTTGACCAAACTACGAACGAAATACGAAATATTGCATTGTCACCCAACTTACATAAGTATGTGAAATTTAAGCTCAATCAAATAATAAGAAGTAGGTCTTCATCTATATCGGTAGCTTGCGAGATTTGATAACAACAGACAATGAGATAATGGGCACACTACAGTACTTTCACAAGTTATTATGCCCTGTGACTGGGACTGTAGTTTCATCTTTTTGGTTTTGACATAATGCTTGTAACGGTCTAATTAATAATAATAAATATCTTGGGACAACTCACACACGGCTATCTGATCCCAAGCTAAGCAGAGCTTGTGTTATGGTAACCAGACAACTGATATACATACTTATATAATTTATAAATACATACATATTATAGATAAATCACACCCAGACACAGAACAAACAATCATGCTCATCACACAAAGTTTGTCCTGAGTGGGAATCGAACCCACGACCTTCGGCTTAGCAGTCAGGGCCACTAACCACTAGACCAACAGGCCTGTCTTGAATAAATGCTTTGAGTTTGAGTTTGAGAGGTGACACTAAATAAAAGCTTGTAAAAGACAACGGGACAAGTGAAACTAAATATACGCTTGTTTTTTTTTTTTATCTTTCTAAATGTTTTATCTTAATAATTACCGTTTTTTAATAATGATTTTTATTTTAAAAACAATTTTTTTTATAATGCTAATCTATTGTTACTTTCAAAATAATTTAAAATTTGTTTATGCTTGATGAATAACGATAATGCAATATTGCAATACTACATTATCTACCTATACCTATAAACCGGAACAAATATTTTTAAGAAATACTAGGTAGTTGTTTCGTGTCTGGCTGTTTGTGTATGTGAGTTTAAATGTTTGTAAACGCACGATACAGGCGAAATTCTTAGTGTGGGGCAACATTTTATTTAAAAAAAAACAAACCTTTATTGATTAATGATTGTCTCTTCTAGCTATTTATGGTGCATATGTAAATAAATAAACAAAATAGAACATAATAAAAAGTACCGTATTTGACGTTTTATTGATATTTGTTTTAGCAATCACTGTCATCTTGAACTGTCAAATGAATTTAGCTGACCGAACAAAACAAAGATTGATAGTTTCCGTGACAGTAAAAGAAATTAATTAGGGAAACAAAAGAATAGAGATTGTGATACATAGAAGGAAAATCAATTATATTAAGCGCAAATACAATGACGGCAAAGGAAAACCATTATCTTTTGGAAATACAATTAAATGAGAATGTCGAAAAGAATAACAACTGGTAACAACAATAATATCTACCATATTAATTACACAACCAACCAACCAATTGTACCATTCGGTTTTACTCATTTGTGTCTACTAAGTTCTTACGGATATTTTAGATTGTATTTCATATAAAACTAGCGGACCCAGCAGGCATTGTCCTGCCCCCTTTTATGGCAAATCAAACTTAGTGACATTTCGACAGTTATACCACATACCGGGTCCAATTGTATTTTCATTAAAAACTACAAACTTTTTGTTATTTGCATATGTACATAAAACCAGTAGATTTGAATAAATCATTGTCTAAGCTGCCACTGTGAAAGAACAAAACCGGCCTAGTGTAAGTCGGATTCGCGCACCGAGGGTTCCTTACAAACTTGCAACATGAACGGCTATGTCTTATGACTATGTAAAATTTTTCACAGCTTCAAGGGACCACAGATTTGAGCATATGGTTTATTAATTTTAACGATCGATACCTCCACGTGTTCCCGAGAACACGTGGAGGTATCTATCTAGATCTGGGTCTTGATAGACTGACAGGAAGACGGACAACGAAGTGATCCTATAAGGGTTTAGTTTTTTTCCTTTTGAGGTAGCCCCTTAAAAACAAAAAAAAAATACCATCTTCATAAAAGTCAAAAACTATATGAAAACCTTTGAATCCCAATTCTGGATTAAAGAACGCGTACCAAATCACTCTAAAACACTTGAGTCACCAGCTACCTTTTTTTTTTTTTTTTTCGGGTGGGAAATCTATCTAATCGTGACTAAAACCCACCCATGTTCCTTCTGTTGCCCTTTACGTTCCGGGGCCGCGGTATCTCTTTCGAACAACCCGCAACCCCGGCAGGCGGAGGCTCTGGCAAGCCCCTCTGCTTTGCTGACATCTCTTTGAGGCGCGCGTGAAACACGAACGCGCCGTCGACACGGCCTGTCGTCAATCGACGGACGGACGGTGAGCTACCCGTTGCTCACCGTCCACAGGCCCGCATCTACGGTGGCCGGGAGTCGTCTCGCGGCGCCCGGAAGGTGGTGACCGCTTCCCATTCCCTCTCGCTCCGGACCATAGCCTGAACCAGGGCCGGACGCGAGAGATCGCCGCCGCCGATCGCCTCCACGAGGGCACGGCGGTGCTCCGCCCAAGCTGGGTAGATCGCCACAATGGTGACACCCGGGCGTTTCCTCCCACCCGATGATGTGCAGGAACCTCCCGAAACTTCCATGTCCGGTGAGGACCTGCGTCAGGCGGTAGGTGAGGACGCCATGACGCCTCTCCAGCCACTCCTCAAAGAGGGGACTTACCGCCACTATTGTGGCGTGCCCTGCACGGGGTTGCGACAGTCGCTCTCTCCATGCCACCATGAGATCGCACCGGAGGTCTGTCCGCTGAGCAGCAATTTGCCGCGGCAACGGATTTTCCCCCCGGTGTAGTGCCTCCGCGCGCCACTCAAACAGGCGCGCGAGCACTATCGCCTCCAGATCCCACGGTGGCAATCCGGCAAGGAGGCTGCCTCGCCGGAGATCGTGCGGTAGCCCCGGATAAGCCGTATGGCCACCACCTTTTGGGGCGCGTTCAGGTAGTGGGCGGCGCGCCGCCCTAAAGAACGCGGCCATACCGGGGCCCCGTAAAGGGCCATGGACCGCACGACTCCGGCATAGAGCCTACGGCAGGAGGCGTTTGGCCCCCTCAGATTGGGCAGGAGCCGCTTGAAAGCAGCCCCCGTCCGCTCGAGTTTGGGAGCCAAACGTCGGAGTCACCAGCTGCCTGTACTACATTTTTTTTTGCAACGACCAAGTACTGAGTCCAGCTACATCAACTTATACTTTTAGGCCAGTCTAAAAAATCCTCCTAAATTAGGTAGCACTCATAAAGCTGTGTTGAAACGACGAGATTCCTCAAGGATTCGTATAAGACAACGTTGTTGAAACATAACTAATTTGAATATTCTAATAAAGTGCGAAGAGCTAGCTAGCTTTACAAAACGAAGACTTTTCAATTACCCATTTAATACTAAGAAAACTATTACCAATATCTCTCAATCTGGAAGCAAAGCTCTTAACGTAATCCTATCTTGAATTTTATCCGACACGAAAATTCAATTTCCAATTAAATTATTTCCACGAAATTCAATTATTATTTTTGTCATATTGGATGTCTGGCTTGATGTTTGTACGTCAGTGAAACAATGGCGCGGGGCCCAGCGAGCTCAGCGGGACGTGTGCGGGACGGGACTGGGATGGGAGCGAGACTTGCTCGGGAAAGCCTGCGCTCATAATGGGCGATGTGAAGATTGATGAGTTAATTATGATGAGGAACTCGCTCCCCTTAACGTGTTAGCGTTAACAGTTTTAACGCACGTATCGGTAAAAAATCTTGTTTGTTTTAATGAAACTGACATAACAATTTTTTCTTGTTTTACAAACTTGTTTTAGGTTTTGACCGTAGTATTGTTGTTCGCACCCAGTGGGCACCCAGATGGAAATTCTAGCTTTATAACCTGGTTCAGATAGAATTATTTTGAAAAAATATCCATTACTAATTGTTCTCAACAAAAAAAGAGGTGACGTTGGCTGAATATCAAGTAAAATTATATATTTTTAAGAACATCATTTTTAGCCTCAAGGCTATAATAAATTACAAAAAATCTATTATTTATTTGCCAATTATATTACGAAGATTTCCAAAACCCCAATGGAGGATCTGAAAAACAAGAACACCCACTTGTTTTTCTTATGCCTTCGAGCAACCTCCGGAGACAGGGCTAACGTTACCACAATAACATTATTCGCTACTTTCTTATATTACAAACAAACAGTATTACATTAATGTAGTGTTGTTTACCTCGTCCTTAGACAGAACAAAACACGAAGAGGCTGTGTACTGTGTTATCTCTTTCTAGTACCCGTAAATTTCTCTGCGAGTAATGTCCCTCTTAAAAGATAGGGTAAAGGCCTGCGCAGACGAGATACTTTTGTCTGTGGAGGAAAACGTCCCCGAAACATTACATAATATCACGTTAGTAATCTCTAGGGTTGTACTCTAGTGTTAGACTAAGGTGTACCAGCGACCGTCTCTCATTTCGTTGGTTAAAATCCCAGGCGGTTCCGGATTGTTCGAAAGAGATACCGCGGCCCCGGAACACAAGGTAAAAGAAAGAACATGGATTCCGATCCGGCGATGTTTTTTAATGATTAAAATCGGAGAAAAAAAATATCATGTACAAAACCGCCTTCAAAAAATATACTTGTGGGAAATAACTATACTTCCGGAAGTCGGGGACTTTTGATTATTTCGTTTTTTGCTCCCGACTTCCAGAAGTAAAATTATTTATCATATTTTTGTGTTTTTTCTTTTGCTATTTATTTAGTACTTATATTTCAGCCTTTTTAGTTGCGGTATGATGGTATTTCGCAAAAAAAACTTATCTAATATTTACCTTCCATTGTTACTAAAAGATATTAGCAGATCCTCTATTTAGAAAAAAATATATTATATCTTACTAAACTAAACTACCCAAATAATATAAATAAAATTGATATGAGACCAACTCGGAAGTATACTCTTTCTATAGTAAAAATTTTGAAAATCAGTCCCAAATTGAAGGAGATATCACAAACAAAGTTGAAGTCGGTTAAAAACGTAGAAATAACGCAACAAATCAGAACACACGAATCCTGCACAAGTTATTACCGACAACATTGTCTCGTCTACACAGCCCTTAACAAGGTTTGGAAGGACTACAGCTGGGTAGCTGTAGTCATACCATGACGTCTTACGGCCGTTCCCAATATCCTATCCTCAGTAAGCGATATCTTGTTATGAACGATAAATAGTAGACTTCTATCTATCCTTATTTTACGTCCCACAATTGACGATAACGTCTATCGAGGCATCGACATCGGTAGATAAGCTCAGCTATCCAGCCCTCCCATACGTTTTTTTACTACAAAAGCTACAAAAAAATAACAACGTTTAAACAAATATTATTTCATATAACTTTTTCGTAAAACAATACAAATTGATCAAATTAAAGCATTGGTGATATTTTTATGCTAAAATAAGATTGGTAATCATAGTGATCTGTTTCATTGTCAAGAAAAAGGAAGAACGAAACGTAGTCAAGTGTCAATTCAAGTTTCAACTCGTAGAGACACTACCGCTATTATTGTTGTGTTATCAAGTTTGTTTAGTGAATTCTGCTTATTTTTTTACATATAATGAGCACTGTAAATATTACCAGACATTATTATATACGTTCCTATTCAAGTATATAATTTCTACATAACCTTGCTATTGCAGATCAGATATCCTACAAAGTCTGCAACAGACATTGTGCCTAATGCATAAAATCTTAGGGTTAAAAGTAGCTGATACAAAGGAGATATCCCATGATTTCTGAAAATTTAAAAAAATGCTTTAAAAAATGTTATAGGTACATTACAATGAGTAATTAACATTTAAATGAATGTATATTTCTCATTCAAGTTGGTTAGTAATTACCTTTCTGAAGTTACTTTTAACAAAGGATATATTTCTGTTAATAAATTACCAACAGTAGTTTTGTTTAAGCGAAATCTATACGTGAATTCGTTACCATTTAGTTTGTTCATATGGTTTACGCGGGTCTTGTAGTTTTTATGGGATTCATCTTCAAAATCACTGTCCCAATCAGATAATTCCATTAACATTGATAAATCACTTTCAATAGACTCAGACATTATTAAGAATGATGAAAACACTGCACTTCTACAAATTTATTTGAACAATAAACAACGCATATCCCTGCAATTCGACGGATTGACAAATTTGGTTATCTTTAGTATTGACATCACTGACAGATAGCTGTGAAAAGATTATTGGGACGCATAATGTTGCAATTTCATAGAAATATCTATCTGCACTATGAGATAGCCCCTCCCATCGATAGATAGCGTATGGCAGTTAGTTGTCATAACCATCAGTATTATATTGGGACATCAAAACCGATGATAGATAGAATTTTCTATCGTTAGTAGGTGAAAACTGGTGATAGATAGGTTATTGGGAACGGCCGTTAAAGCAGAACTTATTCCACTGAGGGAAAGAGATGGTGCTAGACACCCTGTATAGCTCTGTCTCTTTCCCTCATGTCATGGTAGGCCTACTGGTATGTTATCAACATTTGTAATCTTGTCGCGTTGTTCGTAAGGTACGCTGAATTTGTTCCTTTTGTACAACATGTAGGCATAAATGTACCTAGTGTGGTACGATGTTACTACATTCAAATTTGTATACGTAGAAGTTATGGCCGCGTTGTTTGTAGCTCTAATTATCTTTCTCTGCTAAAGTGTTCTTATTTGTATTTTTGGCACAATTTTACGCTTAGGTAATTTGTACGTTTATTTTGCAAAGTTCTACGTAACAAACTACACAGTAGGGAAGTAAATACGTCTCAACGTATTTACTTACCAGGTATAAAAACCAAGGCTTTGCTTAGATTTACGGTACCCTGGTACGAGCACAATCGTAATTGCAAAAAATGCTTTGAAATTTAAAGTATTTTTTTTTACGATTATGCTCTTTCATTTACAAGGCAACACGAATCAATTTTCCATGCAAGTATTTTAGTATTCTGGCAAAGATGCTAACTCCCCGAGCTCCTTGCTGCCCGCGGCCATGTTTTAGCTTGCGAAAATACCTACTTGAACAGGAAATTGATTCTTGCCGCCTTATAGCAACAGAGTATAATGTTTTAAGCAAAAAAATGCTTGGCAGTTCAAGTTTGTTTTATTTTCTTTCTTATTTATATAAACTTATGAGCCGATTGCGTAACAAGTTTGTGGCTATGGAGCCGTACTCGACATAGTTTCAAGTATTTTAGACCCCGGCATTTTTACATACTCGTACTTGGAAGCCCTGGTATTAGCAAGTATATCTCATCCCTACTATGCCGAAGAAGACGTTGTTTTACGACCAACACAAATATATGAATGAAAATTTGAGTGGCACCGGCATGTGTAGGTAAACGTTGAAAGGAGGATAAAAGAAACGAATAAGTATCTAGTTGTTCAAGTGCGGTATTTCGTTAAAAGATGAGTCAGTTGTCTTGTTTCGTTATCCTTACCAATTATAAAAGCGAAAGTGAGTTTGTTTGTTACGTCTTCACGCCTAAATGGCCCAACCGACTTTGATGAATTTTGGTACCGAGATAGTTGGGTCCCTGGAGACGAACATAGGCTAAAAAAGGGGGAGAAAGAGGAGTGAAAGATATATTTTTTCATCATGCTGGTTAAAGTTAGCGTTAGCCCAAAGTAACTATGCCACGCGGATGAACTTCTCGGGCGAAAGCTAGTCTATATATAATAGAGAAAATCACTGACTCAATCATCACGAAAAAATTCAACCCTCAAGGGGGTGAGACAGGGCGGCAAAGTTTGTATGGGAGATCGCGATTACTTGGCTGAATTAACTTGAAATTTTGCATAGGCATTCACGCTTCGACACTAAAGAGGTGAGCAGCGGACGAAACCGCTGGACACAGCTAGTTATTATATAATTAGTAATCTCCATATTTTAAGAATCCTGAGATATGTCACTTTTAGTCTAGCTTCTACCCGCACTAATATTATAAATATTTTTTTTTAAATGCGAAACTTTGAGAGGATGTATGGATGTATAATGGATGTATGAATGTTTGTTATTTGTTTCTCTTTCACGAGTTTCACGCCTAAATTTTACACAAAGGCGACTCCTCGAGCATTAGCTACTAGCCTATAATTATGTTATACTGATTACTACAAAGTTACATCAACATGCGTTAAGTATGTAAGGATACCAAACATACATCCGTCAATTGATCTTCACAAACTTACATTTATAACAGCAGTAAGAGGAAGGAATAAGTATACGAGATATATTATATATTTTAAATAATATGAGATTCATAAGAAGATAAGCGTCCAGTTGATCTAGTAAGAAAATCCGGACTTCCCTTCCCCCCTCGCCCTCTCCCTACCCTCAGGGCGTCCCTTCGTCCCATTCATATTTCCTCGTCCTTCGCAGCCTTACATTTTTGCATCACTTAGTACGACAATGGCATACCGTTCGATCGACGCCTAAAGAAGTGCGTCTTTATTTATACCCGTCTAAATCATTTCGCGAAGCATAAATCCATCGTAAAGATGAGTCTACCGTGAATTTTCAAAAGTGAGCGTTCACGTGGTTGCGAAAATTCAATAAAAACCGAAACCGGTATTGTTCGGTTAATCCGACATACCCCATTACTCAAATGCTGTGCTATAATCTCTTTCCGTTTTCAAAAATGGAGGAGGTGTTTTTGGTTATTTTCTTCTTTTCATAATTCTTTTTTTGTTCGAAAGGGTTCAGCGATAAAATCGCCACTGTAGGTAACCGTAGAATTAGCAATTTATGTAAAACATATATTCTATACTTTCAATGTAGTCCCATTATGTTGCTTGGGTAGTCTATGAATTATCGTCTATAATACCCATTTTTTCTTCTACGTCTATATGGATGATTTGCTAATAATAATTTAGTAACAACGGAAAATGAATTCTCCAAAAAAATGTGTGAGATATCATCATACCATAACTAAAAATGCTGAAATAAAAAAAAACTTCTTTGCAAAAACACCGATTTAAAAAAAAACAAAAAGTGGAAAATTACTTTACTTCGAGAAGTTGATGGCAAAAAGAAACAAACAAAAGTTAAATGTTATTACTTTTTAAAAGATGTTATGTGTTTAAGCCAACCCTTCATGTTTTTTTAGACGATCGTAGTGTAATATGTTCACATTGTGGACTTACCTCAACTCAATTTTAGTTCGAGATAATTTATTTCCGTGATGAGTGCAGAATGACTAGAGTTACGACATTCCGGTGGGAAACATTTAATGTTAAAGGAAAGTAATCCCGCGTCGCCGTACCGAGTACTATAAAGTAATTTTATAGCTGAGTAGGTACATCTCCACTTTACGACTGAAACTTTGTCCTAGATTTGATGTCGACCTCTTTTACATAACAGACAGAATAATACTTTAACTGCGATCCATCTTTCATATCCTATTATGAAAGAAATGTGGCATCAACAAGCATCAACATCTGGGGATTTTTCTTACAAAAAGTTTCGTACTCTATCTTCGTTCAGAAGTCCATTGCCTTATTTTTGTAGTACTGCGGATAAAAAGGTAAAGAAAAACTGCGATGGAATAGAAAGTAGGACTACTGTTCTTTGTCCCGTTTTTCATATTAGAGCCCTTAGTGAGCGGCGGTATCAAATTATCTTGCTCTACTGCTCCTTGTGATAGATATGTATCCATTTATTTACGTGTACACAACATTGCCCTGTAATTGTAAGGGTTGCCGCAAACCTCTCATGTTCGGGTGGAATCAACATTATTCGGCACAGCCGGACGGTAATATAGAAAATAGACATGGCTGCATTTTCCGAAAAAAAACTACTACTCTTAAACCGGTATCTATACGATTAAGAGTGGGTAAGTCTAGTTCGAAACGAAGTTTGCCGATCGGCTTGTACCTTATATTAATGATACTGTTTGTAATGATAGCCGAATATTGTGTAGATATTGCTTCGGGACAGGTTTGTTGTTCAACAAAGACTGCCGAATTGAATATGCCGACCCGAACCTAACTGTGGCACCCCTAATAAATAATTAACTATATTAGAATGCTAAGCACACAATGCGGGAAAAGCTTAAATAACGTTAATCGGATGAAGTTGTGAATATGAATAACGTAATCAATTTACTTTGTGTACAAACCCAGTTATTAATATTGAAATTTAATTCTGTTGTATAAGCATACTGTGATTATGTTTATCTATGAAAATATAATGAAGTATACAATAGTAACTAAGTACCTATTATAAGTAAAAGAATAGTATCTAGAAATGGATTGTGGATCTAGACTCCAGTGTATCAAATTTATATTGTACTAGCTTTCGCCTGCGCCTTCGCGGCTAACACAGATAACCTGATGTACAGGTACCTGCTACCTGTAGTTTTTTGCCCTTGCGCCTTATTTATTGTAATAGCAAAGCATTTTTTTCTCCTTTTCTTCCCTATTTCTCCCTAATTTCTCACTTAAAAAAATGCCTATTTCCGTCTCCAGGGGCCCAACTATCTCTGCAAGAAAATTCATCAAAATCGGTTTTGCCATTTAAGCGTGAAGACGTAACAAACAAACAAACAAACTCACTTTCGCTTTTATAATATTAAGTAAGGATTAAAAAAGTAAATAACAGTGAAGGTTCTCTACCTAAACGAACATTTAAACTTTCATGCTGGCTGGCAGAATAATGGATCCGACTGAATTCGACCACTTCAGGGAATAACGCTTCAGCCTGAAAATTTTAGAAATGGATGATTATTTGATGTAGTCTTAAGTTTAGTCCGATTGCAGAGGCCAGCCAGGGCCACCGCCTGCCGAGGTTGCGGGTTGTTCAAAAGAGATACCGCGCCCCTGGAACAGAAAGGGCAAAACCGCAACATGGGTGGGTTTTAATCAGTAAAAGCTGACACTCCCCCCCGCTCCGCCCAGAGCGTGGGAAGTTATTTGATGATTATCCATACGCAAATAAAAATAATTTGGTCGGACTAAACTGAATGTGACACGTATTATTTAAAAGTAAAAGATGAAAGAAGGTTATTTTCAATGGCGGCTACTGGCTATTGTCTCCGTAGGTACAAACCAAGTTTTTCCTTTAACCAAACCCGGTTAAGTCGGCTTTATCAAAGTAGATAGACTCCAGTCAAATAAAATAACCTAATTAGAAAATAGATTTTCTTTTATTACCATCTTCTTGTCTTCTTAATGGCTATCTAAATTGGCTTCTAAATGGCCCGGAACTGAGCCATGAATTTGGCGCTAGCAGCGGTAGCATCCAGAATGAGAATGTTGAGATGGATGTGTGGAGTTTCAAAAATGCATAAAGTAACGAATGAGTTTTAGAGGAAATTTGAAAGTTGTTCCTGTTAGAGAAAAATGGAAGGGAGTCGTTTGTCTTGGTATGAAAATACATACAATGAAGAGGGATGAAACGCATGTGATTAAAAGAGTGATAGATATGAATGTTCTTGGAGTGAGAGGAAGGCCAAAGAAAAGCTGGATGGATTGTGTAAGGAATGATATCAAAGAGAATAGAGTAAATGATGCCGTGACTGTCAGGGGAGAATGGCAGTAGAAAACTTGTTACGCCGACCCCAAATAGAAGATGATGATGAGTAAGTAGCATCCATCAGTTCCTCCAACGAGCAAACAAAGAGACACGTAGGACATAACCAGATCTTATTACCATTACCTACCAAAAGATTTAAACCCGATCTATCTTCACGTTTAAACTCAATTTTGAACTTAAAGATAAGCAATTAGGTAATGCTCACATTATCCGCATAGCAGCATTAGCAGCAAACGTTAAGTCATTGTCCGGCTTAAGTGGGTTCCTTTATGCGAGCCTCCGCATATTCATCGATGTTAATGAGGGCGTTAGATTAATTTGGTCCATGTGGTTAATGTGTTAGGGTTCCTTGTTCCGTAATATTTTGACCTACCACTTCCACAGAATAAATAATAGTACTACGGACTCCTACTAATATTATGAATGAATGTTTGTGAAAATGTATAGATGTCTTTAGTATTTACTCAAAAACTACTGATTGAAGTTGGATGAAATTTGAAGCACAGATAGTTTCACATAAGATACTTTTTATCCTGGTGAAACGATTACCAATTTACACACGGGCGAAGTCACGGACTTAAGCTATTCAAATATATATAAATATTTGTGGAGGAATAAGCTTTGTCTTGTTTTAAACTTATAAGGATTAGCATTTAGTAAGTTTCCTCGGGATTGGTTTTTGACCTTTTTAATTTATAAAGCTTTCTATGACAATTAGTATGATTTTGGAGCAACATATATTAATTGGCTCGTTGTTTCTAAAGTGCCTCATGGATCGTATCTCATCGCTCGTGGCCAAAGTCGGAACTAATGCCACCAACTTGTTTTTGATACAATTCAACACCGACGTAGTGTGGGTATTATTCAAGTACCAACAGAACTGAAGATATACGACTCTACATTCGTAAAGATATACCGATTTGTGAATTTACTTTGATTCTCAGCACGCATTTATAATTCTTATTAATACCGATTAAACGAGAAAACTATACTTATTATTTAGCGTGAGTGAGAGTGAGTAACGGTATTCAAGTTTATTTTATTTTAAATCGTGAACTTACTTTAAATAATTAACATGGTTAATATCCCGTTTCAAACGTTATTAATAATGGTAGCGACCACGTCAGTTTAAAAAGTTACATTCCCTGTCAAAATCTAAGATAGTTACAAGCTTACCATGCAGGGATATTCAGCAAAACACAGTTAGTACTGCCTACATACTCTTAAACCCACTTTATACCATCTCTGCACGAACTATTACAGCGATGAGTACCTCAATTTATTGTTGTTATGCCATTATACTTTACTGTCATGTCCTTGATGACAGCTATCCTTATCATCCAAGGAGTTCCTACGCTAGGGATAAAGAGCCACTCAAAGAATACTTGGCGTTTGTAACGGACCATAGATATTTAGGCTTTTATTATCATCGTTATTCTGCTTTTAGATTTAGGCGTGAATTAGCAAGGTTTTTGAATCAAAAATACAATCACGGTATAGATATTTTGATGCTACAAATACATAAAATACATTATCACTTGTAGGTGTTTATAAAATAAAGTCGTAAAATAAATTTATATTAAGTGCGAAATGAGAATTTTTTACTTTTATTTAGTTCGAATTTATATTTAGATACCTTCGTGTGAGGCCTACAGCTTTTATTTGGCTTTATAGCCGGGTGTTTCTAGTATAGTTCATTGGCCAGTTAATTTTGCCGAATTTATCTCAATTAGAGTAAAAAGCAACTCATCGTTATTCCGAAGACTAACGGGCTATAGTAACTCAGGCCTTTACTATAATTAAAATTAATGTTTGTAATGAAGCCGGTAAAGGCCTAAATAATGGGGTCATTATGATAGATTTCCGAACGTTTGTAATATGGTCAGATACAAGAGAAACTTAGTAAGAAGGTTTAGACTAAAACCAACTTCGGTCACTTCTGCCACTGTTCTGCCAAGGCTCTGTAGAAACTAAAATGTTGTCGAAGCACCAGTCTTGATATTACGTGTAAAATGTCGGTAACCTACGACTCATATTGTCAAAACTGTAATGTCCCCAACTGCATTTGGTCAGATTGTTATAATGTTCTTTTATTTTTGTTGTGTTTTATCATTGTGCTTTTTTGCTCTCTTATTATATCTGTTTTCAAACAATTTTGTAACGATGTAAATGCTGTGGTTTCCTGCAATTGGAACAGCACAGTAATCAGTTCCTATTTGTATTATTTTGTAATCGTGTAATTTGTGTATTCTCTGTTGAAAATCCAAATAAATAAATAAACAACGACCTTAGAGTGAACCAAGTAATCAGCGTCATTGCGAAAAAAACAACCAAATGCGAATCGGATTCACGCACCGAAGTTTCCGTACAAACTTGTAGATAACCAATGAAGGTACCGACCGAACTTTGCTCTAACAAAGAGATAAATATTGTATTGAATGACAAAGTTAGCTTTGCTGTTTGAAAACTGTTGTCTCCATACATCTAGATAGGCGACATAAGCCCCGTTCCAATAAACAAAAACGACTCGTTTTGCTTACATTACATTCGGCATTAGTAACAAATTTGCGGTTTTCTTTTATTTTTCCTTTTTTTTGGACTTTGTGCTTTTTTTTGCAAAAACGGGAAGTACCTGTTAAATTTTGATAGCCTTTGCAAATGCATGGGAAATCCGACATAAACGGCCATATCTTTTGATTGCGTAAATTTGGAGAGGTTAATTTTTCACACGCAGATTTCAGTATTTTTTATTAATTGCAACTTAGGTCCTCCAAACGCTCCAGGTCTTGACAGACAAACAGACGGACATCAACGTATTCCTAAAATGATTTCTGTTTTATTTTTCGTTTTGAGAGACAAAACCCTAAAAAAGAAAAAAACCTCTTTCCAAAACAGTATTTAAGGAGTTCGAATTTCAAATAAAGTTCCCCTTTTAACCGTCTAATCGTTATCGATGAAAATATAAAAGACGTAACAACAATACGATGGCAAGTACATAGCTCGTTTATCCTTGTCGTTTGAAGAGCAAACAAAGTTCGTTCGCGAGCGATTTTACGCAAGAACAAGCATCGCCGTTTCGCCGTCTGCGGTGATTTAGCAAAACATAATCGGATTGGAGGCTCGATCAATGGAAACTTAACCGACCTTGACATTGTGGAGGTGCGGTCAGGATCTTGTTGACTTTGGGAAAGTTTTGGTCGATCTTGCATTCATTTTACATATCATTAGCGATATTTTTATGTTTTTGAAATCTTTAAAAGAGCTCCTATCTTTTAGAGATGATTTGAATTAGTGATTTACCTAGTCTTCTTCTGTGTGTGTGCTTAATGTATTATTATCACTTGCTTCGGTTAAAAAAACATCGTGAGGCAACCAGCATGCACTCACCATACGATAAAGAAGAAGAAGCTTAGCTACGGTATGTCTACCCATTAATTATGAAGTCCATCAAGTACAACTACATACTGCCTAACTGAAGGTTCACTATATCGGCGCGTAAGTGTTCCACGCGCGCCTTAAAGAGATGTCAGCAGAGGGAAGGGAGCAGAGGGGGTTGTTCAAAAGAAATACCGTAGCCCTGGAACATAAAGGGCAATAGAAGGAACATGGGTGGGTTTTAGTCAGCACAAGTCGGTATCTTCAGACATTATGGAATGCAATAAAGATATGAACATGAATATGAATAGTATGTTGAGAGTAGTAGTAGTGAGAGATTACTTAGCAATATTAGCATGAAATATAAAATATCTTTTCTGCAAAAGATTGACTCTATTTTCACTTTAAATCAAAGATCTAATAATCCGAAAGACGCCATTTGCAGCCTAACTGGATTTCACTTGAATCGCGCTTAGCTATTTCTTTTACGTAATCCACACTTACTATTCTGTGTCACTACTACTCTCCACGAGAATAACTGAAGTTTCAGAACTGAAACTGGCAAATAAGTCCTTTAAACTGGTCCAGTAAAATTATTCGAACCTAGCATAACTCGTATCAAATAAAAAACCGAGCAAGTGCGAGTAAATGGCCATATCCTTTGACTGCCACTTAGAGATATGATTTTCCACAAATCCAAAAGACCACGGAGTTGAGTATATGATTTAAACTTCAAATCGATACCTTCCCTAGATTAAGGGTCTTAACAGTCAGATAAACGGGCAAGAAACGTTTTTTCCTTTTGACATACGGAACCCTAAAAATGACGGAAGAGCACCGATATTCGATTCATAATTCAAATAAAAAGCATAACCTTTTTTATTTAAAATACGAGCTTTGATATTGATAGGTGCATATAAAATTTATGATAGCCTGTTTTGATCTGCGACGGTATAGCCACCGGTAACGAATCCACGATAATCGGATTCATAAATTATTCTTTCTCATTCGCATATCAGCAAAATTCGTAAATATATTTTTGAATCTGACAACTCGTTACGTACTATGTGACACTTAAAGTCCGTTCTTGTGTCGTTGTAATTTGTGATAAAATGTCGCATGGTTCTTTTAAGTTAATTTACATTCAATATTTGCTTTACTTTCCTGAAAATATAATTGAAAACCCTAATTACTATGCTACATTATAGCTTAGCATATGTGTGGTGTCTGTGTAGTTACACAATGTTAAATTGATTAAAATGAATATTAAAAAATAATATTATAATGTCTTACTCGAATTGTTCTCAGCAAACTCTTTCAATTGATTGGGTATCATGGGAATGCATACAAAATAACTAGTCCGCCATCTTTTGGAATCCGCCATATTGGATTTAGAATGTCGTCACTTAACTAACCAGTATGGAGTCAAATTAAGATTCTTTTATTTTTCTAGATAGTTATGGGTGAAGCTCAAAAATATTGATTTAATAAATGCTGACTAGAGAAAAAAAAAGAAATCAAATTACGAAAAAAGTTGAAATAATAAACGAACATTTTTCTTGCAAATAAAAGAAAACTGTTTTCTAGTTCAATTTTTATTAAAACTGAAGATGAAGCGAGCTACTGTTTACAACGTATTGGAGAGGGTTCTACAATAAATTTCGCATAAAATGTGAAATATTTATGAGCGTTACGTTTTACATCGCCGCCATAAATCTGCGGTTGAATACGATTATTAGGGTCTGTTTATATTTATAAAGGTTCTCGCTAGCGTAACTACTTTTACCAACTGTACCTAGTTTAAAATAATACCAAGAGGTATCTACACACAGTTTGTCATGTTGTGTCAGTATTATTTGTTAATTAAAAGAAAATTCCTAACGTACGTGATATTAGATAGTAGATACTCACTGCAAGATTGTTTTATTAGTTTTAATTTTTTGCTGCGCCCGAACATTGTCATGTAGGTACTTACTAGTTGTAAGTTTAGCGTGTAACTATTTGTACATTGTGCATTAAATAAATAAAAATATTATAATGTTTTAATTTTGTAGCAGTGGCGAGGCAGTTTTTTGATAATCTATTTCGACTAATACATTATCTGAAGAATAGTAAATAGAGCAAGTAGGTAATATAAAACTTAAGTCAAGTAGTTGATATCAGCGGATAAAATAATTTATCCGTTGAAATCAACTAACAAACTAACATTTTCTATATTAAATATAAAACAAAATAAATAATAATTTGTCAGCATAAAACTGCTCACATAGGATTGATTTTTCCGATGTCAGATATAAATCTGACTGATCTGATCATATAAATCTGGTTGTCAGTGTCAGCATTGGTAAAATTCATTACCTAAGTAATACAAATATATCCCCATAGATACTGTAGCATGAATGGGAAAGTAGCACTTTCTGTTTGTCGCTCGGTATATCTGTCATCTTAAACAAATGATTTTTCTACTCCACATGACCTGTGTTAATCTATAGGAAACTTTTTGTCCCTGTGGCCAACTCCAGTGGGAAGATTTCCGACTTCCACACAGGCGAAGCCGCGGGCGTAGGCTAGTCTAACATTAAAACAAAATTCTTCGGCTTATTAACTCAAATTCGTACATAATTTATGCAAAAGGGATCATAAGCCTTCATAATCCATCTAAGTATCAGTTTCAAATAAATTATGTACAATATTTACGTTACATTACAGTCTCGTCAGTTATTCAGAACCAAGATAATTTGTTTTTATTCAAAGTGAATTCTAAATACATATTGTTTTACGGATAAGTTTAGATTGGACTATAAAACGAACCAGATTTTCGTGAGTATAAACTCGAATATTTTGGATAGGACTACACTACGTATGGCCACAAACTACACGCTCAAGTGCAAATAAATATCCTAGAGCATGCTAGGCTAGGTACAAAACTTGCGACTAAAAATGGCATGCAAAGGAAAAAAGTGAAAAATGCGCGAGTCGTTACTTATGCACTGACAGGTGCTTAGAGCCTATAGGCTAGTGATTTAACATCTGGGGCCTTAGTCTGCTATTACAATGGTGTCAGAATGGTCGATCACTGATCGCATAATGGTTGATTTTGACAAGTTTAGTATGTAGTAGATGTCAAAATCAACCATTATGCGATCAGTGATCGACCATTCTGACACCATTGTAATAGCAGACTAAGGCCCCTGGTTGCTTGTTAGTGTTTTTTTTTTAAATGGCATCTCTCAGTTCAACCTATGAGGTCGTTAACTGATTAACCGGACTATATGCTTGTTAGTGAAAGCGTCAAGCGCCGCAGTAGACACACTGCGAAAAATCTGCTTTGCTACTTGCTAGGCTGTAGACGCTTTTCAAACCACCTGGGCTTGTAAAATGGCCGCTTTAGCAGAAACTTAATAGGATAATAATATGAATTACGTTAAAATTCTTAACATGGTCACAGCCGCAGTTAACATTGTGAATTGTTGTTACTCTGTGACCATTTTACGAATTTGATTTTATACTAGCTGTGCCCAGCGGTTTCTTCACCCACAACTCAGCTTTCAACTATTGTAGCGTGACGTTATACAGCCGTTAGCCGTGTATACAGATACAGACCGAACTTTTAGAAAGAATACCACTATGAATTTCATGCAATCCTAGTAGTTTTATCTCAACGCTGTTGGCTCTACCAAGAACTTGAATCCACAGATCAAAATGTTGGAATGAATACCACCGTGATTTCATGCAAGCAACATATTACAAAACATAATGTACTTGAATCATAATTCATTCAAATCGATCCAGCCGTTTAGTTGCTGTATAGGATTGAAACATTCTTCATTGGTGCTCCGCTCCTATTGGTGTTAGCGTGATAATATATAGCCTATTATAGCCTTCCTCGATAAATGGGATCTAACACTGAAAGAATTTTTCAAACTGAGAGGAACTACTGGTCCTATTTAGCGCGTTCAAGCAAACAAACAAAGTAACAAACTCTTCAGCTTTATATATTAGTATAGATTTCGCGATTTCACACGCGTGGTGACAGAATATACAATATATCTTTATAAATTGTAGCCTATATGTTATTCTGATATGTAAGCTGTAATATTGTGAAGTTTTTTTTATCAAAATCCATTCAGTAGTTTTTGCGTGAAAGAGCAACAAACATGCATACATCCTCGCAAACTTTCGCTTTTATAATATTTTAAGTAGGATTTTGATTCTGTTAAAGCGGCTATTAGACCCTCTGTCAGTGCGTTCGTCGCTTTAATGTAATGTAAGTCTCGTCACAAGTCGTATAGCCCGAGGTCCTGTACGGAGCATAATACAAACAAGAGTTTCGTGAATATGTAACGAAAGCCGAATTCCTAAGACAAATAACTTAATATTTATTGCAAGTCCCACACTAGGTATGTACGTTTTATGTAACAAAATTTGTCTGAGCTCGTAGGATAAACATGTTTTTGCTGAATCTTTGCGACGTAGTGTGTCGTAAAATTTTAGCACAAACTGTAGAACAAAATTGGTACACACGAGTTGCTAGATTAGGTTTGAAATTAGGAACTAAAATGCCCTAACCACAGCGTGGCAGCCGCTACGCTACTCAATTTATTAATATTAGCTGACATCAATAAATAATAATAAATAAATATCTTGGGACAACTCACACACGGCTATCTGATTCCAAGCTAAGCAGAGCTTGTGTTATGGTAACCAGACAACTGATATACATACTTATATAATTTATAAATACATACATATTATAGATAAATCACACCCAGACACAGAACAAACAATCATGCTCATCACACAAAGTTTGTCCTGGGTGGGAATTGAACCCACGACCTCCGGCTCAGCAGTCAGGGCCACTAACCACTAGACCAACAGGCCCGTCAATTTTTGGTACACTTGTGATGGTAAAGCCTATTTAGTCACAATCATGTTTCCTATATTAGATGCAAATAACCACCGTTATAAGAAAGTATGATAATAATAATATAATCTATGCCTCGACGAACATCTGTCGAAGCTCTCCTTAGGCGGTTGGATCCAGGGCCTGATTCAGAAGGCAGTTCTCCTCGACACGGCTCGTATTGTGAGGAGGTTCCTGTCTCTGGAACACTAACCACCGGTAGCCTGGACCCTGTTCCCGATACCGGTGGGCTACTATTTCTTGTGTTTTTAAATGTTTCTTTTTTTATTTTAATATAAATTTTAATATAATCTATAAGTATAATGTATATACAGATAAAACTGTGTATCTGTTTGGTGTAGTTTATGTTAGTTATTATAAGTTAATTAATGATAAAATTAGTGGTAATGCCTTGGCACGATGGGGTTGGCATGTGTGTGTGTGTTAGATAAAACCTCAAAACAAAATAAAGAGGAAAAAAGATGCAAATAAATCTTTTTTGAAAAACTTTACAAAACTGCCAGTAGTATTTCCGTCTATCTCTACAGGGACCACAGCTCGGTAAACAAACTACAAAAATGCAAACACGTTTCCACTGAACGATATTTAAATATTTAAACACTTTTGAATGATACTTTGAGTAACCGGCACTTGGGACTTCAATATCTTATTTATTTAAAAGTATTCTTTGTTTAAAGCGCTCGTAACGAGTCTTTGAGGTCCTCTTCAGAACCTTGTGTCAACCATTTTACTATAAACTTCCTGTAATTTGCATAATTATCAGCGTGTACCTAATCTTTTTTTTTGCGGATAGGAAATCATCACATAATTCCCCCCCCCCCCCCGTATCAGACTTGTACTGACTAAAACCCAACTATTATCTTTCTATTGCCCGCAGGCCCCTCTGCTTTGCTGGCATCTCTTTGAGGCGCGCGTGGAACACTAACGCGCTGTCGACACGGTCTGTCATCAAAAGACGGCAGGACTGTGAGCTACCCATTGCTCACCGTTCATAGACCCGCATCTAAGGTGACATAACCTTCACTTTGATATTCTCCTAAGTATATTTTTTCCTTTTACATTTTTATACCGCTTCAGAGCAGGATGTAAGCACGATAAATCAAACTCAAGGTCAACCATTTTGATATAAATTGTTAGGATTATATCGAAACATCAAGATTTTTGTTTCTGATATATTTTTTTCTATCGTTATTAATCTTGATAGGATTCCGGCCTTTTATGATAACCTTCGGCTAGTCATGATAGAGGGTAATGTCAAGTGAAACTAAAGTAAACATTAATAATACTTAGTAGAAAATTGTGAAGTAAGAAGTGTTTATTTCATCAAATAACTACCCCCGCTGTGGGCGGTGGCATGTCAGACTTTGCTGACTAAAACCCACACATGTTCCGTATTTTGCCTTTTATGTTTCGGGGCTGCGGTATCTCTTTCGAACAACCTGCAATCCCGGCAGGCGGTGCCTCTGGCAGGCCTCTTTGAGGCTCTCTATGAGCTACCCATTGTTCACCATCCACAGACCCCCGTTTACGGTGGCCAGGAGTTTTGTCGCGCCTGGCGCGTGGGGCGTCCCCTGCGTTGGTTTGAGGGGCTTCATTGGTACCCGAATAGAAGTGGTGAAGCAGCTAACGAAAAACAAAATGTACAGCTCAAATCGTATCGTACTTTAACGCAACAAAAACAAACCTGAATGAAATGAAATCCACTCTTGCAAGAAGTGTTGTGCTCTTGGGAAGACTAATAGGTAAACTTTACAGTAGCTATCTATAGATAGTTTTCATAAAGTTTTGAATTAAAATGTAAGCAATATTATACCTACGTCATGAAAACTCATCTCGAAACATCCGTATTAACATTAATATTTAAAACTACTCTTTGCAACACAATCTACGCAATCACTCTGATTGCATAGGTCTATGTTAAGTTGGAAATCATATATGCGATTGCTATTTGCGAAACAATGCATAGTCATAAATGAGATTATCCTGTCGAATCGAACAAACTATGGCGTGGATAATGATGGTGTATTCAAATGCATACATTTTGTAAAGAGGAAGCTAATCTCCTGGTCCCAACTAAGTGGGGAAGCCGATGATCACGTTTCGAGAAAAAAGATAATTTCTAGAGTTATTTGTTTTTCTATTCCAACCTTTTTAGTTGTGCTATGATGACGTCTCACACAAATCCATATCGAGAATTCATTTTACATTGTTACTAAGAGAGCATATCGTCCATATATATTGGAAGAAAAAGTATGTATTACTAGCTGACGCCCGCGGCTTCGCCCGCGTGATGGTATAAAAAGTGTGTGATTCCAGACTATAATCTACCTCTGCGCCAAATTTCATCAATATCCGTTCTGTAGTTTTTTCGTGAAAGAGGATCAAACATACATCCATACTCACAAACTTTTGCATTTATAATATTAGTAGGATAGGATAGAAGATAACTCATAAATTACCTAAGCAATATAGATAATACTCATAAGGGGGAGTCCCTTATGAACTTCTCGGGGGTACCTACCTAACCTTTCGAAAGAATTTTGATAATCAGCCCACAACCGACGTAGAAATCGCGTAACAAACATGCAAAAAATACAGTCGAATTGAGAATCTCGTCCTTTTTTTGAAGTTGGTTAAAAAAAAACGAAAGAAGGGTCTTGACACGGAAGCCATCTTTCTACTATTTTGATACACAATCATGTGTTCAAACAATAATATTTATACAGGGCGTAAGAGACATCGATGCGCAAATATACAGGAATATTCTGTGCTGGGGTTTCTTAGGTGTAGGTACGTGGTTTGTGCGTCGATGACTCCGTGTAGAATCCTTCCTTACTTCCTTACTAAAATTATAACAGCGAAAGTGAGTTTGTTTGTTTGTTTGTTACCTCTTCACGCTTTAATGGCTAAACTGGTTTTGATGAATTTTGGTACAGAGATAGTTGGGAACCAGGAGACGGACATAGGCAAATTTTTTTTAAAGTGGGATCTGACGGAGAAAGAGGAAAGAAAAAGGAATAAGGCCATTACAAATCAATAAGGCGCAAGGGCAAAAACTGCAGGTAGCAGGCACTGTGTTATACCGAATTTAACGCGAGCGAAACCGCGGGCAAAAGCTAGTAGTTTATAATGCAGTTTGTCTTTTCTTCACTCTTTAATGTCGTGTTTATTAGATTAATGTGGACTGTAGGACTGTAGCAAATTACTCTCGTCGTGGCTGTTTCCAACCACCTCAAAAGGAAAATACGGAACCCTTATTGGATCACTTCGTTGTCTGTCAAGACCCTGTATCTCGGGACCGCGTGAAAGTATCGTGTTGGAATTAAAACCACAAACTAAATTAACAATGTAACAAACAACAAAGTGATTCAATAAAGGTTCCGTCTTGTCCTTTTGAGGTGCGGAACCCTAAAAAGACCCATCGGGTAACTCCTGAGTACTAATAAAGTAGTCGTCCTAGTCGTGGACAACAGCTTGTTCCTTCCTATAACGTTCAGCTATAACTTATTGCGTCACTAACTATAGTTGCTACTAATATAAGAACGGTGTAACTACACAATATCACGTTGCGTGATCGACGAGTTAATGTAGCTTGGGTCCAGAGCGCGTCAGCATCGCGTCGTAAATCTTTGACCCATGCACTGGGATCTACTCCAAGGTTACTTAGTAAGTTTGTAACAGAGTGGGTATTCCACCTCTTCTGTTGCCTCAACCTCTTTCTTTCTGGATCAATATCGATTTTTAATTTTTTAAATATTCATATTTCGAATTTCATTCTGTCATTTGCGTCATTTTCAAGTTTTTTTTGGGTTAGTACAATTTTGTCACGTCTAGCAGCTGCAATTCCACGTTCTTAAATATTTTATTTTTAATAGCTGCTCTATTTTTAAACTAAACTTAGTTATTTGATGTGTTATGTACTTCCTTCAACTTGAGTGAAATTAAAATACTGCTGCTATAATAATGCTGTAATACCTAAAATAAAATCAACCCTGTTAAAGGGTACTTCAGGCTGTACAAATTTATGAAAAAAAAAAACTTGTAGTAGCTCCTTTATTATTATTTGTCCCATAACTCCCTACACTACTTTTTATTGCGGCGTCCTTCAGAGGAATATGAACGATTGCCTCAAGTTCAAATTGTTTTACCTGCTCTGTGTGCCTAGGAAGAATGTGATTGGACATCATACTAACTTGTAGAAGTGTGAACCGAACGCATCTACATACATTAAGTAATGATTGTTATTTCCAACAGCTGTCGTATTTAGATGTTATTCCGAAATATTTAATCAGTCATCCACAGCTGCTGAGCGAACGAGTGGTGCGCAGCGCACGGAACAAATGTTTGTATGAGTAGTAGTTGCGGGTCTGGCTGTTTGTGTGTGTGAATTTAAGTGATTGTTAGCGCACTTACGATAAAGGAGAAATTCCTAGTGTAATCTCGCTGCAGGGTTAATCCGTGGATGGGTGACCACCCATTTAAATGCCGAATTTTCTAGGTTAGCTCGTTGATCCCGGCTTTTAGTTGCAGATATTTGGCCACAGTTGGTTGCAGTTAGCCAGTGGCCCAAAATTCTGACAGGCAGTCTAACCAATGTCTATGGTACCTATTACTCAAACGAACTGAGTTTTGGAGGTATGATAGGAAGTTGCTCCATGTTAAGTAATCGTATTCAGCCGACCTCAACATGTAAAAAAGAGCTAGGAAAAGGCTAGGCAGATGAAGACGAAGAAAGGAACCTACATGTCTACTCACTGCCTTAAAAAACAAGTACTCATAATTTATTTTTGCACACATAGATCTTACTTATAATATTATAAATGCGAATGTTTGTGAGGATGGATGGATGTATGGATGTTTGTTTCTCTTTCACGTCAAAACAGCTGAACAAATCTTGATGAAGTTTGGCACAGAGGTAGATTATAACCTGGAAGTTATTCCAGGTTATAAAATATATAATATAAACAAATATGTAATATATTATTTAAAAAAAATATGTAATATATTATTTTTTTCAATATCACGCAGAGGAAGCCGCGGGTGCCAGCTAGTAAATAATAAAGCTGTTGTACCTACGTGCAAACAGATTGTCCACTCGCTGTAAGTATTTAAAGCCCGCAGCCTCTGGTTCTGAATGCAATCGTTTAAATTCAGCACATCTCTAATAGATGTTCAATGAATGGGCAGTTGTACAGTTCTCGCCTCAATTTATTGAGCCATGAATCAATTAATAAAATTGTTTGATAAATGAGACATTGTTTACCTTTACATTTCTCAGTTTATTTTAATAAGAAATGATGAAAACTTAATGATATTTGTTTAATATACTCAAAGAGTGCCCAAATGGTAAAACGGAACCCTATTACTAAGACACCGCTGTCCGCCCGTCTGTCCATCTGTCACCAGGCTGTATCTCATGAAGCATGTTCATCGATGATGTATTTTTCTGTTGCCGCCATAACAACAAAACGTAAGAACAACAAACATATTTAAGGGGGATACAACAAACATGTGTTTTTGCCATTTTATGGAAAATGGTACGGAACTCTTCTTAAGTAGGTACTAAGTATTGATTGACCCTGCCAAGGTTGCTTGTCCTGCCGGGGTTGCAGATTTCCCGGGGTTGCGGGTCCTGCCGGGGTTGCCGGTTGTTCCTAAGAGATACCGCTGCCCCGGAACACAAATGGCATAAGACGGAACATGGATGGGTTTTGGTCAGTAAAAGACCGGCACTCCCGCTTTCAGCTTCCCCTGCTCCGCCTAGAGCGGGGAAGCTATTTGATTTACCAGCCCTAAAAAAACTATTGGTTAAGGCGCTGTACAAAGCAAACAATTCGTAAAACGTCTAGTTTTTCGTCGCAAAGTTAGCCGTATCTGTACATGCCACTAGCCAAAAAAAAATACCGTGTATAGTTCAATACATAAAGTAAAGAGTTAAACAAAATAAGTTTACAAAAGTGGTCTAGTAGGTACTACGAAAAAAAAATGTTTAAAAAGACCAAGAAAAAAATTCTCAATTTTTTCGTCGACAACCATCATATTTTTTTATATATATAACAAAGAAAATTGTATAGACTAAAGAGACATCTAAAATTTTTCAAACACGGAGCTGTATTTTTTGTAGA